>JAPCYP010000073.1:0-1306250 GCA_035048595.1 Echinosophora koreensis | reverse complement strand
CCAGGCTCGAGGAGCTTGCTTCAGGCCATATTAGGCTTTCTTTAGCCTTAACACTTTGTTTTTGTTGCCTTTGCTTACGAACCCTTGTTGTTGCTCCAGATAAACCTCTTCTTGAAGTATGCCATTGAGAAAGGCAGATTTAACATCTAGTTGGTAAGTCTTCCACCCTTTTTGTGCTGCTAGAGCTATTAGAGATCTAATCGTATCTTGACGAGCTACGAGAGCAAATGTCTCGTTGTAGTCAACTCTTGGTTGCAGTGAGTAACCTTTGGCTACTAGTCTTGCCTTGTGCTTATGTATGGTGCCATTAGGGTGAAGCTTTGTCTTATAAACTTTAGGGCTGTCTACCAACTCCCACGTGTTATTCTTCTCGATCATTTTTATCTCTTCCTCCATTGCCTTGACCTATACTTCTTGCTTTGATGCTGCTTCAAAGCTTTTAGGTTCCAGTATGGCCAAGTTGCAAGTTTCGTATATATCCACCAAAGATCTTACTCGTCTCGGAGTAGACTCTGGTGAAGAAGTTTGTTCTTATGGAGGTGAAGGAGGAGTACCTGGTTCTTCTTCTGTTTCTTCTTCAACTTCTTCAGTTTCTTGGGATTACAGGATTGGTATGGAGATGCTACTTTTGACAACTTTTTCTTCTTCCCAATTCCGAGTAGTGTTTTCATCGACTTCAACATCTCGGCTGATGGGGAGCTTCTTTGTTTCCAAATTATAAACACGATAGCCTTTTGACTGTGTGCTATATCGAAAGAAGATGACTATAAAAAAAGGCACGATTACCGACGGCCAAAAACCGTCAGAAACGCAAAAAATCTGTCGGTAGTGCGCGTTTCCGACGGACCAAATTCCGTCGGTATTCGGCTCGTAGGAAACGGTTTCCGACGGACGGGTCGGATCCGTCGGAAATTACCGACGGAAATTTCCATCGGAAACTGGCTAAAATTACCGACGGCTTTTTCCGTCGGTAAGTTTAACCTGTTTCCGACGGAAATTTCCGTCGGTAACGTTTTTTTTTTTTTTTTTTTTTATTTAATTTTTTTATTTTAAATATAAATTATTAATTCAGTTTTTTTAAAAAAATTTATATTTTTCATTTTATTATAAATAATTTATTATATGGATCAAAAAAAGAAATCACAAATAATTAAAAAGACAATTAAATTTAAATTAACATTAATATTCCATACATACAATATCCGTCAGTCTAGAAAACACAAGTAAATATAAAACTATCCTAATCATCATCATCATCATCATCATCATCATCATCATTATCATAGTACTCATCATCGTCATTATGTAGGGGGAGTTCACCGGCGTCAGCAGACCATCATGCTGCGGCGCCTAAGTCACACCGGCATCATGCGGCTGCGGTGGTGCCACGGTAGAAGTAGTGGATGGCTGGCTAGCATGGATGACCCCCTCTAGAGCGCTGTGCCTCTCTGGTGGAAGCAGATTGAGCAGAAAGGTCATCACCATAGACCAAGTCTCCATCTGCTGCTGCATGCACTACATGCTGCTGCATGCGCTCTGCAGTCTGCCTCTGCTCCTGCACCTCCTGCCTCAGCTGCCGCATCTCCTCCGTGTCCTGTGAGCCGGAGGATGTAGGCTCCCGAATGGTCAAGCTCGGCATCGAGGCCCGAGTGATGGAACGAGCCATAGTCGCGGTACCGTTTATGCGACCCTTCTTCTTCCCACCTGCCACTTCCATCCAGACCTGGGTCTGTAGTCGGTCGACCTCGGCGGGGTCCAGCTGGGAAGGATCCGAGGCACCAGAGCAGGAGGCAACCTCAGATGCTACCTGACTGAACCTGGCATTGTACTCTGCCTGCGTTACAAAAATTATATTATTAGACTATAATAATGAAAAATAACTTAAATGTAAAAAGATACTTTAATTAGCTCACCACTGTCTGCCTCGACCTCTCATCAACAAACTCGCCAGTGTCTGCGTGAATATGTGTCTGCTCAAACACAGTAGGGACATTAACCGAGTGGGCAAGTTGTCCTACCTGCAACCGACAAAGAAATATAATCAATTAATTATAAAATAAATCATATAAAAAAAATAAAAATATACTATTATTTATATGTGCATACCATGTTAATGGCATGCTGCATATGGCTAATCGAGCCACCAGTGTGCATGCTCCCACCCTTATCGGAAGCCCGATTTCTCTTTGCCTGCTCACACTTCGCCTTGTACTTTGGAGTGTCCCAGTACGCACAAAGCTGGGGCCAAATTCTGGGGCCTATGTAATCTGGGCGCACCCGAGTTTGCCTAGCCTTCGCGAGCATGTCCCTCAGTCGATTAGACGCTCTGTCATCAAATATGACGCGTATCTGTGCAGCATGCTCTGATAACCAGTGCACAAGGGCCTGTTAACAAAGAAGAAATATCAATTTTATACAAAAAATTAAAAAGATATAAACTGCGTGAAAAATAAATATATAAAATATAGGAAAAAATGAAACAAGTTACCCCGAATCGTGTGAAGATACGATCCCGGTCTTCCTTTGGTATCCTCCCTCACGATGGCCAGAAGCGATGATATTGTGCCTTGAGGGCGTAGGTAACGTTCTTCGATCCCACTTTCAATGGGATGAAGCTGAAAATTTTAAAATTTTATTAATTCAACAATATGCATATCAACAAATATATACTTATCGGATAAATATAAAATAGTCAAAGTTTAAAAATTTCTTACGATCCAGAAACAGGCGTGACCCATGGTCGATCCTCAGGTCTGGGAATCCTGGCCCACTCAGGCAAGTTCTCAGGTGCAACCGAGTGCTGGCCGGACGATGTGGATGGAATGTCCGTGCCGTGAGGGTATGCGGCCCCGGATGATGAGGGTGGAATGGTAGGGTCAGGCTGTGCCGGCATACCAGGAGTCGACATAAATGATAATCCTACTGCATGTGTGGCATATGCAGCTGATGATGGTGGTGCTGGGTGTGGGTGTGGGTGTGGTGCAAGTCCAGTAGGGGGCGGCGAGTAGCCGGCTAGTGAGCCTCGTGGGCCAAATCGAGTGAGTGGAATATGTGTGGAGGATGGTGTAGGGTGCGTCGGGGATGGTGTGGTATGGGTAGGGGATGGTGTAGTATGGGTCGGAGAGGGTGTAGAATGAGTGGGGGAGGGTGTAGAATGGTCGGGGGAGGATCCAGTAGCTAGAGTGGGTGCGGTGGGTGCAGAGGAACCTGCACCGAGGCGGGCAAGTACCTGGGACTTAATGGTGTATCGTCCTCGCTTAGCCTTCCCCTTCCCCTTATCACCGCTAGGCGATGGGGGGCGGGGCGGCTCTCCTCCTGATGCTGACATATCTATTTTTTTATCACAATTATAAGTCAATGTAAAAACAATAAATCAATTGACATTTAACAGCATAATCTAATAAGCAAAATTTTAAAATACAACTAAATTACAAAATTCTTACATTAAATGCATAAACAAATATACAAAATACATGAAACTGTAACTTAACAATAAAATTCCTATTCAGACTCGGTATCATCATCTGATTGTAAGTCTGACTCTTCTTCTTCTTGCATTGAGTCATGACTTTGGATTTCTTCCTCTGATGATGCATTAATCGATACCGATGGATTAGCAATGGCCACTTCTTCCCCATCATCAGCAGATCCCAACATGCCAGTAATATGCTCGACCTTAATTACTTCATTGACATGTGACGATTCATCCGCCTGGAAGGGCATATCATCCTCTGCATTATCGACTTCTATGCGACCCCTAGGTTTGGTAGTGACAGCAACACACCAACCTCGTTTGTCCACTCGCATTTCTGGATAAGGGACGTAGTAAACTTGTTTGGCATTGTGAAGAATGATAAACGTATCAAATTGTTGATATCTTCTATCCATGCGAATGTCCACAGTGCCATACTTGGGATCCACCTTTGTGCCTGTCTTCGATGGATCAAACCAGTTACAATAAAATAATACTACTTTTTTAGGATAAGTAGTAGTACTGTATTGTAACTCGTATATGTGTTTTATGACTCCATAAAAATCACCAGTACCTTCACCCTGTACAACAACCCCGCTATTAATGGTCTTTTTGCCAATGTTCCATTCATCTGTGTGGAATTTATACCCATTAACGAAGTATGTATGCCATGATCTAACATTGCTATAGGGCTCGTACGCCAAATCTCTCAAGTGTTGATTTAGCACACTTAATGGTTGCTGATACACCTATGAATTTATAAGTCATATTAAATAATTTTCATTTTCAATTAGCAATTAAGCTTAATATATTGTTTGCTAAGTCATACGACACTTACTTGTTGCTTGAACCATTCAGGAAACTCTGCATGTGTACGAGCAGAAGCATCTTGGTCACTAATTTGATTAATTTGCAAGAATACACTGACAAATTAATAAAATCCGTACAATGTGTTAAAATAGAATATGATATACCGTATGATACATTATTTAAAAAATGAGTCTTTCAAACTTACTCATGGTATGATTTCACCTCTGTGCAATTTATCAACACGTGAACATGAGCTGACTCATACTCCTCATCACTTAACCAGTATATAAGCTCTTTGCCAGTATGACGGCCAGGAAGATTAAATACGGATAGCATATATGGATACCCTCCACCATCAGCATCAACCTCGTTCCTAATATTTCGTGGTGCCAACATGAAGTTGTTGAAATAGTGGGAACAAATATAGGTTGTCTCACGGTGTAAGTAGGACGCACAGATTGATCCTTCCACCCTAGCCTTGTTTTTCACTGATCGTTTAGAGTCGCCCATGAATCTAAGAAATAACAACTATTAGTCACAAGTCATTATTCAAGGGACGTTAATTGTTACAATGTGAAAATATAAAAATATTACCTTTCAAACGGATACATCCACCTATATTGTACTGGTCCACCAAGCCTCGCTTCGTATGCAAGATGCACAGGGAGATGTTCCATTGAGTCAAAAAAATCCTGGGGGGAATACCCTCTCCATCTTGCAAAGAATTGTTGGAATCTTTTCTTCCATCTTCTTCAGACCATCCGCACTTAAAGTTACAGAGCATAAATCTTTGAAGAAATGACTGATTTCTGTAAGCGGGTTCGAAATGACTAAGGGCAATGAGCCGAAAGCAATAGGAAGCAAACACTCCATGAATACATGACAATCATGACTTTTCATCCCATGAAGCCTCCCCGTTCTTACATCAGCACATCGTGCCAAATTAGAGGAATAACCATCAGGCGTCCTAAGGTCTTTTAACCACCGACAAATTGACTTTGCTTCATCAGCCGTTAGAGTGTAACAACCTTTTGGTTTGACCATTTTTCCATTAGGTTGCGGCTTCAGCTCCAGATCCTTTCGTCTACAGTACAAAGCTATGCCCATCCTTGCCTTCTCATTGTCTTTCGTCTTGCCAGACACATTCATAACCGTGTTAAAGATATTGTCAAAGAAAATCTTCTCAATATGCATCACATCAAGGTTATGTCTTAATAGATTATCCTTCCAATACGGTAGTTCCCAAAAGATGCTTTGTTTTGTCCAGTTATGCCATTCTCCATACCCCGATATTTTTGACACACCAGCAACAGTGACTTTAGGAAGATCCCTAACCCGACCCCATATTTGTTCAGGAGTCAACAAAGGCGGTGGACCTTCCTCTTCTGTCTGATTCTTTTTGAATGCTCGGGTATTCCTTCGGAAGGGATGGTCAGGATCTAAGAACCGATGATGAGAATCAAACCAGGAGCTTTTGCCACCATATCTTAGGGTAAAAGCCTTTCCATGTTCCATGCAATACGGGCATGCCAATTTACCATGTGTTCCCCAACCAGAGAGCATGTCATATGCAGGAAAATCATTGATAGTCCACATCAGTGACGCCCTCATCATAAAGTTTTGCTTCTTTGAGATGTCATACGCCAACACACCATCCCACAACTTCTTCAGATCATCGATTAGAAGCTGCAAATATACATCTATCCCAGCCTTCGGATTAGATGGTCCCGGAATGAGACAAGTCAGAAACATGTATGGTTTTGACATGCACATCTCAGGAGGAAGATTGTACGGTGTAACAATCACTGGCCAACATGAATATGGCGAGGCTGACGCCTGAATGTACGGGGTAAAACCATCTGAGCATAGTCCAAGTCGTACATTGCGAGGATCTACTGCAAAGTCAGGGTGTACCCGATCGAAGTGCTTCCAGGCCTCACCATCAGAAGGGTGGCGTATAAGGCCCGTATTTCTCCTATTTTCATTATGCCATCTCATATGTCCCGCAGTTTGCGGTGATGCAAACAGTCTCTGCAGCCTTGGAATTATTGGCAGATAGAACATTGACTTCACAGGAACTGGTTTGTTCTTACTATGGTCACTGCTTTGAAAACGGTACCTGGGTGTCTGGCAAAATTTACATCCTTCCAACATGCTGTCATTTGTACCCGAAGCACTGTCATAATATAACATGCACCCGTTCGGACAACAGCCTATTCTTTTAGCCCCCAACCCTAGTTTTGACACCAACCGCTTCGCATCATAATAACTTTTTGGTAACAAGTCTTTGAAGGGTGTACATCTTGAATCATTTTACAAAAAAACTCCAAACACTGCTCGGGCACATTCCAATTGGACTTGCAAGCTAGAAGCCTAACACAAATTGATAATTTTGAATCCGACGCCCCTTCAAACAGCGGCTTATTTGTCTCTAACAATAGATTGTAGAATCTCTGCGTTGATTCATTAGGAGGCTCTTCCATGTCATCAAACACATCTGCCTCGAAGTTCCCACGTTGCCCAAGACAATCGTCCACCATCATATGCATTGACTGGAGTTGTTCGACATAGTCCGCATGTAAGCCACTGCCAGATGCACCCATGTGAAGATCATCAACACCGACATCATTCAGATTAATATCCGGCAAATCCTCACCATGATCAGTCCATATCCAATAATTAGGCTTGAACCCACGTCGATATAGGTGTAACTTCACGTCGTCATCACTCAAAACTTTCATACAATTGTACTTTATGCACGGACATCGAATCCCCTCTTCTTCTGCATAATCACAATGTTGTTTGGCTTTCGATATAAACTCCTCAACTCCAACTACAAATGATTGTTTTAGAAGCCATCTCCCAGACTCATTCCTATCATATACCCAACTACGGCTCGGGAGATAATATTCCATCCTTCTGCATATCCAGATATATTGACGTATTTTTAAACATGATACTATAACCTCGAATCGCTCCCTTTCCTTCAAAGGTGTGGCCCTATCCCATTCGAGGAAAAACTTTTTCACCACTGTATTATACTAGTTACTCATCACTTCTCATGTCTTATAGTTGACGAATTTTCAGCAGCATTTCCCATTGGTCTCCAAGTACACGACTTGACCGCGATAAGATACCACAATCAAGCATGGAATCGGAGAACAAAAGGAAATGTTTCGACCCGAAATTTCATCAACTATATAACAGATGAGAATCAACGAGTAATTAGTATATCAGTGGAGAAAAAGATTTTCCCAAACTGTCCCAATTGGACAATTCAAGATTCAATAAAATGAGAGATACCATGACCACGAGTACACTTGCTCAATAATATTGAACCTTGAACGGGAAGCTACGGTTTTTCTCAATTACATATTAAATATATATACTTTACGATAAAATGAAACATTAAGTAACACAGATAATTTGCGTAAAGTTTGATAACAACAACAAGCTATATAACACATAATTAAGCAACCAGCATAAACATATATCAGCCCATAATCATTTGTCTTACGTTTTATTAAATCATTTATTTTTCAATTTAATTTAATTAATAAAACATTTTATTGATTTAGTAAAGTAATTATGTTAATTTGTATACTTGAATTTTAAAATCTAAAATTTATTTTAAATTCTATTATTAGTACTAGCGGCAACCTGTCTGGCCGCATTTCTAATGCTTTTACGCGTCTTTATTGTGTAAATTTCTTCAACTTTACAATGTGACCTATTAATGTAAACACACATTATACACTTAATCATTGCATTAATAATATTATGTTAAGAATAAAAGTAAAAATAAATAAGATACATATTTAAATAAAAAACAAATCCAAGATACAAAATATAATTTATTTACAACTATCATTTGGCTTTGACATCTCAAAATCTAGCTTAATTACGAGATTAGATAAGGAATGAATTTCAGGTGCTTTTTGCATTTCCCTACATCAAAATCAAAATAAATTTATATTGTTAATTTTTGTTAATTAAAAAGCAATAAAGCATACCAAATGATAAAAAACATAAATTATTACTGTACAACACCGCTAATTACAACATAACAATACAACACACCAAATTGATCCAACATAACAGTCCAACACATTTAACAATTTACAACATAACAGTACAGTACACCTTATTACATTCCAACAAAACTGTCCAACACACTTAAAAAAAAAATCCAACATAACAGTCCACCTAATTACACTCCAACAAAACTGTCCAACACACTTAAAAAAAATAATCCAACATAACAGTCCAACACATTTTATCATTGTCCTAACAATTTACAACATCCTAATTAACAACTATCCATACAACATTTAATTAATATACAAAAAATATTAACAAATAAAATTGGAAACTCACCTGAAACAACCAAACTGGTGGCTGGAATTCCTCAAGCACGGTGGCTGGTGCTCCAAACTGGTAGTTATTCTCTGGAGAACACAAAGATTGAGTAAGTATAATGCACAAACAGAGAAGAGAGTTGGAGGAGAATGTGGTTGCTTACCTTAACGTGGTGGTTGCGGCGGTGAAGGAGGAGGTGCAGGCGGCGGCAAACGGGACTGTGTTGGCGGTGGAACAGGCGGCGAAGGGTTGGCGGCGGGGAAGGCGGCGGCGCGCGGGGCTGGGTTAGCGGCGTTCGGGTTCAGTTGGTTGTGGAGAAGAAAGAAGGAAAAAAGAAAGGAAAGAGAGGGAGAAAGAAAGGAGGAAGGAGGAAGAAAGGGGCGCTCACTGGAGAGGGGACGGAGGTCGACGGTGAGGAGAGGGAGAAGAGAGTAGTAGGGAGAAAATGAAACATGGTAATGGGGGAGGGGGGAGAAACCGGCGGTTTTTAAGGAGGAAGGGACATTACCGACGGACCGGGCCGTCGGTAATGAGGGGCGGATTCAAATTACCGACGGCAGGATCAGCATTTCTGACGGACCCGTCACATTTCCGACGGACCCGTCCGTAGGTAACGATACCGATGGAAATTTTCGTCTGTACCCCCCTCCCCCGATTTTCGAGCCCATCCGTTACCGACGGAAATTTCCGTAGGTACCCCCTCCCCGACTTTCACGCCTAACTTACCGACGGAAAAATCCGTCGATAATTTAACGATGGATATTTCCGTTGGTAACCGATTTCCCGCCCTCAATTTCCGACGGAAATTTCCGTCGGTAATTTACAGACAGATTTTTCCGTCGGTAACCGAATTCCCGCCCCACTTTTCGACGGAAATTTTCGTCGGTAAATTACCGACGAAAATTCCCGTAGGTAATAAATCCCGTGCAAATTTCCCGCCGCTTTTCCGATTGAATTACCGATGGAATGGTCATCGGAAACCTTTCCGATGGCATTTCCGTCGGAAAAATCTGTGTTTGTTCGTTATCCAGATTTCCGACGGGTTTTTCAGTCAGTAATGCCAAAAATTTTGTCGGAAATCCGGCAGTCGGTAACTGTCCGTCGGTAAATCGATGTTTTCTTGTAGTATATCTTGTCTTCTAGCTTGTGTCTCTTTACATCAGGAATATGAATATAGCAAATGGATCCAAAGACTCTTAGATGTTTGGCTGATGGATTTCTTCTCTCCAAGCTTCTATGAGAGTTTTATCTTGAGCTGCCTTAGTTGGACACCTGTTGTGAATATAAACAGCAGCGTAAACTGCTTCGACCCAGAAAGTGTTTGGTAGACCCTTCTACTTCAGCATCGATCTTGCCATCTCCATGACTGTGCGATTTTTCCTTTCAGATACTCCATTTTATTGTGGAGTGTATACAACTCTAAGTTGATGCTCGATGCCTTCGTCCTCGCGGAACTTTTCAAACTCGCGAGAGTTATCCTCTTTGCCATGATCGCTTCTGAGTACTTTTATATGTTTCCCACTTTTCTTTTCGACAAGGGCCTTAAACTTCTTGAATACACCAAAGTCTTCTGATTTTGCTCTAATAAACTAGACCCATGTCATTCTAGAAAAATCATCAATGAAAAGGATGAAATACCTTGTGTTGGTAAGTGATGGCGACCCCATCGGTCCACATACATCCATATGAACAAGCTGCAACAAGTATTTTGCTCTCCATGCTAGGTTATTTGAGAAGGGTAGTCTATGTTGCTTGCCAAGCATACATCCTACACATGCTTCTCTATTTTCTTTAAGGCATGGAAGATCTCTCATCGTACCTTTGTTATATAGAAGCTTTAAGGCATGAGTATTGAAATGGCCGAATCTCCGATGCCATAGCCATGAATCATCAACTTGCACTTTCATGGCAATGTTAATAGTATATTTGAAGCTTATTGGAAAACTTATGTTTCTTTTCTCCATTTTCACTTGAGCTATCTCCTGCCTTTTATTATTGTTTTCATATATCATGCATGTGTCCTCTTGAAAGTGGAGAGCATAGCCTTTCTCCATCATCTGACCAATTCTCAAGAGGTTTTCTTTAAGATTAGGAACTGGTAGGATATCTTTAATGAATCTCGTACCTTTCTTCGTCTCCACTATAACAATACCTTTCTCTTTCGATTCTGTAACGCCCCGATTTCTCTGTCTTTCTATAACAGTAAATACAAGTTTATATGTGTTTATTTTTGTTAAAATCCAAAGAATGATTTTGGATAAACTAAAATCATTGTCTTGCTCTACTTTACCGGAGAGAGTCACGGTTAAATTTTCGGTTGAAAATTCAAATGAAAGCCAGTCTGTGTTTTCACTGACAGTAAAAGTTTACTGAGCAGAAAACCTAATTTTGACCCGTGAACGAAAGAGTTAGTGTTTTTATCGTGTTTCCTTCAACCTTGATTATTTTTGAAAATTTATGTTCGGGAATATAATATATTTTATCCGGGCGAAATCTTCGAAAGTTACGATAGGAAATGGTAATCGGGTAAACGACGGAGCAGGATGGAGAGCTGAGAAGACTGAAGTGACTTGTTGGAGATGGGGTAACTTGATGATCGATGGCTCATGCCACATCAAAAAGAAGTCTTATATTTTAATCCTAAAACTCATTAATCTCTCATCTAACCTACCAAACAAGCCTTAAGTAAAACTTGGAGCCCAAGCTCTTCTTCTCTCTCCCTCTCCACGGCTCACTCACTCTCTCCCCCTATAGATACACTCTTCATTTTCACTCATCACTTTACACTCATAAACCAAGCTTTCCTACTACAAAAACTTCATTTATTTCTTCAAGTGTTCATCTTCTCCATTTCTTCTCTTCAAGCTTCAAGGGTAACACTCTATTCTCTTACTCATCTAATAAGTTCTTTTTTCACTTATTGGTTGAGTTTATGCCATGTTCTTCCATTTGATATTCTTAGATTTAGAAACTTCGAAAATCTCTAGAAATTAGTAGAAAAATCCGTTTAACTTGAAAACAATTTCTATGGACTCACAACCATATCTATATTCATTATCTAAGAGTATGCATCAAGGAAAATTTTCCTTCACTATTTTCCCAATAAGACCGAACCTATGTAGTGTTTGAGCAAGGAAGTTTTGTTTCAATTTTTGAAATATGATCATTGATTTAAGCTCTTTAGTACCTTTTGTTGTCAAATCTAAAAGCTTGAGAAGTTTGAAAATCTCTAGCCTATTTTAGGTGTCTTGGCCGAAACCCTAAGCTTGTGGCTTAGAGAAATTTTTGTTCAATCCTTGTCAAATGATCATTGATTATGAATCTCTAATACGTAAGGATCATTAATCCATGAGTTTGTGAAAATTTGAAAATCTCTAACCTTATTTTTGTACCTTGGCCAAACCTATGTCTAAGATGGATGAGATGATTTTGGTTGTTTTTAACTTGTCTTATGTGTTGAAATCTTTAGACTTCCGTCGTGAAGCAATCTGAGGAGGATCGTCGTGCACAACAAAGAACAAGAGATTTTGTTTGCTTTGGAATTAGGTAAGAGGAGACTGCCTGAGGGATGTTCCAATAGCCGTATGCTATTAGTTTGGTATGTGGTGTGTCTTAAGTTTTGTTGTGATTTATCTGAGTTATCTGATATGATTGAACTGTCTATTTTTAAATGCCTGAGCTTGATGACTTATTTGAAAATGTGTTACAGCTTTACTATATGGCATGAACTGTATTATTTGTTATGATATTGGAATGAAAATTATACTATTATTGATTGATGTCTGAGAAGCCCGACATTCGTCGGTGCTCAATTAATTTTTGAGATAAAAGTCTTAAAAAGCTTTATGAGAAACATTGAACATAACCATATTTATCGAAGAACTTCTTTTGATTAAAGAATGAAGTTAAGGATGAAATCGAAAAAGAAAATATATTTTGGTACGTTATCAATTTTCAAAAATGAGATAGAAAAGTATTTTAAGAACTAGGTGTCTAAATATTTTAAAGCTAGAGGAAAATCATTTTTTTTTTTTTGCTTATTTGTAATTTTAGTTTAAACGAAAATAATTTTAGAAATATATTTATTGAAGAAAACCCTTGAGAGAAATGTTTTGTAGTATTTGATTGGAAATGAACTTTTAAAAGAGATCTTTTTATAAAGTTATAACGTTGTTTCGGAAAAAGAAAGAATTTCGAAAGAAATGGATTTGAAACAAAAGAATGGATTTCCCTATAACTTCACATTTATAAATGAATTTCAATGAAAAAGGATTTTCTATGAAGTACTTTTATTCAACAAAAATATTCCGACAAACTTGGATAAGTTGCGGAGGTTTCGTTTTGTATTTGTGTTTCACTGAACGAAAAAGAATAAACACGTTGAAATGTGAATCTAGTATACGAGACGTCAGGTTACTAGTGTTCTGTAATATACATGTAGATCTTGGATCCGTGTCACGTTGTTGTAGACTTGGTGTCCTAATCACGTTGTTGTGGACTTAATGTTCTAATCATATTTTGATGAACGTTGTTAAAGGTGAATGTTGTTTTCTATGACCACAAGCCTAAGACTGGTGCATCGGTTTAAGGCGTTGTGACTGAGCACTCGGACTTCGTGTCCCGTGTTAATGTGGAAAAATCTTAAAAGTTGAAAATTTATTAATAGTCGTTAGCCTTTGAGCTTCGACAAGGAAAGAATGAATACAAAGAAAACATTGAGAACAAATTGTTTTTCATGCATGTTTTGGCAGACGTGTCACACGCTGTTAGGAGTGATACCACGAAGGGCGGGGTATTCACATCAAGTTGCAACATTGTGCCTTGATGGACAATGAAATCCATCTCACTGTGCCTTGAGTTGGACAGTGTGTTTTGGAATCCATAAGCATTGATCGCTGCATCCTGGACTGGACAGTGTGCTATGGTAATCATGTTGTGCCTAATATACCTGGCTAATCACGTTGTGCCTAATATACCTGGCAATTGAGTCTGATCAACTCATAGAATGATGATGGGATCTCATGAGATTAAGTTAGAGCCTGAATATTGAAGTGTCATGCATATTTTTGTTAAAAAACAAAAAAAGAGATGATTGTTCGGGTATGAAACCCATTGATGGAGTACTCACTTATTTTCTGAAAAAAATTCGATGATATATGACCTTATATGCTTATCTGATGTTTTGTGTCATGCATATGGTTATTGTGATTAATCCATATATTGGTATCTCACTCTTGCATATTTTCTTGTTGTTTTCTCTTCCTACATGGGAATTGTTATATATATGTATTGTTTTAGATGGATCCCAATGTCCTTTTGGCACCGGCAGGGGCGAACCCTGACCTTTGAGAACGCTCATGACGCGAGCGTGTGAGTCATACATCCGGGATCCTACACCGCTACATATACCGAACTAGTGACTTCTCTTGAAGGCAACATAGAGGATGGACCACAGCGCAGAGTGCAGACGGTTGAGTCAGTGAGGATATCTCCACCACCCACTTGGTACTATCTTCAGCGTCTAGCCGAGCAGGGACAGCTACACTTTCATCCACCACTTGGAGAGCCACTCCCTGGAGTTGTACCCGACTCACCACCAGAGGAAGCTCCAGAGGAGTTTGTCGACGAGGAGCCTGAGTATTTTGCACTTGATGATGATGACGACGATGACTCTCCTGATAAAGGAGGGGAACTGTTGGATGCTCACCTGATGTCTCATCGGGGAGTGGGGGTGTTTATCCTGGCCTTCCTAACGGCCACCTTTAGATAGACCAGCTATAGGTGTCTTTTGTGGGTAGTGTATCCTTTGTCCGGCTGATTTCTGGCTTCGGAGAGCCATGGTATTTTTGAGATGTGGATCCGGACCTTTTGCTTCCTGTTATGTATTTAATTCCTTACCTTTCTAACTTATGACAGTGGGCTACTCTTATAAAGGCCCTAAGTTATTTTGTACTTAAGACCTGATGCTTCAATTGTTGATGCTTATATATATATATATATGTGCTTATGTTATTCATGTTCTGAGTGTTCATCTAAAAATCTGACGAAAAAAATTTATCACCATTTTGAGAATACAGACTTACTAAGAAAATTTTATTTTTCTGAAAGTAACCAGCAATTTAATAAGTTTTACTTTCCGCAGTGGGTAACAATTTGATGTGATAGCGTGAATCCGCAAGTGTACGACTTTGTCGTCAAGTAATAAAAAGATTGAACCCACAGAGACCGTGATCTTAAATAACAATTAATTATTAAATTAATTAAACTTAACAAGAAAAAGATTTGGTTTTTGAAATCAAGTAACAAATCAAGTAATTAAAACGCAATCAAATAGAATCGGAAAGTAAATCAATTTGGATTTTTTTCAAATTAAAAGAGATTTCCAGGGATTGGGTTACCAACAAGACTGCTTATGTTACTAAATTGACTACCCCCTCGTTAATTATCAAAATTGCTTTGAAGGTAAATTTATCCTAATAAAGTTAATGTTCCCTCTCGAGATACAAGAACCGTGCACAATTAAACCAACCCCTACTCTCGTGGTAATTGTATTTAAATTGTACCCATTGAGATTTGTGACAATTCAATGAACCCTCGAAGGACCGCTTCTAACTCTCATGATTTAAGTCCTAAGTTCAATTCCTATAGATCCAATACCTAAGTTCACCGCTAGGTTCATCCTTAGAGTATCTATGACATGCAAATAAGTGCGCACCAAATTCACAAGTAATTCATGTAATAGGAATTAAATCGAAAGCAAATTGAAATTAACAAGAAGAAAAACATCAATTCATCACATAAAACGAGTCTTGGGCATAGCCCCAATTCCTAGAAATAAAACGACTACTCAAGCATTGCCATGTTCATAGCAACCTTGATTAACAAGAACATAAAAATCCTAAGAGAAGAGAAGAAATTGAGAAGAAGAGAAATCCTAAAATTAGGCCTAAGGTAGCAGCCCAGAGGTCCCTCTATTTTCGAGCCTTAGAGTCCTATTTATAATGTAGGGCAACTTGGATCCAAAACTGTTACAAAATCAAATCAAATCTTCAATTTAAGATTCCAGATATTGCGCGTCACGGCCGTGATGGCCATCACGGCCTAGCCGTGACGGATTCTGACTTGGGGGATGTCTTCACTTTGGGTTTGTCACGGCCGTGATGGTCATCACGGCCTTGCCGTGACAGATTCTGCTTTAGGGTCTGGTTCAACTTGGCATGTCACGCCCGTGATGGCCATCACGGCCAGGCCATGACCAGTTCTGCTTTGAGCATTTTCTCCCTTTTCAGCTCCACTCGGTCACGGCCATGATGCCTATCACGGCCTGGCCGTGATGGCTTCTGGTTGGCCAATTTTCCTTTATTCTTCAAGCTCCTTTTGATCATGCAAGCTCCAATATGACTGATTCTAAACATTTAATTCTTCAATTCCTGCACAAACACACCACAAAACCACCTTACCCGTTCCAAAGAAAAAAACTAACAAATAACTAACAAAAATGCCTAATCTACCATGAAAATGCATGCAAAATAACAATGAAATATGATGTGAAATCACACTCATCAAACTACCCCAAGCTTAAGATTTTGCTTGTCCTCAAGCAATCATTAAGGCTAGACAAGATAAACAGTTAGAGCACAGACAGTGAACCAAGAACCCGAGTAACAAATCCAAGTAACAGGTATATCCAAATAAGTAATCAAGAGACAATCAATTTCAAGTCTAATTAGAAACTTAGGTTCCCTAAATTCATGCTTTTCACCAATTTTTGGGCACTATTTTCACCTCATTCAAGTGTTTTAAGAGTATATGACAATTCACTCAATTTCCTCAAGGAAAGTACCCTACCATAAGCTTGACTATTAACCAAAATCTCTACTTTATTAATGAAAACACATAAGAATCAAGAGGTCTTTTATTTTGGTTGTAATGGGGGCCATGGGATTAATCGTTAGGTGAGGAAACCAAGAAAAGGAAAATTCAAGAAGGCTAATGAAAAATATCAAACAATGCAAGGCACGACAACCTTCTAAAATACCTCTTTGGGCTTTATATTTCACTTTTCCACCTTTCTTTCTCTTTTTTCATTTAATTTCTCACTTTCTTTTTCTCAGCCCCTTCTCTTTTTTTTCTTTTTTTCTTTTTTTTAACAATTCATCAATTTGGAGAAGGGGAGATTTACAATTCAAGAGAAACATTTATTTATTTTTCTTTCTTTTTCATCCCACGATTTTTCAAACTACCATTTTGCCCTATTTACAATACTTTAAAAGGTGTCATACCAAGCATCATTCATCAAAATAATCAAGGTACCAAGAAAAAGCAATTTTTTTTTATTAGGCTCAAAATTGGGCAACTAAGGGGTAGCATTGAATCAGTCAAAGCTCAGAAGGCCAGAAAAATACCTAGTGCCTCAATCATTTTCAAATATGTTTTCAAAAATTTCTAAGTTTCAAAACGGTTTCAAGTCAAGTTCTAGAGAATACAATCCAAGAGGAAGAAAACACTCAATCACAAGGAATAGGGTAAATTTGGAGAATACCCCTTTTAGGCTCAAAAAATCTCACATTTAGTAGTTTGAAATCAATGAGAAACATAGAATCCAAGGAACCACATGCTAATTAACAACTATCAAAAGATCATCTCTAGAATTTTTAATTTTAGCCTATCACAAGAATACAAAAATTGGGTTCAAAATTCACTGTCTCAATTCATTTGGCACAAAGTTCTCACAATTGGATGCAATTTCAAAACAAGGGGTAATCTAATGATGTGATCAGGCAAAACTATACCTAAATGAATGCAACATGTAATATGCAAAATGCAAAAATAATACCCCTACCCCAAGCTTAAAAACTTATATTGTCCCCGATGTAACTAATCAAGTCGGAGAGAGAAGAAAATTGGAACAACTCACCTAGGTGGTGTTGGGTGCTGCGTGAATTGACCAGAGAGTGAGGGTTTTTTTTTTTTTAACAGGGCGCGTCACGGCCATGACCATATTCACGGCTGGGCCGTGATTGATTCTGGTTATGAGGTCCTTTCGCGTCACGCCCGTGAGATCTGTCACGGCTAGGGCGTGATATTCTCTGGTCTTCTGCTGGGTCTTGTCACGGCCGTTATAGAAATCACGGCCTAGCCATGATCAATTCTGACCGTCCTCCTCCCCCCCCCCCCCCCTTTTTTAGGCGCTTTTCCAACCTGCAAACACACTTGGCAAAACCATCAATTTGTGATCTTTCTCGTCTAATCTTCTCAAATTATTGAAAACAAAAACAAAAACAAAATAACATGGGAAAGAAAGCTTGGGCTGCCTCCCAAGAAGCGCTTATTTTTGGTCGTAAGCTTGACCATACTCTCTTCAATCAACCAGGATCAGCTGGGCTTGGAAGTGAAAGAACACCTCTCTTCCAAGGAAGTCCTTCAAAGAGCCTATATTGTTCATATGGCCATATGAGCTTTCGCTTTGCTCTTTTCACTGAGTTTCATGGCCTTACTTCCTCCCGGCGGAAGTTTTAACTCCACATGTTGAGCAACTACTGGTTCATCTTTATTCGGTGCATCATTTGTCATGCAAAGTTTGGGAGCTGCCTCCGTGTTAAGCTCTTCCTTCACCTCCGGAGGCATTATCTCATTCCTTCACACATGACTCTCAAAAGAAGGGTTGTTATATGAGTTAGTCAAATCAAAATCCACCCTACCTTCCTCTACATTCAAAGAGAGCTTACCATTTTTAACATCTATTATTGCTCCAGCTGTGGCCAAGAATGGCCTTCAAAGAATGATAGGGAATTTAGAATTCCCGTTCATATCCAACACCATGAAATCAGTAGGAATGAAAAGTTTCCCTACCTTCATGGGGACATTCTCTAGTATGCCTAGAGGGGTTTTAGTTGAGCCATCCGCAAATTGTAAAGAGAACTTGGATGGACTCAATTCCGTGGTTCCTAACCTCTCAAAGATGGCAAGTGTCTTCAAACTCGCACTAGCCCCTAAGTCACATAAGGCATGATCTATTTTAACTTCTCCAATTGAGCAAGCAATAGAGAAACTTCCTGGATCTTTTAATTTAGGAGGCATATTAGTTTTTATCATTTCATCACGCTCCTCAACTAAGCTTTTAGTCTCTTGTTCTACTTGCTTTTTCCTAACTAGCCTTTGTGGGAAAGGTATTGGGGGTTGGTAAGGTGGTGGAGGGATATACTTTGGTTTAATCTCTTCTTGTTCACTCATGTCCACCTCACATTCCACATCCTTTTCAACTACCCCAAGCTTATCATCCCTCAAGTATATAGCATTACAGTGCTCACTGGGATTAACTTCGGGTTATCCCGGAAACGTACCCTTAGTCCTAGAAAATGTACTAGCTTGTTGGGCAATCTGAGTTTCTAACATCTTATTGTGAATAGCTAAGTTATCTACTTTAGAAGCTAGCTCTTTTATTGCCTCATTGACTGCCCTACCTTGTTGCCTAAACTCTTCATTTTGCTTTGTTTAAGTTTCAACAAAATTTTCCAAAAGAGACTCAAGTTTAGAATTTTGTACCTGAGGATACCCTGATGCGGGTTTCATATTACCTTGGCCTTCTTGGACTTCGTGGTTCAACGTGTTGTTGTAGTTTTGGTAGGAGAGATAAGGGCTATTCTTCCTTCCTTGGTTTTAAGAGTTTGGGGGAACATAGTTTGGCAACTTCGGGTTCGTGTCATAAAAATTGTGACATGAATTTACTTGTTCACCCGAAGCGCCTTTTGCAGGAGCACTACCATGTGGGCACTCCATGAAGTCATGTCCCTGCATTCCACAAATCTCACAAGCAACATTAGTAGCACCTATTGAACTCACATTAGCTTTTTCAAGCATATCAAAGCGTTTACTCAATGGGTCAAATTTAGACATGATCAAATTATTACTATCTACTTCAAACTTACCCCCCGAAAGCTTTTTCGGGTTATTACCTCTTTCTGAACCCCATTGATGATAGTTGGTGGCAACACTTTCAATGATATTGAATGCTTCAGTTAGTGGTCTATTCATCAATGCTCCACCAGCTGCGAAGTCAAGTGACACCTTCGAAGAATAATCCAATCCATTGTAAAAGGTATGCACTAATAGCCACTTCTCGAGCCCATGATGTGGGCAAGACTCTAGCAATCCCTTGTAACGATCCCAAGCTTCGGATAAGCATTCTCCATCCTTTTGGAAGAAGCCGGTGATCTGAGTTCGTAGGTAAGCAGTCTTGGATGGTGGAAAGAATTTTTCCAAGAATGCCTGCTCCAGTTGGTCCTATGTTGACAAAGTATTGGCAAGCACTGATTTCAACCGAGCTCTTGCCCTTCCAATCAGAGAGGAGGGGAATAACCTCAAGCGAATAGCATCAACCGGGGCACCTTGAATTCTTATTGCATCGGTGAATTCCAAGAATGTCTCCACATGATCAGTCGGGTCTTCCGAGGGTAATCCTCCAAATTGATGTTGCCTAATCATACCAATTAACTGAGGGGTCCGCCTCAATTTCTGGCCTAGTAATCCCAGTTCGTAAACCCCTAGCATTTGGGGCTGCGTAGTCCTTCAGTGGTTTGGTATCTGGTTGATCGGCCATGAGTGGAATGGGGATCAACTTTTCTCTCGCACTTTGTCTTTGTAGTCTCCTACGTCTATGAAAAGTCCTTTCGATCTTGGGATCAACTTCAATAAGAGTTCCAAGACTTTGAGATCTTCGCATAAAAGAGAAAAATACCTGCAAAGAGAGAGATAGATACAATAGAAAAAAAGAGACTTTTTTTTTTTTGAAATAAAAAATAAAAAATGTCCAGAAAAATCAATTTAAAAATTAAATTGAAATTCAAGAAAGCACAGTCCCCGGCAACGGCGCCAAAAACTTGATAGCGTGAATCCGCAAGTGTACGGCTTCGTCGTCAAGTAATAAAAAAAATCGAACCCACAGAGACCGTGATCTTAAATAACAATTAATTATTAAATTAATTAAACTAAACAAGAAAAAGATTTGGTTTTTGAAATCAAGTAACAAATCAAGTAATTAAAACGCAATCAAATAGAATCGGAAAGTAAATCAATTTGGATTTTTTTCAAATTAAAAGAGATTTCCAGGAATTGGGTTACCAACAAGACTGCTTATGTTACTAAATTGACTACCCCCTCGTTAATTATCAAAATTGCTTTGAAGGTGAATTTATCCTAATAAAGTTAATATTCCCTCTCGAGATACAAGAACCGTGCACAATTAAACCAACCCCTACTCTCGTGGTAATTGTATTTAAATTGTACCCATTGAGATTTTTGACAATTCAATGAACCTTCGAAGGACCGCTTCTAACTCTCGTGATTTAAGTCCTAAGTTCAATTCCTATAGATCCAATACCTAAGTTCACCGCTAGGTTCATCCTTAGAGTATCTATGACATGCAAATAAGTGCGCACCAAATTCACAAGTAATTCATGTAATAGGAATTAAATCGAAAGCAAATTGAAATTAACAAGAAGAAAAACATCAATTCATCACATAAAACGACTACTCAAGCATTGCCATGTTCATAGCAACCTTGATTAACAAGAACATAAAAATCCTAAGAAAAGAGAAGAAATTGAGAAGAAGAGAAAACCTAAAATTAGGCCTAAGGTAGCAGCCCAGAGGTCCCTCTATTTTCGAGCCTTAGAGTCCTATTTATAATGTAGGGCAACTTGGATCCAAAACTGTTACAAAATCAAATCAAATCTTCAATTTAAGATTCCAGATATTGCGCGTCACGGTCGTGATGGCCATCACGGCCTAGCCGTGACGGATTCTGACTTAGGGGATGTCTTCACTTTGGGTCTGTCACGGCCGTGATGGTCATCACGGCCTTGCCGTGACAGATTCTGCTTTAGGGTCTGGTTCAGCTTGGCATGTCACGCCCATGATGGCCATCACGGCCAGGCCGTGACCAGTTTTGCTTTGTGCATTTTCTCCCTTTTCAGCTCCACTCGGTCACGGCCATGATGCCTATCACGGCCTGGCCATGATGGCTTCTGGTTGGCCAATTTTCCTTTATTCTTCAAGCTCCTTTTAATCATGCAAGCTCCAATATGACTGATTTTAAACATTTAATTCTTCAATTCCTGCACAAACACACCACAAAACCACCTTACCCGTTCCAAAGGAAAAACTAACAAATAACTAAACAAAAATTCCTAATCTACCATGAAAATGCATGCAAAATAACAATGAAATATGATGTGAAATCACACTCATCATGATGCCCAAGTTAGGGTGTTACATTAGTGGTATCAGAGCTGGTCGAGTCTTTCGGGAATCTTTGGGTTTAGGTCTGTTGTGTTGATGTTGTGTGTTCTCTGATTAAGACTTGTTTGAATTACTTCTTAGAAGTAATGTGTGATAATCAGTGAGTTTACGTTTCATTTTCTGGTTACCATTTTACTGATTATGTCCTATAGGTCAGTATGGAACCAGGAGGTGCATGTGGATGTGGTCGCGGAACAGGCAATGGTGGAATGGACTTTGCGGCACAGGCAATGGCTGATGTTGCTGCTGCGATTGCTTTTCAGACTGCAACAATGGCTGCTCAGAACCAACAAGAGCAGATGAGAGCTGAACAAGCAGCTGAAGGCAAGAATCTGACTGCTTTTAGGTGCCATAATCCATCTCAGTTCGATGGAGATGTAGATCCTACAAAGGCCGATCTGTGGATTCAAGAGCTGGAGAAAATATTTGAGCTAATCCACACACCAGAGGGGGTGAAGGTATCTTATGCTACTATTCTGCTGGTCCGAGATACCGAATATTGGTGGAAAGGCACCAAGCAACTACTAGGAAGCTGAACAACAGGAGATTACTTGGGAGGTATTCTGCAATAGGTTTCTGAACAAGTATTTTCCTCAAAGTGCTCGAACTGAAAAAGAGCAAGAATTTCTGCGTATATCAGAGAGACATATGTGTTGGGGAATACACTGCAAAGTTTGAATCACTTTCCAAGTATTTCCGCTTTTTCCAAAACAACCCAAGTGAAGAATGGAAGTGCGAGAGATTTGAAGGAGGATTGCGCTTCGAAATCAAGGAGTCAGTACTACCGCTGGAAATCAGGAATTTCCAGGCTTTAGTGGATAAGTGTAGGAAAGTTGAGCAAATGCAGAAGGGAAGAGACAATAGAGGGAATGTTGGAGGACCCTCTCGCTTTAAGAACTCAAATCAGAATCAGAACCAAAGAGGAAAGCAGAACCAGAGGAAATCGTACTTTCAACCACCAAGCAACAACCAGAGTCAGCAACCATATCGTTCCGGTACTTCTGGGACTAGAACTGGGGGCCATAGAAACCAAAGCCAAGGCTAAGATAGGAGATGTTACAAGTGTGGTGACCCAAGTCACGTGGTTGATACTTGCCTGATGAGAGGAATGAAGTGTTTCAACTGCGATCGTTTTGAACATCTAGCAAAGAATTGCAGAGCACCAAAGCGTGAACCAGCTGTCAATAACACCAGAGCCAATAAACCGACTACTAAAGGAAGGGTTTACACTATGAGCGGAGCTAAGGCTTCGAACTCTGACGATCTCGTACAAGGTAAATGCAACATAGCTAGTAATCTTTTAACTGTACTTTTTGATTCGGGTGCGACGCATTCTTTCATTTCGATGGATTGTTTGAAACTTCTAAACTTGCCTATTTCTTCATTACCATATGATCTAATTGTTTCAACCCCAACTGCTAAGTCAGTTATTGTCAACTCTGTTTGCTTGCACTATCTTATCATTGTTCAAGATAGACATTTTCTTGTAGATCTGATCTATTTGCCTTTAATTCAATTAGATGTAATTTTAGGCATGGATTGGTTATCTTCCAACCATATTTTGATAGATTGTGCTCAGAAAACTTTAGTCTTTCCTAAGGATGAGATTTTTGGATTGTTATCTGCTAGTCAAGTAAGAGCTTCTTTGAAAGAGGGAGCTCAAGGATACATGTTACTGTTTTCCTTAGACGTTAAGAATGAGTTGGACTTAGAGTCCATACCTGTCGTCAATGAGTTTCTGGAAGTTTTTTCTGAAGATTTACCTGGACTACTGCCTGTTCGAGACATTGAGTTCGCGATTGATCTGGTACCAGGCACTAGACCAATATCCATGGCACCATATCGTATGTCGCCATCTGAGCTAGAGAATTTGAAAGAGCAACTTGTGGAACAGATGAAGAAGGAGTTTATTAGACCTAGTGTATCACCATAGGGAGCCCCAGTCTTATTAGTAAGGAAGAAAGGTGGAACTTCTTGGTTATGTGTGGATTTCCGTCAGTTGAACAAGGTGACGATCAAGAACAAGTATCTGCTTCCGAGGATAGATGATTTAATGGATCAGTTACGTGGAGCGACCGTTTTCTCGAAGATAGATTTACGGTCAGGCTACCATCAAATTCGTGTGAAGGCAGAGGATATCCCTAAGACAGCGTTTCGAACATGCTATGGGCATTATGAGTATCTGGTGATGCCGTTTGGAGTGATGAATGCTCCTGCTATATTCATGGATTACATGAATAGGATTTTTCGTCCTTACTTAGATCAGTTTGTCGTTGTCTTTATCGATGACATTCTAATTTATTCTCCAAACAAAGAAAAGCATGATGAACATCTCAGTATAGTTCTTCAAATCTTAAGGGAGAATCAACTCTATGCGAAGCCAGAAAAGTGTGAATTTTGGTTAGACCAAGTTCAGTTCTTAGGTCATGTCGTCTCGCGTGAAGGAATCGCAGTGGATCCATCGAAAGTTGAAGCTGTTTTAGAATGGGAAAGGCCCAAGATGGTAATAGATATCTGTAGTTTCGTGGGCTTGGTTGGATACTATAGGAGATTCATTAAGGGATTCTCCAAGATAGTAGGACCTCTTACCCAGTTAACTCGGAAGGATCAAGCATTTACATGGACTGAAGCATGTGAAGAAAGTTCTCAAGTGCTAAAGAGAAGGTTGACTACTTCACCTGTGTTAGTATTACCTGATCCTAAGGAACCTTTTGAGGTTTATTGTGATGCTTCACATCAGGGGTTAGGTTGTGTACTGATGCAAAATTGGAAGGTTGTAGCTTATGCTTCAAGACAGTTGAAGATTCATGAGAGGAATTATCCTACACACGACTTGGAATTAGCAGCCGTGGTTTTGCTTTGAAGATCTGAAGACATTATCTGTATGGAACTACATTCAATGTTTTCAGTGATCATAAAAGTTTGAAGTACCTGTTCGATCAGAAGGAGCTAAACATACGATTGAGACATTGGTTGGAATTCTTGAAGGATTATGATTTCCAACTACAGTACCACCCTGGAAAAGTGAATGTGGTACCAAATGCCTTGAGTAGAAAGTCAATACATGCATTTGTAATGATGGTCAGAGAGCAAGAGTTGTTGGAACAGTTCCGAGATATGCGTTTAACAGTGGAGACGTCACCAGGAAAGCTTCGTTTAGGTAGAATCACTGTTTCAAATGGATTGATAGACCAGATAAGAGAGAAACAAGAAGGTGATCAATACCTACAAGGAGAAAGGGAATTAGTGTGTCAAGGAGCAATGTCGGAATTCAAAGAAGGAATAGATGGAATCTTGAGATTCGGTGAAAGATTCTGTGTGCCAGACGATGCCGAGCTTAGAAAATTGATTCTGGAAGACGCTCACAAGAGTAAATTAAGTTTACACCCAGGAGCCACGAAAATGTATCAAGATCAGAGAGACGTAATGGAATACATTGCTTCATGTTTGGTATGTCAGAAGGCAAAGATTGAACATCAAAGGCCAGCGGGAATGCTACAATATTTAGACATTCCGGAATGGAAATGGGATGGTATCTCAATGGATTTTGTAACAAGTTTACCAAGGACTCGGAAAGGACATGAGGCTATATGGGTAATAGTTGATCGACTGACTAAGTCAGCTCACTTGTTACCTATCAATATGAAGTATCCGATGGAAAGGTTAACTCAGTTGTACATTGATGAAATTGTCAGATTACATGGTATAGCTTCGAGTATCATTTCGGACAGTGATCCGAGGTTTACGTCAAGGTTTTGGCAAAGTCCACAAGAGTCACTGGGAACGAAACTCAGATTGAGTTCAATCTATCATCCACAAACTGATGGACAATCAGATAGGACAATCCAATCACTTGAAGACTTGTTGAGAGCTTGTGTGTTGGAAAACACTGGGAATTGGGATGAATTTCTACCGCTGATAGAGTTCACTTATAACAACAGTTTCCACTCGAGCATAGGAATGGCACCCTATGAGGCTTTATATGGTCGACGGTGTAGAACACCACTATGTTGGTACCAGGATGGTGAGAGTTTATTGTTAGGACCTGAGATCGTGCAACAGACAACAGAAAAGGTGAAGATGATTTAGGAGAAATGCGGACAACTCAGAGTTGACAGAAAAGTTATGCTGACAAGAGACGACGACCTCTTGAGTTTGAGGAAGGCGAGCATGTGTTCTTGAGAGTCACGCCTACGACTGGGATTGGCAGGGTAATTAAATCCAAAAAACTCACTCCTAAGTTCATTAGACCCTACCAAATTCTTTGTTGCGTGGGTCCAGTAGCCTATAAAATTTCTTTGCCACCTTTTCTTTCCAATCTTCATGATGTTTTCCATGTTTCACAACTGAGGAAATATGTTCCTGATTCATCTCACGTAATAGAACCCGATAATGTGCAATTAAAAGAAAACTTGTCTTATGAGACTTCGCCTGTACCAATCGCGGATAAGATGGCGAAGCAGCTCAGAGGTAAACAAATTCCCTTAATTAAGGTTATTTGGAATGATGCAACCGGAGAAGCTACGTAGGAAGTCGAGGACAAAATGAGATTGCAATATCCTGATCTATTTCCAGTGCATAATTTCGAGGACGAAATTCTTTTTAGTGGGGTAGTAATATAACCCCCGATTTCTCTATCTTTCTATAACAGTAAATACATGTTTATATGTGTTTATTTTTGTTAAAATCCAGAAAATGATTTTGGATAAACTAAAATCATTGTCTTGCTCTACTTTACCGTAGAGAGTCACAGTTAAATTTTCGGTAGAAAATTCAGACGAAAGTCGGTCTGCGTTTTCACTGACAGTAAAAGTTTAATGAGCAGAAAACCTAATTTTGACCGGTGAACGAAAGAGGTAGTGTTTTTATCGTGTTTCCTTCAACCTTGGTTACTTTTGAAAATTTACGTTCGGGAATAAAATATAATATTTTATCTGGGTGAAATCTTCGAAAGTTACGATCGGATACGGTAATCGGGTAAACGACGGAGTATGATGGAGAGCTGAGAAGACTGAAGTGACTTGTTGGAGATGGAGAGACTTGATGATTGATGGCTCATGTCACATAAAAAAGAAGTCATCATTATACTTTTTGAATCTATTATATTTTAATCCTAAAACTCATTATCTCTCATCTAACCTACCAAACAAGCCTTAAGTAAAACTTGGAGCCCAAGCTCTTCTTCTCTCTCCCTCTCCACGGCTAACTCACTCTCTCCCCCTATATATACACTCTTCATTTTCACTCATCACTTTACACTCTTAAACCAAGCATTCCTATTACAAAAACTTCATTTATTTCTTCAAGTGTTCATCTTCTCCATTTCTTCTCTTCAAGCTTCAAGGGTAACACTCTATTCTCTTACTCATCTAAGTTCTTTTTTCACTTATTGGTTGAGTTTATGCCATGTTCTTCCATTTGATATTCTTAGATCTACAAACTTCTAAAATCTCTAGAAATTAGTAGAAAAATCCATTTGACTTGAAACCAATTTCTATGGACTCACAACCATCTCTATATTCATTATCTAAGAGTATGCATCAAGTAAAATTTTCCATCCCTATTTTCCCAATAAGGCCGAACCTATGTAGTGTTTGAGCAAGGAAGTTTTGTTTCAATTTTTGAAATATGATCATTGATTTAAGCTCTTTAGTACCTTTTGTTGTCAAATCTAAAAGCTTGAGAAGTTTGAAAATCTCTAGCCTATTTTAGGTGTCTTGGCCGAAACCATAAGCTTGTGGCTTAGAGGAATTTTTGTTCAATCCTTGTAAAATGATCATTGATTATGAATCTCTAATACTTAAGGATCATTAATCCATGAGTTTGTGAAAATTTGAAAATCTCTAACCTTATTTTTGTACCTTGGCCGAACCTATGTCTAAGATGGATGAGATGTTTTTGGTTGTTTTTAACTTGTGTTATGTGTTGAAATCTTTAGACTTCCGTCGTGAAGCAATCTGAGGAGGATCGTCGTGCACAACAAAGAACAAGAGATTTTGTTTGCTTTGGAATCAGGTAAGAGGAGAATGCCTGAGGGATGTTCCAATAGCCGTATGCTATTAGTGTGGTCTGTGGTGTGTCTTAAGTTTTGTTGTGATTTATCTGAGTTATCTGATATGATTGAACTGTCTGTTTTTAAATGCCTGAGCTTGATGACTTATTTGAAAATGTGTTACAGCTTTACTATATCGCATGAATTGTATTATTTGTTATGATATTGGAATGAAAATTATATTGTTATTGATTGATGTCTGAGAAGCCCGACATTCGTCGGTGCTCAATTAATTTTTGAGATAAAAGTCTTAAAAAGCTTTCTGAGAAACATTGAACATAACCATATTTATCAAAGAACTTCTTTTGATAAAAGAATGAAGTTAAGGATGAAATCGAAAAAGAAAATATATTTTGGTACGTTATCAATTTTCGAAAATGAGATAGAAAGTTATTTTAAGAACTAGGTGCCGAAATATTTTAAAGCTAGAGGAAAATCATTTTTTTTTTTTTGCTTACAAATAAGTTTAGTTTAAACGAAAATAATTTTAGAAATATATTTATTGAAGAAAACCTTTGAGAGAAATGTTTTGTAGTATTTGATTGGAAATGAATTTTTTAAAGAGATCTTTTTATAAAGTTATAACGTTGTTTCGGAAAAAGAAAGAATTTCGAAAGAAATGGATTTGAAACAAAAGAATAGATTTCCCTATAACTTCGCATTTATAAATGAATTTCAATGAAAAAGGATTTTATGTGAAATACTTTTATTCAACAAAAATATTCCGACAAACTTGAATAAGTTGCGGAGGTTCCGTTTTGTATTTGTGTTTCACTGAACGAAAAAGAATAAACATGTTGAAATGTGAATCTAGAATACGAGATGTCAGAATACTAGTGTTCTGTAATATACACGTAGATCTTGGATCCGTGTCACGTTGTTGTGGACTTGGTGTCCTAATCACGTTGTTGTGGACTTGATGTTCTAATCGCGTTGTGATGAATGTTGTTAAAGGTGAATGTTGTTTACTATGACCACAAGCCTAAGAACTGGTGCATCGGTTTAAGGCGTTGTGATTGAGCACTCGGACTTCGTGTTCTGTGTTGATGTTGAAAAATCTTAAAAGTTGAAAATTTATGAATAGTCGTTAGCCTTTGAGCTTCGACAAGGAAAGAATGAACACAAAGAAAACGTTGAGAACAAATTGTTTTTCCTGCATGTTTTGGCAGAAGTGCCACACGTTGTTAGGAGTGATACCACGAATGGTGGGGTATTCACATCACGTTGCATCATTGTGCCTTGAGTTGGACAATGTGTTTTGGAATCCATAAGCATTGATCACTGCATCCTGGACTGGACAGTGTGCTATGGTAATCATGTTGTGCCTAATATACCTGGCTAATCACGTTGTACCTAATATACCTGGCAATTGAGTCTGATCAACTCATAGAATGATGATGGGATCTTATGAGATTAAGTTAGAGCCTGAATATTGAAGTGTCATGCATAATTTTAAATTAAAAAAAAAAAGATGATTGTTCGGGTATGAAACCCATTGATGGAGTACTCGCTTATTTTCTGGAAAAAAATTCGATGATATATGACCTTATATGCTTATCTGATGTTTTGTGTCGTGCATATGGTTATTGTGATTAATCCATATATTGGTATCTCACTCTTGCATATTTTCTTGTTGTTTTCTCTTCCTACATGGGAATTTTTATATATATGTATGGTTTTAGATGGATCCCAATATCGCTTTAGCACCGGCGGGGGCGCGGACCCTGACCTTTGAGAACGCTCATGATGCGAGCGCGTGGGTCATATATCCGGGATCCCACACCGCTACATATACCGAACTAATGACTTCACTTGAGGGCAACATAGAGGATGGACCACAGCGCAGAGTGCAGACGGTTGAGTCAGTGAGGATATCTCCACCACCCATTTGGTACTATCTTCAGCGTCTAGCCGAGCAGGGACAGCTACACTTTCATCCACCACTTGGAGAGCCACTCCCTGGAGTTGTACCCGACTCACCACAGGAGGAAGATCTGGAGGAGTTTGTCGACGAGGAGCCTGAGTATTTTGTACTTGATGATGATGACGACGATGACTCTCCTGATGAAGGAGGGGAAGTGTTGGATGCTTCACCTGATGTCTCATCAGAGAGTGGGGGTGTTTATCCTGGCCTTCCTAAAGGCCACCTATAGATAGACCAGCTATAGGTATCTTTTGTGGGTAGTGTATCCTTCGTCCGGCTGATTTCTAGCTTCGGAGAGCCAGGTGCTTTTGAGATGTGGATCCGGACCTTTTGCTTCTTGTTATGTATTTATTTCCTTACCTTTCTAACTTATGACAATGGCCTACTCTTATAAAGGCCCTAAGTTATTTTGTGCTTAAGACCTGATGCTTATATATATATATATATATATGCTTATGTTATTCATGTTCTGAGTGTTCATCTAAAAATCTAAAGCAAAAAAAAAAATTTATCACCATTTTGAGAATACAGATTTACTAAGAAAATTTTATTTTTCTGAAAGTAACCAGCAATTTAATAAGTTTTATTTTCCGCAATGGGTAACAATGTGATTCCCAAGTTAGGGTGTTACAGATTCAACGATAGTTCCATTCCCCAGCCCAACTTTAACTTTGACGGAGTCATCAATATTCTAGAAGATGCCCCCATCTTTGGCCATGTGATTGCTGCAACCCCTGTCCAAGTACCAGTTTCCACCCATTTCATCACTAGAGTCTTGGGTAGCATAGAAAATATGTTGCTCACGATCATATTGATTTTGCTGACAGTCTTGATCTTCAACAAAATTTGTTTGATGCTTATTTTTGTTGTAGCAGTTCTTCTCCACATGTCCAAATCTCTTGTAATGTTGACATCGTGGCTTTCCACGATACCGACAGTCTTTTTCGGCATGATTTGTCCTGTTGCAGATGCTGCATGGAGGATATTTATTGTTTCTAGAGAAACCTCTAGAATTTTCTTTGCTTCTAAAATTTCTTGCACCATTATTATTATTATTATTATTATTATTATTATTATTATTGATAAGGTTCTTCACCATTATTATTTTTATCATCGCATCCTTCACTCTGAGATCGTAGTTTAAGCTTGGATTGAAAGGAATTTTCAACTAAGCCTTCATCATGCCTACTCAATCTTTGCTCATATGCTTCAAGAGAACCTATTAGTTCTGTTACTGATAAGGTAGACAGATCTTTGGTTTGCTCAATCGTCGTCACAATTGCATCATACCTTTGGGGAATAGAAATTAGAATTTTCTCGACAATTCTCTTGTCATTGTCAAGAATATTGTCCCATTAGGCCTTCATTTGGCTAACTATTTCTTTAATCTTAGAATAATAGTCTTTTGTGGTCTCTGACTCCTTTATTTTAATTAATTCAAACTCTAGTCTTAGAGTTTGAAGTTTGATGGTGTGTACCTTGTCACTGCCGGGAAACTCCTCCTCCTTAGCACTAGTTGCTCCCATAATTCTTGGAAAGATAGTGTCGGCCACCTCTTGTTGAAAAATATGTAATGCCTTCGAATCTTTTTGCTTATCTTCCTTCATCTCTTTCTTTTGAGCTGCAGTAAGAGTTGAAATAACCTGAGGAGTAGTAAATCCCTCTTCTATGATGTCCCATAGATCTTGGAAGCGAAAATATGTCATCATTTTTACACTCCAAAAATCATAGTTTTCTCTTGTGAAAATTGGGACAAGCATAGATGATAGTTGGGTTGTGTCTGCCATGACTCTAGAAAATTTTGGAAGTAGTCTAGGATGTGTGGGAAACTTTTGTGATGTGATTGGATAGTATTGCTACGCCCAGTATATGATCGAACGTAGTTCTGATGCCACTGATAGAAAGTATAGGTTAGTTGGTGTAGAAGATAGTTGATAGTTTTTCTTATAAGAAGAAAGTAGATAAAGCTTGATAGAATTGGATAGGAAAGGGGACGTGAGAGACTAGTGTTGATTTAGCAGGAGAATAATTTCAATTAGTATTGTTTCTCCTTATTACAAGATAGAGTGCTTGATGTCTATATTTATAGGCCACCACCACCGCCAAACTAAGGTGGCTTGAATTTTCTAGAATATTCTTTATACATCGTTTACAGCCTACAATTACATGAAGTTTCTAGGATATTGTAGCTAATTTCAATCATTCATTTTTTGCTACATAAGTGTAGAACTTTCTAGAAATTGTGCATTATTTTCAACACATCCTGCTTTTGACGTGAAAGAAGATTCTCAATCAACTGTTTCCATGTGATGAGATTCTTAATCATGCAAAGACCAAAGCCTGCTTCACTTCACTTCACGCATGCATTCCCTGCGAGATGGGACAAAGTAATTAGAATGTTCGTTAAAGCAAAGTAACTAGCTAGAGCAACCCACGTAACCATAATAAAAAAAATTATTTATCGCTGTGAAAATATTATAAAGTATCTATAGGTGATTAATAAATTATTCTCCAATGGTGATTAAGTGGTAAAAATAGCTTGCGAGGTGCTGTCAATAAAGCACATTGGAGACCATGCCACTCACTCACAGGAATCATCCACTGATCACGCATGCTTTCTATTCTAGCTCGTGAACCTTTAATTAGTAGGCCTATAGGAGAATCCCTTATCTCTGTGAGACGAGAATCTTTGCAGTTCATAAAGAGAAGTGGAAGCTGCATTCCCTATACTATGATATATATATATATATATATATATATATATATATATATGAAAAAGGTGCTCAGTCTCTCTATCTCTCTCTCTCACTCATTTTCGAGAAGGATTGAAAATTTTAAGTCAGAGTGTAGCTATATATATAGTTATACAATGCTTGAAGCTTTGAAACATAATCTGTGGAAAACAAACTATTTGACATGCTGGATGATGTGTTACATGTAGGCATCTGGGTTTCTCTATTGCTTTTAAAGCTATTAAATTTTGGTTCTTGAATTTGCTTGAGTTCTCGGATCTATGGTGTGCCTCTGTTAAGCATTGGAACAAGTGTGATTTACCTTAAATGGGCATGCGGGTAATATCTTAAATTTGATTGAAAATGTAGATTTGTAAAGTAATGCCAATTTGGAAATGACATTCTAAATACACTTGTTCCTCTGATATAGAATTTAGTAAAAAGTTTTCCTTTTGTCTAAATTGTTTCCCCCCTTTTATGCAGAATCTACATAGAGTTTGAGATTTCTTGAGTGAAGTTTTGCTGATTTTGATTGTTGCCAATACCAAATGAAAATGATGGTGAAGAATGCATCTAGTTACGTGAAAAGGTCCGAGGAGTGATATTTTTTTTCAAGGTGCTGATGTCATTCCTTGAGATTTCCTAAATCGTTATACGATTTTATGCTAATTAGAGTTAGTAACTATGTTTCCTTAATTTCTTTCTATTAAATGGGCAGATGTGAGTTGCTTGTTTCAAGTGATGGAAACACTAAAAAAGTAGCATCAGGATTAGTAAAGCCATTCTTGACCCATTTGAAGGTTGCAGAAGAGCTAGTTGCACAAGCTGTTCAAACATTTAAGCTAGAAATTGAGAGACATAAAAAATGCTGAGATGTGGTTTTTTTTTTTTTGATAAAAGACTAAGATTTGCAGAGGCATCACTATAGGATAAATGATCCCAACTGGGTTGGCACCAAAGACCCTAACAATCATCTGCAGCACATCTAAAATTTATTACAAAAGGAACACTTAAGGTTAAAGCAATGAAATGGGAAAAATTATATATACATTTTATTGAATTTGCTGCCTATGCATGCATGCATTCGGCCTTCTAGTTTTCTTCTTGTTTGGTGCCGGTGCTTACAGGTTTGTGTGGTTCGTTAGCATACCAGAGGTTTTTGAAATGATCAATACCTTAGATGCATAGATGTCAATATTGGAAGTAGCATGAAGAATATATTCTCAGGTAATAACTGACTAATGATCAAAGAGAGAAGATTGGGGCAAATAAATGAACACATCAATCATAGTATAGGGAAGGGAGGCCCTCCTTGTTACATTTTCCAACTACATACTATGTAGGCAAAAAGAAAAATAGTGTTTCCTCTTCAGTTATGCAAAACAAACACGAAAAATAATTCAACAGTACTTATAAATGTTAGTTATATTGGTTTCCATGATTTTCTCCAAATTTGGATGTTTGATTAATATATCAAAGTTTGATTAATATTCAATTCTTATTACACATCCTCTCATAATTGCACCTAAGTGCTTTATCTAAGTTGTTAAGAGCATGTCGATACGGACTGAAGATTCAATGTTGACACCTTGGAAATAAACCAAAACAAAGAACGAAACCCATGCTTGAACTAGGAATCACCTATGCTTCCATAAAGAGAAAATAATTAAATAATCAAATTAGGAAAAGTAGATTTTATAGAAGAACTTAGGTAAGGTTAATTGCTACCTTGTGACCCGGAGGTCATGAGTTCAAATCCTAGAAATAGCTTCTCCACTTGTGGGGGTTGGGTACATTTACCCTCCACAAACCCCACCAGATGGAAATCTCGTGCAATGGATTGCCCGATAGAAGAAAAACTTGAGATTAAATTAAAATTCTCCTCTCATTGTCTCTTATGACTTAACAATGTAACAAAAATCTCACTGCATTTCATGCCCTACATTTTATGGATGCAAGATGCAGGTGATATTTGTTGAATTATTATATTAAGCTTGTTGGCGTGCATGGCCCTGACCTCCGAGGAAGATGCTATGAAGTGGGCATTTTGACTTGAGAGAATTGTGGTTCTTCATGAGTCTAAGAGTTCCTTTCAATTAATTAATCTTCAATAATTGATAATAATGTGCTGACAGAGTGATAGTAATTTGGTCAATTTGCTCCGGTTGGGAAAGGAACAAGAGCCGGAGCCACTGCTGCAACAGATGCAACCACGTAACATTTCTTCCCTCTTTCTTTTTATTTGGATGCGCCACATCTTGCAAGTTTTCCTATTATTTCTGTGTGGTAGTGCTTCCTCTCTTATAATAGAGATACGAAATTTTGCTGTTAGAAATCTAATATGAGAGACTCATTTTGTTAGTGTTTAAAGAGTTCTGCTATTAAGTACGAAAGTTTGAGTACGAATCGACGATTGAGAAACCCACCATTCCTAAAAGAGTATAAACCCATTCATAAATAATTGTGTCTTAAGTTTGAAAAGTCAAACTGTGTGATACACGTTCGTAGGGCATTGTTAAAATCACGTTTGTAGTAATCATCATTTTCCTTGTTTAAATTATAGTGAAAGGATGTACAAAGGAGGAAGAGACAGTACAGTAGTAGTCATAATGATATTATGATGATGAGATGTTGAAGTTGTGAGATATAATTATCAGTTTATCACAGTGAAGGTTATGGTGTACCACCTACCAAAGTGGTGCAACCAATGTTTTTAAAATCAGACCGATTATTGAACCGGTGAAAGCACTGATTCAAGGCTCAATGGTCCAACCATGGTTGAATCGATAATAATTAAATAATATTTTAAATTTTTAATCCAATATATTAAAATATTAACACAAATTTTAAATATAAAATATTTTTTGTACTTTATATTAGTCTAATTATAGTATTTGCTCCTAAAAATTAGGATAAAAAAACATTTTTCAAGTTAAAAAAGATCCTTTTAGTGAACATTGTTGAAAATTTGGAATGTTCACACCAAGCTCTTAAAGCCCATTATTTTATTTTAATCAAGTCCAATCTATTAAAAGAAAGATAAGCCTATTCATGGATTATATTTAATTGAATAAGGGAATGGGCCCAAATGATCTAAAAAATAAAAGTCATAATGTAGACTCCATAAGCAGGCAACCCGATTTTATGTAGTTCTTCAGCTAGCCGCCACCCACCCAATATGCAAAGTTCCTATAGTTCTCCTCTTTATTGCTAGTAGCCCCATCCTCACATATCCATTCTCCTGAATGATGATCGCTGCTTGCCGCTCAAGGAGACCGCCGTTCGTGTGTCATGACTCGTTGGAGAAGAAGACGGAGGTTCTTCTGCTCGTTTATGAGTCGTGACCAAATCAGAAGAGGAAAAACGAAAACCGGTAAAATTGTCCAAATCGCCGGTTTTTACCGGTTTGTCCTGTTCTGGACCGGTTCCGTCGGTTTTCAGGCGGTTTAATGTTTGAGCGATTGTGTGAGTATTCCAGAACGGCTACCTGACCGGTTCTTAGTCCAACCGGTTGAATCGACAGGTCCAGTTCTGACAACACTGGGTGCAGTGGTGTGTACCACCCACGTGACAGACTATGAACCAATTGTTCTGCCATAAAGATCAGTTTGAAAATTTAACACATTTATCATGTTTCTACCTGTCAAAGTGTGTTTGTATTTTAGGAACGTTTTTTCGTATGTGTAGTTTAAAAAATACAAGCAGTAATGAACACAATAATGAACAAAAAGTAAAACATTTACTTCCCTCAAACACTTTTGTCTCCTTCAGAGAAACATTGATACCAGCGCATCTTCAACCTCTTGTTCGTGGCCGTCTGCAACGTTCGGCTCGAGGTCATCTGAAAGCTTCATATGGCTGTTGTCTTCAAGCTTCAGGTGGCCTTTCACCATTATTTTGTCTCAAACGTTGAGCTCGTGTTCATCCTTCCGCCCATATCGAAGTTTTATCTCCGTTCATCTCTGGTCTTCAGAAGGCTACCCAAATGCATCACCACTGGTCACCATATCAAGCTTCATTCTTATTGTTGGTTGGTACATCTCCTCTCCCACTATCGTCCCATAACATAAACCCTAAATTGCCAATTTTCGAAATCTCGATTTCCCCCGAATTCCCCAAGTGTGGTTGGTCCAATCATGTTTTCCTCAATTATTATTGAAGCTCTACAACATTGTAGAAATGGAGTTAGTGGATACATATTGTAGTCATTTTTTATGTGTATTATTGTTGTAGACGATTTCTCTGGTTGAACACGTGTTATACAGTTGTGAGTTGGGCTTTATTGTTGTTTTTTTTATGTGATGTCTATTGATGTTCTGTGATTTGCAGGTGACGTCTATTGATATAGTGATTTGAGTTGTGTTGTATATTAGTTTTATGTGGTTAGAGATGTAATATGGGTTAAAAGGGGTGTTGGGGGAGGTAGATTTTTCCTTATTTAACAGAAATTATTGTTTTGGCTGTGATTTGATAATGGTTTTACAGTTTGTGATATGTTGGTGTAATCTGTTGGTCCTTTAAAATTGTTTATTATTATATTTATATTGAAACCTCAACATTAGTCTTTGGAGCAATATTTTTAGAAAGATGCTTTTTTTGTTTGGCAACCATATTTTATAGGATATTTGTGTAACGTCTTTGCCACCTCCTTAATTTTATCATTAATTTTGTCTGCAGAACTTTGGCGAAACATAATACATAACAAAGGGATGGCAGAAAGAGGCGAGTGTTCTTATCCAAACAATAACAAAGACGATATCTCGATGTTATCCCAGCTATGAATTTACAAGTTTATAGCAAAATTGATTTTTTTTTTTTTTTGGCCAAAGGAATGTTGTAATGTTAGGTGTATGTTTTGGGGTAAGAAATTGAGTTTTGTTCACATAAGTTGCAATCGTTGACGTTAGGTGCACCTGTCAACGAAGAGGACGACAATGAAGATTTTGGTATTCCGAGGTCAAAACAATCTTACCAAGTTGATTCCGTTGAGGAGTTTGGGCAAATAATGTTTGATATGTTAACGCCAGATGAAGTTACCCGGTATAACTTTCCAAACCTGTTAAGATATGTATATATATATATATATATACATACATACATATACACATAATTGTCAAAACCGGACCGGACCGGCCGGTACGATCGGTCGGACCGGGAACCGACCTATATCCGGTCCGGAGCAACCTGGAAAACGTGCTGGCACAGAACCGGTGGAAACCCGTCGGAACCGGCCCTGAACCGGTGGAACCTGTGAAAACCAGCCGGTCTTGCGGTTCTCCCGGTTTACGTTTTTCCCCTTTTTAAAAAAAAAAAGCAAAAACGGCGTCCATTTTCGTGTTTCACTGGTTCCTTTTTTCAGTGTTGTTAATAGAAACACTTGTTCAACCATAGGGAAGGGAAGGGAAAGAAGTCGGAATAGAGAAACAGAACCAGTCACAAACGGTGGTGGTTGGTCAGAACAGAGAAAAGGAAATAGAGGAAACGCCTCGATGATGATGATGGCAGAATCGTCGCGACAATGCCGTCAATTATGATGATGGCAAAAACGCGTCATTGCTATCTTGAATATGCTAGGGACGAAAGCTTGTGCTCTCCTCTACCTTTGCCGCCGCCGCCGCTAACAGGAAGCACCAAGTGTGGGCGAAGAAGCTGTAAGGCTTTAAGCAGATGACAACGTTTTTAGGTTTTTAGGCTTTGGGTAGTCAGTAACATAGTGAGCATTAGGTTTAGTTTTGGGCCTATGATAACTTTTGGGCCTTTCTAAGTTGAATCTATCTCTTTTTCAGCCACAAAAATGTAAAACTGAAAAAGACAAAGCCCACTTTATGGTGGTTATTTGCATATTTTATTTATTAATTTTTTTATTATATTATGTAAAAATAAAAAATTATATTTAAATATAATCGGTCCAACCACGGTTCAACCACGGTTGAACCATTGAACCGTGAACCAGTGCCTTCACCGGTTCAATCACCGGTCCGATTTTAAAAACATTGCATATATATATATATATATATATATATATATATATCAGATGTAATCCTCAAAATGCTTGGACCTTTGTTTGTTTCGATTGGGCCTAGTAGTTATTGTGGGCTCTTTAATTTCTTTCTGGATGTTGTCCACAAATGGGCCAGCTATCGTATCACAGTGTAGAACACAAACTTATGCTGTAACGCAAAAAAATTTGGCCACTGCTATTTACACCTTGCAAATTGCTATTTGCACCTTGCAGCTTCAATTTGAATTTGTTTTTCCAAAAATACCATTTTCACTCACCTCACTATATCACACACTTCCTTCACCCCACACCCAACCCCACACTAGAAACCACCCTTTTTCTCACACTCTTCACACCTTTGTCACCTTCTCCACCATTCTCACAACCTCCACCATTATCACACAACAATGAAAGAGTGACTTTTTTGTAGTCTTTTTGGTATTGGATTTCATTGTTTTGCAAAAGGGAAGAAGATAAGTTGGTTGCAAGTTGTTTTCGTTCGTGTTTTGGCAAAAGGATGTAAGACTAAGCCCTCATTGATGTTTTGATGTATGACAAACAAAGTGTATTTTGCATAAGCTTTTTGATATTGATTGTATACTTATAGTGTGTTAAGTATTATGCAAGATCACTCATGAAAAAGAAAAGTCAAGGATCAAGGGTTGCAAGGACAAGGACACAAAGCAATGGACAAGAAATAAAGCATCAAGCAATGAAGATTTCATCCTTTAGATGCTATTGTAAAAATAGCACACTTGATTCCTTAGGTGAAGCACTTGGAATTTAAGAAGAAACTAAATTTTACAAAGGATAAACAAAATAGTTTTTCAAAAGAAAGGTTTTTCAAAAAGATGTTAATTGGATTAAGAAATTAAGTGTATTGTACATATGTGTTGTACACATGTGTATATAAAGCTAAATTTCAAGTTTTAGAAAGAACCTTTCTGTACACAGGTATCATACACATGTGTATGATAAGTTGAGTTTTAAAAACAAAAGAAAATCTGTCTGTACACATGTGTTGTACACCTGTGTATTCGAACCTGAGCTCTCGGGTCTGGAACCAAAATCTGTACACATGCGTTGTACACATATGTATTGAAGTTTTGGAATAATCTGGGTTGATGTTCTAATATACATCTGTGTACGCAAAGTATACACATGTGTATTAAAGCACAGCGCAAGAGATACACATGTGTACAAAAGAATGCAATCTGTGTATACGTTTGAAAAAGCTGAAGACTTGATTTAATACACAGATGTACAAAGAATCCAATCTGTGTACGAGCTTTGAAAAGGTTTGAAAAACACGAGTACACAGATGTAGTACACAGACTGTTCTGTTACAACTTTGCAAAACTGATTTTTAATCACTTGTAACAACTTTTGTGATAAGACCCATTGATCTAATTCTTCATACACCTATAAAAGGACTTCATAACAACACTTTTCAATATGTTACACATCCTAAAAAAGGAAATTCGAAATATTCCAAAGTTTGCAAAAGTGCTTCATCTTTGAGAGAAGAGTGTGATATTCATAAGTGCTTCAATTTGTAATATTTGACTTCTAGAGTCATATTCTTTTCATTCAAGTTTCGATTTGTTGATTAAAGAGAGGATATCTCTCTGTTGTATTACAGGGATAGAAGGGATCCCTGGATTGCAAAGCAAGTGTGCTTTTGCTAAAGTTTTTCAAGGTAGTGAAGCCTTGATGATTTAAGAGAGGGTATCTCTTAGTTGTTTCATAGATTTTAAGAGAGGGTATCTCTTAGGTTTTGACAAGGATAGAAGGAATCCTTGGGTAGAAAAGCAAGGTTGCTTTTTGGTAAAGGTTTTGTGCAAGGTGGTGGAGAGCCTTGTGATGATTGTAATTGGATAGTGTAATTTCTAATTATAGTGGAGAAAACCACAGAGGTGTGGGACTGGATGTAGGCATACCAGAGGAGGTAGCTGAACCAGGATAAATCGGTTTGCGTGTTCTTCTCATCTCTAAACTCATATTCTTGTTATATGCATATGTGTGATGTAAATGAGTCTTAAATGCTTGTTAACTTGAGTCTTTGATCTGCAACTTGTGTTAAACTTATTGTTTCTTTCTTGTAATCTTTCTTAACATCATTACTTGATTAATAATCTGAATCTTGGGAATTAAAATTGAGTGAAAACTAATTTTCTTTAAGAAAACTCTGTTTTGATTTAAATTGCTGAAAAAGTTTTCAATCTCTCAATTCACCCCCCCCCCCCCCCCTCTTGAGATAGTAGCCAATACCAACAAGTGGCATCAGGGCTAAAACTCTTGTTACAAAGCTTAATAGCTTCAAGAGATGGCTACAAATGACATCCTGGGTGAAGGGGCTTCTCTCATTAGACCCTCTGCATTTAATGGCTCCCAATACATGTATTGGAAAGAGAGAATGCTAATTTTTCTCGAAGCTGCTAGTTTAGATATTTTAGATGCTGTAGAAAATGGACCTTATGTCCCTTTTACTCTTGATGATAAAGGAAATAAAAATGAAAAACCAAAAGATGATTGGAATGATGATGATAAAAGGAGAGTTGGTTATAATGCTAAAGCAAAGAATATTATAACAGCTGCTTTGAGTTATGATGAGTTTTTCAGGGTCTCTAATTGTAAGACAGCAAAGCAAATGTGGGACACTCTCCAAATTACTCATGAAGGCAAGAATGATTGTCCATCCCTTCAAAAGAATGAGAAGATTGTTAGAAAGTTTAAGAAGGAAAAGAAGCCTAAACGTGCATACATTTCTTGGGAGGATAAAGATCTTGAATCAACTGATGATTCCGATGATGAAGCTGCAAACTTGTGCTTAATGGCTAATCTTCATGAAGAAGATGATGAGGTAAATAATTCTAACTTTGATGAATTACCTTCTTATGAAGAATTGTAAAATGCTTTTGAAGAACTTTATAAAGAATCCATTAGAGTTTCTAGATTGCTTATTAAGTCTAAGAAAACCATCACATGCCTAGAGGAGAAAATTTCTGTTTTAAACAAAGAAGTAGATGGAATAAAAACAGAAAATTGTGCTTTAAAAGAAAAATCAGCTATTGTTTTGGATCCACCTATATGTGATAACTGTCCTAAACTGGAAGAACAAATTAATGATTTGAATGTTAATCTATCTAGGCTTGCTAGTGATAAAGACAACTTGAATGCATTACTTGGACAACAACAAGAAATGAAAAACCAATATGTTCAAGTGTACAAATTTGAGAAAAAGGGAAACATCTTTAGAAAATTGCATGTTTCTCATTATGCTAATACATCACAACATGTTAGATGTTATTATTGCAATAGAAAAGGTCATATAGCTTCTGTTTGCAATTTGAGAAATAACCATTCGTTGCGTATAAGGCAAATTTGGATTCCCAAAGGAACTCTATCATATACAAACCATGAAGGACCCATGAAAAGTTGGGTACCTATAGAACACACATAAATTCTGTGTTAGAGGTGTGTTTGAAGGCCAAGAACTCAAATTGGAATCATGTAAGAGGCTTTTCCAAACACATTACAGGTAACTATAAAGAAAGAACACTGATTGAATATGTTTCTAATTATCATTATTAATCTGTGATTGTGCATCCTTTTGTTTAAAGTTATTTCATCAATCATGAATCAATTATTGGAACCAAATGAATTTTTCTTATGAACAAGTTTGATGAGAATGAAACCATAATGAAAAATAAAGCTAGATGAATGGCTTTAGGCATAATTGATTGATATTTGATGTTATTGAATGCTTGATTGTTCTTAAAATGTGCTTTTAAATGATTTGAATCAATTAATATGTGATATATATTGTTTGTTTTGAATCCTTGATTGATTTGGAATTTCTATTAGATCTGTACATAGCCTTAGTACACAGATGTATTGAACATTTTTTAGTGTTGAAGTTTCTGTACACAAGCTCAGTACACAGGTGTACTGCGCAAAAATGTTACTAGGACACCAATACACAGGATATGTACACTGATGTATATATCAGGACATTTATCAGACTTGTATCTGATGCGTTATACACAGATTGACACTTTTGTACACAGGTGTACACTAAGCAAAAATGGTTAAATACACAGGTGTACATAATCGATGTACAAAGCCCAGAAATTTTTTTTAAATCGAAATTTATGTTTTCTGGTTGTGCTTTGCTTATCTACCTATGTTTAAACCATGTTATGTTTTGATGTATTGCTCTTGCCATGAAATGATGAATTTTATGAAAGCAATATTGATTTCAAATTTGGTTTATATCTTCCATATTTTCTTTTTGATAATGACAAAGGGGGAGATGTACCATACATGAGATGTATCATACATGAGATATTAAGATATTGAAAAAGCTATAAGCTATGATACATGGATGAATAGGCTTTGATACATAAACTAACTTTGAATCCCTAAGTAAATGAAAATGACTTTCTATGATAATGATATGATAACACTTGATCTTTTGAAAGATGTCTTTGAGACAGGAGGAGGATCAAAGTGTGTCAAGAACCATGCTTAGTATAAAGCTGCACTCTGATTTTAATTACTAAGGTTAAGTATGGTAAGGTTTGTCATAATCAAAAAGGGGGAGTTTGTAAGACTAAGCCCTCATTGATGTTTTGATGTATGACAAACAAAGTGTATTTTGCATAAGCTTTTTGATATTGATTGTATACTTATAGTGTGTTAAGTATTATGCAAGATCACTCATGAAAAAGAAAAGTCAAGGATCAAGGGTTGCAAGGACAAGGACACAAAGCAATGGACAAGGAATAAAGCATCAAGCAATGAAGATTTCATCCTTTAGATGCTATTGTAAAAATAGCACACTTGATTCCTTAGGTGAAGCACTTGGAATTTAAGAAGAAACTAAATTTTACAAAGGATAAACAAAATAGTTTTTCAAAAGAAAGGTTTTTCAAAAAGATGTTAATTGGATTAAGAAATTAAGTGTATTGTACATATGTGTTGTACACATGTGTATATAAAGCTAAATTTCAAGTTTTAGAAAGAACCTTTCTGTACACAGGTATCATACACATGTGTATGATAAGTTGAGTTTTAAAAACAAAAGAAAATCTGTCTGTACACATGTGTTGTACACCTGTGTATTCGAACCTGAGCTCTCGGGTCTGGAACCAAAATCTGTACACATGCGTTGTACACATATGTATTGAAGTTTTGGAATAATCTGGGTTGATGTTCTAATATACATCTGTGTACGCAAAGTATACACATGTGTATTAAAGCACAGCGCAAGATGAGACGCCCCAACGTCCCATTAAAGAAAAAAAACCAAAATATTAAAGCCTAATTTCGTTATTATCGTTAAGCGTGCATATTCAAAAACAGCAGAAAATTTAAAACTTAAAAGGTAACTAGATAACATGTAGATACATCAACATACATCACACATATATATATAGATAAATATATACATCATCTCCTAATACCTAACTGTCAAGGGATTCCCATCAGTAGGATCCCGAAATATATACAAAACGGTGGTGCATAACATAAAGAAAATACATCAAAAGATAAAAAGGGAAGATGCCTCGTCGATTCTCTCCACACCCCATCCCCTCTCAAAATACAACAAAACCTCACTCACACCTATACAGATGGCACTGGCCCGAGCCATCAAATACTACCACCCTCGTCTGCATCCCGTGGTCCGGCAGGTCCGGACACTCCTCCGCTCTCACTGGACGAGCTCCTGTCCGACTGCCTCTGAAACCTCTGTCGGTAAAGTCTACTATCACGGGGGTGAAACTGTCTGGTAGATACTCGAGAAGACTCTGAAACCGTAGCCCGGACCTCTGGAGGCGCTGGTACATCTGGAAGGGGTGCCAGGTCCTGGGCGGGGGCAACCGGGTCCTCCTCCTTGATAGGTGCCAACTCGGGTCCTGGTGCCGGTGCAAGTCCTGGAACTAGTGCCTCAAAGGGTACCATGAAGGGATCTGGGGCCATGCCTGGCATCGGCGGCATCGGCGGTATGTGTCCATCTGGCTGTCCTACCTGGAAAGGAAGGGTAGTGCCAATGCGGAACGTGCCGACGAATCCTATCGGCGCTCCCTGTCCGAACCCAGAGGTAATGGACGTAGGACCCGTATACACAACGAAGCGAGTGACTGGGTCCACGAGCCACCCGTTCGGATCTAAGCACTCAACCTCAAAGGTCCCCGAGAGGGGGAACCCCGGATCCTGAGTCATCCACGGGTGATCCCAGTGCGCCATCAACACGATCTGGATCTGATATACAAAACATATATGTACAAACATACAACAAAATAAAAAGGGGATAAGAATCCATATAACATCAAACGTGGAAAGGGTTTAGCGACATTTAATTCTATAACAGCACGATAAACATCCATCTCCCAAAATATAGTTTATATATAAATATAACACAAACATCCTCAATCTACATCTAGGGTCTTTCCTCTACCCCCATCATGATGCAATGCAAATGCTGTATGAATCTTCTCAGGTAGTCGGCCATATCCGGATATCACAACAATCGACACGTCCCAGAGGCCCCGGCGCACACCCTCGTCCGCGGCTGGAGGGTGCCCATGCAAAGCAATGGCACTATAGCTACACAACCGGTGCACACCTCTGGACCCCGGCCAGGGTGCTCATGCAACGCATGAACTATAGCTGCAACTAAAATGAAATCATGTCTGGGACGGTCCGCCGTTAGCCTAGACCCCGGGAATTCTCCCTCCGAGGAATAGACCCCAAACGACCATGTTTCAGGTCCACAAACGACCATGTTTCAGGTCCACATATCACAGACCATGTTTCAGGTCATCCCCTAGTGCCCTTGTGACACCCTTCTACCCCGCATGTTAAAAGCCAATTAATTTAAGAGTAATTAAAGGAAAACATGCAATTACTGAATAAAATAGACAATTGTCCATGGGTAGAAAAGTCCCACATGAACCGTTTACAACGCGGAAATGAAATAAGTTTTAAATAACGAAAACATAACAAACTAATAAAAAATAACCCAACCCCGATGTCACATACAGAGCTGGTATAACCGTTCCGGAATAAAATCCACGGAATTACAACTGAACTAACAACTACGAAAACATAAACTAGCCCTACGATGAGTGGCGGCTCCTCAGAGTCACTCCTCTCCGGGCTGCTCGTCATCCTCTGCAAGGTGCCAATCAGGCCAAACACAAACAACAAACATATATAGGGAGTAAGAATCGTATAAACATAATAGCATGGGAATAGGCAGTAAAGTAAACAGCAAGCATAGCAGCATCACATCAAACATCAACATCATCATCATCATGCTATGCAGTGCAATGCAGTCCTACTCCGCTATACCATCAATGCATGTGGATCCACTAAACTCGGGATGAACGACTTCGGAGTTACATATCCACATTGAGAATCTACTCAACGCCGGAGAATCTACTCCTTAGATAGCCAACGCATCAAACCAGCGAATGCCTCGTCACGGGGGCGCTAGGAGAATTTACTCCAACCGTGGATGGCCGGATCGCCGTACTCTAGGACGATCTCCCCTATGTCGAACATCCCTAAACAACAACTCCGATGCAATGCGTATGCAACACAACAACAACGGCGACACCACCTCCATAACTCCAACGGGATCGACCGAAGGTAACAGCGGGATCAACCGCGCCAACTTGCCTCGCGGAATCTACCTGAGGACTTAAACGGAATCAACCGCAGTACCTGGGGCAAACTCTCGGCCACCAAGGTACGTAACAACAACACCTTAGACCCAAACCGTGGGGTCAAGGCCTCCTTGGCCAAAAAGCACCAAGGCACAACTCATCAGCTTGCGGCACCCCAAAGGGTATCGACTTAACATCTCACCATCTCATCATCTTTATTTATCTTTATTAACATTTACCAAGTTGTCTAATCAGTTATCATCATGGGGAAGTGGGGTTTAAAAACCCCTTAAGTCCTTTAATTGTATTCTGTCACAGTGGGTTGAGCACGGTCGTGCTCGTAACCCAGCACGGTCGTGCTTAAGCACGTGAGGGGCGTGCTCCCCTGTAAGTGAAGCACGGTCGTGCTTCTTAATGAGCACGGTCGTGCTCAGCAGCACGATCGTGCTCTTGTCCTGTACGGCCGTGCTCAGCAGCGCGGCCATCTCCCCAGAATTCAACTGGGAGCACGGTCGTGCTCCCTGTTCAGCACGGTCGTGCTCAACGCGCGACAGTGCTGTTCTGGGCAGGAACAGAGGCTGAGTTGTTATCCAAATTATAGGTTTTCACACCTATTAATCCTAAGTCCATTAACAGTGCGTTTTAAGGATTAAAACCATACATCAACAACTTCCAAATCATATCAACCAATCAGCATGTTAACATCCATTATCATTATCATATCAAACCCATAGGGCAATCATCATATTATTCATCGATGCATCACATATTCACATATATAACAGAAATTATCAGATTATCATACATCACATTCAGACACTAGCACGTACGAAACATGCATCAACCGGGGTTACGGGGACCCCTTTACTTTACCCTAAACCCAAACCTACGTAAATACTACCCTTCTCCCCATACCTGGATTGAAGGTAGCTCTTTCGGTGTCCTAAGCAACGAACCGGCTCCTCCCCTTCACAGCGACTTACACCGAACGAACCTTGGATCAACAGACAACCAAGGGTTAGTTCCCTATTTACAACAACGGAAAAGGAAACCAAGAGAGGGGAAAGGAACTTTACCTAAACCACTACCAACGATGCACTAGCAGTCTCCCAAGGCCTCTAAACTGCCCAAGACTGAAGAAAACAGAAAAAGGGTTCTCCCTTGTCACACTGCAGCTGCTGAGTTATTAAAGGAAGGGTTAAAACGTTAACCCTCGATTCTGCTCACGTATATAACTTCCGGACCTGAGCACGGTCGTGCTTACCCTTGAGCACGGTCGTGCTCCACTTAGCGTCACTGGACGCGGTCCACGCATTGAGCACGGGCGTGCTCCCTGTTGAGCACGGTCGTGCTCAGCTTAAAATCAGAAACACGCTTCTGACTTTAAGCACGGGCTTGCTGACTGATGAGCACGGGTGTGCTCATGTACCAGAAAGGGACTTTTAGCCAAAAATCCCACGAAGCCCTTAAACGATAAATCCAACTTAAATAAAATTAATTCTGAAAAACAGGGTGTTACAATTCCACCCCCCTTATAAAAATTTCGTCCTCGAAATTTACACGTACCTCAAGGGAAAAGATGCGGGTACGCTTCCATCATCTTGCTCTCCAGCTCCCAGGTAGCACTTTCCTCAGTCGCCCCACTCCAAACCACTTTAACCTAAGGAATTTCCTTGCCTCTTAGTTGCTTCACCCTCCTATCCTCGACTCGAAGAGGTAACACCTCAAACGTCAGGTTCTCTTTCAACTGTATAGCGTCGGGTACTATCACGTGACTAGGGTCATGAACATACTTCCTGAGTTGTGACACATGGAAAACGTTGTGGAGATTTGACAAAAACGTGGGTAAGGCTATTTGGTAGGCGACTTCGCCGACTCTTTTAAGGATTTGGTAAGGACCAATGAACCTCGGAGTAAGTTTCCTCGCCTTCATCACTCTACCAACCCTAGTCGTCGGGGTAACTCTCAAGAATACATGACCGCCTTCCTGGAATTCGAGCCCCTTCCTCCTTTTATCATGGTAGCTCTTCTGCCTACTCTGTGCAACTCTCATCTTTTCCTGAACTAACTTAATCTTTTCTGTTGTTTCCTGGACTATCTCTGGCCCTAGCACCACACTATCGCTAGGTTCACTCCAACACAAGGGTGTCCTACATCTCCTCCCATACAGAGCCTCATAAGGTGCCATCCCAATGCTGGAATGGAAGCTGTTGTTGTAGGTGAACTCTATCAGGGGCAAAAACTTGTCTCAACTTCCTGACTGTTCTAACACACAAGCCCTCAACAAATCCTCTAAGGACTGGATGGTCCGCTCGGACTGCCCATCAGTCTGTGGGTGGTAAGCTGAACTAAGCCTAAGCTTTGTTCCTAAAGCCTCTTGCAAACTATTCCAAAACCTAGAGGTAAACCTCGGGTCTCTATCCGAAACTATGCTAGAGGGTACACCATGAAGCCTAACTATCTCCTTGATGTACAACTTTGCCAACTTCTCTAAAGGATACTCCATGTTCATCGGAATGAAATGGGCAGACTTAGTCAGTCTATCCACGACAACCCAAATTGCCTCAAAACCAGCTGGAGTCCTAAGGAGTCCAGACACAAAATCCATGGAGATACTATCCCATTTCCATTCTGGGATACTTAGGGGTTGCAACTTACCCGAAGGCCTCTGATGCTCGATCTTAGCCTTCTGACAAACTAGGCACGCATACACAAACTCAGCTACGTCCTTTCTCATCCTAGGCCACCAAAACATTCTCTTAAGGTCCTGATACATCTTAGTGGCACCTGGGTGCACACTCAATCCACTCCTATGACCTTCTTCTAAGATCAACTTCCTAAGCTCAGGAACATCCGGCACACAAACTCTATCCTTAAACCTCAAGATACCATTACCGCCATCCTTAAAACTTAGGTCTCTACCCTGAGCGAGCAACTCTCGCTGGTCGAAGAGATACTTATCTAACTTCTGACCCTCTCTAATCTGATCCATCAAACTGTTAGTAACCTTCAAGGTACCAAGCCTAATACTCTTAGGGGTAAACTCACAAGCTAGACTAAGGTCTCTAAACTCCTCAATCAGGTCCATCTCCCTAACCATCAAAGCGGAGATATGCAGGGTCTTCCTACTCAAGGCATCGGCCACCACATTGGCCTTTCCTGGGTGATAGGTCAGCTCGAAGTCATAATCCTTTAAAAACTCCATCCACCTACGCTGCCTCATATTCAACTCTTTTTGATCAAAGAAGTACTTCAAACTCTTATGATCGCTAAAGACCTCAAACCTCGCTCCATAAAGGTAATGCCTCCAGATCTTCAAGGCAAATACCACAGCTCCTAACTCTAGGTCATCGGTAGGGTAGTTCTTCTCATGGGTTTTCAACTGCCTAGAAGCGTAAGCGACTACCTTACCATTCTGCATCAGCACACCACCTAACCCTTGCTTAGAAGCATCGCAGTAAACTACGAAGGGTGCACTAGGATCTGGCAAAACTAACACTGGTGCTGATGTCAACCTATTCTTAAGGGTTTGGAAACTCTCTTCACACTTAGAGTCCCACACAAACAACTGTCCCTTCTTGGTGAGACGGGTTAAGGATAAAGCTATCTTAGAGAAACCTTCTATAAACCGCCTATAGTACCCGCTAACCCCAAGAAACTCCTAATCTCGGTTACAGACTTTGGCGCTTCCCACTGGAGCACCGTCTCTACCTTAGCTGGGTCCACTGCTATGCCACCCTTAGAGATGACATGTCCTAAGAAGCTCACTTCCTCTAACCAGAACTCACACTTAGACAACTTAGCATACAACTGTTTCTCCTTAAGGGTCTGCAAGACAACCCTCAGGTGTTCCTCATGTTCCTCCTTACTCTTGGAGTACACTAAGATGTCATCTATGAACACTACCACAAACTTATCCAAGTAAGGGTGAAAGGTCTTGTTCATGTAGTCCATGAAGACCGCAGGAGCGTTGGTCACACCGAAAGGCATAACCAAGTACTCATAGTGACCATATCGCGTTCTAAACGCTGTCTTCGGGATGTCCTCAGACTTAACCCGAATCTGATGGTACCCTGACCTCAAATCTATCTTTGAAAAGACGCAAGCGCCCATCAACTGGTCCATAAGATCATCAATCCTAGGGAGGGGATATCGATTCTTTATGGTCACCTTGTTGAGCTGTCGAAAGTCGACACACAACCTCATACTACCATCCTTCTTCTTCACCAACAACACAGGTGCTCCCCACGGAGACACACTCGGCCTAATGAACTGCTTCTCCATCAGGTCCTCCAACTGTTCTTTCAACTTAGCTAGCTCTAGAGGAGACATTCTATAGGGTGCTATGGAAATTGGCCCGGTGCCAGGCACTAAGTCTATGGTAAACTCAACATCTCTTTCTGGGGGTAAGTTATAAACATCCCCCGGAAACACTTCAGGAAACTCTCGCACAACAGGCAAGCTGGCGACATCAGGAGGGCTGCTCTCTACATCCAGGGAAGCTAACATCATGTATACTTGGGCTTCGTCTTTCATCGAAGCTCGTACTTGGCTGACAGAGAGAAGGTCTGGATTCTTAGACTCCTTTGGAGTTCCAAAAATCAGGGTTTTATCGAAACAATTCAGAAGGACATGGTTGGAAGATAACCAGTCCATACCCAGAATAATATCCAGGTCTTTCAAGGGTAAGCATACAAGATCAGCAAGGAAAGTTTTATCATTTATAACAATATGACAGTTCTTGCATGCATAAGAAGTAGAAACAGGTTTATTTGTAGGTGTAGAAACCAACAAATCAAACTCAAGGAAGGTAACAGGAAATTTTAGACTCTTGACCCTATCATGCGATATAAACAAGTGAGTAGCACCCGAATCATACAATACAGTTAATCGAGTTCCATCAATCAAACACGTACCTTGGATCAAGTCATCAGACTCGGAGGCTTCGGCTCCACTAAGAGTAAAGACTCTTCCAGTGGTCTTCAGTCTGTTGGCCTGGGGCTTCTGATTCTTGCTAGCGCTGGGAGGCTTGGCCTTAGCTCCATCACACTCGCGGCTGATGTGGCCTGGCTTGCCACACTTGAAACAGATGACCTGTGTTTCCTTGCACTGGGACGAATAGTGGTCCTGTGCTCCACACTTCCCACACCTCATAGCTCTAGGGGCATCAGAGAACCCACCCCTGAAGCTACTCTGCTGAAACTGGGGCTTCCTGCCACTCTGCTTGAAGTCCTTGCCCGAAGGGGCATACCGCTGCTTGCCCTTATCCCTCTGATCAACCCTCTTGCCACTCTGATTGTCCGACCCTCTGGAACTAGCAGCTCTGAACTGGCTGGCATCCTCATAGATCCTGCACTTGTTGACCAGAATAGGGAAGACTCTGATCTCCTGATAGCTGATGGCCTGTTTGATCTCAGGCCGAAGTCCCGCTTCGAACTTCACACACTTGGAGCGATCGTCCGTCTCATGCTGGTAAGGAGTGTAGTACCTAGCCAGCTCCTCAAACTTAGCCGCATAGTCACCGACTGACAGCGACCCTTGCCTCAAGGACAAGAATTCCATCTTCTTCTTGTCCCTGATATCCGCTGGAAAATACTTCTCCAGAAACCTCTGCCTGAACACCGCCCAAGTCACCGCTGTGCCCTCTGCCTGCATCCTCTGCCTGCAGTTATCCCACCAGTGCTCCGCCTCTTCAGTCAACATGAAGGTGGCGAAGATGAGCTTTTGCTGATCATTGCAGTCCATCGCACGGAAGATCTTCTCTGTCTCCCTCAGCCACAACAATGCTCCCTCTGGGTCATACGCTCCTTTGAACGACGGAGGGTTGTTCCTCTGGAACTTATCCAGTCCTTGGAACTCAGCTGGCCCACCGTTGTTAGGGTTGACCTGTCCGATAGCATTGGCCAGAAGTGCCAATGCGTCAGCAATCGCCTGATCGTTGCGTCCTCTACCGGCCATTAGTTCCTGTACATGCCCAAAACAGCCTTTAATACAGAAACTTAGCGAGTAAAAGCTACAGGCAACTAACTTAAAACATCATTATCTATAGCAAGTATAGACAATTCACACAAGAGTCACACAACAGACTCACAACAGACTCATACCACGTCCGAACAAGGTAGAACTGCTCTGATACCACTAAATGTGACACCCTTCTACCCCGCATGTTAAAAGCCAATTAATTTAAGAGTAATTAAAGGAAAACATGCAATTACTGAATAAAATAGACAATTGTCCATGGGTAGAAAAGTCCCACATGAACCGTTTACAACGCGGAAATGAAATAAGTTTTAAATAACGAAAACATAACAAACTAATAAAAAATAACCCAACCCCGATGTCACATACAGAGCTGGTATAACCGTTCCGGAATAAAATCCACGGAATTACAACTGAACTAACAACTACGAAAACATAAACTAGCCCTACGATGAGTGGCGGCTCCTCAGAGTCACTCCTCTCCGGGCTGCTCGTCATCCTCTGCAAGGTGCCAATCAGGCCAAACACAAACAACAAACATATATAGGGAGTAAGAATCGTATAAACATAATAGCATGGGAATAGGGAGTAAGAATCGTATAAACATAATAGCATGGGAATAGGCAGTAAAGTAAACAGCAAGCATAGCAGCATCACATCAAACATCAACATCATCATGCTATGCAGTGCAATGCAGTCCTACTCCGATAAACCATCAATGCATGTGGATCCACTAAACTCGGGATGAACGACTTCGGAGTTACATATCCACATTGAGAATCTACTCAACGCCGGAGAATCTACTCCTTGGATAGCCAACGCATCAAACCAGCGAATGCCTCGTCACGGGGGCGCTAGGAGAATCTACTCCAACCGTGGATGGCCGGATCGCCGTACTCTAGGACGATCTCCCCTATGTCGAACATCCCTAAACAACAACTCCGATGCAATGCGTATGCAACACAACAACAACGGCGACACCACCTCCATAACTCCAACGGGATCGACCGAAGGTAACAGCGGGATCAACCGCGCCAACTTGCCTCGCGGAATCTACCTGAGGACTTAAGCGGAATCAACCGCAGTACCTGGGGCAAACTCTCGGCCACCAAGGTACGTAACAACAACACCTTAGACCCAAACCATGGGGTCAAGGCCTCCTTGGCCAAAAAGCACCAAGGCACAACTCATCAGCTTGCGGCACCCCAAAGGGTATCGACTTAACATCTCACCATCTCATCATCTTTATTTATCTTTATTAACATTTACCAAGTTGTTTAATCAGTTATCATCATGGGGAAGTGGGGTTTAAAAACCCCTTAAGTCCTTTAATTGTATTCTGTCACAGTGGGTTGAGCACGGTCGTGCTCGTAACCCAGCACGGTCGTGCTTAAGCACGTGAGGGGCGTGCTCCCCTGTAAGTGAAGCACGGTCGTGCTTCTTAATGAGCATGATCCTGCTCAGCAGCACGATCGTGCTCTTGTCCTGTACGGCCGTGCTCAGCAGCGCGGCCATCTCCCCAGAATTCAACTGGGAGCACGGTCGTGCTCCCTGTTCAGCACGGTCGTGCTCAACGCGCGACAGTGCTGTTCTGGGCAGGAACAGAGGCTGAGTTGTTATCCAAATTATAGGTTTTCACACCTATTAATCCTAAGTCCATTAACAGTGCGTTTTAAGGATTAAAACCATACATCAACAACTTCCAAATCATATCAACCAATCAGCATGTTAACATCCATTATCATTATCATATCAAACCCATAGGGCAATCATCATATTATTCATCGATGCATCACATATTCACATATATAACAGAAATTATCAGATTATCATACATCACATTCAGACACTAGCACGTACGAAACATGCATCAACCGGGGTTACGGGGACCCCTTTACTTTACCCTAAACCCAAACCTACGTAAATACTACCCTTCTCCCCATACCTGGATTGAAGGTAGCTCTTTCGGTGTCCTAAGCAACGAACCGGCTCCTCCCCTTCACAGCTACTTACACCGAACGAACCTTGGATCAACAGACAACCAAGGGTTAGTTCCCTATTTACAACAACGGAAAAGGAAACCAAGAGAGGGGAAAGGAACTTTACCTAAACCACTACCAACGATGCACTAGCAGTCTCCCAAGGCCTCTAAACTGCCCAAGACTGAAGAAAACGGAAAAAGGGTTCTCCCTTGTCACACTGCAGCTGCTGAGTTATTAAAGGAAGGGTTAAAACGTTAACCCTCGATTCTGCTCACGTATATAACTTCCGGACCTGAGCACGGTCGTGCTTACCCTTGAGCACGGTCGTGCTCCACTTAGCGTCACTGGACGCGGTCCACGCATTGAGCACGGGCGTGCTCCCTGTTGAGCACGGTCGTGCTCAGCTTAAAATCAAAAACACGCTTCTGACTTTAAGCACGGGCTTGCTGACTGATGAGCACGGGTGTGCTCATGTACCAGAAAGGGACTATAAAATTAATTCTGAAAAACAGGGTGTTACAGCCCTAACCGCTCATCATCACCTCATAAATAACCTCAATAAAATCTCATCATCATATAACATCAATCATCTCGGTTAGGCACTACTAACACATAAAGTATGATTTCCCCAATACATCATCAATGCTCGTCATATCTCATCACTTACTCAAACTCTACTCATAATCATTACACTCATGGCATCATAACATTATTCCATCAAATCATCATATTAATCAGGGCATCATGTCATCATGTCAATTATGGCATCAACTCCAATATAATAATAATCACAATAATAATTTTTATAAGATATATCAACACTCAGTATCAGTCATCAATCATCATATCAACGCAACTAATTCAAGCAGTCACAACAGCCAATCATAAAATAATAAAATAATACATTTTTATCGTAACGACGATAAACGCACAATTTCAATATCATCATTGGTACCACTAAGTAGTCCCCAATGTGACATGGACATTGTCCGTTACTCGCTCTCGAGTAGGGTTTGGGTCGCCCTACGCCATTATCGAACTAAATGTAACTGCGCCGTTTCCGACGTTAAATGGTTTCTTTCCCCCACCTGGGAAGTCGTACGATGATCGAAACGAGACAAAACGCGACGTTCTCCAACCTCTTCGAATCTGTCCCGTGCGATTCTAGTGCCTCGGAGCTCCCAAAATTTCACCTAAGCATCACATTACGAAGCACACGTTACCACGAGTTCAAAATCAAAGACGGAATCAAAATCCGTCAACCGAAACTAAAGATATCACGAACATCGTAACGGACGGCATTTCGACATAAAGAGAGTAGGATTTACCTTCACATTTAGAAGAAACGAAGAAGAGGACAATGAAGGTATCGCCGTCACGAACACAACGGTGTAACCGGAATCGCAACGGAAGGATCGAGCACCTCGTTCTCACACTACAACTTCTCTCTCTCTCTAGACTCTCCCTCTCTGTTTTCTCAGGCTTCTCTCAACTCACTGCTCTCTGTTTCTTTCTGTTTCTGCTGCCTAAGTGACTTAAGTCACTTAGGCTTTTATTTTTACAAAACCACACAGCCACGCTCGAGCGTGAGAAATTCCACGCTTGAGCGTGCCCACGCTTGAGCATGGGAATTGCCACGCTTGAGCGTGGAAAGCTGCCGCACCATGCATCCACTCACAGGCTGCCACGTAAGCCGTGACGACGCGTGGCCAGTCAAAGCATGGTCCTTGTCTGGTTGACTTGGGCGCTTGAGCGTGGACACACCCACGCTTGAGCGTTGACTTTTGACCAGAAAGTCAACTCTTTACGTTCAGGGTCCGTTCGATGTCTGATTGACCCCAAATTTGAGATATAGGCTCCTTAGGACCTAATAAACAATCTCTAACCATCAAAAATGCCTAATCTCCTCTTTAACTCCAAAATTTTGTTCCATCTTCAATTATCTAGAAAACACTAACCGGAAACCCTAGCTGGTCTCTACACCTCAAATCACCTCTCAGTTATACAATCCAAACCTTAAACCTAAACATCATATGTAAACCACACATAAAATAACGGATGTTACACAAGAGATACACATGTGTACAAAAGAATGCAATCTGTGTATACGTTTGAAAAAGCTGAAGACTTGATTTAATACACAGATGTACAAAGAATCCAATCTGTGTACGAGCTTTGAAAAGGTTTGAAAAACACGAGTACACAGATGTAGTACACAGACTGTTCTGTTACAACTTTGCAAAACTGATTTTTAATCACTTGTAACAACTTTTGTGATAAGACCCATTGATCTAATTCTTCATACACCTATAAAAGGACTTCATAACAACACTTTTCAATATGTTACACATCCTAAAAAAAGAAATTCGAAATATTCCAAAGTTTTCAAAAGTGCTTCATCTTTGAGAGAAGAGTGTGATATTCATAAGTGCTTCAATTTGTAATATTTGACTTCTAGAGTCATATTCTTTTCATTCAAGTTTCGATTTGTTGATTAAAGAGAGGATATCTCTCTGTTGTATTACAGGGATAGAAGGGATCCCTGGATTGCAAAGCAAGTGTGCTTTTGCTAAAGTTTTTCAAGGTAGTGAAGCCTTGATGATTTAAGAGAGGGTATCTCTTAGTTGTTTCACAGATTTAAGAGAGGGTATCTCTTAGGTTTTGACAAGGATAGAAGGAATCCTTGGGTAGAAAAGCAAGGTTGCTTTTTGGTAAAGGTTTTGTGCAAGGTGGTGGAGCCTTGTGATGATTGTAATTGGATAGTGTAATTTCTAATTATAGTGGAGAAAACCACAGAGGTGTGGGACTGGATGTAGGCGTACCAGAGGAGGTAGCTGAACCAGGATAAATCGGTTTGCGTGTTCTTCTCATCTCTAAACTCATATTCTTGTTATATGCATATGTGTGATGTAAATGAGTCTTAAATGCTTGTTAACTTGAGTCTTTGATCTGCAACTTGTGTTAAACTTATTGTTTCTTTCTTGTAATCTTTCTTAACATCATTACTTGATTAATAATCTGAATCTTGGGAATTAAAATTGAGTGAAAACTAATTTTCTTTAAGAAAACTCTGTTTTGCTTTAAATTGCTGAAAAAGTTTTCAATCTCTCAATTCACCCCCCCCCCCCCCTCTTGAGATAGTAGCCAATACCAACAAAGGAAACAACCATGTTCATCATCATTCATGCACATCACTTGTCTCAGTGAGTTTATGCAAGTTTTGTTCATAACGTAACTTTCGGAATTTACTTTCCGGAAGCTTCCGGAAAACGAAAACCGGACACTCTTACACCTTCGGAATTCAAAATCTGGTTGCATATTTGTGAGTCGTTTGTGTACTACCAGAATCTAGTTTCCGGATTCGCATATCCGGATGTTACAATTTGTACATCTAGAAACAATTTTCCAGTGGTGTTAAATTTAACATATCCGGATTTTACTTTCCGGATGTATAAATTGTAAATCCAGAAAGTAAATTTCGGATGTGTAAAATTTCTTGATTCAACTTTTCTAAAATAAATTAATGTTGTACCACGCTCAAATAGGTCTATAATGTGCGGCAAGAGATTCGGATCTCTCGAAGAGGTCCTAGAAAGGAAATGCAACATTTGTTGTATTTAATTGAGCGTGTTAAATATGTTTGTTGGCATAGAAGGCTGGACATGCCCGATGTAGTTAGAGATATTTTTTGGACACACCCAGATGCTGTGAAACTTCTAAATGCATTCCCAATTGTGATGTGTATTGACAGTACCTATAAAACCAACAAGTATCTATTGCTGTTACTTGAGATTATTGGTGTTACCTCAACAGAGTTGACATTCTCCATTGCATTTGCCTATTTGGAGTATGAGCGAAGTAATAACTTCATCTGGGCATTACAGAGGCTACGTGGATTATTCCTAACTGAAAATTGAATACCTTGGGTAATAGTGACCGACAGAGACGTTGCGTTGATGAACGCAGTGCACACTGTCTTTCCTAGTTCTACTCAGTTATTATGTCAATTCCACATTGTCAAGAATGTGAAGGCCAAATGCAAGATGATAGTGCACCCGAAGCAAAAGTGGGACATTGTGATGGATGCTTGGGATAATGTTATGGACTCTCCTAATAAGTATGAGTTCGTAGAGCGTTTGAGAAACTTTGAAGATGTATGTTCTAATTTTCCTATTTTTGGTGACTATGTGAAAAATACCTGGTTGAATCCTCACAAGGAAAAATTCGTCGCAGCATGGATAAATCGGATGATGCACCTTGGGAACACAACAACTAATAGGTTGCTCTTAAACTTAAGCATTAATATACACTAGCATAACTTTCGTCTTTAATTATGATTATCTATTTATGTGGTGTTTTGTTGTTGTGTTTGATAACAGGGTTGAGTCTGCACATGGAAGGCTGAAGAATTTGATTCAGGATAGTATGGGGGACTTGTGTAGTTGTTGGGATGCCATGAATAACATGATCATTTTGCAACATACTGAAATCAAGGCATCATTCGAGAAGAGCATCAACGTTGTGGAACACAGATTTAATACTCGATTCTACATCAGTTTGCATGGATTTGTTTCAAGGAGTGCTCTAAATCATATTGCCGATGAGTTTGAACGAGTTAAGATTGTCGGGATTAACAGTGATGTCTGTGGTTGCACAATTAGTAGAGGGTGCTGATCGAGACTTCTTCCTCCTCTGATATGTTATGCCGAACTGAATGCCTCCATGAGCTAGTGACAATGCTCGATGCGCATGGTCCCAAGCATCGGTGCCGTGGGTTACCATGTTTCCATCAATCATCTCCTGGAGCAAGTCATTAATCTTCTTGAACCTTTCCTGCAAATGCAAACAACATTTCGTCAAAACAAGTAACTATTTAAACGCACAATTATCGAAATAAATACAAAATCTTATTAAAAATACATAAACTTACCACTTGTTGACGAATAATGCTGGAACTATCATCTGCAGTAGAGTCAGGCTGGATCACCGGCACCCTAGGAGGAGCTCCTAAACCCGGTGGTATCAGGTAGGGATATGAGATCTTGTGGTACCATAGCATGTATTCATCTACACACTGCGATGGATATGTCACACGTGGTCCCCTAACCACCATCCATGCAGCATACTCAGACCATTTAGCATCTACCTCTTCAGATGATAGTGTAACACCAGTTACATCAAACGGTGACCGAGGAATGTTTTGAATATAACCAAACTGATGCATGACCCTCTCTGGTGGATGAGGGTGCCTCATCCGGTCACATCTAATGAAACCAGAAAAGAAGGAGATGTCATCAAATGGTCGATGAATCCTGTGATCCTCATAAGGCATCCAGATGATGTCCTCTGCTCTCAAATGATCAATGGAAACCCGAAATGGAAGGACTACACCTCCACCCCTCACAGGTATCAAACGTTGTGCTCTCGGGGTGTCTTCTGTGTATCCATCTGTCAAATTACGCATGCCAATGGTTGGAAAATGTTCAAATATCCACGCCTGAAATGACAATAATGACTCACTTAGTTCATATGATATAACAAAAATAAACAATATAGTATAAACATGTTATACCTACAAAAGGGTCATGTAACCACCATACTGTCATACATTATGCCGACTTGCCTCACATAGATGGTCATATAGGTATATAGGGCAACTGCGCCCCATGCATATCTTCTGCAGTTGCCAAGGTTGCGAAACAGCTCCAAGAATGCAACATCAACGTATGTTGAACTCTTATCCGCAAAAATAGTGCAACCCACCAAGTGTAGTAGATATGCTCTAGCCGCATTTTCCACCTACCCTAGCCCCAATTGCACCCAATAGACATCTTACAGCCAACTAATACGAACATGTGCACATCTAGTCGCTTCAGTCTCATCGGTTGCCTCAGACTCCTCCACTCCAAAAAACTCAACCAGATACGAGTTTGCAGTGTCCTTGTCCATGAGAGGCAGTGTGAAAAATGCACCAGTGGTTGGAAGATGTAATAGGCTCGAGACGTCATCCAAAGTAATTGTCATCTCGCCAAAAGGTAAGTGAAAGGTGCATATATCTTTATGCCACCTCTCGATAAAGGCTGACAACATCCCCTTGTCAACATTGATATGCGAGCAGTGCTTCAGGGGTCCCAATCCAGAGTCCCTAACATAAATCTCAACTTTATTGTGGTTGCATGGGAATTTTGCTAGCTTCCATCTGTGTGTTACAACCTTCAGCTCGCGATGGTCTTGCAACCATAAACGCGAGTGAAATGTCAATGAAAACAATTTATTTAATTTTAAACTTGTTGGCCGTGGCAACCATCACCCAAGAGGGGGGGGTGAATTGGGTTTTAAATAAAAATGAATTCTTTTGCGTTAAATCAAAACCCTTTTCAAAGTTAAAACAGAATTTGCAGCGGATAAATAATTCTTTTCAAATTAAGGCGCTTTCGAAAAATAAAACATTTAATATTAAAGAGCGATAAGTAAAATGCGATAATGTAAAGAGGATAGGGAAAGAGGATGAACACAACCATATATCCTGGTTCGGCCACAAACTACCCACGTGGCCTACATCCAGTCCCCAAGGCAATACGACCAAGGGTTTTCAATCAACTCTAGTTTTTAAACAGGATCAACTAGAACCTTTACAATTCAGAGAACCCTTAACACAAATCTCAGGACATACGATCCCTTGTGTAAGAGCCTCAAACACTAGCTTTTAAACCGGCGCAGCTAGAACCTTTACAATGGAGAAAACCCTTAACACAAATCTCAGGACATATTATCCCTTGTGTAAGAGCCTCAAACAATAAGAGATGGGATCACACCCACTAAACACTTACAAGAGATATACCCTCTCTTATAAGAATGGTGATCAAGAAATGGTTTGAGTCAATCCGACTCTTACCAACAGTAGGCACTCTTAATAGTGCCAATAAAACAAATTGAAGCACAATACAACAACACTTATATGGTGTAAAGCTCTCTCAATATAAAATATGATCAAAGTCTAAAAGTGAGAGTGATTTAGAGAGAATAGGAATGATAGAGTTTAGCACAGATGTAAGAATAGCAGTGTTCTCTCTTTTGAAAGTTACCTAAGTTCCCTTTATATAGAAAATATTATTAGCCCAAGGAAATTAGGTCAAGCCCATTTTAAAACTCATTTTCTTCACATGATAATCGATTATTTTAATTATATAATCGATGATTTAAATTCATTGTAAAATGCGCTTTTAAGGCAGTCGCAGCGTAATCGATTAGGCTAATCGATTATGTGTTCTCTGTTTAAAATCCTGCAAACTGAAATTGTACATAATCGATTAGTAACTCTCTGCTTTATACTTCAAAATGCATAATTGATTTTTCAAACTTCATAATCGATTATTTAAATTCAAATTCAAATACTTAACGGCTAGAGAAGTAATTACTCATTAATACTCATTAAAGTTAATTAAGTTTATTTTAAAACGTGTTCAGCATAATATAATCGATTATGCTAATCGATTATTGTCATTTAAAATAGCTTAATCAAATCTTTAACAGCTCTAGAATCGATTACTCATTAAAGCATATTAAGAGCTATTAATACTATTTGAATTTGAATTTGGAAAACTTAATGGCTGAAATTAACATCTCATTTAAGTTCATTTAAAAGCCATTTAAGTTTTATTTTGAAAGCTCATTTATGTGTGTGTGTGACCAATTTTAATTAGAGAGCTTTACTTACCATTTACAAGGGAATCTAAAACATACAATACAATTAATAAAATTCCCTTCACCTGTCTTGAAAGACTTGATTTGCTGGATACTCTTTTCGGCTTTTTGCAATCCAGTCCTTCTGGGAATCTAACTCTTCATGCTCTTGATTCCATAGCTTTGCTTATTCTAACCTGAACTTTTCTACAATGTTTCTCATAGATCGCATTAGTTCAAGGCATAGAAAATAATACTTCACATTTAATTTCATGTACAAAAGCTATGTATAACATTTTATTACATGAGACATATTTTAAGATAAATATCATATTTATATTCCTTATGTAAGGCATATGATAATAATTCCAAGTTTGATTCTATGCCAATTTATTATTTTTGTCAATCATAAGCATATATTATATATAATCAAATATTACATGTGCATTCACTCAATATTATATTAATCATAATTATTTAACACATGTATAATTAATTAATATAATATTTATTAAGCATACAATCAAATAGTCATGGCATTTATCAACATATATAGATTAAGTTTAATATTATTTTCACCATGATACTCCATTTGTCAACATCAAAACCTATATCACCTTTAGGTTCATATTCTCCCCCTTAATACTATATTTGTCAACATCAAAACCTATATGACATTATGGTTCACAAAACTAAATCAAAATGTAAATTATTATTATTATTATAATTTATAGAGGATACTTACATCTCCGTTTCATAGCGCGTGTCCAACATGCTCACCGAATGACCTAAGGACAGACGTATCCTCTGGGCCTCCAGGGAAAGACTCAACAGGTAAAGGAACATTATCCTCCTGCTGAAGCTGTACAAGGACCTCAACCTCCGGAGCGGGATCCTGTACAATGACCTCATCCTCCTGCTGAGCCTGATGTACACGACTAGAAGCAACATGTTGTGCACGTGCAGAAGCTGTCGGTCGCCGACGTTCAATAGGAGGCCCCCGTTCAGAGTGAGTACGCACCATGCTGCATAATAATAACTGTTTTTTATCATTGGCAATTCTTCAAGATAATAATAATAAGTCATCAATAAATAAAATGGAAATAAGCAATGAGTAAAATGGGAACATTTTTTAGTCCAAATTCAACGGCTGTAGTAATTTTTAAAAACATTGAATATGGGACAGGTTAGGCACCCAAATATACTACCAAATACATTCAGAACAAATCTAGCAAGCAAAATAATCTAATAAAATAAAATAAAATACAACTCTATAATGTATCTATTTCATTCTATATTCTATATGTTCCTTGAATTCAAAGAATCCCGTCTTTATACTTAAAAAGCTACTGAAAAGCTACCAGAAAATGAAATACAGATATCCTCCGAAAAATACTATCCGGATAGCTTCCAGAAAATGAAATCCGGAGACTTCCGGAAAAGGAAATCCGGAAACAGTAAGGCCCTCACACCCGATATGTATTTCAACGTTCGGAAAACTCATCACGAATAGTCACCGGAAAACAAAATCCGGACAACAATTGAATTTGAAAAAAAAAAAAACAAAGAAAGTTCATGAACAAAAAGAGGAACTTACGGTGTCAGAAGGAGACTAAGACGGTGCTGGGCCACTGAGAGCTTGCCGGTAAATGGTGCGCAGAGACGGTGCTGTTGTCCATGGAGAGGATGCGACGCTGCCGGAGGGGAATGGGAGAGGGTGCAACGCTGCCGGAGGGGAGTGGTGCACAGAGAGATTGTGAGGGGAAGGGCCCTGTGTGCGCAAGGTGAAAGGTGGGAAGGAAAGGGTTTTCGGCAAAGTGAAAGGTGTGAGGGAGAAATAGCAATGGCAGTCTCGGAAAGAACGTGAACAAAAAAAAAAAAGTACAAGGTGTGGATAGCAAAAAAAAAGGTTTGAGTAGTTGGGCCCAAAAAATTTCACTGTTGTGGCCTTGCTTTCATACGAATCAAACGGAGCTAGATAAAGAAATTTACATCCGTGTAGTTATTCACTATATTCTTTTTCTTTCTCATTTTGTTATTCATCTTTCCTTACCTTCACGCCACTCCACTGCAGATCACCAAATACTCGAACAAGAACAGAGCTTCAGTTTTACTTGTGCTGCCACCGTGAGACCACACGGGTTTCACCTTGTTTGGGGGCAAATAAAAGTAAACAAACACATTTTCTCGGAAAATTCGAACTCGAGAAAGGGGCTGATAAAACAAAGGAATAGTATGGCAGGAGCAGAAGAGTTCGTCCAAGCAGATAATGCGGAAGCCATTATTACCAGAATTGAACATAAATCCCGCAAGATCGAAAGCTTACTCAAACAGTAACAATACACTCTTCTTTCTTCCGTTTTCCCCCTCTCTATTATATATCGGAAGCACAAAATCATTTGTTTTGCTGATGGATCAATTGATGTGAAAGAGGAAAAAAAATCGTTTTTGATGGAATTTCAGGTATAAACCCGTGGAAGCCCTTAAAACTGCTCTTGAAGGCACGCAGGCCATGACTGGTGATGAGCGTTGCAAGGTTTTCATTTACCCCCTTTTGTCTCTTTTAACTGTTTTTTTATATATATATTTTAAAATAATTATACCTTAATATTATTTTGTGCTTATATTTGATTTGGGTTGTTGTGGAACTGGAGCAGAGTGTATGACTTTTTGTTTTCTTGATTTTCAGTAAGCTAGTTTCAACTAGGAAAAAAGACTTTTTTTTTTTTTTTGTGTTGCTTTTAGAATTTAGTTTCAATTCAAGGTTTCTGATTTGTTGAAATCACAACTTATTTTACATGTATTCTGGGTTTTTCTTTTGCAGTCTGCACATTGGATCGTGGTGCATAGAGCTATAATGGCAATAAAGGATGTGGATGGGATGCTTTCTTCCTTGGATCCTGAGTACTATGATATTCTAATGAAGTGAGTGGTGAAATATCTTGTTCGAATCCACTTTTGACATGTCAGTTTTAACATCGATAGCTTCTTATTCGTTTAGAATAGAAATTTGCTTGCACATTGGTAGCATTCTCAGGTTTTTAGTAAGCGACCATTGTAGATTTCACCTGTAGAAACGTGTTTTCCAATTTGTTTTTCTTATCATGACATGCATTGTGATATCAAAATCTTAGCTGGGAAGAATAACCTAAGGGAGCATTTGTTTCAAGCTTTGGTAAGTTATTCTTGGGAATGTGGTGGTGGGAATGAAATATTCTCACAGTTGGTTCAAGTTTTAAAATGATATTCCGTAACATGCCCATGATTTGGCCTATTTTCATTCCCATGCGAGAGGTTAGGTTTTTTCTATTCCCATGACTTGAGCACACCAATACTATTGTGTAAAAATACAAGAATAACCACCCAAACTCCCATGTTCCAATGGACATGCCCACATCAACCAACAATTTTGAAGTGATGTCTTCATTTCGTAAGTGATGCTTATTTTTGTAACATATTGTGTTTTTAGGAGAAATTACACTAGCCTCTCCTGAGGTTTAACTCAATTACTTACACACAACACCCCTCTTATTTTAGAAACTATATCAACCTCCATTGAAGTTTATGTTATCAGTTATCACCCTATAAGGGGGTGATGATTGAAATTACACTAACCTCCCCTTAGGAGAAACGACCATCATACGAGGTATTATTTGGGTAGTCTATTAGCTTATTAAGCATTGATGTCCAAACAAAAGCTATATTTGTAAAGGGAGCTTTAGCCTTCCAAAAGAATTAGTTAATGCTGTATAAAGTCCATGAGCATTATTCGAAAGACAGTACCAAGAATACCTAGTAAAGAACCTATCTCTTGATAGTTAAGGTTGCAAAAAAAAGTGGAACTTCCCAGAAATGGACCCATCAGCAGAAAACAATGAGAGAAAAGGACAAACAAATGGGTCTATCTATGAAATGAATTTCCAGGACTCACAAGAGTAGCAAGAACCCAAGCTTGACATCTCACCCATTCCAATGAAGTTCATACTTCTTTTCACCCTATGCCATGGAGAAAGAGGTTTCAAAGGAAAGCGCTATAGCCATTGAGGCATTATTTAGACACCATATTCCCTAGGCCTAAGCCACCCCTTCTTCCCCAGTGTATAACATTTCTCCAGTTGACTAGATGATCCCTCCTAGAATCTCCTGCTTGGCAGCGCCTGACCACAAAAAGTGACTTACAATTTGAGCCACCCCCACATGAATTTTAAACAGAGATGTATAGTAGATAGGGTTACCAGACAACCATTCCTTAATTAAAGTGATTTTCCCACCCCAGGGAAAAGGAAGCTCCCTTCCAATTGCTGAGTCTTTTGGAAATCTATTGTAGTGCACAACATGATGCCAAAAGGAAGTTACACAACGATTGCCTCCTACTGGAACTCTTAGACAATCCAAAGGCCATTGTAGAATCTCACAACCAGTCAAAACCCTGTTATCAATATTAATACCAATTAGACCATTCTTAGCCAGATTAATATGAAGACCATAAGCGGCCTCTAAAACCTTAAACAAAGACAAGACATTCATGAAAATGTGTCTCTGAGGAAAAATAACAACAGTATTGTCTGCACACCACAAAACTACAAGAGGGATACCTCCTTTCTTCTATCCTCCAGAAGATCTCTAACAGATCTTCTTCCCAAACTTTCATTAGCAAATGACAGAAAACATTTATCACCACCACGAACAAGAAAGGCAATATATGGTCAACTTGTCAAAAACCCGTAATAGAGTAGAACTAGAATTAGGATATACTGTACATGATAAGCTACATACTGTATTCCTCAACTGAATTAGTTGCTCAGGCCACACACATGAATGATTCGTCCTCAGCCGCTCATTTCAGTCAGAACTCCTCTAATTTTCACAACAACTATCGTGGACGTGGTGGTGGCCGGAATCGAGGTCGCGGTGGTGGTGGCCGCGGCCGTGGCCGTGGAGGTTCAAGGCCTACATGTCAGTTGTGTGATCGATATGGTCACGATGCCTATCACTGTTGGTATCGTTTTGACCAAAATTTTGTGCCTTCTCAGAGACCTCCTCCAGCTCCTCAAGCTTCTCAGTTTCAGAATTCTCAAGGGTTCTTCAATGGCCAAAATTCCTCATTTCAGGCTCCTCATCAGGTCCAGTCCACTTCTCAGCATCAGCCAAGTGCACACCTTGCTATGCAACAACCACAGTTTGTGCCAAATACTCATGAAGAGTTGCAAAGGTCCTTTGAACCACAATCTTGGTTTCCAGACTCAGGGGCCTCACACCATATTACAGCTGATCCTAACAACTTGACTCAAAGCAATCCGTTTGGAGGACATCAACAAGTTCTCATGGGAAATGGTCAAGGTCTATCCATAAACTCTATTGGTTCATCTAAATTCCCTTCCCCAACCCAACCTAAAATTGTCTTCTCTTTAAAGAATTTACTTCTTGTTCCTAATATTACCAAAAATCTAGTATCTGTCTCTAAGTTTGCCCGTGATAATAATGTTTATTTCGAGTTTCACCCATTTTCTTGCTATGTCAAATCACAGGGCTCTAATCATGTCCTTCTTGAAGGCTCTCTTGGTGGGGATGGCCTCTATAGCTTCTCTAACATCAACATTCTCAAAGAGCCTTCTTCCTCTTGCCTTCAACACAGTTTAGGTTCCTTTGCTCCCAGTGAGCACCTAGATAAGTCTCCTTCTGATGTAAATAGCACTTTCAATACTTGGCATCAACGCTTAGGCCATGCCAATAGTCTTGCTGTAAAAACTATTCTCAACATTTGTAAAATTCCTTCATTGAATAAAACATCATTTGACTTTTGTAATGCTTGCTGCCTTGGTAAATCACATCGTTTGCATGCACCACCTTCACTCACCATTCACCCCACACCTTTTGAATTAATTCACTGTGATCTTTGGGGACCTGCCCCATTCACTTCATATGGAGGCTACACTTATTACATCTCCTTTGTGGATGCACATTCGAGATATACATGGATTTATTTCCTCAAACACAAATCTGATGCCTTAACTGCCTTTAAACAATTTTCCACTTTGGTTGCAACTCAGTTTTCTGCCTCTATTAAGGCAGTACAATCTGATTGGGGTGGTGAATTCCGTCCCTTCACCAAATTTCTGACAGAATTGGGCATTCTTCATCGCCTAACTTGCCCACACACTTCCCATCAAAATGGGACAGTTGAAAGAAAGCATAGGCAAGTTGTTGAGATGGGTCTCACCTTACTATCTCATGCTTCTATCCCATTAAAATTCTGGGATCACAGCTTTACACAAGCTGTCCATCTTATCAACAGGCTGCCCACCACAGCCTTGCCCTCCTCCTCCTCACCCTTTCATGCCCTCTTTGGCAAAACCCCTGATTACCTTACTTTGAAAATTTTTGGGTGTGCATGCTTTCCCTTTCTAAGACCTTATAACAAGAATAAACTCCAATTTCGGTCCTCTGAGTGTGTTTATCTGGGCTTATCACCTCAACATAAGGGACACAAGTGCCTTGATGCACATGGTCGCATCTACATTTCAAAGGATGTTTTATTCAATGAAACCATTTTTCCATACCCTCACTTATTTTTGCCTTCATCAAACTCCTCCTCTTCCTCCCCCTCCACCTTCCCCTCTTCAATTCCCATCCCATCTTATCCTCCTCTTAATGCTGTGCCCTTAACCCAGCACCCTCCTTCTACTCTCTCCCCAATTCCTCCCTCACCTCTACCTGCCAATCCTTCTTCTCCACCTACCCAGCAACCTGACACCTCATCCACCCCTTTTTCCTCCACTTCTAGGTCATCCTCTTCCTCCTCTAGAGCTGTTTCAGCTGCTGCTCCACCAGTGCAGCCTGCTCCTACTTTTTCCAGCTCTCCAACTCCTAATCTATCCTCTTCTACCTCTCTGCCCAGTTCTTCTATCTCTACACCTGCACCTACCTCTCCTACCAATGATCATCCCATGATGACTCGGTCCAAAACAGGACACCTCCCACCTCGGATCTTTTTGAGTCATGTTGAGCCTAGGACTGTTAAAGAAGCTCTAAATAGTCCTCCTTGGTTGGCTGCTATGCAGGATGAGTATATGGCCCTCCAAAAGAATAACACTTGGTCTCTTGTCTCTCTACCCTCCAATAGGCAAGCTATTGGGTGTAAATGGGTATTTAGGGTCAAGGAGAACCCTGATGGAACAGTCAACAAATACAAAGCAAGGTTGGTGGCCAAAGGCTTTCACCAACAACATGGCTTTGATTTTCATGAGACATTTTCTCCTGTTGTAAAACCTGTGACCATCCGGCTGATTCTAACACTGGCCATCACTCAAAAATGGGCTATTAAACAAATAGATGTCAATAATGCATTCCTCAATGGAGTGCTTAGTGAGGAGGTATATATGGTGCAGCCCCCGGGGTTTGAAAACAATGACAAATCTCTAGTGTGTAAACTGAACAAAGCTCTCTATGGCCTTAAACAAGCCCCTAGAGCTTGGTATGAACGTCTTGCCTTGGCTCTCCTCCAATTTGGGTTCACTACGAGCAAATGTGATCCCTCCCTGTTTGTCTACTCTAAGGACTCTACTTCCATCTATGTCTTGGTATATGTGGATGATATTATCATCACAGGAACATCCTCTGTCATGATCCAGGATCTAATTCAGAAACTTAACTCCCAGTTTGCTCTCAAAGAGCTTGGTAATCTGGATTACTTCCTTGGTGTAGAGGTCAGCCACCTCCCTGATGGTTCACTCCTCCTCAATCAGACCAAATACATTCGTGACCTTTTGGCCAAGGCACACATGACTGATGCAAAAGGGATATCTTCTCCTATGGTAAGTAGCACCAAACTCACTAAGACTGGGACAGACACTGTTTCAGACCCTCACATGTACAGATCTATAGTGGGAGCCCTTCAATATGCTACCTTGACTCGGCCAGACATTGCATTCAGTGTAAATAAAGTTTGCCAATTCATGGCAAACCCCCTAGACTCTCATTGGCAGGCGGTCAAACGTATCCTAAGGTATTTAAAGGGTTCTATTCATCATGGTTTGAGACTACAACCAGTGCAGCACCCTCCTCCTTTCAGTCTTTTAGCATACTGTGATGCTGACTGGGCAAGTGATCCAGATGACCGGAGGTCTACATCTGGTTCCTGCATTTTCTTTGGCTCCAATCTTGTATCTTGGTGCTCCAAGAAACAGCAGCTGGTTGCTCGTTCTAGCACTGAGGCCGAATACCGCAGTATGGCCAACACCTCTGCTGAATTGCTCTGGATACAGTCTCTTTTAACAGAGTTGGGAGTTCCCTTTACTGCACCAAAGTTGCTCTGTGATAACCTGAGTGCTGTCCACTTAGCCCACAATCCAGTCCTTCATGCTCGCACCAAACATATCGAGCTTGATATTCATTTTGTAAGGGAAAAAGTGCTAGCCAAGGCCCTAACAGTTCTGCACATCCCAGGCACAGATCAGCTGGCAGACTGCTTCACCAAGCCCTTGTCTTCCTTGAAGTTTGCAGAATTGAGGACCAAGCTCAATGTGGTTCAACCACCTTGCGCTTGAGGGGAGGCTAATAGAGTAGAACTAGAATTAGGATATACTGTACATGATAAGCTACATACTGTATTCCTCAACTGAATTAGTTATGAAAGTCAGTTAGAAAACTGACAGCTGTAACCTCTCTGTACAAAGCCTATATAAAGGCTTCATCTCTCTCTGTAAAAATCAATTAAGAAATACAAATCATACTTTTAGTTTTCTCTCTCAATCTCTCTTTTCTCTTTCCGTTACTAGTTTTCTTTAACCCGCTGCCTCAAAACCAAGTTGTAGCTTCTAGGTTGACCATAAATCATAACTACATAGATGAAACTCCACTTGAAATGTAAATCTGTCTTTTCTATGTCTAATATCCTCAAGACCTCAACAAAATTATTAGCCACAAGAGATGCATCTAAAATATGTTAGGTACGGGAATAAATAATAAAGGGCTCAGTTAGTGAGACCCAAATCTGTTATGTTTGTTAATACCAGTTGGGCAGTTATGTTAGTTTGTTAGATAGGATGTAATAATTGTTTTTGTATAAAAGAGAGAGGGAAGGGCAGAAGATAGGCATAGAAAGTATTGTTGAGTGAAGTGGGAGAGGATTGGGTCTCTCAAATAAATATCCAAAGCGGAGAGTGTGGGTCTCTCGAATACCCATTGAGTGTGTGAGTGGGGAGGAATTGTGAGCTATTGTCTCTGTAATTCTGTTCTTAGTGAATAAAAGATACACTTCTTCCTATTCTTCGATTACCAGTTCTAACACTGGTATCAGAGAAGTTGATCTAGTGGGAAGGGATTATGGTTCAGGCGCGAGTGCAAATGGAGGCACGATTGGAGGTTCTTGAGCGGGAGTTCGATTCTTGGAAGAGGATGTGGGTAGAGACGGAAGCAAGAAAAATCAAGAAAGGGAAGAAAAACGGCGTGCTAGGGAAAAGCAAGAGAATCAGTTGAGGAGGCTGGAGGAAGCGGTGGAAAAGTTGGTGCAAAGTAGGGTGAACGATGCAAGCAATTCGGGAAATACAAACAACAGCAAGAATGCCGGAAACGGCGGCAAAGCCGGAAACAACACCAAAGCTGGAAACGGTGGCACGATTTGGGAAGATCGGTGGATGAATCTCGACATTCCTCTCTTTGCCGAGGAAGAATCGTATGGTTGGGTTTCTAGATTGGAAAGGTATTTCCAATTTAAAAACGTCTCCAAGGAAGAAAGATTGCAAGCGGTGATGTGTGGCCATGGAGGGAAAGGCTCTCGGTTGGTTCCAATGGTGGGAGGTGTGTGACGCAAACCCAAATTGGGAAGGGTTCAAGACCACCATCATCCAAAGTTTCTAACCATCAATGATGCAAAACCAATACGAGATCTTGTTGGGTCTTAAGCAAACAGATTCAGTAGCGGAATTCAGGAAATTGTTTGAACTTTACTCTGGTCCTATTCGTTGTAATGATCTAGAGTACTTGAAGGGAATCTTCCTTAATGGGTTGAAAAAGGAGGTTAGGGCGGAATTGAAGTTACATGCTATAGAAGGGTTGGCGGAAATGATGAAAATGTCGTAGATGATAGATGAGAAGAATCAAGCTATATGAAGAGGAAATGCAGGGAGTCAAGGAAGTTGGGAAGACTTTGATAGGGACTGGGTATTATGGGGTTCCTAAGTTCCACATTGAGTAGTATGGGATGCTTGATGGAGTATTTAAGTTGCTTGGTTGTCCCCCCTTAATGGCTAGCTTTTAAGGGAGGGTTCCCCAAGTGCTTGGGTGCTTATCATTTGGTATCAGAGCTAGTAGTCAGTGTCTCAGAAAGGGCTACCTACGGAGGGGCTGACCGGAAAGGCCGAGTGAAGCGACGTAGAGTGTAGCCGCCGGGACGTCGGCTCTCAGGGGCGGTGCTATGATTATGGGGTGCCTAAGTCCCACATTGAGTAGTATGGGATGCTTGATGGAGTATTTAAGTGGCTTGGTTCACCCCCCTTAATGGCTAGCTTTAAGGGAGGGTTCCCCAAGTGCTTGGGTGCTTATCATACTAACAGAAAGGGTCTCCTTCATCAAGAACCGTGATGTATGAAAGGAGCAAACGGATACCCATGCAAAGCCTTTCTTCGGAAAACCTTGTTCACCAGGGAGTTTCAAATTCTCTGTCATTAAAAGGGGTCAAGAGTAGGCAGCAGCAACGAGGGGATTAAAAGACTGTTAGAGGCAGAAATGCAAGAATGACGCGAGAAGGGTCATTGTTTCAAATGCGATGAGAAATTTAGTATGGATCACATATGTAAGAACAAACAATTTCAAGTGACTAATGTGGATGGGATGCCTTCTCCCTTGGATCCTGAGTACTATGATATTCTAATGGAGTGGTGAAATATCTTGTTCGAATTAACTTTTGACATGTCAGTTTTAACATGGATAGCTTCTTATTCGTTTAGAATAGAAATAAAAATTTGCTTGCACGATGGTAACATTCTCAGGTTTATAGTAAGCGACTATTGTTGGTTGATTTCCCCACATTTTCACCTGCAGAAACGTGTTTTCCAATTTGTTTTTCTTATCATGACATGCATCGTGATATCAAAATCTTAGTTGGGAAGAATAACCTAAGGGAGCATTTGTTTCAAGCTTTGGTAAGTTATTCTTTGGAATGTGGTGGTGGGAATGAAATGTTCCCACATTTGGTTCAAGTTTTAAATGATATTCCTGGGAATAAGTTATTTCAAGGAAAGTAACATGCCCATGATTTGGCCTATTTTCATTCCCATGCGAGAGGTTAGGTTTTTTCTATTCCCCTGACTTGAGCACATCAATACTATTGTGTAAAAATACAAGAACCACCCAAACTCCCATTTTCCAATGGACATGCCCACATCAACCAACAATTTTGAAGTGATGTCTTCATTTCGTAAGTGATGCTTATTTTTGTAACATATTGTGTGTTTAGGAGAAATTACACTAGCCTCTCCTGAGGTTTAACTCAATTACATATAAATTTTTACACTAACCTGACCTTACATATGTGAAACTCCAACTTGAAATGTAAATCTGTCTTTTCTTTGTCTAATATCCTCAAGACCTCAACAAATTTATTAGCCACAAGAGATGCATCTAGAATATGTTAGGTACGGGAATAAAGAATAAAGGGCTCAATTAGTGAGACCCAAATCTGCTATGTCTGTTAATAACAGTTAGACAGTTATGTTACTTAGTTAGATAGGCTGTAATAAATTTTTTTATAGAAAAGAGAGAGGGTAGGGCAAAAGAGAGGCATAGGAAGTATTGTTGAGTGAAGTGGGAGAGGATTGGGTCTCTAGAATACCCATTGAGTGTGTGAGTGGTGAGGAATTGTGAGCTATTGTCTCTGTAATTCTGTTTTTAGTGAATAAAAGATACACTTCTTCCTATTATTCGATTACCAGTTCTAACACTGGTATCAGAGAAGTCGATCTAGTGGGAAAGATTTATGGTTCAGGCGCGATTGGAGGTTCTTGAGCGAGGGTTCGAATCTTGGAAGAGGATGTGGGTAGAGACGGAAGCAAGAAAAAATAAAGGGAAGAAAAACGGCACGCTAGGAAAGAGCAAGAGAATCAGTTGAGGAGGCTGGAGGAAGAGGTGGAAAAGCTGGTGCAAAGTAGGGCGAACGATGCAAGCAATTCGGGAAATACAAACAACAGCAAGAATGCCGGAAACAGTGGCACGAATTGGGAAGATCGGTGGAAGAAGTTCGATATTCGTTTCTTCGCCGAGGAAGATGCGTACGGTTGGGTTTCTAGATTGGAAAGGTATTTCCAATTTAAAAACGTCTCCAAGGAAGAAAGGTTGCAAGCGGTGATGGTGGCCATGGAGGGAAAGGCTCTCAGTTGGTTCCAATAGTGGGAGGTGTGTAATGCGAACCAAACACCAAACATGGGAAGGGTTCAAGACCGCCGTCATCCAAAAATTCTAACCATCAATGATGCAAAACCAATACGAGATCTTGCTAGGTCTTAAGCAAACAGATTCAGTAGTGGAATTCAGGGAGTTGTTTGAACTTTACTCTTGTCCTATACATTGTAATGATCCAGAGTACTTGAATGGAATCTTTCTTAACGGGTTGAAAGAGGAGGTTTGGGCGGAATTGAAGTTGCATGCTATGAAGGGTTGGCGGAGATGATGAAAATGGCGCAGATTATAGATGAGAAGAATCAAGCTATATGAAGAGGAAATGCGGGGAGTCAAAGGGTCTCCTTCATCAAGAACCGTGACGTATGAAGGGAGCAAACGGATACCCATGCAAAGCTTCTCTTCGGAAAACCTTGTTCACCAGGGAGTTTCAAATTCTCTGTCATTGAATTGGGTCAAGAGCAGGCAGCAGCAGCAGTGGGAGGATTAAAAGACTGTCTGAGGCAGAAATGCAAGAATGACGGGAGAAGGATCTTTGTTTCAAATGTGATGAGAAATTTAGTATGGATAACATATGTAGGAACAAACAATTTCAAGTGATGATATTAGTGGAGGAAGAAGCAGCACCAGGGAAGCACCAATGGAGTCGCACTGGGAACCCGGAGGGAGGTCATTCTCGGATAACCCAAATAACCCACCTTGAGGACAAGGTGGATGTTTAGGGGGGGTGGGGGGGAAGAAGTATTGTTAGGTACGGGAACAAAGAATAAAGGGCTCAAATAGTGAGATCAAAATCTGTTATGTCTGTTAATAACAGTTAGGCAGTTATGTTAGTTAGTTAGATAGGTTGTAATAATTGTTTCTGTATAAAAGAGAGAGGGGAGGGCAGAAGAGAGGCATCGAAAGTTTTGTTGAGTGAAGTGGGAGAGAATTGGGTCTCTCGAATACCCAAAGTGGAGAGTGTGGGTCTCTCGAATACCCATTGAGTCTGAGTGGTGAGGAATTGTGAGGTATTGTCTCAGTAATTCTTTTCTTAGTGAATAAAAGATACACTTCCTACCCTCAACAAAAATGCTTAAGTGAAGGATATAGTATCTCCTAAAACTTTGCTGAACCCAAGAATGAATGAACTTTTGGTTTGATCTTATTCACGCTAGTGACCAATGTGATAGGTCTTAAATCCTTCACCTTAACAGAATGATCTTTTTCAGGAACCGAAGTAATAAAAGCTGAATTCATGTCAAAACCAATCTTACCATTGATATAGAACTCATGAAAAACCCTTAACAAATCTCCCTTAGCTATAGCACAATAATTCTTAAAAAATGTCTATGATAAACCCATCTTGCTTATGAGCCTTCTCAATATCAAGATATCAACCAGCCCTCCCCACCTATTCTTTAACAGCCCCAGTTTGTTACAGGTTAAAACAAATGATTTTGAGATTTTCATATAAAATAATTTAGAGATTTTTTAAGTAAAGTAGAAGCTAATTTGCATTTGTTTATAATCATAAAAATCATTTTTGAACACACTCCTCTGTGGAATCACTTTTTAATGAGAAACTGAATAGCTTCAGATTTTTTTCCAAAATAATCATTTTTTTCAGATTCTCATTAATTTCAAAAGTTGAAACAAATAAATAGTTTCACAAAATAAATGATTATTTTTAATAAAAATGATTTTTTTACAACAAATAAAAAATAAAAAAAATTGAAACAAACGGGCTCTAAAAAGCATCCATAACATCATAGCCTTATCCTCAGCACCAGGACACCAATACAACCCTTCAATAAAAGGAAGGGAAAGCATCACCTCAGAATAGAGATTTGAAAATTTCCCTTCTGTAACAACAAAAAAAAAAAACAAGAGATCTGAAAGAATGATTTTTTTCACAAAAAAGAAAGCTGAAACATACGTGCTCCAAGAAGCATCTGTAACATCATAGCCTTATCCTCAGCAACAAGACACCAATACGATCCTTCAATAAAAGGAAGGGAAAAGCATCACCTCAGAACAGAGACCTGAAAATGGTATGATCTCCATAGCATTAAGTCTCTGTCCACCATAATTATTTACCTCCATTTCCTTAATCAATATTCAATAATCACGCTCTTTTCTTCTCCTTCACATCTTCAAAGAGCTCCTTATAGGGTAAAATCATTCAATTTCAGTCTCCGATAGGCTAGATCATTCTCTTAAATCTGTTTCCTTTAGGGTAAAATCTGTTGCTTGCAGGTGCTGTTAATTCAAAGCAATCAGTTAATCTTGACATTGAGATGTAATTCTTCAAGTGCAGACTTCAGTGAGAACTTTTGTCCTTCATTGTCAAAGTTGTTCTTTAATTTGGACTGTTGTGTTAGCTACCTTTTACTCTCTTAACAGTCCTGGTCTCAGGGATGTTGGCTGGCTTGATGAATCTGACATGATGGGCTTTAGTAGTCATGATTCAGAAATCCGGATTATTATTTTGTGAACTGTGTCATGAACTCTTGGGGTTGGGATATTTAATTATGTCCCATGTATAGCCCATTTTAAGAGTTGGGTGCTTAAAAAATTAGCAAATATTCTTTTTCATTTTATATATCCCTATGACCTACACGTTGACTTACATGAAAAAGAGATAGACCCTTGTGAAATATGGTACCTTCCCTGCTTGGTTGGATAAATCTTACCTGATAACTCAATTTGTTTGCTGCAACATATGTATGTTTTTTATATTCTTGCAAGACCTCTCTCTGTGTCGTTTACATTCTCCAAAGAGAGGAGGCAGTCTTATTTGAAAAAGTTATTTAAAAGTTGGAACTCTTTAAATGGTGGATCTCTGCTTTATCAGAAATAACAATTTTCTCTTTACCTTTTATTTGTAGGCATTTGGATTTTTATGAAAGTTGAAAATAGAGACTAAATTAGTAATTTATTTTTCTAATAGTTTAGTTCCTGTAGTAGATAATAATGATATTTAAGGTCTGATTCTTCCACCACCGTTTTCTGTCCTAAGAGGTTGTTATTTCATCATAGGTACTTGTATAGAGGCTTAGCTACTGGAGATCGTCCCACATGTGACCAATGTCTTCGGATTCATGAAAAATTGACGGAGAGCGCAGGACTGGGTTGCATTCTTCGTTTCCTGACTGATACTGTAAATACAGTTTGATTTCTGGACTTCCTTTTTACTTGGAATTTTTAGTTCTTTGTTGTATCGAGTTCTCTTTTATGTGTTTGCAAGACTACAAAAATCAATGTAGTGAAATATCAGGAAAATATATAAATATTGAATTTCGGATTTTGGATTGATTCCTTTTTTTTCCGTTTCGAAATTCTTTAAGATTCCAAGTGAGAATGCCATGTAGGATAGGAACTGACAGATTTGGAAGGAATGGTAGAAAAAAACCAAAACTTTGGTAGTCTTGTGTAATCAGATCGAAAAAGTCCAAAAGTAAAAGTAAAGCATTACTAGGAGCATAAAAGTTTCTTCCCTTTTTCCTTTATCTCCATCAATTTTGGTACCAGAGCTTGGGGTCATTCCAACAAAAAAATTGGTTGCATCAAATTCAAACTCTATTTTCTCATACACATCAGGTTAGATTTCAGTTTTCAATGGTGAACACTATGATTATTGGAATTCTCAAATGGAAACTATGATTATTTATGGGATGTGGTTGAAGAAGGGTATGCAGAATGCCTAGATAAGAAAAATGCATCCTAGATTGAAGAAAAAGAAAAGGAATACAAGGAGAATGTGAAGAGAAATGTTATAGCTTTGAGAATTATCCAACAAGGAATAAGTAAAGCCATTTATCCCGAATACTTGGTGTTAAGAAAGCCAAAGATGCATGGGCGACTCCTGAATTTCTATGTTCATCAAAAGTGATCTCCATAAAGTTGCAATTCTTATGGAGTCAATTCGACAACTTAGCAATGAAAGAAGGTGAGCATATCAAATAAATCTTCTCTAGAATAGTTGAAATTGTCAATCAAATTAAAAGTCGTGGAGATGAAGTTCTTGAAAATAAAATGGTCGAGAAAATCTTATGAAGTCTTCCTGAAAAATTTGAACATATTGTTGCTGCTATAAAGGAAACAAAAGATCTTACAAAGCTCACCCAATATGAACTCATGGGTTCCTTAGAAGTACGAGAAAAGAGTCAATAAATACAACAATCAACCCTTGAAGAATATTTTTCAAGCAAAGATGAATGTCAGAAGTTCCAAATCATAGCAAGAAGGAAGCGAGGGCTCATTTCGCTGTCAACCTTCTATTAGGGTTCGTGGAAGACATATTGAAAGTAAAGGCAGAGACTGAAGAGGAAGGAGACTAGGTAATTCTAATTTATATTGTTTTATTTGCAGGAAACCTGAACATCAATCAAAGGACTGTCGTTTCAGATGTACTAGATGTAAAATTCGTAACCACTATGATAGAGATTGTTGGCATAAGGAGAAACTAGATAATGAAAAAAAGAGGGTAATTAGTTTTTCAGCAGAAGATGATGCTAATAAAAAAATGACAAATGTGAGATTTTTATAATAAAACAAAAAACAAAAAAACAAAAAACTGGAGAACAGTTTGTCGTAGGGATGCAGACTCCTAACAACCTTTTTCCCCTCCACATGGAGTCATTCCAATGTGCTGCCTTTATTAGTAAAAGTTCAAATGATTCTTATCTTTGGCATTTGAGATATGGTCATTTGAATATCAAAGGTTTGCAGCTGTTGAAACAAAAGAATATGGTGGTGGGCTTCCAGAAATTAAGATGGAGGATGAAGTTTGTGAAGGTTGCATCTATAGGAAAATGCATCGTCTTCCCTTTCCAAAAACAACTTAGAGATCTCAAGCCCCTCTTGAACTAGTACATGCAGACATATGTGGACCAACCAGAACTCGTTCTCGTGGTAACAAGAGGTATTTTCTGCTCTTCGTTGATGATTAAACCCGAATGATTTGGATTTATTTTTTGAGCAGAAATCAGAAGCCTTCACTAAGTTCCTGCACTTTAAAGCCCTTGTTTAAAAGCAAAGTGACTACAAGTTTAAGACACTTAGAACCGATCGAGGAGGGGAATTTATCGATAGGCCTTTTCTCAATTATAACAAAGAACAAGAGATTCAGAGGCAACTTACAATTAGACATACACCACAGCAAAATGGTGTAGCAAAAAGAAAAAATAGAACAATTGTTGAAATGCCTAGAAGCATGTTGAAAGGTAAAGAGTTTCCAAACAGATTTTGGGCAGAAGCTGTTGATCGTGCTGTGTACATTCTAAACTGCTTTTCTATAGTGGTAGTTTGAGACAAAACTCCTTTTGAAGTATGGTATGGCAGAAAACCAATTGTAAGTCAACTTGAAGTCTTTGGTTGCATTGCATATGCTCTTGTTCCTTCTCAAAACAACGAAAAATTTGATGAGAAAGGTGAAAAGATTATTTTTCTTGGAAATAGTGATGAATCAAAAGGTTATCGTCTTCTTGATCCAATAACTAATCAATTCGTGCTTTCAAAAGTGTAGTATTTGACGAAAGTGCAGCATGGAAATGGGAAGGTTGCGCTGACACCTACTAAACTTGAACCTATTGAACCAAAGCAATCTCCTCAAGATGTTGTTGGTCCATCCAGGAGTAGTGCTCATGAAGATGATTCAGATTTAAAAACTCCTCCAAGAAAGTATCTTTCTACTCAAAAACAACTTTTACCATGAAAAATAGTTGTTTGAGTAATAATTAGTCTTACCCAAATATGCTCAAAGAATTAATCTTTACCCAAACCGCTATCTTTTGTAGTGTAACAATGCTAATATTGCTGACAACAAGAAATATAATAGTTGGTAATAGATATATAAGTGAAGACCTAAGTTGGTTCCTCAAAAAATTCGGGGACCCACTTTTAGTCCCTGAAAAAATAAATTAACCATTTAGCCCCTCAAATTTTCAAATGTGGGATACATTGGTCCCTAAATTTAGTTCTAAAGTCCATTTACTTGCCTATACGTCCCATTAATCATCTTACTTGACCTATTAGTGATCTTGCGCGACCTATAACAAATTTCCTCTGTGAAAGTTTAATGAAAAGTGGAAAAAAAATGCATGATTTTCAGGTATTTGAATTTTAAAATTGTGCATGTTTTTTAGCTTTTATTCGTTTTCCATAGATGATATTTGTCATAAGCCACGCAAGACTACTAACGGGCCATGTAGGATGGTTAATGGAACACGTAAGCAAGTAAATGGACGTTGGAACTAAATCTAGGGAATAATGTGTCCCGCGTTTGAAAATTTGAGGGACTAAATAGTTAATTTATTTTTCAGGGACTAAAAGTGGGTCCCCGAAATTTTTTAGGGACCAATTTGGGCCTTAACTCTAGATATATATAATTGGCCAGTAACATGATGATAAAAAAACATATAGAGAGAGAGTTTGTTGGGCCCAATATTTATGTGATGTCCAGTAAAAAGTATTCAAAATAATTGCCAAAATTATGGGATTGTTTTGAGAAATGTATGAAAGATCTACGGAGTTGGTAACCTCATAACCTCCTGTGTATTCTCACAATATATATGAACGTGGAGGATGTGTCTTCCATCAATATTGACCATTGGATTTAATATTAAATATATTAGATGGCTCAGATTTGTTGATGGTAAGGATCGAATACTTTCCCAATCAATTACCAATCGATCCTCTTCTTCGGCGTGTCTCTCACCGTTGAGACACCCCGATGTCCCATTAAAGAAAAATCTTAATTAACTATACCTTAATCTATTTATTAGCGTTAGTGCGGTTATTATATGCGGAAACTAGTAGGGATTTAATCATCGCAGGCTATTCGACAATTAGTATGGTCTGGGGCACCCAACACATACAACTTAATATACGATACTATGTTTGCCTCTCCGGCGTGTCGGATACTTTCTCTCCACCTTAGACAATTACATTCCGCTCAATGGTGTCTCGAAATCCGTGCCCTCCTCTAAGGTTCAGCTGCTGCCACGCATACAACTAGGCTCCAAAATTTGTCCTGAGCACATGGATACCCTAATCTTGTGAAGTTTCACAGACAAAGCCAGAATCGAGGCAAGATTTACAAAAGAAGGAAAATGACAATGTCGACGTGTTGATGATTTAGGGATTCGAGCATTACCTCCACTGTTTGACGAATCGAAGGCAGGTATATGACATACTCATTTCCCTGAACGCAGATATGCAGTCGGAATCGAAAACGGACGGACGAAACTCCCAGAATCACCATTTTCTCTCTGTAACCAAGCTCTGCCCTCTCTCTTAAAACTCTGTGTTTCAAAGTTGAAGAAGTGAGGAATGAGCATGCAAGAGATAAAGAAAAGAGAAAGTGGTGGTAGGTGGGATCAGTGCTGGGTGCTCGAGCGCCCACCACCCCAGCGCTTAGCGCTGCAACGCTTGAGCACTGGCCCTGCCACGCTTGAGCGCTGGCCATGCAGTTGACACGTGGTGCCACGTGTATGAGACCCCAGAACGCTTGAGCGCTGGCCATGCAGCGTTTGAGCGTTTTGACTTGTGCCGGTTGACAGACATTTCGTCCGTTCCGATGCACTCGGAGTCCGTTTAAAGTCTGATTGACTTCAAACTTGATACACCGACTCATTAATGCTTAACAAACGAGATTAAGCTCTCACGCACGCTTAATTCTTGCTCGGTTCCTTAATCGAAAAAATGGGGTGTTACAACCGTCACTTCGATTCTTCAACTTGCATGTTGCCACCACCATCGAAACACTAACAACACTGAGAAACAATTGTGGGAGCGGTTCTTCCTTTCCCTTTTCTCCATTCTCTCTTCATTGGGTCATCTCTTCATTTCTTTGTTTCCTTCTTCCTTTCCCTTTTGTGTTGTTCTCTCTCTCCAATGACTCCTCTGATAGACAAGCTGGATGGTAGGTAGTGGGTTAAGACATGTACGCCTCTGATCAATTGAGGAAGCTGGAGAATTGCAATGCAATTTCTTACTTTGCTTCTTGAAGAATTGCAACCTTAACCATCATGGCCGACTCATCGTAGTACAATCTCCTCCATTCCAGCTTCCCGAGCTCCCATCCTTGTCGGTGACCCAACTATAATGGATAATCATGATGAGTCCTACGTAGGCCAAGATGATTTTTTATTTTTTTTCACTCCAAAGCTAGGGTTAAACGTTATTATGGTTGAGTTAGGGTATTTGGAAGCTCATTCTATTTTTAAAAAAAAATTAAATTTTTTTTTAGAAGACAATATGATTATGTTACGAAATAGGCATTGAGGTGATCCACTTTAAGGGAGTGAAGTATAACATGACAAAAAATAATTTAATATTAATTATTTTAATTAGATTGAGGTATATAGAGAGCATTGTTGTTAAAGTTGGACCGGACAACAAATTGAAAAATGTTTCGGTTCAATTTTAACTTATTCAATCGGATGGTCTAACCAGATAATATATAACGTAAAATTTTCTCATAGTTATAAAAAATATTATAATAATTAAAATTTAAAACAAGAAATTAAAAGTTGAAGTTACCATCTCTATAATATAATATTATTATTATAAAGTTTATAATTTTATAAGTTTTAGTTTTTAACTTTGCAAGGATTGAAGAGTCTGATTTCATTTTATTTCGATTTTAAAATTTTATTTTTTCTCTCCAGAAAACCGGCCAGATCCGGTTTGACTCGATCCAACCTGGTTCAACAGGGTTTTTGACCGGTTTTGACCGATTTAAAGCGGTCTGACCTAAGAAACGATTTTGACCCCTGACCAGAGCCGGACAAGAGGTCGGTTCACGGTTCAATCGGTCCGATCGGTCGGTTCGGTCCGGTTTTGATAACCATGATAGAGAGTACACTCTCATAACATATTTAATGAATGTCTCATAACAAATAACTTCAATTCACCCACACAATATAATTTAAAATTAATGAGTTATTAAAAAAAATTATAATTAATGATTTATTAAAATATAACGTTTAAATCATAAATGTATAATATTGAAACATAAGTTAACTATCTTTAAAACATATTTTAACCAAAATGTTGTTTTGTAAGCCTGATGGCTTGTCTTGCTATCTCAATATGCTTTGGAGCTAAGTTCAATTACCATCTCGCTTCATTTTAATCCTGCAATAAACCTTTGGATTCTTTTAAAAAAGGAAACAAAAAATAAAAATTTATTTTGTGGGTATCGAACCAAGGACGTGAGAGTGTGGAAACAAATGTCCAGGACGTAAGCCACTAGGACAAGCATACAGGTAATTTCATTTAGTTACACTTATTTTAATATAAAACTATTTTATATAGTGACGTTTCAGTTCCATCCCTTACCTCCAGCAAGGTCAACCAGACCCGTTTTGCAGAAAATGGATATTTAACGTCACCCGACACCCAGTTCGAACTCTGATCATTTTTTTCCCCATTTTTACATCTTTTCCACCCAAATTAGATTGAACATTCATCCTTTTATGATTTAGGATGATTTTTTATTGTTTCCATGTCCATCGCAGCCGATCTCCAACGCCATCCATGGAGTTTGTAAGAACATATGTTTACGTAAGAACATTTACTCACCACGACAACATCAGTTCGTTAAAAAAAGTACAAGATACAGACACATTTGCCAGTACTTGAGTAACGTGGTGCATTCAATGACAATGACTACTAATAACCAAGCCTTATGGAAACTGGTACAGACTCTGTTGAGATTAGTACATGTGTGGTATACACGGGTGTATTAATATGTACAACAGATGTAACGTGACCACGAGCATGAGTGTAGTACACGGGTGTATCAGTTAGACAGATTACATTGTTTAATACATGGGTGTTGTACATAGGTGTATTAGCATGTGTATTTCTTGATAAGTTTGTTAGGATCAGTTAATTGTTGTTATTAGTTAGTTACTTGATAACTGACTTTGTTGATCCATGTGGGTCTGATGTAAGTCTATATAAGACTTGTTGTTATCATGAATAATACAGTGAGAGAGATAGAGAGATGTCGAATAATGAAAAACGAGTAACATACTTTGAGAGTAATAGAGAGATGTCGAATAATGAAAATTTTGTGCAGCCTGCAATCCCTCGCTTCGATGGTCACTATGACAATTGGAGCATGTTGATGGAGAATTTTCTAAGATCCAAAGAGTATTGGAGCTTGGTGGAAACGGGATTTGCAGAATCAAAAAAGGAGGATTTTTAAATGAGGCTCAGCAGAAGAAAATCGAAAGGTGAAGCTTAAAGATTTAAAGGTGAAGAATTACCTGTTTCAAGCAATAGACAAGACAATCTTGGAGACAATCTTGCAGAAAAGTACTTCAAAAGAGACTTGGGATTTGATGAAAATGAAGTATGAGGGCAATGCAAGAGTGAAGAGGTCCATTCTTCAAGCTTTGAGGAAGGAATCTGAGACACTGGAGATGAAGAAAGGTGAAACTGTCACAGATTATTTCTCTCGAGTTATGAGTGTGGCTAACAAGATGAGAACACACGGAGAGCAGATGAAAAATGTAACAATTGTTAAAAAGATTCTTCGATCCTTAACTGACAAATTCAACTATATAGTTTGTTCGATTGATGAGTTTAAGGATACAGATTTACTTTCTCTTGATGAACTTCAAAGCTCATTAATAGTGCATGAGCAGAAGTTTCACAAAAATCTTATTGAGGAGCAGGCACTGAAGGTGAGTTCTGAAGAAAGGAACGATAGTGGAGGCAGAGGTAGAGGAAGTTATAAAGGAAGAGGGAGATAAAATCGAGCCACGGTTGAATGTTTTAAATGTCATAATATTGGGCATTACAAGTATGAGTGTCCTGATTGGGATATGAAGTGAATTATGCTTCTTTCAATCAAGAAGAAGAATTACTCTTGATGGCTTTTGAGGAGATACATGATGTGCAAAAGGAAGATGCTTGGTTCTTGGATTCTAGTTGTTCAAATCATATGTGTGGAAACAAATCTTAGTTCAGTGAAATTGATGAGACCTTCAAGCATTATGTGAAGTTCACTTGAGAACAACACAAGAATGGAGGTAACTGGTAAAGGAAGTGTGAAGTTGAACATAAAAGAAGTTAATCATGTGAATTCTGATGTGTTCTTTGTGCCAGAACTCAAGAAAAATCTCTTGAGTATAGGACAATTGCAAGATAGGGACTTAATTGTGATGTTTCAATAAGGGAAATGCAAACTATATCATCCTGACAAGGCCTAATTCTTGAGACTTGTATGACAACTAACAGGATGTTTATATTGTTTGCACATTCTCCAAAAGTTTCTTGTTTCCACACTACAACACAATATCCCTCTCACCTATGGCATTGCAGATATGGACAACTTAGTCATAAGGGACTAAGAATTCTACAAAGCAAAGAAATGGTTCGAGGCATTCCTCACTTATATGTCTCAGAAAAAGTATGTATACATTATATGAATGGAAAGCAGCATAGGGATCCAATTCCAAAGAAGAGTCAATGGAGAGCAACACGGAAATTGGAACTGATCCATTCAAATATCTGTGGTCTTATCACTCCAATTTCCAATAGTCAAAAAAGGTATTTCTTGTGCTTTATAGATGATTATTCTAGAAAAGTATGGACATATTTCTTAGTGGAGAAATAAGAAGCCTTTTATCATTTTAAATGCTTTAAGAATCTTGTTGAAAAGGAAACTGGTTTGCAAATCAAATGTCTAGGACTAGTTTACAAATCAAATGTCTTAGGACTAACCACAGCCTAAACACCTCAACAAAATGGGGCAGCTGAGAGAAAAAACAGAACAATTATGAGCGTATAGACGCACTATGTTAAGTAGATGAGCTCCTCTTTACTGTGAATCCTTGATATAATCAGAATAACTATCTCGACCACATAGAGGTATTTATTTCAAATGATTGATATTTATTTCAAGTATATGTTGGTCCTTCATATTTGCTTTAACGGTTTTGTTGCCATGTTTCTTTGAGAGAGACATAGTACAAATGAGGAAATGAAAAAGAAAAATAGTACAATGCAAAACGCCTTGTACCCTGTCACCTTTAACGCTGTTATAGCTGGAATTTGTACAAGGGAGGCAAGACAGTTTTTCAAGTTGCAATTGCTCAGAGGTGTGCCCATTTTGTACAAGAATGATAACATATAGTACATTTCACAATGGCCACGAGCAAGCTATGAGCCACAATGGATATTATGCATTTGATTCTATCCCTAAACGAAAAAATTCAAAAACAATCGTTGAAGAATTTCAAGTGAAGAGAAAGGTCACTATAAATAGAAGACCTCACCATTCGAAGAAACAACTTTTGCTAATACATAATTCTTGCTAGAAAAACTCTTACAAGCTCAATTCTTTTATTCATTCAAAAGCAAAAGTCTGTAATACCTTAGCTTGAATATTGCTATAATATTCGACTGATCTTAAACTTTCATATCCTCACACATAGTGAGTTAGAAGATCAAAAGAAACCAAATCTCTTTGTTAGAGGTAGAGCCTGAAGAGGCTTGGTAAGAAAGGAATACTTGTAGCCTGAAGAGGTGTTGAATACTTGTTGTAATCTATTTGGAAAATACTGGAGAAAAACCTTCAAGTAGAAGGGACTGGACGAAGCTCTTGGTTGAAAGAGAGTGAACCAGGATAAAACGACTTGCGTGAATCTTCTTATCCCTTATCTCTTCAGTTTTATTTGTTTATACTAACTGTGGGGATTTGAACTTGTTCTTGCTTAGTCTTTAAAAAGGATTCTTTTCTGTGTGTGTGCTTCTGGCTTTTATTCCTTGTGTGAGAAAACTGTTTTGAAAAAGGTTGTTTTCGAAAATTATTAACAAACACAATTCAACCCCCCTTCTTGTGTTTGCCTGTGTCAGCTTCATATATATGTGTTGAATAGATCTCCAACATTAGCTATGATGAATCAAACACCAGAGGAGGCTTGGAGTAGTGCAAAGCCATCAGTTGAGCACTTTAGAATATTTGGATGTGTAGCTCATGTACACATACTAGATGCTAGAAGAACTAAGCTAGAGAACAAAAATTGCAAGTGTGTTCTACTTGGAATGAGTGATGAATCCAAGGGATACAGGCTATATGATCCTATTGCAAGAAAGATCATTGTGAGCAGTGATGTAGTTTTTTAGGAGGATACTTTAACAGTGGACTTAGAGTCGGGAGATACTGAGAACAATGCAGATCTAGAAGAGGAAACAAATGATGATGAAAATGATAGAGACTTATCTCAAACTACAAGGACAGAAAGTTGTAAGTAGTGAAGAAGCCAGAAACAGACATCCTCCTGGATGGATGAGGGACTATGTCACTGGAGAGGAGTTTTCAAATTCAGAAGATGTAGTTAACATGGCATTGGTTAATTCCACAGATGCTGACACTTTTGAAGCAGCAGTGAAAAATGAGAAATAGAGGCTAGCTATGGATGCAGAAATAAGTTCTGTTGTAAAGAATGGTACCTGGGAACTCATTGATTTGTCAGTTGGAGCAAAGAAGATAGGAGCCAAATGGATCTACAAGACTAAGTTGAATGAACTTGGTCAAGTTGACAAGTATAAGGCAAGGTTGATGGCTAAAGGATATTCTCAGCAGTATGGGGTGGATTATACAGAGGTCTTTGCACCTGTGAGCAGAATGGATACTGTGAGAATGGTGATAACTCTTGTAGATCATAGAGGTTGGAAGTTGTACTAGTTAGATGTTAAGTCTGCTTTCCTATATGGTACACTTACTGAAGATGTATATGTGGAACAACCAAAAGAATATGTGAAGAAGGGGAATGAACACAAAGTGTACAAGCTTCACAAGTCTTTGTATGGACTGAAGCAAGCTCCAAGAGCATGGTTCATCCGCATAGAGTCCTATTTCGTCAATGAAGGCTTTCAGAAGAGCTAGAATGAGCAAACTTTGGTCATGAAATGGAGCAAGGGAGGGAAAATTCTCATTGCCGGCATATATGTAGATGATCTTATCTACACTAGTAATGATGAATTTTTTATGAACACTTTCAAAAGTTCAATGAAGAAAAAAATTGATACGACAGATTTGGGAAAGATGAGGTTCTTTCTTGGAATTGAAGTCTTACAAGAGGATGATGGGATATATATCTGTCAACGAAAATATGCCATGGAAGTCTTAAATAGATTTGGCATGACAGATAACAATTCAGTTGGAGTTCCCATGGTGCCAGGATACAAGTTATGCAGAGATGAAAAAGGGTTAAGAGTTAATGAGACACAATACAAGCAATTGGTGGGAAGTCTCATCTATATCGCTGCAACTAGACATGATATAATGTTTGTTGTGAGTCTTATCAGTCGTTTTATGAGTCAGCCAACACAGATGCATATGCAAGCTGCAAAAAGGGTCCTAAGATATTTGCAAGGGACTATAAACTTTGGCATTTTATATAAGAAGGGAGGAAATGAAGAATTTCTAGCCTACACAGACAGTGATTATGCTGGTGACATGGAGGATAGGAAGAGCACATCAGGTTATGTGTTTCTTCTTAGTCATGGAGTAGTAGCATGGTCTTCCAAGAAGCAGCCAATTGTAACTCTGTCCACCACAGAAGCATAATTTGTAGTAGCAGCAGCTTGTGTGTGTCAAGCTGTCTGGATGAGGAGAGTTCCGAAAGAATTGGGGCATTCTCTGGAAGGTTGTACTGCTCTTTTGCATGATAATAGTTCAGCTATCAAGCTATCTAAGAATTTAGTTATGCACGGAAGAAGCAAGCACATTGATATGCGATTTCATTTTCTCAGAGATCTCTCTAAAGATAGTACTATAGAAATGGTTCATTGTGGAACCAAGTATCAGATTGTAGATTTGTTAACTAAGCAACTAAAATTGGACACTTTTCTTAAGCTTCGAGAGCGGCTGGGAGTTTGTGAAGTTCCCAAGATAAACTCGCTGCATTTTGTTCTTTGTCATGCAATTAGTTTGGAGATTACTACATGTGTGTTATATACGTGTGTATACAACAGATGTAACTAGATCACGAGCATGAGTATAGTACATGGGTGTATATATGGGTGTATCAGTTAGACATATTACATTATCTAATACATGGGTGTGTACATAAGCGTATTAGGTGTGTATTTCTTGATAAGTTTGTTAGGATCAGTTAGTTGCTGTTAGTGGTTAGTTACTTGATAACTAACTTTGTTGATCCATGTGGGTCTGATATAAGTCTATATAAGACATGACTTATTATGATGAATAATATAGTGAATGCATTTCTTCATTTTCTCTGAACCCTAACAGACTCTAGATGCCTCACCTCTTAACTTTGGATATTACTTGGGAAGCCTATTCCAAAAACCCATTTGCCCCCAAACATGACGATTAACAATGTTCAAGGACAAAGAAAACTCTTTAAGCAGTGTTCAAGGACGAAGAAAACTCTTTTAGGGTTCAAAGATTTCTAAAATGTTTGGATTAACTGTATTTCAAATTAATTTACATTTTTAAATTAATTCATATTTGATAAATTCATATCAAGGTAAAAAAAAGTATTTTACTGGGTCAAGAACTGAATTGCAATATATAAAATTTAATGTTAGTAACATGCTGCATTAAATGAACACTTTTCACTCATCGGTCAATTTAAAAACTGTACCAAAACTGTTGAATTAGTATAGGCTAGAAGCTTCCCAAAAATAAAACCAAAATTCAGAGAAGAGACATTCAAAAGACAGGACTGGCAAATGTTCCAAAATGCAAAATGCAGTCATGGCCCATGATACCTTTTACGGTGTGCTTGTTACTTCCCTTTGAAAACGACAACTTTCAAAAGCACGTGTTGCAAGCTGCAACCACTTTCACTAGTGCGTAACCATTTACCTTTGTTTACTTACTGTCAGTTCAAGCTAAATGGCATTGGTAATCCACACTTAAAGTAGAACGAAACACAGAAGCAGCCAAAGTTGAGACCCACAATCTGACTCACCCAACCCCACGTTCATGTAATAGACCATGGGAATCAGAACAAAAGAGAAACAATTATTTATAATTGAGATCACAGTCATCACTTCATGGGAATCTCATTAATTTGTCCCCACATCAATATGCACAAAATCCCACCTTTTCTCAGCAAATAGTATCACAAACCCCATGAGAAAAATTAAAATGGATTTCGATTCTCTTTTTCATCTTTTTAAGTCTAACAAAAACTATTCAGCATACGGAAACACAACCTGCTTTAACACGTCCACACTTTACAGATCCTAAAGTTGACTAAAACATGTTCTATCTAGGGCCAAAATAAAATATGCCTAGACTGAGGAGTTAACCAAAGTCGCATTTTAAGTCCTAGTAAATCAACACTAAATGTCCTATGGTTTATTGAAGTTTTTGATCCCAACAGAATGAACGAGTTTTGGTTTTGGTCCTTATAAATATTTTTTGTTGGTTTCCTCACAATGTAAATTTAAAACTTTTGGTTTTAGACACTTCTATTAGTGACTCACCGTTTAAGTGTTGATATGGCTAACATAACGTTACGTCAACACTTCCAAGTCAGCCTAAATAATATTATTTAAAGCCATGTAAGTATTAAATAATAATATTTAGATTGATGTTATAGTGCTGATGTGGCGCTTTGTTAGCCACATCAGCACTTAACGGTGGATCACTAATGACAGGGGATAAAACCAAAAGTTTTAAATTTGCAAGGACTAAAACCAAAATTCGCCTACTTTGTGGGGACCAAAAACTTATTTAAACCACGTCCTATTCATTGATTCATTTTTGTCTAGCAACTAAAATGCACTTGCCAGGACCATGAGTGGACAATTACGACCTGGAAGTTGGGCCGTCAAATGAACGTTGTTGAATTGACATTGCCGCCCAAGGATTGATAGGCACTGGCCGCTGGATATTAGGGCCCAGTGGGTTGCGATTAGCCAGAGCCGGGGCAGTAGGCATGGTGGCTGATGAGGCAGAGGATGCAGATGAGACAGCAACACGCTCACATGCAGGGCACATTGTAAGAGTGGTTGGAGGATTCATGTGCATGTAGAGCTGTGGGGATAATTTCAATGCCCTAAGCTCTTGAACTTCCTTCTGCAACCTCCTATTCTCTTCAGTTAGATTCTCACAGCATCTCTTCAAGTATTCACAATCCACTTCAGTCTGCTTCAACTTAGTCCTGCATTAGTTGAACCAAAAGCATTCATGCCACTTTCTTTCTTCCAATGGCACAAACATAACATAAAGTAACACACACAAAAAAAAAAAAAAACTCAAATCACAAAAAGCCACATCAATCTTTGTAGCACTTCACACCTTAGTTTATCAATTTCTCACTGTTTTGCTGGAAATCAAAAATAAAAGTACTAGTGTTGACTCATGAAAAATGAATAAATATATGCAAACTCTAAAGATTCCAAAGTTTGAAATGTTGACTTAAAAATCCATCATTGCTAGATTACTTCATGTTTGTTACAAGGGTATTGCTGCATTATGCTTGACTGCTTGAGTGTTGTTTGTTTCATGGGCATTGTTGTTGTATAATAGGCTACAAACCCCCTAGTGCCTGTTTTCTAGTAAACACCCCTCATACATTTTTGTGAGTATGTGCGGGCATGTGTGTGTGTGTGAAAGCTTGTGCGTGCACGTGTAGCCAAGTGTTTGATATTTAGACATGGTTGTTTGATTTATTTTTTTTTTATCTCGTTATCAAAATCATTAACCTTTTGATATCTATAGTTTTATTCAATTTTTAAATAATTCCTTATAGTTTAAAAGTTTTTAAATAAATCGTTATACTCTCAATTTTTTTGAAACAAGTCCCCAATATTTAAATAAGTTGTTAATGTAATCCTCACTAATTATAAACCTTTTTCTAATTAAGTTTCTAAAATTTCTGCTAGTAGATAGCTATTTAAAACGTTTTAGAAGTATATGACCCTAATTAAAAAATTCTAAACTACAAGACTTACTTAAAAATTCAATGGAACTGTATAGACTAACTTAATAAAAGTTGAGATATTCATACTCTTAAATCTATCGACCCTTGGAGTTGGGTTGAAACTGCTTTAATTGCTTTGTCAACAATTTGAAGAGTAACATTGATGAGGAACAACAAAACCTTTTAAATAGATCCAATCACAGTGAGGGTATGTTACAGAAAACTTAAAAGGGTATTAAAACAGTGCCACAAAATACTCACATTTAATACTCTAGTTCATATCCAAAATATCAATATTGCCCCTGAAAAGAAGAAGCTTAGCCATTTCTCATAGTCATAGATGAGAAACCTCACCTTGCTCTTCTGTTCTGAAACCACACCTCCAATTGTCTAGGCCGCAGATTCAACTGCTTTGCCAATGCTTGCTTTTGTTTCTACAAATAAGAATAATAACAAAAAATGTTGAAACAATTAAAGTACAATTCCTACATTGAATAATGGTTCAAAAATAATATATTTTAAAAGAGAACAAAAGACAATCTCAAAATAAACAAATTAGAACTAGAACAGAAGGCAATCTCAAGATTAACAAATTAGAACTAGAATAATATCCCAAATATGCCCTTACCATGCAATGGAATTACACAGATGCCACTACAACTCACCGGATTCAGAGTGTTGTGTTCCTTGAAGGTTTCTTCCAGCACCACGGCCTGTTCCTTGGACAACCTCAGCTTCTTCCTCGAAGTATCGCCGTCACCATCTCCGTCTCCGTCTCCGTCTCCGCCGCACCCGCCGCCGTCATCATCTTCGCTTCCGCCTCGAGAACACGAGTCCCTCTCCGCAGCATCGTTATCGTCTCCATTAGCTTCTCTCTCACTCCGCTTCCCACTGATACTCGATATGGTGCTGTTTGGCGACGAAACCCCATTTTCGTCATCGCATGCCGCCGCAGATGGCGGCGCTGAATTCACGTCTATTCCACGAAGGAACGACCTCGTCTCCGAGCTTCGATCTGTCATGTGAATTGCACGTGAGTTAGATAGTGGCAAATTATGTAATTAACAACCATATTGAAGGGCATTTATGTACAAAGAAGTACTTCGATTCATAAACGAAAAGAAAAAAAATAAAATAAAAGCTTTGTGTTCTCCAATGCATGATTTGCAATCTGGGCATCAACGAAGGTTTTCAAAGGAAAAAATAGGAAATGGGTTTTAAGTTTTAACTAAAAATTATATGGGGAAAAAAAAAAGTATAACGCTTTCTGTGTGGAAAAAGTCATAAACATTGGAATGAATCTAAAAAAAACAAAAAATTTGAAGGGAAAATAGAGACAGAGAGAGAAATGAATCACATACCAGGAAAATGAAACAAGGTATTGAAGGAACTTCTTTGGTTTGGAACAGATTGAGGAGGCTTGTGCATGAGATTCAACTTCAATGGGGGTTGATTATTTGCATTTTCTCCAAATCCCAAGCTCAAATTCAAACCCAAACTCAAACCATCATCTTTCTCACCCATTTTTGTTTCTTAGAAAAACAAGAAAGTGTGTTTGGACTTTGGAGTGTGCGAAAGAGGCAAAATAGTAATAAGGAAGGGCGTGGGGGCAGAAAATGCGTTGGGCTTTGGTGGCAGTGGGTGTCACAGACTTAGCTTTTTGCACAACAGTAAAAGGATGGAAGATAGATAGACTCTATATTTAGGTTAAAGGAATCTTTTGGTCCCTGTACGTAAAAAGTCATCAATTTGGTTTCTATACGTGATACTGATTTTCAATTTGGTCATTATCACCAATTGGTCCCTACATAAGAGGGACCAAATTGCAAATTATTATCACATGTAGGGACCAAATTGAAAATAATTGTTACATGTAGGGACCGACTTCAATTTTTTTTTTTTGTTGAATTGGTCTCTACATGTGACAATAATTTGTAATTTGGTCCTTTTATGTAGGGACCAATTAACAGTGAGGACCAAATTGAAAACCAATGTCACGTATAGGGACCAAATTAATAATTTTTTACGTATAAGGACCAAATCGAAAATCAGTATCACGTATAGGGACCAAAAGATTACTTTAACCCTATATTTATTAGATACTCCCTCCGGTCCTTATTATAAGAGACAAACGACTACTTTTATTTGGTCCAAAATATAAGTGACATGCATATATTTTGACAAATATTAAATGCTCATTTCCAATTTTACCCTTATTTATAATAGGGTTTATATTTACGAGACAGTATCAACTTTCCATACAAGTAGGTTTGTTCATTAATTATTGAAGGGTTAAATGTGTAAATTTATATGAATATTAATTACAAATAGCTTATTTCAATACATTTCTTTGATCTATGTGTTTTAGGGTTTTGCCTCTTATATATAGGACCAGAGGGAGTAGTATACTATACTATGGAAGATAGTATTGAAAGAGATAGATAGAAAGAGAGAGATAAATAGGTGTAGAGTTAATGATACTTGTGTCAGAGTCTCAAATTGGTTCAATCATCATGTAAAATTAAGAATAAAACTAAAATCAGAAAATGTGTTTTTTTCAATCAAAATTAAAACAATTGTGTTATTTGTACAATCAAATGGACGAATTTTAAGATAACATTTTGTCAGTGATTAATGAGGTTTGAAATTATGGTTAATGATATGTAGAAGTTGGTTAATGGATACATATGTAATAAATGGATAACTCATTAATTACCCACTGAACTGTATTAACCATTAATGGATATATCAGTGAATGGTTAATACAATTTAGTGGATGGTTAATGAGATACTTGTTATCAGCTACCAACGTGTTATTATCAACAAACTTATCTTCTTGTTACTTCTTGTTAATATCTTATTGTTACACTTCATCTGATAGCTAGGATTCTTATCTTTTAGTTTAGTTTCATCTTATCCTTATCTTTATACTTTTAATTTTATGTTTCAACTTTTTCGGTTACATCCTTTTTGTATTTAAACAATATACTACAATCAATAGAATACAATCATATTCTACCGAATTATGCTCTACTACCTTTCTGCATTTTTCTTCATATTTTACATGGTATCAGCCTAAAATTCGGTCCTTTTTTTCTTTTTTTCATCATTCATGGCTCCTTCTCGAGATGGCAGTACCAAACCTTCTTGTGATAGTCGAGGCTCAAGACCTTCTGCTTCACAAGCTCATCCAACTGCTGCTGCAATTGCTTCATCTATAGATTCTCAGTCTTCGGTTAATTTTTCTCAGACTCAGATACAGCAATTACTCTTTCTTCTTAAGACCGGTAATGATCAACCTCTAGCAAATTTTGCAGGTACCTCTTTTAAACCTTGTTCTTCTCTTTGGATTTTAGATGCAGGTGCAACTGATCATATGGTATCTGATCTTTCACTTTTTCATTCATATACCAAAGTCTCTTCTTCGGTTAAATTACCTGACAACAAACTTGTTCCAGTTCATCATATTGGTTCCATTTATTTAAAATATGGTCTATTAATACCACAGGTCTTGCATGTCCCATCTTTTCAATTTAATCTTTTGTCCATTAGCAAACTTTCCCGTGACACAAACTCTTGGGTCACTTTTACTCCTACTTCATGTTTTTTATAGGACCAGAGGACAAAGAGGACTTTTGTGATGGGTGAGCAACATAGGGGTCTCTATCTCATGGACAACTCTTCTGCCTCCTTTCTCTCCGCTGCTTCATTTGGCTCTCATTTTGATTTATGGCACTGGCGCTTAGGACATGCAGCCTCAACTTTATCTCCACAATTCAATAATATTGATTCCAGCATTAAGTTTTCAAATAATTGTACTTGTATTGTTTGTCCTTTGGCAAAACAGACTCGTTTAAAATTTCCTTTAAGTAACATTTCTACTATTAAATGTTTTGAATTAGTACATTTTGATGCTTGGGGACCCTACAATAAAGCTCATTCCTCTGGTGCAAAATTTTTTCTTACTGTGGTTGATGATTTTCTAAAAGTACATGGGTTTTTCTCATGCAACACAATAGTGAAGTCAATACAATCATCCCTCATTTTTTTAAAATGATTGAAAAACAATTTCAAACACTTATTCAAAAAATACATTCCGACAATGCATGTGAATTTTTTAATTCCCAAACTCATCTTTTTTAAAAAAACTTGGGAGTGTTACAACAATCAAGTTGTGCTTATACTCCACAACAAAATGATGTTGTCGAGCGTAAACATAGACATTTACTAAATGGTGCACGTGCTTTGTATTTTCAATCCAACTTGCCTTTAGATTTTTGGGGTGATTTTGTATTAACTGCTACTTATTTAATTAATCGTCTACCTACTGCAGTTCTCAAAGGCCATACACCTCATGAAATATTATTTAATAAAAAACCAAATCTTTTTCATCTTCGGGTTTTTGGTTGTTTGGTATATGGCCACAACACACACATCAATCACAAATTTGATAATCGTGCTTCTCCAGGAATTTTTTTAGGATATCCCCATGGTCAAAAAGGTTACAAAATACTTGATTTATCTTCAAAAAAAATTTATGTAACAAGAGATGCTATTTTTCATGAACATATTTTTCCATACAAAATGCATAATGCTACATAATCTCCTTTAGTTTTACCGCTGCCACCTAAAGAAGATTTTACATCACCCATTTTTTATCCCTTCCCAGCCAATGACCCACCGCCTGACTCTCTCCAAACAGCCTCTCCACCACCTGCCTCTCTTCCAACAATCTTCCCACCGCCTGACTTCCTTATCACACCTCTCGTTGACACATCTTTGGCACCCAATGTTCAGATTCCACCGCCTGCCATAGAACCTACATCGTCCATCAATGTACAAACCCCTTCCTCGTTAGCACCTCCACCACTTGCCTTAGACCATGATGCGCCATCATCAATTGTTCAAGCTCCTTCCTCGTCAGCGCCCAATCGTCCAACACGAACATGACAACGTCCCCGATACCTCGACGACTACATGTGCTCTCTCACTTCATCACGGACGCCCTCTTCCGACCCTGTACTCTCTATCCCCTTTGTAATTTCTTATCTTATCATCGCTTTTCTTCCAAGCATCGTTCCTTTCTTTCTTCATTAGTTGTTGAGTCTGAGCCAAAATCATATTATGAGGCTAAGAAATTTCCAGAGTGGCTTAATGCAATGCAGTCTGAGATTGATGCTTTGTGTGAAAACAGAACTTGGTCTTTAGTTTCACTACCTGCAGGAAAAAACCAATTGGTTGTCGATGGGTGTTCAAAATTAAACGCAATTTTGATGGTAGCATTGAACGGTATAAGGCACGATTAGTTGCTAAAGGTTATACCCAAATTGAAGGGGTAGATTATTTTGATACTCTTGCCCCGGTTGCTAAACTTGTCACAGTTCGAGTACTTCTTTTAGTTGCTACTGCTAAACATTGGCCTCTTCATCAACTTGACGTCAATAATGTTTTTCTACATGGTGATTTGCATGAAGATGTTTATATGCAATTGCCCGGGTTTTAGGTGTCAGGGGGAGCCTCTTGTTTGTAAGCTACACAAGTCATTATATGGTCTTAAACATGCATCACGGAACTGGTATTCTAAATTTTCTGAAGTTCTTATTGAATTTGGTTTTACACATAGTACCGTTGATCCGTCCCTTTTTTGCCTGCACCGTGATTCTGGTTCTGTTTTTCTTCTTCTTTATGTCGATGACATCATTCTCACAGGTTCAGATTTACTTCTTGTAAGATTGGTTAAGGATCTTTTGCACAAACATTTCAAAATCAAAGACTTGGGACGCTTAAAGTATTTTTTGGGTATTGAAGTTGCAAGATCAAAGCAGGGTCTATTTTTATCTCAACGTCAATATGTTCTTGACATCATCTCTGATAGTGGTCTTACTGCTACCAAACCATTAGACTTTCCCATGGAACAAAATCTGAAATTATCTCCTTCGGATGGTACTGTGTTAACTAATCCTGCCCCATATCGTCGTCTTGTTGGACGTCTTATTTATCTCACAGTGACACGTCCTGATATTGCTTATTCTATCAACATTTTAAGTCAATTCATGCATGCTCCTCGCCAACCACACATGAATGCTGCTGTTCGTGTTCTTCGTCATCTAAAGACCACACATGGTCAAGGTCTTTTTTTCCTTCCAATTCAGATTTATCTCTCCAAGGCTACTTTGATTTAGATTGGGCTAGTTGTCCTACTACTCGACGCTCTACCTCTGGTTATTGCATTTTTCTGGGTTCTAGTATAGTCTCTTGGAAGACAAATAAACAACATGTAGTCTCCCGTTCATCAGCCGAAGCAGAATACAGAGCAATGGCCAATGCAACTTGCGAAATTACTTGGCTCTCATATCTTTTGAATGACATTAGTCTCTCTAATTCAACACCGATACCACTATTTTGTGACAATCAGTCTGCGCTTCATATTGCTTCTAATCCAGTGTATCACGAGCGTACTAAACACATTGAGATCGATTGTCATGTTGTTCGTGAAAAAATTGCTTCTGGTCTAATTAACACTATGAAGGTCAGTTCTGCAGACCAAATTGCTGATTTGTTTACCAAGTCCTTGGGCAAAGATCAACTCTTACGTCTGAAGAGCAAGATGGGGTTATCCAACTTACACACCCCATCTTGAGGGGGAGTGTTATCAGCTACCAACGTGTTATTATCAACAAACTTATCTTCTTGTTACTTCTTATTAATATCTTATTGTTACACTTCATCTGATAGCTAGGATTCTTATCTTTTAGTTTAGTTTCATCTTATCCTGATCTTTGTACTTTTAATTTTATGTTTCAACTTTTTCGTTTATGAGACACCCCGATGTCCCATGAATAAAACCCTAATTAATTAAACCTTAATCCATAATTAACGTTAACGGGTTTATTACATTCGAATATATATGTAAAATAAAAATTGTAGTTATTTTAAAACAGTTTAAATATACGCAAGCGACGTCATCCACACATATATACAATATATACATCACATCTATCAGAGTACGCCAAGTCCCCTCCATGGGACCATTACAACTTACAACCATCTATACAGACTCAAAGTATAAACATATACAGACTAACCAAAGACACATAGAAGAAGTCCTAGAGATACCCAGCCCGCCTCTCAAAATACATCAAAATACAAAACAATCTCGTAGAGGCTCACTACCTACAGACGCATCCGACATATCCACATCATCAATGATGTGGGCATCTAGATCTAGAACTACCATTGCCTTCGCCTTATCGGCGCACTTATACCCGTAGTGGAATCTTCTGTAGATAGCGTTGTGGTCGGTAATCTTTCCAAGTTGTCGTTCCCATCTTGCCATTGTTGTTTATCTACCATACCGATAACATACAAGAAAGACAGAGGAAGAAGGGAGATAAGCAATAGAAGATAGTCATAAAAATGGGGATGGGGACACATAGATCAACAGTCACATATACATCATACAACAAACAAACAATCATTCATTCAGTCACACCAACACAATCATCTTCAAGAGTCACACTCTCATATCATTCCTCTAAGGAGTCTCACTCCTATGCATGTCGGCCGATATATCTCATCCAGGTCTCAACCACAAGACACTCCCTTATCAAGCCTCTCTGCTTAAGGAACGTCAGTTAGTTTGTCTAGGTAACTTTTCCGCTCGTCGTGACACATAAGAGTGCATCTCTCTGTGAGCTCAGCTCCACCAGAGGTATCTGGGTCGCCACGGATAGTCAACCTTGTTAAGTCTCTAAAATGTCTGTGTGCATTTCCCAAAGTTTTGATGAAAACTAAACATTGGTTAATGATTTAATTAACCTACCTTGTGGTTGCTAACCTGTCTACTTAGTGTACAGATCAGAAAATAGCAAAAACTCACCTGTCTGTCTACTTAAGTAACAACCTGTCTGGATAAGCAAAAAGTCAACCTGTCTGCTGACTAGGATTGTTGACTTTCGACAAATTGGTTTCAACCTGTCTCTGCTCTGCTCTCATACTCGTCTAAGGTTCTTTGTTAAGAACTCAAAGTACACGAAGCTTTTGGAAGCTGTCCCCTCATGCAGAAGACTCTGAATCTCTCTCTCACCCTTATCAAGAAATTCAGAAGTTCTCTCTCTCAAGCAACCTAGGAAGTCAGAGACAAACTTCCAGTTAAAGAATGTTTCCAACATGCTTTATTCCCTAGTACTTTCGGTTAATACACAAGAAGGGAAATGTACTCTACAAAAGTACAAAAGCATTCTGCACAACTCTGATTTGGCTACTGCATGATGCATAAAGCCATGATCCTTCATGTTAGAGTACAACCAACGTTTCCATTGCATTAATGGCTGCCCAGAACGACTCTATTGCATTTAATGAAGCTCTGCTTGAAGCCATCGTTGCAAGGAATGTCTCTAACGGATATTAAATGTTTGAAGGCTATAAATACAGAAGTCATTGAAGATGAACATATCAAAGATTACAAAGCATTAAAGAGCCATTACTCTGTTCATTCTTTCTATCTGTATTCTTCAATCATTTGAAGTTATTACGTAGACTTTCCTAAGCTTTACATTTAAACCACTCTCTGAGTGTTAGTGAAAGATCTGTCTATCTGAAATTGTATTTATTACAAACCAAATTTCTCAAACAAATCTGAGTGAGCCTGAAGAGGCTAGGTGTGCAAAGAATACTTGTCTTGGAGCCTGAAGAGGCTAGGTGTGCAAACAATACTTGGAGTCTGTAACCAGATCAGTTATAGTGGATAAATCTTGGTGCCGCCAAGGACTGGACGTAGCTCTTTGTGTTAAAGAGTGAACCAGGATAAATCACTGTGTTAATCTCTCCTCCCTTAAACTCTTTAGTTTTTTTTATTATATATCATCTGCATTCTAACCAATGGGTTAAAAGTGTTTTTATCAAGCTTATTTTCATCTGTATGCTTGTGTGGTTTTCTATGAAAATACAACAGACAGGTGACCTGTCTGTGTAACTTATTTTACACCTGTCCGAACCTAGCTTTTGTGTGCGAAAAGTTTTCAACTTTATTTTAATTTCTGATAAACACAATTCAACCCCCCTTCTCGTGTTTATAGTTGTCTATTTCAGTTGGTATCAGAGCTCAGCCTCTGGGTTGAGCATCTAACAGTGTAGAGGTAAAAGATCCTGAAGAATAGACATGACTGCTGGAGCTAGTGGGAGTCACCAGACTGAAGGAGCTTCCTTAACCAGACTGTTAAGTCTCTAAAATGTCTGTGTGCATTTTCCTAAGTTTTGATGAAAACTAAACATTGGGTAATGATTTAATTAACCTATTTTGTGGTTGCTAACCTGTCTACTTAGTGTACAGATCAGAAGATTACAAAACTCACCTGTCTGTCTACCTAAGTCTCACCTGTCTGTAGTAGCCAAGAAGTCAACCTGTCTGCTGACTAGGATTGTTGATTATGTGCAAACTGTTTTTACAACCTGTCTGTACCCTTCAACTTGTCTAAGGTTCTTCGTTAAAGGAACTCGAAGTACAGGAAGCTTTTGCAAGCTGTCCCCTCATGAAGAATACTCTGAGAACTCTCTCACGCTTATCAAGAAACTCAGAAGTGCTCTCTCTCAAGCAAACTAGGAAGTCAGAGATAAACTCCCAGTTAAAGAACATTTCCAACATGCTTTATTCCCTAGTACTTTCAGTCATTACACAAAAAGGGAAATGTACTCTGCAAAAGTACAAAAGCACTCTGCACAACTCTGAGTTGGCGTCTACACGATGCATAAAGCTATTATCCCTCATGTTAGAGTACAACCAACGTCTTCATTGCATTAATGGCTGCCCAGAACGACTATATTGCATTTAATGAAGCTCTGCCTGAAGCCATAGTTGCAAGGAATGTCTCTAACGGATATTAAATGTTTGAAGGCTATAAATACAGAAGTCATTGAAGATGAACATAATCAGAGTTTTTACAAAGCATTAAAGAGCCATTACTCTGTTCATTTACTCATTCTGTATTCTTCAATCATTTGAAGTTATTACGCAGACTTTCCTAAAGCCTTATATTTAAACCACTCTCTGAGTGTTAGTGAAAGGTCTGTAAGTGTATTTATTACAAACAAAACTCTCAAACAAATCTGAGTGAGCCTGAAGAGGCTAGGTGTGCAAAGAATACTTGTGTTGGAGCCTGAAGAGGCTAGGTGTGCAAACAATACTTGGAGTCTGTAACCTGATCAGTTATAGTGGATAAATCTTGGTGCTGCCAAGGACTGGACGTAGCTCTTTGTGTTGAAGAGTGAACCAGGATAAATCTCCGTGTTAATCTCTCTTCCCTTAATCTCTTTAGTTGTTTAGATTATATATCATCTGCTTTCTAACTAAGGGGTTAAAACTGTTTTTATCAAGACTGTTTCTATTTTATACGTGTGTTGTTTTCTGCGAAAACTACAACAGACAGGTGACCTGTCTGTGTAACCTTTTTACACCCGTCTGTGCTTGGCTTCTGCATGCAAAAGTTTTTAACTTTATTTTAATTTCTGATAAACACAATTCAACCCCCCTTCTCGTGTTTATAGCTGTCTATTTCAGTTGGTATCAGAGCTCAGCCTCTGGGTTGAGCATCTAACAGTGTTGAGGTAAAAGATCCTGAAGAATAGACATGACTGCTGGAGCTAGTGGAAGTAACCAGACCGAAGGAGCCTCCTTAACCAGACCTCCATTCTTCAATGGAGAAAACTACAACTATTGGAAAGATAGATTTCAATGGTTCATTCTATCTACAAACTCAGACCTCTGGGATGTCATCACAGATGGTCCTTTCATCCCTAAAAATGATGACAACACTGACAAACCAAAAGCTCAGTGGACCCCTGCAGAAAAGGCAAAATGGGAGCTGAATCACAAAGCCAGATACAACATCATTTGTGCACTCAGTCCTGATGAGTTTGAGAAGGTCTGTGCCTGTGATTCTGCCAAAGAAATATGGGATACCTTAGCTGTCACACATGAAGGAACCGCCAAGGTCAAAGAATCAAAAATTGCCATACTTGTCAGAAAGTATGAACTATTTCTCATGGAAGAAGGAGAATCTGTTGCTCAAATGATTGGGAGATTTCAAACTATCATCAATGGTCTAAAGTCTCTTGGCAAAGTTTACTCCAATGCTGAGAAGGTTGGAAAGATACTTAGGAGTCTACCTAAGCAGTGGAGACCTCTGGTAACTGCTATCTCTCAAGCCAAAGATCTTTCCACTTTGACTATGGATGAACTCCTTGGAACACTTACTGTTCATGAGCAAGAACTTGGAGATGAAGTCTCAACAAAGAAGGGCAAGTCAATTGCTTTGAAGGCTGATCAAAAGTCTTCCAAAGCCTCTAAAGCTTTAAAGGCAGACGAGTCATCCAGTGATGCTGACCTGTCTGAATCTTAGGATTCTGAAAGTGATGAAGAACTATCTCTCCTAACCAGAAAGATAAAGCTTCTCCTACAGAAAAAGAAGTTCAGAAGGGATAAGCCATTCAGAAGATTCAACAAGGACAAAAATTTCAAGGATTCCACCTCAACAGACAAAAACTCAATTGTCTGCTATGAGTGCAAGAAACCAGGACACATCAAAGCAGAATGTCCTCAACTCAAGAAAGCCCCATTTAAGAAGTTCTTCAAAAAGAAGAAGAAAGGAATGATGGCCACTTGGGAAGATCTAGAGTCAACATCTACTGATGAGGAGACAGAGGAAGAAGCAAATCTCTGTCTAATGGCTAACACTGACTCTGATTCAGATGATGAGGTAAATTCTGATTATGAGGAATTACTTGATGCCTATGAAGAATTGTTGGAGGAATCCAACTGTTTGTCTAAGGCTCTCAAATCTCTCAAGAGAGATCATGTTAAGCTCCTTAGTGAGCATAAACAGAAAACTCTAGAGTGTGAGAAATTTGCCAAGGAGAACAGTGAGCTGAAGACTGAAAAGTCTAATGAAGCTAAGATCTCTAGTGATACATCACAGTCTGAAGAAGTTGAAAAACTTCAACAGAAAGTGGAAGAGCTCACTTCTGATCTTGCCAAATTTGTTAATGGTAGAGATAATCTGACAAAGCTGCTTGGCTGTCAGAGGCACTCCCTTAACAAAGAAGGTATAGGATATGTCCATCAGATACATCATAAAGTATCAACTAAGCACTCTAAAGTGTCTGCTACATCTATTTCTATTAAATCCATACCTGTCTGTAACTTCTGTGGAAAAACTGGACATGTTATGTCTAAGTGTCTCCACAAGAAAAGAAGGAAGTCTTCACAGACTCCTAGAACTAACAGAAAAGGACCCAGAAAACTATGGGTACCTAAAGATCAAATAATCTCTGTTGCAGATGTCCTCAACAGCACAAAGAAAACACCACTGCTGGTACCTGGACAGTGGCTGCTCGCGACACATGACAGGAGAAAGGTCTATGTTCCTAGACCTCCAACTTAAGAAAGGAGGACATGTGGCATTTGGTGGAAATCAGAAAGGGAAGGTTATAGGAATTGGTACTATTGGTGGTAAACCTCCTCTTCCCTCTATATCAAACGTTCTTATGGTTAAAGGATTAAAACACAATTTGCTTAGCATAAGTCAATTATGTGACAGTGGATTTGATGTCTCCTTTACCAAAGATTTCTGTATAGTTAAAGATCTTAGTGGCAAAACCCTCTTTTCAGCCAAAAGGCAACAAAATCTGTATAAGATTGAACTGACTGATCTCTCAGATCAAAGTGTAACATGTCTGATGTCTAAAGAGGATGAAAGATGGTTGTGGCATAAGAAACTAGGACATGCTAGTATGAAATTAATTTCAAAACTAAAAAGGGATAACCTTGTGAGAGGATTGCCTGATATTAGTTTTAAGAAAGATATTTTGTGTGATGCATGTCAGAGAGGTAAACAGATAAAATCAAGTTTCAAATCTAAAAACCAAATATCAACCTCTAGACCTCTTCAGTTGTTGCACATGGATCTGTTTGGACCAGTTAGTGTTGCTAGCTTGGGTGGAAAGAAATATGGATTTGTCATAGTTGATGACTATTCTAGATTTACATGGGTACTCTTCTTAACCCACAAGGATGAGTCTTTTAAGGCTTTCTCAGTATTCTGTAAAAGAGTACAAAATGAGCAGGGTTTCTGCATTTCTACTCTAAGAAGTGACCATGGGGAAGAATTTGAAAATGAGCAGTTTAGTCAGTTCTGTGAGGAGAATGGGATCTCTCACAATTTCTCAGCACCTAGAACTCCTCAACAAAATGGAGTGGTTGAGAGAAAGAACAGATCTCTGCAAGAGATGGCTAGATCTATGCTCAATGAAAATAATCTCCCTAAGTACTTCTGGGCAGAAGCAGTAAACACAGCTTGTTATGTACAAAACAGAATACTCATTAGGCCTTTTCTAAAGAAGACTCCCTATGAACTGTGGAAAGGAAAAAGCCCCAACATCTCTTACTTTCATGCATTTGGTTGTGAATGCTACATATTAAATACCAAGGATCAACTTGGAAAATTTGACTCTAAGACTGACAAAGGTATCTTTTTGGGATACTCTGAAATGTCTAAAGCTTTTAGAATTTACAATTCTAGAACATCTGTTATTGAAGAATCTGTTCATGTCAAATTTAATGATAACTTAAAGACTGATAAGGAATTGTCAGATCTAGAAGATGATCTTGCAGGTCTTGATATAAACAAGTCAGAAGATCAACAACCTGACTTAACCAAACCAGAACTTGAAGCAGAACCAGACAGACCAGTGGAACAGACAAGTCAACAGACACAGACAAGTCAAGGTCCTCTTGAAAGAGACTGGAAATTCAAAACTCATCATCCTAAGGATCTCATCATTGGTCATCCCTCAGAAGGAGTAAGAACCAGATCTACCTTAAGAGAATCAAGCAATGTGGCCTTTTTGTCAGAAATAGAGCCAAAAACACATTGAAGAAGCTCTTGATGATGAAAGCTGGATTCTTGCTATGCAAGAAGAACTCAACCAGTTCATCATAAATGATGTCTGGACACTTGTCTCCAAGCCCAAAAACAAGTCTGTCATAGGAACAAGATGGGTCTTCAGAAACAAGTTAGATGAAGATGGCAAAGTTGTAAGAAATAAGGCAAGGTTAGTAGCTCAAGGCTATAACCAACAAGAAGGTATTGACTATACTGAAACATTTGCACCTGTAGCTAGAATAGAAGCTATTCGCATACTAATGTCATATGCTGCACAACACCAAATCACTCTTTTTCAAATGGATGTGAAAAGTGCTTTTCTCAATGGAATAATTGAAGAAGAAGTTTATGTTAAACAACCCCCTGGTTTTGAAGATACTGATAAACCAGATCATGTTTTTAAACTTAAAAGGGCATTATATGGTTTGAAGCAAGCACCTAGGGCATGGTATGATAGACTAAGCTCTTTTCTCATGCATAACGGCTTTACAAGAGGTCAAGTAGATACTACTCTGTTTAAGAAAAGCTATAAAGAAAATTTCATTGTAGTCCAAATATATGTTGATGATATTATTTTTGGAGCAACTAATGAAAAGCTGTGCAAGGATTTTTCAAAGATGATGCAAGCAGAATTTGAGATGAGCATGATGGGAGAATTGAAGTTCTTCCTTGGTCTACAAATCAAACAGACAAGTGATGGAATCTACATCCATCAACAAAAGTATATCAAGGAAATGCTCAAGAAATACAAAATGGAAAATGCTAAACTTATGAAAACTCCCATGGAAACCAATGCAAAACTCAGTAAAGATGATGAAGGTAAAAAGGTAGACCAAACTGTCTACAGAGGTATGATTGGATCTTTGCTGTACTTAACTTCAAGCAGACCTGATATTCAGTTTAGTGTCTGTATGTGTGCTAGATTTCAATCTGACCCAAGAGAATCTCATCTTAAAGCTGTTAAGAGAATATTTAGATATTTGCTTGGTACTACTAATCTTGGTTTGCTATATTTAAGAACTAATGAATACAGATTAGTGGGATTCTGTGATGCTGACTTTGCTGGAGACAAAATAGAAAGAAAGAGCACCAGTGGAGGATGCCACTTCATTGGAGCAAACTTGGTCTCTTGGTCAAGCAAAAGACAAACAACTATAGCTCTATCTACAGCTGAAGCAGAATATATCTCAGCTGCTAGTTGTTGCTCTCAGCTTTTATGGGTAAAATATCAACTTGAGGATTACTCTATCTTTGAGCATAATATATCTGTATGGTGTGATAATTCTAGTGCTATCTGCTTAACTAAAAATCCAATTCAGCATTCTAAGGCTAAGCATATAGAAATCAAACATCATTTCATTAGAGATTATGTTCAGAAAGGTATTTTTGATATTAAGTTTGTTAAAACTGAAAATCAATGGGCTGATATCTTCACTAAGCCCTTAGCAGAAGAAAGATTTTTATTTATTAGAGATAATTTAAACATGCATTGTATTGTTGAATGACATGTCTGAGTATTTAAAACTGTCTGTGATCACCTGTCTGACTCTGCTGAGTCACTATGCTGAAACCCAACAGTTTTTTTTTATTAAAATGGTTATTATTTATTCATTTATTAAAATACCATTTGTTAATCTGAAGCTAATCATAAACACGGCAGTTTCTACCTCGAAACCATGTTTTCATTATGTCTAAGTGGGCGCTACAGTTCCCCACACAAATCGTGCCATTCTTAATTAAAAATGTCTTTTTTCTCTCTCCTGCTTTCACTTCTTTAAAAGGCAAATCTTCAGAAAGTTTTAAACTTTATCCTTCTCAAAAGCCCTAAGTCTTTTCGTCTTCGTCTTCCTCTCGTTCAAACCCTTCTCCCTTCCAAAACTTTCACTTTCTCTCTTTTCTGAAAAATGGCATCTTCAAAACGCCTGTCTCCAAAAGAGATTGCTGAGAAATACAAGATGAGACTAACTGATGTAGAGAAGATTCTACCTGGAAAGACTGTTGATCTTCAACAGATGAAGAAATGGGGAATGGATGTCACTGAGGAGTTGGAATACTCTAAGTGGACAGCCTTCTTTGATATCAAGGAGCTGGTCCATCCCAAGCTTGTCAGAGATTTCTGGAGGAATGCTGTGGTCATCACCAATGTGGTTGATGGAACCAAGAGCTTCAAGGCTCAAATGTCAGCTGATGTAACTCTTCTGTTCCCTATAAGCTCTCTGGAACTGGCAACCAGATGTCCAAGAATTGGAACTGCCTTCAGACCTGACTGGGAAGATCAGGTGGGAACTGAGAATATCAATATTGCTGTTTATGGTGTTCCCAACCCTGAAAAACAAGAAGCCTGTCTGCATGGTGCCCAAGTGCAGGTTCTTGCACAAGCTGCTTCTGGAGTGTGTGATGCCCAGAAGAGGGTCAAGAGACAATGTGACCAAGTTGGACAGATTTGCTCTGTACCACTTGATTCACAAAATCAAGATAGACATCAATGACCTCATCTACATATATCTTGAGTCTCTGATCAGAAGGACGAATATGCCTACCTACCCTTATGGAATGCTGCTGACAAGGGTTTTTAGGAACAAGATATTTGTTCCAACTGATGTCCACTTTGTGGACATGGCTCTGCCCATAGACAAGAAGGTCCTGTCTATGATGGGGATTGAAGGAATCCCTCTGGAGGATGAGGAAGAAGAGAAGAAGAAGAAGAAGAAGCCTGCTGTTGAGCAGAAACTGAAGCAAATAGCAGAGGAGCCTGCTGATTCCACTGGTGAATCAGAGTATCCTATCTCTGAAAGGATTTGGAAAGCTGCTGGAAAGGTTGCCAGACAGGATCAAAGGCCTGAGGAACCCACAGCTTCTGAAGCATCTGCTGAGACAGTAGAGCCTCTCAGATTCAAGCTGAAGAAACCCTCTCCCAAGAGGAAGACCAGTGAGGCTGAAAAATCAGGTGTGGTTTCTGCACAACCCACCAAGAGAAGAAGACTGGTGAAGACCTTTGCCAAGGACAGACAAGTGAAGTCTGTGCCTAGTAAAGAGGAAGCACCTGCTCAGGGGGAGCAGACTTCTCCACCTGCAGAAGAGCTTAGGGAGATCAAATCTCTTAATCTGGGTTTCATTCCTAGAAAAAGAAGGTCAGGCTACCCTATGCCTGTTATGGCTGCTGCTGAAAGGGAAGCTGTCCCTGCAGAAGAACCTGCTGCTGCTACTGCTTCTGCACCCTCCACTGACCTGTCTGCTGGAACACAGACAGTTGGTCATCTTGAAGAAGCTTCTCTGTCTCCTTCAAGGAAGAAAGCAAGGCTTTTTGAAGAACCACTCTTCACCTTCCCTTCTGCACCATCCTCTCCCCTTCATCTAGGTATTCTAGATTCTGTTGTCTCTTCCCCCTCTGCTCTCTGTGTCAACCCCTTATCTGTTGCCTCCCCTCTTCACTCACCTGTCCCCTCTCTCCCCTCTCCACCATCTTTTGATGTCCTGTCTGATGTATGTCAATACACAGTTGTTCACAGGGACTCAACTCCCAGAGAACAATCTGGCATATCATCTAGACTGTTTGTGAGTGATTTGCAATCTCTGATGACTGCAAGTATATCTCACTTATCTGTCATCCCTCCTCCCCCACCTCATATTCTGAACCCATGTAGGGAGATCTTCTTTTATCCCCCTATTGTGTTATTCATTAGAACACTGGAAGGATCTCACTATCCTGCCTCTGTTGTAATGTTACCCTCTAGGTCTAGATTTTTCTTTCTTTTAATCACAGGGTCTAATTCGTTCTTTTCCCACATAGACTCTCTCCTACCCCTACCTCCATCTGTCTTAGCCCAACAACCTCTTCCCCCTCCTATTCCAATAAGAGTCACTCGACTGTCTCTTTGTGAAAGACTCTCTTATGTCTTTCCCTCTCCTGATTTTGACATAGTCAAAATCACCCCTCTGTTTAAAATAGTTTTTCTTCCTTTATTTTATTTCAGAACCATTCATCAACTTTTCTTTCCCCGTGTCTCCTCACCCTTCTCTGTACCTAAGGCACCCCCAGTTTTAGCCTTACCCTGGTATCCATCTCTGTCTGCTGCTTCAACCAGCTTGTCTGCAGAAGTTTCCTCCTCTCAAATGGTGGATTCAGTGAGCTTCAATCTCCTTAAGACTGAGCTAGAAGAAGTCAGAAGACAATTGGATGCAGAAAGGCATGCTAGGCTGCTGCTAGAACAGAAAGTTGACTCCCTGTATCTTCTTTTTAATCAGCCTAGATAAGTTGTAGGAACTGCCCTGTAATCGAAATGCTTATGATGAATACAAATCTTTTTTTTTGCCTTATCATTTTCTTTTTGTCTCTTTTTCTCTCCACTGTTATATCTTTTCACTTTTTGTTGCTGACAAAAGGGGGAGAAAAATGTTAAGATATTTAATGAATGTTTAAACAATTGATCGTTCTCTAATATACTCTGATACTATGAACTTAAACCTGCTGCATATTACTCTGATGCTCTTATTTGAACTCTAATGCATCTGTCTGCACATATAGAAAATATCAACTTGTCTACTGTCTGTACTTCTGTACTCTGATATTTTCAAAGGTTCATTAAATCATCTGAATGTTTGTCATCATCAAAAAGGGGGAGATTGTTAAGTCTCTAAAATGTCTGTGTGCATTTTCCTAAGTTTTGATGAAAACTAAACATTGGGTAATGATTTAATTAACCTATTTTGTGGTTGCTAACCTGTCTACTTAGTGTACAGATCAGAAGATTACAAAACTCACCTGTCTGTCTACCTAAGTCTCACCTGTCTGTAGTAGCCAAGAAGTCAACCTGTCTGCTGACTAGGATTGTTGATTATGTGCAAACTGTTTTTACAACCTGTCTGTACCTTTCAACTTGTCTAAGGTTCTTCGTTAAAGGAACTCGAAGTACAGGAAGCTTTTGCAAGCTGTCCCCTCATGAAGAATACTCTGAGAACTCTCTCACGCTTATCAAGAAACTCAGAAGTGCTCTCTCTCAAGCAAACTAGGAAGTCAGAGATAAACTCCCAGTTAAAGAACATTTCCAACATGCTTTATTCCCTAGTACTTTCAGTCATTACACAAAAAGGGAAATGTACTCTGCAAAAGTACAAAAGCACTCTGCACAACTCTGAGTTGGCGTCTACACGATGCATAAAGCTATTATCCCTCATGTTAGAGTACAACCAACGTCTTCATTGCATTAATGGCTGCCCAGAACGACTATATTGCATTTAATGAAGCTCTGCCTGAAGCCATAGTTGCAAGGAATGTCTCTAACGGATATTAAATGTTTGAAGGCTATAAATACAGAAGTCATTGAAGATGAACATAATCAGAGTTTTTACAAAGCATTAAAGAGCCATTACTCTGTTCATTTACTCATTCTGTATTCTTCAATCATTTGAAGTTATTACGCAGACTTTCCTAAAGCCTTATATTTAAACCACTCTCTGAGTGTTAGTGAAAGGTCTGTAAGTGTATTTATTACAAACAAAACTCTCAAACAAATCTGAGTGAGCCTGAAGAGGCTAGGTGTGCAAAGAATACTTGTGTTGGAGCCTGAAGAGGCTAGGTGTGCAAACAATACTTGGAGTCTGTAACCTGATCAGTTATAGTGGATAAAATCTTGGTGCTGCCAAGGACTGGACGTAGCTCTTTGTGTTGAAGAGTGAACCAGGATAAATCTCCGTGTTAATCTCTCTTCCCTTAATCTCTTTAGTTGTTTAGATTATATATCATCTGCTTTCTAACTAAGGGGTTAAAACTGTTTTTATCAAGACTGTTTCTATTTTATACGTGTGTTGTTTTCTGCGAAAACTACAACAGACAGGTGACCTGTCTGTGTAACCTTTTTACACCCGTCTGTGCTTGGCTTCTGCATGCAAAAGTTTTTAACTTTATTTTAATTTCTGATAAACACAATTCAACCCCCCTTCTCGTGTTTATAGCTGTCTATTTCACAGACCTCCATTTTTCAATGGAGAAAACTACAACTATTGGAAAAATATATTTCAATGGTTCATTCTATCTACAAACTCTGATCTCTGGGATGTCATCACAGATGGTCCATTCATTCCTAAAAATGAAGATAACACTGACAAGCCAAAAGCTCAGTGGACCCCTGCAGAAAAGACAAAGTGGGAGCTGAATCACAAAGCTAGATACAACATCATTTGTGCCCTCAGTCTGACGAATTTGAAAAGGTTTGTGCCTGTGATTCTGCCAAAGAAATATGGGACACCTTAGCTGTCACACATGAAGGAACAGCCAAAGTCAAAGAATCAAAGATTGCCATACTTGTCAGAAAGTATGAACTGTTTCTTATGGAGGAAGGAGAATCTGTTGCTCAGATGATAGGAAGATTCCAAACTATCATCAATGGCCTAAAGTCTCTTGGCAAAGTTTACTCTAATGCTGAGAAGGTTGGAAAGATACTAAGGAGTGTACCTAAGCAGTGGAGACCCTTGGTAACTGCTATCTCTCAAGCCAAGGATCTTACCACCTTGACTATGGATGAACTTCTTGGTACACTCACTGTTCATGAGCAAGAACTTGGAGATGAAATCACAACAAAGAAGGGCAAGTCAATTGCTCTGAAGGCTGATCAAAAGTCTTCAAAAGCTTCTAAAGCTTTGAAGGCAGACGAGTCATCCAGTGATGCTGACCTGTCTGAACCTGAGGATTCTGAAAGTGATAAAGAATTATCTCTCCTAACTAGAAAGATAAAGCTTCTCTTACAGAAAAAGAAGTTCAGAAAGGATAAGCCATTCAGAAGGTTCAACAAGGACAAGAACTTCAAAGAATCACTTCAACAGACAAGAACTCAATTGTCTACTATGAGTGTAAGAAGCCAAGTCACATCAAAGCAGAATGTCCTCAACTCAAGAAAGCACCTTTTAAGAAGTTCTTCAAAAAGAAGAAGAAAGGGATGATGGCTACTTGAGAAGATCTGGAGTCAACATCTTCTGATGAAGAGACAGAGGAAGAAGATAATCTCTGTCTGATGGCCAACACTGACTCAGATTCAGATAATGAGGTACATCCTGACTATGAGGAATTGCTTGATGCCTATGAGGAATTGCTGGAGGAATCCAACTGCTTATCTAAGGCTTTCAAATCCCTCAAGAGAGATCATGTTAAGCTCCTCTGAGCATAAACAGAAATCTCAAGAGTGTGAGAAACTTGCCAAAGAGAACAGTGAGCTGAAGACTGAAAAGTCTGATAAAGCTAAGATCTCTAGTGATACACCACAATCTGAAGAAGTTGAAAATGTTGTTTTGGCTTCAAAGACTCAAGAGGGGGGGTGAATTGAGTTTTCAAAAATTCTTCCTTTTCAAATTAGATTTGCCACAGGATCACTAATAGATTAAGAAAGGGCTTTTCAAGATTCAGAACAGACAATACAGGGATTAGGTACAGGCCTTAATCAGTTAGCAACTGAAATTACAATATCAGTTTCAGATTCAGTTTCAGTTTTAATCAACTCAGTTTTGAACAATTAATAACTCAAGATTGATTGCAATAATACTTCTGGTTTCAATTCAAATTAAACAGATCAAGTCCTCAACTTTAACAATCAGGTTTTATAGCATACAATTCAATCTTTAAGAAACAAGAATAGATTGTATATGATTGAATTTTAAGCCTTGCAATTCAAGAACAGTTATATGCAATTCAGTTCAGATATTGAGCCTTAAGATCAGATTTGAACAACACAAATTATATTGCAGTTTGCACAATGTTCAATCAGTGATTTCAGATTATAACAGAAACAATATTGTACAATGTATATCAAAAACTCAGTTTTATGCGCAAGACAGAAATTAAAGAGTTTTGAGTTTAGGAATACCACACAACCAGATTTATCCTGGTTCAGTCACCACCACTGTGACCTACATCCAGTCCCTACTCCACATGTGGGATTTCACACACTAACACAGCAAGCTTTAGCCAGGTAGCTTGAAAAACCTTTACACCACAGAGCACTTCTTTCACTTCTAGGATACCACACCTCTTGTGAAAAAGCCTCAATGTTCTTCCTTAGGATTCCTCACCCTAATCACACAGAGAGACTCCCTCTCTCTTACATTGTAATAGAACAGAAAAATTGATTTCTAACTCTCAAAAGTTGAATACACAAATTGAAGCTCTTAATGAGAATGAAAACACTCTTATCACAATAAGCTCAAGAAAGATGATGAATGATTTTCACAATTGATCTTTCAAATTAATTTCGTGTGTTTCTGATATGATATCAGTATTCTATTGATCTCACTTTATATAGAAAACAAGTTGTAACCGTTTGGGGTCAGTCCAAACAGATTTAGGTCTGATATCAGAATCAGCTGTACTGATTCAAGTTCTTGGACAGGGGTTGAGTACAGGGATGTATTAACCATTTTACATACTGAAAGTTTCTGTACACCTGTGTAATACATGGCTGTACGAGTTCTTTAAAAACTTGATCTTGGTTAATCCACCAGTACCATCAGTACACCCATTCAGTACATCTATGTATTAATGAACATCAGATTTTTCAGAAACTTGAATACACGAGTACATAGCATATGTACAGGCCTGTATTCAGTTAACCATTTATAACTGATCTGATTTCATGTTATTCATAGGTGTAGTACATCTATGTACTGAATATTAAGAACTTTATATTCACTTGTCAGTTACAGGAAATGGTATTAATCCCTTTAATACATGGCTGTACTGACAGAGAATTTACTTAACTTCCAAAAAATCATTTTCATTAAAACTTATTCCTTTTTAATGCAGGTTATGAAAATTGATTTTCTTCATGCATCATTTTAACTGAGCTATTTGTGAATAAGAGATTTCTTCTCTTACAAATCATCTAAGACTTAAATCTAAATCTCCTTTAAGCTCTTGTCTTGATGACTCCTTGATGTTTGTCCTTGTTTGTTGCTCCTTGTGCTCTTTAAGTTCTCCTTTGGATATTCTCCTTTAATTGCTTACAGAACTTGATAGATTCAGCTTGATACCTGTCTTTGCAACTTGATACTAAAACACTTGCACACACATTAAATTGTATATTTGTCATATATCAAAATCTCTATGTCATTGAGTCTTACAGAAAAACTTCAACAGAAAGTGGAAGAGCTCACTTCTGATCTTGCCAAATTTGTTAATGGTAGAGATAATCTGACCAAGCTGCTTGGCTGTCAGAGGCACTCCCTTAACAAAGAAGGTATTGGATATGTCCATCAGACACATCATAAAGTATCAACTAAAAACTCTAAAGTGTCTGCTAAATGTACTTCAATTAAATCCATACCTGTCAGCAATTTTTGTGGAAAGACTGGACATGTTATGTCTAAGTGTCTTCATAAGAAAAGAAGTAAGTCTTCACAGACTCCTAGAACTAACAGAAAAGGACCCAGAAAACTATGGGTACCTAAAGATCAAATAATCCCTGTTGCAGATGTCCTCAACAGCACAAAGAAAACACCACTGTTGGTACCTGGACAGTGGTTGCTCACGACACATGATAGGAGAAAGGTCTATGTTCCTAGACCTCCAACTTAAGAAAGGAGGACATGTGGCATTTGGTGGAAATTAGAAAGGGAAAGTTATAGGCATTGGTACTATTGGTGGTAAACTTCCTCTTCCCTCTATATCTAATGTTCTTATGGTTAAAGGATTAAAACACAATTTGCTTAGCATAAGTCAATTATGTGACAGTGGATTTGATGTCTCCTTTACCAAGGATTTATGAATAGTTAAAGATCTCAGTGGCAAAACCATCTTTTCAGCTAAAAGGCAACAAAATCTGTATAAGATTGAACTGACTGATCTCTCAGATCAAAGTGTAACCTGTCTGATGTCTAAAGAGGATGAAAGATGGTTATGGCATAAGAAACTAGGACATGCTAGTATGAAACTAATCTCAAAATTAAAAAGGGCTAATCTTGTGAGAGGATAGCCTGATATTAGTTTTAAGAAAGATGTTTTGTGTGATGCATGTCAGAGAGGTAAACAAGTAAAATCAAGTTTCAAATCTAAAAACCAAGTATCAACCTCTAGACCTCTTCAGTTGTTATACCTGGATCTGTTTGGACCAGTTAGTGTTGCTAGCTTGGCTGGAAGAAAATATGGATTTGTCATAGTTGATGACTATTCTAGATATACATGGGTACTCTTCATAACCCACAAGGATGAGTCTTTTAAGGCTTTCTCAGTATTCTGTAAAAGAGTACAAAATGAGCAGGGTTTCTGTATTTCTACTCTTAGAAGTGATCAAGGGGAAGAATTTGAAAATGAGCAGTTTAGACAGTTCTGTGAGGAGAATGGAATCTCTCACAATTTCTCTGCACCTAGAACTCCTCAACAAAATGGAGTGGTTGAGAGAAAGAACAGATCTCTGCAAGAGATGGCTAGATCTATGCTCAATGAGAATAATCTCCCTAAGTACTTCTGGGCAGAAGCAGTAAACACAACCTGTTATGTACAAAGCAGAATACTCATTAGGCCTTTTCTAAAGAAGGCACCTTATGAATTGTGGAAAGGAAAAAGCCCCAACATTTCTTACTTTCATGCATTTGGTTGTGAATGCTTCATTCTAAATACCAAGGATCAACTTGGAAAGTTTGACTCCAAAACAGACAAAGGAATCTTTTTAGGATATTCTGATATGTCTAAAGCTTTTAGAATTTATAATTTTAGAACATCTGTTATTGAAGAATCTGTTCATGTCAAATTTAATGATAGCTTAAAGACTGATAAGGAGTTATCAGATCTAGAAGATGATCTTGCAGGTCTTAATATAAACAAGTCAGAAAATCAACAACCTGACTTAACCAAATCAGAACCTGAAGCTGAACCAGACAGACAAGTGGAGCAGACAAGTCAACAGACAAGTCAAGATCTTCATGATGATCTTCAAAGAGACTGGAAATTCAAAACTCATCATCCTAAGGATCTCATTATTGGAAATCCCTCAGAAGGAGTGAGAACCAGATCTACTTTAAGAGAATCAAGCAATGTGGCCTTTATGTCAGAAATAGAGCCAAAGCACATTGAAGAAACTCAAGATGATGAAAGCTGGATTCTTGCTATGCAAGAGGAACTCAACCAGTTCACCAAAAATGATGTCTGGACACTTGTCTCCAAGCCCAAAAACAAATCTGTCATTGGAACAAGATGGGTCTTTAGAAACAAGTTGGATGAGGATGGCAAAGTTGTCAGAAATAAGGCAAGGTTAGTAGCTCAAGGCTATAACCAATAAGAAGGTATTGACTATACTGAAACCTTTGCACCTGTAGCTAGAATAGAAGCTATTCGCATTCTAATGTCATATGCTGCACAACATCAAATCACTCTCTTTCAAATGGATGTGAAAAGTGCTTTTCTCAGTGGAATAATTGAAGAAGAAGTATATGTTAAACAACCCCCTGGTTTTGAGGATACTGATAAACCAGATCATGTTTTTAAACCTAAAAAGGTATTATATGGTTTAAAACAAGCACCTAGGGCATGGTATGATAGATTAAGTTCTTTTCTCATGCATAATGGTTTTACTAGAGGACAAGTAGATACTACTTTGTTTAAGAAAAGTTCTAAAGAGAACTTCATTATAGTCCAAATATATGTTGATGATATTATTTTTGGAGCAACTAATGAAAAGCTATGCAAGGATTTTTCAAAGCTGATGCAAGCAGAATTTGAGATGAGCATGATGGGAGAGTTAAAGTTCTTCCTTGGTTTACAAATCAAACAGATAAGTGATGGAATCTACATCCATCAACAAAAGTATATCAAGGAAATGCTTAAGAAGTACAAAATGGAAAGTGCTAAACTAATGAAAACTCCCATGGAAACCAATGCAAACTAAGTAAAGATGATGAAGGTAAAAAGGTAGACCAAACTGTCTACAGAGGTATGATTGGATCTCTACTATACTTAACTTCAAGCAGACCTGATATTCAATTTAGTGTCTGTATGTGTGCTAGATTTCAATCTGACCCAAGAGAATCTCATCTTAAAGCTGTTAAAAGAATATTTAGATATTTGCTTGGGACTACTAATCTTGGTTTGCTATATTTAAGAACTAAAGAATACAGATTAGTGGGATTCTGTGATGCTGATTTTGCTGGAGATAGAATAGAAAGGAAAAGCACCAGTGGAGGATGCCACTTCATTGGAGCAAATTTAGTCTCTTGGTCAAGCAAAAGGCAGACAACTATTGCTCTATCTACTGCTGAAGCAGAATACATCTCAGCTGCTAGTTGTTGCTCTCAACTTTTATGGGTAAAACATCAACTTGAGGATTACTCTATTTTTGAGCATAATATATCTGTATGGTGTGATAATTCTAGTGTTATTTGCTTAACTAAAAATCTAATTCAGCATTCTAAGGCCAAGCATATAGAAATCAAACATCACTTTATAAGAGATTATGTTCAGAAAGGTATCTTTGATATTAAGTTTGTTAAAACTGAAAATCAATGAGCTGATGTTTTCACTAAACCTTTAGCAGAAGAAAGATTTTTATTTATTAGAGATAATTTAAACATGCATTGCATTGTTGAATGAAATGTCTGAGATTTTTTTTTAACTGTCTATGCTACCTGTCTTATAGCTTTATATCACCTGTCTGTGATTACCTGTCTGACTCTGCTGAGTCACTTTGCTGAATCTCAACAGTTTTATTAAAATGGTTATTATTTATTTAATTCCATTCACTAATCTGAAGCTAATCATGGGCACGTCAGTTTTTATCTCGAAACCATGTTTTCATTATGTCTTAAGTGGGCGCTACAGTTCCCCACAAAAATCGTGCCGTTTTTGAATTAAAAATGTTTTATTTCTCTCTCCTGCCTTTATTGCTATAAAAGGCAATTTTTCAGAAATGTTCAAACTTTATCTTTTTCAAAATCTCTAAAGTCTTTCTTTCTTCGTCTTCTCCTCTTTCAAACCCTTCTCTCTTCCAAAACCCTCATAACCTCTCCTCTGAAAAATGGCATCTTCAAAGCGTCTATCTTCAAAAGAAATTGCTGAGCAATACGAGATGAGAGTGGCTGATGTTGAGAAGATTCTTCCTGGTAAGATTGTTGATCTTCAACAGATGAAGAAATGGGGTATGGATGTCACTGAAGAGTTGGAATACTCTAAGTGGACTGCTTTCTTTAACATCAAGGAGCTTGTTCATCCCAAGCTTGTCAGAGACTTCTGGAGGAATACTGTGGTCATCACCAGTGTGATTGATTGAACCAAGAGCTTTAAGGCTCAAATGTCGTCTGACAAAACCCTCCTTTTCCCTATTGGATCTTTGGAGTTAGCAACAAGATGTCCAAGGATTGGAACTGCCTTCAAACCTGACTGGGAAGATCAGGTAGGAGCTGAAAATGTAAACATTGCTGTTTATGGAGTTCCAACCCTGAGAACAAGAAGCCTGTCAGCATGGTGCCCAAGTGCAGGTTCTTGCACAAGCTGCTGCTGGAGTGTGTGATGCCAAGAAAAGGATCACGAGACAATGTGACCAAGATGGACAGATTTGCTCTATACCACTTGATTCACAAAATCAAGATAGACATCAATGATCTCATCTACATGTATCTTGAGTCTCTGATTAAGAGGACCAACATGCAGACCTATCCTTATGGAATGCTGTTGACAAGAGTATTCAGGAACAAGCTGTTTGTTCCAACTGATGTTCACTTTGTGGACATGTCTCTTCCCATAGACAAGAAGGTCCTGTCTATGATGGGGATTGAAGGAATCCCTCTGGAGGAAGAAGCCTGCTGCTGAGCAGAAGCAGAAGGAGAAAGTAGAAGAACCAATGGATTCTACTGGTGAATCTGAAGTTCCAATCTCTGAGAGAATCTGGAAACCTGCTGGAAAGGTGGCCAGACAAGACCAGAAGCCTGAGGAACATTCAGCTTCTGAAGAATCTGCTGAGACAGTTGAGCCTCTCAGGTTCAAGCTGAAGAAACCCTCTCCCAAGAGGAAGACAAGTAAGGCTGAGAAATCTGTTGCTGCTCCTGTACAACCCAGTAAAAAGAGAAGATTAGTGAAGACCTTTACCAAGGTCAGACAAGTCAAGTCTGAACCTAGTAAAGAGGAAGCATCTGCTCAGGGGGAGCAGACATGACCACCCTTAGAGGAGCCAAAGGAGAAGAAACCTCTTGATTTGGGAATCATTCCCAGAAAAAGAAGGTCAGGCTACCCTATGCCTTTAGTGGCCATTGCTGGAAAGGAAGAAATCCCTGCAGAAGAACCTGCTGCTGCTGCTGCTGCAACTTCTGCTGACCTGTCTGATGAGACTCAGACAGTTGATCATCCTGAAGCTGCCGCTTTATCCCCTTCAAGGAAGAAGACAAGACTCTTTGAAGATCAGTTTTTCACTTTTCCCTCTGCACCATCCTCTCCCCTTCACCAAGGTATCCCCAGTTTTGTTGTTTCCTCCCCTTCTGCCCTTTTCATTAAACCTTTGTCAGTTGCCTCTCCTTTTCATTCACCTGTCTCTTCTCACCCCACCCAAACATCCTTTGATGTTGTGTCTGATATGTGTCAGTACACAGTTGTTCACAGGGACTCAACTCCCAAAGAACAACCTGGCATATCATCAAGACTGTTTGTGAGTGATCTGCAATCTCTGATGACTGCAAGTGTCTCTCACTTATCTGTCATTCCTTCTCCTCCACCTCATCTTCTTAACTCTTGTAGGGAAATTTTCTTTTGTCCCCCTACTGTTGTGTTCATTAGAACATTGGAAGGATCTCACTATCCTGCCTCTGTTGTAATGTTACCTTCTAGGTCTAGATATTTCTTTCTCTTAATCACAGGGTCAAATTCGTTTTTCTGTCATATAGACTCTCTCTTACCCTTACCTCCATCTGTCTTAGCTAATCAACCTCTTCCCCCTCCTATTCAAATTAGAGTCACTCGTCTGTCTCTATGTGAAAGACTCTCCTGTGTCTTTCCTTCTTTTGATACTGACCTAGTCAGAATCAAACCTCTGTTTAAATTAGTTTTTCTTACTTTCTTTTATTTTAGAACCATTCATCAGTATCTCTTTCCCCGTGTCTCCTCACCGTTCTCTGTACCTAAGGCACCCGCAGTATTAGCCTTACCCTGGTATCCAAATCTGTCTGCTGCTTCAACCAGCCTGTCTTCAGAAGCCTCCTCTTCTCAGATGGTGGATTTAAATAGCTTCAATCTACTTAAAGCTGAGCTAGAAGAAGTCAGAAGACAATTGGATGAAGAAAAGCATGCTAGGCTGCTGTTAGAAAAGAAAGTTGATTCTTTGTATCTTCTTTTTAATCAATCTAGATAGCTGTTTTTGTAAAAACTGCCTTGTAAATGAGAAGCTTATGATGAATGAAAATCAGTTTTACTTTATCTCTTTTCTCTTTACTGATTTCTGTCTGTCCCTTTTTGTTGTTGACAAAAAGGGGAGAAAAATGTAAGATGATTAAGATAAGTGTTCAAATCTGGAGAAAATGTAAGATGATTAAGATAAGTGTTCAAATCTGGAGAAAATATAAGATGGTTCAGATTTTGTTTTGATTTTGTTTTGAACTTAAGCTGCTGCATATTTCTCTGATACTGATATTTGAACACAAATGCACCTGTCTGCACGTATAGAAAATCTCAACCTGTCTACATTCTGTTATTCTTTAAGTTGATATTTTCTAAGGTTTATTAAATCATCTGAATGTTTGTCATCATCAAAAAGGGGGAAATTGTTAAGTCTCTAAAATGTCTGTGTGCATTTCCCTAAGTTTTGATGAAAACTAAACATTGGTTAATGATTTAATTAACCTACTTTGTGGTTGCTAACCTGTCTACTTAGTGTACAGATCAGAAAATAGCAAAACTCACCTGTCTGTCTACTTAAGTAACAACCTATCTGAATAAGCAAAAAGTCAACCTGTCTACTGACTAGGATTGTTGACTTTCCACAAATTGGTTTCAACCTGTCTCTGCTCTGCTCTCATACTCGTCTAAGGTTCTTTGTTAAGAACTCGAAGTACACGAAGCTTATGGAAGCTGTCCCCTCATGCAGAAGACTCTGAATCTCTCTCTCACGCTTATCAAGAAATTCAGAAGTTCTCTCTCTCAAGCAACCTAGGAAGTCAGAGACAAACTTCCAGTTAAAGAATGTTTCCAACATGCTTTATTCCCTAGTACTTTCGGTTAATACACAAGAAGGGAAATGTACTCTGCAAAAGTACAAAAGCATTCTGCACAACTCTGATTTGGCTACTGCACGATGCATAAAGCCATGATCCTTCATGTTAGAGTACAACCAACGTTTCCATTGCATTAATGGCTGCCCAGAACGACTCTATTGCATTTAATGAAGCTCTGCTTGAAGCCATCGTTGCAAGGAATGTCTCTAACGGATATTAAATGTTTGAAGGCTATAAATACAGAAGTCATTGAAGATGAACATATCAGAGATTACAAAGCATTAAAGAGCCATTACTCTGTTCATTTTCTATCTGTATTCTTCAATCATTTGAAGTTATTACGTAGACTTTCCTAAGCTTTACATTTAAACCACTCTCTGAGTGTTAGTGAAAGATCTGTCTGTCTGAAATTGTATTTATTACAAACCAAATTTCTCAAACAAATCTGAGTGAGCCTGAAGAGGCTAGGTGTGCAAAGAATACTTGTCTTGGAGCCTGAAGAGGCTAGGTGTGCAAACAATACTTGGAGTCTGTAACCAGATCAGTTATAGTGGATAAATCTTGGTGCTGTCAAGGACTGGACGTAGCTCTTTGTGTTAAAGAGTGAACCAGGATAAATCACTGTGTTAATCTCTCCTCCCTTAAACTCTTTAGTTGTTTTTATTATATATCATCTGCATTCTAACCAATGGGTTAAAAGTGTTTTTATCAAGCTTATTTTCATCTGTATGCTTGTGTGGTTTTCTATGAAAATACAACAGACAGGTGACCTGTTTGTGTAACTTATTTTACACCTGTCCGAACCTAGCTTCTGTGTGCGAAAAGTTTTCAACTTTATTTTAATTTCTGATAAACACAATTCAACCCCCCTTCTCGTGTTTATAGTTGTCTATTTCAAACCTTAGACGTGGATACTCAGGGTACAGTCGGGACAACGAGGCTATATCGGGGTACACGACGCACTAGGAGCTACATAATGGTCACTGTGAGCCTCCCGAGTCCAGTTCGTACATCCCCAAGGTCTCTCCCTAGACCGACCCTTCCGTAATCCGTACTCGCACTCGAGTACAACTAACCTCGTATGACTCCCCGTCATACTGCTGGCCACCTTGGCAATATGCAATGCAACAACCATCCTTAAGTTAACACTGGAACCTTCTCTCACAATCCAAATCTCAAAATCATAGTCTCAGAATGGATGGCAATACATCCCCGGCCTTAAAGCCACAGTCTCAAGGCATTACCACGGTGTCAACTCTCAATATAACTAGATCACGCTATCAGTCATTCACATTCATCCAATAATCATCAACAATATAGTTTAATAATAAAATAACTTGTCATCGCATCAATCATCACAACCAAGCATGTTATAGCAGTCATCACAGTAACAGACATAGCAAACAACCCCAATCATTATCAGTTCTCTAACCTAGAGTTTCAAACCGAACATTGATAAATCTACAATAACTAAACCCAAGACATTATTAAAATATTATTTTATCAGGGTTTAGTCATTGTTGATTATTCAATATCCAAGTAGGGTCCGGGGCACCCTACATACATGCATATATATATATATATATATATATATATATATATATATATATATATATATATATATATATATATATATATACTGTGACTCTACGCTTGCCTCCCTGACGATGTCGGTTACTTTCTCCCCACCTTGGCTTATCCGGTACAATTTTCCAAGCTCTCTACATGCCTCCTCTAAGCTATACAGCTGCTGTCTTGCTTCCCAGGGAACCCCTCAATGCTCCAAAATTTGCCCTAACACATGAACAGAGTCCCAGCAATGTCATAAACTCTAATCTTACTATAGATTCTCAAAAGAGCTCAGATTCAAGCTAGAACCCAAGAAAGAAAATAACTGACAAATGATAAGTTAAGTATTTGAGCATTACCTCAGTTGTAACAAAGAAACACTAACCTATATGTGTAGTACTCGTTGCCCTGATCACAGATTTGAAGTCGGAATCGTGATCTGAGGGATGGATTTCCTCTGGGCTTAACTTTCTCTCTCTAACCCTCTTTCTCTCTCTAATTTTTGAGCTCCCCTTGATCTCTCTCATTTTCTCTCGAAAATTTGAGAGTTTTCTCCAACTTTCTACCTTTTAAAAGCTAAAGGGGGTGAGTCAGCACTGGTTACGCCTGGCCAAAGTTTTCTGCGCTCGGCGATTACGCCTGGCTCAAATGCGTACATCACCGCCTTTGTGTTGCGCCCGACCTAACAAACCTGTGCCCGGCCTAATTTCTGAGCACGGCTCAACACACCTGAGCCCGGCCTAACCCGCGTTGACCAGTTTGACCAGAAACTCTGATTCACACGTTTCGTCGCGTTCTGAACTCGTTTGAAGTCCGATTGACCCCAAATTTGAAACACATACTAATTAACACCTAACGAAAAAAATTAAGCTCTCACACCAACTTAATTACTGTCTGATTCCTTAATCAAGAAAATGGGTGTTACAGGTTACTTCCTTTTTGTATTTAAACAATATACTACAATCAATAGAATACAATCATATTCTACCGAATTATGCTCTACTACCTTCTGCATTTTTCTTCATATTTTACAATACTCGCTCCGGTCCACAATATAGGCAAAAATTTCCAAATTTTTTGGTCTTAAATATAAGCAAATTTCAACTACTCTCATCCTATTTAATGAATTTATTCTCAAAATACCATTCATTTAATACAAATTTTGTTTTCCAATGACTTATTTTATTCTCAATAACACAAGCTTAATAAATAAGAGGAAAGATAATTTAGGTGACAAACTTAATTTTTTATTCCCAATGACTCTTTTAAATGAGATCAACTAACCACCTCAATATGTGTGTTTTATTTAATTTTTGCTTATAATAGAGACCGAAGGGAGTACTTATTTAGTTGTTTATCACATGTTTACTCATTAATCAAGTTCAACACATCATTAACCACAATTTTGAACTACATTAACAATTGATAAAAAGTTGTCCCCAAAATTATCCCATTTATTTGTACAAATAACATTTCTTAAATTAAAATGGGTGTTTAGTTTACTTTGAAAGATTCTAGATGTTAGGATGAGAATTATGGATAATTTGTTGTTTTCCGTTGAAAATAAACCAAATGTTTAGAAAATCACACACACACACACGCACGTAGAAAATAGTTTTTTTTTTTTTTGTTAAACTAGTATTTTGATTTCAATATGTGATATTAATTTTCAATTTAGTTCTTATACATAAAAAGTTTTTAAATTAATTTTTATATGTACAATTATTTTTAATTTGGTCCTCACCGTTTAAGAAAATTCCCCCTTTATCACTCTCTCTATCCACGGCCTTTGCCATTAGTTAGCTTGCACTTTGAGTTTTCAAAGTTAAGGTGCGCTTCCCTTCCAATCGAATAGAAACTCTTAAAGCAAAGGCAAGTGGCATTGGTCTTCTATTTCTATGAGGAAAAGGCCGGGAATGGCCTATTTTCATGTCCCTCAGAGAAAGCTGGCGGAATATGAGAACTGTAAACAGGTTCCCCATAAACTTTTTGGCACTGATACAGAAGACCTTGGAGTTTTAGGAACAGTTAGCTCATCAGGCAGGTCATGTACAAAGCTCTGACCTATGAGATTCGGAAGTGGCCAATTTTAGTTGACAAATAATGCGTGAGAAATGCCAGCTGTAGTATCCCATTCGTCAATCTTGGGCATTTACAACTTGAAACCCGAACCCAAAGTCTCGCTTTCCCTCCTCATCCATCTGCTACTAGTTCAATGCTTTACGATGAGCCTGATCTTGATCTGCTTTCATTCCCTGGTGTTATAATGCCGTTATATGATAGGGACCAAATTGACAATGATTGTCTCATGTATGGACCAAATTAAAAATGATTGTCACGTTAGGGATCGAATTCAATTTTTTTATATTCAATTCAGTCCCTAGACGGCTACACATGAAAAACAATTTCAATTTGATCCATATACTTTAATTATAATAAACGACGTTATAACACCAATAAACGACGGGGACCAAATTAAAAATAATTGTATATATAAGGATTGATTTGAAATCTTTTTACATTTATGGACTAAATTTAAAATTAGTGTCACGTATAAAGAAAAAATGATTGGTTTAACCTTTTTAGGGTATTTATTTGAAACCTTCTTAATTGAAAATCAAACGCATTATAGTTTTGTAAAATATTTAGAAATTTGATCTATTAAATGATAGAAGAAAAATATTCTTGTTTATTTAATTTAAAAATAAATTTATTTAATTTTTTCTTCTAAAAACTATTATCTTTAGAAGCTTGTAGTTTAGCTTCCAGCTCCTCTCTTTACAAAATCTACTTTTGGATTCATCAAAGTCCAAAGCTGGTAACCTTTTTAATCATGGTTGAGTTAGAAACTTTTAACTGGGTGTTGTATAATAAATTTATTTAATTTTTTCTTCTAACACTATTATCTTTAGAAGCTTTCTAGTTTAGCTTCCAGCTCCTCTGTTTACAAAATCTACTTTTGGATTCATCAAACTCCAAAGCTGGTTGGTTACCTTTTTAATCATGGTTGAGTTGGAAGCTTTTAATTAGGCCTGTGTTTGGTTCTACGTCTGGAACCCACAAACGCACGTTAAGCAGCAGTCAAACGTGACTTTGACTAAAAGGAAGATGTTTGGCTCTACAAAGGAGAATCACGTTTGCATCCAAAATTGATTCTGGGGGGAAGCTACTTCTCCTAGCAGTCAAACGTGATTTTGAATGTTTGTCTCTCATACAGGTAATTTATCTCATTTACCCTTCATCGCCTACCTTCAATGATCTCATATGCATCTTCTATTCAGAGCAAACACGACCACCATCCCTTACCCAGATCTTAGCCGCCGTCGAAGCCGCTGCCGAGAGCGCGAGCGCCACCTCAAACCACCGAACCAAGAGTGCCACGCAACCGCCATGTCGTTCGCCTTTTGTACAAAATACATGCCCAACGATCCAAAACAGGCAAGAAAGGAAGGACAAAAAAAAGGCAACAACTTTTGCTCATTGTCAATGTTGTCGTTTTGCATATCCAACTTACCCTTCAACTATTCAATGTATCTAGCTCAATTATGGGATTTGGTTACTTCATATTATTAGGTTTAAAAAAGAAAAAGAAAAGTCATATCTTGCAAAGTTCAATGATAAAGCCTCGATATTGTTATTTTTTTTTTTTAGTGATAAAGCCTCGTTGAACTCATAAGTTAGAAAAAATTCTAAAAAAAATCATTTTAATACATATATAATTATTTTTAGTTTTATAATTTAAATTAAAATAATTGTTTTAATATATTTATCTTACTTGTTAATATTTATATAATTATATATATATATATATATATATATATATATATATATATATATATATATATATATATTTAAACTCATTTTGGTAATTGCACAAATCACTTTTTCATGAAGGCATCCAAACATAAATCACTTCACTTTCTGTTGGAACCAAAGTGGTTATAGTTAGTGATCCCTAAATTTTGATGTTAACAAAAAGATTAAATTTGACGAACAAAGGTAGTTTTATGGACTAACTGGTTTGTTTAAGTATGCAGGAACACATAAATTCTAACTAGGGGAGTGAACAAGTCTAATAAAAGAAGTCCAAAGACTTATCGCTAAGTGACTTGATTCACTAGACGACTAGTATAACTGACGTCCAATGGTATTCAACATCTATCTCAAGTAGACGTCCAAAGACGGATTTGTTTTCTGAAACAAACTAGTTTGACACTTGTCCGACTTAATATCTCTTAGGTTTAAATGTTACACATGACTTACCTTGCATGTCTTAAAATATAAATAATACTTTAACTTGATAAAAGCTTAGTCTGAAACATAGTACCCTCGATATATAAATGCCTCTCTTTCTGACACATGTTGCTTCAAATTTGACTCTACTCAAATAGGAAAGACAAAAGGCAACTTTCGGGTACAACGAAGAAAAGACAATTCTACTCCGAATATCTGATAACCAATAGTGCTTTTCTGAAGATCAAGATATCAAGTTACTAGACTCATATATCAGCATTTAATGTTATCTCTAAACAGATATTTCATGAAGATCATTGAAGAACAAGAGTTGAAGAAACACTTCGTTTATAAATATTGGACGACCCTATTGAAGAAAAATAGCGAAGCTCTGGTATTCAAAGTGAAAAAATCTGCTCGAATATTTCTCTGTAATCTTCATTGTTATTCTCTCTGAGTTTAAACTTGTCATACCCTTAGACATAGTGGGTTATCTTTAACTCAAACCTTTAAACTCTTAAGTTAGAGTGAGCCTGAGGAGGCTTGACTGTAAAAAAAATACTTGAGTTCCTGGAAAGGTGTTGAATACTTGAGAGATTGTAAGCCTGAAGAGGCAAGTGAAAAGAATACTTGTAAGCTATTGTTTATAGTGGATAAAACCTTCAAGTAGAAAGGACTGAACGTAGCTCTCTGTTGGAAGAGAGTGAACCAGGATAAATCACTTGTGTGATGTTCTCTTATCCCTTATCTCTTTTGTTTTATTTTAACTAACTTGTGGGGATTTGATATTGAGTTTATTAACACTCCTTTCTAAAAGTGTGTGCTTTACCTTCTACTTTGCTTTCTAAAACGTTTTGAAAAAAGATTTTCAAAAAAGTTAAGAAACACAGTTCAACCCCCTTCTTGTGTCCCCCTTCTTATGTTTTCTAGTGTCAACTTGGGTTGGTATCAAAGCTCAGCCTCGAAAGGGTTGAGCATCTAACAAGTGCTGATGAAGTACGATCCAACAAGACATGGATAACGAAGGACAAGCAATCAACAAACCACCTCTCTTTGATGGTAGCGATTATGACTAATGGAAAAAGAGAATGATAGCTTTCTTCGATGCATAGAATGTAGATATCTGGGAGCTGATCAAGAATGGTTATAGAGAACCAACAATGATGTTAGAGCTGCTCTTCCCAGAGCTCAATGGACAGCTGATTAGAAGGCTCAACATCAACTCAATCTAAAAGTCAAGCACTATCTGATGTGTGTTATCACTAGCTCAGAGCATAATAAAGTCCATAGCAGTAACACAACTAAGGAAATATGAGATACCTAGCCCTAGCTCATGAAGGATCATCCCAAGTGAAGGAGTCGAAAATAAGCATACTGGTTCACCGGTATGAACTGTTCAAGATGAGTGAACATGAAACCATAGATCAAATGTTTGGAAGATTTCAAACTATCACCAATTGTTTGAGATCTCTCGAAAAAGCTTATGAAAACAAGGAACACGTAAGGAAGATTCTGAGAATCCTACCGAAGCAATGGAGGCCCAAAGTCACTGCCATACAAGAAGCTTAATACTCTAACACTAGAAGAGCTCCTTGGATCTCTCAAAAGTACATGAGCTTGAACTAAATGAAGAAGAGAGTACCGGAAAAAGGGAAATCCATTTCCCTAAAAGCCAAGAAGGCAAGCTCGTCCAAGGTTCTGTGTGACACCCTCTACCCCACATACGATAAATCTAAAATAAATCATATGAAATATATAATAAAATAATTCAAACTAAAAGGTAGCGGGTACCACATGAACCAAACATAAACAAATCATACGTAACAATGGCAAAAAATATAATCAAACATAAAACCCGAAAACCCGTTGTCACATATTAGGGTTGGTAACCAATACCGAAATTACATCGAAAAAATATCTAATATAAGATCCTCTATTACGAGTAAGCGATCTCTTTGGGATCACTCCTCAATGGGTTGCTCATCATCCTTTACATAAACCAAGGTACATGAAAAGAAACAACAATAATAGGGAGTACGAAACTGTACGTATAAACATAAACAGTAATGGAATAGTTACACTACAAGAAAAGGGGTCATTACCGACGGACGTCAGCTCCAGCGGTAATGAGGCAATTTCCGACGGAAAACGCCGTCGGTAATCATGAATATGAAAAGCCACAGATATTACCAACGGAATGACCATCAGTAACCTTACCTCCGGATATTTAGTCGGTAACTCCTTCGGAAATGGTGGTGCGAATGTGTAAAATTTTGGCGCGTGAATGTACCGACTGCTAACCCGTCGGTAATTATCGACGGCTGGTTCCGTCGGAAATTATGTTTTACATTACTGACGAACCTGTCCGTCGGTAATTCAAAAATTTGAGTTACCGACGGAATATGCCGTCGGTAGCCGTCGGAAATCTGTTCAATAAGTGCAACCGAAAACTTGTATCCCTCACTTTCCCTTTCTTCCTTTCTTTTCCTCTCCCTCTCCCTCTCTCTTCTTCTCTGTGTTCTCCACCGTCAACCACCTCCACCGCTCCCTGCCACCGTGCACCGCCGTCTCCACCTTGCACCACCTCTCTTCTTCTCTTCTCTCCTTCTCTATTCTCTCCTCCTTCACATGCGAGGCGCCCCACCCTCGCCACTACCTTCTTCTCCTCCGCAAGCCCTACCACCACCACGCACCACCACCACTGCCACCACATTGTCCCACCACCACCGTGTCCTACCACCCCGACCACTTGCTCCCCCACTGCCAGAACCGCCAGCCACCACCACCAGCTGTTCCACCCCCACTGCCAGAACCGCCAACCACCACCACCTTCCTCCCCCACTGCCAGCAGCAACCCTAGGTAGGTATTTAGTTTTTAAATTTTCATTTATTTAATTAAATGTTTAATGTTTAATTTGTTAATTAAGTGTTTAATGTTTAATTAGTCATGATGTTATTTGTTTGTTACAGAGTTGCTATTATAATATCTTCACCACTGCTATAGAGAAGCCACCACTGTTTGCACTGCCAAGTGTCTATTTTATTGAATTTATATTATTTTTTTGAATTTATTTGAAATTGTTTATTTTGTCGAATGTTTAATGATATGAAACGGTTGTTATGTTTTTTTTTTTTGGACTGATTGTACAATTATATTTTGATGATTTGGAAGTGTAGGATTTGGTGATTTTGATTTATAATTAATGTAGGATTTTAGTTCTTATTGTAGCTCATATTTAGCTATCATATAAATGATACAATTAAATTTCAATTAATAAAATTAATTAATTGAAATAATTAATCAATTAAATAACTTAGGAATAATGAAGCATCCATCAAATTAAGTAAGGATTTGAAGCAATAAATTAAATGATCGAAGAAGTGTTTCCAATATCTAAAGTATTACAGTGGCGAATGGAATCGATGTCTAGGTGTTAGTGAGCGGGAGAGTATCAAACATAATTATTTGATGATGGTCCACCTCTACCGGTCCACTTCTACCGGTCCACCTCCGCAGCAGCAGGATGCCGGTGTGTCTTCTCAGCCGCAGCCTGATGGTCATCTTACGCCGGTAAACTCTCCCTGCCAGGACGACGATGAGGGTTATTATAATGATGGTTATTAGGATAGTTATAGTTGTAGAGTTTTGTAGCTGTAGGGTTATTTATGTATGGATCGATATTGGATTTGTTTTATGTTTTTATTTTATTTTAATTTTAATTTAATTACTTTTTCATTTTTATTTGTAATTTCAATTTAAATTTTAATTAATAATATAATAAATTAATTAAAATAAAATGATAATTAATATTTAAAATAAATAATTAATATTAAAAAATAAATAATTAAAATAATAAAAAAATAATTATTAATAATTAAAACAAAATAAAATAAAAATAATTAAAAATAATAATTAACAATTAAAATAAAATTAATTAATTTTAATATAAAAAATAAATTGCAATTACCGACGGACAATTCCGTCGGTAAGTTTGGAACCGTATTTCCGACGGGCATTTCCGTTGATAACTGGGCAACCCCCCTAATGAGTTACCGAAGGCCTTTTCTGTCGGTAATTACCGACAGACCGCCCAAATCCGTTGGAAAGCATTTCCGACGAGCTTATAACCGACAGACACATGATCGTCAGAAATCCGTCGGTAATCACCCATTTCCGACGGCTTTTTGACATTTCTGACGGCTAATCTGGTGTTTTTTTGTAGTGTTAGCAAGATGTTCACACAACATGTAATATATCACGATATAACAATTTATAACATGACATATTTCATCACAACAACAAATAATACAAGTTATGCAATTAAGTGCTACTCCACTACACCATATGCATGTCGATCCATAACAAACTCAAGAAGACGACTTTGGAGTTACATAACCACATTAGCCAACAAGCACCAACGCCGGTAGTCTACCAAACAATGGGTGAACTCCTTGGATAGCTGGTTCACCTTACTCTCGGATGAATCACCACGGATGTGCTCGACCCACCTAACTCTCGGAAGAACCACCACTGTAACACCATTCCGAGTGCCACACAGAATTAACACATTTTTTTATACATATAATTACTATGGAAAATTGAAAACATTTAAAACATATATTCATATACATCATCAGAGTTGCTATGGAAGCGACAACATGGAAGATACTATAACATACACGCCACTGGCCGAGGTATAATTATTAAGGACTAATAGCGTCTTCAAAGGTCTTCTAACTTGAACGACCTCAACATCGATGTCAACAGGTCCGTTTCTTCACCAACTACGAACTCACGTCTGTCTTCGAGCCACGATCTGAACCAACATAAACAGAAACAGGGAAACATAGATATACAAGAGGTAAGAAACTCTACAATTATCACTAAAAAGGAAACAACATAGAATATCATATTAACATGCACATCAACAATCACAATTGTCTCTCAAGATCGTCGATATGACAACCAACCTCGAAATCTCATCAACTAGGATCATAACCTACTCTATGTGCACAACTGTTCTTACATGCATGATTGGCCAATTCTATATTAACGTAAGTTGAGAGTTGGGCTACTGGCTCTTGCGTTACTGATCAGCCTCTGGCTCATCTAGTTTTATAGCTGGTGAGGCCACGGTTTTTGTGCTAATTGTTCGAGTTTAATCTCGTTTTCGCCCCAATTTAGCTTTAAAATTGTCCCTAAGCAATGTTTTGAGTCTTTCAAGTGAAGTAATGGTGCAGGGGCCTAATTGATGGATTTGAAGATTTGATATTGATGGCTTATCATAAATATAGAAGATGGAGATATTGATTTGGCAATTAATTTGAACATTTGAAGTCATTAAAGAATATCAATAATGGAACGGAATTGAGATTGAAGACAAGAAAAAAAAATTGGCAATGAATCACATGATGGTTTTGAAGTCCAAGTCAATTTGGATTTGAATTATTATGATTGAAAGATAATTCAATTGGCATTGAGATAGAAGATTGGATCCAAATCAATTTGGATTTGATAATAATTGCCTATCACAACAATAAAGGATAATGGATTTGAATCCAAATCAATTTGGATATCAATATCTTATCAAGTAAATAAAAGTTTGTTTCAAGTGGCATATAAAAAGGCAGCAGCACAACACACAAAGGCAGACAACACCGAGGAGGGCGCAAGTCCAGTCCCAACACAGTAGTTTAGATTTCTTTTTCTTCCTTGTTTCTCTTGGAGCTGCGTCTCCATTAGTTTTAGGATTATTTTCTGTTCTCTTTTCAATTATTTTGTTATGAACGTGATGAGGAGCTAATCCTCTTTCTCTGAGGGATCGATGAAGCCACCTTTGATGGCATAGTGAATTCAAGTAATATTTTCTTATACCCTTGTCTCTTTTCTTGTTTCTTAATTCTGATTTGTTTGCATTAATCATAAAGACATGTGGTTAACTAGTCTAGTACGTTGATGCTGGCAGGCGATTCGTACTTAGGACTTGAATTAAGAACACCGTTTGAATATCACTAGGGATATGGTAGGAAAGCGGTGCAATCGCTATAGGGAACCAAGAACTTAATGAATCTAATTGTAGGTTGAATATATTGGCAGATTGACAACTCACAATTAGAGATATTTCATTTTGAAAATCGACAGTGACATTAGGATAGTTACGGGTTCCTGGTTGACAAAGAAATTAAATTGAACATAGGGATAAGGAGATAAACACTTGGGTAACTTGCTTGATAGGGTAGGTGGATTCGTGACTTTAGAGCTCACTATCATTATCTAAATAATTGATTAGATAACTCTTTTTATCTTGCTTTAATTTGCTATTTGTTTTAGATAACTGATTTATCCCAACAAACTCTCTCATTTTTTCTCATCTTTGACTTGGTCAAATATTAGTTATCTTCTTCAAATTTAGATAAATTGGTCACTCAATCCTTGTGTTCGATACTCGGTAATTACTTACCGTTTTAATTATTACTTGCTTCGATCCGGTACACTTGCCGGAGCCCATCAAGTTTTTTGCGCCATTGCCGGGGATTGGCTTAACCAATTTTCTTTATTTGAAGAAAATAATTAATTTTTGAAAAAGTCAAAAAAAAAAAGACTTTTTAGTTTTTCTTGTTATATCTTTCTTGAATTTCCTTAATTTCACTTGATCTTGTGAGTTTTTGTTGTATGCGAGGTATTGTTCTACCGGGAGATTTGCTATACAACCCAGGAATTCGTAGGACCAAGAGAAGGTGAATGCAACACATGGACCATCTATTCTACCCAAACAGGGAAGCTCAAATTGATTGGATCATGTTTGATGGTATTGTTAATGAGTAGCTGAAAATATACTTCAAGGATGAATGGAAAGCCTATGGGTTATTTTTACAACAACCACCACACTTCAAGCTGAATCCTGAATTGCTAGAGTTTCTTTGGGATATAGATGCTCAACTTTTGAACCAGAGCATAGAGCGTTTGGAGGAAGAATTGAGTGACTCGATTCAGAGGCATAAGATGCTTAAGGAACGTTCTCAAGAGCTAGCGGCAAGACTAAGTGACAACTTTCAGAAGTTAGAAGAGCAAGCTAGTGAAATTTATAAATTGCTAGCGAAAAAGCCGCAAGAGACCCAAATTGAAGAAAATGTTTTTGCTAGCATGGACTTTATTGAAGATGAAGTTGTGGTGGAAGATGATTCAAGAGGAGAGGATCATGAAGAGGAGTGCAAGGAGGAAATATCTCCTATTGTTCCTTTGCAAGGGACAAATGAGACTAATCATGAAGAAAATACCACTCTCACTATTCCTACTGAGGAGCATCAAAATCCAGAATTGGATAAATATGTTGGTTTGCATGCATGTGTGGATATGACAAAGTTGGTGCCTTCTGTTTGTCTATCACATTACTTTGTGAAAATACCAACTTTGGAGTTCGAGTCATTGCCTACGCATTGGGAGTTTCCATCAATAGCGGCAAAGGCTCTAAGGTCGCCTCAAAAAGCTATAGTCCTAGTGCTTCATGGGGGATCTATTTACATAAAGGCCATTCTTGGAGTAGGTGACTTACCATTTGATCCGGGAGGAAGTGAGCTCATCATAGCAATTAAAGAAGTCAATGGAATCTCCTCCCACTTGCTTATTCCATCTCCACTCCACAAGCCATGGGATCCAGGAGGAAGATCTGACATTTTGAGCATCCCTTGGCCGTTGTACCACGGGATATGGGATCCGGGTGGAAGCGTCTTCAATGAGTTTTTCTAAATCCTTCTCTTTTTAATTAGCTTTCTTTTCTTTGTTTAAGTCATATGTGTGTTGAGTCTTGTATTGGCAAGCTTGAAGGGATTTTATTGAATTTAGCATAGATGGATTGTATGATATATGTTGATTTTTGATGATTTCCCCTAATGATTTGAATTTTGAAAATTGATCCCCATGAAAAATTGAAAAATAAACTTTGAGAAATTTTATTGTGATTGCATGATTTATGACAAGTTTGGGGGTGAAGGGGTGCACACATTAGGGATGTATCTCGGTTAAACAATTTGCGAAAATGTCAAGGTGAGGAAATTGAGCCTTCAACATTGTTTTTGAATTGTGTGAATCATTTTTATGTTACACTTTCCCGGATTTGCTTGAATCTCTTCATGGTTTGCATGTTTATATGTTTGCATCAAATGATTTAGGCAATTTTCTTTGAAATAGCTACTTGGCAAAATATGAACCAACCAAGATACATGATCCCTAGTTAGCCACATTGAGCCTTAAAGCCTATTGTTCTTAATAACCTTACAATACAAGTCATAAATCCCGAAAAACCATGTTAACCAAATCGTAGGATTTAAGAGAGCATGGAAACTTAGCAATGTAAGTGTTGTTTGGAAACTAAGTTTGGGGTAGCTACAAGGGTTTGATATGTTATTTTGGGTTGAGAAAAAGGAAAATAAAGGTTGAAGCCAAAGGCAAAAAAAAGAAACAGAAGAAAAGTACAAAAATGTCAAAAAGGGTGTTAAAAGGAAAGGGTTGTAGCCACCCAAAGTGAAAAAAAAAAAAAGATAAAAAAAATGGAAAAAGGAATTCGAGTGAAAATAAAAGTGTAACATGTTTCATGCTCTTTTAGTTCCTAGGGTCTTAGGCTTGTACCTTTGAATATCCTACCTTTAGCTAGGCCTCATTACAACCCTTAAAAGACCTTTTGATGTTGCATACATGTTTTCGTGGGAACTATTTTTGAGATGAAAATCAAATTCATGGAAAGTGCTATTAAAATGTGAAATTGAGTGAAAGTTGATAACCTAGACAAATGAGTGAATGAGTGAATTACTATATGCCTTTGTGAGGAAGGCAATTGTTTGAAATTGATGATCTCCCTTTTGTGTGTATCTTGGATCCTTTGCTTAGATTGATGATTGTATGAATGATGAATTTTTATTTGTTTGAAGTAAATGAATGTGGGGATTACATTGATGAAAAGGGGGAAACATTGAATTAGAAAATTGAATTGTTAAAATTGCATGAAATTTGTGCGAAAATAATTGAGTCCATTGAGCTTACCCAGTTTTGAGTCTTTTTGAGTTTTAGTTTGCTTGGGGACAAGCAAAGTTTAAGTTTGGGGGTATTTTGATAAGCCTCTGGCTCATCTAGTTTTATAGCTGGTGAGGCCACGGTTTTTGTGCTAATTGTTCGAGTTAAATCTCGTTTTCGCCCAAATTTAGCTTTAATTGTCCCTAAGCAATGTTTTGAGTCTTTTAAGTAGTTTTTTGTCAAATAAAGCATTTAATGCTATTTTATATTTTCAGGTTAAAAGTGAAGCTCAAGAGAACTTGGAAAATTGAAGAAAACAAGCTGAAGGACAAAAGGAGTATCTCGGCCCGCGAGCAGTGCTCGCCCCGCGAGCCAGAGCTGATGCTGAGCAAAGAATTTGAGTATTTCAGTCTCGCCCCGCGAGACGGTGCTCGCCCCGCGAACCAGACGCAAGAAATCTGAGAGCGTTCTGTCTCGCCCCACGAGACAATTTTCACCCCGTGAATATTAAAATATGCTTGCAGCCAGATTCATGTGAAATAATGGTGCAGGGGCCTAATTGATGGATTTGAAGATTTGATATTGATGGCTTATCATAAAAATAGAAGATGGAGATATTGATTTGGCAATTAATTTGAAGATTGAAGTCATTAAAGAATATCAATAATGGAATGGAATTGAGATTGAAGACAAGAAAAAAAAATTGGCAATGAATCACGTGATGGTTTTGAAGTCCAATTCAATTTGGATTTAGATTATTATGATTGAAAGATAATTCAATTGGCATTGAGATAGAAGATTGGATTCAAATCAATTTGGATTTGGATAATAATTGCCTATCACAACAATAAAGGATAATGGATTTGAATCCAAATCAATTTGGATATCAATATCTTATCAAGTAAATAAAAGATTGTTTCAAGTGGCATATAAAAAGGCAACAGCGCAACACACAAAGGCAGACAACACCGAGGGGGGTGCAAGTCCAGTCCCAACACAGTAGTTTAGATTTCTTTTTCTTCCTTGTTTCTCTTGGAGCTGCATCTCCATTAGTTTTAGGATTATTTTCTGCTCTCTTTTCAATTATTTTGTTATGAACGTGATAAGGAGCTAATCCTCTTTCTCTGAGGGATCGATGAAGCCACCTTTGATGGCATAGTGAATTCAAGTAATAATTTATTATATCCTTGTCTCTTTTCTTGTTTCTTAATTCTGATTTGTTTGCGTTAATCATAAAGGCCTGTGGTTAACTAGTCTAGTGCGTTGATGCTGGCAGGCGATTCGTACTTAGGACTTGAATTAAGAACACCGTTTGAATATCACTAAGGATAGGGTAGGAAAGCGGTGCAATCACTATAGGGAACCAAGAACTTAATGAATCTAATTGTAGGTTGAATATATTAGCAGATTGACAACTCACAATTTGAGATATTTCCTTTTGAAAATCGACAGTGACGTTAGGATAGTTGCGGGTTCCTGGTTGACAAAGAAATTAAATTGAACATAGGGATAAGGAGATAAACACTTGGGTAACTTGCTTGATAGGGTAGGTGGATTCGTGACCTTAGAGCTCACTATCATAATCTAAATAATTGATTAAATAACTATTTTTATCTTGCTTTAATTTGTTATTTGTTTTAGATAACTGATTTATCCCAACAAACTCTCTTATTCTTTCTCATCATTGACTTGGTCAAATATTAGTTATCTTCTTCAAATTTAGATAAATTGGTCACCCAATCCTTGTGTTCGATACTCGGTAATTACTTACCGTTTTAATTATTACTTGCTTCGATCTGGTACACTTGCCAGAGCCCATCAGTTACCAAGAGAGTGCAACAGCGGTCCTCCATACGCGAGAAAAGCACTGCCTTCCCGAATCACTCCACTGTGAGAAACTCTAGAAGTTCTCCAATGATGAGAAAGCACCTACGTCGCTCCGCCTCTGAGTTCCGCCAACTTGGTCGCTCCGGATAGTCTACCTCAACCTCGTGTGGCAATTACAATTGCTCGAACGGCTGTTGCAACTGTTCACACGGCTCCTTCGTGACAACCACTCAAACGGCTATTGCAGTTGACACGGACACCTCCCTTGTGCAATAACCACTCAAACGGCTGTTGCAACTATACACACTAGTATGATAGCCACTCGAACGACTTTTACAGCTATTCATAAGGTCCCTTGTGACAACTATCCAACTCTCGTTGCAGTCGTTCATAACCATCAACCCATATTTGTAACCGCTCAAACGGCTATTGCGGCTATCGACAAGGTTGGCCAACGACATGAATGATATGCGCATGCATCCATCACCAATTGATTTATTATAACATTTATACCTAACACCTTGGTATAACAACAACAACAACAACAACAACAACAACAACAACAACAACAACAGATATTCCTAATTACGTTACAGCTTAGTCTCATCTCAAGCATCTCCAAGTCAACCAAGATTGGAACATTCACCATATCAACATATCAACAGCACACAGTTAACATATAATCATATAATCAACAGAAAAGCATGGCAGAGAATACAAAATCACATCAAGCATATTACCTCACAACTAAATATCGTATACTCATATAAGCATGTTATCAGGCATCATGTTATCAATCAACATGTTGTCACATGAGCACATCAATAACATACTGACATACCAAGCATATATCAACTATCAGTGGGGTTTGAGGATCCCCACACATGTTAACAGTCATACATTATGCCTATTTTCCCCGATAACCGTGGTTTCTTCCCTCTCACAAGGTATCGATTACACGTGACTCCTGAACTAACGAACAGCCTTGACCCTCGGTCACCGTCAACTACAAGCACACCCATGGAGAAGTTTTCCGACGTCTCAAATCTGCCATCATCCACACCAATACACCCATCATTCCATTTTCCGTTCCGAGCACACATACGGGTACCATGTGTCGCCGAAAATAGAGAAAAATACCAAAACAATGTTAGAAACCAAAACGACTACGAATACTAAACAAAACTTCACTTCACATAGGGATACCTCCACTACCTTAAGAGCACGCACGCTGCCCCTATGCTCCCTTGAAGTCAAGAACTAGTTTCTACAATAACAGACAGAATCCTCACTTACTCAACGACCATAACTACAACCAGATATCATAGACATGCTTAGAATAACATCAAAGCTAAGAAACAATGAAGAACAAGCTAAGCACGTCGATGTCGACAACGTCGGCATATACGAAACTACGACATACCTTCATCGATTCTAGAAACCGATTAGCTAGACTTGTAGAATTCAAAGCCACGAACACAACAATATGATTGATTTTGAATTCTGATAATCGAATCACCCGAACGGAGCTCCAGAACCTCAACACAACTACTTGGGCTTTGATATACTCGAAACCATGGAAGGAGAAGCAACAAATTCGGAAAAAGACTTGAAATGAAGGAGAACTCATCCTATTTATAAACAATAAAACACTTTAGTGTTCTGGTCTAGCATTCTGGTCTACCATGCATGACGCGTTGGCACTCTAGCATGGACACTTTCCACGTTCGAGCGTGCTGACCGCTTCCACCGCTTCGCACCGCTTCCACCTTTTCCACGCTTCAGCGTCCAAGGAGCCCACGTTTGAGCGTGCCAACACTTAAACATTGGGTTACTCCACGCTTGAACGTGCTCTGCTGATCGGGACCCGTTTTCTCCCGTTTCTTCACGTTCTGAGTTCTTTCCAAGGCCAGATCTCATCAAATTTGAACCATAGATTCCTCAACCATAAGAAACATTATCCAATTCTTAGACATACTTAATTCACACCTTAATCTTATACTTGAAAAATGGTAGTTACAACCACGAACGACCAGTTCGCCATACTCTCGGGTGAACTCCCTTGTCATCGTAACTTCTCCCAACTAACAACTCCATGTATGCATGCATGCAATACTAACACACAATCAGCCATAAACAACCACCTCTGTCAACACCATTCTCAATGGTTTAACAACTTTGACCAATAAGCATCAAAGTCTAACAACATTAACATGTCATAACATCATCGTTATCACCTTAACCAACATTAACTTCATTAAGAGCGTTATTAAGAGCGTTTATTTAATAGCTATTAAGGCGGAATTGATTACAGGCAGTTTTCTATGCACCGAATGTTGAATATCTGGTTTTCTGTGCAGAGAGTTTATTAAACTTTCATCAGTTCCATGAACTGTGCTAACGCCCAAAGACTACGGGCAGAGAGTTGGTTACTTAAAAAGTGTAGTATTAATTCGAGAAAAAGATAGCGTTTTTCCATTCAAGCTCTATAGTAGTTACCACTTCCATAGCGTTTGTCCAAATAAACGCTATTAAAATGGTATATTATGATAGCGTTTTCACAGTTACGCGCTACTAATGATGTGTGGGATATAGAGCGCTTTTTTTCAAAATTGTTTAATGGGAAAAGATAGCGTTTTCTAGGTGAACCGCTATTAAAGGTTTATAATTTAGTAAAATTTCTATTGGTCAGCGCTATTAAACACTTTCGCGCATTTTTTCAGAGCGTCTCTTGCCAAAACCGCTATTAAGTATGCGCTATTAAATCCCGAATTTGGCGTAGTGTCATTATACGTTGCACACACACTCTCAACTATATATATATATATATATATATATATGAGGAGGGATCAAATTACACTCTTTAAAACTTACAACTCTTACACTCATTATTAGCCGTTGATTATATTTTAATCTAATGGCTCTAATATGTTCAAATTAGTAACTCACGTGACATCTTCTTCCATATTTGCTTTTTCTTCTCACTCCACAACTGTTCAGGGACGACAATTGGGGATCTGTTAAATATCACAAAGAATGATCAAATTGTCCATATTCGCAGTGCACCAGAGAGAATTCGAGAGGTACAACCCGTACACTACAGTGCTGTCATTTGTCGCGCACCATTGTTTCACATACTATCATCTTAAATAATAATATCTCGATTGGCGTGAAGCTCCTAATCTACTCACCGCCCAGTTTTACGCTATTGTTCTTCCACACGACCACGTCCATTGATCATATTTAGATCCATAGATCATATATTTGGATAAATAACTCTTGGAGCCATTTGGAATATAACATATGGCTAACTAATTTTTGGATTTTTTTTTTATTAAGGAAGGGGCATGAAACTTTATTACTTTGCCCTTTGCCTATAAAAATCCAATTCAAAGTCTTCAGACAAGTTTTATTCTTTTTTATCCAACTTTCTTTCCTATTTAATACTATAGCAGCACATGTTCCCTTTGTTGGGCATGTATCTGCAATAAAAATAGCGTGAACAAGGATTGTTGACACATAGAATGGTCCAAGAGAATGCAAAAGTGAACAAGGAATTGGTTAAATCCGAGAAATGTGAGAAAGGTTTCTAAGAGAGGGAAGGAAATGTCGAGACAGAAGAGCCACTGCCACCATATCGCTCGCAGGTAAGTGATGGAAAGCAAATATGGAAGAAGATGTCACGTGAGTTACTAATTTGAACATATTAGAGCCATTATATTAAAATTTAATAACGGCTAATAATGAGTGTAAGAGTTGTAAGTTTAAAAGAGTGTAATTTGATCCTTACTATATTTTTTTTTTCATTTCAATTTTTTTTTTGTACCACCTTGTAAACATTATATATACACATGCACATATATAAAATTTGTGTACAATTAAATCAAGCAATAATTCATAGCAAAAAAAAAAAATTAAAATAAAATTATATCTCAAATTTATTTTATTGTTGTATCTTTTTTTCCTCCTAAAATTAGTCTTAGGAAAAATAGGGATGTTACAGAAACAAAAAAGAAAGATGCTGAAATGAATAAATGGAAAAACATTGGTGGTTTCTCAAATATAGTAGTTGTGAGTTGTGAAGGTGATGGTAGAGAAAGAGCAGGGGGTTTAGCCTTGTTATGGAAGATTTCAATTTAGATTGATGTTCTAGGCATGTCTTTGAATTACATAGATATGAAAGTCTCAATAGATAATGATCAAGAGAACTGAGGAACAAGGATTATGGTTTTTCAGAGCAAAGTAGGAAACCTATTTCATGTGCATTAATTAAGGAGCTACATCAATCAACTCAGGAGAAAAGATGGGTTATTTTTGGGGATTTCAACTTGATCTTGTCTAGTGAAGAGAACAAAGGTGGAAATCCAACCAATACCAACAATGTTAACATGTTGTGGGAGACCCTCCATAACTGCAACTTATCAGATTTGGCTTATGAGGGTGATCAGTTCACTTGGAGTAACAATCAATGTGATATGGATCACATTAAGGCAAAACTTGATTGATTTACGACTTCAATAGATTGGAAAATCCATTTTCCTATAGTGGCTGTGTATAATCTTCTCAAGTATGCCTCAGTCCATAGGCCTATTCTTCTTGATTTAGTCCCTAATGAATTTTGTACAAAAAATAGGAAATGAATAAAACATATTTGAGCAAGTTTGGCTAAGGGACGAGCATTGTGAACAAGTGGTTAAAGATTCATGGTCTAATCCTATCCCCACACACCAAAAAATTTCTGGATGTTTAAACAAGCTAGTATCCAGGGGAGATGAGAGATTTGGAGACATTCCAAGGGAAAAAAAATAGAAGAAGAATTACAAATCTTAATTTCTCAGAGGTATGAACTTGAATCAAACGATCAAATAAAGGCTCTAGAAAAAACCCTTTATGAACTACTAGATAGCGAGGAAATTTGGTGGAGCCAACAATCTCGAGCTCAATGGTTACAACATGATGACTAAAATACACGATTTTTCCATCAAAAGACTTCCTAAAGACACGAGAGAAATTGGGTAGACTCCATTCAGGATGATTGAGAAAGAACTTTCACTAAAGAGGATGAAATTGGTATGGTTTTTGCTGAATATTTTCAAGAATTATTCTCTACTTCTAATCCCTCAGAGATGGAAGAAGTCTTTTTAGTTGTCAAAGACCGGATTACAGAAGATATGAAGACATTTCTAGAAGGCTCTTTCTCAAATGAGGAAGTCTTTAATGCCCTAAAACAAATGAAAGCTACATCTATACCGGGCCTTGATGGTATGCCAGCTTTTTTCTACGAAAGGTTCAAGAACACAATAGGGGATGAGGTCTCCTCTATGGTCCTTGAAGTTCTAAATGGGGAAGCTGATCCAGAAAATATAAATCAGAACCTAATTTGTCTTATTCCAAAGGTCAAAAAACCGAGACTGGATTCAGACCAATCTCCTTATACAGTGCTATTTTCAAACTTATTACTAAATCTAATACAAATAGACTAAAATTTGTTCTTCCTAGAATTGTTGGTCAATTCCAAAGTGCCTTAGTTCCTGGAAGACTAATCACTGGCAATGCTTTAATAGCTTTTGGTACTTTTCACTTTATGAGGAAGAAAAATAAAGGAAAAATGGTTTTATTGGGTTGAAACTTGATATGTCTAAAGCTTATGATTGTATTGAATGGCCTTTCTTAGAACAGGTTTTGCTAGTTATGGGTTTTCCCACTAAATGGATTAATTTTGTTATGAAGTGTGTGTCTTCTGTCTCTTTCTCTGTTTTACTTAATGGTCGATCCCTTCCCTATTCCCCCCTCCAAAAGAGGCTTGAGACAAGGCGATCCCCTCTCCTTGTATTTATGTATACTATGTGCTAAAGTGTTTTCAGGTTTTATCTTAAGAGCTCAGGAGAGAAGGGCAATCCATGGTATTAAAATAACAAGGAATGCTATGAAAATTGCTCACCTCTTCTTTGCTGATGATAACATTGTGTTTTTCAGGGCCAATCAAGAAGAAGCAACATAAATCTCAAACAAACTTATACTAGCTAGCATTTGGACAGCTCATTAATATGGACAAATCATAGCTGTCTTTCAGCCGAAATGCACTAGAAAATAGAAAGAAAAAAAAGATTTCCAAGGATGGATGCAAATTAAGGCAGTAGAGAGTCATTCCAAATACTTGGGACTTCCAACTTTTGTTGGAAGATTCAAAAAATAGGTTTTCGAATTTGTCCAGGATCGAGTTTGGAAAAAAAAAAAAGGATGGAAAGAGAAGCTTTTAATCTCGGCTAGAAGTGAAACTTAAATAAAGGTCGTGGCCCAATCCATTCCTACTTATATTATGGGCTGTTTTCAACTTTCTATTAGTCTATGTGAACATCTAGAGAGTATGATTAGTAGATTTTGGTGGGGAAGCAAGCAAGGTGAATGGAAATTCCATTAGATCAACTCGAAGAAATTATAAAGAAAGCAGATGGAGGAATGCATTTTAGAAGATTCAAGGCTTTTAATGAAGCATTACTGGCTAAACAGGGTTGACGAGTTATGACTCAACCTAAGTCCCTTATATCTCAATGCCTTAAAGCCAAATACTTCCCAAGGTATGATTTCTTACATGCTACAGAAGGCTACTGTCCTAGCTACACCTAGAGAAGCATTCAACAGGCATCTTGGATTCTTAAAAGAGGAGGGCTTTGGAAGGTATGCAATGGTACTTCTATTAACATTTGGGAATGTAGATGTTGATCTTCCAAACGCACTTCCAAAGCTACTCAACAAGGAGTTTTGATGATGAGCACCAAAGTTCCATTTCTACATTTTTGAAGACTTGTAATAATTTCAGGATTTTGATGCATGATCTAAAATTAGATATTTTAGTAGTTGGCTCAAAAAAAATTTTTTTTAAAAGGTTTTAAAACAACAAAATAGTTTGAAAAAATATAGAGAATGTTTAAATTTAAATGGAATATTTTTTGCAAATTGGAGCCAAAAAATATGTTTTTTCAGTAAAGTAATCGATTACTTTTGAAATTAATCGATTAATTTTAGGCTATTAAAGAAAAGCAATCGATTACTTCTGGAAGCAATCAATTACTTTCAGTTAAAACATAAACTGATTTTTTTAATTTCATTCTCTATATAAAAGGATTTTTCAGAAATGATCAAATACGGAAATTCTCATAATTTGTGTATTGTTATGCGGTCATTTTGATCACTTGAGATTTCTTCTTCTACATCCTAATTTTGACCATTTGAGCTTCTTAGAAGTTATGCACTTTTAGAGTGCTACGTTTTAGATAGCTTTCTTTGAATTGTTATTGTTGTTTTTATGATTAGGCGGGATATCCCAATTTGTATCTAAAGTGAGGTAACCTTAGAGGTTTGTATTGATTTGGTGGGGCATCCAAATCAAGCTAAGGTGAGGTATCTTTAGAGATTGGTAGTTGATCTATTGATTTTGTGGGGCATCCAAGTCAAGGCTAAGGTGAGGTATCCTTAAAGCTAAGGTGAGATATCCTTAGAGGTAAGGATTGCCTTGAGTGAGGTATCTCAAAGTAAACAACGTAAAGGTGTGGTATCGTTTTGGTTTTAATTATTGTAATATTGTAAAGAACAATTTTCAAAATAGTAAAATCTCTCAAGGTTGCATGAGAGCTGGATGCAGATCACTAAGGTTGTGATTGAACCAATAAATTGAGTGTGTGATCTTCCTCTTCCTTCACTCTTTTTTAATTCTTGCAAATTGTTTATTCTATGTTGTTTATGCAAATTGGTATGAAATGTGTTTTTGCTTTTGACTAGTTGTTATTGGTTTATAATTGTTATATCTTTCTACTCTCTTTCTTTAACAATTTTTTTTAAAGAAACCAAGTTTTCCAATGAATTTTTCATAACCTCAATTCACCCCCCCTCTTGAGGTGCCATTTTATTTCAACAGGGAAGATAACTGGCTTCCGCTTTAACAAAGGCATAATGTGTGGAGTCCTAAACCTATCAACTGTAACATCGTTAAGGTTTCCCAATTGATGAATATAGAGCTAATATATATAGATTCGTCTTAGAATCAGCAAGATCAACTTATACGAGGTGCAAACAAACATTGGGAAATTTTACCTGAACCTAACAGTTCTACGTATTATGAATCAACCAGAGCTATGGAAAAAACTTTGGAAGCTGAGAATCTTACCAAGACAAGAACATCTCATATGGAGGATCCTCAACTATATTGTTCTAGTAAGAGCCAAGCTCCAATCTAGAGGCATCTCTTGTCGCCTCCTCTACCCTCGATGTTCAAGATTTGTGGAAAAGATAGACCATATCTTGAGAGATTGTATTAGGGCGACTCAGATTTGGTTCCTCCCCCCTTAGGACTCAATTTGTAGAATTGGCTCCCTTCTTTCATTTTGCGAGCTCTAGTCGAGACAGATGAACTAAGAGTTGCAATCATCTACGGGATTTACTGGGCTAGGATCAAATCCTAGTTTAAAGACAAACAGATCCAAGTTCTTGATACTGTGGCTAAAGCATGCTCCATCCACCGTGACTATAAATTTTGCAGCTTGGCATCATCGTCCCAAGGAACAACGCGAATAGAGGAAAGTAACAGCAGATGGGTTCCTCCTGCTGGCAATCTATTCAAACTCAATATTGATGCAGCGCATGCAGGCTCAGGTGAATAGGGGATTAGAGCTATTGTCAAAGAAGAAGAAGGAAAAGTCATGGTTGCAGCTACTTTGAGAATCTCGTGCATGCCGAAGGCGAGCAAAGCTGAAGCAATAGGGGTTAGTTTGGGAATAAAACTCACCCTAAAGATGCTTTTTCTCAACCTCGTAGTAGAATCCGATTCACAAATTATAGTTTCTGCCCTAAAATCCCCAATTCTTCATAGGTCATATTTGGGAACGATAGTCGCAGATTGCAAAGCTATGGAGAATCATTTTCCATCTTTGTTTTATTCTCATGTAGGTAGAATGGGAAATCAAACAGCCCATACTCTTGCTAGATATGCTATAGCCCATCCTAATCTAATTTGGATTAGGAAGGCCCAGATGTAATTGATACTTGTATTCTTTTGGACTTTGGTCCATCATCTTAATAATAGAATATCATCCTTTTCCGTAAATAAATAAATTTAATGTCAAATAATCACAAATCATTCTATGTATGATTTTTAAGATAATTATGATAAAAAAAATTAAATTTTAAAATGATTATGATAAAAGTCAAATATTTTTAATGATGTAAACATGTAGTGACAATTTATTATTTGTTGATAATTTTAAAAAGTCTTCATAATTTTATTGAATACTAATTAAATCCCATAAACATATAAGAATTATTTCAATGGTAGAAATTAGAACCGAAGTGAATAAAAACATAAAAACCAATATAAGAAAAACTATTAAGACCAGAAAACAAATAAGTGAAAACTAAAGAGACTAAAATAAGAGCTAAACTATATGTTTGGTCTCTTATGTTTATTTTAGGTTTCAATTTAGTCCTTTATTTATTTTTTGTTCCAAATTGTTCCCTTATTTTTCAAAAGTTAAACCAATTCGGTCCCCTTTTTTATTCCGAAATGGTTCCTCTTTTATTTTTTTAGTTCTGAAATGGTCCTTTATTTTGAAAAAAAGTTATATTAATGTGGTCCTCTCCACAATTAAACGAAAAATACCACATTGAAACCTAGAATAAAGATAAGAGACCATTTCGGAATAAAAAAATAAAAGATGGAACAAATTGAAACCTAAGTTAAAGATATGATACCTAAAGTATAGTTGAGCCCTAAAATAAAGGTTAAATATGTTTTTGATCCCTATAAAATTTGTAAAATTTGATTGATCTTTATAAAAATCTTATTTGTTTTTAGTCTCTAAAAATATAAAAAATTGTGTGTTTTTAATCGTTGGTGATGGATTAAAAACACACCACCTTTTTTTTTTTTTTATATATATATGAAAATGATTACAAAAGCTAAGAAATCACACGGGTATATTAAAACCCCAACAACAGCCAACCATATGGTCAAACTTTCCGCTCATACTAGCTGTGACTTGGATTCGATTCCTAGATCACCCCTGTTGGTAGGCAATATGTAAATTCCTCTATAAATTCTCGCTTAGGTTGGTGGTATTCCTTGGCCTTACAAGGGGACATGCCTTCCCCCAATCTAAACATTTACTCAAAAAAAAAAAAAAAAAAAAAACACAACATCATCCATTAATAAATATATATGAATTAAAAACAAATAAAATAAAATTTCTATAATGACCAAAATTTTGTTTGAAGATCGACGCGATGAATGATGCCTACCTCCTTAAGTTGGGCTAGGGCATCTTGACAAGGGCCCAACTATTCACACCTGTTTTTTTTGCTATCCACACCTTGCACTTTATTTTTATTCACTTTCTTTTCAAAATTGCCCTTCTATTCCTCCCTCACACCTTTCACCTTGCAGAACCCCTCCCACCTTTCACCGCACACAGGTCAAGGGGAAGTAGCGAAGGCGGCCAGGTTCTAGCTCGTGCAGTTCGCGCACGGTGGTGGCGGAGCATTTGGCGGCAAGGTCGAGGCCTGATCTGTACAGAACAGGGACGATTCGTTTTCCGGAGACTTTTTGGATTGTGTTTTCCGGACACTCATTCGTTTTCCGGAGACCTCCGGATTGTGTTTTCCGGATTCCTCCGGATTGTGTTTCCCGGAGTGTGTTTTCCGGAGACCTCCGGATTGTGTTTTCCGGAGACCTCAGGATTGTGTTTTCCGGACACTCATCGACACCAAATTGAATCAGCAACGAAGCCAGACAAATCTCTCTCTCTCTCTCTCTGTGTGTGTGTGTGTGTGTTTCCTCTCATGCTTGTGTTTCCTCGCCGTCCTTCCATCCCCCGACGAATCCATATCGCTTCAGCTGGAATCCAGCCTTCGCAATCCCTCGCACCCTCTCCCTTCGGTCCCGCTCCAACTGCTCGAGCCCCAGACAGAGAATCACTGACCCAAAAATGGAAACTCGGAGGCTGCCGAATTCGACGACGATGATGAAGAGTTTCACATTCTCTGAAAATGAAGGGATGGCGTGTCATTTTTCAGGATTCGCCCCAAGATTTCTGATTTGTCCGGAATTTGCGATCCGGGACCTATTGGATTTCGTTTTCCGATCGCTTTCCGAGTCCGGAATCCGCTCTCCGGATGCCACGCTCCGGAATCGGCTTTTCGGACGCCACTCTACGGAAGCCACTTTCCGGAATCCATGCCTGAAATGCGAGGAAGAAGGTGTAGATGTGGAGGAAGAAGGTGTGGATGAAGTGAGGGGAGGAAGAAGGTGTGGAAGGGGAGGAAGAAGATGTGGGTGTGGATGAAGTGATGGGAGGAAGAAGCTGTGGATGGTGAGGAAGAAGGTGTGGGTTACGGTGTAGAGAAGAAATTGGGGAAGTGAGTGTTGTGCAGAGAAGGGCATTTTAGGAAAAAGAGTTAAAAAAACCTATGCAAGGTGTAAATAGCAAAATGCAAGGTGCCAATAGCAGCCCTCTCTTGACAAAACCAAATGATCTTTGGGCCTCGGTCCTGAAAGGGAAATACGGGAAATCCAAAAACTTAGCCGTGGAAATTTCCTCCTCTCCTTATGATCCCCCCCTCTGGAAGAGTATATGCAAGAGGGACCAAATTAAAACCTAAAATTAAATAAAATACCAAAAACATAGTTGAGTCCTAAAATAAAGGTTAAATATGTTTTTGATCCCTAAAAAATTTGTAATATTTGATTGATCCTTATAAAAATATTATTTGTTTTCAATCTCTAAAAATACAAAAATTGTGTGTCTTTAATAGTTGGTGAGGAATTAAACTACTTTTAATATATATATATATATATAGACTAAAAACAAATAATTTTTTTGAAATGATTAAATCAAATTTTATCAATTTTAGGAATGAAAAATATATTTCCCCTAATGCATTTCCCCGTTTCCTCCTCTTGGGAATAGGGATTAGCTGAACCCTAAACCCTAACATCTCAGGAATGGTTAAACCATCATGCAGAGAAGAGCCCCTACACAGAGTCAGGCAGGCACTGAATCTATGAATCATGTTCACCACCAGATTATTACTGCACCGCCATATCTCCACCACAGTGCTCCCAAAGCTCCCAAAAATCCCTTCATACTACAAGAAACTCGCTCTGACTCAAGCCCAGCAGGTCCTCACTGACTACCTCCACGCCACCAGGTATCTCCCCTATCCTTACGCCGAGCAGATTGCTAAGAACTCACTTCTCTCACTCTCCAACCTCATTTCCAAAGTTGATTTCTCCGCCTCAGATTTCTCCAGGAACCTTGAGAAGTTCCTCAGGTACAACCCCATCAATGAATTTGAGTTTTTCTTTGAAAGCATTGGGATTAACTACAAGCAGGTACTTGGGTTGTTGCCTCCCAACAAGTTTTTCTTTTCTGAAGATGGGTCTCTTCTTGATGCTGCTTGTGCTCTCTCTGAATTTGGGTTTCCTTGGGATAAGCTTGGTTTGGTCTATATGGAGTGTAGTTCTGTGTTTAAGACGAGTGGGCTTGAGTTGAAGGGTAGGCTTTGTGGGTTCAAAAGATATGGTTTTTGTAATGATCAAGTCATTGGGATATGTTTGGCTTTCCCTTTTGTTTTTGGTGAGGAGGGCCAATTGGGTGCTGAGATTGAGGGGCTGCTTGATGATCTGAAGTTGGTTTTCTTGGATTTTGATTTGGTAGGCTCTGTTGATGGGAATGTGGATACTTGGTGTGAGGTGTGTAGAAAAATTCGCGTGTTTTACAATTTGAATGATGGGAAGGGTAAGATAGGGGAACTGATTGGAAGGAATAAAAATGTCATTCTTGAGCATGGAGAAGAGGAATTGATTGAAAAAGCAGATTATTTTTGTAGAATTGGTATAAAGAAGGAGGAAGTAGCTCGGTTGATTCTACAGGGCTCGGAATTGTTGAATCTTAATTTGGAAACAACAGTGGTTAATGTATTGAAGCTGTTGAGACACTTTGGCCTAAGCTCCAAAGATCTTGAGGATGTCAGTGAGAATTATGGTCATGTGTTGGGAACAATAAAAATGGCTAATCTGCCTAATGTGATGAGGGCTTTGGGTTTAAATGAGTGGTTCTTAAATAAAATCAAGGATGGGAATCATCGGTTGTTAGTGACTTATATCACAACCTATCCCAATGAAGCCCAGGATAAAGATTATCTATGCGGTTTAGAGACAGTTCATGTTTCAAGATACCCGATTCACAGTATTAATAAATTAAATTTCTTGCATGCCCTGGGCTTTGGAGAAAATGCGTTGACGATGAATATCTTAGCCCACTTGCATGGAACTAGAAGTGAATTACAGGAAAGATTTGATTGCCTTATACATTCAGGGATTGAATTCTCAATGCTCTGTAAGATGATCAGACTTCGACCAAAGATTCTAAGCCAAAACCATGAAATTATAGAGCCAAAGATTAATTTCCTCTGCCAGGAAATGGGAAACTCCATAGAGCTTTTGGGCACTTTTCCAGCATTCTTATGTTATGACTTAGAGAACCGCATTAAGCCTAGGTACAGATTCCATATGTGGGTTAGAGAAAGGGGTATTTCTACAAAAAATTATTCCATTGCAAGCATGATTGCAACCAGCGACAAGAATTTTGTTGCTCGTGTTTTTAAGATTCACCCAGCTGCTCCAAAACATTGGTTTGAGCAATTCTATCCAGCAAATTGCTAATACAATGACTATGATATGTTACTATTGTGTATGAACTGCAGCAATTATTCCAAATGATTTTGTATAGATTCTTGAACTTGGTTACTTCACATCTCTTGGAGTTGAAGACAAAACTTTAGGATATTGTTGGGAAAACTTGTGAAAGAGATCTATTTGCTTTGCAATGATAGTGAGACATCAAGATTGACCTGCAAATATCCTATCTTGCATCACTACGTTTCTACTATCTGATCTCAGTTCTGAGAGAAAGAAACCACTAGTTCTTTGAACTGTTAGTTATGCTTCTTCAAAGTGATTATATCAGAGGTACGATAGGTAGACCCTTTGTAAGCATTTGTACTTTCTGCCTGACTTCATTGTGTTGTTATTCATGAATTTGTTATTATTCTTTTTTTATTTTAAATTGTATATATGGTAAATTATTAAGAATTTATTGAGTGCTGTAATGATGTAGGATAAAACCCCTTAGAATCACATAACCGAGTATCTGTATGATGCTAAAGGCCAAAGCTTGGCTCATATTCGGGTACTAATGGCTAGATAGATGAGAAGACACCTATTTAAAGAATTCTATTGCATTCTAAAAGCTTCTTAAGGTCTTAAACTTAGTGCTTGTTTGGATTATTTTATTTTATATTCATAAAAATTTACAATGGAAATGTTGCAGATAGGACTTGTGGGTGATATTCTAAATTAATGGGTTTTAGGTAGGGAAAGAGAAGAAATAATAGAGAAAAAGAGAATAGAATAGAGACTCGAGTATTATGATTTATGAATTGCTTGAATAATTTGCACTCATTATACTGATATTTATTTATATTTATATGAAGGAATAAATACAAGTTGCATTTACTAGAAGTGTTGAACTATTTCCTAGGACCCTATTGTTCCCTATGCTACATTAATTGCATGATACATGTACAACACTCCTCCTCAAGCTAAATCTTCCAAAGGTTTCAGCTTGTTACAAATAAACCCAGCCAAACAATGGCAAATCATGGTCTCTCATTTGAAGAGTGGCCAAATTGTGGATAGCGGCATAGAGATGTTGTATGTCATTAGCATAGGCATTATAAGCTTTCTTTCATATTTCATAACAAGTTCTGTAGCGGCAAAAGTGATCCATCAACTTTGGATCAATAGATTGCCATAATGGAGATACCAATTTGATAATATGCCCTTTTCTATTCATTCGGAGCCTTAGCATCGATATTAGTTTCCTTCTTGGTGAGATGTTCATGAAGCCCTTGACCTAAGAACCAAATTTCAACAGCATTATAACAATCGACAATATCCTTACCATTGAGTTTTTCTAATGTAATAGTGGGACTTTCAGAGAAGGCAAAAGAAATAAGGCCCTTCCTTGCGGACCCATGACCAGAACCAGAATTAGATCCCTGGGAAGTAGCAGTGGTTGATTCGGTTGACATGGTTAGGAGAAGACTGAAAACGTTCGAACATGGACTTTGACCCTCATAACTGAGCCAGAGGACGCCTGAGAACAGACCGGAAAGTACGCGCAAACGAAACGACACATGAACGGCTGTGTACCTCACACGTGGAAACCTTCGAATAACGACGTCGCACAAGGGCGTTTCCCGAGGAGGATGGCGACAGGTCTCCTCGGATCTGAATCGTCGGCGGTTTCTGAGGGGTCCGGTCACCTTTGGTGATCGGAGACGGTCATCAATAAATGGTGATCATATCGAACTCTAGCTCTAGATACCAACATATGATAGCTGAATAGCTTGAGAGAAACCCTCCCAGCCTTCATTTATAAATTAATGATTTACATATATGCAATATCAAATCCCTTGATCTATTATGTGGAAACTAGGAAGCTAAATCAGACTATATCAACATCATATCAGAAACAAATCAAACAATATCAACAATTCTGTGTGTCAGATGCTTTGACCTCAACTCCTTCAAAATGCACTAGCCCTGTCTTCGTCCCAGATGCACTGGCCTTGGCTATTTGTCCCAAATGCACTGTCCTCATTTCTTTCTGGGAAGCAATTGGCAGCCTTAGTCTCAATCTTAAATAATTTGGGTCTTTGATATTGTTATTTGATGATTCTGAGTGCAGTTCTGAGAAGTTCGGACCTTGTTTTGATTGATTGCTTGCCAAGATATTGTTATTTGAGGAGTGCTAGAAAATCTGAGAAATATATGATAATATCTTTTTTATGTCATACAATATTTTAGAGCACCCTATATGTTCTTTTAGGATTTATGTCGTATTCTATATTTTATGATTTGTTTCCTATTTAATTAGGACTAGGATTCTATATTTGGTATAAATAGGAGTATCCGGGTTGTCTTATGTAATCACCTCAACACATAATCATCACATCAAATTAATATCAATCTTATATTATTTTGATTCTCCATTATCTCTTTTCCTCCTTCCCTACCTAAAACTCTCCAATTCAGCACGTTTTTGGGGTTGGCTGTTACACTCCGTTATCTGCGATTGACTACATAGCGTAAGGGCAATGCTCCCAGCCAAGGACAGTTGCTTTAACCTCAATTTTTCAGCCGAAAACAGAAAGAAATCCCATGCTCCCTCCTACATCTCCCCTTCCTCTGCTAAAATAGAACTCATCAGATCTGGTTTCTCTATCTTCTAAGCCCCCCCCCCCCCCCCCCCCCCCCTCCCCCTTCATTACATATTTTCTCCCTCCTAATTAGTATTTGGGCTGGGCTAATAGGAACTATTCCTATATAAAATGGAGAAAAGAGAATAACACAGTAATAGGGGAAAGAAGGATGTCTTTATTGAGTAAAAACTGAGAAAAAGAGAGATAGTAAGAGTAAGTGCTCCCAGCAAGGAGGAAGACTCTAGCCCAAGTCAGAAAAGAATCTCTAGACTCCCAAATCACAACAATATTCTGCATACCCTTTCCCTCATACCTCTCTCTCTATATAACCCCTTCTCTTACACGGTTCCCACCCTTTTTAAAATTTCTCTCTCCATAACTAACATATTTCCTAATTAATTCCTATTTAGCATATTTCCTACTTCCTGCTAGAGGTTATTTTTGGGCATTTGGGCCTCCGGGTATAGACCTTGAAGGCCTTTGCGTGTTGTGGGCTGACTTGCTGGACCAAGTTCCTATCAATACCACCCCCTGTAAAACTTGCCTTGTCCTCAAGGCAAGAAGAGGGAAACATCTCCTTGATGACATTTGCTTCTTCCCAAGTAGCCTCTTCCACTGCTTGAGCCTTCGAAGGGATGAGCCATTCAATAACTGTGCTGCCATTATCGTCACTCTCTCTGCATACAAGTTCTGCTTCATTGGGCTCTATTATGTGTATCTTGCCATGTAAAGCAAACCCCAACTTCATTTTCAGGTCAAAGGTTTTGATTTCAGTAAATTCTGCCTTTGCAACATTAAGAACCAATGGCTCCCCTACAGAACCTTTCTCCAGAATAGTTCCCCCAAATTGATAATTGGTGATAAAACCAAAAACATCCTCTGGCTTCATCTTCTGCAACTTTGGTAGATCAATTTCCAGTACAGCAGCCAGAGCTTTAGAACCTTCTTGGATCTCATCCCCCCTTATGCAGAGTGGGGAAGTGAAGTGAATAATAATGCAATTCCATCACTGCACCCAGCTTCAAATATTCTAATACACATCGATAACAAAAGACATGGCCACACACCATATTAATAGCATCTTCAGGGGGATCACGACAAACACAACATATAGCAAAAGTTGTTTCCCAACAATTAAATATTCAATATCTCCCTTGGAATCCTTTTAGCTATTTCTACAGAATCTTTCCCAACAAGATCAGAATCATAATCTTTAAGACGATGGTGGTCACAAGCCTCATGGAGACATGAAAGCATTAAAGGAATATTTGCATAGTTTTGACTCACTATTCCTGAAGCAGTATACACCTTAGATTGAGAATGTGATTCTGTAATAATTCCTCCAAACTGATAATGAGCTTCTTCCTTATTTCTTAGAGTGAAACCATTTAAATTTCTTTCAGGCTTTGTTTGTGAGTATGAAGGCGGAGAGGATTATCTCTCCTTGTTTGGGAGTATGTTTTATGTGAGAGAAAGGAAATGACGGGTTTATGACATGTTTTTACCATTTTACCCTTATTTGAAAAAATTAACATAAATAATATTCTTTAAATAATATTAATACAAAAAAAAAAAGTTCCAAATAAAAATCTTGCCGTAAATATTTTTGCCTTTCTATCTAAAAGTATTATATTTCTCTCTAAAATTTAAATATATATTATTTATTATATATTAGGTTAGTTTTGAAGATGTATAAGGATAAGTTAGTAATTTAAGTTAGTTTTCCTCTAAAATACCCCAAATTGAGGGAACCATGAAAATGGCATCAAGGAGGGTTTTGGAGGGTTTATTAAAACCTTCAAAACCTTCCCTTGCTTTTTTATCAACTCCCAATCAAGGGTCACACATCAATAAGCCTTTTCTTTCCTTCCATTCCCCTCCAAAACCAATTTGCAAATAGAGCCTCAGTGTTTGGCTCTAATGAGTCCAGCACTGAAGATGGCCAATCTGTTGCAATCCAAACACAGCCACTGCTCGTCATTTGTAGCTTCTTCCCAATGGAAAGTTTTGTCAAACTGGAATCAGGATTAACATGAACAACATAGACACGTGATTCCATTAAGTTTAATTCATTTAACAAGTCGCTAATATCACCTTGTGAGGCTCTAGGAGGGAATGCAGCCGTGTAAGAGATCTTGGCACGTTTCTTTAAAAGTGCATCACCCATTACAGAAACTCCATTCCTCCCATTATCATCATCCTATTTTGTTTTATCTGGTTTGCTGATACGTCCCTCTAGGGCCAAGAATTAAGCTATCTAACTAAGACCCTTCTCTCTTGAACCAAGATGCCAAGATCAAGTTGGGCCAGGCCCATTAGGTCTAGAATTGTACCCAACTCAGAATATTATTTTTGTTTCTCTAGCTTCATCATTAGTCAGAGAAAGAGTCGTCATTTCTTCGAAGGTGTGCACCCAAGGGGAATGCTTCAACAGCGAACCCATGGCTGCCGCAAGTAGATTGGTTGTCGGCAGCTCTGGCCGTGGAGGAGCTACCGCAGTGGGCTGACGTCCAGCGGTTCGGGCGGCGGCGACAAAACTGAAACGCTCCCCCTCCACAGTGTTCGTCGATGACCCGTGACCAACCCCTAGTTTGCAATTTGATTACCCGATTGCACTTACTGAAAAGCTTTGTTCGGACCTTCTACCCATATGTATACCATAATTCATAAATGTGGGCTTGGCCCATTGGATTAAAATGCATACCAACTCTGTAAAATACCAATTCTGCTCCTTCTGCTTCTGGCCCGATTTGTCCCAATTCAGCCCCAACTATTGCCCTCTCCTTCATCTGTCTCTCGTCCCCTCCTTTGCTCTCTACCGCTAGCGGCAACGAAAGCTCCACCACGCCATGCGACGACACAACCACCTCCATGAAGGCGTTCTGATCCAGTGTGGCTTGGATTTCCCTCGCCGCCATCTGAAAATTCCGATCTGGTGGCTTCGGCAGTGGAGGAAGTGCAATCGGCCTGTGACTCCTCCTACCTTCTTGAGAACTCGTGCCCTTATTACCAATTTGTGCTAGCTGCTCCTCGACCTTAGGTGGTGTTTCATGGAGCACGAAGAACGTCTCAGCCTTGGCAACCAATCCACCATCAAACGACGGTGATTCGACATGTTGTGTGGGTAGTCTAAACTCGTTGGAAATCCTAGGAGCTGCCGTAAAAGTACCTACTGATTCTGGTGCCATGAACAGTGATGTTGGGGGCTGTTGCTGCCTCGGAATCCCTCTCGTATCGCATCGTGTAGCGCTGCAACCGTCTCAACGAGGTTCCGTAACAACTCATCCAGACCATTGACTCTCTATGAAGCCATCTGAGTGTACATACAACTGAAATCTCCTCAACGAATTCTCTCAACAGAAGCACCAATTGATAGGAACTATTCCTATCTAAAATGGAGAAAAGAGAATAACACAGTATTAGGAGAAAGAAGGATGTCTTTATTATTGAGTAAAAAATGAGAAAAAGAGAGATAGTAAGAGCAAGTGCTCCCAGCAACGAGGAAGACTCCTAGCCCAAGTCAGAGAAGAATCTCTAGGGCTTTTTGATTATGTTTTTGTTTTTGAAAACTGTTTTGCAAAATAATTTTTAAGAACTATTTTTCAAAACAAAAGAATAAAAAATTTGTTTGATAACACATATCTCAAAAAGAGTTTTAGAAGTTAAAAGAACAAAAAAAATCTGGTTGATAAATTCGTTTCGAAAAATATGTTTTTAAAACAAAAAGTAGATAATTTATTTGATTGGTGACAAATTTTTTTTTTAATTGAGAATATTTACAGGCCGAAAAATGGGTAATAGGTATCTGAATAATTGCTCTAAGTTGGCGCTGATAAATATATGGTGTTTTCAAAGTTATATATTCGAGATATTGACAAAAAGGTGCATATAATCGCAGGAAGTTATTTCCAATTATTACATCTAGTCCTGTTTCTTGTCTATATATTCTAGGCACAATAAATAGTTTTTCTTGTATAGTCAATGTAACTCTAGTTACTGCCCAGTATATTGGATGTATTGATCCATCAGCTATTTGTATTTTTATTGGCTTTTCTAGTTTTTTCCAATTAGTAAATAATGCTTCTGTTGCAAGACAAAGACTTGCTCCAGTATCAATGTATGCTTCAGTTTCTATCTTAGTTTTTTCTATTAGTATTTTTATATATGTATTATTCGGATTCTGTTTCTTCTGAAGATAATTCATTTTCTGAATATATATATAGACTTTCGTCAGTATTACTTAATTCCTCTTCTAGTGGTTCTAATTCATAAAGTTGAAATATTTGTTTTATTATTTTCGATTTGTCTTTGAAGTCTTTTTCTTTTCTTTGAGGGCATTCATTGGCATAGTGTCCTTCGACATTGCATATCCAACAAATACATTTCTTTTTTTCTTTCGGACAGTATTTCTTCGGAGTAAATCTTTTTCTTCTGAAATATTTCTTTTTATTATTTTTATAATATGTTTTCTTTCGTGGATAAGTCTTTCTTAATTTTGGTTTTCTATAAAATCTCTTTTTTCTTTTTAATCTATTATCACAACCATACTTTCCTGGTTTTTCAATTTCTGGGATGTCACAGCAAACTACATTACTTCCTCTATTTAATTGCCTAATGGTTTCTCTAGCTAGGCATTGTTCTCTTAGTTCCTGATATACGAGTTGAATAACTCCTCCTAATGTGTTTGCAGTTTCTATATTTCTAGATTCCCATAATCTATGTATTTTTGCATTTAGTGGATAGGGTAATTTGTCTATAAAAATATTTTTATATACCTCTTTAGATTCTTCTGTTAGTTGATAATAATATTTTTGATATTCACAGATAAAGCTTTCTATTTGGCACATGTCACAAATTTGCATTCTATTCAAATGTGCTTTAGCATTTTCAATCAATGTTCTATTTACTTGGTCTTTTTGTTCCATCCAATTATATCCTAGAAATTCTTGCTGAATCAATGATGTTATTAGTTTAAGATATTCTTGTTGGTTAGGCACCATAGTACCATATCTAGTCCAATCTGCTTCTTTAATCCCTGTTAAGAATTTTTGTACATTCCCCATAGTTTTAAAAACTACGAAGTTTTTGGTTTCTATAAAATTTAATTTACTAAACTTATCATCTGTTGCAACTAAAAATATTAAGTCATTCATCCATTTTAAAAGGATTTCTTCCTTATTTCTTATACAGTCAAGATTTAATATTTTATCATTAGTGAGTTCATATCTAGGTTTATATTCTTCAGGCATTTTAGTCCATTTAGTATTACTTTTTCTTGCATATCCATTGTTGTACATGGTTTCTTCTTCTAATTTATCCCAAGCACTATCAGGCGCATAATGAAACTCTTCCCATTTTCTTTTAGGGATACTAGTTTCTCCTTTTTCCATTCTTATATGATTTTCTTCAGATTCTGAAGAAGAGTTATAGTCTAGAACTATTTCTTCATTTTCTTTGTCTATTTGATCAATGTGTTCGATTTTATGTATCTGTTTATTTTCCTCCTCTATTATTTTTAATTGTTCTAGTAATTGTTGAATTTCTTCTATATCATTAGAATTCCTTAGTATTTTTCTATTTTCCTCAGTTATCCTCTCCATGATGACATGGGTATAGGTATTCTTGACGATTCTTCTTCATTAGTGTCTTGTTTTACTATTATTTTTCTTTTTAAGTCTTTTGATTCCATGATTTCTTCTAAATCTTTTATTGTAATTGGTCTATTATTTTCTTCTTCTTTTAGAAGAATTTCTAATTGTTCAAGGATTAGTTTTATTTTATCAATATCTTCATGTTCTTCTATTCCTTTTGCTTTTATTATATTGTTTAGTGTATTTCTAATGTTAGTTATTTCATTTTGTCCTTTTTGGATTCTATTATAAGTGTAAGATGCAATTATATTAGTAGTTTCTATAAGTTGAGAGATATTTTTATTAGTTATTTCTAGTATCTTTTCTATTTTATCAAAGTGTCTTTTTATTTCATCTATCATTAAACTCATTTGTATATAGTCTTTTTAGATGAATCTAACGGTCAGTAATGATTGAAAGTCAGTGACTTTGTTTTTTGCAAAGGCACGGAATCCGTTTTCTTCCTTTCTTCTTCTTCCTTGGTTCGTTTCTCTACTCGTCCGAGATGCAGTGACAGTGACACGCCTCCATCCGTCTCTTGCTCGCTGCTCCGCTGCTCTAGCCGTCGTTCGTTGTCGTCACCACTGATATCGCATCTTGTGATCTTTGCTGCTCAAGCTCTCTTGCGTCGATCTCTGTCGCCGTCGCTGCGCGGCTCTCCCCTGCAAAGGTTGCTTTAGATATGTTGTTGCTTGTGGTCTCTCCACCACCGCTACGCCGCTCTCCGCTGCAAAGTTGTTGTGATCTCTCCACTGTCGTCGCGCTTCTCTCCTTTAAACCCAAACACACAAACCTACAACCCAAGCACACCATTGTTCAACACAATCTCAAATGACATGAGAAGCTCGATATATTGATTCACATCAATTCCCTTTTCGTTGTTATTCTTAAAAATAGATCGAGCCAAGACATCGCGAGCTGAATCGCATTCTCTGCACAGTCCAGATTGACGAGGCTACTCTTGCTGAAGAACGGCGACGGCGGAGCAAGAGAAATCTGTTCGACCAGTGGATTATCTCGTCGATGGAGGAGAAAATGGCGGAGGGGTGGTGGATGCAAAGGTCCCAACAGACTTCGACGACAATAAGGTGGTGACAGAGGAGATCGAGATCGCATAATTATGGACAAAGAAAACTAAGGTCTCTCTGCACAGGCAGAGTTGGAGACCAGAGTCCAGATAGAGAAAGATGAAAGGGATGAACAATATCTTAGAATCATATATTTTCTGAAAGATAATCACGGTAAATGCCATTAGTGAAAACATGTTGTTTTTGATAATTCTGGGAACAAAAACTTAAAAATCAGAATAAAACATCTCAGAGATGTTCTCAAATTTTTGTTTTTAAAACTTAAAAACAATCCTTGTTTCCAGAATAAATTTTGCCAAATAATTCTATTAAGCAGATTTTGTTGTTTTTTTGTTTTTAAAAACAAAAAACTGTTTTCTAAAATGGTAAACAAACAGGACCCTAGACTCCCAAATCACAACAATATTCTGCATACCCTTTCCCTCATACCTTTCCCTTTCCCTCTCCCTCATACCTTTCTCCATATATAACCCATTCTCTTACACGGTTCCCACCCTTTTTAAAATTTCTCTCTCCATAACTAACATATTTCCTAATTAATTCCTATTTAGCATTTTTCCTACTTCCTGCTAGAGGTTGTTTTTGGGCGTTTGGGCCTCCGGGTATAGACCTTGAAGGCCTTTGCATGTTGTGGGCTGACTTGCTGGACCAGGTTCCTATCATGGGCCCAGTATCCTATCAATAATCTTAATTTCCCAGTTATTTTGTTGTCGCAAAACTGAGAAATCAAATTTTGATGAATTCCTTTGCAATGACTGCAAGGAGCTGAGATCAAATCCATCCTTCACATGGGAAGGTGGGGCTTTGGGATGGGAGAGGGTTACCTACTGTGATGTAACCCATATTGATGGACCCAAAAGATAAAAGCCGTAAGATTAAAAAGAAACTGTGCTTTAGATGGCTGTCTTATAGTTCCTAAAAACTTCCAAGTTACCAAGTTCTGTATAAATGGCAGTATGAAAAGTGATTAGAAATGAGATGATGACAAGTAATATTAGAATATTTAGATGCATTTCAAAGGAATTATCACCCTGCTTTATGTTATATCTGAGCAATTTTGACCTGCATATTTTTCAGAAAGTATTAAATTTTTGTGTACGGTAGAAGAGTCATACTACTGAATGCAAGTCATTGCGATACTTTCTGTTTCTACATATCTGAAAATTCATAGGACTATTGCTAGCATTTCTGATGTTTTGGGCTTGGATAGGGTCTTGTTTCACCCTTTTTTAAATACAATTTATGTAGCAAACATCTTGTGTGTTAGCTTTTTATTTGAGAATTTTGTAGAAGTCCCATGAAAAGTCAGTTTCGAATTGACTTAAGCCATTATATGCTACTCTAAAATATGTTGCAGTGTATATTGCTGTTGATTCACAAATATTCTGGGAATATTCTTGGAACAATTCTTTTTCAAAAATTTTATTCATGATGCTAAAATGCTTATTCTGGTGATTATTATTCATTCAATTTTTGTTTTCCCTATTGATGCTTAAAAGAGTTATGATTTTATGAGAGTTGATCAATTGAGCACCTGTATAAGTGGCAAAATAATTGGTGTAAAGTCCTTGAATAAACCATGTTTGGCGGTTCATTATGTAAAGAAATTGAAGACATTTAAGTTTAGTAGTTAATGGAAATGGTGAATGTGTTACTATCTGTTGAATTGGAAGGTTTTTAGGTAGGGAAAGAGGAAAAGAGAGAAACAAACTAAGAAATAATAAGACTGATATTGAATTGATGTTGTGATGTGATTACAAAAGACAACCCCTATAGCACTATTTATACTAAAAGTAGAATCCTAATCTTAATCAAATAGAGAATCAAATCATAAAATATAAATAAGAAATAAATCCTAAGAGATCATCTAGGGTACTCTAAGATATGCTAAGATATGAAAAGATATTATCAGATATTTCTCTGATTTTCTAACACTATCTACGGTGGGCCTTGGGTAATGGTTATGGTGCCGCTCTAACCATCTTTTATGGTAATCCAGTATACTAATGTGGAAACTTGAACTGAGGATAACTTTATTTCAAAGCCGATGCTGCAGCCTTTGGTTGACAAAACAGAGAGGCTTACCTCAGTGCTGGCAAACCATGTTCCTGGCAGCTCATATATGCACTCATCGGAACTTAAGTATTTTCCATTTCTACATTTTTGTCATCTGAATCAGTCATATTTATTTTTCTTTTATTCTTTCAACAATGTCTCTATCTAAAAGACCACACAATGAAGGCTCTCATTGGCAATTGAACCTCCTCCAAGCTCTCAAGTTGACCTATTAGTTTTAGAGGATGATCCTTTGCTTGCGATCCATTTTCCTCTGATATTCATGTCCAGCGCGAGATCGTGAGGTACAAATCTCTAACTGTTTTATCTATTTGGATTTCCTTAAAATTAATTAAAATTATGTGGCTGAGTTTATGTTTAGGATGTGACGGTTGGAAATTGTTTTGGTAATTTCCACATTGTTGAGTTGGAAATGAAATTTGAAGGCCGATTGAGAATTGAGGCTTCTCTATAACTCTAAATAGAGTACTGGTTCTTAATTTGTTGGGAATTAGAAAAGCAAAAACAATGTAATGGTGTTACACTGTTACATAGTTGCTAAGCTACTGTCACTGGAATTTTGGAAATTTTGTTAGTTGTTTGGATTTGCTGGTTTGGTGCATGTCATCAAATAAGTTCTGCCCAAGCATAAGATTAATTCTTCATTTTCAATTACAGAGCTCACCCCATAATTCAAAATGATACTAGTTTGTTTTCAGTGGTCTTATTTTCAATGGCTATTAGATATAGTTGTCATGCGTGCTAGTTAAAATTTCTAACAAGTATTATGGTGTCTTCTTGCCTAGACGCCTACTGTTTGGCCATTGAACATATATTTATGATATTTGTCTTTTTCAGGTAACTAACTTGCATGGTCCTAGAACAGTTTTAAGTTATACTCGTTGAGATATTATGTAAATTCCACAGATATGGACGTAGATCGAACCTTCATTTTTGGATTGTGGCAATGGGAGAAATGGACTAAAATCAAGACCAACAGAACATTCTACACGGATTCTAATTGATTTGTGAAACCATTAAGAGAAATATAAAGACCAGGTGAAGTAGCAAGTTTGAAAAAAAGTAATGTATTTCCCTGGTGACCATGCAGAAATTTCACATAGTTAAAATAATAATAATAATAATTTGATTCCCCAAGAATGTGGACAGATAGAGTGAAGGAATGTTAGACTTCTGTTAGTTGTTAATTGTAACTGATTAGTTGATAAGGGTAGTTAGTTTGTTATTCTTGTTAGACCTTTTCTCAAACAGATACAGGTCAATGTAAACAGTACATATAGGTGAAGACTTACACAGTTACACCAGAATTTGTAACACACAGATACACAATTATCATTCAATGAAATTGATGCATATTCAGCAATTGCAAATTTACATGGTATCATAGAGCCAAAAGCCTGGTAGCAAGATTCTTTTCTATTCTCCATCTTCACCATGGCTGTTGAAGAAAAGGACGATGCAAGCAGGTCTTCCACAGATCAAGAAGAGGAGACTGTTAAAGAAGAGATCAATAAAGAAGCAAAACCCACAGGTATCATCGACATCATGTCCCCTTATTATCTCCATGCCTCGGATCACCCAGGCCAAATTTTTGTCAGTGAACCCCTCCGTGACGGCAACTATGGAGAGTGGGTTGTCGACATGAGTAATGCACTTTATGCCAAGAATAAGGTAGGATTTGTAGATGGGACCATTCCTATGCCTGGCGTAAACTCATCCAATCTTGCACATTGGATGAGATGTAATGCAATGGTTAAAAGATGGTTGAAGAGTGGCATGGACAAAGAAGTTAGAACCAGTGTCCGCTATGCTAGCACCGCGCAAGAAATCTGGGTTGATCTTGAAGAAAGATTCGCCAAGAGAGTGCACCAAGGGTTTACGAGCTGAAACGGGCAATAACTCTTCTAAGACAAGAGAAGAGTTCTGTTCCTGCTTATTTCACGAAACTCAAAGGATGCTGGGATGAGGCTCAATCAATTTCCCCTTTGCCAAAGTGTACATGTGGGTCTTGCACCTGTGATGTGCAGAAACGACTCACACAAATGCGGGAAAGAGAGCAGCTCTATGACTTTCTGATGGGTCTTGATGATATTTTCAGCACTGTTAAAACTCACATTCTTAGTATGACTCCTACCCCTTCTCTTGGTCATGCTTATCATCTTGTCGCAGAGGATGAGCAACAAAGAATTATATCAGCAATGCAAAAGCCTGCTATTGAAACTTCAGCTTTCCAAGCCTCTAGCACTCGGTACAAAGATGGTAAGAAAGACCAAAGTGTGATCATTGCCAAAAGATTGGCCACACACAAGAAGAATGTTGGGAGATAGTTGGTTATCCTCAAGATTGGAGAAAACAGGACCTTGGAATAGCAAAAGAGGAGCATCTAAGGCTGCACAAGTTTCTGCAGAAGGGAGTCCAATCCCAGGCTTGACACTGCAACAATATGAGTGGCTATTGCAACAGCTCAAGGATGATTCTGATCAAATAGCAGGGATGCAGCAAGCAAAATCTACTGTGAATATGGCAGGTAACTGTATACTTGAAAGGCCTTGGGTCATAGACTCGGGTGCCACAGAACACATCACATGTGATGAAAAATTGCTGAGAGAAAAATCTCTCTCTTATCAGCAAACAGTCCATATTCCTAATGGGATGAATGTGCCAGTAAAGGGCACAGGAAAGGTCATGCTTTCCAATGGACTGATTCTAAATAATACCTTGCATATTCCAAATTTTAAATGTAATCTTGTATCTGTTAGTAAATTGACTAGAGAGTACAATTGTTCTATATCAAGATGGTTTATTTCTTCTTGAACCTTCACAAGAAGGGGGAATAGCTATGAAGGTTGACAATTCAAATAAAGTTGCCTTATGGCATTCAAGACTAGGACACACATCTGAAGCTAAGATGATAAGCATAGGACTTGATATAGACATAGCTAGAGATCAAAATAAGAAACCATGTGACTCTTGTATTCGGGCAAAACAAACTAGGCTGCCCTTTCCTATTAGCTCAATAAAACTGGTTCTTGTTTTGAATTGATACACTCTGACATTTGGGGTCGTTATCCCACTGCATCAAACACTGGTGCACATTATTTTCTCTCTATTGTAGGTGATTTCAGCAGGGGTGTTTGGGTTTATCTCATGAAACATAAGTCAGAGGTAGAACGATATTTACCTATGTTTATATGCGTGATAGAGACCCAATTTGGAAAGAAAATCAAGCGTGTTAGATCTGATAATGCCCTAGAATTCATATCATCTCACATGCAAAAGTTTTATGAAGAAAAGGGTATAATGATGGAACTCACTTGTACTTACACACCGCAACAAAACGGTGTAGTAGAAAGAAAACATAGACACATCTTAGAAATGGCTCGTGCTCTACGTTTCCATTCTGGTCTACCAACACAGTTTTGGGGAGAATGTGTTCTTACAGCAGTTCACATCATTAATAGAATACCATCAAAAGTCTTCAACAATAAAACACCCTATGAAATTATGCATGGAAGAAAACCAACTTATGAACATCTTAGAGCTTTTGGGTGTTTAGTCTATGTTTTAAAAATCAAGAGAGAAGGAAAGTTTGATGAAAGGGGGAGAGCTTGAGTGTTTGTAGGCTATCCTCCAGGACAAAAGGGGTATAAAGTATATGATACTGCCACTAACCAAATTCTGGTTTCAAGAGATGTTATATTCTTCGAAAACAGGTTTCCTTTCAAACAATGTGAAGCTGAAACAACAGAAAACAGAAATGCAGAGTTATCAGAAACTGCTATGTACAACTATCACTTTGGAAAGAGGATGAAGGACAGGATGTAGCTGTTGATAACATTGATACAGATGCAGCAGAACATGTTCACAATAGTAATGAGGATACAGAAAGCCAAAACAACCAGGTAGATGATTCTGGACATGATGAATTGGAGACTAGGCAAACAGATGGTGGTAGGCATAGTGAAAGGATAAAACAACTGCCAAGCCATTTAGAGGATTATGAGGTGGTTTTACCACCCTCCATCACTCACTCCTTGCCCAATTCAATTTCAGGTAACACTGTATTGTATCCTCTTTCGAATTATGTGTCTTACAATAAATTTTCAAGCTCACATGTTGCTTTCCTAGCTGCCATCACTTCACATGATGAGCCAAAACACTACTCATAGGCAGTGAAGCATGCACATTGGAGGGAGGCAATGACCAAAGAGATAGAGGCATTAGAGGCAACTGGAACATGGACCTTAACAACCCTTCCTCTTGGAAAACATGCAGTAGATTCCAAGTGGGTCTACAAAAGTAAAATTCAAGCCTAATGGAGAAGTGGAGTGCTATAAGGCAAGATTGGTAGCTCGAGGATTCACTCAAGTGGAAGGAGAAGACTTTCATGCGACCTTTGCACCGGTAGCAAAGTTGGTGACCTTGATAAGTCTGTTAACTATAGCTGCTGCAAAGGGTTGGCTTGTTCATCAACTTGATGTAAACAATGCTTTCATACATGGAGATTTAATTGAAGAAATTTACATGAAGATACCACAAGGGTTTGCCAAGAAAGGAGAAACCAGGGTATGCAAACTGCAAAAATCCTTATATGGTCTACGACAAGCTTCTAGAAATTGGTATGAAAAGTTTACCAAAGCACTAGAACAGATCGGGTTCAGACAATGCAGGGCAGATCATTCCCTATTCATTTATAACCGAGGAGATGTGTTTTTGACAGCACTCATCTATGTGGATGATGTTATACTTGCTGGAAACAACTCAAGTTTTATGCAAAAGGTAAAACATTACCTTGACAAAGAATTTAGTATCAAAGACTTAGGCCCTTTGAAATATTTTTTGGGCATAGAGGTTGTACGATCGGCTAAAGGTTTTGTGCTCAGCCAGAGGAAGTATACACTGGATATTCTCAAGGAGTCTGGTATGCAGGGCTGCAAACCAAGTAAATTTCCTATGGAACAAAATTGTAATCTACGAATCAATGATAAGGATCCAATAGTAGATGCAACACGATATAGAAGGTTACTTGGTCGATTATTGTATTTGACAGTTACAAGGCCTGTATCACATACGCAGTCAACACACTTTGTCAATATACGACAGCACCAAGGCAAATCCATATGGCTGCTGCAGAAAGAGTTCTCCGCTACTTAAAGTTCACTCCAGGACAGGGTATATATCTATCCAGCACCAATGATCTGAAGCTTCAAGCCTTCTGCGATGCTGATTGGGGTGGCTGCCCACTCACCAGAAGATCACGTACGGGTTACTTAATCCTTCTTGGTGGAGCACCTATCTCCTGGAGGACGAAGAGACAGACTGTGGTGGCGAAATCATCAGCCGAAGCTGAATACAGGGCTATGGCAGCCACTGTCAGTGAACTGATATGGCTGCGCTGGTTATTACAAGAACTATCCATCTCACAACAAGGAGCTACACCCCTATTTTGCGACAACCAAGCAGCTCTTCACATTAACAAAGCATGTGGAAATGGACTGCTATTTTGTTCGAGAAAGGGTCCTATCGGGTGATATAAAACCTATAAAGATCGGGACGAAGGACCAAATAGCAGACATTTTCACAAAGCCTTTAGGAAGAGATAGATTTGAATCATTGCTTAGCAAGTTGGCCATTATTAATCTCCATGCGCCAACTTGAGGGGGAGTGAAGGAATGTTAGACTTCTGTTAGTTGTTAATTGTAACTGATTAGTTGATAAGGGTAATTAGTTTGTTATTCTTGTTAGACCTTTTATTAAACAGATAGAGGTCAATGTAAACAGTATATATAGGTGAAGACTTACACCAGAATTTGTAAGTGAAGGAATGTTAGACTTCTGTTAGTTGTTAATTGTAACTGATTAGTTGATTAGTTGATATGGGTAGTTAGTTTGTTATTCTTGTTAGACCTTTTATCAAACAGATAGAGGTCAATGTAAACAGTATATATAGGTGAAGGCTTACACCAGAATTTGTAACACACAGTTACACAATTATCATTCAGTGAAATTGATGCATATTCAGAAATTGCAAATTTACATAGAGGTTGTGGCTAGTGATTAGGAATGGTAATCCTTCTGACTTAAGGTATGTTTGATTACTTGACTTCTAAAAAGGGTCTGTGGATATTGTTCACTATTTGTCTTTCAGAACTCATACTTGCACAAATTATTTTGATTGGATTATTTATGATTGGACTGGACAGTGGAGGCTTAGGATTCGATGTCATGGTTTTCTTAGGAGATTTAAGACTTAGGATACACAATCATCACTATTATCACACTCGTCCTATATTTCTCATTTCAATTCCATAACCTGTTTCCTGTGTATTTATTTTCTCATTTTGCTTGATGTTGCATCTTAATTCCCTTCCTGTTCATGGTTCTCTCTTGTTCGTTGGCGAGAGTACATTCTTCAACCTCAAAAAATTTGGTTTCTTTAGAATGTGAGTTGGGATGGTTGAGGCTTTGTTTTGTTGTCTCAAAGTAGAAACGAGCGTGAATTGTTGTTCTGTTTCGTGAATTGCTGGGATTTGGAAAATAAGCTAATTGTTTGAAAGGTTTTCTTTAGTGCAAATTAGGGAAACTCAAACTCGCGTTATATCATAGTTGACTTTCAAATAATTATTTAGTTTTCAGGGTGTTTAAAGATTTTTATATTATTAATACTAGCGGCAAGACTTGCAAATTAGTGCTTGTTTGGCAGTATTTCTATTGCTTTTATTCGTTTTTATTGTGAGATTAAATTTAATATCTTCTATACTAATCTATACTAATATATAAAGATGATAGTTGAATTTTGGTTTCAACATTTCAAAATACCAATACTTAAAGATTAAGCATGGATTGATTCCTTAATTTATTTTAAATTTTAAATTTTTAAAAAGCAAAAATTGTATACACTTATTCTTTAGAATATGGCTTAATAAATAAAAGAATTTTACAGGTATAAACTAACAATAGAGATTATTAGTGCTTAGAATAAACCCTTGAAAAATACATGAAAATAAAATAATAAGTGATGCAGTTTTACGTCACATGCAGTTTTGATGGCTTTACGCTACATACTACTTTTAAACCATTCTAATGACCTAGGTTTAACATTTTATGACACATGCAGTTTTTTTTTTAAAAAATTTAAAATAAGTGATGCAGTTAAATTTTTTTTTTTAAAAATTTGGAAATCAGTTTTATCAGTTTTATAGTGTAACTATTGGTATTTTGAAATGTTGAAACCAAAATTCAACTATCATCTTTATATATTAGTATAGAAGATATTAAATTTAATCTCACAATAAAGATGAATAAAAGCATTAGAAATGCTGCCGCTAGTATAAATAAGTTTTAAATAAATTTTTTTGTTCGGATCCCACCCTAATTAGCCCTTTGGGCCGAGTAGGTCCACAGGAGTATCCCCACAACTTAAGTCATTTGGGCCCGCTATGAGACTAATCTCTAGTTCAGCTTATTGAGCAGGATATTTTACCTATTGATTATCAGTCTCCCATAAGCAATAATTGTTATTTTAATTTGCTTATAACAGTTTCTCAAAACAGGGACACGGTACCGTGAAACTAATTCTAACAATTCAAAGCCACTCTTCTACGATTTACAGAATTTCACTATTGTCAAACATACCAACTATATACATACACTCGCACCAAAATACTAATGCCAAATTAATAACTGTAACAATATTGAGATGATTAATCGATACTGCCATGTCAAATGTCAATGGTGAATGAAGTCTTGCATTAGATTTTTTATAGTGCAGCAAAGTTGTCTTTTTCCTTTGCATGTGTAAGATCCACGTTATTGTCCTCAGGGAATTATTAGTTAATGGAAATTTTCTTCTGTGGGGAGATAATGGCCACTAAGAGTCTGTGAGGCCAAGCTGCGTTTGGAATTAAAAAAGACTACTGTCAATATGCCAAACAAAGGCCAACAGACACCAAAGGAATGCAATTTATTGATCCATTGTGGTTGTGGAAATCTATCTTAGTTTTATTTTCTTTCATGCCTTAAGAACATTGTCCTCCACTGCTAATCTACCAGCACACTTTGTGGTTCCACCTGCCATGAAGCTTGAATGTTGAAATGTGCCTGCTGACAAATAAACATTTATATGGTGTATGTGCTTCATAGTTTACACCTATGAAAGGCCTAGAACATGTTGCAAGAGACAGAATAAGAAGTTTGTGAAAAACTAGAGATCCTAATTTATTTTAAGAGAAGTTGTGACTTTTTGACTGAAGATTAAAGTTACATGCTTTAAGCTACAAATCAAACCATATTGCAAACGTGGTTCAACACAAAAGCATCTCGCCGATTCAGACAAAAGTAAAAGAATTATGATATTCGGACACCCGGGATTGACACCCGAGTGCGACACCAAAACACTGTAGCGCTACAGTAGTGCTACTGTAGCAAACCTTTTTTTTTTTCTTTCAAATTTTGCCTTTTTTGTATAAAAATAAAAATTTAGTTTTTTGATACTAATATTTTTGGTTAATTACGTGCAAATATCTGATTAATTCAGTTTATTATATGGTTAACGGGTTTTTTTTTTGGGACAAATTTCGACTTTTTTTAAAACCAAAACACGTGGTTAATCCTTTGAAAATGGTTGGTTAATTCAGTGTATTCTGTGGTTAATCGGTTATTCTGAAGCTTACAATCATTTTTCACAACCATGTAAATATTTGATTAATCACATGCAAATTTCTGGTTAATTCAGTTTATTATATGGTTAATGGGTCTTCTTTTTTTTTGGGACAAATTTCGACTTTTTTTTTAAAAACAAAAACACGTGGTTAATCCTTTGAAAATGGTTGGTTAATTCAGTGTATTCTGTGGTTAATCGGTTATCCTGAAGCTTACAATCATTTTTCACAACCATGTAAATATTTGATTAATGACATACAAATTTCTGGTTAATCAGTTTATTATATGGTTAATGGGTTTTTTTTTTGGGACAAATTTCGACTTTTTTTTAAAAACAAAAACACGTGGTTAATCCTTTGAAAATGGTTGGTTAATTCAGTGTATTCTGTGGTTAATCGGTAACTCTGATGCTTCAACCATTCTATATGGTTAATCACGTGCAAATATTTAGTTAATTCAGTTCATTATATGGTTAATGGGTTAACAAAAAATGTTAATATTTAAAAAAACAAAATTTTTTTTTATACAAAAAAAACAAAATTTGTAAAAAAAAAAAAAAAAAAACTACTACTGTAGCGCTACAGTAACGCTACTGTAGCGCTACAGTGCCCGGGTGTCGCACTTTGGTGTCGCACCCGGGTGTCCGAATATCAGCTCTCGCATGCATTTTGTGTATTTGGCCAATAGATTATGTAAAAGAATTATGATATTCGGACACCCGGGATTGACACCCGGGTGCGACACCAAAACACTGTAGCACTACAGTAGCGTACTGTAGCGCTACTGTAGCAAACCCTTTTTTTTTTTTTTTTTTTTTTTTTTTTCAAATTTTGCCTTTTTTGTATAAAAATAAAAATTTAGTTTTTTGATACTAATATTTTTGGTTAATTACGTACAAATATCTGATTAATTCAGTTTATTATATGGTTAACGGGTTTTTTTTTGGGACAAATTTCGACTTTTTTTAAAACCAAAACACGTGGTTAATCCTTTGAAAATGGTTGGTTAATTCAGTGTATTCTGTGGTTAATCGGTTATCCTGAAGCTTACAATCATTTTTCACAACCATGTAAATATTTGATTAATCACATGCAAATTTCTGGTTAATTCAGTTTATTATATGGTTAATGGGTCTTCTTTTTTTTTTGGGACAAATTTCGACTTTTTTTTTTAAAACAAAAACACGTGGTTAATCCTTTGAAAATGGTTGGTTAATTCAGTGTATTCTGTGGTTAATCGGTTATCGTGAAGCTTACAATCATTTTTCACAACCATGTAAATATTTGATTAATGACATACAAATTTCTGGTTAATCAGTTTATTATATGGTTAATGGGTCTTTTTTTTTTGGGACAAATTTCGACTTTTTTTTAAAAACAAAAAAACGTGGTTAATCCTTTGAAAATGGTTGGTTAATTCAGTGTATTCTGTGGTTAATCGGTAACTCTGATGCTTCAACCATTCTATATGGTTAATCACATGCAAATATTTAGTTAATTCAGTTCATTATATGGTTAATGGGTTAACAAAAAATGTTAGTATTTAAAAAAAAATAAAAATTTATAAAAAAAAGTCAAAATTTGTAAAAAAAAAAAAAAAAAACTACTACTGTAGCGCTACAGTAACGCTACTGTAGCGCTACAGTGCCCGGGTGTCGCACTTTGGTGTCGCACCCGGGTGTCCGAATATCAGCTCTCGCATGCATTTTGTGTATTTGGCCAATAGATTATGTAAAAGAATTATGATATTCGGACACCCGGGATTGACACCCGGGTGCGACACCAAAACACTGTAGCACTACAGTAGCGTACTGTAGCGCTACTGTAGCAAACCCTTTTTTTTTTTTTTTTTTTTTTTTTTTTTCAAATTTTGCCTTTTTTGTATAAAAATAAAAATTTAGTTTTTTGATACTAATATTTTTGGTTAATTACGTACAAATATCTGATTAATTCAGTTTATTATATGGTTAACGGGTTTTTTTTTTTGGGACAAATTTCGACTTTTTTTAAAACCAAAACACGTGGTTAATCCTTTGAAAATGGTTGGTTAATTCAGTGTATTCTGTGGTTAATCGGTTATCCTGAAGCTTACAATCATTTTTCACAACCATGTAAATATTTGATTAATCACATGCAAATTTCTGGTTAATTCAGTTTATTATATGGTTAATGGGTCTTCTTTTTTTTTTGGGACAAATTTCGACTTTTTTTTTTAAAACAAAAACACGTGGTTAATCCTTTGAAAATGGTTGGTTAATTCAGTGTATTCTGTGGTTAATCGGTTATCGTGAAGCTTACAATCATTTTTCACAACCATGTAAATATTTGATTAATGACATACAAATTTCTGGTTAATCAGTTTATTATATGGTTAATGGGTCTTTTTTTTTTGGGACAAATTTCGACTTTTTTTTAAAAACAAAAAAACGTGGTTAATCCTTTGAAAATGGTTGGTTAATTCAGTGTATTCTGTGGTTAATCGGTAACTCTGATGCTTCAACCATTCTATATGGTTAATCACATGCAAATATTTAGTTAATTCAGTTCATTATATGGTTAATGGGTTAACAAAAAATGTTAGTATTTAAAAAAAAATAAAAAATTATAAAAAAAAGTCAAAATTTGTAAATAAAAAAAAAAAAAAAACTACTACTGTAGCGCTATAGTAACACTACTGTACCGCTACAGTGCCCGGGTGTCGCACTTTGGTGTCGCACCCGGGTGTCCGAATATCAGCTCTCAAAGTAAAACATAGAAATAATGAAGCCCAACATCTGATGCGTAACTTATGCAAGTTAAGAGTAAGCTGATATAGGAAATTGTAACATAAATATATTCACAAATAGATGGCAAATTATTTTCAGCTCCCCTGCTCCATTCAATCAATCCAATATCTGATGCATAGCTTATGCAAGTTAAGAGTAAGCTGATACACCAAATTATAACATAAATATGTTCACAAATAGATGGCAAATTTACATGCCTGTTTGGCCGCATTTGTAATGCTTTTAGTCATCTTTATTGTGTAAATTTTTTCAACTTTACAATATGACTTCTTAATGTAAACACACATTATATACTTAATCATTACGTTAATAACATTATGTAGTGAATAAATCTAAAAATAAATAAGATACATATTTAAATTAAAAAACAATTCCAAGGTACCAAATATAATTTAGTTACAACTATCATTTGGCCTTAGCATCTCATAGTCTAGCTGAAGTAGGAGATTAAGTATGGATTAAATTTCAGGAGCTTTGTGCATTTCATTGCATCACAATCAAAATAAATCTATATTGTTAATTTTTTTAAATAAAAAGTCATAAAGCATACCAAATTGAAAGAAAAAAACACGTAAATTACTTCTAATAGTTGTTTACCTTGTCACGATTTTCAAAAAATCTTCGTACTTTTCATCATCTTTAAGGTTTTTATGTTTGATAAACTACAAATTAAATAAAAAATGTAAGTCTAAAATTTGGAACACCATTATCGTAATCAATTGTAACAAATATAAAGTATTATTAAAAGAACATATTACATCCTCAAGTAAGATCATTTTTTGTTTCAAATGTATGAGCTATCACGACATCTTTTGCTTGGTAATGTAGCTTCAAGTTTCCTAATAATTTTATAAAAAAAAAAAAACATTAGTATTTTAATAAATTGTGGAAATACTACCCATACATAACCATCCAAACCTTGTTTTGATCTTCTAAGATCATATTCTCACTTCTCTAGATGATCTAAAATATTCATAAAGACAAAGAAAATATCTAAATGGCGCTCCAAGATTTGAATTTTTGGCACTTCAAGATTTAAGTTTCTGATTCTGGTTAATGGCATCTGCTAGCTGCCCTTGGGAATTCTTGTTCCCAGATTTGGTTCCTCCTTCTAACCCTCCAGTTTCTCTTACCCTCCCTCGGGTTGAGTCCCCTTCTTCTCCTTCGAATGGTTTGCATCATGGTGACCTTGCTAAATCGCATCCTAACCACCCTTCTGGGATTCATCCAAAATCCTTTGCTCAGGTGGTGAGCAGTGCGGTAGATATCTCTCTGTCTCAGCTTCCAAAACCATACCTCAAATGCGACCTAGTTGCAATAAAGATTTCTGAAGATGAATATAAGTTGGGGTTAGACAGCTCCAAGAATTGCCTCCATGGTAGAGTGATAATGGTGAAAGGTAGTCAACCGATAAAGGCCACATAACTTCGTTCTAAGCTTACTGCTTTGTGGAAACCGGTTGATAATAGAGATTAACTCCTCTGGGAAAGGGATATTTTGAGTTCTTCTTTGCTTCTTTGGAAGATCTAAGAAGAATTTGGTCAGCAGGATCTTGGAGTTTGAGTCTGGGTTTCTTGAGGTTATCAAGGTGGACTCCAGAGTTCAATCCAAACAAGCTAAGACAGTCACATGTTCAATGTTCGATTCGCCTATACGACCTCCCTCAAGAGTATTGGCGCCCGAAGACTCTTTTTGAGATTGCTAATGCGGTGGGTACTCCAATTGCCCTGGATGAGGCTATAAGAACCAGGTCAACGGGGCGTTTTGCAAGCATTCTAGTGGAGATAGATGTGAGGAAAAGAATTCCAAATGAAATCATGGTGGAACGCGAGGACTTTGCTTTGGTTGTGTCTCTGGATTATGAGAATCTGCCAGCTTTTTGTGACTTTTGTCATATAATAGGTCATGAGCTATCAAATTGTTCTAGGCAGAAGAAAGATTTGATCAAATCATCCAATGAGGACCAAGTCAAGCAGACTCAAAAAACAGAAAAAGGAAATTTGGAATATGTCCCTAAACAAATTGTGCAGCAACAGGATTCATCAAAGGTTGCTAATTCCAATGCCATCATAAAGGATCATATTCAGGCTGAGGTTCCTGATAAGAATCAGCCTGTGGTTATTGAAAAGGATCAGCCAGTGGTTACTGATAAGGATCAGCCTGTGACAAACATTGAGAAGGATTTGGTTTTGGTTAATTCTGAGAAGGATCTGGATGAGGTAATTGGATTACCTCATATCGATATTGTGCCAGACAGGGGAGACATAAATTTTGTCATTCCTATCTAGGAAATTCCTAAGATGAATCAAATAAGCCCATAGCAGAAGGTTTTGGAGGATGATAATGAGTCTATGAAACCCTGTATGATGAGTCATAGGCTCAGTTGAATGAAAACACTGATGATGATATGCCTTCTCTAATTGATGACTCTGAGAACATTGTGGTTCCTGATTCTATTAATGGCAACTCTGGTAACTCGGAGGCCTCAGTTTCTAACAATGAAATCAATAATGATCCCTCAGTAGTTGCTGCTGCAGAAGATATCTCTCAAGGAAGATCAATTGATGTTCAGCTGCAATGCAAGGATGCAGGGGAGGCTGTTTCTGGCTCAATTCAGGTCAAAAAAGTGAATGAGAGGGTAGCCAAGGATATTAGCATTTTGCAAAGCAGTTTGTGGAAGGAGACTTTAGAGGAGGAAAAATAGGAAGAAGGCTTTTCTCCAGTGTGCTCAAAATCCCAAAAGAAAAAGCAAAAGAAGACAAAAAAGCAAGCTCAAAAGGGGTAAGTCTATAACACTCGTTATAGGGCAGGTTCAGATCAATCTTTAGCCTTTTAATATGAAAGTTTTATATTGGAATGTTAGGGGTCTAGGGAATAATGAAAGTAGACTAGTTTTGCATAATCTATGTTCAAAGCATAAACCTTATTTGTTGTTTCTGTCTGAGCCTTGGATTGTCATAGATAACTTTCCTACTAGGTTTTGGAGCAGTCTAAGTATGAAACCTTTTGTTGTTAATGATAGAGGGGATAGGAATCCTAACATTTGGGGTATTTGTGATAATAATCTTGATCCTGCTATTCTGGCTGTTTCTTTTCAGCATATTTCTATTTCAGTTTTGTCATTTGATGTGCTTCTCTGTTGTTTATGCTTGTACATCATATGTTTTAAGAAGGGATTTGTGGATTGAATTAGCTAGTCTGCAGCAACAATTCCCTGGGCCTTGGTGTTTCCTTGGGGACTTTAATGCTATTCTAGGATCTCATGAGAAAAGGGGGCAGGGGGTAGGCTGCCTTTAAGGATATCCTGTGATGAGTTCAAAGCATGGTCTGATTGTTGTGGCTTAACTCATCTTCCCACAGTAGGCTCTAGGTTTACTTGGTCTAATAATAGAAGTTTGAGGAATTATAAAATGAGACTGGATAGGTCTATATGCAATGATGATTTTTTTGTTTTCTGGGGTAGTGTTTCATGTAGCACAATCACAAGGAGTTGCTCTGATCATTATCCTTTATTGTTATTACTGAAAAAAGGTGGCCATGTATACCCTGCTCCTTTTAAATTTATGAACATGTGGTCTGAGCATGCTGATTGCAGAAGAGTGGTTAAAGATGTTTGGCTGAAACCATCTCGGGGGTGTCCCATGTCTGTTTTAAGCCATAAACTGAAAAGTTTAAAACATGCTTTTAGGGAATGGAATAAAATAGTTTTTGGCAATGTGCATAACAATGTTTCTGCTGCTAGGAATTCCTTGGATAGCATTCAATCCGATATATGTTTAAATGGTTTATCTGATACTCTTGCTGATATGGAATTGAATGCTCAAATCAATTATCAAAAGGCTTTAGGTTTTGAAGAATCATATTGGAAGATAAGTCTAGGATAAAGTGGTTTCAGCATAGTGATAGGAGCTATGCTTTTTTCTATAAAACTGCAAGAATAAAAAATGTAACAAAACAAATTAGTATGCTTAAGACTGCTGATTCTGTTTTAACTGATAGCAAGGATATTGAAGATCATGTCTTGAGATTTTTTACTGATTTGTATGCTTCAAATAACAGTTGTTTTGATAATGGTTTGGCTGATAGTGTTATCCCATCTATAGTTGATCCTATTGATAACAATATGCTAACAAAATTGCCCTCCTTAGAAGAAGTTAAGATGGCTGTTTTTTCTTTAGATGTAAATAGTGCTCCTGGGCCTGATGGGTTTGGGGGAGGTTTCTACCATACCTTTTGGGATATAATTGGTAATGATGTTTTCAATTCTTGCTTACAATTCTTTATTCAAGGCTACATACACCAAAACCTCAATTCTAATGTGATTGTTTTGACTCCCAAATTTAAAGGAGCTAATAGGGTAGAAAGCTTTAGGCCCATAGCTTTAGCTAACTTCCAGTTTAAAATAATAACCAAGATTCTAGTTGATAGATTGGGGATTATTGCTTCTAAAGTTGTTTCAGAACAACAGAGAGGCTTCCTTAAGGGTAGGCAAATCTTAGAATGTATTTGTGTAGCTTCTGAGAGTTTCAACATGTTAAATAGAAAATGGTTTGGGGGAAATGTAGCCTTAAAGTTTGATGTGAAGAAAGCTTTTGATACTCTAGATTGGAAGTTTTTGATTCATGTTTTGAAGAATTTTGGTTTTGACTCTAAATTTTGCCATTGGGTGGAAGTCGTTCTAGCTTCTGCAAGTCTTTCAATTTCAATAAATGGCCATATGGTTGGTTATTTTAAATGCAAGAGGGGTGTGAGACAGAGGGATCCCCTCTCCCCCTTGATGTTCTGCTTGGCAGAGGAGGCCTTGAGCAGGGGAATCACTGCCTTAGTGAACTCGGGCAATTTGGCATGCATGTCTAGCCCTAGAGGGTTTGAAACCCCTTCCCATGTAATATATTCAGATGACATACTTGTCTTCTGCAAGGGAACTAAAAGAAATCTAGGAAACCTAATGAATCTTTTTAGGTGGTATGGTGAATGCTCTGGACAAATTTTATGCTTTGAGAAGTGTAAGTTTTTTCATGGCAGCATGTCTAATAACAGAGTCTCTGAAATATCCAGGTTCTTGGGTTTCAGGGCAGGCAACCTCCCTGTAATCTACTTGGGAGTGCCCTTGTTTAAGGGTAAACCTAGGAAGACTCATTTATAACCTATTGTAGATAAGATTAAAAACAGGCTTGCTAGTTGGAAAGGTAGCATGTTGTCCTATATGGGAAAGGTTCAACTTGTAAGAGCTATTATTTATGGCATGATTTCTTATAGTTTTCATGTTTATTCATGGCCTAAGTCTCTGTTAAAACAAGTAGACTCATATATAAGGAATTTTGTTTGGTCTGGCCAAGTAGATTGCAAAAGGGTTGTAACTGTTTCCTGGTTTAAAACTTGTTCTGCATATGTGGATGGTGGTTTGGAATTAAGGTCTGTTAAGGCCATAAATGAAGCATCAATGCTGAAGCTTGCTTGGGGAGTTCTTTACTCCCAAAGTCAATGGGCTATTTTCTTAAGAAGCAGGTTTTTAAGAAGATCTAGCCCTATATCTTATTATATCCAATCTTCTATATGGCCTGGAATAAAAGTCTATATTCCTATTGCTAAGGAAAATACTGGATGGGTAATTGGGAATGGCATAGGCATTAACTTTTGGAATGACTATTGGCTAAATGATAAGGATACTGTTATTTCTCTTCTGAATCTTCCACTTTCTTTAAACTTGAGTGCAACAGTTTCTGATTTTATCCAAGATGGATCATGGTCTTTTCCGGATTTTTTCATAAATAAAATGCCTAACATAGTGTCTACTGTCAGAAAGTTGGCTTTGCCACACAGGTTGACTGATGATATGCCTTGTTGGAGGCTTTCTAAATCTGGTGATCTGACATTCAAGGAGGCTTACTTATGGTTTAAGCCTGTTGAGAACTCTTGTTCTTGGGGGAATCGGATTTGGAAGAATCATATCCCTCCTTCTAGATCTTTCATGCTTTGGAGAGCTATTAACTGTAAAATGCCAGTTGATGATAAGTTTAAAAAGAGAGGTTGTCAGTTGGCCTCCATGTGTAATCTATGTGGTATGGCTGAGGAAACTTCAATGCATTTATTTCTTCAATGCCCTTTTGCTTTGGAGATTTGGAATTGGTTATCTAGTATGCTTAATGTTAGAATGGATCTGTCTTCTTTTTCTAATTTGCTTTTAATATGTGAGAAAAAATGTAGTACTCAGTTGTAGGATGTTATTATTTCTGGCATAGTTCATTCTGTGTGGGTAGTATGGTTTGTAAGAAACAAATATAGATTTGATGGCTTCAAAACACATCCACGACTTGCTTGTAATATGATTTCAGCAGCAGTATCAATGACAGGGAAGTTAACCACAAACACTTGTTTTAATTCAAATGATGATTTAAGAATTCTTAATGCTTTTTCTATTGAATTGCATTTCAGTAAAGCTCCTAGGATCAAGGAAGTCACTTGGATGCGTCCAATTGTCAACTGGATAAAAGCTAATTCGGATGGAGCAGCTCTTGGGAACCCTGGAAGGTCAACCTGTGGAGGCATCTTTCGTGGATGGAATGCTGATGCCTATGGATGCTTTTCAGCAAATCTTGGTAGCTCATCTTCACTATTTGCAGAGCTGGTTGGTGCCATGTACTCAGTAGACATAGCCTCAAGGAAAGGATGGACAAATCTTTGGCTTGAAACAGATTCACAATTGGTTGTTATGGCTTTCAGAAATGGATTGGATATCCCATGAAAACTTCAGAATAGATGGAATAATTGTATTGGATTAGTTAAGAATATGAATTTTAATGTAATCCACATTTATAGGGAAGCCAATGTTTGTGCAGATAGGCTTGCCTCCTATGGTCTCCATCACCAAGATTTTACTTGGTGGGACTCTCTTCCACCTTTTATTGGTGAAGAGTTTGGCCGAAATAGGTTAGGCCTTCCCAATTATAGGTTTTCATAGGGTGTTTTCTCTTTTGCATGGGTTAAGGTACAATGTCCCCCCATGCTTTTATTTTTCTTTTTTCTTTTGTACTTTTTTTGATTAATTGAATTGTAGTATGCTGCAAGTGATAGATAGGGGTGATGGTGCCAACATAGTTGGGATGATCATCTCCTATAGTGATGCATTAGCATAATACTTTGATAAAAAAAAAAATACATAATACATTACCTTTCTAACTTTTGAGCCCACAATTCTCTTTTTACCATGTTCTAGAGCTGAGTCTTATCTGATATTACTGTGGAACCCCACCCAAAAGAGTTTGTTTTTTTTTTAACAACAAAGAGGCGTGCAAAAGCATCACAATAATTACTAGCATCCCAACTGGTTGGCACCCTAGATTAGAATAACGGTTTTTTTTACAACGACATAATATGAAGTATCTAGTATAAATTTATAATTCACCTTGTTGTCAACTGAGCATACAGATGCGATTGATCGCTCAGCCTTCCATATCATCCATAGTTTTTGAAAGTTGTCATCCTATGAATTTTTTAGTCGAATTGTTAATAGATTGATATGAAAAATGTTTTAAAAAAAAAGTTGGTCACTTAGAACCTACCTGCTTGTCACAGCACATGCCCGAAATATTTGTCATCATCTCTTGCAATAAATGGTAGCTCTCCTTGAACTCTAGTTCAACTGTACATTTTAAATATATAAGATGATTTTTGGTTGTTGTGTAATATATTAGTGTAATGCATTATATGTATAGACGATATAATAAATGTAAAAATACAATACCAGAGTTTGAGATAACAAAATATCCTTGAAGACAACATTTCTGGTGAAGTGCCCATGTTCCCCTTCAATTTTTCCTTCTTTTGTCAGGATTTTTGTCGCATTTTGAGATATGCCTCTTGATAATGCCACATATAATTGACCATGGCTGAACACATGTCGTGGAAGATAAATCCCAACATTGGGAATAGTCTGTCCATGTGCCTTATTTATAGTTATTACAAAACTCAGTTTAACAGGAAACTGCTTCCTAATAAGCACAAATGGAAGTCCCGCGCTCTCAGTTGTCTTTAGTTTAATCCTGGGCAAGAAAGCTCTCTTTCTAGCATGGTTGCCTATTATGATTTCTACATCCAACATATTCATAAATACACCCCAACATAGTAATCGTGAACCATTATAGAGGCCAGATTTAGGGTCAATGTTTCGTAACAACATCAACAGTGCTCCTTTTTTAACCTTTAGAATGTGCGGTGGCAAACCACCTGGAGCAATGAAATTTAAGTATTCCTGTTGATATAAGTTTCGTGTGTCCCCTTCGACCTCATCAAACGACAACAAACTCTGCTCTTCACCTAGGAATTGTTCGATAATCATGTCATTTAGCTTCTAACATGCATCCCAACCATGATCTTCTAATTAGGGGAATGCTTGTTGTATAAGTATACGTATCGATCTTTCCTCTTCCCATGGAATTGCAATATGTTGGGGCACCCTCACCATATCATCATCCTTTGTAGGTTTGACACCATCTCCAATACGCATAAGAAAGTCAGCAAAATCTTGATCGTGTAATGCACGCATGTTTTGGCGTAGACGTAATACCTTTGTGTTAGCCCATAGATGTGATTTAACAATACATGCAGAAATCGTCTGTGCCTTAGTCCCTTTTGGAACAACAGGAAGCATTTGCCGAAAATCCCCTCCCATGATCATCACTTCCTTCACAATCTAGAATATCCTTTAATGAGCGGTCTAATGCTTCTAAAGCATATCTACTTGTCATTGGTGCCTTGTCCCAAATGAATGTTGTGGTTTCTCTTATTAGCTTAGCGAGATCAGATTGTTTACTTATTGTGCAAAAGGCCCCTTCTTCTGTATTGATGGGCATCTTAAATCGGGAATGTTCCGTCTTACCACCGGGTAAAAATGTAGCTGCTATACCAGATGAGGCAGTAGCTAAGACAATTTCACCCAAATTTCTTAATTTTGCAATTAAGGTGCGATAAAGGAATGTCTTACCTGTTCCTCCTGGTCCATCCACAAAGAAAACCTGACTCTGCTTAGGTTGGATAACATCCATCATGGTATTGTAAGCAAACAACTGGTCATCATTTAACCTCTCAACGAAACTCAAATCTTCAATAGGAACTTAGACCAATAGCTCTTCCTGTTTAAATCTTGAAACAGGATTACCTTCAACGGTCTCCAATGATAATTCAGGCAAAGTATAATTAGTGATTTGTTTTCCATGTTGAAGTAATAGGTCATTCAAATCCCTTAATAGCATGTTAGTTAATGCTGGCCCAATCGCAGTGGATGTTGATGGATAGTCCTCTACCATGTGGGTGTAAAACTCATCCTAGAGGCTTCTTACATCAGTTGGTTCACAAAAGACCAATATAGTAGCAAACAATCTCCGTAAAGCGTATGGCATTCGTAGTCCTGATGCTTTAACCAAGCATTCGCGAATATTGTTGTCTTGTTCTAAAAAGACCCATTGCTCTGCTGCTTTTTGGAAAGTGGGATAGCGCGTGTTGTTTACTGTGAGCAAGTAATCCCAACTGGTTGGTCCTCTTATATGAGATAATAATACACGCAAATAGAATTTCTCGCTGTCTGAAGGTGACACTGTATAGATTCGTCCAATAACTTTCCGTTGTATTCTTCGTCTGACCCATTCTTTATTTCCCCTTTTCCACAAATAGTGTTCTGGAATCTCCCTATATAAATAACATCTTGCTTGTGGATCTCTCTGGTTCAGGGCAAATAATTGTGTGAGCATTGTTATGGAGTTACGTGCATCATTTAGCACATCACCGATTCTTTGATTTGTACGGTATCGCACTTAATGGTGATTTGGCAGGTGGATTTGTAATCTTTCAACACTTGGGTACATTCGGTACATGGTGAATGAAAATATTCTCCATAACGCCTCTGGAGCACAAATCCATCTTGCATCAATATACTGCTTGACCTCATCCATATGAACCTCCATGGCAACTAGATCAGGACCTTTATAGACATATTTATACAGGTACTTGATACTCTTGATGCTACTGCACACTTCAACATTTATATGACAGTTATACTTTAACAGTAACCATGGGTTATAAGGGACCACCCATCTATTATCTATAGACATATGTCTATTCAAAGTTACTGGACCATCATTCCGTCTTCTGTACCGTGGATATGAGTCAATACCTTGTCGTGTCTCTTGGACGATCTATTTTGGGAACCCTTTTTTACATTGGCCATCCTTCATACATTGTGATCTTGGATTCAGTATACTGCAAGGTCCATGAATCATGTGTTTTAGCACTGCGGCATGTAATTGTGGTTCTTGATCAAATTTTGGTATCTCTGCTCTAACAACGCTATCATATTCTTCTGGGTTATGTAATCTGTCATTAGGGTCCATGATCAGTAGCATATGCACGTGAGGCAATCCTCTTTTTTGGAATTCTTTTACATACAGATAACTTTTGACCTTTCCTAAAACCCCTTTAACAATTACGTCATGCTTCAATTGCTCGAATTTTGATCGGAAGATTCTTGTCAGCAAGTCTGGCCGATCTTGTGGAGTTTGCAATGGGCCAAGTTCAGCTGATATTTCACTCCATGAAGGATTGCATGTCATGGTAAGAAAAATATCAGGTTTGCCGTCATGAAGCACAATAGCCATACCATCTTCATATCGTTGTGTCATGTCTCGACGGCTACCAATAAAAGATGAAGGCAATATGGTTCTCCATCCGATATTTTCTACAAAGAGTAATTGTATGTGTTGATGGTGTTTGATGTATTTGACATATATTTTTGTATAAATAATGTTGATATATGTTATGAAAAGTACCTGTAGCAGTTTCTCCCCCATGCAAAGCATCTTGCAAGCCTTGATACAATTCCGAGCGAATTTTAATTTGGTTAGTTTGGACCCACCTTAAACTTGCTGCTTCGATCTTGACATAGTTGTCTACAACATATTGTTGTAGTAATCATCCGCTTTTAGCAATATGGAATAATCATTGGAACGAACCTACAATCCATGAAACCATTAATGACTAACGAAAACTAATTTTGTGTCAATTATATTTTATAATTAAAAAAACTGTAGAAATTACATTATGTACCTGAAGCATGTAACTGTAATATTCTAGACATGTTATAGTTTGTCCGTCATCATTTGTGGTTTCGCGGTCCCATCCAAACGTTCCGTAAGGGAACAATTAATGGATCATAATATCCTGTAGTTTCTTTAACATTTATTAGATTCCCGACATGACTCATGACGTTGATATCCCTTTCAGTTGAGATTGATACCGCGTCTCCACCAACGACAATTGTTGCGACTTGGGATGCAGTTGGCATATTATACTATGGTTGATTAGCAGGGCGCTCCTTGATGAGTAGACTACAATCATATACATCTGGACGTTGTGCAAGTTGCCTCAATGCGTGCACATATGGATTGCAACCATGGAGCATTTGTTGCAATTTTTGAACTATATTTTGTTGAAGTTGAGGGTTTTCAAGCATCCTGTTTTGTAACTCATGCTCTGTATCGTAGATGTACATTTGCAAGAATCATGGTCTTGAACCCTTAGTTGGATAGAATCCTCCTATCTTATGATAAATTGCACCTTGAGCACGAAAACTATATATGCCACGTTCAGTTGCAGCGACATTCTCATCAATATGTACACCCATTGAAGTGAATGAAAGCACATGATTGTAACTCCTAATATGTTGTCTAAAATGTCTTCCTTTAGCTGAACTGTCTGAAAATATTTCTAGCAACTCTGGAGGTGCATCTACTTGTTCAAACGATATCTTCCCACCAGAGCAGCACATGTCACGTGATTCATGATAAAATAATCGTGGATTGCAATGTGTACATGTGCTTGGGGGTGGCAAACGGGAAGCGGCCATTGTTGAAGTATTGAGAAAATTTCTAGCACTATTATGTTTTGTTCGGAAATTACATTGCAATTGTAACAGATTTTTTAATATGCATATTATTGACTATGGCATGCATAAATTTTGTAAACTTTTTTATTATTTACTTTGATTGAAGACATATAAAATTAGGATCTAGAAATTAAATAATTACTAAATATAACTAAATAAATTTAAATAAATTAGTAGCATTTATTATTTACTAACCATGTGCAGAGGCATTATTTTGGATATTACTTGGTCCTTCTAGTCCCACATGTGTTGCTTGAAAGCTTCTTCCTGACAAATTAAAATATTAAATTTATTTATAATTTATAAATAAATATATGACAAAGGTTAAGTACTAATACCAAAGATATTTTTAAATAAATATCAAATATATTAAAATATTGTTAACGTTTTTGTACAAACCATGTTCAATGTCATTATTATGTGTACCACTTGTTCCAGCTTCATTGTCATGGGTGCCTTGAAACCTTCTCGAAGCAGAATTATTATCTACATGATTTAGTGTAAAAATTTTCTATTAATTTAAAAAAGCAGTCAAATGTGTATGTGTTTAGTCATTAATAATGGTAATGAGAAATGTCTCATTACTAAAAAAAATTGTTACCTGTAGTATACTGTTGAGTATTGGATGACCAAGCCAGACGTCACATAGATGCCGATCTCATTCTAATTGGCTCCATATTCAGCCTTTGATTTGCAATTCTATAGTTGTCTCTTCGTCTAGCTGATTGTTGTTGTCTTTGATTAGCGGTCATCCTCTGCCTTCTATTTCTAGTAATTTGCCTCCATATATCACATTGATGATCTTGTGATTGTCGGTTATTATTATTATCCATGATGATATATTACCTATTTATGTTACAAAAAACATAGATTATACATGAAATATAGTATGATCTAAACTTAAATTAACATCGTAAATAATTGATTTTGAAACTATTAATTAAATAGTATCGATGCATTAATATTTCGTAATTAATTTAAAATACTTTTAATGGCGTTATAAACTTTTTTAGGATAATGTAAAATTTGTTTTATTTATTAATACCGTCATTATATTATGTTATATTTTAAATTGTATCTTTAAAATTATAGTATAAATAAATAAGTTGGGTTTGTTAAAATTATTTTATGATCCTATTTAATTTTTTAAGCATGTAAAAATCTTATAGTTTTAAAACCCATTATGAGTATGTTAATTTTCATATAAGATTATTTATCATATTACCAAATGATTTTTTTTTTTTTTGACTTTCCAAAATACATTTGAGGATGCATTATATGAAATTTAAATTGATAAGGGTAAGACAAAATCGACCCCACACACACACATATTAAAACTAACAATTTTTATGGAATGTAAATTTTACAATTTTGTAGTTGAAAGATAGTAAGCCAATGTTTTTTTTCAATGGTTCATTAAGATATATTATTAAATTTATTTTTTGAAAGGAATATATATTTTTTATTAAAGTATCAAAAAGGGGATAATTATTTGAAATTTTTTATATTCAATGTATATAATTAATAAAATATTTTTCACTATATATGGGCTGTTAAAATTATTTTTTTAGTTAAAATATTTGGGTTATAAATAATGTTGTCACTAAGATTAAATTTTATTTTATTTTTGATGAAAAAAGAGTTAAAAAATGTTTGGGTCGATACTTCAGGTTTTTTATATTTCAATTAGAAATAATTATTAGGTTGATTGTCAAATTGTTAGTACGTGTATAATGTTTTGTTTAAAAAAATTTATTTGAAATGTGGTAAATTATTTAAAAAAATGTATAAGAAGTTCAAAATTTTTAAAAATGTTAACCAAGATCATTCTGATTGATAATAGTAAGTAAACTACCTTTTTTCTTTATAATCAGGAGGTCAGCAAAACATTAATTTTTTGTGTTTGTTCGTTGGCTCAAGGTTTCTAAATTAAAATTTTAAATGATTTTAGGTTGATTTTTAAAATTTATAGTGTACACGTGAAAAAAAAAATCCAGTGTATCTAACTTGAGGTAGCATTAGTTGCTACCCAGGAACCAGTGATAGAAATAATTGTTGCGTTGATATGAGTAAGTTAAGCTAATTAGTATAGAGTAAGTTTTAAAAACAAATAAAAGAAATAAAGCGTAAAAGATGATATAAATAAAAAGAATATACAATTCTAACATATTTGAAATAGCATTAAATGTTTATTATATCTCTAGATTTTATCCTAAATTTGGACCTAAAAAAAAATAAAATTTGAAGCACACAGTACATATATATTAGTAGTAAAGTGTTTTAGTATGGGAGAGTTATGCACACTTTAAAACAATATCCAATACGAAACAAAATGAAGGCAAACAATTATTAACAGGGAAAAAATTATATACTTCAAAACAATATTCAATACAAATCAAATTATATTATTATAGATTCTTCTGATTTTGAAATAGTTATTAATGATTATCAAATATTCAGATTTTTTTGTGTTTTGGAAAAATATTAGGCAGTATATAATAATAGAATCAAATGGGAAAATTTTTTTGTGACGGAAGAATCAAGTGTCATATAGATTAGTTCAATTCAAATATATATTAAAGACATTTATGAAAAAAGATTCCTTCAAATTTTACAGTGTTTAATAAAATTCGTTGATACTAAAGACATTTTTGAAAAAAGATTCCTTCAAATTGTACAGTGTTTAATAAAATTCGTTGATACTAAAGACATTTATGAAAAAAGATTCCTTCAAATTGTACAGTGTTTAAAAAATTTCGTTGATATTAAAAAAAATATCCAATACATCATTTCGTGGGAATTAAACAGAAGCAGTACAATCAATGTGTTAGATACAACTGAAAATAAATAAATAAAATTAAATTTGAGGAATTTTTGTTATAATAAAAGAAAGTATAATACAATACAAATCCTAGAAATTATAATAAAAGAAGTAAAATTGAAAATGTGTAGGTTAGAGGACCGCCGGAAGAAAAGAACGTCCAATGCAAGTTGAAGGTGGACGGATGTTGATGACGGCGGCCCTCGTGGGTGACGAAAGATGGCGTATCCGACTTGCAAGTGATGGAAGACGTGATGTGTGAAGTGTTGCTGATGTGATGGTGAGATGGAACTTGTGTTGGAGCTGCGATTTTGGATCTGGAACAGTTGTGTCTGGAATTAGATCGATGACGGCGCGTTGGTGCTCAGATGGATCCGATTTATCTGGTGGAAGTGGCGTGGCGGTGCAGTCTGAAACAACAGATAAGAAATGTAAGTAGGCATATTGGATTCAATAATAAAAAGTTAAATACATATCAAAACAAATAAAACGGCGAAGGAGACCATACTGAATGGATTGTTGATGGCTTTGGATGATTGGTTTTGTTTTTTTTATAAAAGATGGAGAGAGCCTTTCTCTGAGAAAGTGCAGAGAGATTTTGAGTTATAATTGTGTTTGTAGACTGCATGATGCAATGATTATAATGAGTTGAGGATTATGATTGTTGGATTAAGCGGTTAAGAATTTAGCTTTTTTGAAATGGTTATCTTTTCAAATTGGTTGATAATCATTGTTATCTTTTTCAAGTGAAGTCTGATATGTATTATCTTTTCAGTGGTTATATGCAGTTACCTTTTTTTAAGGAAAAGAAGGAATGAAGTTGATATGTTTTATTTTTTAAATTAAAAAAAAAGGAACTGAGTGGTTAGGTGCCGTAGTGGTATGCAGTTACCATATATATATGTTAGGCACGTCAGTTACCATCTATGTATGTTAGGCATTTTTGCTTGGCCCATTTATCTTTTGTTTAATTTAAAAAATTAATTTTTTTAACCAATGTTTCAGGGGTAAAAGAGTAATATTAAAAGTAGGACACCAAAAAACAGTTTTTTTTAAACTCTCCCATTACCTATTAGTATAGATATATAGGGCGGGGATCAAGAGGAACTTTAAAAGAGTTATGCTTGGTCCCAAGAGTGGGCTTTGTTGAAGCCTAGCCCGTTCTCTCCACCTGTTCGGAAAAAATGAGTCATGTGACCCGTGATCATATGACCCGACATTATCTCCTAGTTCCGACCATGAAACTACATGATTTTCCAGCACAAAGGTCAAATGGTTGCATCTAGGGGAAGCCCCAAATCAAATCAGGAAAAATAAGAGGATTTGGGAGTTATTTGGTTCGAAAGTAAACAATCGAAAATTGAGAAAAACCTCCCCTTTGATCTCAATGTTTACATTGTGAAATTTTGTCAAATGTTTTTAGTATGTCTATGTGAGATGTTGGATTAAGAGAATCCCCAAATCAATTTTGAGTTTAATTGGACCAGAAAAGAGATCAAAGAAAGAGACGAAAAATTAAGAATCTGATCCTTTAATCTTGAAAAACTTGTGATTCTGGTATTTTATTCTTCAATTAAGGGTACACAAAACTGACAAAAGGTCCTATATACATCATACAATCAAAAGCCCTAATTTTATTCATTCAGTTGAACTTGAATTTGAAATTATGTGTATTAGTGTTCAATGTTTGGATTTATGCGAGAATATAATATATATTCAAAGAACAAAGATACTACAAATCTAAGTAGGCTTTGATATCAATTGATAAAAATTATATAATAAATCTATATACAAGATTATGTTCAAGTCACATGCATAAAAAAATTAAGACAGAAACATGTAGATAATACCAAAAGAGGAATTCTTGTTGTCAATAGTTGTGATTCAATCGATCGAGAGAACGTGAGAGAAAACTTCTCTTTGATTGATAAGCACATCCAGTGTATCAAACTGCCTAGTGGGAAAACAGTATTATACCTTATCAGATGAAAATAGGAACTTCTCAGCATCCATCAAGGTAGAGAGCCCAACCGATCACTAGCTATCTGTAACTAGAGCCCAATTACAATATCCATCAATTAATTAAGTGCTATAAGTAAATAATAATTTACATAATTAATATATTAATAATTCAAGAATATATTCTAGATAATTAATTAATGTTAATCCACCAAATTGAATAATAATTTAAGTAGTTAATTTTCTTCAAAAGGACCAAAAATCTCCCCATATTTTTTTTAGGGATTAATTTGAGCTTTTACTCGTTTTTTAAATATTCAAGTGCATAGCTGAGATTAGTACTTAAGGAAATTAATTGAATGAAGGGACTCAATTTTTATACTTGCTTGGTTTCGATTTCGATTACACTGCTTTTACATTGGTGAAGGAAGGAAGTGAAAAAAAAAAAAAAAGTTGATGAAAAAGGAAAAGCATGGTAGAAAAATTATTGAGTAAATATATCTCAATCCACGTGTCAGACTGCTAAATGGTTCACGCTGGAAACACAATCCAGCATGTCATTGATTGGCTGATACCATATCCAACTTATCCAAGTTGGAAACAGGCAGATAAGCTACTTTCCCAGAATGACTTTGGATCACACACACAACAATCATAATCCACAACAGCACTTGTTGGGCATAAAAATTATATTTCAGGGTTTCTCTTTCATTCTAGTCACATTCAGCAACTCAGGAAAATGGCCCAAGCTATGGCATCAATGGCTGGCTTACGTGGTTCCTCTCAGGCTGTGTTGGAAGGAAGCCTGCAACTCAATGGGTCATCAACCCGCTTGAACGTGCCTAGCTGCAGCAGGGTGTCGTCTTCAACACGTTCAGGGATGCTGACAGTTAGAGCCCAGCAGGTGCCTGTTGAACCGCAAAGCAGCCGCAGGGCAGTTATTGGTCTTGTTGCTGCTGGTTTGGCTGCTGGCTCTTTTGTTCAAGCTGTGCTTGCTGATGCCAAACCCATCAAAGTTGGCCCTCCTCCCCCACCTTCTGGTGGACTGCGTAAGTTTTTACTTGTTTTGATAAATGCTAACTAGTGTAAAGTTCTAGATTGAAGTATCTCGGTGTGACACATCAATTGAAGGCTATGAAGCACGGACACCTCTTCGAAAGTGCGGTGTCGCGTGTCGGACACGCCTCGGACACCGACACTTCACGGACACTCCTCCGACACGTGTCGGACACCCCTCTGCGGTGTCTCAATTAAAAAATAATTTTTTTTAGGCTCGGACACCTCTCAGACACTTCTCGGGCATGACTTGGACACCTCTCGGACACTCCTATCATAAAAAAAATATTTTTTTTAAAAAAGTCAACTTAGAATTTTGAGATCATGGGTCACAAACTTAAATATTTTTGAAACAAATATTTACTAAAATGGTCATGGGTCACCAACCCCAAATTAGATCTTTTACTTTTTGAGACATAAAACAAAATTATGCCTCTTAGCATTTTTTGTGAGGCTCATTACCATAGGACCTAACTAGTTGTTTTATAAAACATGATTCATTTTCTTATCTTGATATTATTTTTGTAAGAATTGTATTGTGAAATGACCCCTTAGTCTTAGTATTATATATATATATATATATATATATAAGCGGTGTCCCGGTGTCCTATGTTTTGGACGTTAGCCGCTTCGCAGTGTCCGTGTCGTGTCGTGTCGCGGTGTCCGTGTCAGAGTCGGTGCTTCATAGATTGAAGGCTTGAGATGAGCAGATGAATTAATGAGTTCTGTTATTTTAAGTGACATATTATCATTGGTGGAGGATAGAGAAAGTAACATCAATTTGGGCCATAAGATTTTTGTTCCTAAGAGTGGAAATCACTAATTTTCATGTGACATTGTAGTGTTGTATCCCAGCAAGTTTTATGCAGAAAGAGGGTCATGAGTGTTGCATTAAATTATGAAAGATAAAAAATAAAAAATAAAAAAGAAATGGGGTAGAAACTTTTGAAGTAGATTTAGAACGAATTTGACTTAATTTCTTTGGTTAGAACCTGTTAGATTTAGCGCGTGTTTGGAGTAGCTTATTTTATATTCAAAAGAGCTTCTAATAAAAAGTTGTTTTTTGAAAAAGAGAGAAATAATATTTCCGAAATATACATTTAGAGGCTAGGAGATGGGGGAAAATCAGAAATGGGGTTGTTATTAATGACATGAATGGAATTTGGTGAAAACTATAACCATGGTGGGTGTGTTTGGCAGCTGGAACACTGAACTCAGATGAACCAAGAGACCTTGAGCTGCCATTTAAAGAAAGGTTCTTCCTTCAACCATTGTCTCCAAGTGAGGCAGCACAAAGGGCAAAGGAGTCAGCCAAGGACATTGTTGCTGTCAAGAAGTTGATAGACAAGAAGGCTTGGCCATATGTTCAGAATGATCTGCGTCTGAAGGCCGAGTATCTTCGGTATGATCTTAACACTGTCATATCTGCAAAGCCTAAGGATGAGAAGAAATCCCTCAAGGAACTTACTGGCAAACTCTTCCAAGATATCAGCAATGTAAGTTGAAAAAAAAGAAAAAAATAAAAGGAGATAATCATATACTTCTTTGTCAATTTAGTATTGTGAGTGTTTGGATTAATTACAACAATTTCTAATTTTCTTTATGTTTCTGTTTAACAGCTGGATCATGCAGCAAAAGTTAAGAGCACCCCAGAAGCAGAGAAGTACTATGCTGAGGCTGTATCTACTCTGAATGATGTCCTTACCAAACTCGGTTAATGTGATTAATTTCTTGCTTTCTTGTGTAAGCTTTTGTCTTTGGTTTTCCCAGACACTTTGTTTGACTTCTATTTGAAGAAAATCAAATGAGGGAAAATTCGCTATAAATAAGCAGGAAATTATCATCAATTAACACGATGGTTAAGGTTGCTTTATTAGTTTTTGAAAGCCCATATGCTGCCTCAAATGAAATAGCCAAATGATATCAATATCTAGACGACTTCCCTCCTCCCTCTTCCAAAACAGAAAAGTGTAACTGACTATAGAAGTTGGAAGTTATTGTCAATGTAAAGTTTTTTACGCTAATAACTAATCACAAATCATGATATGAGTGACTTTTAACTTAGTTAGAATAAGAATCGAATGTTTTTAATGATGTGTCAATTTATAAATTGTGGACAATGTAAACTATCTTTACGCATACCAATTAAATCCTAATTTTTATTTTTTTTGGGTGCGTGTGTGCACGTGGGGGGTGGGTACAAGGAAGTGGAATCCTTATTTTCCGAGTACAAATCAAGAGAAGCTCCTACCCTTAAAATGGTCTCAGTATTGCTCATAAGATCCTAGTCCTATAGAGTTGCACTTGAAGGAACATTAAGTTGCAGCATGAAGGATTAGCAATTGAAAAAAGGATGGAAGTGGCTTTAAAATAATAAAAGCAGGGATGAGTATATTGCTGCAGTCATACAACCATCAGAGTTGGAAGTCTTACAGAATAAATTAATTTTTCAGTAACTACAACGGAAATTTGATTTTGAAATTACTAGTTGTATTTAAAACTGGAAAAACTAAGCTAAAGTATACTGGCAATTTAGCCTAAAACAATTGAAATTTACTTGCAATTTTAGTCTCAAAGCGAGCGAGAGAAAAACTTCAATAGGCACAAACGCACAAGTCCTCAACCTTAACCACGAACAATAAAAATGTGTCAAAACACTATAATTTTAGTGGCTCCCGCATTTTATCTTTTAAATTTTACTTCATCTTCTATCGTATCTTTTCTAGAAGCATCTCTCTCTCTTTCTAACCTTCTCAACCTGAGATAGGAAGTGTCGGCGCCTAAGCGGAAATTTGTCTCAGAATTTTTTTTCATACACATGAATTCAGTGATTGAACCCAAAATCATATACTTACTGGACCATAGTCCATTCTTTTTTTTTTTTTTTGGTTAGGAACCTACTCTTTTTAGTCCTTTGGGTCGAGTGAGTCTACCAGAGTATCCCACGGCATAGGCCCTTCGAGTCCGCTATGTGATTAATCTCTGGTTCGGGTGATTGAGTAAAGTTTTACCCCTTCATTCTCAGTCTCCCAATGGGGGTGACTCCACAAGGATTTGAACTCGGGTTTCCCAGGTTCTCCTCCTTATGAGGGCAAGTTGCTTCCACTTGATCAACACCATCTATTTGGACCAACATATATTGGTAAAATGCCTTGCTTTGTTATATGTAAGAATTAAAAAAAAAAAAAACATTAATCATATGATTGGTTCCAAATTAGAAGCACAAAAGTCGAATCTTGAACCAATATATGGAGGTCGAATTTCATCAGGTTTTACTCAATTAGAACCAATGAACTAAATCAAACAACCTAATTAAATTGGTTTGTTATAAATTTTTGATTGACTAAATCGAATTACACCCATAGCTTTTGCTTCACAATGATAACTAAACTTAACCCAAAAATTTAGAAGGTTAAGGACATGTAGTTCTTCGTTCTCACCGTTAAATTTTCAATTAAAGGTCTATATCTAGAGATATGGAGCTCGCACAGTAGCCCTAAAATGTAGAATAGCCATTCCCAAAACCACAACTATGTCTCTGTAAAATCACCACTGCAGATTCGTGCACCGTTGGAACGCACTGAAACTTTGGGAGCTGGTTCAAGGCTTGTTTTTCTTTATTTTCATCGGTCAGATTGGTAAGTGGAGGTCTGAAGCTTGGGTTGAAGTGGTTTCGATTGTCGGATTTTCAAACTGATCGCGTATTCGTGTTCGTGGCTTCGACATCTTCGAGGTTGCGTCTTTGCATGTGAGTTTCGTCAAGGTATGTTGGTGTTGACATCGTCAAAATTTATCCTTTTAAGCTATTTAAATTCATTCTACTCCTATTCTTAGTCCCGATATCGTTTTCAGTGCATTTTAGGCTTTTACTTGTTTTTCTGCTGAATCAGTCGACAGTGAATCGACCGTGAGAGTGGAGGCGGATCTGCCTTTGCATTGTACAAATGCTGTTATTGTAATTTCCTCTTTCAATTTCGTGCCTTGATTCAAATTGGTTCATTGATTGAAGCTCTGTTTTTGATTCGGTGGTTGTTTTGGTCTTTCTGGCTGTTTTTGGACCTTGTGCGTGTGCTCGGGACAATTTTTGGTCCAATGCACATATTGTGGGTGTCAATATCAAATTCGAGTTTGTTGTTGGAAAGCATGCCGAGGTTCGTGCCAGTAGCGTAGAAGCATTCAGAGCTTTTACAGGAAAGTGCACACATCAGTAAGGTGGGGAGAAAGTAACCGACATCGTAGGGGAGGCAAGCATAGTGTAGTATGTTAAATTGTATGTGTGTAGGGTGCCCCAGACCCTACTAGTATGTCAAATAATCGACAATGGCTAAACCCTATTGAATTAATTTTATAATGTTATCTAGGGTTTAGCTGTTGTGGGTTTATCGATGTAGGTACGAAACCCTAGGTTAGATGAGCTGTGCTGCTGGGAGTTGTCTGATTTGTCTGTGCTATGATGTTTGCTATCACATGTTGAGAATTGACGATTGGTATGCTTGATGTGATTTTATGAATATCATATGCATGTGTTAGTACTGTTGATGATGATGTGATGGTTATTCTGATATGTGATGATGAGATTCAGGGTTAGCACTGTGGTAATGCCTTAAGAATATGGCTTTGAGGCCGGGGATGTATGGGCATCCATGATGTGATTGTGAATATGTATGAAGGTTCCGGTGTTAACCAAAGGATTATTGTTGCATTGCATATTGCCAAGTGGCAAGTCGTATGACTGGAAGCCATGCTAGGTTAGTTGTACTAGAGTGCAAGTACGGATTACGGAAGGGCCGGCTTGTGAGAGACCTTGGGGATGTACGAATTGGTCTTGGGAGGTTCATAGTGACCAGTAGGTAGCTCATATTGTGTCGTGTTCCCTGATATAGCCTGTTTTTCCCGACTTTACCATGAGTATCCATGTTGCAGGTGGACGTTCCGAGGCGACCCAGACACCCCTATTGGAGTTGAGCTTATAGGGGGATGCACTCTTATGGGACATGGCGAGCGGAAGGGTTATTTGGACAAACTAATTGACGTTCTCTGAGGCGAGCAATGAGGCTCGATTTTTTAATTTTTTTTTTTTTGGGGGGGGGGGGGGGGGGGGGGTCTGTCTTGGGGATGAGCCCCGTGTGAGAGATATCAGCCGACATGCATGGGAGTGAGACTCCTTAGAGGAATGATCTTAGAGTTAAACTTCGAGGATGTATTGTGTTGGTGTGACTCTAAGGATTTTTATTACTTGTCTGTATGTGTTGTGATGTTTGATAACATGCTATTATATATGTCCCCATCCCCTTTTTATGATATTGTTCGAGTTGCTTATCTCCTTTTTCTTCTATATTTTCTCTGTATGTATCGATACGATAGATGAGTAGCAGCATCAAGACAAGAACGTCAGTTTGGCAGGACAACAGAACACACCACTATATACAGAAGATCCCACCGCTGGTATATAGGTGCCATTACGAGGAGGGAGAAGGTAGTTCTAGACACCCACACCATTGAGGGTGTGGATATGCCGGATGTGTCTATAGGTAGTGAGCCTTTTGTATTTTTGATGTATTTTGGAGAGGCGGGTCGGCTATTTCTAGGATTGCTTCTTATGTATCTCTTTGACCGGCCAGTCTGTATTTGTTTATATTTCTATCTTTATTTTGAGTCTGTATAGATGATTATAGGTTGTGATAGTCCCATAGGGGGACTTAACGTACTCTGATGATGATATATACATATCATGTCTATATATGTGTGTTTATAGTTGCGGGTGTTAAAATGTTTTTAATTCTTTACAGCTTTCATATTATATTCACTAGTGCAAGAAGCACTTTTAACGTCAAATAAACACCAGACGTTAATACAATCGATGTTAAAAGTCACACTTTTAACGTCTGTTCCCAATCGATGTTAAAGTTTACTTTTAACGTCGGTTTTCTAAGAAACATACGTTAAAAGATTACTTTAACGTCTGTTGTACTCTACAACAAATGTTAAAAGTAATCTTTTAACATCGATTGTTTAGCCAACTAACGTTAAAATATTACTTTTAACGTCTATTTCTTGGACAACCGACGTTAAAAGTTTTTTTTTTTTTTTTTTAATTCTGGTTATTCATTATATCCCTTTCCCAGCTCCCTGCAGAATTCTAAAACACACAGTCATACATCCAGAATTCTAACAAGTCAAGAATACAAAATTTGTCACAATACAGAATTTGCCTTGACAATTCAGAATTGTATACAAGCTAGTCCACTATAATTCATAATTTGATTCTATACATGAAGAATTCTACAACCTAACAAGTCCAATATACATGCAATTCATACAAAACTAATCAATATCTTCAAAGTATGCAGGAGTTATTTTTTCTGCTCTTTTCTCTGCAGCATACTTAAAAAAGAATGTTGCAAAGCGCATCCTCAAGTCTCTGAATTCCTGTTTAGTGAGAGGAGACTGATCGTTGAAAGTCTGTACAAGTTCAAATAAACTCAACATTAAATTAAGTCATCACCAAAAACAAAATATAATTAATTAACTTGTTAAATTAATTACCTTCTTCCATCCGTCAGTAATAGACACAGAGACAATGTTCAGCATATGTAACATCACAAAATCTGCACACGACCAACCATCTGATTGTCTACGAGACTACAAATGAATATGAAATTTAATATCAATTAAATGTATATATAATAATAATAATAATAATAATAATAATAATAATAATAATAATAATAACTATTTAATAAACTACTTACCTTGTGGAAAATCCAATCAGGATTTGTTTTTGACTTCAACTATCTTCCACATATGATTATTTTCGCATGTATAAGCATGCTAATGATTAATAACCGGTTTAAGGTTTAGTTAATTATGTGGTTCTTTAATGGGACATCGGGATGTATCAGATATGATTGCTCTGAAATAAGAGGTCTACTTTAAAGAAAAACTGTAGTGGAATTATATTCGTTAACATAAAAATTAATGTTAATGTTACGATGAAAATAAGTAGTGATATGTGTGTGTGCACGTGTTTGTAGAGAGAGGGAGAATAGATCAAGTTATTCCAAGAGTTTTAAATTTACCTTATTCCTTAGCCATTGATGTAAAGATAATATATTTGTTCAAAATTATCATTAATAATGAATAGATATACTATAAATGTTACCAAAAAGGATATACTATAAAAACTAGACTTAATTGGAAAGAGAAAAATTAAACTGTATTTAATGAGAAAAAAAACACATTTTTTTTACCTTAATGGAATTTATTACAATGGTAATAATTGCATATTTCTAACAAATAATTTAATATTCTAATTAAATTTAATAATTAAGATAATTAGAATAATAAAATTTGCTCAACAAATTAAAAATCATGAGAGATAGAATAATTACTTTTTATATCCTCCAAAGCAATACGACATACTAAAACAGTAAACTTCAGAGAAAAAAAAGGAAGTCTCTTGTCCTCTTCTTTGCCCTAGATGTAATTGTCATTTTGAAACCGTGTCGGCGACTCAGATTTGGTTCGGCTCTCCGTTGGGGGCCGATTTCAGAAACGCTTGAAATCGAAGCATCCGTCATCTACGACATCTGGTGGGCTCGTAATCAGAAATGCTTTGAAGACCGTCAAACACCATTTCAGACAACCATCTCCAAAGCGCTTTCGATCTTGCAGGAATACAAGCAGAGATGCATGACATTTCCTCCTCAAATTGCTTCCCATCTAGACCAGATTATCCAAGATTGGCAACCTCCACCCGAAAACTTCTTCAAAATCAACTCAGATGCAGCAATTGGAGACGATGGAAGCTGCGGGTTTGGAGCCGTGATTAGAGACAAAGATAGGAATGTTCTAGCAGTAACAACTTGGAACGAGTCCTGCATCAGTGATTCCACCCTTGCGGAAGCCATGGCAGTTCGATTAGGGCTTCAACTCGCTGCTGACATGTTTTTTCTGAACAACGTGGTTGAAACAGATGCGTTGCAAATAGTGAGAGAACTACAAAAGGGGCCTAACACTAATTCTTATTTGGGCCTCATTATGTGATTGTGTATCTTTAAAATCCTATTTCCAAAATATTGAGTTTACTCATGTAGGGAGAAAGGGAAACCAAGTTGCACATGTTTTAGCAAAACATGTCTTAATCCACCCTAGTCAAATTTGGATTGAGGATATTCCCCCATGGTCACTCATTGTTTCATTTCTGATTACTGCCCAATTATATAATATCAATATTTTTTTGTCAAAAATAATATACTAATGTATTTTCATAATTTGGTATTTCAATACTTTTTATTTTCCTATCGTAAAATATTCTAAAACTCACTTATAAATGTACAAAATAACTTGATACATATAAAAATTCCAACTTACTAAACAAAACATTGAGATAACAAATAAATATATATTTTGTCGTAATTGCTATGAAATAATCAAAATATCAATTTGGTTAATTAAATATTGATTATTGTTAAGTCACAAAGCGTTTGACTTGTCATGCGTCTGACTAACACTCCTGTGGTCCTTGTGTGTTTTGATGAACCCAAACATTAAGCAATCGGTTTTATATTGAACCATCTGAATATTGCTAATCATCTACTTGAGTTGTGTAGCCCAAGAATTCTATCTTAGCAGATCAAGTCAACAAAAGGTTATGAAAGGATCAAAAGCTTAAATACAAGCGTCCGACTCAAAGCTGTCAAAGTACAATGCGTCTGAAGTCTGATTTACACTGAAGCCTATATCAACATCTCTTTATCTCATCAACTATGAAGAAGAACAATTAGTAGTACAAAAGCAAAGTATTCAACAATTGTCATCTTCACTGGAAGCTAAAGGAAAAAGGACTATCCATTCAATAAGACAATGGAAGAAGGAAAGCATCAAGCAATACTCTTTTAGAAGACTGTCTGTGCTTATTCAAGACCAAGAAACCTGAAGTAGTTAATAGTCAAATCCATGATCAAGTATTCGAAGAATAAAGTTGAAAAAAGAAGGATCAAGATTACAGACTAGAACAAGATCAAGAAGTCACACTTCAAGAAGCGTCTATCTCTCTTAGTATGCGTCTAAGCTTCTGAAAAAGTCAGAACCACTCTTCTGTCAGAATAACTTCAAGCAACCACAAGTTGAGAAGATGAGAAATGCCAAGTCACCTTTATGACACTAAAGCACACACCGAAGAGAAAAGCTCTCTATGATGAAATCACTTAATCTCGGATTCAAAAGCAAATGTGATTTGAAATATAGTTAATTAAACTTGTAATAAGTTTAATAATATATTTCTTGTCTTCAATCGAAATTAGAGAAAGGAGAAAAGACAAAAGGGCAAGGCTACAAAAAAGCATTCCTTATGTAAGTAAGAGAAAAGCTACTTTATCTGAGCTTTTCTAAGCGTTGCAAAAATAAGGAAAGAGCGCTGCCCAAATTTAGAAAAGCATGTCTCCTATACTCTGCTATCAACTAGGAATCCCCGACGTTCTTCAAAGCATTTATTATCAAGTCAGAACGGCTATTTCCTGAAGAACAAAGCTGCAGACTTTCGAATGGATCTCAATGGATCTCTGTGATCAAGTATAAATAGAAGAAGTCGAAGACCTGAATATAGAGTGATACGGTGATGAGCAACTAAGAGAAAGCTAATATTTACTCATCAATGAAAAACTATATTACTCAAGAACAACATTCATCTTTGAACTCAATAGCTGAAAGCATCGATCACTCACATATCTTCTTCTTACTCTGAAAGTCATTTGAGGAAGAACTCATCTGCAACTCACCAAGCTCTAAGTTCATATTCACTCTCTGTAGTGTCAAGATTGGTTGAATTGCTTTGTAACCTTGAAGCTGTGCTTCAAAACTCTCTGAGCTTGAAGAGGCTTGTTTCAAGAATACTTGTTGAGCCTAAAGAGGCTAGGTGTACAAACAATACTTGTGGTTGAGCCTGGAGAGGCTAGGTGTGCAAATAATACTCGTCTGTAACCTTGATCAGTTATAATGTTAAAAAACTTGGTGAAGCCAAGGACTGAATGTAGCCCGAAGTTTGTGGGTAATCCAGGATAAATCTCTGAGTATATTCTTTGCCTAACCTTTAGTTTATTATTCAGTTTGCTTAACTGTTTTTAGTAACTAACTTGGGTGTGCTAAATAGTTGCTGATCAGTTTGTTGAGAAAGGCGTCTATCTTCAAGTGTCTCTCATTTACTGATTTTGTTTTGTGCTTCTTAAACTCTGATTTTCGAAAACACTATTCAATCCCCTTTCTAGTGTTGTTTTGTGCCATTTCAGTTGGTATCAGAGCTCAGCCTCTGGGTTGAGCACCTCACAGTGTAGAGGAAAAGATTCTGAAGAATGGCAAGTGAAGCAGGTTCAACATACAGTATGTACAATCAGGGTACATACCTCAGCAAACCACCATATTCAATGGAAAGGATTACAAGTACTGGAAAAATAAGATGAAAATGTTCATTGAATCAACTGACTTAGATCTTTGGGAAATCTTATCTCAAGGACCATACAGTCCAACTGATGAAAATGGAAATGTCATTCCATGAAGCAGATGAACATCAGATCACAAAAATATGGTTCAGCTTAATGCCAAAGCAAAATATCTTCTTGTATGTTCTCTTAGCAGGTCCGAATATGACAAAGTTAGTAGCTATGAAACAGCCAAAGACATTTGGAACAGACTTGAAGAACTATATGATGAAGATGCTATTGTCAAAGAAACATCTGAAGAAAGATCAGTCAACAATGCTGACAAGCTTCCATCATCAAATACACCAAAAGATCAGCATTCTCAAAATGATGATGAAGATGAGGAAATTTCTGAAGCCACCAGAAAGATGAGAATATTCTGGAACAAAATAAGGGCTAAGAAAGCAGCAATCAAAACAGCTGATGATAAGATGCCTCCACTAAAAAAGATGATCAATTGGGAAGATTTGGACAAGAAATCAGATGATGAGTCTAAATGTCTACTTGGAGACACTGACTCAGATTATGAGGTAAATTCTGAATTTGAGGATTTACAATATGCCTATCATGAACTTCTCAGTGAATCCAACTGTATTCTTGATAAGTTCAAAGAACTTAAGAAAAATATGTGAAGCTCACTAAGGAGCATGAACAGAAAAATCTTGAGGTTGATGAACTAATCAAAGAAAACAGAAAGTTTAATGCAGAAATGCTTAGAGCTGAGATCATTACTGAAACATCACCATCTGAAGAAGTTTTAAAACTTCAACAGAAAGTGGAAGAGCTCACTAATGATCATGCTAGATTTGTCAAAGGCAAGAACAACCTGATGAAACTTCTCGGAAGTCAAAGGTCTAGCTTTGATAAAACTGGCATACATTGAAGAGAATCCTGATAAAGTATCTAATAAACTCTCAGGTAACGTGAAAGTTTCTATTAAATCTTCTTCTGAAATATCATTTACATTTTGTGGTAAATCTGGACATATCACGTCCAAGTGCTTTCACAAGAGAAAAGCTAAGTCTTCACGGACTAAAACTACTAATGGGAAATGACCCAAAAATGTATGGGTACCAAAACACCATATAATCCCTCTTGCAGATTTATTGAGTAGAACAAAGAGGTCTCCCATGATAGAAGTTGAAAAATGGACTCTCACTACTCACAATCACAAAAGAGTGTATATTCCAAAGCCTCCAATTTAAGCAAGGACATCTCAAAGTAAAAGAGAAACAACAAGAGGTCAGTGATTTATTGAGACAAACCACTTACAAGTAAGTATTTAAAGTTTTATCTTAAGATTTTTATGTGTGAATATTTGTATGATGTGTCTGATAGTTTAAGACCTGTCTGATATGACGTGGACCCTCTTTAAGACTGAGAAAGACATAATTAATTTCAAATTCTCGAATGATTAAGTGGGAAGTTAAGGAGAAAACGTTTCGCTCCCTCGGCTAGTTTCTCTCTCCACATGTCAACGTGATAAAGGCTGAGTGCTTTTCGTAAACCTCTCCCTCACACAACCTTTCACCTTCAGACTCATCTCTCTCTCTAAAGTTCTCACCTTTTCGTCTTCAAAACCTAATCTCTCTCTCTATCTTCATACTCAAATGGCTCACAAAAGAGCAACAAACCCTTCTTCTATCCCTAATATGGAAGAATCTGAAGCAATAAAAATAGCAATCGAGCCTGCAGTCAAGTTTGAAGAAATAAAAAATGCTAGTTTGGATGTATCTTCGGAATTAGACTACGCTGGATGGACAAACTTCTTTTCCATCAGAGAAAGCGTCTATCCCCATGTTGTCAAATATTTTTGGAAGAGTTCTACATCTTCAAGGCATGTACATTTGTTCAATATAGTTGGAAATGTGAACACTGTAAGGCACTGGTTCGACATTTTTGATCTTATAAAGGCTACAGGATGTGACAGAGAAGGAATCGGTTCGACAGATGATTGGGAAGAAAAGGAAGATAAAGAAGATATCAATCTTACTCTGTTTGGAGATCGGCTCATAGACAGCAAGTTTGTTCGTTACCTGACACCTAAAGCAAGGTTTCTACATTTGCTTCTAGCCAGGTGTGTCACTCCCAGGAAAGGTTATGTGAACATAGTCTCTAGATCAGATAAGTTTGCCTTATATAATCGTCTGCAGTTTAGGAAGGTTGATATAAATGATCTAATCTTTAACCACATGCTTAGAATAGTAGGAGGAAACAAAATATGCTATCCATATGCTATGTTGTTAACTAGGATGATCAGAAACAAAGGAACCCCTTTGAATTCTGAAGTTTTAAATCAGATCCTTGTTGTGTCCATAACAACCCTTGTTGAGTTAAGAATGAAAACTGAAGCAGGAAGTGACTTCATTAAGTCTTCTGAGAACCCTGTTGCTGAAATAGATACTGAAAGGATCCCTGAAGATTCCATGATGACAAGCCTATTACTTTTATTCTGTAAAGAAAAAGTAATGAGGTGTCTATTGTTAAAAGAAAGAAGAAGAAAAGGATGAGGAAATCAAAGACAGAAGAAACCCCAGTTCCCTTGACCAGTTCTGTAACTGAGTTAGTTGCTGGATTATCTCAGAGTTTTAACAAAAGGAAAAGAGTGACAAGAAAGAGAAAAGAAAGGAAGAATGATCAAGAAAAAGGTAGGTTGAGCAAAGGAATCAAGATTCATGAACCAAGGAAGGAAGAAGAAATGGTTCAGGAAAGGCTGGTAGTAGAAGAAGAACAAGAAGAACAAGAAATCCTTGTCGAAAGAGAAGAAACTGAAGAAGAAAGAAAAAGAAGGTTGGTTCTATTTGAAGAAAATTGGAACAAGTACAAGTATGGTTGGTGTGCCAAGTATAGGCCTAACCAGGATACCTCTCCCCAACCCATCAAGACTGTTGATGGAATACCTATAGAAGCGTGAAAGAAAGGAGTTTATTGCAAATGACACTCATGTTCCATCCTAAGATTTATTTTGGAAGACTATCAGAGAAAATATCTCTTAAGGAAGATTAAAAAGAACAAATGCACTCCAAGAGATGTAGCTGTTTACCTTGAGGATGAGAAAGGTCAATGGGATGCTGAATCATCAAACTCTGGTTTAACATAATATCACAAATGGAAGACTCCAACACAGAATGGCAGGGTTGGATTTGTTGCTCTGTAACATTCCGGGTATGTTGGACCTTCACAACCCTTACCTCTGTACCCCTTTTTCAGAAGCTATCTTTTCATGGTCATGTCTGGTCCAAGAGTTCATCTCCTTAGAAACACTTTTTATTTCTGTTGTGTTGGACCAAGGCAGTTCATTACATGGCTAGAAGATTTTATCATCTATGAGGATGAAGAAGAACATCTTCCCCCTCGTAGGTCAACTGAAAGCCTGTTTTACACCATAATCACTCACTCCTTAGTCAATAGATTGAGTCTCTGGTGTAGAACTCCAATTCATGAAGAAACTGTCTCTGAAAACCTCCCTCCTTTACATCAGTTTTTGTGTCTGAACTCTCTGCACAACTCTATCTACTCTATTTCTGACACCTTTCATGTGTCAAGAAACTCTGTCAATGTTATGATTGAAGATTGTCTTTCAAACCTTGATACCTCATCTGAGCCAAATCTATCTGACATTGATGATGAGTATTATGCTCCTATTCATCAAACCTAAGCATATCTTTTGTTGTTCCATCCTTGATTAACATACTGCATCTGAAACTCTTGAAAGAACCAAGGTACCTATCTCAAATCACTTCTTCCTGGATTTGGATGAAGAAGTTGATGAAATAAGAAATGTGTTGAATTTGGATGAATCTTCTAAGGAAGATGAAGAAATAGTGTTAGAGGAAGTTCTACAATCTGTTGAAAAAGAAGCTGTAATGGAAGAAGCTAGGATTGTTGAAGTTCCTTCTGTTGAAACAAGCTTGGAATCCCTCTCTGCTTCTGAAGTTATGTCTGCACCTTCTGGAAATGCTTTACTTCTGCCATGGTATGACAATTACCATAAGGCAATGAATTCAGATCAAGAAATGGTTGAAGCCATCCTTCTCCTTTTGGACTTCGTGCAAAACAATCAAGAAGCTGAGATCCCGCAAGAAGACCCTCAACATGTTGAAGTTGATCAAAGAGCTGAACAGAATCCTGCGTATGTCAGTGATCCTGTAGCTAGAGCTGAGTTGCATGGAATGAGACAAGAAATGAAGCAAGTAGTGAATCTTCTCCATAAGATCCTCGAGAATATGAATTGATTAAAAAGTCTTTCAATAATACTTTTATTTTAATTTTAATTTCTATCCTTTTGGTCTATTTTGAACTAATTAAAAGCTTTTGGTTGAGCATTTGTTTGGACTCTTTTTTTTTCTTTTTTTTTTCAATCTATCATGATGATTAAGTTTCTCTAATATTTGTTGGTAGTATAGACTGTATTGAAATTTAATAACTTTACTTATTTGATTTTCTGCCAAAATGCCTCCCCAAAGTACCAAAGTACTTACCTTTTTTATAATGCCAAAAGGGGGAGAAAGAGTAATAAAGAAAGAATATATGTCAAATTAAAGAAAGAAGGATTAAAAGAGAAAGAGTAAGAATGTATGGCAAATAATTGATATATGTTTTTGTTAGAATGAAAACTCTTAGCTGTTATAAGCATAGCATAAGTTTAGGGGGAGTCTCTAAACTTTCTTGGTAACAAAATAATTTGACAATCTCTTATATGTTTATGCTAAAACTTTATCATCTATATATCTTTTTGATTGTTCAATATAAAATCATATGGAATGTTTGTCATCATCAAAAAGGGGGAGAATGTTAAGTCACAAAGCGTTTGACTCGTCATGCGTCTGACTAACACTCATGTGGCCCTTGTGTGTTTTGATGAACCCAAACATTAAGCAATCGATTTTACATTGAACCATCTGAATATTGCTAATCATCTACTTGAGTTATGTAGCCAAAGAATTCTATCTTAGCAGATCAAGTCAACAAAAGGTTATGAAAGGATCAAAAGCTTAAATACAAGCATCTGACTCAAAGCTGTCAAAGTATAATGCGTCTGAAGTCTGATTCACACTGAAGCCTATATCAACATCTCTTTGTCTCATCAACTATGATGAAGAACAGTTAGTAGTACGAAAGCAAAGTATTCAACAATTGTCATCTTCACTGTAAGCTAAAGGAAAATGACTTATCCAATCAATAAGACAATGGAAGAAAGAAAGCATCAAGCAATACTCTGTTAGAAGACTGTCTGTGCTTATTGAAGACCAAGAAGCCTGAAGTAGTTAACAGTCAAATCCATGATCAAGTATTCGAAGAATGCAAATACTATCTTCTTAAGAAGTTGAAAGAAGAAGGATCATGATTACAGACTAGAACAAGATCAAGAAGACACACTCCAAGAAGCGTCTATCTTTCTTAGTATGCGTCTAAGCTTCTGACAAAGTCAGAACCACTCTTCTGTCAGAATAATTTGTTTGATTCAAAAGACATTCAAGCAACCACAAGCTTAGAAGATGAGAAATGCCAAGTCACCTTTGTGACACTAAAGCACGCGCCAAAGAGAAAAGCTCTCTATGATGAAATCACTTAATATCTGATTCAAAAGCAAATGTGATTTGAAATATAGTTAATTAAACTTGTAATAAGTTTAATAATATATTTCTTGTCTTCAGTCGAAATTAGAGAAAGGAGAAAAGACAAAAGGGCAAGGCTACAAAAAAGCATTCCTTATGTAAGTAAGAGAAAAGTAACTTTATCTGAGCTTTTCTAAGCGCTGCAAAAATAAGGAAAGAGCGCTGCCCAAATTTAGAAAAGCATGTCTGCTATACTCTGCTATCAACTAGGAATCTCTAACATTCTTCAAAGCATTTATTATCAAGTCAGAACGGCTATTTACTGAAGAAAAAAGCTGCAGACTTTCGAATAGATCTCAACGGATCTCTTTGATCAGGTATAAATAGAAGAAGGTGAAGACCTGAGCAATAAAGGGAAAGCTAATATTTACTCATCAACGAAAAACTATATTACTCAAGAATAAAATTCATCTTTGAACTCAATAGCTGAAAGCATCGATCACTCACATATCTTCTTCTTACTCTGAAAGTCATTTGAAGAAGAACTCATCTGCAACTCACCAATCTCTCTCTAAGTTCATATTCACTCTCTGTAGTGTCAAGATTGGTTGAATTGCTTTGTAACGTTGAAGTTGTGCTTCAAAACACTCTCAAAACTCTCTGAGCCTGAAGAGGCTTGTTTCAAGAATACTTGTTGAGCCTAAAGAGGCCAGGTGTGCAAACAATACTTGTGGTTGAGCCTGGAGAGGCTAGGTGTGTAAATAATACTCGTCTATAACTTTGATCAGTTATAGTGTTAAAAAACTTGGTGAAGCCAAAGACTGAATGTAGCCCAATGCTTGTGGGTAGACCAGGATAAATCTATGAGTATATTCTTTCCCTAACCTTTACTTTATTATTCAGTTTGTTTAACTGTTTTTAGTAACTAACTAGGGTGTGTTAAATAGTTGCTGATCAGTTTGTTGAGAAAGGTGTCTGTCTTCAAGTGTCTCTCATTTACTGATTTTGTTTTGTGCTTCTTAAACTTTGATTTTCGAAAACACTATTCAACCCCCCTTCTAGTGTTGTTTTGTGCCATTTCAGTTGGTATCAGAGCTCAGCCTCTGGGTTGAGCACCTCACAGTGTAGAGGAAAAGATTATGAAGAATGGCAAGTGAAGCAGGTTCAAGCAATAGTATGTACAATCAGGGTACATACCTAGTCAAACCACCCATGTTCAATGGAAAGGATTACAAGTACTGGAAAAATAAGATGAAAATGTTCATTGAGTCAACTGACTTATATTTTTGGGAAATCATATCTCAAGGACCATACTATCCAACTGAGAGCTTAACTATAAAATTTTTAAAAAATAAGTCATTTCTTTTGATATGATTGCTCTAATAAGAGGTTCAATTTTAAGAAAAATGTGAGGAAATATTTTTTTTTTAAAAATTAATGTCAATGTCACAATGTAAATGACTTGTTACATTGTGTGTGTGCATGCGCGTGTGTGTGAGACTTAGACCCTCAATTATTGCTTCACAATCCAAAGTCAACCTAAAAACTTAAAAGGTCAGAGCTTAAGCATAATTTTTTTTTTGAAGAAGCAAAAGTATATATATCGGAGTGCAATGGGCACTCAAAACCCGTATACAACAGTAAGAGAGCCTTAAAGTATAAAGAACAGTTACAACGACACCCGTTCTAGACACTTTTTAGGATCTATGCACGAATCTGAGAAGCTACACAACACATCCCTATTCTTTGCATTGAATCATTTCCAAGAACAAACCTTAATCCTATCCGGTAAATAAATCATATCCACTTTCGCATCCCCAAAAACTATACAGTTTCTTATTTCCCAAATACACCTGGATATCGCATGCCAAATTAAAACCCAGCACCTTACAGCTTTCTTCTTTTTAATCCTCTGCGCAAAACTGAGTAACAGGGACCGAACCTGTGTCTGTGAAGCCAGGTCCATGCCCACCCAAGTTGATATCTGCCTCCAGACGTTAGAAATAAATGGGCATGTAGTTACAAAAAGATGGTCTTTGTACATCCCGAGTATGATATGATCTGAAATAGCTAGGTAATGACCGAGCTTTGGCCGAGCTTCACTGGAATAACCGAGCATAAGGAGCTCAGGTTGAGTTGGACTAATGAGAAGAGGGAATTGTCTAACATTATTTGAATATGAGAAGATAATCAAGGTAGGTAGAAAGATAGAAACACCAGATATCCGAAAATAGTGGGATATGATATCAATCAAGATATAACTAATAAATATGTGATAACTAACAGATAAATAACTATCCGAGATATACGTAAAAAAGATCTTATCATATCAATAAGAATATCAATCAGTATTAGATAAAAGGACTTATCAAGATAAATAATTCGTGACGAATAACACTATAAATATAAGGCCTTCCCAAAGAGAGAGGACACCTAATATTTCATAGAGAACTATGTTAGCTTTGATTCCCACTTGGGATACGTAGGAGCAGGATCTCATCCTGTCAAGCTATATTCTAAAACACCCTTAGTATTGATCCTTAGAAATATAGGTCACACCCCGTTTCGGCTAGATTCCGGCAAATACGGTTTTTGGCAGGAACATTTGGCGCCCACCGGGGGCCGAGGTAAACTTTCCCTCGGCCACACACTTACATCATCTGCACATCATCTGCTAAACGGATCAATCAGAAAACAAATGGAGATGAATCCTTTTCTGGATCTGCCCATCAAGAAAACCAAGGAAGAAAAAACTTATCTCTCTTATTATTTAAGCATTGTTGTTAGAATAATTACCTGACATTTGGTGTATTGCCTATTAGGTCGTTGATGTGCCATACAAAATTGAATGTTTGCAATAGGAAGGATAAAGCACACGCTTATGCTGGTCCGCACATTTGGCGCAAACCTCAAATCACCATTTTGATTTCGATACTCATGGTGAAGAAAATCAGGGAAGAAACAACTCATCTTTCTTATTTCTTATTTCTTATTTTCTCTTCTACTAGATTGTTGATTAATATCCAAATTCTATTTAGGATTAGCTACGCAATTCGTTAAAATAATAATAAAAATAAAATTTAATCTGGAATTTGAATTTGTTGAGATTATGACATTATATTTATCGCTATCGTCATCATCTAAATTTTCGAGATTCTAGGGAACACTACCTTAGAGCTAAAATTGTTTATAACACATAAAAGTGCAAGATGATAAAGTAAATTTTTTTTTTTTCATAAAATAACCTATTGGTCTTACCATTCATTTGTTGTTGAAATAGTTATTGATGATTTAATCACCGAGTAATAACCGACTAGCCGAGTAATCTGGATGGAATACACATTACCTTAATATACATTTAATTTGGTATGGAATAAAATGATCTACTCATGAGTTACATAATTCTTATGCAGTATATATGGTGAAATTCCATGTAAATGGAAGGCATTATAAATCATCATCCGATTTTTAAAGTCCATAACCATGATGGAGGAGTGGGAGCCTAGCATATTGCTTGTTTGATTGGCTCATCCGGCCCAAACCAAGCTCAAAAGGTGTGCATCTCAGTAACCCAGTTGATGATGGCGATGATAGTGTAAAATTCAAGCAGTGAACAGGCTTTAGCTCGTAAATGGGGCATGGCATCACCAACAGACAACCACAATGAGTCATCCACCGAAACAGGGATAACTCCTTCGAAGAAGTCTGGAACTCTTCTTGTTCCTTCGCTGTTCAAAAATACCAGAAAGTATGGCAAAGGATACTGGGCGGTTGCCACAGATAGTGGAAAAAGAAAATCAAAGGAGAACAAGGTTCATTAGCTCAGGATTTGAAATTGCCGGAATCTTGGCATTATATCTATTTCTATCGCATATCATTATTTTTAAAGATGCTTTTTATCTTTATCCCTATCTTTATTTTATATTATTTGAAAATTGATATTTGTTGAGATTATAACATTATCTTTGTCATCTTTAACTAAATTACCGAGATTTCAGGAGTAATTCTTCTTTAACAAGGTCTATAGCAGAAAAAACATAAATCTCCTGTCCTCACCCAATAGACGATATAAGCTGACGAAATAAGCTGAGAAAAGGCACTTAAGCTACTTGAAAGGCGACATGCAAGAGATTGATAATAATGGAGTCCATGTTGACGAAGTTCGGTCACTGCAAGCTCGGTCCAACATCGGTCAACACTAATGAGCTAGCTCTCTGCTATTCGGCCCCGACGCAGCGATGCCAGCCCATCCGAGAAGTATCGACATCTGAGATGGAGAGCAATAAATCAAACAGCGGTGCACTTCAAAAGAGAAGTATCTATGATGATTGCAACACCTTCTCCGAACTCGGCCTTAAGTTATAGCCGAGCTCCGAAGAGTTGGTGACGAGCAGGTCGCCGAGTCTCCAAGCCGAGCTTATGCGAGTACAATATATAATAAGCGAGCCTTTCGAGGTCGATCTCTTCGGAACATGTCAAATAGCCGAGGTCATAGACTTAGTCACTCAGTTTCAAAACGGAGTGTAGAGTCCTTTCATGAAGAAACCCATGAGAATATATATAATATACCACCCTGAGATGATGGCTTCTATAAAGGAGCAGTGTTATCACACCGTTTGTTATATATCATTGTTATTGTAGATCACTAAATAATCTAAATTGTCTAATTGCAGGGACTTCTTGTTATAAACTGAAGTTATGAAAGCAGTTCAATCCTAATCCTCACCAATAACCAACTTTTATGGCAAAGAGTTCTGTCAGTTGGAAATATTCAATCATGGTTTCAATATAACATTGTTCAGCATGCAAAGTGGCAAATTGAAACACCCTAGTCATCATATTAAATTTTATGCGTGAAAAATATAATATTTCAAAAAATCTCATAAGTTGCAGATAGTGAAAATGGTTACGATCTCGGCCAATCCCACCATACTTGGCCCGAGCTATTCGGCCCTTAGGACAATCAAGTCTCAGAACTCTCCAAGAGCTCGAAATGACGAGCATCAGGAGGTCAATGAGACCAAGAATCAGGATGATGGTCACTGATGCAAAAATTATTACTAAGAGTCTAGAATGATGATCACTGAACCAAAATGGCTCAAAGCTCGAAAATCAGAACAACAGTGCACACCACACCAAATGACCCTACAAAACCCCTGGAGTTCCACAGCTCGGGGGATGGGCATAAATAAAGTCCCTACAAAACTCTTGGAGTTCCACAGCTCAGGAGATGGGCATGAAAAATTGAATAAGACCCTATGAAATTCTTGGAGTTCCACAGCTCGGGAGATGGGCATCAAAATTGAAAAAGACCCTACGAAACTCCTGGAGTTCCACAACTCGGGAGATGGGCATGAAAAATTGAGTATGACCCTACGAAACTCCTGGAGTTCCACAGCTCGGGAAATGGGCATCAAAATTGAATAAGACCCTATTAAACTCCTGGAGTTCCACAGCTCGGGAGATGGGCATGAAAAATTGAGTAAGACCCTACTAAACTCCTAGAGTTCCACAGCTCGGGAGATGGGCATCAAAATTGAAAAAGACCCTACGAAACTCCTGGAGTTCCACAGCTCGGGAGATGGGCATAAAATTTATTGAAAAATGTTGAAGCTTCAGAACTTGTCAAGCAGCAAAAGGAGAAGTTGTCATGGATGTCGATAGCACAGATTAATACTCGGTCCCTGGTGTGGTAGCTCGGACTTGGCAAACTCCAAGTAAGTTATTACTGTTTTGGTACATAATTGAAGTACCTCTACAAAATGTTTACATGAGTTTTTCATGCTATTCTTAATATTCGATTATTCCAATGATGTATAGTCATTTTGATGTGTTTCGGTCACAAGCCAGAAACATAATTAATAATTTGGTTATATACATTAGCTCAGTAGCAGGCTTTTTCCGAGCATTATTAAAAGCGAAGCTCGCTCATTTTGTTTAAAGGACTTAACTCCCATTAATCAAGTTATCTCAAGATTTATGTTAGAAAATGCAACGCAACGATTGAAAATATGGTCTGACTAAGTTATAATTCATTCTACGTCACTCATTATACTCGGTCTCAACATGGCCATATTAGAACTTAATCTGGTTATGCTCGGTTAATATGCCCTTTATTATGGCCATTATGTTTATCTTTATTACTTTATATCATACTCATCAATATGACCATATTTGCTCTTCATTATACTTTGATAAGTTATACTAATCAATATTGGATAATGGCCCTTCATTATCTTTTAAGTGAATTAAATGTCAGTTAATGACATTCTTTTCTCGGAACCTAAAAAGAATAGATCTATTGTTGATAAATCAATATTATGTTTCTTGTTAACATTCATGCTCATGGATAGGTCCTTTATTATGGCCATTATGTCTATCATTATTACTTTATATTTTAGATTTGCATTCAGTATAACTGCTATTGATATAATTATTTTCCTCCTATAATCAGCCTGTACCGGGGCCAAGGGGAATTGACCCATACTCGGTATATATTAAGATTAAAGTGTTGTCAATATTTGATAACAAGGGGAGTTTGGATATCACAAAACTAGAGTTAGATAACTAGATTATTTTATGAAAATAAGTTTGTTCAAAATCATGAAAGTGAAGTATAGAAATCTGTCTAGTATTAAACTCGGTGGTTTAGTGTGACATGAATTTCAGGTACCAAGCTCGGCATTGGCAAAAGTTGAACTCAACTCGATATCACAGTAAGCTTGACTCGGACTCTAAATTGGTTATGCTCGGTTTATATCAAATGATTCTAAATCAGTTAAAATCGGTTTATGCATGAAGTTTATCTTATGTTCTGAACAAAATTTTGGCGATAAATGATGGTATGCTTCATATAATTGTATCATCTAAGCTAGGCCTCCTTCAAAATGATGTTGCATTGCCTAAGCACTACAAGCTCGGCCTAAGCACTATAATCACCAAACTCGGCCTAGTATACACACAAAGCACAAATACCCTAGCATATGGCAAAGATAAGCATGCTAAGATATGAATGAAAGTAGAAAACAAATGCTCAAGCTCGATACTTGAATAGTATATATGCCATATGCTAGGCCTCCATGAATACAGTATATACTCATGAATACAAGGATAAGAAGGAACATTATATATATGATCCAAAACATACTCGGCCATTACTCGGCCTCCAAGCCAAGCTAGGCCTCCAAGCTTCAGGATAAGCTAGGCCTCCCAAAAGAGTAAAAGCAAATAAGAAAGCCAAAATTAAGCCAAGCTCAGCCTCCTAGCTTCATGATAAGCCAGGCCTCCCTTGCACCCTTATTTCCATTATTTTCATTATTCCAGCCCTTTGTAGCTTCAACCACTTGGCCATTAGTGACTTTCTTCCAAACCCCGACTACGGACAAATCTGAACCGAGAAGTACAGCATTAACTTGATCAAAAAAGGAGTCAAAACCAGCCTCATAATAATCGACAAGAGCTTCTTTTAGTTTAAGCTTCTCAGCTTCACATTCGACGTGAGTACCTTGGAGATCATGAAGTGTCTTCTTAAGCAATTCTAACTCGGCCAGCCTTTGAGACCGAGACCGAGATCCTTTAGCAGCTTTCACAACTTCCTCGGACATCTTCAACAATTGGTTCACCACCTTCAATTCTTTACTAAGTTTTGAAGTTGACACAGGCAAACACAAGAAGGGGGGGGTTGAATTGTGTTTGTTAATATTTTTCCAAAACAACCTTTTGAAGAACAGTTTTCTCACACAAAGATAAAGAGGCAGAAGCAAACACACAGGAAAACAAACTTTTGAAAGAATAACAAATTCAAGTTCAAATCCCCACAGTTAGTATAAACACGTAAAACTAAAGAGATAAGGGATTAGAAGATTCACGCAAGTTGTTTTATCCTGATTCACTCTCTTCCAACCAAGAGCTATGTCCAGTCCCTTCTACTTGAAGGTTTTCTCCACTATTCTCCAAATAGATTACAGCAAGTATTCAACACCTCTCCAGGCTCACAAGTATTCTTTTCTTACCAAGCCTCTTCAGGCTCTACCTCTAACAAAGAGTTTTTGGTTTCTTTGATCTTCTAACTCACTATGTGTGAGAATATGAAAGTTTAAGATCAAATGAATATTATAGCAATATTCAAGCTAAGATATTACAGACTTTTGCTTTCTGAAAGAATAAAAGAATGTTTGCTCGCAAGAGATTTCTTGAGATTTCTGTATATGTGCAAAAGTTCTTTCTTCAAAAGTCTTGGTCTTCTATTTATAGAGAGCTTGCTCTTCTCTTCAAATTCATCAACGGTTGTATTTGAATTTTTTCGTTTAGGGATAGAATCAACAATATAATATCCGTTGTGACTCAGCTTGCTCGTGACCAATGTACTATGTGATAATATTCTTGCATGAAACGGGCACACCTCTGAGTAAATGCAACTTGAAAAACTGTCTTGCCTTCCTTGTACAAATTCTAGCTATTCCAGCGTAAAAGGTGACAGGGTACAAGTCGTTTTGCATTGTACTATATTGCTTTTTGCAATTCCTCATATGTGAAATAGACAACTATAAACACGAGAAGGGGGGTTGAATTGTGTTTATCAGAAATTAAAATAAAGTTGAAAACTTTTCGCACACAGAAGCTAGGTTCAGACAAGTGTGAAAGCACTACACAGACAGGTGACCTGTCTGGTGTATTTTAACAGAAAAGCACATAAGCATACAAAGAGAAAACAAGCTTGATATTCACACTTTTAACCCCTTAGTTAGAAAGCAAATAGTATAATCAAAACAACTAAAGAGTTTAAGGGAAGAGAGATTAACACGGGTATTTATCCTAGTTCACTCTTTAACACAAAGAGCTACGTCCAGTACTTGGCAGCACTAAGTTTTATCCACTATAACTGATCAAGTTACAGACTCCAAGTATTGTTTGCACACCTAGCCTCTTCAGGCTCCAAGATAAGTATTCTTTGCTCACTTAGCCTCTTCAGGCTCACACAGGTTTGTTTCGAGAAGTTTGTTTGTAATAAATACAATCAGACAAATAGTTCTTTCACTAACACTCAGAGAGTGGATTAAATGTAGGCTTAGGAAAGACTGCGTAATAACTTCAAATGATTGAAGAATACAGATTGAAAGAATGAAGAATTAAATGAACAGAGTAATGGCTCTTTAATGCTTTGTATTATCTAATATCTTCATCTTCAATGACTTCTGTATTTATAGCCTTCAAGCATTTAAGATCCGTTAGAGACATTCCTTCAAATGATGGCCTCAAGCAGAGCTTCATTAAAAGCAATAGAGTCGTTCTGGGTAGCCATTAATGCAATAGGAACGTTGGTTGTACTCTAACATGAAGGATCATGACTTTATGCAGCATGCAGTAGCCAAATCAGAGTTGTGCAGAATACTTTTGTACTTTGTAGAGCATATTTTCCTTCTTGTGTAATAACCGAGAGTACTAGGGAATAAAGCATGTTGGAAACATTCTTTAACTGGAAGTTGTCTCTGACTTCCTAGGTTGCTTGAGAGAGTGACCTTCTGAATTTATTGATAAGCGTGAGAGAGAGATTCAGAGTCTTTTGCATGAGGGGACAGCTTCCAAAAGCTTCGTGTACTTGAGTTCTTAACGAAGAACCTTAGACGAGTATGAGATCATGGCAGAGACAGGTTGAAACTGATTTGTAGAAAGTCAATAATCCTAGTCAGCAGACGGGTTGACTTTTGCTTATCCAGACAGGTTGTCATCCAAGTGGACAGACAGGTGAGTTATGCTATATTATGATCTGTACACTAAGTAGACAGGTTAGCAACCACAAAGTAGGTTAATTAAATCATTAACCAATGTTTATCTTTCATCAAAACTTAGGGAAATGCACACAGACATTTTAGAGACTTAACAATCTCCCCCTTTTTGATGATGATCAACATTCAGATGATTTAATAAACCTTAGAAAATATCAACATAAGAGATAACAGATTTCAGACAGGTTGAAATTTTCTACACCAGATGAAATGTGCAGACAGGTGCACTTGAGTACAAATTAATATTAATATCAGAGAAATATTCATCTTAAGTTCAAAAGATCAAAGATCAAAAGTTCAATTTTAACTTTAGCTTAATCATCTTATACTTTCTCCAATTTTGAACTTTACTTTCTCCAATTTTGAACTTTAGCTTAATCATCTTATACTTTCTCCCCCTTTTGTCAACAACAAAAAGGAAAAAGAGATGCAGAAAGCAGTAAAGAGAAGAAAAGATAAAATAACACTGATTTTTTATTCATCATAAGCTTTGTAAGTACAAGGCAGTTTTTACAGCAACAGCTACCTAGACTGACTAAGAAGTAAAAACAGAGAGTCAACTCTCTTTTCTAGAAGCAGCCTAGCATGCCTTTCTTCATCCAATTGTCTTCTGACTTCTTATAACTCAGCTTTAAGTAAATTGAAGCTATATAAGTCCACCATCTGAGAAGAGGAGGCTTCTGTAGACAAGCTGGTTGAAGCAGTAGACAGGTTTGGATACCAGGGCAAGGCTAATACTGGGGGTGCCTTGGGTATAGAGAAAGGTGAGGAGACACGAGGAAAGATATATTGATGAATGGTTCTGAAATAAAAGAAAGGGAGAAAATCCAACTTAAACAGAGGTTTGATTCTGACTAGGTCAGTATCAAGAGAGGGAAAGACACAGGAGAGTCTTTCACATAGAGACAGACGAGTGACTCTAATTTGGATAGGAGGGGGAAGAGGTTGATTTGCTAACACAGATGGAGGTAGGGGTAGAAGAGAGTCTATATGACAGAAAAAAGAATTAGACCCTGTTACTAAAAGAAAGAAATACCTAGACCTATTAGGCAACATTACAATAGAGGCAGGATAGTGAGATCCTTCCAATGTTCTAATGAACACAACGATAGGGGGATAGAAGAAAATCTCCCTACAAGGGTTAAGAATGTGAGGTGGAGGAGAAGGAATGACAGATAAGTGAGAGACACTTGCAGTCATCAGAGATTGCAGATCACTCACAAACAGTCTTGATGATATGCTAAATTGTTCTCTGGGAGTTGAGTCCCTGTGAACAACTGAGTACTGACACATATCAGACACAACATCAAATGATGTTTGGGTGGGATGTGAGGAGACAGGTGATGGAAAAGGAGAGGCAACAGACAGAGGTTTAACAAAAAGAGCAGATGGGGAGGAGACAGCAGAGTTGGGGATACCTTGGTGAAAGGGAGAGAATAGTGCAGAGGGAAAAGAGAAAAACTGATCTTCAAAGAGCCTTGGCTTCTTATTTGAAGGGGACGAAGCAGCAGCTTCAGGATGAACAACTGTCCGAGTCCCATCAGACAGGTCATCAGAAAAAGCAGCAGCAGCAGCAGCTTCAGCAACAGGTCCTTCTGCAGGGATTTCTTCCCTTCCAGCAAGAGCCACTAAAGGCATTGGGTGGCCTGACCTTCTTTTTCTGGGAATAATTCCCAAATCAAGAGGTTTCTTCTCCTTTGGCTCCTCCAAGGGTGGAGCTGTCTGCTTCCCCTGAGCAGATACTTCCTCTTTACTAGGTTCAGACTCCACTTGTCTGACCTTAGTAAAGGTCTTCACTAGTCTTCTCTTTTTGCTGGGTTGTGCAGATGCACCAACAGTTTCCTCAGCTTCACTTGTCTTCCTCTTGGGAGAGGGTTTCTTCAGCTTGAACCTGAGAGGCTCAACTGTTTCAGCAGATTCCTCAGAAGATGAAGGTTTCTCAGGCCTCTGGTCTTGTTTGGCCACCTTTCCAACAGGCTTCCAGATTCTCTCAGAAATAGGAACTTCTGATTCAGCAGTAGAATCCACTGGCTCCTCTATTTTCACCTGTCAATAGGAAGTGACATGTCCACAAAGTGAACATCACTTGGAACAAACAGCTTGTTCCTGAACACCCTTGTCAACAGCATTCCATAGGGATAGGTTTGCATGTTGGTCCTCTTGATCAGAGACTCAAGGTACATGTAGATGAGATCATTGATGTCTACCTTGATTTTGTGAATCAAGTAGTATAGAGTAAATCTGTCCATCTTGGTCACATTGTCTTGTGATCCTTTCCTTGGCATCACACATTCCAACAGCAGCTTGTGCAAGAATCTGCACTTTGGCACCATGCTGATTGGCTTCTTGTTCTCAGGGTTTAGAACACCATAAACAGCAATGTTGACATTTTCAACTCCCACCTGATCTTCCCAGTCAGGTTTGAAGGCAATTCCAATCCTTGGACATCTTGTGGCTAACTCCAAGGAACCGATGGGGAAAAGAAGATTTTTGTCCATCATCTGAGCCTTAAAGCTCTTGGTTCCATCAAGCACACTGGTGATAACCACAGCATTCCTCCAGAAGTCTCTGACAAGCTTGGGATGAACAAGCTCCTTGATGTCAAAGAAGGGAGTCCACTTAGAGTATTCCAACTCTTCAGTGACATCCATACCCCATTTCTTCATTTGTTGAAGATCAACAGTCTTGCCAGGAAGAATCTTCTCAACATCAGCAACTCTCATATTGTATTTCTCAGCAATATCTTTTGAAGAGAGACGCTTTGAAGATGCCATAGTTCAAAAAGGGGTTACGAGGGTTTTGCAAGAGAGAAGGGTTTGAGAGAAGAGAAGATGAAGAGAAAGAGACTTTAGGGATTGAAAAGGTAAAGTTTGAACCTTTCTGAATATTTGCCTTTTATAGCAATAAAGGCAAGAGAGAGAAAGAAAACATTTTTAATTCAGAACGGCACGATTTTTGTGGGGAACTGTAGCGCCCACTTAAGACATAATGAAAATATGGTTTCGAGATTAAAAACTGTCGTGCACATGATTACCTTCAGATTAATAAATGGTATTAAATAATTAATAACCATTTTAATAAAACTGTTGAGTTTCAGCATAGTGACTCAGCAGAGTCAGACAGGTAATCACAGACAGGTGATATAAATATAAGACAGTAGCATAGACAGTTTAAAAACTCAAACATTTCATTCAACAATGCAATGCATGTTTAAATTATCTCTAATAAATAAAAATCTTTCTTCTGCTAAGGGTTTAGTGAAAATATCAGCACATTGATTTTCAGTTTTAACAAACTTAATATCAAAGATACCTTTCTGAACATAATCTCTTATAAAGTGATGTTTGATTTCTATATGCTTAGCCTTAGAATGCTGAATTGGATTTTTAGTTAAGCAAATAGCACTGGAATTATCACACCATACAGATATATTATGCTAAAAAATAGAGTAATCCTCAAGTTGATGTTTTACCCATAAAAGTTGAGAGCAACAACTAGCAGCTGAGATGTATTCTGCTTCAGCAGTAGATAGAGCAATAGTTGTCTGCCTTTTGCTTGACCAAGAGACTAAGTTTGCTCCAATAAAGTGGCATCCTCCACTGGTGCTTTTCCTTTCTATTCTGTCTCCAGCAAAGTCAGCATCAGAGAATCCCAATAATCTGTATTCTTTAGTTCTTAAATACAGCAAACCAAGATTAGTAGTCCCAAGAAAATATCTAAATATTCGTTTAACAGCTTTAAGATGAGATTCTCTTGGGTCAGATTGAAATCTAGCACACATGCAGACACTAAATTGAATATCAGGTCTGCTTGAAGTTAAGTATAGTAGAGATCCAATCATACCTCTGTAGACAGTTTGGTCTACCTTTTTACCTGCATCATCTTTACTTAGTTTTGCATTGGTTTCCATGGGAGTTTTCATCAGTTTAGCACTTTACATTTTATACTTCTTAAGCATCTCCTTGATATACTTTTGTTGATGGATGTAGATTCCATCACTTGTCTGTTTGATTTGTAAACCAAGGAAGAACTTTAACTCTCCCATCATGCTCATCTCAAATTCTGCTTGCATCAGCTTGGAAAAGTCCTTGCATAGCTTTTCATTAGTTGCTCCAAAAATAATATCATCAACATAAATTTGGACTGTAATGAAGTTCACTTTAGAACTTTTCTTAAACAGAGTAGTATCTACTTGTCCTCTAGTAAAGCCATTATGCATGAGAAAAGAACTTAATCTATCATACCATGCTCTAGGTGCTTGTTTTAAACCATATAATGCCTTTTTAAGTTTAAAAACATGATCTGGTTTATCAGTATCTTCAAAACCAGGGGGTTGTTTAACATATACTTCTTCTTCAATTATACCATTGAGAAAAGCACTTTTCACATCCATTTGAAAAAGAGTGATTTGGTGTTGTGTAGCATATGACATCAGAATGCGAATGGCTTCTATTCTAGCTACAGGTGCAAAGGTTTCAGTATAGTCAATACCTTCTTGTTGGTTATAGCCTTGTGCTACTAACCTTGCCTTATTTCTGACAACTTTGCCATCCTCATCCAATTTGTTTCTGAAGACCCATCTTGTTCCAATGACAGACTTGTTTTTGGGCCTAGAGACAAGTGTCCAGACATCATTTCTGGTGAACTGGTTGAGTTCCTCTTGCATAGCAAGAATCCAGCTTTCATCATCAAGAGCTTCTTCAATGTTCTTTGGCTCTATTTCTGACATGAAGGCCACATTGCTTGATTCTTTTAAAGTGGATCTGGTTGTCACTCCTTCTGATGGATTTCCAACGATAAGATCCTTAGGATGATGAGTTTTGAATTTCCAGTCCCTTTTAAGATCATCATGAAGATCTTGACTTGTCTGCTCCACTTGTCTGACTGGTTCACTTTCAGGTTCTGACTTGGTAAAGTCAGGTTGTTGATTTTCTGACTTATTTATATCAAGACCTGCAAGATCATCTTCTAGATCTGATAATTCCTTATCAGTCTTTAAACCATCATTAAATTTGACATGAATAGATTCTTCAATAACAGATGTTCTAGAATTATAAATTCTAAAAGCTTTAGACATTTCAGAATAGCCTACAAAGATACCCTTATCTGCTTTGGAGTCAAACTTTCCAAGTTGATCCTTAGTATTTAGAATGAAGCATTCACAACCAAATGCATGAAAGTAAGAAATGTTGGGGCTTTTTCTTTTCCACAATTCATAGGGTGTCTTTTTAAGAAAAGGCCTAATGAGTATTCTGTTTTGTACATAACATGCAGTGTTTACTGCCTCTGCCCAGAAGTACTTAGGGAAATTATTCTCATTGAGCATAGATCTAGCCATCTCTTGCAGAGATCTGTTCTTTCTCTCAACCACTCCATTTTGTTGAGGAGTTCTAGGTGCAGAGAAATTGTGAGAGATTCCATTCTCCTCACAGAACTGTCTAAACTACTCATTTTCAAATTCTTCCCCATGGTCACTTCTAAGAGTAGAAATACAGAAACCCTGCTCATTTTGTACTCTTTTACAGAATACTGAGAAAGCCTTAAAAGACTCATCCTTGTGGGTTAAGAAGAGTACCCATGTATATCTAGAATAGTCATCAACTATGACAAATCCATATTTTCTTCCAGCCAAGCTAGCATCACTAACTGGTCCAAACAGATCCATGTGTAACAACTGAAGAGTAGCTTAAAATTTGCGTCTGCTGACATGGCACATATGCTCGTCTACTTACATGAGTAAAGAGCTCGTCCATACGCACTGTTCTAAAGCTCGTCCATTCAGAAAAGAATGGAGCTCGTCTATTGGTACTGTTTAAGAATTCCGTCTACTAGAGCATATACTTTATATTTAAAATATACCATATATATTGAAAGGCTCGTCTACCCGGTTGGACGCGGATAAAGACTCTTAGGAGAATTCCTTATCAATAGAATTTCGAATACCCTGTAAGACTTAGATAAGACTTGTTAGATCTTAACTGACACTATGCCATACAAATTTAATCCTTTTTGTTAACATCAAAACTTTAGAGATTATTTAATCCAAATTACTTTGGTTCCAACAATCTCCCCCTTTTTGATGATGTCAAAAACTAATTAAATTTGAGTGTGCAAAGTCCAAGAGAGCTTATAAAGCTCAACCTAAGACAAATCATTCAAACTTAATATAAAAAGGAATAGATAAGAGCAGATAAGTATATAACACATACTACTTATCATATCAGCAGACCAACTTATCAGACAAATGAATTTAGAGCATATAATAACTATGCAATCATATAAGACAAGTCACACATGCATATGCAGACAAAAAGAGTATTTTCTTCAAAAACTGACTTTCATATAAGACAAGTCACACATGCATATGCAGACAAAAAGAGTATTTTCTTCAAAAACTGACTTTCATATAAAATTTAATCTCGTCTTTCCATTCTCCCCCTTTTTTGTCATCAGACAAAAAGGTAGGAAGGTGGACCATCATTGTCAGTACAAAATACAAACATAAAGGTCTAAGAAGATGGAGGAGGTGGAGGAGGAGGGTTTGGATTTGGATTTGGTGGAAGGGCAGGAACTTGAGTTGGCAGGTTCTGGCTTTGTTGAAAACTGAGCATAATGCTCATCATTTGGTTCATCATCATATTGGTGGGAGCCAGAGCTTCTGCAACCTGTTCTCTTACTTGCTCTTTCACTTCAACCTGTACTCTTTCCTCTACTATTTTACCAATGATTTCTTCAAAATTTGGAGGCAGTGATAGTGGTGGTCTTGAGCTTTCGGCACTCTCTTGAGCCTGAGCTTGACTTGGCATAGTGTCAAGAGCTCTTGTAGTCTGGGGATTTTCTGGATGAATGGCAGTAATGGCCAATGGTTGGGATGAAGATTTCCCAGAAGTGCTTGGTCTGGAGTCAGATTCAGCAACTTCCTCATTAGCAGTCACTGGTGCAACAGTGTCAATCTCCATGCCAGAGTCTTCAACAATTATTTCTTCTTCTGTGTGCTCAGAGGGTGGTGAAGGTGGAGGAGAGTCTGTGATTTGCAGTAAGGGTATAGGCAGTTCTTTAGCCCAGTGGACTTCATCTTCAACATAAACGGGACTAATGGTAGGAATAGCAAGAACATCCTTGTAGATGAAGTATCTGAAAATAGACAGTCCACATTTGCCTCTAATCTTGGGAATGAATTTCTTTTGCTCAGAGGATAGGCTAGAGGTAGATGCTTCTGCTATGCATTTCAGTATGTGTTTTCTCCATATATCAACAGCTACATCTTCTCTTATGTCCTCAACAGATTGTGCTTGCCAGAAGTCAATGATGTTTTGATCTGTGTTCCTAACATCTTCTTGTGTGATCAAGTAGGACTCTGGGAAGGGCATCTTTCCAGTGAATCTTTCCTTCTTCCTGTCCTTATCCTTATTAAGATCTATCATGGGCAGTCTAGGATAGATCATTCCTGGCTGGACTCCAACTCTGGTTTTATAAGAATGTCTTAACCAGGTTATGGGTACAAAATTGGCAGCCCGTATAACCCTATAGAGCTCAAACTCAGTCTTCAACATTTTATACATGAGATAATCTTTTATGTCTATAGCCTTGCCATACTCATCTGGATGGACAAAAGTCTTCCACTTTGTATTTTTGTCCATGATGATGGGAATATGTCTAAAGGATCTAGACCTCTTGTAAAAGACATTTTGCTGGTCTTTCTTAGCAGGATCCTTAGACCAATCAGTGATAATATGTCTATCTACACCATCAGTAAAGGGTCTAAAAGGAGGGTATTTGACAAGGTTTGGGTAGATTTTTCTTGAAGGGAATTTCTTTTGTGGAAGGTGAGTGATTAATGGTCCAAGTCTGTTAAACATTTTGGATGGAGGGGTGTCTTTGAGAATGTCCGGATAGGGTCTGTATAAAGGTTGTACAATGGTAGCAGGTTCATACTCATATTCTAGTAATGGATACCAGGGTCTAGTTGAGATTGGTTGTGGTTCATGAGTATGATAGAGAATCCTCCAGTCCCTCTTTACTTTGGCCAGAGATTCAGACATGCCATTGTAAAGTTCAGAGGGAGGGGTATAAGGGAATGGAATTATTTTCATTTTTGGAAAAGGTGCACCAAGGACAATACCATCATCTGGTTGGTGAAACCAGGGATCATCCTCAGAAATCAAAGGTGGAAATTGTGGTGAGGCTATTTGTGGTTGAGGTGGTGAGGGTGGTGAGGGGATATATACATCATCAGTATTGATTGGTTGATTTACAGATACCAATGGTGCAGAGACATTATTCATTGTATCCTCTAAGCTAGAAACTAAAGCATCTACTGCTAACTGAACAGGATCATTAGCAGGGATAGTTACCTCAGTGGCCATTGCAGACTTAGCTCTTCTCTGTGGTTGCTATCTTCTAGTAGGAACAGCAGCACTAACAGCCTTCTGCTTCTTGAGGATAGCACTGATAGGAACTCTGTCCTCATCATCTTCATCATCATCCTCATTATGAGAGAGGATCAAGCTCCTTGTTCTTATCTGAGCCCTTGCAGGTAGAGGGACCTCTGCAGTGGGTTCCCTTATAACAATGCCAGCTGCAGGTCTTTTAGAAGCTCTTGTCCTGACAGCTACAGTTTTCTTCCTGTAAGTCCTCTTCATTCCTAGGACTTTAGCATTGTTTTGTTCAACCTGTTCTTCTTTCACCATGAGCAATTCATCTTTCTTGGCTAAGGCAATAGCTGTGTAGGTGCTCAGATTCATGTTTGCTATATTCATTTTCCCAAATATTGCAGTGCACATGCACTTTTGTGTGAGAATTCTTTCTTGCTCCTCAATTGGCTTGGAGAAGATAAACTCATCCAGCTTCTGAGACTTGAAATTTTTTTACAGCAAGTGGCAGTAAGGAATTCCTGACATCTTCTTCCTTGTAGCTACTGTATCTCTAAATCTTCCATACAGAATCGTCGGTAGGTTGATTTTAGTTTCTATGATCAAATAACACAAACAGAACTTGTGTAGGGCAGAGAGATTTTCCTTTGACCCAGCTTTATGCAGAACCACCTTATTTAACATTTGATGAAGAATACGAACCTCATCCTTCATCTCTACAGATTTCCATGAGTGTTTTCGTACTGTATCTTGTCTCATCAGCAAGGCGGCTATGACCTCAGAACCACCAAAGTCCTTTTCCCACGACTCAGAAATCACTTCTCCTTCTTGAGGGCAGTTGATAGCTTCAGCTATGGTCTTCTCAGAGACCACAATTCTTCTCCCAACAACTGTAGCAGAAATTTCAGTGTCTGACACCAGAGGGTTCCTCCAGAAAGCTCTTATCAGGTCTGGATAAATGGAGACCCTTTCGACAAACATGCCGTCCCAATCAGTGGCAGTAACAAACTTGCTTACATCCAAGTTGTAATCTTTCAGAATCCCAAAGTCGAAATGATGTTCAATAGCAAGGTTTAGTTTTTCAACATCAAAGGTTTCAGTTGAGGAGGCCATTGTGGAAGAAAGCGGGTTAGGGTTTGTAAGTCAGAAAACAGAGAGATGAAGTAAGTTTGAAGACGAAGGTTAACGTAAAGTTTCCTCAGAGGGAAGGGTTTTAGTTTTAAAGGTTTTGAATTCTAAAGGGTTTTCATTTTGGAAATAAATTAAAAAGAAATACTGACTCAGTAGAGAGAGAATATAAAATAGATATGTCTTTAAGACAAAATAAATGCAGTTAATAATTAATGTGAGAGTGGACGGGTTCAAGCAACAAAACAGTATGGACGCGACATGCAGTGGACGCAGTTCAAAAGTATTGGACGCGGTATGCAATGGACGCGCATTTAAAAACATGAAAAAGGCTTGTAAGACATACATCAAAGACAGAATTTTTCATGTATGAAAAACACATTTAATCCACAAACAACATGTTAAGATGTTTTCTAATAAAACTAAATCTGTCCTCAGCAAGAGGTTTGGTAAAGATATCTGCCCATTGATGGTCAGTATCTACAAATCGAATATCAAAAACACCTTTCTGCACATAATCTCTTATGAAATGATGTTTAATCTCTATGTGCTTAGCCCTAGAATGCAGTATTGGATTCTTAGACAGATTAATTGCAACAGTATTATCACACATAAGTGGAATACTACTTACAAATACATTGTAGTCCTCCAATTGGTGTTTGATCCATAGAAGTTGTGAGCAGTAACTTGCAGCTGAAATATACTCAGCTTCAGCAGTTGATAATGCAATGGTACTTTGTCTTTTGCATGACCATGAGACAAGATTAGCTCCAATGAAGTGACATCCTCCACTGGTACTCTTTCTTTCAATTCTGTCTCCAGCATAGTCAGCATCACAAAAGCCAACTAATCTGTAATCTTCATTTCTCTTAAAACACAAACCCAGATTAGTAGTACCTTTTAAATATCTAAATATTCTTTTAACTGCTGATAAGTGAGATTCTCTAGGATCATATTGAAATCGAGCACATAAGCAAACACTGAACATAATATCAGGTCTGGACGCAGTAAGATATAGAAGAGATCCTATCATACCTCTGTATACCTTTTGGTCTACCTTTTTCTCTTTATCCTCTTTGTTCAGTATGGACGTGGGATGCATAGGAGTGTTCATTGGTTTGCAATCATCCATCTTGAACTTCTTTAAGAGTTCCTTTGTATACTTAGTTTGATGGATGTACACCTCGCCCATAGTTTGTTTAACTTGTAGTCCAAGAAAGAACTTGAGTTCTCCCATCATGCTCATTTCAAATTCCTTCTGCATTAACTTTGAGAATTCTTTGCACAGAGATTCATTAGTAGCACCAAATATAATATCATCAACATAAATCTGTACTACTATGAAGTTGGATTTAATTGACTTTCTAAACAAGGTTGTATCAACCTTTCCTCTATTAAAGCCATTATCCATCAGAAAAGAACTTAGCCTATCATACCAAGCTCTTGGGGCTTGTTTTAGGCCATATAAAGCTTTCTTAAGCTTGTATACATGTTCAGGTTGGGTTTCACTCTCAAAACCCGGAGGTTGCATAACATAAACTTCTTCATTGATAAAGCCATTAAGAAAAGCACTTTTTACATCCATTTGGAAAAACATAATATTATGATGTGCAGCAAATGAAAGTAAAATTCTGATAGCTTCTAATCTAGCAACAGGTGCAAAGGTTTCAGTATAATCTATACCTTCTTCTTGAGAGTAACCTTGTGCAACTAATCTTGCTTTGTTTCTAATAACCTTATCATTCTCATCAAGCTTGTTTCTGTAAACCTATTTTGTTCCTATAACAGATTTATCTTTAGGTAGGGTTACCATAGTCCAGACATCACTCCTCTCAAACTGATTTAGTTCTTCTTGTATTGCTAAAATCCAACCATTGTCCAGCAGAGCCTCGTCTACTGTCTTTGGTTCCAATTAAGAGACTAATGCAGAATCTTCTTAATCTCTGAAGGTTGATCTGGTTCTTAGCTTATCACTTGGATTTCCAATGATTTGATCTGGTGGATGATAATTCTTGAAATGCCAAGATCTCTGAACAATGTCTTGTTGAGAGGTGGATGTTTCTGGTTGTTGAGAAATGTCTTCAACATGATCATCAGCTTTAACTTCTGTTGTCTCTCCTGTTTAAGTTAAGATCTGCAAAAGCTTCATCTAGCTCTGATAATTTCTTATCAGGCTTCTTGTCATCAAACTTAACATGTATACATTCTTCTACTACTAGTGTTCTAGAATTATACACTCTAAAGCCTTTTGATGTTTCAGAAAATCCTAACAGGATTCCATTGTCTACTTTTGCATCAAACTTACCAAGTTGATCTTTAGTGTTAAGAATATAGCATTTACAACCGAAAGGATGAAAATAAGATATGTTGGGTTTTCGTCCTTTCCACAATTCATAAAGAGTCTTATTCAAGATTGGTCTTATGTATATTCTGTTCTGAATGTAACAGACAGTATTAACAGCTTCAGCCTAGAAGTGTCTAGGGACAGAGTTATCATTGAGCATAGTTCTAGCCATCTCTTGAAGAGATCTGTTCTTTCTCTCTACCACACCATTTTGCTGTGGTGTTTTGGTATTGAGAAATTGTGAAGAATACCACTATCTTCACAGAACCTTTGAAATAGCTCATTTTCAAACTCTCCCCCATGGTCACTTCTGATTGAAGTAATACACATGCCTTTTTCATTCTGTACACATTTGCAGAATACAGAAAAGACCTTGAAGGACTCATCCTTGTGAGCAAGGAACATAACCCATGTCCATCTAGTGTAGTCATCTACAATGACTAGACCATATTTCGTACCACTGATAGAAGCAGCCTTGTTGGACCAAAAAGATCAAGGTGTAACAGTTCTAGTGGTCTCTTGGTACTAACAATATTCTTAGATTCAAAAGAACCTTTGACTTGTTGTCCCTTCTGACATGCATCACAGAGAGCATCAGATTTGTACTTAAGGTTTGGTAATCCTCTCACGAGGTTATGCTTATTTAGCTTTGAGATTAATCTCAAGCTTGCATGACCTAGCCTTTTATGCCAAATCCATCGCTCATCTTCAATGGACACTAAACATGAGACACTCTGATTTGAGAGGTCCTCCAAGTCAATTTTGTACAAATTATTTTGCCTCTTAGCAGTGAATAAGATTGATCCATCATTCTTCTTGACATAACACATGTTCTTATTAAAAGAAACATCATATCCACTATCACATAATTGACTTATGCTCAGCAGATTGTGTTTTAAACCATTCACTAAAAGAACATTATCAATGGAGGGAAAAGGATGTTTACCAATTTTACCTATACCAGTGATATTTCCTTTCTGGTTTCCTCCAAATGTCACCCAGCCACCATCCTTATGTCTAAGGTCTTGGAACATATACTTTTCTCCCGTCATGTGACGTGAGCATCCACTGTCCAAGTACCAGGACGTCTGTTTCTTTCCTGTTGTTAAGCAAATCTGCAACAGGTATTATCTTGTCCTTAGGTACCCAAAATGACTTGGGCCCTTTCATGTCAGTTTTCTTTGGACGAGAATATTTAGTATGCCTGTTATGTATGCATCTATATGTAGAATGCCCACTTTTTCCACACACTTTACAAAAGGTGTTGGACGGGTCTGACTTGGCTTTAACATACCTAGCTGGAGCTTTTGAAGCTCTTTGCTGCATAGGTGGTTTTGACTTAATGTAAGATGCCTCATGCTTCTTATTGTCATAACCATGGCCAGATTTATCAAATGGTGACCTAGAATACCTTAGGATAAGACTAAGCTTATCTGAGCATCCTACAAATTTTGACAGAGTGTCTGTCAAGTATGTTACATCTTGTTTTAGTTTTACAACTTCACAAGAATTGTCAGGCTCACATTCAGATTTGTTAGTTAGACTGACATTCTCTGATTTTAGCTTATCATTTTCTTGAACTAAACTTTGTTTTTCAATGCAGACTCTATCATATTCTTTTGTTAATTTTGCAAACTTCTTTTTAAGACTTTTGTATTCATGAGATAGTATGGATGAGTCATGCAGTAATTCATCTAAGGCATTTTTGAGAGTAGAAGGTTCAGAATCTGTTACCTCATCATCATCAGTGTACTCATTTTCTGATGATGTGTCAGCCATTAGGCAAATGTTTGCCTCTTCCTCAGCTTCCTCTTCCTCATCTGATGAGGATAAGTCCAAGTCCTCCCATGTAGCCATCAAGCCCTTCTTTTTCTTGAAGAACTTCTTCTTCTCTTTTAAGTCAGGACAGTCAGCTTTGAAATGGCCTGGCTTTTTGCATTCAAAGCACAGAGGTGGACCTTTTTCTTTGGAGTCTGATTTCTCCTTAGAAAATTTCTTGTTGAATTGCTTTCTCTTGAAGTTACCTTTCCTTCTCCACATATGTTGTATCTTTCTGGAGATGAAAGATAATTCATCTTCATCTGATCCTTCATTACTGTCTGAAGGTTCAGCATCATCTGAAGACTCAGCAGCTTTAAGGACTTTTGAAGAGCTGGCTTTCTTTACCTTTAAAGCAATGGACTTTCCCTTTCTGGAATTGTCTTCTTCATTTAGTTCAAGCTCATGAACTTTTAATGACCCTAGAAGCTCTTCCAGAGAGAGAGTGTTAAGATTCTTAGCTTCTTGAATGGCAGTGACCTTTGGTCTCCACTGCTTGGAGAGACTTCTCAGAATTTTTCTGATATGATCTCTATTCTCATATATTTTTCCAAGAGATCTGAGACTGTTAGTTATTGTTTGAAATCTTCCAAACATCTGATCTATAGTCTCATGATCAGTCATTTTGAAGAGTTCATACTGGTGAACCAGCATGCTTATCTTTGACTCCTTCACTTGTGATGAGCCTTCATGATCAAGAGCTAGTGTATCCCAGATTTCCTTTGCTGTGTTGCAGCTGTGAACCTTATCATGTTCTGATCTGGTGATGGCATACATCAAGTAATGTTTGGCCTTGAGATTTAGTTGATGTTTAGCCTTTTGATCTACACTCCAATCTGCTCTGGCCAAGACTGCTCCATTTTCACCTTTTGGCTCAGAATAGCCATTCTCAATCAGTTCCCAGATGTCTAAGTTCTGTGCCAAGAAGGCCATCATTCTCTTCTTCCAATAATCATAATCAGTTCCATCAAAGAGTGGAGGTCTGTTGACAGCTTGTCCTTCTGCATCCATGGTTGTAGGATCGTACTTCCTCAGCACTTGTTAGATGCTCAACCCTTTCGAGGCTGAGCTCTGATACCAACTGAAGTTGACACAGGCAAACACAAGAAGGGGGGGTTGAATTGTGTTTGTTAATATTTTTCCAAAACAACCTTTTGAAGAACAGTTTTCTCACATAAAGATAAAGAGGCAGAAGCAAACACACAGAAAAACAAACTTTTGAAAGAATAACAAATTCAAGTTCAAATCCCCACCGTTAGTATAAACACATAAAACTAAAGAGATAAGGGATTAGAAGATTCACGCAAGTTGTTTTATCCTGGTTCACTCTCTTCCAACCAAGAGCTACGTCCAGTCCCTTCTACTTGAAGGTTTTCTCCACTATTCTCCAAATAGATTACAGCAAGTATTCAATGCCTCTCCAGGCTCACAAGTATTCCTTTCTTACCAAGCCTCTTCAGGCTCTACCTCTAACAAAGAGTTTTTGGTTTCTTTGATCTTCTAACTCACTATGTGTGAGAATATGAAAGTTTAAGATCAAATGAATATTATAGCAATATTCAAGCTAAGATATTACAGACTTTTGCTTTCTGAAAGAATAAAAGAATGTTTGCTCGCAAGAGATTTCTTGAGATTTCTGTATATGCACAAAAGTTCTTTCTTCAAAAGTCTTGGTCTTCTATTTATAGAGACCTTGCTCTTCTCTTCAAATTCATCAACGGTTGTATTTGAATTTTTCCGTTTAGGGATAGAATCAACAATATAACATCCGTTGTGACTCAGCTTGCTCGTGGCCAATGTACTATGTGATAATATTCTTGCATGAAACGGGCACACCTCTAAGCAAATGCAACTTAAAAAACTGTCTTGCCTTCCTTGTACAAATTCCAGCTATTCCAGCGTAAAAGGTGACAGGGTACAAGTCGTTTTGCATTGTACTATATTGCTTTTTGCAATTCCTCATATGTACTATATCTCTCTCATTGAAACAAGACAATAAAACCGTTAATAACAAATAAGAAGGACCATCATATGTTTGAAATAAATAACAAACATTTGAAATAAATATTTCTATATGGTCGAGATATAAATTCTGATTATATCAAGCATTCATTTTCAGTAAAGAGCTCGTCTACTTAAAAGGTGCGTCTGAACGCTCAGAGCTAAAATTTTATTTAGCTCATCTAGTGACGTAGCAAATTTTGCTCGTCTACTATCAAGTCTTTGGACTTGCTACATATTGAAGAGTAGCTTAAAATTTGCGTCTGCTGACGTGGCACATACGCTCGTCTACTTACAAGAGTAAAGAGCTCGTCCACACGCACTGTTCTAAAGCTCGTCCATTCAGAAAAGAGTGGAGCTCGTCTATTGGTACTGTTTAAGAATTTTGTCTACTAGAGCATATAATTTATATTTAAAATATACCATATATATTGAAAGGCTCGTCTACCCGGTTGGACGCGGATAAAGACTCTTAGGAGAATTCCTTATCAATAGAATTTCGAATACCCTGTAAGACTTAGATAAGACTTGTTAGATCTTAACTGACACTTTGTCATACAAATTTAATCTTTTTTGTTAACATCAAAACTTTAGAGATTATTTAATCCAAATTACTTTGGTTCCAACAAGTTTGCCATTCGAAGTAAAGAGATCTTTGTTGGCATCTCTCAGAAGGTTGCGATCCTTACGAGCTTCTTCCAAATCTTTCTTCAAGGTATCAACCTATGCAAGCTCGGCCTTCATGCTCCTAATCTCAGCATTCATGTTCTTAGCTCTCAGAACAATATCCTTCCTTTCTTCTTCAGCCAAGCGTGGCAACGTTGCCGCATGCAAGTTATAAGCTTCCATTAATGGGAAAGTGGACCTAGCACCATGCTCTTCTATCCTACTAACATCAACATCACAGATCAAGTGGTCATCAATAAAGTGACCTTCATTAAAATCCGGACTCCATAAAGTCTCTTCCCCAGTTTCTAGAGGTTGATCAAACCATTTGCCTGGTTGAGAGACCTTAACTCTCTTCCTTTTTCCTGAATCAATCGGTTTGGTCTTCTTGGCCTTGGGAGAAGAAGGTTTAACTTTCTTGGGCGCAGGTTGAGAAACAATAGCAGTAGACTTAGCTTCCGTGCTTGATTCATTTCTCTTCTTCGAAGGAGATTCAAATTAGGTTGTATCTGGAACCTGGCCGACCTTAGCAGTGTCTGAAACCGAAGTTGGACTAGCAGATGACTTGGCCTCCTTGCCTTTCTTAGAAACTTCGAGTTTAACCCTCCTTGTCTCAAGCAAAGGGAGTTTTGAGCCCATAATAACGGAAACGAAAGTAAAAAATCAATCAGTAACAAATTAAAAAAGGGGGGAAGAATGGATTTACAATATCTTAAATTAAAAACAGCAATTGGTGCTTATAGGTAAGTTGAAGCTCGGATCTAGGCCTAATAAAAGCTATTTCGTCTCATAAAGTCTCAGAGCTTGGGGGACTTGTGTACATCCCGGGTATGATATGATCTGAAATAGCTAGGTAATGACCGAGCTTTGTCCGAGCTTCACTGGAATAACCGAGCATGAGGAGCTCAGGTTGAGTTGGACTAATGAGAAGAGGGAATTGTCTAACATTATTTGAATATGAGAAGATAATCAAGGTAGGTAGAAAGATAGAAACACTAGATATCCGAAAATAGTGGGATATGATATCAATCAAGATATAACTAATAAATATGTGATAACTAACAGATAAATAACTATCCGAGATATACGTAAAAAAGATCTTATCATATCAATAAGAATATCAATCAGTATCAGATAAAAGGACTTATCAAGATAAATAATTCGTGACGAATAACACTATAAATATAAGGCCTTCCCAAAGAGAGAGGACACCTAATATTTCATAGAGAACTACGTTAGCTTTGATTCCCACTTGGGATACGTAGGAGCAAGATCTCATCCTGTCAAGCTATATTCTAAAACACCCTTAGTATTCATCCTTAGAAATATAAGTCACACCCCGTTTCGGCTAGATTCCGGCAAATACGGTTTTTGGCAGGAACAGTCTTCATCCTCCATTCCAGTGGAACAAAAAACACAGCTTAGATCACAACTAAGCTCTAACACCTTCCTTTTCAGTAAATTCGTCCTAGTTGGTAGTCTTCCCAGTATCATTTGCCAAGATAAGGCTCTTACCTTCAGAGGTGCAGCTTGAGCATAAAATATAATTGTGAGTTGGGTTTCAAATATAAATTGTAGTTTATTTTTATTTGGATACAAAGAGTGTTGTTCTTTGGGCTACCTTTCTTTTTTCCTCTAAGGTAGAAAACATTGCAACATTTCAACTCTAGGCAAAAGTGTGTGAGTTCATAAGGATAGGATAACTATGATCATTCCATACCTTAATTAAATTTAGGCATTTATTCTTACAATAAAAATGTTTGGATCTAGCATCTGGATCCTACATAATTGTTACATGAATGTAAGATGGATCACTTATGGATTGTACCATTATTACTTCTGAGTCCACCTAAGAGTTACTTATTACTTTTGATAAAACGTTTGACAACTCACATACCATTGTAAAATAAAATAAAAAGATAAGTCATTATTTCTTTTATATGCAGGGGCGGAGCTTTTAAGGGACATAGGGGAGCCTTGGCTCCCCCTAATTTTTTTATTTTTTTTTACTTTCATTTCTTATACATAAAAAAAAGCCCAACTAAAGCCCAGCATTTAATTACCCTTAAATCTTTCATGGCCAATCCACCTCTTGGCACTAATTCCCTGCAGACCCTTGGATGAACTCTTTTGTATCCTCTTACTGTGCATCAGCGTAATGTCCTTTCCCCCATTGGGCATCTCCATCAGTTACCTATTAGACTATTGGCATTTCATATTTTTGTTTGTTAAATCATTGATTTTATTTTTTTGGTTTGTTCTTGGATTAGATGTCCAGCATTTTCTTTTTCCTGCTGCCTTGGTCAAAAGTTGCTATTTTGTTTTAGTTCATGATTTCTCTTATTTTCTCTCGTTCAGTAAGCCTCATAGTCTTGTTTTCTCATGCAAGATGCTTTTGAATATTTTTGTTTCTCTTCTAAGAAAGAACTCATCTAATGAGCTGGTTACATTGAATTTTATTTTACATTAGAACTTACATTGGCTCCCCCGAACATTGGGTTCAAGCTCCGCCATTGTTTATATGATTCTATGAGATAAGAGATCCACGTTCAAGATAAAATGATGAAATATATAAAAGGTAATGTTAATGTTAGTGAAAATGAGTTGTACACAAATTTTTTTGAAATAATCAAATTATCAATTTTGTTAGTTAAATATTATTATATCTATTATAAATAATTTATATTTTAGGTGAGCATATTAAACTTTTTTTTTAAATTAAAATTGCTTTTTTTTGTGTTAAAATTATTTATTTGATTTTATAGAAGATAAAATAATGAGTAAAATTAAATTCTCTATCTTCATTAAATTTACTTTAATTTTTCTCTTAATTTGTTATTAGTTTAGCAGGAGCTGGATTTACACTATGTATTTTAATTTCTTAATAATTACAAAATATTAGCTTTTTATTTTAAAATAAAATTAGATTTTACTTTTGATATAGTGTCAATATAAAAAAATTTCCACTAACATTCAATTATAAATCATCTTATGTGTGACTTTTAAGGTACTTGTGATAAAAGTAGAATAATTTTATTGACTGACTATTTACAATTGATTGATAGTGGGAAAAAAATCATTACACTGATAGTGCATATTAATCCAATAAAACTATTCTTGGCTTTGCTGGAGCCAAATTTGATTTCTTTGCAATTTTTCAAATTGAGAATAAAATTGAAAATTAAACCAAATTTATCAATATATTTATTTCATGATTTCCGAATCATTCTAGTCCTATTTTTTTTTTTTTTACAGGAGTGGTGAATCTAAGATGACAATTTAATAAGAAAATGAAGAAATTTGGGTGAAATTTGGTATCAAAAATCTCGGGAGAATTGGGTGAAATTTGGTAATAAGAATACAAAATCTTTTCACACTCAAACCATTATCCGTAGAAGGAGAAACAAGATTTCGAGTCTTTTTATTGATGATATTTGGTGTAATGATGAAGAAGTCTTGAAAAGGGAGGCCTTGAATTATTTCAGGAAGCTTTTTCAATCTCCTGTTCAATGTGACCCTAGAAGCTTGAGATTGCAAAACATTCCTAGCATTGATCAGGTTCTTTTTGATAAACTGTTGCAATCAGTAACAAAAGAAGAGGTTCAGGAGGCGTTATTTTCTATGAGTCCCTATAAAGCTCCTGGTCCTGATGGTTTTCAACTAGTCTTCTTCCGTACCTATTGGAATATTGTGGGTGAGGATGTGTGGAAGCTTATTGCGAACATTTTTTCTTCAGGTAATATTCCTGCTAATTTGGCTGAGACTCTGATAGTGCCTATTCCTAAAGTTGATGTCCCCAATACTCTCAAGGATTTTAGGCCAATAAGTTTATGTAATGTCCTCTTTAAACTTATTACTAAAATTCTGGTTAGACGTATTAGGCCTCATTTGGATTCCTTTATTGGTCCTCTTCAAGGAAGTTTCATTCCTAATAGAGGTACTGCGGATAATGCCATTATTGCCCAGGAAATTGTTCATAATATGCATAAGAAGAAGGGGAAAACAGGTTACTTGATGTTCAAGATTGATTTTGAGAAAGCTTATGATCGTGCAGATTGGAATTTTCTTGATCTCACTCTTAGAGAATTCGGCTTTCCGGATAGTACTGTAAGGCTTATTATGAATTGCACCTCCTCTTCTTCTTTGACCTTGAAATGGAATAGTGAAAAATTGGAGAGCTTTATTCCCACTCGTGGCTTGAGACAAGGGGATCCAATATCTCCCTATCTTTTTGTTTTATGCATGGAAAAACTTGCCTTTCTTATTCAAGAGAAAGTTCAAGGTAAGGAGTGGCTTCCTGTCAAGGTCTCCAAACAAGGCCCCTCTATATCTCACCTCTTCTTTGCGGATGATTGCCTTCTTTTTGTTCAGGCCAAGGCTTCTCAAGTTAGATTGGTGATGCAAGTCCTCCAAATATTTTGTTATGTTTCAGGTTTGAAGATTAATGTGGATAAATCTCGCTTCTTGGCTTCTAAGAATGTCCACCACTCTAAGGTAACCAAATTTGCCTCTATTTCCAATTTTCGCCATACTTATAAAATTGGGAAATATCTAGGCTTTCCTTTGTTATCTGGGAGGGTGAAGAAGGCTGATTTTAATTATATAGTGGATAAAATTAATGGTAGATTGGCTGGTTGGAAAAGCAAATTGTTGAATAGAGCTGGTAGAGTCACCTTAGCAAAAGCTGTTATCTCCTCTATTCCGATTTACACCATGCAGAATCTTTGGTTACCAGAAGGCATTTGTGATAAAATTGATAGCCAGGTCCGCGGGTTCATTTGGGGCAATAAGTCTTGCCATGGGTGAATTGGGAAGTGATTTCTCAACCTAGAAATAGGGGTGGTCTTGGTCTTCATACAACTAGGGAGACTAACATCTCTCTTCTTGGAAAACACATTTGGAGCCTTATCCATAACCGTGACAAATTATGGGTCCAAATGATGACAGATAAATACTTAAAGGGATGCCATATTCTTTCAGCTCATCATACTAAGGGTGCATCTTATATTTGGAGGTCTATCATGAAGTCTGTGGATGTGCTTAAAACAGGTTTCAGTACTAGAATTGGCAAAGGTGAGCTTTCTTTGTGGTATGATAAGTGGCTTGAAGAGGATAGACTTTGCAATTTAGTCCCCTATGTTGATATTCAGGATATTAATCTGAGGGTGTGTGACATTTATTTTGATGACAAGTGGCAGTTTGAACGGCTTGCAACCGTGTTACCTTCTCATATTAAGGTAGCCATGCAGAATTATCTCATTGATGGGGTGTCTGATGATGTTGTTTTCTGGGATAAGTCCAGTGATGGAAAATATACTGCCTCTCATGGGTATCTTTGGCTCTCACAGAATATCTTAACTTCGGCCAATACTCTTGATGGTTCTTGGACTTGGATTTGGAAACTCAGATTACCTAAGAATATTAAACATTTTATTTGGATTATTATGCATGGTAGCCTCCCAACCAATGCTTTCAGGTTTCACCGCCATGTATCTCAGGACTCCTCTTGTCCCAGATGTGGAGCTGCCCAGGAAACTATTATTCATACCTTGAGAGATTGTAGAATCTCTAGAAGTATATGGGAGTCTTCGTATCCTTTCCAGCATGGTAACTTTATGGCTACTGATGCTATAGATTGGATGAGCAGGAACGTGAAGGGAGATAATGGCCCCCTCTTTGCAATAATTTGCTGGACTATATGGAAATCAAGGTGTGATGCCGTGTTTAATGATAAAACTTGGACTCATTGGCACACTATTAGCCATATTAATAATTTGCAGGGAACTGTCTCTAACTGTTTCGGTCATGAGACAAGAATGACAGCTGTTAAAGAAATTTGTTGGCTTCCTCCTACTGGTAATGTTGTTAAACTGAACGTTGATGGGAGTAGCTTTGGGAATCCAGGTAGATCAGGCTTTGGTGGCCTTTTACGTAACATGCATGGCGAGTGGCTTCTTGGTTTTACAGGTTCTTGTGGCTACTCAACTATAACATATGCTGAATTATTGGCCATTTTTCATGGTCTTACTTTGGCCTTTGAAGCAGGTTACAGTGATGTGATTTGTGAATCAGACTCTAAGGTGGCCTTGACTTTGATTGCTGAGGGAACTCATCTCTTCCACCCTTACGCTACCATTATTAACAAGATTAGAAGGTTATCTACTCACTCCTGGAGACTAACCTTCAAGCATACTCTAAGAGAAGGAAATTCTTGTGCTGACTGGCTAGATAAATTTGGTGCCAACGGAGATAGCCCTCTCATCTCTTGGCAATCTTGCATGCCTCAGATGGACACTCTCCTCCTAGCTGATGCTATGGGATTTGTTAGACTTAGATAGTCTTTCTTTTTTTGCTTCTTTTGTCTTTGTTTGTTTGCTTTCCCCTTGATCAAAAAAAAAATAAGAAAAGGAAGAAAATAAAAATCATCAAATCCAATATAGATCTTCTTCCAAAGATAAAAAGTATCGTAGTTGCTTATTACATACCCATCAATTAGTTGTGACTTGTGAGTCATGTGTATCAATTTTTTTTTCTTTTTGAGTCCATTTAGGACTTATTTATTACTTGTCATTAATAAAATATTTGACAGCTTAAATACCATTATAACTTAATTTTTTTTTTTTGATCAAGACCATTATAACTTAAAATAAAATAAAATAAGTTGCCACAATTGCTATGAAATAAATAGATTACCAATTTTGTCAGTTAAATATTCATTATATATATATATATATATATATATATATATATATATATATATATATATATATATATATATATTATAAAAATTAATATTTCAAGTGAGAATATTAATTTTTTCACTGAAATTACATAACTTTTTGTAATGATGTTATTCATTTGATTTTATAAAAGATGAATTATTGAGTTAAATTAAATTTTTTATCTTCATTAAGTTCAATTGAATTTATCATTTAATGTATCATCATCATCATCATCATCATCATCATTATTATTATTATTATTGAGTCAAATCTTAGGCGTGGACAAGAAACCCGGACCCGCCTGAAACCGTAAAACCCGACGGCATTATGAGGTGTCTCGGATGGATGGAGGCGGGTCGGCGGGTCATCGATTTTGCAAAGCAGTTTCAGACGTGTGGCGTCGGGCGAGTTCGGTTCTCTGCAAAAAGTTTTGTCAGTGACCGAACCCGACCGATTGAGTTGAAGATGGTCGCCACGAGATTGAAGAAGGCTCGATTACTTTTGTGGTAAATTTGGACATATCACGTCCAAGTGCTTTCACAAGAGAAAAGCTAAGTCTTCACAGACTAAAACTACTAATGGGAAAGGACACAAAAATGTATGGGTACCAAAACACCTTGTAATCCCTCTTGCAGATTTATTGAGTAGAACAAAGAGGACTCTCATGATAGAAGTTGGAAAATGGACTCTCACTACTCACAATCACAAAAGAGTGTATATTCCAAAGCCTCCAATTTAAGCAAGGACATCTCAAGAAAAAAGAGAAACAACAGAAGAGATCAGTGCTTTATTGAGACAAATCACTTACAAGTAAGTATTTAAAGTTTTATCTAAAGATTTTTATGTGTGAATATTTGTATGATGTGTCTGATAGTTTAAGACCCATCTGATATGACGTGGACCCTCTTTAAGACTGAGAAAGACATAATTAATTTCAAATTATCGAATGTTTAAGTGGGAAGTTAACAAGAAAACGTTTCGCTCCCTCAGCTAGTTTCTCTCTCCACATGTCAACGTGATAAAGGCTGAGTGCTTTTCGTAAACCTCTCCCTCACACAACCTTTCACCTTCGGACTCATCTCTCTCTCTAAAGTTTTTACCTTTTCGTCTTCAAAACCTAATCTCTCTCTATCTTCATACTCAAATGGCTCCCAGAAAAGCAACAAACCCTTCTTCTATCCCTAATATGGAAGAATCTGAAGCAAGAAAAATAGTAATCGAGCCTGCAGTCAAGTTTGAAGAAATAAAAAATGCTGGTTTGGATGCATCTCTGGAATTAGATTACGCTGGATGGACAAACTTCTTTTCCATAAGAGAAAGCGTCTATCCCCATGTTGTCAAAGATTTCTGGAAGAGTTTTGCATCTCAAGGCATGCACATTTGTTCAATATAGTTGGAAATGTGAACGCTGTAAGGCAAACAATACAAGATATAACTGACTCAAGAAGACGACTTTGGAGTTATATATCCACAATGGCCAACAAGCACCAACATCGGTAGTCCAAAAAATCATGGGTGAACCCCTTAGATAGCCAATTCACCTTACTCTCGGATGAATCACCACGAAGATAGCCAACCCCTTAGAATCACTTATTAATACATGAGATCACGTATTATTAATACAATCACTTATTATATATATTAAAATATAGAATCACATACAAATCATATATTTATAAAGTTCGCACATTAATAGACACAATCTCATATTAAATTAAGTAATGGTGTTCAAGAATCAACAGTCCTCAGTAGTTGATATAGCAGAACAAGCAAAATTTAAAGCGTGGCATTGGTTAAATGGAAAGAAATCTGGTTTTGTTTACCCTTTTTCCAGCTGGTTTCTTAATCCGATGGCATGTCTGGAAATGTATTATGATAACAGCTAGGACTTTACAGAATTGGTTGAGTGGTATTGTTATTGTGGAATGCTATTCTGGTCGGTTGTATTTGTGTTGCAGGGCTGTTCAATATAAGAATACTCTTTGTGGCGGTGGGCTCATGCTTCCTGCGAGTGGTCCTCATATTGTCCAACTCACACAAGCCTATTTAGTTGCTATGTTGGGTTGGCTGTTGAAGTCTTGCGGTGGTTTTGCTATCATACGGGATTTATAGATTGCTTGTGTATTTCTTGCAGCAGTTTTAAGAGTTAGTTTTTGAATGTTGCTTGTAACACCCTGTTTTCTCGCGCCTTGACTGATAATTATATTTTATATTTTTACCGAGGATTTAGAAAATAATTTTTAGGAAAACAAAATCATAGTTGAGACCTTCTATATCGAAGGAAGTTACGGTGAAATTTTAGGTTTAAAATTCAGGCGAAACCCGGTCTGTGTTTTTCACTGACAGTAAAAGTTTACTGATCAGAAAACCTAATTTTGATCCGTGAACGAAACGGTTTAGGTTTATATTATTTTTCCAACGATATTGGTTATTTTGAAAATTTTCAAAATAAATAAGTTATTATACTTTATTCGGGCGCATCATCAACAAACGGGTGATCGACGGAGTCGAGAACGGACGTGCAGAGACAAAACTGGACTCCGGATGATGGGATATCTTGCCACCTAGGGTGGTGAGTCACATGATACCAAAATATCATGATATTTATTCTAGTAAAACGACCAAAATGCCCTTGATTTTCAAGTGAAATTCCAAGAGTGTCCCTAAGTGAATTTTGACCAAAATACCCTCTAAAACTATTCAATTTCGTGCAGCCCTCCATTAAATCAAACTCATTTCATTTTGATTTCATTTCATCATTTTCCTCTCAAAAACCGAAATCGGGTGAATGACGGAGCTGAGTACGAGATTTCCGGGAACCGCTAATGGATGGGATCAATGAGTCATGGATGACTCATGAGATGTGGCCCAAAATCAGCCACACCACCCAAACACTCTCATCCACATCATTTGTAAGGCCCTAAGGCTGCCACCCTTCTCCATTTGTAGCCAAGTATCCATTTTCATTTCAACCACAAACTTATATGGCTACATGGTTCATTTCCTACCACACATCATCTTTTAATTTCATTTAATACAAGGATTCTTTTATTCATTCTATTCTTCTCCTTTGTTTTTTTGGCCAGCCATCTTCCTCCTCCCAAAACCATTTTCTTTTCATCATTTATCAAGAACACCAAGAACACTAAGACAAACTCTCCTTACTCACCCGAAAGTTCATCGAAGTTCTGACATTTTTCTATTCTGAAACTCGAAAAACTTTCTACATGAAAGTTGTTCATATTTCTCTCTTCTTTCCAACGAGCTAAAGATAATCAAAAAAGGATAAGTATTTTGGGAGTTATGCCCAAATTACCAAAACAGCTCGAAATCCACAGCACCACACTAGAACAGTGGAAAGAAGGCCCTTTTCTTCCATGATCCGATCTGAATCAAACCAAACCTTAAAAATCAAAGTTGTTCCTCTTCTTCTTACCTTTCTAACAAGCCAAAGTTTGTAATTTTTAGATGAGTGGATTGTGAGATACACTCATAAAACCACCACACCCTCAAAGATAGATTCGGCCAACTCAAAAAGAATTATCTAGGGATCTCTAAATTTTTCAAGCTCTTGGATGATGAAAATTGAAGTCATATGAAGATCATAGAAATTGGTTTCAACTCAAATAGATTTTTCTACAAGTTTCTAGAGATTTTTGAAGAAAGCTTCATGAAGATGGAAAATCATGATTCATGACTTAGACAACTTAACTGATTGAAGGAGAAGAAAACATGATCATGATAGATGAGGGTTTACCTCTTGTTGATTGAAGAAATGAAGAAAGTGAGCAAAACAAGCTTAGTTGAGGATTTAAAATGGGTTTAGGATGATTTTCTTCAATCTTTAACTAGATTTCTTGTTGGTTGGTCATGGCTAGGTTTTGTGGGTTGAAAACCTTGTGATTTTGGTGAACAACATCCTTCTCCTACTTGAGATTCAAGTGATCTACAAGAGGTAAGGGGGGAGATTACTACTATCCTACCTTAATGTAGATATGTATGTGGTTTAAAGTATTTGTATGTTGTCTTGTAAATCCTAAGTGTTAGGATTATATATTATTGTTTATGGTTGTGTGATCCTCTTGGAGGATTTGATTTGATTCTTGGTTGTGGTATGATATGTCATATGATTGTTTTGGTTCCAATGACCTTAAGTTGAAACCATGATTGTTGTATGATTGATTTGTTAAAATAAATGCTTAACATGATTATTTAAGGCCATTCGGTCATGACTGTTTTAATGGGTTCTATGATGTGTTAAATTGTTTGAATAATTTTTATGAGGAACATATAAGAATATAGAAATTGGTTTGGATTGATTTGGATGTGTATATTGAAAGATATGATTTTATGAGTCCTTAGGGACTAAAATGCAATTTCTGAGAATTTCAGTGGCTGCACTGAAATTCATGTTCTTGTGTGTTAAGATTGTAGTCCTTGATGAGACAAAACCATAGAAATTGGTTTGGTGTTAATTGGATTAATACATAAAAAGTTATAAGTTTTTTTGTGAAAAAGGACCTTTTTGCAATTACTGAAAATTATTTGGGGCAGAAACGAAATTTATGTAAATTTGAGGGCAACCGAAAAATATTTCTAAAGAAGTTGGTTTGGTGTGATTTGGAGTTATAAATAAAAAGTTATAAGGTTTTAAGTGAATAAGGATCTTTTTGCAATTAATGAAAGTTTAGGGGTTAATTGCAATTTTCGAAAGTACATTTAATTGGACAGCGAGAGACTGTTTTTCATACCTATAAAACTGTTCTAAAACTCCAAAATGAGTTTTGGACTATTAGAGTGTAAAATCGTTGAAAAAGGATTTACACGATTTACAAAATAAACGACGTTCAGTCAAATTCTAAGGAATTTTGTATAAAGGGAAATTTTGATGGAAATTAGCATTTCAACAATTTCATAAAAGTAATAGAACCTAGGAGAGTAATATATTGGAAGTGAAGAACCATATTTTCAAAAGTTTGGCTTTTTAAGCCTAAATTCAGTAAAAAGCGGCGAACTGTCGTTAAACGTTTTTAAGGATTTTTGAGAAAATGTTTTGGAGAAATTGATACCTAAGTATCTTTGAGGGGAATTATTCTTGAAAATGGATTTGATTTTATCTAAAGGTTTTGGTTTTAAGCCAAAAGGATTTTTGTCTTCAAAGACGACGTTTTACTGTAAAGTGTAAAAACCTAAGTCAAGAATGACTTAGTGAACATACGAACATAATAATTTATGACGTGGGGTGAAACACGACCTTATGTCATAAAGTATGGATAATTCATTATCCATATTCCATAAAATTTAATGGACTCAGAATGATTTGTTTTATTGGAAGCCAAAGAAAAAGGCTCAACTAGAAAAGTACAGAGAACTAAATAATTGGACCTATGTTCCAATCTCATAATGTGCTAGGATTTGTAAACAAGTATTTTAAGAAAACTTTGCACAAAGATGAAAGGTTACTTGAGAACTTTAGCTTGATGATTAAGTACCGGTGATTCGGACTTAAGGATATCTAGCATCTGTTACGGTACGTTGGAAGAATTCCGAAGGAATCACGATGTCATCCGTTGGATGGACGAGAAGAACGCATTTCCGGCAAAGTTTGCCTAAACACATAGTGAAACTATGTTCTGTAAGGCCGTTGTGCCTAGGAGATCGAGCTAACACTTTAATGCGGGTGCGAATTTCATAGTGACGATCTATTGATGCTTGGGGGTGTCGGGGTATGAAATACTCATATAGGCCCAGTTGGTTGCTCTTCTGTGGTATGGTGATCTTGCAATACACCGACATACTCTACTAGACACTATGTATTTTCTGGTAGTGTAGGATGTTCCCGAAAAAGCCTATGTGCACCATGATGACTGTTGATGCATTCTATTGCCCAAGGCTGGCGTAATCCGGAACAATCCTCCTAACCACTCTCTCCGACTATTCGTAAAACCATGGTATAGGAATTCAGAGGTCATTCCTCGAGTCTTAGATGTTTCTATCTAGGAAAAACGTTGTGTTGTGGTCATGTTTCTGTGAAACATTATTGTTTTGTTATGAGTGTAGATATGATTGATAATTGTTAATTGTACGTACCTGAGAGTCGTACCACTGCATGTCTGCCTTATGTGTAAGATAAATGGAAATCTCACCTCCTTATTTTTATATTGCCTATGTCGGCTGGCTATGTGCCTTCTGTATTCTTTTGAGAAGATTGAAACGTCAAGATGTCGGTTGGCTGACGCATCGTAGATATTGAGGTTCGAGCTTACGGAGGCTATGGTGGAATTGCTAGTGGACATCTTTCAGCTTTTCAGCTTTCAGATAGTCCAAGACAATAGCGTTTGTTTTCTGTCATGCCTTACTTTTGTTTTCTTGAGATGGGAATGACGGTTGATAGTTCATAGACTATGTTTTCCTCTTCGAAGGAAAAAAAAAAAAAAGGGCTTAGTTCGAGCGCTACTTTTGTAGTGACTCCAGTAGTGTCTTTTTAGACGACGTCGGTAGTGGACTCAAATAGAGTTTCCACTAGACCTCGTCAGTTGAGTTGCCCTTCTCACAGTGTACGAGAAAGGACTGTCTTTTCTATTTTAGATTGGCCAGCTGGGTATGTTTGGGAGTTAATGTAACTATCTATGGAGCTGCGACTCCATGTATTTTATATTTTAGGAGCTGCGTCTCCACATCTTTATACGGGATACGTATATGGTTATGATTTTTGGGTTACGTGTCGGGTTGGGCATTATGTAATTAATTTGCAAACTTATGACCCTAAATGTGATAATGGAATGTTTTATTATCCATTCATTTAAAACAAAGTAGTTATATTTATGATTGCGAAAAGAAAAAAAAAATTACCCCATTCTTTTATAGCCAATTTTAATTAACCTACTTTTCGGCCTTAAAATGTCACTTGCGATGTAGCGCCCGAGGAGGGTGTTACATTGCTTGTATTGGTTCAGTGGCTGGCACACCTTGTGCTTATTGTCTCTTTTTATTGAATAAAATATCTTGGCTTTTCCAAAAAAAAAAAAATTTAAGTAATCATATATATATATATATATATATATATATATATATATATATATATATATGAGTCAGGATCTATTGACGTCAGGTGTAAGTCTTTTGACTTACACCAAATCTGGACCATTGGACTTTGTTAATCCGACGGATGAAAAATTTTTAAACAAAAAATTTAAAAATAATTTTAAAAGTCACGTGCCAAACTTTTGTGAATCTCCCACATTTCTTTCTCTTACCACTCACCAACCCTAAAATCCCTCCATCTTCTTCTCTGTTAGCCACTCTATTAGACAAATTTTCCAACCCCCTCAAAACCCATCAACAACAACAACACACGTAGCCCGAGCCAGAGCAGCACCCTCGACTCATCTTCTCCACCGCCGTTGGACCTCACCCCACTCTTTACCGCCATTGCCGTGGCCTACCCGGTGGCTCGTACCGTGATGTTCTTTGACGTTTTCGCTTCCCATGTCGGCCGTCGGTAGATGTGCGGTTTCGATAATCCAGTGGCTGATTTTCGCCGTCGCGTTGGCTCTGGCAACGGTGCCGTTGCCGCCCAGAGCGGCTCTGACTCTTCCTCAGTTGTGGACTACAAACGTGTCCCGCGTTGGAGACTCTTGGATCTTGACCTTAATGTCCCTCCTCCACCTGAGGTTGCTTGATCTGACACCGTTTTGAACAACCTTTGAGAAAAAGATTTGATTTTTATCCATTTCAACACATTTTTTTAGCTTATTCGAAGTACCCATTTTGGGAAATGGGAATCACTCCAGCGAGATAGAGTAGAAGAGTGAGTAGCTAACAGAGAAGAAGAGAGGGAGGGATTTGGGGGCTGGTGAGTGGTGAGAGAAAGAAAGGTGGGAGCTTCACTTTGGGCACATGACTTTTAAAATTATTTTTAAATTTTTTGTTTAAAAAATTTCATCCGTCGGATTAACTAAGTTCAATGGTCCATATTACGTCAATGGATCTTGACTCTATATGTACACACACACACACACACAGGGGCGGAGGGAAGGGGGACCTAAGGTTGCCCCCCCCCCCCCCTCTCCATGTTCTCATCATGTTATGTAAATTAGATTTTGGCCCCCCTCCTTTAAATTTTCTGGCTTCGCCCCTATATATATATATTAATTACAAACTAATAAGTAATCAAAAAATAACATTCATGGTCATATATTAATATAAATATAATTATATATTAACACATACATATTTGTATCGATATCACAATAACATAGGTAAACATATTCTCAATGTAATATATATATATATATATATTAAGCAAGAAAGGAATGCAAAAGCATCACAATAATGCAAGGCATCCCAACTAGGTTGGCACCCTAAGCACCATCAATCATTTGCAGCACATCTTAAATTTATTAAAAAATAATGAAAAAGAATACAAAGAGAATGCGGGGACATATACCAAAACCCATGAAAAGAATCAACTGAATCTAAAATTAGGAAGACCTGCCATACTGCAGTAGAAATCTTCACTAATAAAACTAGGAATTAGATCCCACCAAGTAAAACCCTGTACAGAAATACCAAAATTGACTAACTTATCAGCACATGCATTACCCTCCCTATAAATGTGAGTGTAAACAAAATTCATTTCCTTAGTAATAGCTAAATAATTATTCCAACGGTTTCTTAGCTCCTAGGAACAATATTAATCGAAGTGAAAGCTACAATAACCAAAGATGTGTCACATTCCAACTAAAAATTATGCCACCCTTTTTTATAAGCTGTCTCAATAGCAATCATAGCTCCAATTAGTTCTGCATGAAGCGCAAAAGAGACTCCAATGTTATAGGCAAAACAACCAAGTGTAGCTGCACTTCTATCTTTGAAGATACCTCCACAAGCAGCCATATCTATTACCTCTAGCTGCTCCATCAGAGTTGCATTTAATCCAATAACAAGGGGGAGGATGCCAATTAATTTGTTTTATGGATGGAGCTTTGCTAGTCTTCCCAACTACTGAAAATTGCTTAAGGATCAAAAATTTTGAAACATCCGAAGACATGTTACCAGCAGAGAGATACACATTTATAAAAATACTATAATAATATAAATAATTACATTTTCAATTATATTAATAATAATACTAACGTCATTAGTAAATATAGTAAGAATAATAACGATCTATAACGATGATGATGATGATGATGATGATGATGATGATGATGATGATAATAATAATAACATCTATGCATTCATATACCTTTATACGAAAATCGGGGTGAAATTTTGGGGTGTTACAAAAAGTATATAATTGCTCTACATACTCATATATCACTTGTTAGTCATGTGTATCATTTTTATTCTTTCTGAGTCCATTAAGGAGTTACTTATCACTTGTCATGAATAAAATATTTGAAAGCTTAACTATAAAATTTTTTTAAAAAAAAAGTCATTTCTTTTGATATGATTGCTCTAATAAGAGGTTCATTTTCAAGAAAAATGTGAGAAAATATTTTTTTTTAAAAAAATTAATGTTGATGTCACAATGAAAATGAGTTATCACATTGTGTGTGTGCGTGCGCGCGTGTATGAGACTTACACCCTCAATTATTACTTCACAATCCAAAGTCAACCTAAAAACTTAAAGGGTCAGAGCTTGAGCATAATTTTTTTTTTAAAAAAAGAAGCAAAAGTATAAGAGAGCCTTAAAGTATAAAGAACCGTTACAACTAAACCCGTTTTAGACACTTTTTAGAATCTATGCACCAATCTGAGAAGCTAAACAACACATCCCTATTCTTTGCATTTAACCATTTCCAAGAACAAACCTTCGTCCCAAAATACTATACAGTTTCTTATTTCCGAAATACACCAAGATATATCACATGCCAAATTAAAACCCAGTACCTCACAGCTTTCTTCTTTTTAATCCTCTGCGCAAAACTGAGTAACAGGGACCGAACCTGTGTCTGTGAAGCCAGGTCCATGCCCACCCAAGTTGATATCTGCCTCCAGACGTTAGAAATAAATGGGCATGTTACAAAAAGATGGTCTTCCAGCGGAACAAAAAATCACAGCTTAGATCACAACTAAGGTCTAACACCTTCCTTTTCAGTAAATTCGTCCTAGTTGGTAGTCTTCCCAATATCATTTGCCAAAGAGAAGGCTCTTACCTCCAGAGGTGCAGCTTGAGCATAAAATATAATTGTGAGTTGGGTTTCAAATATTAATTGTTGTTTATTTTTATTTGGATACAAAGAGTGTTGTTCTTTGGGTTACCTTTCTTTTTTCCTCTAAAGGTTGCAACATTTCAACTCTAGGCAAAAGTGTGTGAGTTCATAAGGATAGGATAACTATGATCATTCCATACCTTAATTAAATTTAGGCATTTATTCTTACAATAAAAATGTTTGGATCTAGCATCTGGATCCTACATAATTGTTAGATGAATCTAAGATGGATCACTTATGGATTGTACCATTATTACTTCTGAGTCCACCTGAGAGTTACTTATTACTTGCGATTAATAAAACGTTTGACAACTCACATACCACTGTAAAATAAAATAAAAAGATAAGTCATTAATATTTCTTTTATATGATTCTCTGAGATAAGAGATCCACGTTAATTCAAGATAAAATGATGAAATATATAAAAGGTAATGTTAATGTTAGTGAAAATGAGTTGCACACAAATTTTTTGAAATAATCAAATTATCAATTTGTTAGTTAAATATTATTATATCTTTTATAAATAATTTATATTTTAGGTGAGGATATTAAACTTTTTTTTTAAAAATGAAAATTGTTGTTTTTTGTGTTAAAATTATTTATTTAATTTTATGGAAGAAAAAATAATGAGTAAAATTAAATTCTCTATCTTCATTAAATTTACTTTAATTTTTCTCTTAATTTGTTATTAGTTTAGCAGAGCTGGATTTACACTATGTATTTTAATTTCTTAATAATTACAAAATATTAGCTTTTTCTTTTAAAATAAAATTAGATTTTACTTTTGATATAGTGTCAATATAAAAAAATTTCCACTAACATTCAATTATAAATCATCTTATGTGTGACTTTTAAGTGATAAAAGTAGAATAATTTTATTGACTGACTATTTACAATTGATTGATAGTGTAAGAAAAATCATTACACTGATAGTACATATTAATCCAATAAAACTATTCTTAGCTTTGCTGAAGCCAAATGTGATTTCTTTGCAATTTTTCAAATTGAGAATAAAATTGAGAATTAATCCAAATTTATCAATATATTTATTTCATGATTTCCGAATCATTCTGGTCCTAATTTGTTTTTTGAGTGATGATCCAAAGTGGTCCCTCAAATTTTTCAAGTAGGACAGTTTGGTCCCTGAAAAAAATAAAGGACAATTTGGTCCCCCAAATTTCATAACGGGGGATGTTCTGGTCCCTCCGTAAGGATCAAATTGTTCCCTGTTTTGAAATTTGAGGGACCAAATTGTCCCTTATTTTTTTCAGGAACCAAACTGTCCTACTTGAAAATTTTAAGGGACCACTTTGGGTCTTTACTCTTTTTTTTTTTTTTTTTTTACAGGAGTGGTGAATCTAAGATGACAATTTAATAAGAAAAGGAAGAAAATAAAAATCATCAAATCCAATATAGATCTTCTTCCAAAGATAAAAAGTATCGTAGTTGCTTATTACATACCCATCAATTAGTTGTGACTTGTGAGTCATGTGTATCCTTTTTTTTTCTTTATAGGGTAAAGGCCCATTTTGGTCCCTGACAAAAAGTGTGTGACCCATTTTAGTCCCTAAAAAAAAAAACTATTCCATTAGTCCCTGACAATTACTAACTGGGACAAGTTAGTCCCTACATTGACTACGTTAGTCAGCATCCGTTACTAAATTGTCCCATGATACTAATTGTCAGGGACTAATTAGTCCCACTATAAATATTGTTAGGGACTATAATGTTTCATAGTAATTGTCAGGGACTAACTTGTCCCACGTTAGTAATTGTCAGGGACTAACGGAGTAGTTTTTTTTTTTCAGGGACTAAAATGGCCCACACACTTTTTGTCAGGGACCAAAATAGGCATTTACCCTTCTTTTTGAGTCCATTTAGGACTTATTTATTACTTGTCATTAATAAAATATTTGATAGCTTAAATACCATTATAACTTAAAAAAAAAATTTTTATCAAGACCATTATAACTTAAAATAAAATAAAATAAGTTGCCACAATTGCTATGAAATAAATAGATTACCAATTTGTCAGTTATATATACATACATATACATATATATATATATATATATATACATACATATACATATATACATACATATATATATATATATATGTATATATATATCTATATATATATGTATATGTATATATTATAAAAATTAATATTTCAAGTGAGAATATTAATTTTTTCACTGAAATTACATAACTTTTTGTGATGATGTTATTCATTTGATTTTATAAAAGATGAATTATTGAGTTAAATTAAATTTTTTATCTTCATTAAGTTCAATTGAATTTATCATTTAATGTATTATTATTATTATTATTATTATTATTATTATTATTATTATTATTATTATTATTGAGTTAAATCTTAGGGGTGGACAAGAAACCCGGACCCGCCCGAATCCGAAAAACCCGACGGCATTATGAGGTGTTTTAGACGGATGGAGGCAGGTCGGCGGGTCATCGGTTTTGCAAAGCAGTTTCAGACGTGTCGCATCGGGCGAGTTCGGTTCTCTGCAAAAAGTTTCATCGATCAGTGACCGAACCCGGCCGACTGAGTTGAAGATGGTCGCCATGAGTTTGAAGAAGAGGAAGTGGACCGTCTCACCTCTGTGAAAGGAAGGCCGAACATGAGAGAGGGGGAGATCTGTTCCTGAGGGCAGCGGTGGCTGATTGAATGCAAAAGGGAGAAAGAAAGGATTTTACTCATTTTAGGGTTTTTTTTTTTGGGCTTTTTTATCATAGGTTTTTTTTTTTGGGTTTAAAACAAAAAAAAAAGTCACAAAATTGATTGGGCCAAAAATATGATCTGACCCAACCCACCCATACCCACCCGCCCAACACGTCCTATCCGTATATCATCGACCCGCCTAACCTGACGCTTGGCCCGGACGGAATTGGGGTCATTATTTTGATTGGCGGGTTGATTCGGATTGGGCCGTTTGGGCCTGAATTCGATCGAACCCGCCCGTTGTCCAGTCCTATCAAATCTACTAGTGTAAAATATATATTTAATTTTTTTATTATTTACAAAAAATTGGTTTGGTTCATTTTTTTTTTATTATTGATTGAGACAACCCAAATCGGCTTACACCCTCTATCAGTGGTTCACAATTATAATCAAAGTGAGCCTAAAACCTTAAAGGGTCATAGCTTGAGCATAAAATACATTTGAGTTACATTCCTAATACAAATCGTTGTTTATTTTTATTTGGATTGAAAGAATGTTGGTCTAGGGTTACCTTTTTTTTTCCCCACTAAGCTAGAAAACATGGCAAAATTTCAACTCTAGGCAGAAGTGTGGGTTCACGAGGATAGCTATCATTCCATAGCTTAATTAAATTTAGGCATTTATTCACACAATAAAATGTTTGAATCTAGCATCTGGATCCTGAATAAATGGCGTTTGTTATAGATCATTTGATGGAAAAAATCACTTTTTAAGCAAAATTTTTTTTAATGAATTTTGATTGTGTTTGTTTAAACTTTTCATAAAAAGTTTTTTTTTTTTAAAAATAATCATTTTTATAGTTAAAATTAAAAACTACTTTCATTAGTTTTTGAAAAATAATAATTTAAAATCACTAAAAATAATCTCTAGATTATTGAATGTCAAAATTACTTTTTTTAATTCGTAACAGACGGCCCATTGTTGCTACGTGAATCTAGTAGGGTTCACTCATGGATTGTATCATTTTTTTCCCGGGACCACCTGAGAGTTATTTATCACGTGCGATTAATAAAACGTCTGACAACTCACTTACCACTGTAAAACAAAATAAAAAAGATAAGTTATTTTTACTTTTATAAGATTGCTCTAAAATAAGAGGTACACATTCAAGAAAAAAATTAATAAAATATATAAAAATTAACGTTACTGTCAATGAAAATGAGTAGTAATATATATATATATATATATATATATTCATTCTGTCACAACTTCTTTGAAATAATAAATTACCAATTTTGTTAGTTAAATATTGATTTCTATTACAAATAATTTATATTTTAAGTGAGCATATTAAACTTTTCTCTTAAATTCTCTATTTTCATTAAATTCAATTCAATTTTTCTCTTAATTTTTTATTAGTCTTGCTGAACCTGGATATAGAGGTGGGAATAGGCTAGGCCGATCTAGGCACTGACAAGCATGGGCCTGACATGCATTCCAATTTCGAGGCCTGAGCCTGGCATATTAGCTTGATATAGACCAATTTTTAAGGCCTGAGCCTAGTCTACTTTAAAGCCTGACCTGGTCTGAAAGCCTACTTATCAACATGACCTTTAAATTAATATGCCTCCACCTATAAATAGGTCATGGGCTAACTTGTAAATAGGCCCGTAGGCCTCTAATGATAAAGAAGTTAGTATTCAAAAATAAATAGGCAAGTAGGCCACTAAATGACCAATAGGTTTTTAATTTCAAATATTATAAGTAATGTAAATAATATATTATATTATACATATATATTTATGTTTGTGTACATGTTAAATAAGCCGGTCTGATAGACCTAATAGGTTTTTTAAAAGCCTAGGGCCTGACCTCTTTAATTATATACACTTTTTAAAAAGCATTGACATGACCTTTTTACTAAAAATAGGCTAGGCCGAGGTAGGACTTAAATAGGTTAGGCCATAGGCCTCCGATGAGCGACCTGACCTATTCTCATCCCTACCTGGATATACTAGTGTAAAATATGTATTTTAATTTCTTAATTATTAAAAAATATTAGTTTCTTCTTCGAGTTTAATTGGTATGCACTATCAGTGTAAAGAATTTTTACACATTCAACCAAACATAAACCGCCACATAAGTTAAAAATATTTGATTGTTGTCCTAACTAACTTAAAAGTCACTCATACCATGATTTTCAATTGGTTGACAATGTAAAAAACTTTACACTGATAGTCCATAGAAATTGAACACTTTTTATTTTTAAAATAAAATTATAGTTTAATTTTGATATACTGTCATCAGTGTGAAGTTTTTTCCACTAACAACCTATCACAAATCTTTCTATATGTGACTTTTAAGTTATTTATGATAAAATTATAATATTATTAATAATGTGATTAACAATATAAAAAAATCTTTATTCTAACAATGGATAAAACTATTCTCATATTAGCTAGAGCAAAATGTGATTTCCTTGCTTGTCAAAAAAAAATCTGATTTATTTGTAATAAATTTTCAAATTAAGAATAATATTAAAAATTAAACCAGATTTATAAATATATTAATGGGCTAAATACCATATAAATGTGGCTCTCAACTTTTTCGTACAGGAGCCATGAACCTGATGATATTTTTTAATCAGAAAAGGGAAAAAGGAAAAAAAAAAGAAAAAATCCAATATAGATTTTCTTCCTAATATACAAAGAATTGTAACTGCTCACTAAACACAGTCTTCTCTTGGCTTTCTTTCCTTGTTTCACTCCTCCAGGGCCACTATATTGCTCCATCCAGGCCTCCGTTCAATCCACCATCACCCATTTCTCATCACTTTCTCTCTCTCTCTCTCGCAATATTCACATTCTCTCTTTTTCTTTGCTTTTATTTTCACCATGGCATCACCTTCCAAGACCCAAACCCCGCCGCCACCGCCACCACCATCACCACAACCAGAAGCAAAAGTTGCAGAAGCACAACCACCCACAAATTTGTTCATGTTTACAGCCACTAGGCCCCCTCAACCTCTACCATATGTTAGTGCCTTTACTGAATACACTATATTCAAAAATTCCCTGAACCAGCGTAATTCCAACCCGGGTCCTGCTGCCAGTTTAACCATAGGTGGAACCCAAAACCTACCTCTCCCGCCTATCCATAACCTCAGTCTCGGCCCTACTGCCGGTTTCACACTTGGTGATTCCGGTCTGAACCCGACTAATCGGTTTAGTCCGTCAGGGTCGAGTTTCAACCTGGGTCCCGTGGTCATGAATGAAAGGACCGGGGTTGAGAAATCGGTTGAACCGATTGGCGCTTCAGTGAGAAAAATCGACGAGAAAGGGAAGGATAAGGTTTATGATACAGTGGGACTTCCAGAGAGTAACAAGGGTTCTGGAACCGGCCATGTCATCGATGAAGAGGACGACGATGACGACGACGATGATGGAGAAGCCGAAGTGTCATGTGAGGATGAAGAGGAGCCGAATTTTGTTAACAATTGGAATGTGAAGGAGGATGAGGAGGCGAAGAAAACATGGAACCTTCGGCCTCGGAAAGAAGTGCCTAAGCATGCTGCTTCTAATGCTGGTGAATCGAGAAATGGTGGACGGAGGAACAAGCAGGCCGGTAGGGGAAGGTCTAGGCCTAGGTCTAGGCCTGCGCAGGCTACTCCGAGTCGGTCTCGCGCTGCACCGATGGCGGCTGATGCAGTGGGGCCGAGGAGGCCGATGTTCTCATTGACTCTTACGAAGGAAGAGATTGAGGAGGATTTCCTGAAAATGACTGGGGCCAAACCACCCAAGAAGGTCAAGAAGATGCCAAAGAACATGCAGATACTGCTGGATGTAATGTTCAGCTTAATTTGGATTTTTATTTGTTTTATATGTTGTTTTTTAATTTTACCATGAATTAAGTGATGGTGATGATTAGGTTATGGTTGGCTTTATGTGGACATTAATGCAAGTGTTTTTGTTATGATTTTGCAGGCGTGTTTTCCGGGCACGCATTTGCATGATGTGACCCCCGAGAAGTACAAAGTTCCTGATCTGCCCCTGAAGGTTGTTTTCTTCAATCTTGTTTTTGATGTCTTTAATTTAGTTTTCAGTCTGTTTGGATGCTTGGCTAATGAAGAAATGAAAATGAAAATGAACAAAAATTCCTATTTTTTAGTATTTGATCAAATGAATTTTGTTTGAGTAAATGGTCAAATTACAACGCTGGTCATGTTAGTCCATGAATAAAAAAAAATTACTCCACGAGGTCTCTAGATGTGCATTTCGGCATTCGAATTAGTCTTTGATGCCAGTTAATGTTTGCACATTCAGAGGTTAATTTGAATGACATAATGCACATTTAGGGATCTCGAGAGTCATTTCCATCATCCAGAGACTAATGTTACCAAGCTGTATTTTTCAAGGACTAATTTGATCTTTCGCGTTTTTGTTTGTTATTATTGGTACCAAGACACCAAGCACTACTTGCTTTGACTTTATGTATTTTGCAATTGTAATTACTTGGTGAAGAAATTATGTTTTTCTAATTGTCATCTTTATGCCTTTAATTAAGCTAAAATCTTCTTAAAGAATTATTTTGAAACCTAAAATTTTGTTCGTACTAGGGTCTTTTCTTCTAGAAACTTCAGTATATTTTCAAGTTCGCCTGTTGCTTATATTTGATCAAATGGTTGATGTTTGTTATTGTTGGTATTGAGGCACTAAGCTAATCTAAGCCACTTGTCCCCTGCTCAAGAGGGAGAATGGAAACAACAGAGAATTCTTTGATGTATTAAATTTCCTTAGAAAAACAATAATGTGCCAATTCAAATTCTCAATTGATGTTTTATTTTACATTTCAGAATAATATGGTAGTGGTACTTAGAACTCTTTATATTTCCTGCAGGGTTAAGGTTTCCCGTTGCTAGTTCTGGGATTAGAATGTTGGTTGGATACTTGGAGTTCTGAAATCTTCTAACCAAGGAACTGTTTTTCATATTGACGTCCGTAGAAGGTATTATATACCATATAGCGACAGACCATATGAAGAATGAGAATCTTGTTTTTGTGCCTAATATCCGTAGACTGAGGCACCTAATAAATGCTCAAATGTTATAGTAGTTAAGTGGTTATGAGTATAGTCAGTAATGTACATTAGTTATGGTTAATTTTAAGCTGGTTTAGCAAAAAATTGTGGGAACATTCGTAATATTTATATTTTCTTTTCCTACAAGTCATTTCCGTAGTGTTTTTCTTGCAAGCACATAAACTCTGGCCTTGCTTGTCAATTGTCATCCTTTAATGTTTGTTTATTGGCTAAATTAGAAAATAATAAAAGGAATATAAGTCTAAATATTTAACATATTTGAGATGGAGAGAAAGGGGGGAGATTGTTTAATCTATAAATCAATGTGCACGTTTTGAAGATATGTTCTCGAACAGAAATCAATGTATTAAACTCAATCAAAAAAACAAAAAAAAAAGAAATCAATGTATTAATTGTGGGATGAGGATGGTTTAGATTTGTTGAAGACATTTTTTCCTCCCCTCAGGAATTTTGTACATTTGCGCTTGAATCTAATCACAGAATCTTTCTGTATGTGTTCATTAAATATTTTGGGCTATTAGAGATTCAAAGAAGTACCTAATTACGCCTTCTAAATCATTTAGGTCTTCCATGATTTACTATTGTTGCTATCCTTTGAAGTTCCTTTTTTAGCTTCTTCTCCTTCATACCATACGTATTTCACGAGCAAGTCACCTTTACCGTCCAAGTCTTTACCACTAACCTAAAGGCATAAAAGAAATAACTTCCTTATTCAGTGCCCCTCACTTTGGCCATAAGGTTTCAGCTTTTCAATAACTGGACAAGGGAGATTTCCCTTTTCATAGCCAGCATCATTACCAAAAGCACAAGAACTCTTTAGGATTTCACGCTTTTCGTAATTGTAATTATTTGGTGTAGTTTTTGTAACTGTCATGAATTGCCATTAATAAGCTAAATGGGTCAGAAAGAATTCCCTCAAAACTCAAAATTTTGCTGATACCAGGGTCTGTGCTTCTAGTAACTTCAATATTTAGCCAACATATAGACATGAAGCTGCTCTTTAACATAGGTGGCTCTTTGCACACATCAACACAAACAAGCATATTATAGATATATTATCTTATTTTACATTATAGTTTTTTTAATTGCCTCAAGTATCTGTTCATGTATGGTGAATAGTTCTTGATGTGAGGTTATAGGTGGATAACTAAGTTGTATCAGCTCATTTTTAGAAATTGGTAGTTTAGTTCTCCTGTTTAAACTCGTGGTCTCTTCTTTTTCTTTCCCGTGTCTCACTTGATAAACTTAATTGTTCTCAAGTCTCAACGTGCTGTATTCATCATTTTTCTCCTTGTTTTTGCATGTTTTAGAGGATACGTTACCCTTGCCCTCATTTTACTATGCCTTATTCCTCTCTTTAATAAATTTTTCGTTTCTAGTTTCCCTATTTCTCTTTTGTACTGAAGTCATCTTCTTTCAATAAGCAACTTACAAAAAATGTCGAAATGACATAATATATTTATTTTGTTGTCTAATCTTTACCGCTAGGATAGTAGTTAATAAGATGTCGATTACAGATGTACATTTGTATATGTCATTTGTGTACGGTATACATCTATCATCTTCTGATTTGATTAGTGGCCTAAGTGTTCTTATTTAATCCAATCTCACCGATATGACCTTGTTTTTGTTTTAAAATAAAAGGAGTTACCTTAATCCTGGAAATCAGACAGTTCAATAGATCTGATATGACCTGGACTCGATGTTAATCTTTGAATTATTGTCTGGTTCCATTTGTGTCCTGGATGTCTATATGGAGGTTTTTATGGGCTGGTGCCTGCCTGAAGTTTCTTAAAACTTGCAATATGAAATGTTTCAAATGCAAATGTGTTTGGGTTTTAAAAAATAAACCGGAAATGAAGTGTATGATATGCATAGTATATATAGTTTAATTTAGTTTGATGTGCCAGCCTTAATGTGTCAATTATGTAACTTTCCATGCTGTATTTATATTCTACCATATTAGGCACGACCACTAGGATAATCTATACTTGTTTTCTGATTGTAGCATGCAGACAGTGTAACACCTCAACTTGGTTATATCACATATAACAATCATACGCATCTAATTATTATATGTGTATCAGAATAAACAAAACCCCATACAATTCTTTAAAACATGATTTTGAAAACTTAATAAAAGCTCTTTATACAAACTCCTTTCTTTTAATAAATTACATTTTTACATCAAAATACTAAAATACGTAAACTTAATAACTTTGACATGTCAATGGGCATTTACATACTTCTCATACTCTTCCATTTTTCATCATCACTTCCTCACGTTAATTCATGCTTAAACCTGCATCCACATCTGGTTGCACTACTAGGTGAGACTACGTCTCAATGAGGAATTACAATCATTTAATAAAACAGCAGTACAACCAGCCGAAGAACTCCGAAAAATCCCCTCAAGCTATCATCAATACTAAGAACAAGAACATATGTACTTCATCATCAAATATTTGTATGCTTTTACTTCAAACTTCATCATAAAGTACTTTTATACTTTTACCTTAAACTTTATCATAACATACTCTTTATACTTTAATGAAATCTCATAAATATCCTTATAACAGCACAAGCTTAAATAAAATATCATATCATAATCTTATAACATCAAAAACTTTAGTGAAACATCATGAATAACATTTAGCATCATAAGCTTCAATAAAACATCATCATCACATAAAAAACTTCATATAAGCTTCATAGTATAGGAAATATCATAAATATCATTATAACATCATCACAAATGCAGCATCATGAATAACCTCAACTCATAGGGAATATATCCTCAACCTCATTGGTACATGAGCTCACTACCTGACAGGGCGTCCCACTGCCTTACCTCAATGCAAATGTTATGAACTTGACCCTCAACATCATAATACTCTCATTCCCTTACCTCCTAATCTTAAATAATCTCATAAAGACATCAACTCAAGCATTATCATCAAACATCTCATGAAAAAGTATTTTCTTTATAAATCATATAGCAGCAATGATGCTTAATAACTTAACATTTTTGAACATATAAATCTTTCATCAAAACATCTTTTGAAACTTCCAACATCAAATCTTCCTTAAAACACACTCTTTCATAAAACATAAACCTTTAATATCTCAAATAATTATATAACACTTGACCAATATTCAGAAATTAGCTCAATAATAACAAATATTGGTTCAAGCATTTCATCAAACACCTTAAGGGCTATAATCTATTCTTTCAAAAAGAGAAAACTCTTAAGAATATGACTACTCGCAAAACTCATTTATAGTGTATATTTCTCATAAATATCAAGAGATCCACAAAATGAAGTAGTATTTTGTTACTATAAGTTCCTTAAATCTTCTTCAAGCCATATTTCATAAACTTGGTAATAAACCCACTTAAAACATAGAAATCCTTTAAATCTTTCCTAAAACCATAGCATAAACACTTTCTTAAAGCTTAGAGGGGTTTAAAGATTGTGATTCCTCATCTTACATGGAGACCTTGAACTCTAAAACTTCTTTCTTCTCTTCATCTTCTTCTTCTTCTTCTTTCCACCACCTCTTTGTTCTCCATCCTTCCTTGTAACTTGATCATCCTTTATTCTTTGTATTCTCTTTGATTTCCTTCATTTTTCAGCATTTCTTATGTTTTTCCCTCATTTCCTCTCTCTTTTATCTCTCTAAAAACACGTTTTCGGAACCCTAGTACCATTTTCTTCGTTTCTGGGTCGAAACAGGGTATTTATATAAAATTTGCTGTCATAATCGATTATGGCTTGAAATATAATCGATTATGACTGAACCTGGTCATGGTTTTTCACTTCCAGACACTCATAATCGATTATGAGGAGTGAATAATCGATTATGACTGAAATAATCGATTATGGCTACATAAATAATCAATTATCTGCTTTCTGTTGGTCAGTTTGTTGTTCCAGAGAACCTGTAATCGATTATGCCAAGCAAGATAATCGATTATCTCCTTAAAAATTCAGTTTTTAAACACTTTAACCATCTCTAATCAATTCTAATCCTCTAAATAATCCTTAGGACTTAAACTTAAACCTAGATAATTGTCATCAAAACTTAAATGGATTTGGTGCCTTTAGAGTTTGGTGCCTTTGGTGACTTTAGGCAAAAATGAGATGAGATAGATAGGAAAAAAATGGAGGGAAGAGATGATAGAGAAAATAAGAGATGAGAAAGATAGAGAGAAAGGCACCAAAGGCACCAAATCCATTTTCAACGACAACATGACACCCCTGCTTCATATGACAATTATGTCATCCTTTTTTAAAATAAAAAAGGTAAAGAAAGGGGAAAGGGGAACCGTGTTAGTGTTGCCCTAAAAGTTTTTTTTTTAAAAAAATTGAGAATTAATAATGATGCATGATTGACGAGTCCTCTTTTCAATCTAATCCCAATAAATGTTCATCCATCCTGATAAGCAACCAAAGGACTAAATTTTCGAGGAGGCGCTGTACTCTTGCTTCATCGGAGTCTTCCGTCTGGGACAATGCCTTCCTCTTCATCTGTTTTGGCATCCACCTCCCAGACCACAGCCGCGCCAGTGGGCAGCCCAGAGTTCTGAGGTCATAGGACCAATTGGAGTGGTCCGGGCAGGCAGTGCCCGCCGGAGTCTCCAGTATCAGCGGTGCACCAGCGCCGCCGTGTTCTCATATCCGATAGCAGCAAGGCGATGACATCAGGATCATCGTAGAGGCCACCATGGAGGGTTTATAGACGCACATGTGGGGTGAGTCAAGGTAGCACTAGATTTCCACATTAGAGATCGTGGAGGCCAGAGCGTCTATTGTATATAGTTTGTGTGTGGTGAAACCGTTTTTGATGTATTTTGAGTGGGGACTGAGCTGGTGTGGAGTGTGCGGTGAGGTGTTTCTTGTTTCAGACCTTTTTATGGATTATCTTTATCTGTATATCAGTTTGTACCAGTGGAGCCCTACTGACGGGGTACCCTTGACAGTATATGTATATATATATATATTGTGTGATGTTTATGTTCATGTCTTTTATGTTTAAAGTTTTTAATATCTTCATTTTTCGGGTATGTATGTTTATCGCTAATAACGAGATTAAGGTTTAGTTAATTTTTTTTTAATGGGACATTGGGGTGTCTCAGTCACCGTTGGTGGGTGGTTGAACCTAGATAAATCTGGTTTGCAAGATTTTCTTCCCTATCTCTTTAATTTGTGATTTAATATTCATATTCTTCTTTAGCGCTTTGATTATTTTCATTGTCTGCACATTAATTTTTATTTGAGAAAATCATTTTAGAAAATAAATTGAAAATTTTATAAACTCAGTTCAACCCCCTCTTGGGTAATTAATGCCATGGCCAACACATAATGTCCTACACTTATATTTTTCTTCACCATTAACAACATGCTTAGGCACATAAAGACCATTTACAATCACATCCCAAATATCTACATGTATAGCGTTAATGAAAATCTTCATACTGGACTTCCAGCAGGGATATCCTTCACCATTGAATATAGGGAATTTTGTGATTGAAGTATATTCACTTGTCCCGTTTGATTGAGAACCCATTTACACTTGACTTGAAAGGTGATTAAACTTTTTCAAGAACCTGCTGTAGATACAAAATGTAAGTGTGAAGGGGTGAATTGAGTTTCAAAAAGTTTTGGCAAAAGTGTTTCTTTCTTTGGTGAATGAAAGGTGCAGAAGAATTTCTTTGAGATTTTCAACCAAGATATGTAAACAACTCAATACTCAATTCGTGCAAGGCATACAATAACAAATATGAATCAAGATATGTCCATGCAAGATGTAAGCATACTCATCAAAATATTACAAGTTTGATGCGCAAAACAATGAAACTTGCATGAAAATAAAAGAGTAGGGTTAAAGAGAGTTGCACAATGGATTTTATATTGATTCAATCACCCCACTATGACCTGCGTTCAGTCCTCAAGCTTTGCTTGAGAGTTTCGTTATATCAAAATTGTTTGTACAATCTAGAGACACTTCACTCTAATACAAATCATAACCTTCATTGGATGCCTCACCTACCTACCTTTACTACCTCAAGAGATGCATCACTCTTGAATCCTTTTGGGATCCCTACCCTAAAAGCAAAATCAGAAATACAAAAAGAGTAGATGAAATTCCAATCACTTTGTTTGAGCAAGAGATACAAACAAAAGCTCTATAATCTTCACTTGTAATGGAAAGTACTTGGCTCACTATTTTAGTAGCATAACAATGTGGTTAAAATTGAATTTTTGTATTTTGAACGCATAGACTTGAACCTTTTATATAAAAATCAATTAGGACATCAAAATTTGAAAGTTAGTTGTGTTTATATACAGTGTATTCAAATACTTCAAGATGGTATTCGAATACTTTGTTGTGGTATTCAAATACCATCAAGAAGTATTCGAATACCCTACTCTAACTATCTCTAACTTCCCTATCAATCCAGTGTATTCGAATACTATCCATGGTATTCGAATACCCTACTGAAAAAATGTCAAGTTGCTACAAGCAATTTAATAAAAGAATTGATATTTGAATACTTTTGATGAAACTTAAAAATTCCTTTAAGTAATCTAGCATACAACTATGTAATCAATTACTTGAACATTTAAAAATTGATTTTTGATTCATGGCATCTTATTCTGCCCTTAATGGATTACTAAATTAGGTTTGTCAATTTTAAGCTTCATGAAAATATTTTTAGTTTGTGAAGCCAACTAACCATTCATTTTACAAGTAGATTTTGACATCAAAACTTATGAATGAAGAAAAATTACATTAAAGGGTTGTATCATCAAAATCATAAATGGAACTTCGCATGGAGAGTTGCATAGTTACTCGAAAGCGTATTGGAGATATACAACATCATTTTCATTCTCCCATCATCATCTACATATACGTCACACTCATTTTCAACTTGGGCCATATACATAAAAGAATTCAATTCAGTCCTTATATATACAATTATTTTCAATTTGATCCTTGTTGTATATTGTAGTTGTAACATTATTTGGTGCAGTTAGAGTATAAAGACCAAATTAAGAATGATTATCACGAATAAGGACCACAGTGAAAAGGATTATACATATAAGGACGAAAAAAGGGTGTTATAATGATAATAAAGGATGTGGGGACGTATACACAATAAATGTGCTTATACATGGTTTAATTAGTTTGCTTTTCTATACTACTGTAAATCAATTACTATCGATTTAATTGTATGTAAAATCATGGGGTGTATGCACATGTTAAGGTATCCCCGAGGGCAATTGCCTCGTCAAGGCAATTTTTTTCTAAATTAATATATCTAGTATTTTTTTTTACCCCCATAAAAATTTAGATGTTGTCCCCACACACACCAATTCATTCCTACTGATCTCTTTACCTATACCTCACCGACTAACTTTTTGTAATTGAATTTAAGAATTACTTTTGATATAAATCGAAAAGAAATACTAGAAGTCAAAGAAAAATGAGTATAAAAAGTCATAAAAGATAAAAAAAAATTACGCAGCAGCCAACAGCCAGCGGCCATCGACCATCGACGTCGTGGTTGCCGAAGTTGATGGCGTGGTTCTTTTGACATTCTTTGTATCTGGCTATCCTCGTTTTGATCCCACCTTTGCGTCCAATGGTGGATGCAACTCCCTCTATTCGCAGTGGCGGATCTTGACCGAAAATTTTGGGGAGCCAATTAGGCATTATCTAAAATTATTTACTCAAAAATTATAATTAATTATATATGATATAAGTGTAATCTTGATAGACCTACGATGTAAATTTTTTTATATGTTAACACATCACAAATCATCTTATATGTGGCTTTCTAAGATATCTATACTATACTAATTAGTGGAACACAAAATCACTATTGAGTAACTACATGCTGACATGTGGCGGATTGGTGGGTCCCAAACATCTTTAATTGCTTTTGTCTTTTTATGCATATTGCTTAATAATTATATAATCTGGTAGGTACAGTGTATAACATCATGTTATTATTCAAAAAATAACTTGTGTTTCCCACTTCAACTTCCGGTTTCTATCATTATTTATTTAACAAATTAAATATTTTATTTTGTTCATATCAATTAATCTGCTACAACAAAATTATTCTGTTTTTTCCGCTTTTGGAAATTATTTTTTTTATAACTAATTACTGTATATTTTTATTTTTAATATTGTAAATAAACACAGATATGCTTTTTTAAATTAATCTGCTACAATCCATGAGTATCCTGTTATATTTTAGACGGATCAAACGATGACACTTGTCACTGTTTGTCTCACAAATGTTTTAGGCCTTTGTTTCTATTATTTTATTTATTAAATTTATATTTTATGTTATACTTTTTTTGTATGTTTGTTTTTGCTTTGCTAACAATTAGTGGCAGTCAAAAGTCATTTTCCACTTCAGCTTCCGGTTCTTGTCAAAAGTCATTTTTCACTTCAGCTTCCGGTTTCTGATATTATTTGGTTAACAAATTAAATTTAATCTTTTTGTGTTTCACACTTTAGCTGCTGGGTCCTGTTATTGATTATTTAACAAATTAAATATTATCTTTTATTTATATCAGTTAATCTGCTACAACAATGTTATTATGTTTTTCCTCTTTATAAGAATTAGTAGCAGGAAAAAAAAATCCATTTTGGGGTTAAAATTAGAAGCAACTTTCACTCCATTTTTGGGGTTAAATTTAATCTTTTTGTGTTTCACACTTCAGCTGCTGGGTCCTGTTATTGGTTATTTAACAAATTAAATATTATCTTTTGTTTATATCAGTTAATCTGCTACAACAATGTTATTATGTTTTTCCTCTTTATAAGAATTAGTAGCTGGAAAAAAAAAATCTATTTTTGGGGTTAAAATTAGAAGCAGATTAATCTATAATCTATAATATACTAATTAGTGGATCCAATTTTCACTATTGAACAACTACATGCCGACACGTGGCGGATTGGTGGGTCCCAAACAACTTTCATTGGTTTTGTCTTTTTGTGCATATTGCTTAATAATATAATCTGGTAGGTACAATGTATAGCATCATGTTACTGTTCAAAAAATAACTTTTGTTTCCCACTTCAGCGTCCGGTTCCTGTTATTATTTATTTAACAAATTAAATATTATCTTTTGTTCATATCAATTAATCGGCTACAACAAAATAATTATGTTTTTCCTCTTTATAAGAATTAGTAGCAGGAAAAAAATCATTTTTGAGGTTAAAATTAGAAGCAACTTTCACTTGGTTTTGGAATAAAAAGCAATTTTTATAACTGATTACTGTATATTTATCTTTTTATTATTGTAAATAAACATAAATATGCTTTTTTAAATTAATATGCTACAACCCATGGGTATCCTGTTATATTTTAGACGGATCAAACGATGACACTTGCCACTATTTGTCTCACAAATGTTTTAGGTCTTTGTTTATATTATTTTATTTATTAAATATTAAATATATATTTTATGTTATACTTTTTTGGTGTGTTTGTTTTTGCTTTTGATAATAATTAGTCGCAATCAAGAGTCATTTTCCACTTCAGCTTCCGATTCCTGTTATTATTTATTTAACAAATTAAATATTATCTTTTTACATTTCTTACTTCAGCTTCCGATTCCTGTTATCAATAATCAATAATCATCAATAATATACTAATTAGTGATCTCATTTTCACCGTTGAGTAATAGAACTGCGACACTTGGCCACTTCGTGGGTCCCACATTATATTATAAAAAAATGGACAAAACTTACACACAGTACCTTAAGTGCTTGTGTACTGTTCTCCAATAAAAATCAGACACGTGGCAAAATTTTCCATGTCACCACATAACCCTCAAAGTTGCACCGTTAACACCATCATATGCATTTCTCTTCCCCACGTTCGACCCTCTGTTTCTGCCCGCTGCATCTTCGTCTTTCTCGTTTCACTCTGCCAACTCCTCCTTTTCTCACCATCGCAGGATCCCTTGATACTTTGCCACCTCCATACATGATTCCACCATCACTCTTCGGATATAGTACCTGGTGCTTGCTCGCAGTAACAAGTAATTTCTCTCCTTTCCTCTCCTCTTCTCTCTGTTATCATCTTCTTTGTTGTTGGGTCATGTTTTTTCCTTCTTTCCTTTTTCCTTTTGCTTCTTTAGTTAATTTTGTATATCTCCAATTTGGTTCACCTGTGTTCATCTCTTCCCCCCACCGAAGATGGATCCTCCTACAGTAGCTGTGGGACATGGCAGAATCGACCTCATCAGCAACCTTCCTCCAATGACCAGCGCGATTGACCTTAGCAATGTTCCTCCAACGATTAGGGGAATTAACCCCGGCAATCAACATGCTCAAATAGTCACTCCTACTGGTTTAGATTCCAATGGTAAGGTTTTTTCTTTCTTTCATTTTATGTTATGTTTGGTGGAGTTGGTTAGAAATTTTTGTATGTTTACACATTTGATTTTATTGCATTCTAAGTGTTTGATACAATGTTTGATACAATTTTTGAAATATATCATTTGAACCTTCTGTCAAAAACTAGTTGGAATTAACGAAAACACATAGTTAATATTGAAATATAACACTCTGAAGCTTCAGGGACATCTAGTATTGAAATATAGCATTCTAGAATATAGCATACTAAAAGTATTGAAATATAGTATTGAATATATCATAACCACCATTCCATATTCTGTTCAGTTCATCATACATTAATGAGAGACTATCTATATTATTTGAATATTGAGTAGAGAATATTAGCATATAAGTACGTCTTAATTTAAGCATGACATTGAGCATGAAGTGTAATTATTAAGACTCGTTAAGTTTGTCCAAGGTTACTATGTGGATATAAGCATGTTTTAATTTAATATATATTTTCTTTGTTATTAAATTGATAGATAGCATTGAGCAAGAAGTGACTGAGGAAGATATAATCCCATATATTGGCATGGAGTTTGAGACAGAAGATCATGCATATAGATTTTATAATATGTATGCTGGCTTCATTGGTTTTAGCATTAGAAAGGACTGGAGGAATAAAAGCAAGTTAGATAAGGAGATTGTGATATCTCGTAGATTTGTTTGTTTTATAGAAGGCTTCAAAAGGATCAAAGATCACGAAGGAAAAAATACCCGCAAAGATATCAGAACGGGATGTTCAGCACAAATGGTCATTGGTCGAGAATCAGATGGGAAATATGTTGTTACATATTTTTTAAAAGAACATAATCATGGACTTGCTACCCCAAAGAGTAGGCATAAATTACCATCACAAAGGAGGGTTTTTGTTGCTCAAGCTACCCAAGTTGAATTGGCAAATCGTTCCGGTATACGACAAAAATTGATTTTTGAGTTTATAAGTCGACAGGTTGGAGGGAGAGAGAATGTTGGTTGCACTGCTAAAGATATTAGCAATCATTTGAATTCTAAGAGGATGAAGGAAATGGAAGAAGGTGAGGCATACACTCTCATCCATTATTTTAAATCAAAGCAGACAGAGAATGAATCATTCTTTTATGAGATTCAACTTGATGTTGATCATCAGATAACAAACATTTTCTGGGCGGATGCTAAAATGGTTATAGATTATGCGTATTTTGGAGATGTGGTTTGTTTTGATACCACTTATCGCACCAACAATAATTTACGACCATTTGCTCCCTTCATTGGATTCAACCATCATAGAGAAAGTGTGTTATTTGGTGCGGCACTATTATATGATGAAACTGCTGAGTCATTTGAATGGTTGTTTAATACTTTTATTAAGGCTATGTGTGGAAAGCAGCCAAAGACAATTTTTACAGATCAAGATGCTGCAATGGCGAAAGCAATAGTAAAGGTTTTTCCTCAATCCTATCATCGTTTATGCCTATGGCATTTGTTTCAAAATGCACTGAAGAATGTTAATCATGCCTTTAAGAAATCAAATTTTTTTGCTAGCGAGTTGCGAAGTTGCATTTATGACTTTGAGTATGAGGAGGACTTTCTTATTGCTTGGGAGTCATTACTTAACAAGCATAACCTTCATCAAAATAAATGGATGCAAGATTTCTTTAAGAAGAAAGAAAAATGGGCTTCAGTGTATGAGCGACATACTTTTTCAGCCGGTGCTACAACAACACAATTAAGTGAGAGTTTCAATGGCCGTTTAAGGCTTTACATGAAGACTACCTTCAATGTGCTAGAATTTTTCAGGAATTTTGAAAGGCTGTTAGAAGATATGCGATATAAGGAGATAGAGTCTAACTATGAGATGAACCAAAAGATGCCATCATTGACTATGGACATTGTGTTATTGAAAAATGCAAGAGATGTCTATACACCAGTGATTTTTAATCTAGTTCGTGAGGAATATGAAAAATCTTGCAATCTTGTATTCACAGGCTGCACCCAAAACTTGCAATTAATTGAATATGAAGTGTGTTTCTTTGGAGACACAAGACAACACAAAGTTACCTTCAACTCTGAAGATCAAAGTGTGGTGTGTAGTTGTCTACTTTTTCAGTTTACTGGTATTCTTTGCAGCCATGCGCTTCGAGTACTTAATCATTTGAATGTGATTGTTATTCCTCCAAAATACATTCTTAAGAGGTGGACTAAGAATGCTCGCAGTGGATGTGTTCTAGACAGCAAAGGACAAATTATCAAAGAAGATCCAAAGTTGGTAGTGACAAATCGCTTTAAGGATTTATGTCGCAGTGCAGTAGAAATATCAAGCAAGGCTGCTGAGTGTGAAGATGCTTCAGCATTTTTTGCAAGAAAATTGGTGGAAGTTGGCATTGAAGTTGATAAGATCTTAAATAAAAGATCTTACACGCCAAGTACAAATCATGGTGATGTAAATTGTCAAACTAATCAAGTCAGAACAAATGCCACAACCATTGCTTCCATTGAAAAAGATGATATATCTCAAGCCAAGGGTATAAAAAAGAAGGATGGTGTCTCTCGTGTAAAAGGTAGACCAAAAAGTTGCTTGGAGAAGAAGAAGAAAAAAATCAAAGCCACTCACAAGTGTAGTCCTTTGAGACAAAACTTTATTTCCACCATGCCAATTCCAACTGTACAGGTATAATAAGTTAGTATTTTTTAAAATAGAGTGGAGAGGCTTTGTTTGTCTATTCAATATGTGTAGGCCTTGGTGCTTTGGTTTCGTTTATTCCCACCATGCCTACTTTGATTGCTATGTTCTAGTTATGTATGGTTTAGTCTTATAACCAGGTGTCATGGCTCAATTATATTTTTTATGTTTTAGTTTTAAAAGATCTTACACACCAAGTACAAATCAGAAAGTGTGATATGGAAGTTTTTTCTTTTCACATTAATTTGCTTTTTCGTGTATGTGTAGAATGTGCCATTTTTACACAGATGTCAAGTTCCCACAACAATTGATATCAATATGACTCAGGTTAGATGATTCATTATGCATTTTATTTTGTTATTTATTTTTTTGCTTATATACTAACTTTTTCTCTCTTTTGTTTTCTTACTTGTAAACACAGGCAAATAACTTATCTCAACATTGAAGTTGCTATATGATATTGAAGTGGAATTCTAACAAGATATCATGAACTGGCTCAGTAGAATTCTCCTCATGAACTACATAATTTTTAATTGTAATTAGTTTTTGTCTTTTCCCATTTGGTGTTCAATTGCACCTTGTATATTGGAAGCTAGCATTATATCACAATTAAGATTGGATATTATATCATAACTCTCTTGCAGCTCATAAGCTAGCATTAGAGGTCTAGATAAATCTATTTATTGATGGCAATTTTTTGGATTTTTGGAAGGAGTGAGTGATTTCATATTCCTTTTGCATTATTTACTTTCTATTAGAATTTACGTTGATGGTTGGGTTGAGATAGGCATTCAAATTTTCTTATTTGGGTTGAGACTAAGCTTGATTTAACAAAACTGAACCTTAAAGCCAAATAAAGGAAATAGACAATAAATATGAAAATAGCATCCAACTTTCCATTAGAAAGCAACAATGTAACATTTACATTTGGATAGAAATCAAATTGACAATGTACATAATGTTTACATTTGGCTTACATTTGCCTGGCAAATCAACAATGTACATCATGTTTACATTTGGTTTACATTTGACCACGATACTAAATCAGAACTGCTGATCAGCTTGTTTCTATTAGCTCTAACATATAACACAACTGGAAATAGTTAAGCAACTGGTGAAAACTCCCTCCCGAACAGTTTTCTTGAATGCTTTCAACATGCTTGACCGAGCCTGCCATGGAGAGAAAAAAAAGCAACATAAGCAGACCTGGTAATTAAATGCATATAAAGTAACTAGTTTTTGCAGAGAACTTGAAGCAAACTCGTGTTACAAACAAGAGTAGAAGTTTTTAGAGCTTAGAATATTGGAAGTTTCCAGTATTTCTAATTCTTGTGCACAAACAAATTTATAGATGACAAGTATGCAAAATAAAAAAGGAAAGAAACAGATATTCCCTGCAACCAAGTCCCCCAGGGCCTAATTAATTACCAATTTGCAACCATCTAACATGCAAGCGGGAACTCAGAATTGTGAACCTTTGCCTGCACTATATTAAGGTCCATTAGAAAGAACAAAATTGTGTCAACAATTCAATGTTACCACGTTGCACAAAAAGCCACCATGAAGACTTGTGGCACTTAATGAAAGATAAGACAACATAAGCCTAGTTACTAAAACAGCAGCAGGGAGATAAAAACAAGCAAAAATGCAAAGTTAGCCAATGACTATTGACAAATGAAACTCGATGTCCTGAATCATGACCACAAAAATGCAAAGTTAGCCAATGACTATTGACTGATCCCTTTGTATTCCCCCCCCCCCCCCCCCCCCCCCCCCCCCCAAAAAAAAAAACTGAACCCTTTTTATTGAAAATTGAATTAATGCCTTCTTTTTTTTTTTATTATATAACCATCAAAATATTTATTTAGAATCCCATTAGCTTTGTAATTTTTTTATTATAATACAAGTCCAACCAGTTAAGCAACGCCTGATTCTATTTCAACAGATTAAAAATACAAAGATCCTAAACTTCATTTTACAATATTAAATACATAAGGAGGATAAAATAAATTTGAAATTGAATACTTATATTCCAACGTCACCTCTTGCAACTCTTTCTTATGAAAAAAATTAATCATTGTGTCACGCCTCTTCGTTTTTAATTCAAATTGTTACCTTTAATCCAATAGAAATAAAAACTTACGGAGCCGAAAATTACTAAAAGAAGAAATAATCTGAAACTTAAATTGAGCATAACAATCTAATATTATAACTTACGCTAAATAATAGGATTATACAGATATAAAATAGTATTGTATATCAAAGTATAATTGTTTTATTTTTGGATTAAGAGTTTTTTTTTTTTACAAAATATTTGGATTAAGAGTTAGTCTTATTATTAATTAGATAATTTATTTCCCATATGAATTTGATACACCTGATAAAGATTTAATATTTTTTTGGGGAAGTATCTTCTATTGTTTTTGTTATAGAAATGTTCAATATAACAACATATAATATCATGGAAATGTATATTCTTTTCATAAACGTAAAAGATTAACATATTGCATATCATCAACTCATATCTGTAATGAAAGTCAAGCTTTTATAAAACTTACTAAAAAATTTATCATACAAATTTGTCGTGTAACCTATTATTTATTAACTATTGAATATACGAATCAAACTGTTGAACCCATTAGTGTTAGTTTATATTTAAAAAAATAGTACATTTAATGTTGTTATGTTAAAATTATTTATAAAAAAATATTACGAAAATAATCATCTAATGGATGTCCGTGCGTCTCGCACGGGCAACTATACTAGTTTATTATAAAAGTAAAACATTTTTATTGTGTAATAATTTATGATTTGTTAACAGTATAAAATTTTTACACTAGCATTATATATCAATTCAATATAATTTTTTGATTAAATTGGTATGTATTATCTGTGTAAAGATTTTTTACACTCCAATCATAAATTAACGCATCAGTGAACTTTTTTTTACTATTATCATAATTATATATCTTAAAAGTCACATTTGGTTGATGAAAATTAAACTCTATAATTTTATTGATGAAAAAAAACTATACTCCTTCCGGTCAATATTATAAGCAAAAAATCCTAAGTTTTTTTATTTAAAATATAAGCAAATTTTTAGTACTTCCCTCCCATTTAATGCTATTATTCCCAAAATACACCCCACTTAATATAAATTATGTTTTCCAATACTCCTTGATATTATTCCCAATTTAATGCTGAATATAAAGGGTCATCTTCCAATTTAATGCTGACATTATTTCCCAATACTCCTTGACATATAAAAGGTCATCTTCCCTCTCATCCTTATTGAAAGTGGTATCTATTTAATGCAGATGTATTTTAACGATGAAAATTGAAATTTTAGATGGAGGGTAATTTAGGTAATAAGCCAAATTTTTTAACAAAATTAAACGAGATTTATTAACTTCCTTGATATGTGTGTTTTATTTAATTTTTGCTTATAATAGTGATCGGAGTAGTATAATTTTAACAAAGTTTTAAAATAATATACATAATTAATGTTTTTTAAAGTGGATATATTAAAGTTATACAATTTTCATTTTTATCATAATTTTCAATTTTGCTTAGAGCCTAGCCCTACATTACTAGTCGCCGAACCATCGGTAATATTTTAGGAAAATGCTAACGAGTGCCCTCAAGGCACTGGTTAAATAATCAAGAAAAGAAAGATCTTATTAAAAAGTTAATGTTTTGAGAAGATAAATACTTGATTTTCGAATAAAATATTACTATTTTTGGGTTCCTCGAGGGTACTCGTCAGTGACACCCAATTTTTTAACCCGACTTACTAATGACGAGACCCTCGGTGATATTTAAAGAAAGGAAAATAATTTTTGAACACAAAAAATGGACACATATATGACATCCCTTTGTTTTTATTGTGTATTTTTGGAATCTGTATATACAAGAAGATAAAAAGTAAGTGAGAGATAAAAAGAAATATATACGATATCACGTATGGTGTCAAAATTTTGTATTCAAATAACATAACTTTTAAAGAAAATGGCTAAAAACTCACCGTTTTGGTTAGTCTTTGTTTTCGTCTTCTCCTTCCATAGCCCAACGGGTGAAGTGAAACCTAGCCGTCTGTCCCCATTCTCCTTCACGCGATCCCATCTCCATTCTCATCACTCACTCACTCACTGATTCATACAGTTATCTGTATCTGACGGAAATGCAGAGGTGGGCGTTTGCAAGACATGCTAGGAACTACTTCTTTTCCTCCTCCTCACGAATTCCTCCTTTTCCTCAAGCATCATCCACTTCCTCTTCCTGGGTAAGACTCAGACTTTTCTATCAATTTTCATATCTTTCTAACAACCCTCGCTTCTTCTCCCAAATTACTGATCCCGTCCCCTCCTTCGGCAATGACGTCTCCGAAGAAAACGGCGTCGTGCAGATGAATTATACCGTCGTAGGAGAAGAAGAAGTTGAACAAGTGCACGAGACCGATGCTGGCGAGTTCGAGAACGTGGTAGGAGCAGAAGAAGTTGAACAAGTGCACGAGATCGACGCTGACGAGTTCGAGAACGTGCTGAGTCTTCTTCAGAGTGATTCCGATGGGTCACTGGAGTCATGTCTTGATTCCATGCACCAATTGACCCTACATCAAGACTTTGTACTCAAAATAATCGAAACCCCAAATGTTTCGGGTCATAATCTCATCAGGTTTGTAAACTGGGCTTGGAATGAGAAATCATTTAAGCTCACTACCCCCGTTGTGGAATCCCTTGTTTCCGCGATATGCAGCCGCGATGTTCTGAGGAAGAAGGAGATATATTCTCTGTGGGACTTGGTTAAGGATATTGGCGAGAATGAGAGTGGGGTTCTTAACGTAAGGGTTCTCAATGAACTCATAGGTTCCTTCTCAGTTTTGGGGAAAGGAAAGGCTGCACTGGAAGCATTTGACAAATTTGAAGTGTTTCAATGTGTGCCAAATGAAGAGACATATTACTTTACAATCGAAGCTCTTTGCAGGCGAGGGATTTTCGATCGTGCCTGGTCTGTCTGTCAAAAGATGCTTGATGCAGAAAGCCTGCCTGATGGTGAGAAGGTTGGTAAGATATTATCTTGGTTTTGTAAAGGCAAGATGGTTAAAGAAGCCCATGCTGTGTATCTTGCTGCAATAGAGAAACGGAAGCAGTTACCTATGCCTTGTGTTAATTTTCTGGTTGCTAAACTTTGTGAAGAAAATGAAACTGTACAATTAGCTTTGGAGATGTTGAATGATATCCCTGAGGAGGGGAGGGAACGAGCGATAAAGCCGTTTTCGGATGTTGTGCGAGCCTTGTGTAGGATTAAAGATGTTGATGCAGCAAAGAAGTTGATCTTGAAAATGATTGCAGACGGTCCGCCTCCTGGAAATGCTGTTTTCAATTTCATTATTACTGCCTATACCAAAGTTGGGGAAATGGGACAAGCTATGGAGATGGTGAAGATATTGGAAAGTAGAGGCTTAAAACCAGATGTGTACACTTATACTGTTCTTATGAGTGGTTATTCAAATGGTGGCGAGATGGAAGAGGCTAGGAAGATCTTGGAAGAAGCCAAAAAGAAGCATTCTAAGTTATGCCCTGTGATGTACCATACACTAATTCGTGGATATTGCAAGCTTGAACAGTTTGATGAGGCCCTCAAGTTATTGACTGAGATGAAGGATTTTGGTGTCCGCCCCAATGTTGATGAATACGAGAAGCTGATCCAGTCTCTTTGCTTGAAGGTGATGGATTGGGAAATGGCAGAAAAGCTGCAAGAGGAAATGAAAGAGAATGGTTTGCATCTCAAGGGTATCAGCAGGGCCCTGATTAGAGCTGTCAAAGAGATGGAAAAGGAGGCTGGAAGCATTAGTTCACCAGCCTAAACATTGTGGCTCTTTGAGGTGGCGTGGCATTGATGTGAAAGGCCTGATATTTGTAGTTTTTTTCTGATTAGCATACTATTTGGATAGGAGGTTAGAATCTTAATGCAAAAATAATTGAGAGGAGAAAATGTTAGAAAAGATGGTTAGGAGTCAGGTAAAATTTTGATGTTTTTAATGTTTTTTACTGGCTTCTTTTATATTGAATTCAGTCTAAGTTGGCTATGTATAACTGCTTTCCTTTTCCATAATGATGTCATTAACATTGGGTTTATAACTCTAGGTTGTGTTTGGATGAAGCATTCTAAGAGGGAATGAGAATTTAATTTTTTAAGGGATTTAAAATGCTTTACTTTGAAATGCCTTGCTTGGACAGGAAAAATAGAAATTTTGAAAATTTTATGATTTTTATCAGGGATTTACTTTGCCCGAAATATGGGATTATAGTTTCCATCTCAATAGGTGGAGTTTTAAAATTCCCCACCTCCTCTCTTGTAACCTAACTCTCCCGAAACTTTCGTGTCTGACTACGTTCATGGCTGAAGCATTGGGCTTTTCTATTCCAGATTTAACCGAGCACAATCAAAGGGTGAGCATAGTTTACCTCATCTCTTATTCTCTCTCTTTCACACTTTAAGTTCTCTCTACTCCATTTTTCTAGCTTCCGTAGCTCTATGTTTTTTATCTTGTTGATTTTCGTTCTTGATTTCTTGTTTGTGAATTTTTTGTTGATTTTCCTTCTCGATTTTATTTTAGATTCTTTGATTAAGCAAAGGTAGTTCTAGATTCCTTGTATGTGATTTCCTTGTTGACTTTCAGTGACAGAATCATCTCCCCATCAACAGTCTGATGAGATTCTGAAACCTTTTCCTGGGAAGTTTAAAGTTTGAATATTATTTTCCTATGATTGTGATAATTGGCCCATGTGGTCGGTTCAAAGGTTGTATGATTTGTTTCTAATGGTCCCCCATTGCTATGATGAGTGGCTTATATTACAAGCAAATCATTAAATTTTTGTATATACTTTTTGTGCCTTTGATTTGCTACTATATAGACTGTTTTGCTTTTTTAATTTGTGATTTATGGATTCCAAGGTAGCAGGAGTCTTTTCCAGTTTCTGTTTTCAGTTCTCTCTCATTGTGTTTGTGTCTATTCATGCTTGACTTTGTTGGTAAAGATTATGCTTCTCCTTTTTCCACATCTCATTTAGTTGTTTTCATCATGTTTTAAAATGGTTTTTTTTTTCCACCAAAAACAAAAAAATCTATATATCTCAGTGTGTTATGCTTGCTTTGGCTTTTGACTTGCAACCTTTGTCAACATTTCAGTGGACATGAATTATTTTTGTTTCAGTGACTGCTTATCCATTTTAATTTCGGTTTTTCTTTCTCTCTGTGCTTGTATATGTGCATTCATGTACAGTTTTATCTTGTGTGGAGATTGGAGATGAATGCTTCTCATTTTGCCCATTTTCAGTTTGAGATTTTCATTACTAAAAACAATTTTAACTCCATTTATGTATATTCTTTTGCCTTTAACTTGCAACTATTTCATGAGATTTATCCCTTCCTTAAAGTTTGATTTCAGCTTATCATGTTGTATGAATTCCTGCCCTCTTTCATATGGCTGATTTTATTTTATTTTTTATTTGGGCCTTATTGCTTGTAACATTCTAGCATTAGTTTATCATTTTGTGTTTTTCTGAAGTAGGACCAATTCATGCTGCTTTCAGGATTTGTATTGTATTTGTATATCTCCTTTATTACTTGAACTACTGAGAGCATTTTATGTACTGGGTTGAAAATGTATATGGTGAAGAGCAAGGGAGGTACCATATTGTGCATGCTCTTGGCTCTTCTCTTCTTGGGGAGATGACCTGCTGTTTTGACTCTGTTAGAAAGGCGAGGTCGTCTTCCTCAGCATACCTACCTTGATTACTAAATCACCAATCTCTTGGCTGTTTGAATCATTGCTTTCACATTTGCTGAGATAGGCAAGAGCACAACCGTTGAGCCTAATTTCTTAGCTCAATTTGCTCAGGTTGGTATTCATTATATTCTCTCCTGCAGGTGTTATCATCGTAAAGATAGTTTATCAAGGCATTTGAGGGTCATCTGAATCGTATATAGAGGCCTCATTGTAGATGATATTTCTGAAAGTATTATTTTTGAATCAGAAGCAACATAACACACCCAAGATACTCTGATTTGTTAATTCTTGATGGCATGGTAGTTTTTTTTCTTTCTTTCCCATGGAGTGGGTTGGATTGGATGAGGGTCAGTACCTGTGCTTCAACTATTTAGACTCTATCTCTCTCTCTCTCTCACACACACACACACACACACACACACCAAGAAGAAGAATGGTAAAGGAAGGAGCTTTTTACAAATTGAATTGCAGTGTCTTTTATAAGAATATGGCTTTCTACACACGCCCACTCATGGTACAATTAAAAGACTTTGCATTCTAAGGTTCCTTTGCACTTTCTATAATGCTTCTCATTGACTCAGGCGTTCGTTGATTCTGTGTTTGTATGTATTAGTGATTTGAGTGTGTTAATCATTTAGATTGATAATTGAGGCCTTGTGATGTGTGGGCTGCCTTTGAGGATTTAATGTATATGCACACTTGCCATGAATCTGTTTGAGTCAATGTTTCTGCTAGATTTGTTTTATTTGGTTTATCGGCGATTGCTAGCGTGAGCGAGGTCCTCGTATCTCTCACGGTGAGAGAGGTTGGAGTGACCGGCTGTAGCAGGTACTGGATTACTTGCAGGTTAATATGGTCTATAATATTTGCACAATAAGTCCCGTAGGCACCTATCTGCAAAAGTGGTGAATGATGACAAAAGAGCATGACCATCCCAAAGTGGTTCTGCTTCGCGTGAGACATCCATGCCATCATCTTTGTCTTCATCGCTATACTCGACCTTCAAACCCAAGGACATAAACATGAACACCGACCAAAACCTGGCCACACACCATCCCTTCTCCCACGTTGCCCAGAGGGAGAACTCCCGTCTCAGATCAGCTCACAAAGCTGTCCATCTCATTCCACTTTTGGTTCTTCTTTGAGCTATCATCCTCTGGTTATTCCCTGTTCCTACTACTTCACCTGTCAACAACAAACCATGACAAAGGTTCTATTTTTTTTTTCCAACACAACCAGTAATTTGCCATTTAAGAGTGAAATGGACGGGGCCAATTCAAGTGCTATTTGATTTTTTCCAAATGGTTTGTGATTACCTCATACATTCAATCTGACAAACGGAGGGGAAAGACCAAAGGAGGGCAAGAAAGGGCTGACATTCAATCACTACCTTGATTATTAAAAGTTCATTACTTTCTTGTAGAATTAATGGTGAGATTGAGGGAAAAAAATGATGAACGTTATATCGTTATTAGAAGCTTTGGTAGGGGGCGTGAGATTTGATGTGGTTGGTTTGTGGGAATTGGCTTTGGAATATTTGAAGTGAAAAAATATAATGCAAGAGTATGGCTTGCTATTGTTGGCTGGTGTTGTGTTGTCGTTAGTACACCTTGCGCTGGTTTTTCGGGTAATGAAACCGGGTAGGGAAGAACCTGAGTGGTTCTATGTGAAACCGGGTCAAAGGGTCGGGCCAATGATGTCTTTTGTTAGGCCCAGTTCGCATGTAGACATTTAAATAAAGTGGGCCGTTTCCAAAGGCCCATCCACTGTCACACCATTTGAAAAAGGAATGGATTTTTTTTGCTACAATAATAGTGGGCTGCTATCCATTATGGTTAGGATATAAAATACAATTAAATAATGCTTATAATGTTTATTTTTTATGATTATGATGATATATTGTCGAAAATTTTTATGATTATGATGATATAAGAAATTTTGTTATTGTTATAATAATGAATTTTCTGTTAAATTCTTTAAATAAATAAAAACATAAGATTTAAAAAATGTAAAGTAGATATATATATATATATAACTCAAGATTTAATAATAATATTAATATTTGTAATTGGTAACATGTAGTATATTATTTAATTTAATAATAATTCATGAAGATTATAATTTAAAATTATAACAGCCTCTTGTAATAATGTTTGTTGTTGTAGTTATTAATAAATTTTTTAATTAGAGTTAAGTATTTGTAAACTATATATAATGGAGAATTATTAAACATTTGTTGAATGATTTAATTGAACTAATTGATATTTACTAATATGTCAACTTAGTATGCATATTATTATTTTTAAAGATAATTAAATTCAAATGTCTGCTCTAAGTTAAAAGGTCAAAGTCAGAGAAACACTCGTCTAATGAATAATAATGACTCGTCTAGCACTACAAAAAAGCTTTAGACTCTGGTACAACTAAGAAACATGATGTTCCTCATACGGATGTTTCTTGTGTCTTGTGTGCCTTCTTACAATCTTCATTGGATCCTTTTTTTATTTTTCATTTTTCTTATTAATGTTATCCTAATTCCTAAGAAGCATCTGGTTCTATATATGAATGTTCCCGTTGTGCTTTCCGAGAATCTTAGGGTGCGTTTGATTTACAAAAGGTATCAGGACAGACATGACAGCACAGGACAAATCCTTGAGTCACAGGACAATTCTTTGTCTTGTACATTGTTTGATGGATAATGGACAGCACAAACAAAATAATATTAAATTTACCAGAATACCCTTTATAATATATAAATATACACAATATATAATTTTGTATAATATATATATATATATATATATATATATATATATATATATATATATATTTACAGATAAAAAATCACGTTATGAGAGAGAGAGGGAGAGAGGGAGAGAGAGGGAGGAGAGAGAGAGGAGGGTCCAACTGAGTATCATTGGACCAAGTGAGTCTTATTGGACCAAGTTATTCCAATTGGCCCATATAAGTCCTATCGGGTCAAATAAGTACTATTATATCACGAAAGCATATTTCACATGTGCATCGCACGGGTCTATCGTCTAGTTATAGGCAACATATTTTGTAGTGCAACTTAGTGCTTAGCTGATTTTTCTGCCAATTCGCTTGCAATGATTCTCGTAGATCAATTTTCAGGGATTCGAATGTGAACACAAGTTAAATATAATATATTAATTATATAATAAATTATATCACCTGTTTTAATTAATTATATAGACTAAAAAAATAATTAGACATATGCATAAAAATTTTGAATATATATATATATATATTTAACGGGTTTAGGGTTAGGGTATATGTTTATCTCCATCATTGACTACAAAAAATATAATAAACATGGTTATGATAACGATATTAAACTAAAAACACCAATCAAAATATTGTTAAACAGATATATGAAAGTATAAATTATAATTAGACATATATACCAATATTTAAGAAAATTACTTAAATTGTATAATGAATTTATAATAAGATTATATATTAAATAGTATTTAATAGATTAGAATTAGACATATGTATTTATGTATGTATGTATAAATGACATATTCAAATCAATTCTTACTATCGATTTTTGACTAGTTTTCTACAGATTTGAATTGATTGATCGATTCTCACTGACTCCAAAATCGATGTTAATTGGTTCGGTTATCGGGTTCAAAGATTCTGAAACCGAACCAAATACTAAATTTAATATTTATATACATATAATTAAATATTTAATATTTATTGTATATTAATATTTATATAGATTTTACTAACTTAATATCTATGGGTCCGAAACCGAACACACTCATCTTCAACGCACCCTTTATTATTGAGTGAACACACTCATCTTCAACGCACCCTTTATTATTGAGTGAATTTCATGTGAGACCCACCAAAGGACATGGTCCCACATGAAATTCACCCAATAATAGAGAGTGTGTTTAAGAGGAGTGGGATGCTAGCATTGCTCTATACATAATTGATATATAGACTAAAAATTAATTACAAGCGAATTAGCGGATAAATCGGATAAGCATTAACTCGCATCAAAGAGTACATTGGCACATAGTGTAAATCAATTAAACTAATATTTTATTCAACTATAATTTAAAATTTTATATGAAGAATGTTTTTAAGTGAATAATGTAACACCTAATTGAAATTATTTTAAATCTTATAATAATACATTTGATTTTTAAACTAATAAAATACAATTTAACCCATAAATATTGTTTATCTTTGTTCGTTGATTTTATCTTATGAAATATATCATATGATTATTATATTTTAATTTAAAATTTGATCTATCTTAAGTTTTTTACTTAATATAATATTAAAAATACATATTTAATTATTACATGTTTGATCATGGTTCAATTATGATTGAACCACTAAATCTTGAATTGGTGCCTTCACCAATTTAATAGTCGGTCCGGTTTTTAAAACTTTAATTGATTTCCTACTTTTATTATTTTTTAATGAATTTAAAATAATAGTGTGTATATATATATATATATATATATAAACTTTCGGTATGATAGGATTTTAGGTGTCAAAGAAAAATGTATAATAGGATTTTAGATACATATATTTAGATATATGTTAAAAAATTAGGCAAAATAGATAAATTAGTCCTGTATGTTTATTTTATTTTTCATATTGGTCCTATAAGTTTTTTATTTTTCAAATTGGTCTTACACGTTACGTTCCGTAAATATTTAGTGGTTCAACCATAATTGAACCATGATGGGATAGGTAATAATTAAATATCTATTTTTACTATTATATATATTATATTAAGTAAAAACAAACTTTTTTGACAAAAAGTTAAAAAAAAAAAAAAACTTAAGACAAATCAATTTTAAAATTAAAATAAAATAATCATATAATATATTTTATAAGATAAAATTAACGAACAAAGAAGCATCTCGTTCTATTTCTAGAAATCTTGAAGGGATTTATTTCATGGCATTTTTTTAATTTTTCTTACTGATGTTATCCTAAGAAGCATTTCGTTCTATATATGAATGTTCCTATTGTGCTTTCTAAGAATCTTAAGAAGCATTGGTAAGAAAAATTTAAAAAAATAAGAATAAATCCCTTCAAGATTTCTATTGGGAGAAGTGAGTCTCATTGGACCAAGTCCTATTGGGCAAACTAAGTCTCATTAGATCAAGTTAGGCCAGGTGAGTCTCATTGGGCTTATTGGATCAACTAAATCCTATCAGGCAAGGTGAGTCCTATTGGGCAAAATAGGTCATACTCGGTCAAGTAGGTCTAATTAGGTCAAGTGGTGAGACTTATTGGGCCAATTCAGTCCTATTGGGTCGAGCGAGACTCATTGGACCAGGTTGAGCTTATTTGGCCTAGTGGTGAGTCTCATTGGACCAAGTTAGTCCTGTTGGGCCAATTAAGTCTTATTGGGCCTAATGGTGAGTCAAATTGGACCAAGTGAGTCCTATTGGGTCAAGTTAATCTTATCAGGCCAAGTGATGCTTATTGGATTAGGACAAGTGAGTCACATTGGACCTAGTTAGTCTCATTAGGCCAATTAAGTCTTATTGCAACAAGTAAGTCCAATTGGGCCAATTGAATCCTATTGGGCCAGTTGAGTCCTATTGGACAAACAAAGTCTTATTTTATGAAGAGTATTTTCATTAGAATTCACTAGAATATTTTCACTAAAAACATTTTCACTAGAATTCACTAATGAAGGACGTGGTGCCTGAGGGTAAGGAGCTAATGCCACATAAGATTCAGTTTTGCACTGCGGTTGACTCCCAGGAAGATATGAGGGTTAAAATTCTCAATTGTAGTTGTCATGTACGTGATTAGATTGTTTTGTTCAGTTACTACTGCCTGGTAGCCTATCAAACGGAGGTTTTGATGTATATAGTATGTAAATTTTTCTATAAAAGCCAGTAGCCTACTGCCTTTGAATGGTGACTTTGTTATTGCTTATATCCAGGATTCACTTCCCTGTTAGTATTTTTTTTTTTTTTTGGCTTTTGCCTGTACAGATTCAACTTATTGGAAGACTGCTTCATTGCTTTTTAAAAAAATAGTACTATATCACCTAATGAAAAATCTAACTTCTAATATCATCTAAATTTTTTTTTAGTAAAATAATTATTAATATTTTTATAATTTAAAAAATAGAAAATGGGGAAAATATAAAAAAAAAATATGAACGGTTCAGATCGTTTTTCACCACCGATTTTTGATCGATTTTACTGGCTCTTGACCGGTCTGATTGGCTCTTAACCAATTCTATACAATTCTAAAATCAGTTGCTTTTTTTATGAGTAAAATAATAATTCTAGTGAAAATATTCTTAGTGAAAATATTCTACTTAATTCTAATGAAAATATTCTTGGTTAAAATATCCTTAGTAAAAATTCATTATTCTAGTGAGGTACTTTTTTTTTTGAGGTTCTTCAATTTTGTTTTTACATGCTGTCATGTTTTTTACATCAAGTGTATTTTAAAAAAGGCAAGTTTCATCAACCTCACTCACCCACTCACATTTGTTTTTTTTTTTTTTTTTAAATGGGAGCAGTGGCGCCTTTGCTTTTTTTTTATTTTTTTAAAAAGGGAAGGCGCCACTGGCAGTGGCGCCTTTGACTTTTAAAAAAAAAAAAAAAAAAACGAGGCGTCAGAGTCAGAGTGGCGCCTCCCCCTATCAAAAAAAAAAAACACACGGTGTCAAAAAGAACCCCCACTAATAATTTGTTTCAAAAGGACCTCAAACTGGTAAATAATTTCTAAAATGACACCAATTTGGTCAAAAAGCCTATATATGCACCGTAACACTAGTCAATAAGCAGCAGACCACCATCGATTAAACCAACAAGTCCCATCAGCCCTTAAATTACGCAGATCAAGACTGGCCAGCCAATAAGAAGCTAACACGATGCCCAACAATTCTGCCAAAGGCTACAGCCTGGTTGCTAACATGCACACGCTACTGAAATTTCTTACTCCCTCAAAATTTAAATTAAATCTCATCTCATTTAAGCACCATTTCTGCCACACATTATTTCCAAATTCTATAATTACTTATTTCATGCATTACTCTCTTCTTCATTACATTGATATTTTTTGATTGCATGTTACGAAAATAAGTACACTAGACTTATTATTTCCAAAAAGTATTCATTACTATCTTCATTTAATTAATAATTATTTATTTCTTAAATGTCATATAGTTTGTTACAGTGCTCGAATTGTTCATAGTATTAAAAAAAATAATTCCAAATCGATGCACAATTTGGTGGGCTGCTCTGGACTGCACAACATAGCCCATTTTTTCTCAAACTTCAATCATACAAATTTGGGCCTATTGACCCGTTACCAGCCTAACCCAACCTTTTCACAAAGGAGCCATCTTCTGTTCAACTGTTCATCTACTCCGGCCACACTCCGATCTTCTGTACCATCAACAAAATGAACACTGCGGTAAGAACCCACAACAGGATTGTCCACTATTACTGAACACAAGAACGAAGAAAATGATAAATTAATTACAGAATCAACGAAAAGGCGGTTTATAAATTTTCATTGCGCCCTCCTTGCTCGTAAGTTTTCAAATCATGCCAAGTAAAATATTACAAATATACTAACAAAATATTTCAATTCGACATAACCGGGGTATTAGGTAGATCTCAAAATGCCTACGTCATTAACTTCGACTACGCAAAATGGATCTCCAATGGCGTGCATACCTTCACCCCATTAGTCGAATCAGCATAAAAAATGACCAAGAAGATATATGATTCGGTCTGCCCAACCCCAACGAATTCGTGGAAACGCGCCTTCATCGACAGGCACACGATCTTTACGAAGGGCTTTGAGATTATGAATAACGGTTGCAGAAAATCCCTCCCCTGCTATTGTGGGCTGCTGGCGATGCTTCTCCAACTCTCTCAAAAACACCCTATACAAAACAATGTAGTGGTCAATATTAGGGATAGAACATTGTACACGACAATCCACTTCCCCTACTAATGATAGGGACTGATTAGCAATATTTAAATAAGACACACAACCGGTTGCCTAACACTCATCACGAGCGTTCATTTTTTAAGTACAAGATCCAACGGTTAAAACATGTCTCTCACGGTGAGAGACATGATCAACTAGTTCACTCTAGAACTCGCCTTGGTTTATCTTGCAGACCTTGATTTGATCAGTCATTACTCATTAACAAATTGGAACTCTCATAAACTGCTAGCACTGTACATTGATTCTTCTTTCTTGTTTAACTGTGTTTTATGGGAAATCTTGTGAAACAAAAATCTGTTAACAGTTCCCTTCTATTGCTCAAGACAGTCTTATTAATATTAATTTAGGTTATTTTTCATGCAATTCTTCCGGAAAATTAGGATTTTCTAGTTTTTTATGGGATGTATTCAGTGAATTTGCATATGTTCATAAACCAGATTGAGAAAAGCTGTTTTACGAACTGAAAAAAGATGACATTCTATGGCTTGCAAAATTGATTCTAACCGCTTTAAATTTTGCAATTTCACATAATTTTTCTTCTTTATTTTCTTTTCATCAAAGGTAGGTATTTAATCATATTGGAGTACAGTTAGTAACATTTTCACAACTTCAAACAAAGTAAGGGTTGGTGCAAGGAGAGTACCTATTCGTATTATTAAAAGTGAAACCAGATTATAAAATGATCGATTCTTCATTGCGCAATCATAGTGGGGATTTTTAATTCTAAAGGTTACTAGCATGACTTAATCATCTTAAGTAAATGATACCATACTTCTGGAAGCGCAAGGAGCAAGATTTTATTATATGTATCCATCTATTGACTATTGAAGTAAAACCATACCTTCTCGCCAGCTAGTCTGAAACAAAATCAGCATGACCTTGTGTGAATCGTGTATTTTTGTCCACTCTTTTTATAAATACATGTAGGAATAGAGCATGATAGAGAATTCAAAACAGACGGAGACAAAAGTAACACTGCTCATTTTGTATAAATCTAGTTGTCTATTCTAAGGCTAAAGTAACTATTCAATTGAATGAACCTTTGAATATTGAATATCATCTAGTAACATGAAAGATGAGACAACTGCTTAGTATAGTTTTTTGAATGAACACTGAATATTGAATTATGATCTGAACTGAATTATTCAATTGATATATAGGTTTTAATTTAACTGCAAGTGGGGAATGCAAACTAAAGTAGCAAGTGGGAAGAGAGTGGGAATAGAAAATAACGTAGACCAATGGAGACAAATAATTACACACATAAATTAATCTCTCAGTGGTTGAGAAACAATTGCATATAATTAGGTTTAGGAAGGACAGAGACAGAGCATCACACATTTCTGAAGGTAGTATTTTGAAAGAGTGAGTTTTGAAAAGAGTCATCAGCTACCACTTTCCATTCCAGGTAATTACAGATTAATTAAGGCGTGTTACCCTTCAGTTTAATTGTCAATGGAAAAGGATTATTAGGTTTGTTATGCACATTTTGATTTCTTTTGTTTGAAACAGAAGTGTTTGTCAATGTCTTTCAAGGGATATTTGTTGCCTGATACTTGCTTTCTGTTTCAAATTTTTCCGTTGTTAGAGTTGACTATTTGTGTATGAGATATCCTTCATTTTCTGTGCTAATTACTTTGATGCTTGAACAATTCTGCATATATTTTTTTTTTTAACAAAATATAAATGCAAGTGCTTTTCTCGTCAAATAATTTTAAAAAAAAGCAGCAAAGCAAGTGCTTTGGCTTATGGTTTGTGTCAATAGAAAGTGATGTATTGTATGTTCCTCAATCCTTTTTGTTGTACTGACATAGGGAAAAGGAGGTTGGGTTTCAATGGCTTTTGTTACTAGTTATACTACTTTACCTGAAACTGAACCCCAGATGGAGCACATAATTGACATTCCTAAAGAAATAGACCCTGCACTGCATGATGTGTGTTGTATTTACAAGGTTCCTGCCAATCTTCGCAAGTTGGAAAATAAAGAGGAAGCCTATACACCACAGTTGATCTCAATAGGCCCTTTTCACCACAACAATCCAGAACTGAAGCCAATGCATAAACAGAAGCAAAGATATTTTCTTGCCTTCTGGGAACGTGTAACAAACAAAAGAGCTTTTGCCAAATACAAAGCCTTCCTTAAAGAAAACATCGAAATGATACGCCATAGTTACTCAGAGCCAGACAACCTCAGCAATGATCAGTTTGTGGACATGATCCTATTAGACTGTGTCTTCATCTTGGAGCTGTTTATGAGAAAATCAAATCAATCCGAACGAGAAAAAGATTACATGTTCACCACATCATGGATATGCAAGAGTATCCAGAGGGACTTGTCACTGCTAGAAAATCAGATTCCAATTTTTGTGTTGGAGGAATTATATAGAAGGGTTTCCAAGGATAACCTTGTAAGTTTTCTTGAGCTTTCATTTAACTACTTTGAAGATTATTATCCAGACAAGTCAACAAGATCAAGTCAAGAAATAACCACCAACTTTAAATCATGCAAACACTTCACTGATTTGATCAGATACTTCTACCTTCCCAAAAAAATTCATGTCAAGGGGTGGATGCCACATTTCACCTCTAGTAAAGATGAATGTGTCCTTAAGACTGCAACAAAGTTGAATGAGGCAGGGGTTAGTTTTGAGAAAGTTCACCATAGGAGCTTATTAGACATAAAGTTTAAGAAGACTCCAGTTTTCAGCTGGTTTCTATGCCTAGGCTGCTTACCATGCTCCAAATGCGCCAAAACTTGTTTGCAAATCCCTCAGTTAAAAGTAAACCAAACAACAGAATGTGTTCTGCGTAACCTCATTGCCTTGGAGCAGTGTCACTATTCAGACCAACCTTTCATATGCAATTATGTTACTTTCATTGACTCTCTGATTAACACTCAAGAGGATGTGGAGTTGCTGGTTGACAAAGAAGCCATTGTCCATGAACTTGGCAGCCATACAGAATTGGCAACTGTGATAAATGGTCTTTGCAAGCATGTTGTAGTAACTTGCAATTATTATGGCAAAACCACAAAGAAACTCAATGATCACTACAATAGCTGTTGGATGCATTATATGGGTATGTTAAGGTCAGTGTACTTCCGTGACCCTTGGAGACTAAGCTCAACTGTTGTAGGAGTTGTTATCTTCTTATTTGCTATTGTAAACTTTCTTCGCGTTACTGGTTTATTTCATCCAAAATATTAAACTGTTTGTGGTTGTAATTTACCACATTTCCTCTTATTATTGTTCAGCTACTACAGCTAATAATAAATCTAGTTGTCTCATCTCAATTGCATTAATTATGCAATCACTCCATCATTTTTGCTTTTGCCAAATAGTCCATTAATTTCTGTAAGCAGAAATTTCGTGAAAACAATGCCTCCTCAAGGAGTTGAATATAAGGATTATACTTAAAAAGATAAATCTCAACTTTACTGATGCAGGAAAATGTCATAATGCTGATGGCACAGGTTTGCTTCTGAATCCTTTTCATTGTTGATTCTTACACAAATGCTTAATGTGTCTACATGTTTACAACCTCGTAAAATATGTAGTTTTCTGGTTTAGCAAGTCATGTAAAACTCAAGTAGCATCCTCTGGTGCATAGTTGAATCTTTTTTGTATTAAATTGCAACATCTATTTTAGCATAATTGAGTAAATTACATCTTGGCACTTGTCTGGTAATCTCTTCACTATCACACTTTTAAAGTGGTGAAAACAACAATTAGACTAACCTTAGTTTGGAAAGGAGATCTGACAATTAATATATAACATATTCAGGCAGTTAGTCAACATAGAAGCATAGAATAGCTTTGGTTGTATAGAGTCTTCCCTTGGACCATATGATGTTTACTTCAAACAATGTTATCATTGTTTTTGGGTATATTGAGGCATTTGTCTACTGCAGAATGGATAGAGCTGTATTTGATTTTGGAATAGGATGGTGTATGCTTGAAGACATGAATTAGGTTTAGAAGTTGTTTCTTCTAGGGGAAATGTCTCACAGAGAACTTTATTTTTGTAACATCCCAAAATCTGGGTTTTCTCTTATCCGAAATCCAGCATAATTGTACTTTACCCAGTCATAACGATCTCGTTTGAACTCGACATCTGCATATGAATTGCAGCTCTATCTCTTAGCTTTCCATAGACACAAAATTTATCCAAATTGGATTCTTTTAGCTTAAGTTATGGCCAAATTGGTACACGCTGTTCAGATTCCAGTGTTAGCACCGTTTCTCCAACTTCTAGCCCGTTTTTCAGGGACGGACCCAGAAATTCTGGTTAGTGGGGGCAAGATCATATACTATAAATATTTTTATAAATAAATATATTAATGGATAAATTATTGTACGATGTAGCAGGGGTGGTACTTTCCGGACTCTTTCTTTCTACTATCTTTCTCACTTTATCTATTTTACTAATTCTAAATAAACTTATAATTGAAGTTTTAGTGAAAAAATAGAAGTGTTATGTAGAGTAGTGTTGTAGGTTAAAGGGAGTAATATTTTTTTAGTATTATGTAGAATAGAATTATAGAGTAATGGTTTATAAATAAAAAAAAGAATTATAGAGTAATGGGGGCAGCAACTTCTTTTATTGGGGGCAAAATAAAAATTATTCAAGAGTTAATAAAAGAAAAAAAAAAAAGCTGGTGGCGGCAGATGCCCCCAACCTCATCCAACTGGGCCCGTCCTTGGCGATTTTGAACCTCTATAAGTCCGTTTTTTATTTTGTGGTCTTTCGTAACATTGTAGATCTTTCTGTTAGCTTTCTAACGCTATAATGATCAAAATTTTTGGATATCTATAACTCAAGATATGTGTGAAATACAACTCTAGGCACTGGATAAGTGGGTCTGGAGGCATTTTTACATGTTTTGGGCTTTTGGGGTTCTATAAATAGAACTGTTGGAAATATCAAGATTCATGTATGTTTCCCATTGGAACAAGGAGTAGTTTAAGCCTTAGGTTCATATATGTTTAGATTCATCTACTTATAGAGTTTAGGAAGTTGCACTTGTATTTATTTCTCCTTGTAAACATAACATGTAATTAATTATGAAGTGTATATAAATACCATAGTTGTTGAGTGCTTTCAACACTCAAGCTATTCAGAAATACTTGTGTCTTCTGATATTTTGATATGGTATCAGAGCTCCCAACCTTGGGAGTCCCTATTTTTCTGCTTTTCCAGCCTTCATAGCTGGCGGTCCTTGCCTTCATTGAAGGACATTTTTTCTGGGTAAAACACCTTCATCATGTACCAACATTCTCCGTCCACTATAAAACAATCCACCACCACTTTGCTGGCCTGCCACCCACTCTGTTCCATCTAGTAGATCGTCTTTGACAGCCGCAGTCCTCCGTTGACTACCTCAGTTCAGACCAATGACCACACCATAAGAACCGCCGCCCTGAGATCGGGCAAAACCCATAAAATCTCTGCCGAAAACCTCTTCACGCGCCGCCACGCGCGCTCCTCATCTCCGACGTGTGTTGTCCACGCGTCGTCTTCTAGACTTCTGTTCACGACGTCTCTTGCACAGAACTGACCGCCGACACCTCCTGAAGCTGTGTCAGGGGCCCTTGGTGTTTGTGTTTATTTTCCGTGTGTTTCCCATCCTCCTCTTAACACTTCTCCACATATTCCCCTTGTCCTAGCAATAAGAAAATCGCCACTGCAGATGGTACACTTGTAACTGTAACTGGCATTGGAGACATCCAAATAACTCATTCTATAACCTTAAAAAATGTCCTCCATGTTCCAAAGCTATCCATGAACCTTGTCTCTATACAGAAATTTACGAAGGATTTATCTTGTAGTGTGATTTTTCACAGTGATTGTTGTGTATTTAAGGACAAGGAGTCGGGGAGGATGATTGGACATGCTAGAGAAGGGAATGGTCTTTACTATCTTGAAGAACTGGATCTGTCTACAAAAGGCCACTTGTCTCACTCATTCATATCAAAGTCGGTACTCTCCAATAAGTAAAAAATATTTATTTTTCATTGTCGGTTAGGTCATCCTTCTTTTGGGGTCATTAAAGTTTTGTTTCCGTCTCTGTTTACCAAGGTAGATATCGAGAGCCTTCATTGTGATGTGTGTGAGCTTGGTAAACACAAGCATCTACCTTTCCCATTAAGCAACAAAAGAAGCACCTCTCCTTTCTATCTTATCCATACAGATGTTTGGGGTCTCTCTACTGTTCCAAATGTGACTGGTGCTAGATGGTTTGTGACCTTTATAGATGACTATACCTGGGTTACTTGGATTTTCTTACTCAAAAACAAGTATGATGTAAGTGCTGTTTTCCCAAATTTTTTCTAGATGATTAAAAATCAATTTGATGTGAACATTAAAAGGCTTAGGTCTGACAATGGAAAAGAGTACTTCAATCATGTCCTTACTTCATTCTGTAAGAAGGTGGGAATTGTTCATGAGTCTTCTTGTGTTAAAACACCACAACAAAATGGGATTGCAGAAAAGAAAAATGGGCACCTTTTAGACCAAACTCGAGCACTGTTGTTTCAATAAAAATTTCCCAAAAAATTATGGGGGGAAGCCATTCTCATTGCCACATATCTCATTAATAGGTTTCCCTCTAGAATCTTAGGGTTCAAGAGTCCTATCGATGTTCTTTCTTCCTTTTATCCCAATGTGTCAATGACTAATAATCTTGAACCTTGAGTCTTGGATGTGTGTCATTTGTCCATGTTCATAGTCAAGACAGGGGAAAACTCGATCCTAGAGCCCTAAAATGTGTTTTTGTTGGGCATTCATCTACTCAGAAGGCATATAAGTGTTTCCATCCTCCTAAAAAAAATTTTGTACCGCGGGATGTAACCTTTCAGGTCCGTTTGATTCGTATTGAGATACAGGAGAAGGAGAACAGCACAGGACAAATGTCTGAGTCTCAGCACAACTCTTTGTCCTTTATACTGTTTGGTGGACAATGGACAGCACAATTAAAACAATATTAAATTTAATTAAATACCCTTTATAATATATAATATTTAATACAATGTAATATATAACTATATATTTTTATATAAATAATATTATATACAATATATATATAATATAATAATATATTAAAAAACTATTATATACATAATACATAATAATATTATTATGTAATATATATTGTACTATGTATCATATATATATATTGTACTATGTATCATATATATATATATATAGTATGGTGGGGTGGGGTGGCTTGTGGGAATCGTGGGATAGGCTGCAACGTGAAGATGGAGTGGCCTAGTGTGTACTGGGAGGACGTGCGGGAAAGAGTGGGGAAATGAAAGGGTAGTTTTGAGATTTCATTAATTGTGCATGGGACAACTTTTTGTCCCTTGATTAAGTGGGTAACAATTTTTCATGGTTTTATGATGTCCCTTACTTCATATTTTGTGATATCCCACAATCGAATTGGGGTGAAAGGTCTTGTTCATGTAGTCCATGAAGACCGCAGGAGCATTGGTCACACCAAAGGGCATAACCAAGTACTCATAGTGACCATATCGCGTCCTAAACGCTGTCTTCGGGATGTCCTCAGACTTAACCCGAATCTGATGGTACCCTGATCTCAAATCTATCTTTGAAAAGATGCAAGCACCCATCAACTGGTCCATAAGATCATCAATCCTAGGGAGGGGATACCAATTCTTTATGGTCACCTTGTTGAGCTGTCGGAAGTCGACACATAACCTCATACTACCATCCTTCTTCTTCACCAACAACACAGGTGCTCCCCACGGAGACACACTCGGCCTAATAAACTGCTTCTTCATCAGGTCTTCCAACTGTTCCTTCAACTTAGCTAGCTCTAGAGGAGACATTCTATAGGGTGCTATGGAGATTGGCCTGGTGCCAGGCACTAAGTCTATGGTAAACTCAACATCTCTCTTTGGGGGTAAGTTATAAACATCCCTCGGGAACACTTCAGGAAATTCTCGCACAACAGGCAAGCTGGCGACATCAGGAGGGCTGCTCTCTATTTCCAGGGAAGCTAACATCATGTACACTTAGGCTTCGTCTTTCATCGAAGCTTGAACTTGGCTGGTAGAGAGAAGGTCCGGATTCTTAGAATCCTTTGGAGTTCCAAAAATCAAGGTTTTGTCAAAACAGTTCAGGAGGACATGGTTGGAAGATAACCAGTACATACCCAGAATAATATCCAGGTCTTTCAAAGGCAAGCATACAAGATCAGCAATGAATGTCCTATCATTTATAACTATATGACAGTTCTTGCATGCATAAGAAGTAGAAACAGGTTTATTTGTAGGTGGAGAAGCCAACAAATCATACTCAAGGAAAGCAACAGGCAATTCAAGACTCTTAACCCTATCATGCGATATAAATGAGTGAGTAGCACCCGAATCATACAACACAGTCAATTGAGTTCCATCGATAAAACATGTACATTGAATCAAGTCATCAGACTCGGAGGCTTCAGCTCAACTAAGAGTAAAGACTCTTCCAGTGGTCTTCAGTCGGTTGGCCTGGGACTTCTGATTTTTGCTGGCGCTGGGAGGCTCGGCCTTGGCTCCTTCGCACTCTCGGCTGATGTGTCCTGGCTTGCCACATCTGAAGCAGATAACCTGCATCTCCTTGCACTGAGACGAGTAGTGGTCCGTAGCACCACACTTGCCGCACCTCATGGGTCGAGAGGCATTAGAGAACCCGCCCCTAAACCCATCCTGCTGAAACTGTGGCTTGTTGCCACTCTGCTTGAAATCTCTGCCGGTCGAAGCATACCGCTGCTTACCTTTGTCCTTTTGATCAGCCCTCTTGCCACTCTGGCTATCTGACTCTCTGGAACTGGTAACTCTGAACTGGCTGGCATCCTCATAGATCCTGCACTTGTTGACCAGAATAGGGAAGACTCTGATCTCCTGGTAGCTGATGGCCTGCTTGATCTCAGGTCGGAGTCCAGCCTCAAACTTGACACACTTGGAGCGGTCATCTGTCTCATGCTGGTAAGGAGTGTAGTACCTCGCCAGCTCCTCAAACTTAGCCGCATAGTCACCGACTGACAGTGACCCTTGCCTCAAAGACAAGAATTCCATCTCCTTCTTGTCTCTGATATCTGCTGGAAAATACTTTTCCAGGAACCTCTATCGGAACACAGCCCATGTAACCGCTGTGCCCTCAGCCTGCATCCTCTGCCTGCAGTTATCCCACCAGTGCTCTGCCTCCTCGGTCAGCATGAAGGTAGCAAAGATGAGCTTCTGTTGATGGTTGCAATCCATGGCTCGGAAGATCTTCTGTCTCCCTCAGCCACAACAAAGCTCTTTTCGGATCGTACGCGCCCTTGAATGATGGAGGGTTGTTCCTCTAGAACTTATCCAGTCCCTGGAACTCAGCTGGCCCACCATTGTTAGGGTTGACCTGACCGATAGCATTGGCCAGAAGTGCCAATGCGTCCGCGATCGCCTGATCGTTGAGTCCTCTACCGGCCATTAGTTCCTGTACAAGTCCAACACAACTCTTAATACAGAACTTAAGCGAGTAAAAGCTACAGGCAACTAACTTAAAACATCATTCTTTATACAAGTATAGACAATTCACACAAGAGTCACACAACAGACTCACAACAGACTCATACCACGTCCGAACAGGGTCGAACTGCTCTGATATCACTAAATATACACCCTTCTACCCCGCATGTTATAAGGCATTTAATTTAAAACAATTAAAAGAAAAACATGTATTTTACTGAATAAAATAAAACAACTGTCCATGGGTAGAAAAGTCCCACATGAACCAGTTTACAACGAGGAAAATAAAATAAGTTTAAACCAATAAAAACGTAACCAAATAAACGACCCAACCCCGATGTCACAATTCAGAGCTAGTATAACCGTTCCGGGACCAAATCCACGAAAGACAACTGGAAACAAACTAACATAAAAAAGACCCTAACTATGAGTGGCAGCTCCTCAGAGTCACTCCTCTCCGGGCTGCTCGTCATCCTCTGCAAAATGCCGATCAGGCCAAACACAAACAATACAGGGAGTAAGATTCATGTAAACATATATACAGCAGGGGAATAATACGCAAGGTAAACATACAACATTCAACAGTACTATATCAACCAAGTATGCTATGCTATGCAATGCATCGACTACTCCGCTACTCCAACTATGCATGTGGATCCAAACTAACTGAGGATGAACGACTTTGGAGTTACATATCCGTATTGGCCATAAAAGCACCAACACCGGCAGTTCACCAAACCTTGGGTGAACTCCATGGATAGCCAACGCATCGAACCGTGGATGCCTCATCACAGGGGGCCTCGGTCACCAAACCTTGGGTGACTGATGAGTGTGATTTCACCTCATATTTCCTTGTCATTTTGCATGCATTTTCATATAGTTTAGGCATATTTAATTTGATTTTTGTTAGTTTTTACCTTGGAACGGGTAAGGTGGTTCTGTGGTGTTTGTGTGCAGGAATTCATGATTAAAATAATCAAATCCAGTTGAATCGGAGTTTGTATGAAGATGGAGCTTGAAAAGCAAGGAAAATGAGCAAAGAAGAGACCATCACGGCCTAGGTGTGACAACCATCACGGCCGTGATCGCATGGGACTGAAGAAAAAAAGAAGAAAGTGCAAGTCAGAAGCTGTCACGGCCTGGCCGTGACAGCCATCATGGCCGTGACAGACATCACGGCCTGGCCGTGACAGCCATCATGGCCATGACAGACCATCAGCACAAGAATTCACAAAGCAGAAGTTGTCATGGCCTGGCCTTGACAGCCGTCACGGCCGTGACGCGTAAAATATGGGATTTTGGGATTTGTTTTTTATCTGATTGGTAATTGATTTAATCCCAAGTTAACCTACACTATAAATAGGGGAATTAGGCTCGAAAATAGGGACCTCTTGGCTACTACCTTAGACTTAAATTAGGATTTCTCTTCTTCTCAATTCCTTCTCTTCTCTTAGGATTTTCATGTTTTTGTTATTCAACGTTGCTAGCAACATGGCAATGTATGAGTAGTCGTTTTATTTCTAGGAATTGGGGCTATGCCCAAGACTCGTTTTATGTGATCAATTGATGTTTTACTTCTTGTTAATTTCAATTTGCTTTCGATTTGATTCATATTGCATGAATTACTTGTAAATTTGGTGCGCACTTATTTGCATGTCATAGATACTCTAAGGATGAACCTAGCGGTGAACTTAGGTATTGGATCTATAGGAATTGAACTTAGGACTTAAATCACGAGAGTTAGAAGCGGTCCTTCGAGGGTTCATTGAATTGTCACAAATCGTAATGGGTTCAATTTAAATACAATTACCACGAGAGTAGGGGTTGGTTTAATTGGGCACGGTTCTTGTATCTCGAGAGGGAACATTAACTTTATTAGGATAAATTCACCTTCAAAGCAATTTTGATAATTAGCAAGGGATAGTCAATTTAGTAGCATGAGCAGTCTTGTTGGTAACCCAATTCCTGGAAATCTCTTTTGATTTGAAAAAATCCCAGATTTGATTTGACTGCGATTTTTAACTGATTTCGTTTTAGATATTTGATTTGTTAGTTAATCTTTATTGTAAAAACCAAATCTTTTCCAAATATTTTTATATATAGTTTAGTTAAATTGATTTAATAATTAATTGTTATTTAAGATCACGGTCTCTGTGGGTTCGATCTTTTTATTACTTGACAATGAAACCGTACACTTGCGGATTTACACTATCAAGTTTTTGGCGCCGTTGCCGGGGACTGTGCTTTCTTGAATTTCAATTTAATTTTTAAATTGATTTTTCTGAACATTTTTTATTTAAAAAAAAAAATCTTTTTCTAGTGTATCTATCTCTCACTTTGTAGGTATTTTGTCTCTTTTATGCGAAGATCCCAAAGTCTTGGAACTCTTATTGAAGTTGATCCCGAGATCGAAAGGACTTTTCATAGACGTAGGAGACTACAAAGACAAAGAGTGAGAGAAAGGTTGATCCCCATCCCACTCATGGCCGATCTACCGGATACCAAACCACTGAAGGACTACGAAGCCCCAAATGCTAGGGGTTTGCGAACTGGGATTGCTAGGCCAGAAATTGAGGCGGAGAACTACACTATACCGCCCCAGTTAATCGGCATGATTAGGCAACATCAGTTTGGAGGATTACCCTCAGAAGACCCGACTGATCATGTGGAGACATTTTTGGAGTTCACCGATGCAATAAGAATTCAAGGTGTACCGGTTGATGCTATTCGCTTGAGGTTATTCCCCTCCTCTCTGACTGGAAGGGCAAGAGCTTGGTTGAAATCAGTGCCTGCCAATACTTTGTCAACATGGGACCAACTGGAGCAGGCATTCTTGGAAAAATTCTTTCCACCATCCAAGACTGCTTACCTACGAACTCAGATCACCGGCTTCTTCCAAAAGGATGGAGAATGCTTATCTGAAGCTTGGGATCGTTACAAGGGATTGCTAGAATCTTGCCCACATCATGGGCTTGAGAAGTGGCTTTTAGTGCATACCTTCTACAATGGATTGGACTATTCTTCGAAGGTGTCACTTGACTCCGCAGCTGGTGGAGCATTGATGAATAGACCATTGGCTCAAGCATTTGAGATCATTGACAACGTTGCCACCAACTATCATCAATGAGGTTCAGAAAGAGGTAATAACCCGAAAAAGCTTTTGGGAGGTAAGTTTGAAATGAATAGTAATGATTTAATATTGTCTAAATTTGACTCATTGAGTAAGCGCTTTGATAGACTTGAAAAGGCTAATGTGAGTTCAATAGGTGCTACTAATGTTGCTTGTGAGATTTGTGGAGTGCAGGGACATGACTTCGTGGAATGCCCACATGGAAGTGCTCATGAATCAGGCGCTTCGGGGGAACAAGTGAATTCATGTCACAACTTTTATGACACGAACCCGAAGTTGCCAAACTATGTTCCCCCAAATTCATACAACCAAGGAAGGAAGAATAACTCTTATCTCTCATACGGGAACTACAACAACACGTTGAACCATGAATTCCAAGAAGGCCAAGGTAATAGGAAACCCGCATTGGGGTATCCTCAGGTACAAAAGTCTAAACTTGAGTCTCTTATGGAAAATTTTGTTGAAACTCAAACAAAGCAAAATGAAGAGTTTAGGCAACATGGTAGGGCTATGGGCGAAGCCATTAAGGAACTAGCTTCTAAGGTAGACAACTTAGCTATTCATAATAAGATGCTAGAGACACAAATTGCCTAACAAGCTAGCACATCTTCTAGGACTAGAGGAACGTTTCCAGGACAACCTGAAGTTAATCCCAGTGAGCACTGTAATGTTATATACTTGAGGGATGATAAGCTTGGGGTAGTTGAAAAGGATGTGGAATGTGAGCTGGACATGAGTGAACAAGAAGAGATTAAACCAAAGTATATCCTTCCACCACCTTACCAACCCCCAATACCTTTCCCACAAAGGCTAGTCAGGAAAAAGCAAGTAGAAAAAGAGACTAAGAGCTTAATTGAGGAGCATGATGAAAAGATAAAAACTAATATGCCTCCTAAATTAAAAGATCCAGGAAGTTTCTCTATTGCTTGCTCAATTGGAGAAGTTAAGATAGATCATGCCTTATGTGACTTAGGGGCTAGTGCGAGTTTGATGCCACTTGCTATCTTTGAGAAGTTAGGAACCAAGAAATTGAGTCCATCCAAGTTCTCTTTACAATTTGCGGATGGCTCAACTAAAACCCCTCTAGGCATACTAGAGAATGTCCCCATAAAGGTAGGGAAACTTTTCATTCCTACTGATTTCATGGTGTTGGATATGAACGGGAATTCTAAATTCCCTATCATTCTTGGACGGCCATTCTTGGCCACAGCTGGAGCTATAATAGATGTTAAAAAAGGCAAGCTCTCTTTGAATGTAGAGGAAGGTAGGGTGGATTTTGATTTGACTAACTCATATAACAACCCTTCTTTTGAGAATCATGTGTGCAGGATTGAGATAATGCCTCCTGAGGTGAAAGAAGAGCTTAACATGGAAGCAACTCCCAAACTTTGCATGACAAATGATGCACCGAATAAAGATGAAATTGGAGTTTCGCAACATGCGGAGTTAAAACTTCCACCGGGAGGAAGTATGGCCATGAAACTCAGAGTGAAAAGAGCAAAGCGAAAGCGCATGTGGCCATATGAACACTATAGGCTCATTGATGGACTTCCTTGGAAGAGAGGTGTTCTTGCACTTCAAAGCCCACCTGATCCCGGTTGATTGAAGGAACTATGGTCAAGCTTAAGACCGTAAATAAGCGCTTCTTGGGAGGCAACCCAAGCTTTCTTTCCCTTGTTTTTTTTGTTTTTGATTTTTGTTTTCAATAATTTGAGAAGATTAGAGGAGAAAGATCCAAATTAATGGTTTTGCCAAGTATGTTTACAGGTTGGAAAAGCACAAAAAAAAAAAAAAAAAAACCTCACTCTCTGGTCAATTCACGCAGCACCCAACACCACCTAGGTAAGTTGTTCCAATTTTCTCCTCTTTCTAACTTAATCATTTACATTGGGGACAATGTAAGTTTTTAAGCTTGGGGTAGGGGTATTTTTGTTGCTTTTTGTTGCATTTTGCATATTACATGTTGCATTCATTTAGGTGTAGTTTTGCATAATCACATCATTAGATTGCCCCTTGTTTTGAAATTGCATCTAATTGTGAGAACTTTGTGCCAAATGAATTGAGACATTGAATTTTTGAACCCAATTTTTGTATTCTTGTGATAGGCTAAAATTAAAAATTCAAGAGATGATCTTTTGATAGTTGTTAATTAGCATGTGGTTCCTTGGATTGTGTGTTTTTCATTGATTTCAAACTACTAAATGTGAGATTTTTTTGAGCCTAAAAGGGGTATTCTCTAAATTTACCCCATTCCTTGTGATTGAGTGTTTTATTCCTCTTGGATTGTATTCTCTAGAACTTGACTTGAAACCGTTTTGAAACTTAGAAATTTTTGAAAACATATTTGAAAATGATTGAGGCATTAGGTATTTTTCTGGCCTTCTGAGCTTTGATTAATTAAATACTACCCCTTAGTTGCCCAATTTTGAACTTTTAAAAAAAATGCTTTTCTTGGTACCTTGATTGTTTTTCATGAATTATGCATGGTATGACACCTTTTAAAGTTTTGGAAAAATGGCAAAATGGTAGTTGAAAAATTTGTGGGATGGAAAGAAAGAAAAAATAAATAAATGTTTCTCTTGAATTGCAAATCTCCCCTTCTCCAAATTGATGAATGTTAAAAAAAAAAAAAAAAAAAGGAGAAGGGGATGAGAAAAAGAAAGTGAGAAATTAAATAAAAAAAGAGAAAAGAAAGGTGAAAAAGTGAAATATAAAGCCCAAAAGAGGTATTTTAGAAGGTTGTCATGCTTTGCATTGTTTTATATTTTGTTAGCCTTCTTGAATATCCCCTTTCTTGGTTTCCCCACCTAACGATTAATCTCATGGCCCCATTACAACCAAAATAAAAGACCTCTTGATTCTTATGTGTTTTTATTAATAAAGTAGAGATTTTGGTTAATAGTCAAGCTTATGGTAGGGTGTCTTCCCTGAGGAAATTGAGTGAATTTTCATATGTCCCTAAACACTTGAGTGAGGTGAGAAGAGTGCCCAAAAATTGGTGAGAAGCATGAATTTAGGGAACCTAAGCTTCTAATTGGACTTGAAATTGATTGTCTCTTGATTACTTATTTGGATATGCCTGTTACTTGGATTTGATACTCGAGTTCTTGGTTCACTGTCCATGCTCTGATTGTTTATCTTGGCTGGCCTTAATGATTGCTTGAGGACAAGCAAAATCTTAAGCTTGGGATAGTTTGATGAGTGTGATTTCACCTCATATTTCCTTGTCATTTTGCATGCATTTTCATATAGTTTAGGCATATTTAATTTGATTTTTGTTAGTTTTTACCTTGGAACGGGTAAGGTGGTTCTGTGGTGTTTGTGTGCAGGAATTCATGATTAAAATAATCAAATCCAGTTGAATCGGAGTTTGTATGAAGATGGAGCTTGAAAAGCAAGGAAAATGAGCAAAGCAGAGACCATCACGGCCTGGGTGTGACAACCATCATGGCCGTGATCGCATGGGACTGAAGAAAAAAAGAAGAAAGTGCAAGTCAGAAGCTGTCACGGCCTGGCCGTGACAACCATCATGGCCGTGACAGACATCTCGGCCTGGCCGTGACAGCCATCATGGCCATGATAGACCATCAGCACAAGAATTCACAAAGCAGAAGCTGTCATGGCCTGGCCCTGACAGCCGTCACGGCCGTGACGCGTAAAATCTGGGATTTTGGGATTTGTTTTTGATCTGATTTGTAATTGATTTAATCCCAAGTTAACCTACACTATAAATAGGGGAATTAGGCTCGAAAATAGGGACCTCTTGGCTGCTACCTTAGACTTAAATTAGGATTTCTCTTCTTCTCAATTCCTTCTCTTCTCTTAGGATTTTCATGTTTTTGTTATTCAACGTTGCTAGCAACATGGCAATGTATGAGTAGTCGTTTTATTTCTAGGAATTGGGGCTATGCCCAAGACTCGTTTTATGTGATCAATTGACGTTTTACTTCTTGTTAATTTCAATTTGCTTTCGATTTGATTCATATTGCATGAATTACTTGTAAATTTGGTGCGCACTTATTTGCATGTCATAGATACTCTAAGGATGAACCTAGCGGTGAACTTAGGTATTGGATCTATAGGAATTGAACTTAGGACTTAAATCACGAGAGTTAGAAGCGGTCCTTCGAGGGTTCATTGAATTGTCACAAATCGTAATGGGTTCAATTTAAATACAATTACCACGAGAGTAGGGGTTGGTTTAATTGGGCACGGTTCTTGTATCTCGAGAGGGAACATTAACTTTATTAGGATAAATTCACCTTCAAAGCAATTTTGATAATTAGCAAGGGATAGTCAATTTAGTAGCATGAGCAGTCTTGTTGGTAACCCAATTCCTGGAAATATCTTTTGATTTGAAAAAATCCCAGATTTGATTTGACTGCGATTTTTAACTGATTTCGTTTTAGATATTTGATTTGTTAGTTAATCTTTATTGTAAAAACCAAATCTTTTCCAAATCTTTTTATATATAGTTTAGTTAAATTGATTTAATAATTAATTGTTATTTAAGATCACGGTCTCTGTGGGTTCGATCTTTTTATTACTTGACAACGAAACCGTACACTTGCGGATTGACACTATCAGTGACCTACCGTGGATGGCCAGATCACCGTACTCTCGGGCGATCTCCCCTGTGTCGAACCTCCCTCATCAACAACTCCAATGCTCTATGCAAATGGCACAACAACAAACAATCTCCACCACCTCCTTGCTTGGGCCATGAAGCTCCCAAGACTTCAACATCAACATTCAACGTAACCTTAGACCCAAACCCTGGGGTCAAGGTTCCCTTGGCCAGTAAGCACTAAGGTTCAACTCAACGTGCTTGGGTCAATAAGCACCCAAGACTTAACTTAGCAACGTGCGGTAACCCAACGGATACCGACTTAACACCTTGTTATCTTAATTATCTTATATAATTAATAACCAGGTTGTCTAATCTTTATCTTTGATTAGTTATCTCAACTTATCATCATAGGGGGCTGGGGTTTAAAACCCCTTAAGTTCTTTAATTGTATTATTGTCCGGGAGGGGTCAGCACGGTCGTGCTTAGACCCTAGCACGGTCGTGCTTGGACACGTGAGGGCGTGCTGCCCTTTTAAGTGAAGCACGGTCGTGCTTCACACTCAGCACGGTCGTGCTGTTTGGCCTGCACGGCCGTGCTAAACGGCGCGGCCATTTTCCAGAATTTAAATGGGAGCACGGTCGTGCTCCCTGTTCAGCACGGTCGTGCTCATCGCGCAACAGTGCTGTTCTGGGCAAACTTCAAGTCAGTTTCTTAACCAAATTTTAGGATCATTAAACCAACTAATCTATCACGTTTTCAATCCTAATTTTTCCAGTTATAATCGTAAAACAATAACTCATCATTTCAGCCAATCATTCAATACAATCATAACCAAATCACCAATCATAACATCATGAACATGGGCATAATTCATCAGGCATCAAGAACAACTAAAACATGTTATGACATAACAGCATTAACTCAAACCATCATGTTATCAAACAGAGACATAATATCAAGTAGACATACAACGACTCCGAGGTCATGGGGAACCCCGTTACCTTACGCTACCCCACTGCCTAATGAATACAATGCCCTTCTCCCCATACCTGGATTGAAGGTTGCTCTACTGACGGTTCGCAACCGTAATCCGGTCCCGGATCCTCAAACCGGCTCACTCCAAAGTCAAGCCTTAGATAACCAACATAATCTTAATTAGTTTCTCTAATCAACATAATAAAGAAACTAAAAAGGAAAAGGGGACTTTTACCTCTAAACAAGACGGACGTATATGGCTTCCCCAACGGTTCCCGAGACTCCACTATAGCAAGGAATGGAGAGGGAAGAGGGAGAGGAACACTGTGAGCCGCAACAGTGGCTGCAACACTCAGAAAATTAGGGTTATGCGTAACCCTCGGGTTCTGCTCACGTTTATAACGTCTGGACCTGAGCACGATCGTGCTCTCCCTTGAGCACGGTCGTGCTCCACTTAGCGTCACCGAGACGCGGTCCACGCTTGAGCACGGGCGTGCTCACTATTGAGCACGGTCATGCTCAACTTAAAATCAGAAACACGCTTCTGACTTTAAGCACGGGCGTGCTGGCTGATGAGCACGGGCGTGCTCATGTACCAGAAAGGGACTTTTAAACTAAAATCCCACTTAGCCCTTAACCAAAACTTTTAAAAATAATAACACTAGCTTTATAAAAACATTTTACGAAAAACGGGGTGTTACATATCAAGCCGATTTATAAAAAATTATAGGCACATATATACACTACGAAACTGACAAACAACTAATTAAACATATAATACTCATGTAACATAACATTGAAACCCAAAATAGAGAACCCACAAGTAACTATGCAATTTGTACCTATAGGAGCAAAGAACCCAGATATCAGTGGCTCATGGCAGTGGCGGCAGTGGCAACCCTCAAACAAAGACAAACTACTGCAAATAGAAAATGCACAAAACAAAACTAATACCACAAGAAATGCAAAATCTTCTTTTCTCAGACCAATCAGATTTCAAACCAAAGTAAGACAAAATCAGTGAAAAAATGCACATAAATTTTTAGGTTACCAGAAATTATACCAAAGGAAGAAAAAAAAAAAAAGAAAAAACTTGCATACCAAAACAGCTGCTAGGGTGGTGGGGGCTCGCGGAGGAGGTGTGTAACATCCCTAGCTGCTTTATAGATTGACGACTGCCCCCACAGATAACCACGGGTCTTATCAGCGTACTTTGTCCTCGCTCACGAAAAGAAGATGCATCTTGTTGGTATAGGTAGTACCAATCAATTCATATAAGCCATCCTCCACTGTATAGTCCTATACTTACACAATCTCAAAATCCCTCTTATTCTGGTGTGTTATTGGTTCATTCATGTGGCTCTTCGCCTAGAAGACTGCTAGAAACCGCTCCTTATCCGTGCCTTCTTGCACCTGCGACTACCCCCCGCTCTTGTCAATCCCGGATGTCACATGCCTACCAGCTTCCGCCTGGTTCGTCCTCGAACCACACCGTACTAGGAGAGGTGCCTCTCTGATACCATTTGTTACATCACTGGCTGCCCTATGGATTGACAACTTCCCCCACAGACCAACACGGGTCTTTTTAGTGTACTTTTCCTCACTCACACGCTTCCTAGGAAAACTTTCCAGGAGGTCACCTATCCCAGAATTGCACCAAGTCAAGCATGCTTAATTGTGGAGTTCTTAAGTGATGGGGTCCCGAAAAGAAGATGCATCTTGTTGGTATAGGTAGTACCAATCAATTCATATAAGCCATCCTCCACTGTATAGTCTCATACCTACATAATCTCATGATCCCTCTCATTCTGGTGTGTTATCGGTTCATTCATGTGGCCCTTCGCCTAGAAGCCTGCCAGGAGCCGCTCCTTGTCTGTGCCTTCTTGCACCGGCGACCACTCCCCGCCCTCGTCAGCCCCGGGTGTCACAAGGTGGTGGTGGTGGTGGCGCGGTGGAGGGCAGAGAGAGTAGAGGAGAAGACAGAGAGGGGAAATAAGGGAGATGGAGGGGGAGCTGGGGCGGTGGTCCTGGTGGTGGTGCGGTGGAGGGTGGTGGAGCCGCGGTGGTGACAGGGAGGAGGGGAAAAAGGAGAAGGAGAGAGGGGGAGCTGAAGCAGAGAGAGGAAAGAGGAGAAGGAGGCGCGAAGAGGAAGGGGTGCGGCGGAGGTGAGCGCCGGTGTGGTGGTGTGGAGGTGGTGCTCACCGGAGGAGAGAGGGCAGAGAGAGTTGAGAGAAAGAGTGAAAAGGAAAAGTGAGGGATAGGGGTTTTTCATTGGTGGTATATTGGAAATTTCCAACAGCCATTGAAATTTATTAACAACTTTATCTGTCGGTAATTCAAATTTTTGAATTACCAACGGAATTGTCAGTCGGTAATGTAGTAAATGCTTTCCGATGGAAGTTCTGTTGGTAACTATAAGGACAGTACCGACAGAATAAGCTGTCGGTACACTCTGGTGCCAAAAAACCCCTTCCCGTCTTATATACCGACGGAGTTATCGATGGAAAAGCCCATGCTAAATTTATCAACGGACATTCCGTCGGTAAATAATGGAACTTTTGGTATCCATGCTTACCGATAGCTTTTTCTGTCGGAAATCTCCTCATTACCGATGGAAGACATAACCGTAGGTAAAAAGCCGTCGGTAATGCATAGTTTTCTTGTAGTGGATCATGTGGTGGTAGTGATGGAGGCCAAAGGGGGGCAAGTCAACTTTTCAACAAGAAAGCCCAAGAAGTTCTAAATCAAATGGTGAAAATCGTGATTGAAGCAAGCCTAAGTTAAAGTCTTGATGGAGTGGAGCCCAAATTGGTTACTTATCTCATCGACTTGAAGATCCATGATGGCTTGGACGTCCACCTCCTTAAAGTGGCAATTTCTAGTTTATTTCTATTAAATAAAGTGTAATAACTTTGTGTGTGTGGATGGTGCACGTTTTTGTTAAGCTTCTTAGGAGGGCAACCTTTGGTTTGCATGCCTAGGTAACTCCTTTTTAGAAGTTATGGAACTACTTTTATTATTCACTTAAGTAGGATAGTTAATTCTTTAATTAGCCACTTAGTGGATTAGTAAATGCCTTTATTACACCACTTAGTTATTAAGTCTAAGTTTTTGACATTTCTGATTTTGATGAATCCAAACAAAGAATGATTTTAAATGAACCTTTTGAAATCTGCTAATATGTGTATTAAGTGTGCAGATCATAAAGCAGGAACTTTCTGGCAAAAACAACAAGTCTTAAAGATGCGGCTATGTTATGACAACACAATGCATCTGAAGGAAGACTCAGTATCTACAAGCTACGAAAATGCGTCTGACCCTACAACTTGACTAGAAGTCCTTCATTTCACTTATATTCGAAAGACAAGAATATTACTTTGCATTTTCTAATCAAGAAAATCGATTTCAGAAGCTCAAAGCATCAATCCATGTTTGAAATTCCTTTTGCTGCAAAAGGCAAAATAACCTTTACTCGATCTTAGACCCGTGTTGCACAAATAAGGAAAGTCGCACTGCCCAAGTCTGAAAACCAACAAACACTGCTCTGAATCAAGCTGCACTCTGATAAAGCAATGCCAACATATATGTTCAACTTGTCTTGAAGCTCTCCAACTATCATAAACATTAAATGCAAGTTCAGAACAACCCTTCGGCATTAATGGACGAAGAAAAAAAGGTTACTCATCAGAAGTACTCTCCACAACGGATTTATTACTGATGAGTATAAATAGAAGAATTTGAAGATTGTTGAATATACACACCTGAACTTATTCACTCAAGCATTCAATACTCTCTTCGCATTCAAAGCTCTCTAAAGTTTTCTTAGAACACTTCTCTGCTTAATCATTTGTATTTATTGAGAAGTTTTTATTGCGATCGATACTTATTGACTCATTGAGTGTTACTCGCTTGACTTGCAAAGCTGTAATTTTTGAAGCTGCTGCTTCATTCATTTCTTACCATCTGTAGAGCCTGAAGAGACTAGGTATGCAAACAATACCTATCTGTTACCTGATCAGTTATAGTGTTAATACTTGGGAAACCAAGGACTGGACGTAGCTCAAGGTTTGGTGTGAACCAGTATAAATCTCTATGTCAACTCTCTTTCATTCTCTATTTATAATTTATTTATATTTATTGTGCTAACTGGGCTGATAGTGCTAAGTTTTCTTAAACTATTTTTGTATCAGACGAATCCTTGTGTCTGAATCTTTATTTGGAGAAAAATTTGTTATTTTTGGAAAAGTTAACTAAAACACAATTCAACCCATTTCTCGTGTTTTACTCCATTCATTTCATTAGTGGCATAGTTATGAGGGGTTTTGTCATCTTGTGATGACCCTTTGTTTGCATACTCTATACACCCCTTTTCCTATATGTTTTGTGCCTATTATGATGAATGAAATAACTTGGATGTGCAGAATCTGGATCAATTCCAATTGTGAGGCAATTGTCTTTCTTAAGTTCTTCATTGAACCAACCCCTTTGGTCTTACTAGGAGTCAAATATCAGGAGTCAAAGATTCTTGTGGCGATCTTCAACTTGGCTTATCAAATCCCCATGGATTTGTGGTGCCATTCCCATCCCTATCTTCATCCATTTGTTTGTTTTCTTCTTTCTAAAATTGAAATAAGAGTTACAGGCAACATTAGAAGCCCGAGAGTTGAGGCTAAATGAGAGGTCTGGAGAGAAAATGCATGAGCAGGCTTTATAGGCTCAAACAAGTGGCAAGAATGGATGTACATGGGATAAGAATAAGAGAGGAAAGGGCAGTGGAGCGGAGGAAAAAGTGGAGGAAATGGTGATTATTCAAAAGGTTAAGAACAGAAATACATTGATCATGATTAAGGTGACTCTTCAAACAGAAGAAAGGGTGGTTCATCTCGAGGTAGAGGAGGTAAAAGGAAGTTTGATAAGAGGAAGATCCAATGCTGCAATTGTAATAAATGGGGGAAATTTTACAGATGAGTGCAGGAGTGGCAAGGGTCAGAAAAACAAGTATGGTGAGAGGCTTATGTTGCTCAGAATGATGATGAGTCAAATTCAGAACAAGTGTTGGTAAATATTAACTACCAATTATGATCTTGATAACTCAGAATCTTGGTATTTAGTCACATATTGCTCTAATTACATGACTAGCCAGAAATATTGGTTAATTGAATTTGATGCAACTGTGAAGAACAAAAATCATATTTGCAGACAATAGCACTGTTTCTACTGAAGTTATTGGAAAGGTTATTGTAACACCCTTCTCGGATGCTACATTGTCTATAACGTTTTAAGACCAAAAATAGGGTAATTTAAAATTCATTTTAATATAATGGGGAAATTTTTCGCTTTAGTAAGACATAAATGTAAATATCTAAAAATAAGTAATGTGTAATAAAAAATTTCTTAATGCATTTCAGGTCATAGGTTCAAAAATAGACTTACATAAAAAACCCAACCCGACCCGTCGAACAAAACATATACACATACAGACCGAACATAAAGATATGGAGACACAGCTCAATAAAATCTAAAATCACACACGTACATCCTACGCGACCCAACTATACATAAAAGATAATTTTTTCTCATACATTACGAGAAAGACAAACTAACTGACGAAATCTAGTGGAAACTCTATTTGAGCCCACTATCGACGTCGCCACAAAAGTCATTACTAGAGCCACTACAAAGTAACTCTCGTACTAGGCCCTTCCCCTTTCCAAGGGAAAAGTCATAGCCTACTAACCATCGACAGTCATGCCTATCAAAAGAAAAGGAAGATCAGGCATGACAGGAAACACAGACACCCTCGTCTTGAACCATCCGAAAGCTGGAAGTGACGTCCTCGAGAGACTTCCCCATGTTGTGATACCCTCTATCCCGCATGTATTTATAAAGCGTAAAAGATATAAAAGAAAGGAAAACATGCATATTATATCATAATAATAAAAACCGGGCAGAGGTTGCCACATTGTAACATAACTTCAAACGTTGAAAAACCAAAACATGTTTATAATAGTAAACATAACAAAAGATATAAATGAAACCCAACCCCGATGTCACATTACAGAGCGGGTATAACCAATCTGATAAAACAACTCAGATAAAAAAAAAACTAAACTGAAACAAACTAAACTACGAGTCGCAGCTCCTTAGAGTCACTCCTCAGCAAGCTGCTCACCGTCCTCAGCATAACATAAAAGGGGTACATGCAAAGCAACAACAAGAGACGGGGAGTAAGAAACATATGTACGAATATAATGGCAAGGAAGCAGTTAGCAAGACGAGCATGCATCACAACAAACATATTATAACAAACAACAATATAACATAACAATCATCATCATACAATCATGTATGCAATGCGATGCAGTTCTTCTCTACTACTCCATTATGCACTTGGATCCACTCTACCTTAGGAAGTCAACTTCGGAGTTACATATCCACATTGACCAATAAGCACCAAAGCTGGGGCAGTTCACCTTACCATGTGTGGACCCCTAGGATAGCTGGTGCACCTTACTCTCGGATACGCCACCACGGGGACACACGATTCACCTAACTCTCGGATGAATTACCGCAGACGGCCAGATCGCCTTACTCTTAGACGACCTCCCCTATGTTGAACAACCCCACTAACATCTCCGATGCGTGAATGCATGATCAATCCAACACACAATCACAACCACCACCCCCACTTGGGTCACTAGGCTACCCAAGTTTATCACCATCAACACCTCGACCACTTGGCTATCGAGGCTTAATGTTATCTTTAATCTTTTAACTCTCTGGCCAATCAGCTCTAAAGCTCAACATCTTGACCATCATGCATCAAGGCCCCCTTGGCCACTAGGCTACCAAGGTACAACATCTTATCACTTGTCTTTTGTCTTCAAGTTCGTTAGGTGTCTTATTAAGTCTTTTAAGACGTTTGGGGTGAAAACACCCCTGTTTTAGCATTCTGTTTTCTATTCTGGTCAGGTGAGCACTGGTGTGCTGTACCTCCAGGCAAGCACGGTCGTGCTGCCTATTATTCAAACTAGAGCACGGGCGTGTTCCCTATTAAGTACGACAGTGCTTAATGAAGTGTGGTCGTACTGATCTGGGCAAAAAGGGTCATAAACCCTTTGCCAAAACCCTTGAGCAGTTCGTGATTTAAACCTATTGGCTTTTACTAAGTCTTTGAACATTAATTCAATTACATTCAGCTTAATCTTCATGTATTATAATTAAGGGTAATTAATCCTTTAATCTCAAATACACATTAATTATCCCTAAACACTCTTGGATAAATCCCTAGGGTCTTTGACTAAACCATTAGCATAATCCTCACTTATTACTATCATTCAGTTTTATAAACAAAAGGGAACAACCTCCCTTAACATTGTCAACAGCTTTAACGCCTTAACATTAATGCGCTCACAACAACAATCAATAGCCAATAACATCATAATATCATTCATTCATGGCATCATAACAGACAACAATTATCAAGAATAATAAACATGCCAACATCAACGTCATAGACAACTACATATCAATACAACAATCGAACATACATAAACATTTTATCAAACAGATAAACATTTAGGCATTTTATCAAACAATAGTGTCATGGGTAACCCTTCGTCTTAAGCTACCCCAAGCCTACATACTCATACTATTCCTTCTCCCCATACTTGGTATGAAGATTTCCCGTTAAACTGAAGACGATCCTGAACTGGTACCCTCGAACGACTCAACGAACATTCCAAGCCTTGTTCAACACAAAAGAGTTAACCCATTAATTCCCAATTCATGAAGAAGGAATAAGGAATTAAAAGAGGGAAGAATCGTTACCTTACTATTGGCACTTAGCGTGTGATTCTACTCTCCCAAACAAGAATGGAACACCAAGAAATGTTTGGGTTCAAAGGGAAGGGAAAGGAAGAGGTTTCTGTCACACTAGGATTACCCAATGTGCCAAAATTGGGTTTCGTACGAAAACGCTTGCGTACTGCCATCTATTTATAAACTCTGACCTGAGCACGACCATGCTCCCCCTATGCACGGTTGTGCTTAATGTGAGCAAGGGGTCATGCTCACTTAAGTACGATCAGACAAAAACAGCGTCAACGAGTGCATTGAGCACGGTCGTGCTCCCCATCAAGCACGGGCGTGCTTGTGGCTCAGACAGCCACAAAGCACGCACCTTGAGAACGGGCGTGCTGATACATGAGCAAGGACGTGCTCATCCATCAGGAAGGGATTTCTCACTTGAAAAGTCCCATTTAGCCCTTTCTAAACATTCCTAATCATACTTCTAACAAGCAAACACGCAAACAACATAAAGAGGCGCTTTTAACGAAAAACGGGGTGTTACACATGTCGTCCTCATGCTCGAACCTCAACCCCTCTGGTGGGTCAGCCGAGCGACATCTCGACATCCCATCCTTCTTAGAAGAAAACAAAAGGCGCTAGCCAAACCAGACACAGCAATATAAAACAAAGGAGGTGAGATTCCCAACATCACACAACATATGGCAGATATGAAAACAGCATGACACAACATGGCACACATGCATATCCATACTCTTACTAACATATCTCATGTTATCATCCAATTACAGATCAACAATTGAATCAATATAGCAACAACATACGGTATATACATATCATCAAAAGCATACAACATCAAAGCATTCAAGGACACGGCTTATACACAAACATGACCCAGTGAAGCTGCATAGTCCCATACCTACACAACCTCACAAGAACAGAGAGATGACTAATTGAAGCTGCATAGTCCCACACCTACACAACCTCAAGGAAGATCTGAGTATACTCCGAAGTTAAGAGAATGTTCGGAAGGAATGGTTAGAACACACGTTTCACAACTGCCAGCATTAGGCATACTTGTGCATCAATAATAATAACCCCATTGATTTTGAAATGCAATCGATAACCAGGATTGTATAGTAGCAAGTAGAAGTTGTCGGTGTTTTGCATAGGACTCCACGACCCATCACCCTGAATGGCCATCCATGCATCCCAACCCCGACTTTCCCAAGATCATTGAAGAATCGTCACCCTACAATCCACATGCGCACAGAACATGTAGGCCCACTTCCTAGGCACAAAGGCCTTACTGACAATATTTTTTGGATCAAGCCGATCACAACAATGGCATTCGAATATATCCGTCGGATAAATTTCGGGATTCCTTTTACGAAATCAAGAGCCATTCTAGAGGCAAGATAGTCTCAACCCGTGAATCCTTACACAAGTTTAGGATCCCCTCATTGGTCTATCCATGTTTCAATGCTTAAGTGTATTATGGAGATTGGTCATTACCCAATCCATTATATTTCTTCTGGAGTTAAGAGAATTTTTCACAACTGTCAACATTAGGCATACTTGTGCATCAATAATAATAACCCCATTGATTGTGAAACGCCATCGATAACCAGGATTGTACAGCAGCAAGTAGAAGTTGTCGGTGTTTTGCACAGGACTCCATGACCCATCACCCTGAATGGCCATCCGTGGTCATCCCAACCCCGACATTCCCAAGATCATTGAGGAATCGTCACCCTACAATCCACATGCGCACAGAACATGTACGCCCACTTCCTAGGCACAAAGGCCTTAATTTTAATATTCTTTGGATCAAGCCGATCACGCCATGTGCGTTCGTATATATCCTCGGATAAATTTCAGGATTCTTTTTACGAAATCAAGAGCCATTCTAGAGGCAACATAGTACCAACCCATGAATCTTGCACAAGTTTAGGATCCCCTCATTGGTCTATCCATGTTTCAATGCTTAAGTGTATTATGGAGATTGGTCATTCCCCAATCCATTATATTTCTTCTGGTTCTTCCCTCAAAGAGATTAATTACTCGGCAAGTAATCTTAGAATACTCTTGGTTATTAAGTATTATGGATCCTTGGATGATAAAATCATCTAGGGTATGAAGACATGGTCTTGCTCCACTATATCTCATACTATAAATATTCCATTTCTTTTAATCGCTAACTCCTACCCCTCGACTTAGGTTTTGGAATACACATTTGCTTTGGTTTTAAAATCCTTTTGATAGCAAATCCATATGTTTAAATCTTTTCTTTTGTAAACACATCTCCTTAAATACCTCAATATTATGGCCTTAAGTACTTCAGCATTAAGGGTTTGAAATCAAAATAAAAGAAGAGTTCTAAAGGCTTAACTTCCTTTTTCATCACTCTTGAAACTCCAAATGATAGAACTCATATGGACCAACAACTATCAACCAATTGAATGTCACGTGGAAACTTTAAAAAAGCCGCTTATTTAAGTGAAATTATTCAACGCCTAAACCATGGTTCCATCTTTCGTTCATTTGGGTTTTGAAATCCGTTTTGAATACCTTTAGAGCCATCACATAAAGTTAATATGTAAAGTTCAATATAAGGACTGTTCTTGTCAAAATCATTTTGATTTAACTAAATTATGACTTAAACGAAGTCATTTAATTAGTGGGCTAAGTATAGAAAATGTTTCTCATTCAAGGTATAACTCAAACTCAAATTAAAATAAACATCCATTTTGGATGGTTCTGCTTCATGAAAACTTATGTCCATTGATTTCCAGATACGATTTCAACTATACAATTACCTTGATTGAAAATCAAAACATTCTAAGTGAGGATTCTAAGGAAATTGTACCTATGCCTCACTTAGAGAAGGCTTTTAATTAAATCTTTCCTTGTAATAATTGCATAATTTCATAGCGTAAGAACTTGTACTTTTTGTTTCTTAATTGTCATATTTCACAACACTTAAGTGTTGTGAAATCCACTTAAAACTCGGGGATTGGAGTTAAACTCCCATTTGTTTCATATGTTGACCACGATTCACGAGAATGTTCCACTTCTCCAAAAACACTCATAGCCATAACCATACATCAATATAGCATATAACTACTCAAAAAGTCATGTTATAACCATGTTGACAATTCAAACCAATTAATCAAACCAAGGCATGTGAATAAACCAATCAAACATAGCATGTTCATGAGCATATAATCATTTCAATTTTCAACAAAGATCACATATCAAAACACACAAATCAAACCACAACCACTATTACAATTATGTCCTCATAGGGGACCAAACCAAACAAAGTGGATAACCCAACAAAGATTGGTTAACAAGGAAATGTAAAAGATAACCACGTCAAAAGGTGACAGAAGAATGAAAATTCCAATTGGCTTATACAAAACATAAACCATAGGAGATAAGGTATTGAAATCAAAGCAATGCAAAGCAAGATGACAACATAAGGTAGGGAATACAGAAATAAGCAATCAGAACATCTCACATATTCACAGGAAATCAAAAGTGATTTCTTTGGTGAACCAAATAGTATAGTCGATAGCTTACTCTCTGTGGTACATTTTCCTTGCTACTCTTTTGTGTTCATTATCATTGCAGCTGTTTCCACAGCAACTTGGCATACGACGATCGTCGGAACTCAACGCGACTAACGTACTCTCTAACAGCCAGATTGTCTTGACATGATTGCAGAAACTCCATCTTCTGATACGTCTTAGACTTTGTAAGAAAACACTCGTCCAAGAGACTGATCCATAAAACTTCCTCAGTGACGGTCCTACACTCCGCTTCTACCAACAAACAGTCAATCCTTATCGTGGTTAAGGATGACAAACTTACATAAAATTATGCACCAAAATTCTATCCAATATTATTCCTCCTTAGGAACAATAATGAAAGAATAGAAAACAATGTTGTTTCCTTACGGAACAACGTCATGAAGATCATAACACAAACAAGGATAACCAAGGTCATCATCCTTACATGCATTGGTTCTTCATGAAAACAAGAACACATAACAATATTGGAAACAATTAGAGAAGTCACAACACAAACGACGACAGGCCTATACCCCAAGCCCAAAAGACTCGGCCAGCTCTGATACCAAATAATGTAACACCCTTCTTGGGCGCTACATTGTCTGTAACGTTTTAAGGCCGAAAATAGGGTAGTTTAAAATTTGTTCTAATATAATGGGGAAATTTTTCGCTTTTGCAAGACATATATGTAAATATCTGGTAATAGGTAATGTGTAATAAAAATTTTCTTGATGCATTTCAAGTCATAGGTTCAAAAATAGACTTACATAAAAAACCCAACCCAACTCATCAAACAAAACATATACACATACAGACCCAACATAAAGATATGGAGACACAGCTCCATAAAAGCTAAGATCACACATGTACATCCTATGCTGGCCCAACTATATATAAAAGACAATATTTTCTCATACATTACGAGAAAGACAAACTAACTGACGAAATCTAGTGGAAACTCTATTTGAGCCCACTACCGACGTCGTCAAAAAAGTCATTACTGGAGCCACTACAAAGTAACTCCCGTACTAGGCCTTTTCCCCTTCCAAGGGAAAAGTCATAGCCTACAAACCATCGACAATCATGCCTATCAGAAGAAAAGGAAGATCAGGCATGCCAGGAAACACAAACACCCTCGTCTTGAACCATCTGACGTCCTCTAGAGACTTCCCCATGTCATCCTTATGCTCGAACCTCAACACTTCTGGGGGGTCAGTCGAGTGACATCTTGACATCTCATCCTTCTAATAAGAACACGAGAAAGGCACATAGCTAAACCAGACATAGCAATATAAAACAAAGGAGGTGAGATTCCCAACATCACACAGCATATGGTAATATGGAAACAGCACAACACAACATGGCACATATGCATATCCATACTCTTACTAACATACCTCATGTTATCATCCAATTTCATATCAACAATTCAATCAATATACAGACAACATACAGTATATACATATCATCAAAAGCATACAACATCAAAGCATTACAGGACACGACTTATACACAAATATGACCCAGTGAAGCTACATAGTCCCATACATACACAGCCTCAAGAAAGATTTGACTTTACTCCGGAGTTAAGAGAATTTTTCACAACTGTCAACATTAGGCATACTTGTGCATCAATAATAATAACCCCATTGATTGTGAAACGCCATCGATAACCAGGATTGTACAGCAGCAAGTAGAAGTTGTCGGTGTTTTGCACAGGACTCCATGACCCATCACCCTGAATGGCCATCCGTGGTCATCCCAACCCCGACATTCCCAAGATCATTGAGGAATCGTCACCCTACAATCCACATGCGCACAGAACATGTACGCCCACTTCCTAGGCACAAAGGCCTTAATTTTAATATTCTTTGGATCAAGCCGATCACGCCATGTGCGTTCGTATATATCCTCGGATAAATTTCAGGATTCTTTTTACGAAATCAAGAGCCATTCTAGAGGCAACATAGTACCAACCCATGAATCTTGCACAAGTTTAGGATCCCCTCATTGGTCTATCCATGTTTCAATGCTTAAGTGTATTATGGAGATTGGTCATTCCCCAATCCATTATATTTCTTCTGGTTCTTCCCTCAAAGAGATTAATTACTCGGCAAGTAATCTTAGAATACTCTTGGTTATTAAGTATTATGGATCCTTGGATGATAAAATCATCTAGGGTATGAAGACATGGTCTTGCTCCACTATATCTCATACTATAAATATTCCATTTCTTTTAATCGCTAACTCCTACCCCTCGACTTAGGTTTTGGAATACACATTTGCTTTGGTTTTAAAATCCTTTTGATAGCAAATCCATATGTTTAAATCTTTTCTTTTGTAAACACATCTCCTTAAATACCTCAATATTATGGCCTTAAGTACTTCAGCATTAAGGGTTTGAAATCAAAATAAAAGAAGAGTTCTAAAGGCTTAACTTCCTTTTTCATCACTCTTGAAACTCCAAATGATAGAACTCATATGGACCAACAACTATCAACCAATTGAATGTCACGTGGAAACTTTAAAAAAGCCGCTTATTTAAGTGAAATTATTCAACGCCTAAACCATGGTTCCATCTTTCGTTCATTTGGGTTTTGAAATCCGTTTTGAATACCTTTAGAGCCATCACATAAAGTTAATATGTAAAGTTCAATATAAGGACTGTTCTTGTCAAAATCATTTTGATTTAACTAAATTATGACTTAAACGAAGTCATTTAATTAGTGGGCTAAGTATAGAAAATGTTTCTCATTCAAGGTATAACTCAAACTCAAATTAAAATAAACATCCATTTTGGATGGTTCTGCTTCATGAAAACTTATGTCCATTGATTTCCAGATACGATTTCAACTATACAATTACCTTGATTGAAAATCAAAACATTCTAAGTGAGGATTCTAAGGAAATTGTACCTATGCCTCACTTAGAGAAGGCTTTTAATTAAATCTTTCCTTGTAATAATTGCATAATTTCATAGCGTAAGAACTTGTACTTTTTGTTTCTTAATTGTCATATTTCACAACACTTAAGTGTTGTGAAATCCACTTAAAACTCGGGGATTGGAGTTAAACTCCCATTTGTTTCATATGTTGACCACGATTCACGAGAATGTTCCACTTCTCCAAAAACACTCATAGCCATAACCATACATCAATATAGCATATAACTACTCAAAAAGTCATGTTATAACCATGTTGACAATTCAAACCAATTAATCAAACCAAGGCATGTGAATAAACCAATCAAACATAGCATGTTCATGAGCATATAATCATTTCAATTTTCAACAAAGATCACATATCAAAACACACAAATCAAACCACAACCACTATTACAATTATGTCCTCATAGGGGACCAAACCAAACAAAGTGGATAACCCAACAAAGATTGGTTAACAAGGAAATGTAAAAGATAACCACGTCAAAAGGTGACAGAAGAATGAAAATTCCAATTGGCTTATACAAAACATAAACCATAGGAGATAAGGTATTGAAATCAAAGCAATGCAAAGCAAGATGACAACATAAGGTAGGGAATACAGAAATAAGCAATCAGAACATCTCACATATTCACAGGAAATCAAAAGTGATTTCTTTGGTGAACCAAATAGTATAGTCGATAGCTTACTCTCTGTGGTACATTTTCCTTGCTACTCTTTTGTGTTCATTATCATTGCAGCTGTTTCCACAGCAACTTGGCATACGACGATCGTCGGAACTCAACGCGACTAACGTACTCTCTAACAGCCAGATTGTCTTGACATGATTGCAGAAACTCCATCTTCTGATACGTCTTAGACTTTGTAAGAAAACACTCGTCCAAGAGACTGATCCATAAAACTTCCTCAGTGACGGTCCTACACTCCGCTTCTACCAACAAACAGTCAATCCTTATCGTGGTTAAGGATGACAAACTTACATAAAATTATGCACCAAAATTCTATCCAATATTATTCCTCCTTAGGAACAATAATGAAAGAATAGAAAACAATGTTGTTTCCTTACGGAACAACGTCATGAAGATCATAACACAAACAAGGATAACCAAGGTCATCATCCTTACATGCATTGGTTCTTCATGAAAACAAGAACACATAACAATATTGGAAACAATTAGAGAAGTCACAACACAAACGACGACAGGCCTATACCCCAAGCCCAAAAGACTCGGCCAGCTCTGATACCAAATAATGTAACACCCTTCTTGGGCGCTACATTGTCTGTAACGTTTTAAGGCCGAAAATAGGGTAGTTTAAAATTTGTTCTAATATAATGGGGAAATTTTTCGCTTTTGCAAGACATATATGTAAATATCTGGTAATAGGTAATGTGTAATAAAAATTTTCTTGATGCATTTCAAGTCATAGGTTCAAAAATAGACTTACATAAAAAACCCAACCCAACTCATCAAACAAAACATATACACATACAGACCCAACATAAAGATATGGAGACACAGCTCCATAAAAGCTAAGATCACACATGTACATCCTATGCTGGCCCAACTATATATAAAAGACAATATTTTCTCATACATTACGAGAAAGACAAACTAACTGACGAAATCTAGTGGAAACTCTATTTGAGCCCACTACCGACGTCGTCAAAAAAGTCATTACTGGAGCCACTACAAAGTAACTCCCGTACTAGGCCTTTTCCCCTTCCAAGGGAAAAGTCATAGCCTACAAACCATCGACAATCATGCCTATCAGAAGAAAAGGAAGATCAGGCATGCCAGGAAACACAAACACCCTCGTCTTGAACCATCTGACGTCCTCTAGAGACTTCCCCATGTCATCCTTATGCTCGAACCTCAACACTTCTGGGGGGTCAGTCGAGTGACATCTTGACATCTCATCCTTCTAATAAGAACACGAGAAAGGCACATAGCTAAACCAGACATAGCAATATAAAACAAAGGAGGTGAGATTCCCAACATCACACAGCATATGGTAATATGGAAACAGCACAACACAACATGGCACATATGCATATCCATACTCTTACTAACATACCTCATGTTATCATCCAATTTCATATCAACAATTCAATCAATATACAGACAACATACAGTATATACATATCATCAAAAGCATACAACATCAAAGCATTACAGGACACGACTTATACACAAATATGACCCAGTGAAGCTACATAGTCCCATACATACACAGCCTCAAGAAAGATTTGACTTTACTCCGGAGTTAAGAGAATTTTTCACAACTGTCAACATTAGGCATACTTGTGCATCAATAATAATAACCCCATTGATTGTGAAACGCCATCGATAACCAGGATTGTACAGCAGCAAGTAGAAGTTGTCGGTGTTTTGCACAGGACTCCATGACCCATCACCCTGAATGGCCATCCGTGGTCATCCCAACCCCGACATTCCCAAGATCATTGAGGAATCGTCACCCTACAATCCACATGCGCACAGAACATGTACGCCCACTTCCTAGGCACAAAGGCCTTAATTTTAATATTCTTTGGATCAAGCCGATCACGCCATGTGCGTTCGTATATATCCTCGGATAAATTTCAGGATTCTTTTTACGAAATCAAGAGCCATTCTAGAGGCAACATAGTACCAACCCATGAATCTTGCACAAGTTTAGGATCCCCTCATTGGTCTATCCATGTTTCAATGCTTAAGTGTATTATGGAGATTGGTCATTCCCCAATCCATTATATTTCTTCTGGTTCTTCCCTCAAAGAGATTAATTACTCGGCAAGTAATCTTAGAATACTCTTGGTTATTAAGTATTATGGATCCTTGGATGATAAAATCATCTAGGGTATGAAGACATGGTCTTGCTCCACTATATCTCATACTATAAATATTCCATTTCTTTTAATCGCTAACTCCTACCCCTCGACTTAGGTTTTGGAATACACATTTGCTTTGGTTTTAAAATCCTTTTGATAGCAAATCCATATGTTTAAATCTTTTCTTTTGTAAACACATCTCCTTAAATACCTCAATATTATGGCCTTAAGTACTTCAGCATTAAGGGTTTGAAATCAAAATAAAAGAAGAGTTCTAAAGGCTTAACTTCCTTTTTCATCACTCTTGAAACTCCAAATGATAGAACTCATATGGACCAACAACTATCAACCAATTGAATGTCACGTGGAAACTTTAAAAAAGCCGCTTATTTAAGTGAAATTATTCAACGCCTAAACCATGGTTCCATCTTTCGTTCATTTGGGTTTTGAAATCCGTTTTGAATACCTTTAGAGCCATCACATAAAGTTAATATGTAAAGTTCAATATAAGGACTGTTCTTGTCAAAATCATTTTGATTTAACTAAATTATGACTTAAACGAAGTCATTTAATTAGTGGGCTAAGTATAGAAAATGTTTCTCATTCAAGGTATAACTCAAACTCAAATTAAAATAAACATCCATTTTGGATGGTTCTGCTTCATGAAAACTTATGTCCATTGATTTCCAGATACGATTTCAACTATACAATTACCTTGATTGAAAATCAAAACATTCTAAGTGAGGATTCTAAGGAAATTGTACCTATGCCTCACTTAGAGAAGGCTTTTAATTAAATCTTTCCTTGTAATAATTGCATAATTTCATAGCGTAAGAACTTGTACTTTTTGTTTCTTAATTGTCATATTTCACAACACTTAAGTGTTGTGAAATCCACTTAAAACTCGGGGATTGGAGTTAAACTCCCATTTGTTTCATATGTTGACCACGATTCACGAGAATGTTCCACTTCTCCAAAAACACTCATAGCCATAACCATACATCAATATAGCATATAACTACTCAAAAAGTCATGTTATAACCATGTTGACAATTCAAACCAATTAATCAAACCAAGGCATGTGAATAAACCAATCAAACATAGCATGTTCATGAGCATATAATCATTTCAATTTTCAACAAAGATCACATATCAAAACACACAAATCAAACCACAACCACTATTACAATTATGTCCTCATAGGGGACCAAACCAAACAAAGTGGATAACCCTAAGTTTAGGGTCACCAACCACAAACAAATTAAGCCATCTTCACACCCACCAATATGGTGTGAGATGGTTCACTCCCCCCCTTACCTCTTGTAGCTCCCTTAAGCAAGTTGCTCTTCTTTGCTCCAGAAAGCCACAAAGCCAACTCCAACACCAACCTTCATCAACAACTTAACTAGTTAAAACAAACAAAAACCAAGGCTAAAACTTTAGCTATAGCTCACGGCCTCTTTAGGTTTATAGGATTAGGATGATTTTTTTTTTTTTAAACCTTTTGGTAGACATAAAGACAAAGGTGTTTCCATGATAGAAAATTTGTTCAAAGTTTGAAAACAACATCATGCAAATCCCTATGAATTAATACATGATTTTTTTGAAAGTATGTAATTTGAAATAAATTAAATATCCATGAAGCTAATGAAGTATAGAATAAAGTTACTAACTAGGGTCAAGAGAAATTACCCCTTGGTTGATGAGAAAATGATGAACAAAGTGTAGGCTAGAAAAACTTATTTTGCAAAACAACTCCGAATGAGATTTTGTATGAAATAATATGTCTCTAGATGATCCAGAGGAGTAAGAATATGTAGTTGGGATGGTGAAACAAGGTTTGGATGCCTCTCTATAGAGCTTGGCCGAAAATAGCCTATGAAGCCCATCTTGAAAACAAGCTCTAAATGGATTTTTGTGTGAACTAGAAAGTGTGTAAATCATGTTGGTGAGCATGGATATGGTCTTAGAAAATCAAAACAAGATTTGTGTGAGTATTTTTGGGTCTTGGTCGAATTTAATAGAAGAAATGAGAAGACTTGGATGCTCTTGAAATAAGGAACAAAATGGATCGAAGTGAAGGCAAGGATCTAAGGAACAAGTTTCATGAATTAAGAATCATGAAATCATGCCTCTAAGATGATGAAATATGGAAGAGAAATGAAGAACATGTCATGAACTATCTCAAGAACAAAGGAGAGAAAGTTAAAAAGGCTTGTTTGATCTTGAAACTTCCTAACTTAACTAGTTTAGGTGTTTTATGAAATGACACATGAATAAATGGATATTGATGAAGCTTGGCACGAAAATAACAAGTGTCCAAGGGAGGTAAACATGTTATATTGGTTGTCTAACCATGGCTGAAAGGGTGGTTAACTCATAGGATAAGATTGGTTAGATATTTTAGGATATTTTCATAAAAAGTCATCATGACTTGGTGACTCACTAGGGTGAGTTGTCCATGTGAGGAGAAGGTTCTAGCATTTGAAGTTAAGTATAATCATGGTTGGTTTGAAAGAAACTAGGATAGGTTAGGAAATATTCATAAAATACTTAGATATTTGCATAACCATCATGATCAAGTAAAATGGAATGAAATGATAGTTATCCCATTAAGGGTAAAATGGTCATTTCTTATGGATTTCTAAGATATTTTCCAAGAATGACATAATGACAATGATGAGTCATGGTGGTGACTCATGGCAAGAGGAATAGAAATTGAACACAATCACTTAATCTTAATGGGCAAGAAAGAATGACTCACCTTTGACATTAATGGCTTATGGTGATTCACCATTTGTCATTAATGCACAATTATGACTATGGTGAGTCATTGCATGAATCACCATGGCGACTCATGGAATTGAGTTGGCTAAGCTAGTCATCTTCCCTATCCTCTAGCATATCATTGCAGTTCTGAATCAGCCTCCGTCGTTTACCGGATTAGGGTTTTCGATCGTTTTTCATCATGATTCGCCCGAATAAAACATAATATTACATTTTTGAGCGAAAATTCTAGAAATAGACTTTATCATTAAAAAAATGATAAAATCTAAATTTTTTCAGTTTCGGGTTAAATTAGGGTTTTTCTGACCAGTACAAAATTATACTGTCAGCGAAAACGCAGAGCTATTTCCGCCTGAGTTTTAAACCCAAAATTTCACCATAATTTCCCACGATATGATAGATTCCAACTATGATTTTGTTTTTCTCAAAATTATTTTCTGGATCCCTGATAATAATATCAAACATAAATATCGATCAAGAGACGAGAAAATGGGGTATTACAACACTACCCCACTAAAAAGAATTTAGTCCCCGAAAATCACCTATCTAAGGAAACGATCGCAGATACCATCTTTTTTCATCGCATGCTCCAGAAACTTAACATCTTCATCGCCCAAAACAGGAAGCGAAGTACCTCATAGATTAAGCTTTCCTTCAAACTTATACTGTATTAATGAGACAATACGAAAAAGTAATCAAGGCAAATCCTTGTAAACTTCTCAAGACTTCAAAGTACATTCGGATAATTCAAATGTTAACCGGAAAAAGACACATAGTCATTGAACAAATTCCGACATTTGCATAATACAAAACGTTAAATCTATTTCTGGTGGCGGTTCTAACACACCAGCATTACAACAAGAGCTCAGAATTTAAACAAAGACTTTTCAGGGAGAGAAAATAATCTCTAGACTTTACTCTTACAACAGAATAAAATAAAATGGATTGAAAATCAGAGAATATTCAATATGATAAAAGGTTCTTTAATAGATTCTTGAATGTAAACATGCATTGTACACCACACATTTACAAACGAGACTCCAATAAAATTCCTCCTTCCACAAGAACTTCTTTCGAAAGACACATTTTGAATTTGATATATTTCTTTCCTTCCAAGAGTCTAGAATTCAAATCAAAATTACTCTTGGTCTTTAAGAAAGGCAACAACAAAATTTTGTGAGTTCCCTCACTCGAAGTAACTCTAATTCACTTCGCATGGAAAGATGAAAGGAATTGCCAAAATTTTCATTCCCAAGGGAATAGGATCTAAAAGAGATCACTCTATTTCTCAGTCGGATGCATTTGCGAAAAAGGCAAATGACCGAGTTTACAAAACTCAATCCTCCACAATAACGGAGAGTTTAAACAGGTTAAACCAACAAAGATTGGTTAACAAGGAAATGTAAAAGATAACCACGTCAAAAGGTGACAGAAGAATGAAAATTCCAATTGGCTTATACAAAACATAAACCATAGGAGATAAGGTATTGAAATCAAAGCAATGCAAAGCAAGATGACAACATAAGGTAGGGAATACAGAAATAAGCAATCAGAACATCTCACATATTCACAGGAAATCAAAAGTGATTTCTTTGGTGAACCAAATAGTATAGTCGATAGCTTACTCTCTGTGGTACATTTTCCTTGCTACTCTTTTGTGTTCATTATCATTGCAGCTGTTTCCACAGCAACTTGGCATACGACGATCGTCGGAACTCAACGCGACTAACGTACTCTCTAACAGCCAGATTGTCTTGACATGATTGCAGAAACTCCATCTTCTGATACGTCTTAGACTTTGTAAGAAAACACTCGTCCAAGAGACTGATCCATAAAACTTCCTCAGTGACGGTCCTACACTCCGCTTCTACCAACAAACAGTCAATCCTTATCGTGGTTAAGGATGACAAACTTACATAAAATTATGCACCAAAATTCTATCCAATATTATTCCTCCTTAGGAACAATAATGAAAGAATAGAAAACAATGTTGTTTCCTTACGGAACAACGTCATGAAGATCATAACACAAACAAGGATAACCAAGGTCATCATCCTTACATGCATTGGTTCTTCATGAAAACAAGAACACATAACAATATTGGAAACAATTAGAGAAGTCACAACACAAACGACGACAGGCCTATACCCCAAGCCCAAAAGACTCGGCCAGCTCTGATACCAAATAATGTAACACCCTTCTTGGGCGCTACATTGTCTGTAACGTTTTAAGGCCGAAAATAGGGTAGTTTAAAATTTGTTCTAATATAATGGGGAAATTTTTCGCTTTTGCAAGACATATATGTAAATATCTGGTAATAGGTAATGTGTAATAAAAATTTTCTTGATGCATTTCAAGTCATAGGTTCAAAAATAGACTTACATAAAAAACCCAACCCAACTCATCAAACAAAACATATACACATACAGACCCAACATAAAGATATGGAGACACAGCTCCATAAAAGCTAAGATCACACATGTACATCCTATGCTGGCCCAACTATATATAAAAGACAATATTTTCTCATACATTACGAGAAAGACAAACTAACTGACGAAATCTAGTGGAAACTCTATTTGAGCCCACTACCGACGTCGTCAAAAAAGTCATTACTGGAGCCACTACAAAGTAACTCCCGTACTAGGCCTTTTCCCCTTCCAAGGGAAAAGTCATAGCCTACAAACCATCGACAATCATGCCTATCAGAAGAAAAGGAAGATCAGGCATGCCAGGAAACACAAACACCCTCGTCTTGAACCATCTGACGTCCTCTAGAGACTTCCCCATGTCATCCTTATGCTCGAACCTCAACACTTCTGGGGGGTCAGTCGAGTGACATCTTGACATCTCATCCTTCTAATAAGAACACGAGAAAGGCACATAGCTAAACCAGACATAGCAATATAAAACAAAGGAGGTGAGATTCCCAACATCACACAGCATATGGTAATATGGAAACAGCACAACACAACATGGCACATATGCATATCCATACTCTTACTAACATACCTCATGTTATCATCCAATTTCATATCAACAATTCAATCAATATACAGACAACATACAGTATATACATATCATCAAAAGCATACAACATCAAAGCATTACAGGACACGACTTATACACAAATATGACCCAGTGAAGCTACATAGTCCCATACATACACAGCCTCAAGAAAGATTTGACTTTACTCCGGAGTTAAGAGAATTTTTCACAACTGTCAACATTAGGCATACTTGTGCATCAATAATAATAACCCCATTGATTGTGAAACGCCATCGATAACCAGGATTGTACAGCAGCAAGTAGAAGTTGTCGGTGTTTTGCACAGGACTCCATGACCCATCACCCTGAATGGCCATCCGTGGTCATCCCAACCCCGACATTCCCAAGATCATTGAGGAATCGTCACCCTACAATCCACATGCGCACAGAACATGTACGCCCACTTCCTAGGCACAAAGGCCTTAATTTTAATATTCTTTGGATCAAGCCGATCACGCCATGTGCGTTCGTATATATCCTCGGATAAATTTCAGGATTCTTTTTACGAAATCAAGAGCCATTCTAGAGGCAACATAGTACCAACCCATGAATCTTGCACAAGTTTAGGATCCCCTCATTGGTCTATCCATGTTTCAATGCTTAAGTGTATTATGGAGATTGGTCATTCCCCAATCCATTATATTTCTTCTGGTTCTTCCCTCAAAGAGATTAATTACTCGGCAAGTAATCTTAGAATACTCTTGGTTATTAAGTATTATGGATCCTTGGATGATAAAATCATCTAGGGTATGAAGACATGGTCTTGCTCCACTATATCTCATACTATAAATATTCCATTTCTTTTAATCGCTAAGTCCTATGCCTCGACTGAGATTTTGGAATACACATTTGCTTTGGTTTTAAAATCCTTTTGATAGTAAATCCAAATGTTTAAATCTTTTCTTTTGTAAACACATCTCCTTAAATACCTCAGTATTATGGCCTTAAGCAGTAAGGGTTCGAAATCAAAATAAAAGAAGAGTTTTAAAGGCTTAACTTCCTTTTTCATCACTCTTGAAACTCCAAATGATAGAACTCTTATGGACCAACAACTATCAACCAATTGAATGTCACGTGGAAACTTTAAAAAAGCCCCTTATTTAAGTGAAATTATTCAATGCCTAAACCATGGTTCCATCTTTCGTTCATTTGGGTTTTGAAATCCGTTTTGAATACCTTTAGAGCCATCACATAAAGTTAATACGTAAAGTTCAATATAAGGACTGTTCTTGTCAAAATCATTTTGATTTAACTAAATTATGACTTAAACGAAGTCATTTAATTAGTGGGCTAAGTATAGAAAATGTTTCTCATTCAAGGTATAACTCAAACCCAAACTAAAATAAACGTCCTTTTTGGATGGTTCTGCTTCATGAAAACTTATGTCCATTGATTTCCAAATACGATTTCAACTACACAGTTACCAGCTTTTATTTAAATCTTTCCTTGTAATAATTGCATAATTTCATAGCGTAAGAACTTGTTCTTGTCATTTCTTAATTGTCATTGTTCATATCCCCACTTAAGTGTTGTGAAATCCACTTAAAACTCGGCGATTGGAGTTAAACTCCCATTTGTTTCATAAGTGACCGAAACTTGACCACGATTAACTAGAAGATTCCACTTCTCCAGAAACACTCATAGCATAACCATACACCAACATAGCATATAACTACTCAAAAAGTCATGTTATAACCATGTTGACAATTCAAACCAAGGCATGTGAATAAGCCAATCAAGCATAGCATGTTCATGAGCATATAATCATTTCAATTTTCAACAAAAATCACATATCAAAACACACAAATCAAACCACAACCACTATTACAATTATGTCCTCATAGGGGACCAAACCAAACCAACCACAAACAAATTAAGCCATCTTCACACCCTCCAATATGGTGTGAGGTGGTTCACTCCCCCCCCCCCCCCCCCCCCCCCCCCAAACCTAACCTCTTGTAGCTCCCTTAAGCAAGTTGCTCTTCTTTGCTCCACAAAGCCAAATCCAACACTAACCTTCATCAACAACAACTTAACTAGTTTAAACAAACAAAAACCAAGGCTAAAACTTTAGCTATAGATCACGACCTGTGACACCCGGGGCTGACGAGGGCAAGGAGCGGTCGCCGGTGCAAGAGGCATGATCAAGGAGCTGCTCCTGGCAGGCTTCTAGGTGGAGGGACACATGAATGAATCGATAGCACACCTGAATGAGAGGGATCCTGAGACTATGTAGGTATGAGACTATACAGTAGAGGATGGCTTATATGAATTGATTGGTATTACCTATACCAACAAGATGCATCTTCTTTTCGAAAGGCCATCACTTAAGAACTCCACAGTTAAGCGTGCTTGACTTGGAGCGATTCTGGGATGGGTGACCTCCTGGGAAGTTTTCCCGGGAAGCATGTGAGTGAGGACAAAGCATGTTGAAAAGACCCGTGTTAGACTGTGGGGTCAGTCGTCAATCCATATAGCAGCCAGGGATGTTACAAATGGTATCAGAGCGGCACCTCTCCCAGTACGGTGTGGTTCGGGGACGAACCAAGCGGAAACTGGTGGGCATGTGACACCCGGGGCTGACGATGGCGAGGAGTGGTCGCCGGTGCAAGAGGCATGATCAAGGAGCGGCTCCTGGCAGGCTTCTAGGCGGAGGGACACATGAATGAACCGATAGCACGCCTGAATGAGAGGGATCATGAGACTATACAGTAGAGGATGGCTTATATGAATTGATTGGTACCACCTATACCAACAAGATGCATCTTATTTTTGGGAGCCCATCACTTAAGAACTCCACAGTTAAGCGTGCTTGACTTGGAGTGATTCTGGGATGGGTGACCTCCTTGGAAGTTTTCCCGGGAAGCGTGTGAGTGAGGACAAAGCATGCTGAAAAGACCCGTGTTGGTCTGTGGGGTCAGTCGTCAATCCATATAGCAGCTAGGGATGTTACACGGCCTCTTTAGGTTTATAGGACTAGGATGATTTGTTTTGAAAACCTAGGTGTTTCCATGGTAGAAAAATTGTTCAAAGTCTAAAAACAACATCATGCAAATCCCTATGAATTAATACATGATTTTTCGAAAGTATGTAATTTGAAATAAATTACATATCCATGAAGCTAATGAAGTATAGAATAAAGTTACTAACTAGGGTCAAGAGAAATTACCCCTTGGTTGATGAGAAAATGATGAACAAAGTGTAGAAAAACCTATTTTGCAAAACAACTCCGAATGAGTTTTTGTATGAAATAATACGTCTCTAGATGACCTAGAGGAGTAGGAATATGTAGTTGGGATGGTGAAACAAGGTTTGGATGCCTCTCTATAGAGCTTGGCCGAAAATAGCCTATGAAACCCATTTTGAAAACAAGCTCTAAATGGATTTTTGTGTGAACTAGAAAGTGTGTAAATCATGTTGGTGAGCATGGATATGGTCTTAGAAAATGGTGAGTCATGGTGGTGACTCATGGCAAGAGGAAGAGAAATTGGACAGAATCACTTAATCTTAATGGGCAAGAAAGAAGACACACCTTTGGCATTAATGGCTTATGGTGATTCACCATTTGTCATTAATTCACATTTAATTCACAATTATGACTAGCACCATGGTGACTCATCGAATTGAGTTGGCTAAGCTTGTCATCATCCCTATCCTCTTGCATATTATTGCAGTTTCAAATCCGGCTCCGTCGTTTACTCGATTAGGGTTTTCGATCGTTTTTCGTCAAGATCTGCCCAAATAAAACATAATATTTTATTTTTGAGCAAAAATTCTAGAAATAGACTTTATCACTAAAAAATTTCAGTTTCGGGTCAAATTAGGGTTTTTCTGACAGGTACAAAATTATACTGTCAGCGAAAATACAGACTGGTTTCCGTCTAAGTTTTAAACCCAAAATTTCACTGTAACTTCCCATAAAATGATAGGTTCCAACTATGATTTTGTTTTTCTCAAAATCATTTTCTGGATCCCCGGTAATAATATAAAATATAATTATCGTTCAAGAGATGAGAAAACCGGGTGTTACAGTTATGATCAAGGGGAAGAATGGAAAGCATGCCTATGTGACTGATGTATTATATGTGCCATCTATGAAAAACAATTTATTAAGTCTTGGACAACTTCTTGAAAAAGGATTCACAATGAAGATGGAGCAGAATTTCAATGACGTGTTTGATTCCAAACACATATCAGTGTTAAAAGCTTCTGGTTCCAAGAACAGAACTTTCAAAGTGAATTTGAAAGCAGCAGAAGTGGAGTGTTTTTCAACTATAAGTACTGAAGATGAGATGTGGCTTTGGCACTATAGATATGGTCACCTAAATTTCAAAAGCTTGAACCAGCTCACAGAAAAACAAATGGTACTTGGCTTACCTTTCATAAGACCACCTCAAAATATTTTTGAAGGGTGTCTCATGAGCAAGCAGTCAAGGAATTATTTCAAGGCTTATGCACCTGCTCGAGCAACTCATTCTCTTGGAGTGGTTCATTCAGATGTATGTGGTCCAATAGAGATTCCATCATTGGGAGGTAACAAGTATTTTATAACCTTTGTTGATGAATTTAAAAGAAAAATATGGTTTTATTTGCTTAAAGATAAAAGTGAAGTGTTTATTGTCTTTCAAAAGTTTTGTGCAATAGCAGAAAGGCAAAGTGGCAATGAGATCAAAATTCTAAGAACTGATGGTGGGGGAGAATACAACTCTCATCAGTTCAAAGAATTCTGTGAAAAGAAAGGCATTGTGCATGAGATGACTGCACCTTATACCCCAAGACACAATGGATTAGTAGAGAGAAGGAATAGAACTCTACTCAATATGGCAAGATGCATGCTAAGAGAAAAGAAGCTGCCTTATTGCTATTGAGGAGAAGCAGTTTCAACTGCTACTTATGCGTTGAACAGATGTCCAAGGAGAATGAAAGATGTAGCTCCTGAAGAAGGTTGGACTAGATGTAAACCATGTGTTGCTCATCTCAGGATTTTTGAGTCATTGTGCTATAGACATATTCTTGATGAAAGAAGAAGGAAGCTAGATGATAATATTGAAGCACTGATATTAGTTGGATATCATCCAACTAGAGCTTACAAGCTATACAATACAAACCTGAGAAAGGTTATCTTTAGCAGAGATGTTGTGATAGATGAAGCAGATTCATGGAAATGTGAAGATAACAATGCAGAAATTGGTGTTCCTTTCCAATTTGATGAAGAAACTGAGCCTAGCCAATCAGTACATAGAGTGTAACAACATGAAAGAAGACCACGGAGGCAGAGAATTCCTTCTGTTAGGATTAGAGATTATAAGCTAGAACCTGACAATGAGGTCACTAGTGATCAGAGGCGGAGGGAGGGGGAGGCCTATGATTGCCATGTCCTCCCCCAAGTTTTCTGATTTTTTTTTTATATATATACACACATATATATATATATAATTTTTTACATATATACCTATACATACCAAGGTTATCTGTGCTTCTGGGTTAGATTTTAGTACCGACCTCGGTTCATCCAATTCGCGTTTCATTTTCAACTCTTGATGTATAGTCAGAAATTTTCATCTTCTCTCATTTATAAGTTTTGGCCAATTAAACCCTAAAATCCAGTTATGTACTTCAATATATATATTCAATTCAATAATTTCTTATTTATTTATTTTTAATTGATGAGCGAATATTTAAATTGGTATCTAAGTGTCAAATTGATAATAAAAATCAAAGTTGTTACAACTACAAGTGATAAAAAGCTTATTAGTCCCTATAAATAAGCTATAAATAGGTGTTGTGAGAATTTCGTCCATTTAAAAGAGTCTATCCGACTCAACTCAAATTAGACGGCTTAGATCATTTGGACCCGCTATGGGACTAATCTCCGAGTCGGCCGTGTGGTTAGTAAAGCCTAACCAAGAGTTGTTGCATACCCAAGGATCGAACTCGGGCAGAGGCCGAGCAATTCGCCCTTAAGTAGCAGTGTCTTAACTACGTGCACTCAACCACTTGGTTCTTCTTGATATTAATTTGATTCTTTATACTTTATAGTTTAAAATAAATGTCATTTTGAAATTGAAAAAAAAAATTATATTAATTGTTTTCAATATTAGTTTAAATTGTTTGTGCCAAAATAAATAACTTCGCCTGAGGTGGAAAATACTCACGTTAGAATTCAAAAAAAAATTTTCTATAAAAAAGAATTCACATATTATGGGTTTCTCGAGTATCGAAATCTTCCTACTCAATAAATGAGAGACTAACCTCATGAGGTAATATTAGGCATTCAAGCAGATACCTCTCCCAATAATATTTTTTTTTCATTTATAAATCTTAGGATCGAACCCAAGATCACATGCTTAAATCAAGTTTGTTTCACTATAGAACTCTCATATGAGAGAAAGAACGTTAAAATTTTAACTTGAGTGTTAAAATTTAATTGGTAAAAACAGAGTTAAATGATAATATATAAATGAGATGACCCTTACATTTATTTATTTTATTTTATTTTATTTGACAAAATTTATTTATTTTTAGTCTAAAATATGATATTTTGTTTAGTTGTAATCAATGTTTTAAAAATCAGGCCGGTCCTTGAATCGGTAAAAGCACAGTTCAAGGTTTAATGATGCGACTGTGGTTGAACCATGGTCGAACCTATTATAATTAAATATATATTTTAAAATATTATATTAGTTATTTTTTTATTGTTATTTATGTTATGTGTATTTATTCTTGGCCCCTCTCAAGAAATTCCTGGCTCCGCCCCTGCTAGTGATGGTGATCTAGTACACTAGGCTTTTCTGGCAAATATTGAACCAGTACAATGGGAGCAAGCCATTCAACAAAAGGCATGGAGGGAGGCTATGCTTGAAGATATCAGTGCCATACATGGGAGCTAGTAGATCTTCCAGCCAAGAAGCAACCAATTGATGTAAAGTGGATTTTCAAGTCGAAGCTGAAACCAGATGGCTCAGTTGCAAAGAACAAAGCAATATTGGTGGCAAGAGGTTTTCTACAAAGGGCTGGCATGGAATACACTAAGGTTTTTGCACCAGTTGCAAGGGTAGAAACCATTAGGTCAGTGATTGCAATTGTTAGTTCCAAAGAATGGCCACTTTCCATTTAAATGTAAAGTCTGCATTCCTCAATGGTCCATTAGAGGAAGAGGTTTATGTGCTACAAACCTCCAGGATTTGAGGTGAAAGGTAGAGAACACCAAGTGTACAAACTAAGGAAAGCCTTGTATGGCCTGAAACAAGCCCCTCAGGCTTGGAACAAAAGAATAGATGCATTCTTATCTCAGCACAGTTTCTCCAAATGTTCAGTGGAATTTGGTGTGTATGTTCAGATACTCAAGGGTGCTAATCTAATCTTAGTAGGCATTTATGTTGATGATCTGCTCAAATTTGTGAATACAGATAGAGGTGGTTTTCATTATCATAAGAAATACATATAGGATGTACTGAGAAGATTCAACATGGAGGCTTGTAATGATGCAGTAACACCTATGGAAACTAATGTCAAATTTATTTTTTATTTGGGGGGCCTCATTAAAACCTTATGATGCAAAACCCTCCTTAGGGAAAAAAGCATCATGAAGGAAAAAGAGCACCCATATTTATTGAATAACAATCAAAAAATACAAATAAAAGAAAACAAGGGGGGGCATAGACCTGACCCTTGGAAGAATTAAACAAATCTATAACAAGGCAAACCATTCCTATTCCTAAGGAAATCATGAGCAACTAATTTTGGAATTGTATCCCACCAAAGAAAACCAGAAATCCCAAGACCATAATTTGCCAAACTATCAGCACAAGAATTGCCTTCTCTATAGATATGAGAGATGGCAAACATCATCTTCTTAGTCAGATCCATCTATTCTGAAGCTTCCAAGGCACAATATCATTATTTTTAAAAGCAGCTATTACAAGCTTTGAATCACATTCTAACCATAAGAATCTCCAACCTTTGTCAAAGGCAATTTCAATAGCATACATAGCACCAATAAGCTCAGCATGAAAAGCATTCATAATTCCCAGATTAACTGAAAAACAACCTAAGAGCTTCTCATATGAGAAGAAGGTTGATGACACTCTATACAAGCAGATATCTGATATCAGCTTTGGAGTTGGATTGGTTAGCAAGTTTATGAGTGATCCAAGAGCTTCTCATATGCCTGCAGCCAAGGTTTCAAAAAAGGGTCCGAAACAGGTATTGCGGCCCCTACAAAACGGTAGCGGTGGCGGCCGAAACTGCATCAGGCCATTACCACGGCGTGAATCAAAATCATGGAGAAAAACCATAACGGGATGGCGTTGCGGCCGTTACGGATGTTACGTCACCATTTCAACAGCAACGAAAATTCAGTCCCAATCCCGTTTCCATTCTACTTTCTGTGTATAAAAGTAAAAAAAAAATGTCTTTTTTGTCACAAATCAACCTTAACCTGAGAGATTCATCAGTTCCTAGTTCCTACTTTCTTTCCCTCTTCACTCTCTGTCTCTGCGATTCACCCACTGGAGCCGTCGCCATACACATTCGGAGTCGCCGCCGTTGTTCGCATCCGTAGTCGTTGCTGCTTCGTGCATCGGTAGCCGCCGCCGCCGCTTTGTACCAGATCTGTCGCTGTTGTCGCCTAGTACCAAAGTCTGTCGACACCCGCCGCCTCATACCAATGTCTGTCGCCGTCATCGTGTCATAACAAAGGTTGGTTACTACTCTTCCTTCTTCACTGTTGTTGTATTGATCTGTAGATCTAGGAGTGGCTTGGTGAGGTTGAGGAAATATGGTTGTGCTTTGAAGAGAAAGAATGGTTGAAGTTTGCGGAGGGAGATGCATAATCGAGACTCAGAGCAGAGGGGAGTAGAGAAGAAATGAAGAAGAAAAAAATTTTGTGATTGTTTATTTCTCCACTGATCCACATTTTCTAAATGTTTCTACTCATTCCATGGATATATTTTTTAAAATAATTAATAAAATTTTAGTTTAAATTGGGGGAGTTGATCTGATTAATAAAATTTAAAAAAAAAAACTTAAATATTTTAATTTATAAATTATTGGTGTATTTTTTTTAATCTGTTTCTAATCCTTTTTTTAAAAAAATTGTAATATGTTTCTAACTCTTATTTTTATTGGTGTATTTTTTTTTTCATTGTGTTATTTTAATTTGGCACGTATTAGGGTAAGTTGTTTATGATATTTATCAGGTTAATATTTGATGTGTTAGAATATATGAAATGGTATCATTGTTAATATCATGGATAATTTATTTGTAGGTTGATTAAACAATGCCACCAAGAGAAGAGTTTCCAAGTGGTAGAGTAGAAGGTGCTCCCAGTGACGATATTGGTTGGCACTTTGGAATGCTTGTACCTGGAAAAAATAGAAATAATGTAGTTTGTAAATACTGTGTGAGAGTGATAACCGGTGGAATTACTCGATTAAAAGAACATCTTGCCCATATATAAGGAGAAGTTAAGGGTTGTGCCAGAGTATCAACATTTGCCAGAGAAAATATGATGAAACGTTTGTTAGACAGTAAGTCAAAGAAAAAAGATCACAAAAGGAGAAAAGAATAATTCATGAGTAATTTGTGAGGCGATATGACGACGATGAGGTTGAAGGTTTTATCGATGAAGATGCAGCAATGAGACAAGCTACACGAGAAAGTGTAAGGTCACAGAGACAGTGGGAAGACATGCAAAGTTTTAGATGCCAAACTAGAACATTAGATTCCATGTATGAAGGTGGAGGCGGGTCTCGTGTAGGTGGTAGTAGTGGAGCTTCTTGCCAACAACAACGAGGTGATCTTGAACTTAATTTGAGGTCAGTTGATTTTGATATGACCAGGAGTAAAAGTGTGAGGCAACCTAAAATTAAAGATGGAGTGATGAAGACATTGAGAAAAAAAGTTGGAGAAGCTGTGTCTAAATTGATAATATATGAGCGGCTGCCCATGAACTTGTGCAATTCTCCATGGTTTCACAATTTGCTAACTAAAGCTGCAAAGTTAGGACAAGGTGTTAAATGTCCTACTCCTTATGAGGTTTCAGAGGTCTACTTGGAAGTTGAATACAAGGAGATGAAAAAATGGATAGAAGAGCTAAAACCAACATGGAAGGATAGGGGGTGACTATAATGTGCAATGGTTGGACAAATGGCATAAATCACATGCACAATATGAATTTTCTAGTTTATTGCATCAAGGGAACGATGTTTTTAAAGTCTGTTGATGCTTCTAATGTTGCCAGTAGAAACACCGATTATTACTTTCAATTACTAGACAAAGTTGTGGAGGAGGTGGGAGAAGAAAATGTTGTCGAAGTTGTCACTGAGAATGAGAAGGCATTAAAAGCTGCTGGTTTGTGACTAATGGAAAAAAGACCACGTCTTTATTGGTCAGCTTGTGCAGCTCATTGCTTGGATTTATGCTTCGAGGATATTGGGGAAAAATCCAATGTCCAAAAAGTAGTGGATGAAGCAAAGAAAGTTACTTTGTTTATTTACAACCACATTTGGACAGTAAGTCTCATGAAGAAGTATACTGGTGGCAGGGAGATCATTCGTCCAGCAATCACTCATTTTGCAACACAATTTTTGCAGGTAGAATCAATTGTGAAGCAAAAACAAGCTTTAAGAAATATGTTTGATTTCGAGGAATTCAAGAAGTCTAAGTTTGGAAAGGAGAAATCAGGACCTACATATAATGCCAAGAAAATTGTGATGAGCAAAGAATTCTGGAGTAAGGCTAGTGATATAATGAAGGTATTTGAGCCAATTGTCAAGGTTTTGAGAATGGTGGATGGTGATGAAAAACCAACAATGGGTTTTGTCTATGAAGCAATTGATAGATCTAAGCGAGCCATTCAACAGAATTGTCGCTATTACACTCAATTAAATGAACTCATTAACAAAAGATGGTTCTTCATGCATTCTGATCTACATTCTGCAGATATTCTTATATATTTAAATCTTTTTTGAAAGATTTAAATTTGATTTTGGGATGCTAATTATTTTTCTATTTATAAGGTTATTTTCTCAATCCTCAATTTCAATTTGGAGTTGTGCACGGAAGTGATGTAGCCAAGGAAACCTTGGATGGAACCACAAAAGTAATAAACAAATTGGAAACAGACATTGATAATCAAATCAGAGCCATCAATCAAGTGAGTAGTTTAAAATGTTATAATTTGATATATAATTGGATTGGAATATATTATAGTTTATTATTATGAGTGCCTTTGTGCTTGTAGTAGTTACTTTTTCGAGATAAGCCAGAGACATTTGGAACATTACAAGCTCAAAAAGCATGGTCTCAAATGGATCCCGATAAGGTTTTTTTTATGCTTTTTTATGCGTAAGTGCGGAATTTTTTTATCTTTAGCATAATAATAGATAATTGTTTTTTTTTTTAAATCAGCTGAATGGTGGATAATTTATGGAAATTGTGCTCCTCATCTTCAAAGTGTAGCTATCAAAGTTCTCAAACTACTTCAGCTTCAAATTGTGAGAGAAATTGGAGTACTTTTAGCTACATCCATACAAAGACAAGAAATAGACTGAAATATCAGAGATTACAGATACTTGTCTTTACGTTTTATAATATGAAGCTGAAAATGAGACACACTATGAGGAGAAGCCAAGAAGAAATTGAAAATAGTTTCAACCCTATCAATCTTGATTATATATTTCAGGAAAATCCTTTATCTACATGGCTTGAGGAGAGAGAAGGGCCAGTGTTGGATGGAGTGCAAAATTCAGAATGGCTCCCTATTGATTCTAATGATGATAATGAAGGAGAAGGTGGTGGGGATGATTTAGACACAAGTGAAACACCAAGTCAAGGTGTTGTTAGTGGTGGCTTAAGTCCACCAAGTTATAATAGTGGTAATAGTAGTGGTAGTGGTAGTGGTAGTGGTGGTGGTAATACAGAACAAAGTCAAGGAAAAGGTGAAGGGTCATTCCGTTATTTTTAGGAAGAGCCATATTTCAGACGTGATCAAAATCTCATACTTGACTTAACACAATATAGGAGGGATGAAAATCCTTCTGATGATGTAATTGGTGATAGCAGTAAAGGTGGAGCAAATCCTAGGAGAAATAGAAAGCAAGATGTTATGTTGGATGATTCTTCCTCATCTAGTGTTGCACAATCCTATGGTGATTTTGGTGTCGGTGCATCATCCGATGGTAGCCAAGGAAACTATCCACCATACTATCAACATCCTTCTTGTACTAGCTGAGGTGGCAAGCTCGGCCGCCGAACTCGGAAACCTAACTAATTTAACGATAACACTTATCTAGAACTCAGCTAACAACCTTACCTTAGATAAGTGATAAGTCTTATCAAATAAGGAGGTTGGAGTTGGGCTAAAAGAGATAAGTGATAAGAAAGGATAAACCAGATCCTAGAAAATAGGATTGGATTACTCCTCTATAAAAGGGTTAAACTCAGAACTACGTCTGGCTTTGATTCCCATTGGGATACTTAGGACCAGAACACAAATATTCTATCAAGCCATAATCTAAAACAACCCCATTGTTCACTCTTGGTCTGACGTTTACGGCAAGATTCCGGCAAGTCGGATCTCGGCAGGAACACTTCTTACATGTCACATGGCTATTATACATCTATGCCAGTCCCACCATATTATCAGCCTTCAACAACTTACCAAGAGTCTTATGGCCCTTCATCAAATTTTTCCTATGACCAACAACAACAAATGGAGCGTCCAAGAAGTTCAGGATTTTTTGATTATGTATTTGGAGGTACAGGAAATAATGATAGTCCAAATGATAGTGGTGGTGGTGGTTATGATCCTCCACGTTATTCTACCATGTGGTGATTGGTGAGGTAATCAATCTTGCTTGAACTTTGTTAAACATATTAGTAGCTTTTGAATTATTTATGTTGAGGACTTCAGGTAAATATTAATCATGCATGGACTTTGTTGAGTATGTGACTAGCTATTGATTTATTAATGTCAAGGTAATAAGACATGTATAATATTAGTAGATAGATGCTAATTTATTTATATTTAAACATAGTGTAATTGATTTTTTTTACTTTGGATATCTCATAACAATAAAAAAATATAAACTATAAGATGTTCTTAATTGTACAGTAAAAATAGATAATTTTCTATAATTTTGTGCAAAGTTGTGATCACGTCACGCGGCAGCGATCGCAATCCGCAATACCCGTGATCGGGAAAAACCGCGACCACGATTTAGAACCTTGGCTGCAGCAAAGAGGATTTTGAGATATCTAAAAGGAACACAAAATTATGGCTTGCTATTTCCAAATGGTAAAGGATAGGACATAGCAGAACTTGAGGCTTTCTCTGATGTAGATTGGTGTGGGGATAAAGTGGACAGAAAAGCACAACTGGATACTTGTTTCGATTTCTAGATTCACCAATCTCTTGGTGCACTCTCTTATTGTTAGTGAGTTAGTTAGAATAACTATGTGATCCTTGTGGAGCTATGCCATGTGCTTGTATAAATACTAAGAGCAATAAGAAATAAAAGCGTGTGAAAGTGTTATTCAGAAATCAATCTCTTTCTCTCTATTCTCTCTTTCAATTTCTCTGTGAGTGTGCGATAGTTGTGAGCTTATTGTCCCAACAGAGCAAACTATAATTTTCCTTTTCTTTGATTATATTTAAAAGTAAAGTTTTCGGATATTGATTATGTTGTGTACTCGTATCTATAAAAAAATATGGGAAATGCTAACGGGGCAATCGTTAAGGAACCAAGAAAAGAAACATTATACCGAAAATTAATGTATTTAATATTGGAAAGAGTAAATTACTTGGTTTCCCAATGAAAACTTACTTTTTATAATTCCTTAACGAGTGTCCTTAGGCATTCGTTAGTAGAGGTGTCCATGGATCGGTTTGGGTTGGGTTTAGTGGGTTTTAGGACCCAACCCAATCAATGTTGAGTGGTTTGGGTTGGGTTGGGTTTGCAAAAAAATATATATAAATAAACCCAACTCAATCCGACCCGACCACTCTTGGGTTAGGTTGGGTGGGTCGTTGGGTTTGGCAAGAAACACACATATTTTCACCTTTGGGTCCTGTTGGTTTGGGTCCGCGGGTTTGTCAGGACAAAAATCGTGAAAAAGTGACGAAAATTACAAATAAACTTATTTAAAACTTTAGATTATATCAACAAGTGATGATAATATAATCTAAAAGTCTAAAAGTCCAAACCATCAATTATCTACAACTAAAAAGAAGATCACGTTATGATGAGAAAATAAAAGTCATCAACACAGAGCAAAGTCAAAAATCATCCATTATGTTGTAAGGCAGCAACACAACCATCAGCTAGGTAGCAGCAAGCCAACAACACAACTCCTAACATGTAATAACAATATATACTCTTTGGGTTGTGTTGGGTTGAGTGAGTTTGCAATTCTGAAACTTATTATCCAATTCATATTTTATGAGTCCTCTTTGTTTTTACCCAATCCAACTCAATCACCCAAATTACCACACAAAATCAGGATTAGATTGGATTGGGTTTATGAGTCTGCCCAGACCCATGAACATCCCTACTCGTTAGCATGACAAAAAAATATTTATATAATATGACGCATCAAAAAAATCTAGACGTACGTCACTGCAATAGCCCCACAAAGCAGCTATTACTTTCACAATAATGAATAATCTTTAAATTCTTTTATAAATAAATAATTGTCTGTTAGCTATCAAACAAAAGCATGCTACATAACTCAGGAGGTATGTTATATGAACATCCAAGTTGGATACCAAAAAACATGTATAATAATGCACTTATATTTACATAATTGTTATTATGTTTATTTACATAATTATCATTATGTATAGGGTATCTAGAAGAGATATTTCAAATGGATATTCAAATATAATTAGTGTGATTCAAAGTAGCACGAAGTCTGCGTCAGTCCACAGTCCACAGTCCACAGTCATCTCTGGTCACCAACATAAAATAAAAAGAGACACCAAGACACACCAACGACAGACAGAGTGTGGTGGCTGCTATAGACTATAGAGGAGGAACCTCAATCTGTATCCATTCTCCCGTGAAACTCTAAAAATGTTTAGTATAAGATATAAAATTTATTTTTATTTTTTCAAATTTAATGCAACAACACAGAATTTAATTTTAAAAAAAAAGAGTAGAGACAGATTACAATATTCGTCTCCAATCGAAAGATTTATTGCAGATTGTAATAGAAAATGGATGAAAATCCGGTAAAAGTAAATATTGAAAGCGTGGAAAAACTATACCGCCAAATTTTATAGCACAAAAGCTTATATATAAGGTGGCTTCTATGGTGAGGGAGTAATTAAATCCCTCACCCATGAGGGAGCTTTAATAATCATTGGATATATTTATTAAATAATTGAATGGTTGAGATTGCAAATGGGTACTTGCTTAACAGGTTACCAAAAAATTTAAAATGACAAGTTTGTCCTTACCCTCTCAACCCATCCCACCACCGTCCGGGTTCCAACCACCCATTCCCATTCTTCGATTGGATAACAAAAGACTCCTGCTTCTGAGATTTGAAGGTATTTTCTGCCTTCTGAAGATCACCTTCACAGCCAACAACTACTCTTTTGACCTCTTGCTTTGAATAATTGTATCTCGTATGCTTATATGCTTGCTAAGATTTGTTGATTGATTTTACTTGTTGTTGGTTTCTGGTGCTACACTGAGGTGGTGCGTTTGCCTGGGGTGGTAGTGTTGGTTTAGGGAAGGTTTTTTTGGCAAGAAGAGAGTGGTGTTTTACACCCATCAATTGGTCGAATATAGCAGTATGTGGGTTCATTTTTTGATGGCTATAAGCATGTTATTCTGATAAGTTCAGATCTGGGTGGTGGTGGCTATTGACGGCGGCGCCCAGTCGGTGCTGAAGAGGACATTGGGCGGGGTGACGTGGAGGAGGAAGACGGCATAGGCGCCCTCGTGGAAGGGTGGGATTGGATGTGCCGGCGGCGGTGGAGGTTAGGATGGCAGTTGGGTGGTGGTAATAGATAGGGGGCAAGAATGAGATTTGCAAAATGAAAGAAATAAAAAAAAATTTAAAAAACTAGTGTGGTTACCTAAAAACTGGTTATTCATGGGTGAGGGATTTAGGTGGCGTTTGGAAGAGCTTATTTAAGCTTCTTTTGACTTATCTGATGACATAAGCTCTTATGCTGTGTGTTTGGCAGAGCTTATAAAAGTAACTTATGACATCCCATAAGGAGTTTTTTGACTTATTTTCATAAGTCACTGGAACAAGCTTATGGAATTTTAACAAGTGCTTATGACCTCTCTGTGTTTTCCCCCTTCGAATCCTCTCCTGCCCCTTTCTTCATAAGCTCTTATGGCATAAACTCACATGCGATAATATCTTATGTGATAAGCTCTTAATTAAGTTGTTTACCCAAACGCGATCTTAGTAGTTTCATCATGTTAGAAGCCACCTGTATATAAAAGAAAGTAAACTATAGGGCACCGTCTTCAATCTTCACTACCGGCAAGTGGAGGATTGAAACTCATGTAACAGCAGCCGTTGATATAAGACCTTTTTAAGTGAACGGTCGAGATGCAATGTTGTTTTGCCGGTGAAATTAATATTATTAGGTGAACAAAGCAACTGCCTACTGGCTTGAAAGGTTGTGACATAAATGGCGGTACGTTACACGTGCCTGAGCCCCGAATCAGCCATGGCTGCTGTAGTCGTCGACATTGTCGCCTTAAACGGAGTAGTGAATTATTTGGTGGGTTTTTCATTGTTGCTGCAATGTTGAGGCTGATGTTTTTGAGGGTTTTATCAAGTGTTCCAAGTGAAAACCATAGCAGTATCTGTGGAGCTGGCCCCTATTATTGTTGATGACGATGTGGTCAACTGGGTGACTAATTTGTGTGGATGAGTGAGATTCTAGTTGAAGCGAAAATGAATAATGGAATGATTTTTTCCTTAAAACATGTGTTATTTTGAATTAAGTGTTACTATGATTTTGTGTCAACTGTTGCTGTTGAAGGATATTTGAATGGGTTTGGTTCTTATGATGGGAAGGTTGTTGATTGAAATTAAGTTATGTGTTAAAGTATGTTTACATGGCCTGAAAAGTGTTGCCAGGTGATAAAAATTGGGTGTATGAAGTTAAGATACTTGACGCGTGATTATGATTAAACAGAGACCCCTTGGAGCTCTGGGACGTTTTCGCCATTAATGTCTGCTGGAGATTTCATCTGTGATTCAACAGGTGGGAAGGAGACGACAATTACAAGGTGGATAATGTCTGGTGGTGTTGGGCCATGTGGCTTTGTAGCCCAAGAATAAGATTTTAGACTTGTTTATTTAATTAAATTAAATATGTCCCAAGGTAATACAACTGGATAAAAAAGAAATGTACCGGCTCGATGCAAAAAAAAAAATTAATTCGATAATGGGTCACAATTTACCGGCTACTGTCTGTGCCAGTCATTTTTACGGGGAAGAATAGATGCAAACTCAACTGATAAAAGGGCTTCGTCTAATATACTCCAGGGAGAACTCGTAGTATCCGTCCTCCATGAAATTGGGCCATTGATATATTACTTGATTTATTGGACGATCGAGATTTGAGGTGCAATTACCGGTCACGAACAGGAACATAAAACCGGGTACTTGTTGAATGGGTTATTTTGTATCATTTGCATCAGCAGTGAGATAGAAAGACGTTCCAGCAAAACTCACTGTTTTGGTGATAAACATGCACAAATGATATTTTGACACCAGATTTGGACAACTATACGTGACAACCATATGTATGAACAGTAATGTGAGGTTTTTTTTTATATTCTTTTTTAAAAAAATATTTAGCTTTTTTTAATACTAGCATTTTTGGTTAATTACTTGCAAATACTCCCTCCGGTCCTTATTATAAGAGGCAAATGACAACTTTTTTTTGTCCAAAATATAAGAGACATGCATGTATTTTGACAAATATTAAATGCTCATTTCTAATTTTACCCTTATTTATAATAGGGTTTATATTTACGAGACAGTGCAACTTTCAATACAAGTAGGTTTGTTCATTAATTATTGAAGGGTTAAATTTGTAACTTTATATGAATATTAATTACAAATAGCTTATTTCAATGCATTTTTTTTGGTCTGTGTATTTTAGGGTTTTGCCTCTTATATATAGGACCAGAGGGAGTATTTGGTTAACCACACGCAAATATTTGGTTAATTCAGTTTATTATATGGTTAATGGGTCATCCAGAAGCTTACAATCATTTTTCACAGCCATGTAAATATATGGTTAATCACGTGCAAATATTTGGTTAATGCATTTCATTATATGGTTAATGGGTTACCCTAAAGCTTATAATAGTTTTCCACAATCATGTAAGGTGAAAATATTTGCACGTGATTAACCACATATTGAACTACATTAATCAAATATTTGCATGTGATTAACCAAATATTTACATATTTGTGGAAAATGAATGTAAGCTTCAGGATGATCCATTAACCATATAATGAACTGAATTAACCAAATATTTGCACTTGATTAACCAAATTTTTACATGGTTGTGAAAAATAATTGTAAGCTTCAGGAATACCCATTAAAAATATAATGAATTGAATTAACCAAATATTTGCATGTGATTAACCAAATATTTGCACGTAGTTAACAAAAAATGTTAGTATTTAAAAAAGTATTTCTTTCAAGAAAAAGTTTTTTTTTAAAAAGGTCAAAATTATAAAATTGCCACTGCAAAGTGGTCAAAATTACGAAAATGCCACTGAATTTATTTCTTGTTAAGGGTGTCATTTAATTACTAATTCAAACACTGAATTTACTATCTTGTTAAGGGTGTCTTATTTATTTTAATACTTCTTAAAAAATTTACTTTTAGTAAGTTGTATTTATTATTATTTTATAACAAAATAATTCCCTAAATACAAATATTATTTGTATTTATTATTATATTCAATAGCGACTTTTGTATTTTGCAATATCATTCATTATTTTAGTATTCCCTCCGATCCACAATATAAGTAACGAAACCCTAAAATACACAGACCAATGAAATATATTGGAAGAGTTAATTGTAATTAATACTCATAAATTTCAAAAACACTCATTCTAATTTTAATTAATATTCTGATGGCCTATAATTAATGACAGTAATTAATAAGGGTAATATTAAAAATTAACATTTAATATTGTGAAAATTGATGTATGTTTCTTACTCCCTCCGGTCTCTATTGTAAGCAAAAATTAAATGGGACATACGTATTAAGATAGTTAGTTGATCTCATTTAAAAGAGTCATTGGGAATAAAAAATTAAGTTTGTTACCTAAATTACCCTTCCTCTTATTTATTAAGCTTGTGTTATTGAGAATAAAATGAGTTATTGGAAAACAAAATTTGTATTAAATGAAAGGTATTTTGAGAATAACTTCATTAAATGAGAAGAAAGTAGTTGAAATTTGCTTATATTTTGGACCAAAAAATTTGGAAATTTTTGCTTACATTGTGGATCGGAGAGAGTATATTTTTGGACCAAGAAAATGACTCATTTATTTATTATATTATAGATCAGAGGGAGTACTTTTTAAATAATAGAACATGTTGCTTAGTTTTTTTTTTTTTATTGTTTTTACAAATGATAATATTAAGCCACATGAATAGGAAACCGTATAAACTCAACGAGGGTCAATAAGGAGTTGAACAGTATAATGTGGGCCGAATTAACATTGTAATGAATGGAGACCACATTATATTCATATTATTTTAGTCTTTTCTTGCTACAGTAAAAATAACGGGCTCCAAAGGAATGAAACCGGCTATAAAAAAGCATATTTTAATTCTACCTTACCGCTCACCGCCTGGGACAGTCAGAAATTCACTGAGGATCGATACACAACTTCTAGAATGGAGTATAATAGAATTGCCCAAAGTGAAGATTGAAGAATTGCCCATAACTTAGCTTTTCTTCGATTCTATAAAAAAAAGGGTTTTCGGATATTGATTATGTCGGGTGTATAAAAAATAGCTGTGTTATTCTAACAACTAGAATATGATAATCATTGGATAACTTTCACTGTAGTGTTCATGTAGTGTTATTATTATTATTATTATTTTTATAAATTTTGACTTTCTTTTGAAAAAAATAAAAGTTTTATTTCTAAAAAAAATCCATTAACCAGATAATGAATTGAATTAACCAGATATTTGTACCTGATTAACCAGATATTTGTACATACTTAACCAAAAATTTTATTTCTCAAAAAAACTCATTAACCAGATTGATTAACCAGATATTTGAACATACTTAACCAAAAATTTTATTTCTCAAAAAAACCCATTAACCAGATAATGAACTGAATCAACCAGATATTTGTATCTGATTAACCAGATATTTGAACATATTTAACCAAAAATTTTATTTCTTGAAAAAAAGAAATTTTTTATTTTTTTAAAAGAAAGTCAAAATTTATAAAAATAAATAACTAAATAAATAAAAGTAGCATTACAATAGCGTTATACTGTTCAACTATATGGATTGTGCAGTATAGATGGTTGAAAAACATTTCTCTATAAAAAAAATATTTATATAGCATGACGCATCCTAAAAATCTAGACGTACGTCACTGCAATCGCCCAACAAAGCAGCTATTACTTTCACAATAATGGATAATCTTTAATGGTATGTTTGGTTGTCAGAAGAAGTAAGAAAGAATAAGTAGGGGGTGAAAGAAATGGGAGAGAAGAGAAATTGAATAGAAAATAAGTGGATTTTTAGATTATTTGGATTGACAGATAACAAAGGAAAGATGTTGGAGAGAAATAAAAATTATTTCTTTTATGTAAAAATCATTTTTATCCTTATATATAATAATGATAATTTTATATAGCTTGAAAATGTAAGGATAAATTTGGTATTTTAAATGAAAAAAATTAATGATAGATTCAATAAGCACACCGGTCAGCAGACCGGTAATAATTGTCCGTCAGCTATCAAACAAAAGCAGTGCTTCATAATTTAAAGTAGCTGCAGCACGAAGTCTGCATCAGTCCACAGTCCACACTCATCTCTAGTCACCCACATATAATAAAAAGACACACCAAGCACAGACAGAGTGTGGTAGCTGCTATAGACTACAGAGGAGGAACCTGAAACTCTTATTTCTTCCGACAAACAGGTTCTGAATCTGTATCCATTCTCACCTTGTTTTCCCTTTTTTTGGTTTGTAATAATAGTGTCTACTAATTTGTTCCTCTTTGGTGATCACTATATGTTCTTTATTTGCAAGTTCTGTTAGTAATATAATGAATTAGCAATTTGTTGGACATACATTATCACGTGTCAACTCTTTTTGGCACTAACTGGGGTTAAAGGCCTTTTAAAATGATTTATTATTTTTTTAATAATATCTAGAAATGCTAGTGATTGTTAGCCATTTGGGAAATTTATAACTTTCTCCAGAATTGTTTCCATAGCAAGTTGTTTCCTTTCTTGTTTTTTCAACTTCTAAGAGAAACAAACATAAAATCTTTACGTAAAAAAACACGAAACAAACATAAATCAATAAAGAGAGGTGGAGGCAAGGTATGCGAAGCTGTAAAAGTTGCAGGGGAAAGGATTTGGAGGAAAATTATTTAAAGTTTTATAGAATAATTAAACATTTAAACTTGATCTGTTTCTTTCTTGAAGCATTTCTTGAAAATACTTGTCTTTCTTTTCTTCATATGTTTAGTGAGTAAGTAGGATATATTGATCCTTGATCTGATAAATTACATATAGATCTTAACTCAACTAATCTAAAGGTAAATAAATGTTCCTTATAATTGAATCTTTGCTATAACTTTTTTGAGTAACGATGTTTGGACATAGAAATGATGTCCAACACCGTATAAAAATAATCTTCATCACTTATTTATTGTTTTCTTCTCTCTCATCGTGTATTTCATCACTCCCAAGACAAGATACTCATAAGCTTTACAGTGTCTATATAAAGTATCCAAACTGTGTGTCCAAATATATTTACTCAACTTTTTTTGATGAATCATAGTTTAGACCGGCCGTCTTGGGCCTCTTGGCATGGAGCAACAGGTTTTGATTTTGGTTTTCATATATTAAAGTGATAAGTTTTGCTCCAATGCTATAGGGACAAGGGATTGAAGTTGAAGTTTGGTTGCAACAATGGCCACTGCTACTCCTTTTGCTTTATCTGGAACTGAATATGACATGGTGAAACACATAATCGAAATTCGAGTCCTAGAAGAGTTAAAGTTGTCTGAATGCAGCATCTACAAGGTTCCTTGCAATCTTCGGAAGGTGAATGAGGAAGCCTATACTCCTCAGTTGATCTCAATAGGCCCTATTCACTTTGACAAAGAAGAACTGAAGCCAATGCAAGAGTACAAGCAAAGATATTTCCATTTCTTCTGGGAGCGTGTATCTAATGAACCTGCCATGAAGAACTACAAACTCTATCTGGAAACAAATGAACAAGAAATTCGGCAATGTTATGCACAGAATTCATTCCCTGCAATCAGCAAAGAGAAATTCGTGGATATGATGCTGTTGGATGCTGTGTTCATCATGGAGCTCTTGCTGAGGAACAGTTATTGGAAATCAGATAGAAGCAAGCACGAGCATGATTACGTCGCAACGAAATCATTCCGTTGGAAACACAGAGATGATTACATATTGACACAGCCATGGCTCAGCAAGGATGTCACAAGGGACTTGATTCTGCTTGAAAATCAGATACCCTTTTTCGTCCTGAATAAATTGTATGAAACAGTTGTCCCTGATGACAACAAAAAGCAAGAACATGCTTGCTTTGTTGATCTTGCTCTTGAGTACTTTGCATTTTATGACACTCAGAGGTCTTCTTCTCATGAAACCAAGCTGGTCTTGTTAGACGGGAACCGGTCCAAGAAACATTACTTCAGTGGTTCACTTAGTGGTTCCAAGAAACCAACGAACAAAGATAGGTGCAAGAAGCCTAAACATTTCACTGATTTGATCAGATTTTTCTACCTTCCTACTACTGATCAGTTGGAAAAATATGGTTGCCCTGATAGTTTCTTAAGGACTGCAACAAAGCTGCAGGAATCAGGGGTGAGCTTTGAGAAAGTTCTGAAAAGAAGGTTACTTGACATAACCTTTGACAAGAAGCCATTTCTGAGTTCATTTCTTTGCTTTGGTTGCCTGCCATACATGAGCCATTTCAAAGCGCGTTTTCGCGTTCCTCAGTTGACAGTAGACCACACAACAGAATGTATTCTGAGGAACCTCATTGCATTTGAGCAGTGTCATTATCCGGAACAGCCTTACATATGCAACTATGTTTCTCTTGTTGATTCTCTGATTCACACTGAGGCTGATGTAGAGATGCTTGTTGAGAAGGAAGTTATTGTGCATGAACTTGGAAGTGATAAGGAAGTGGCAACTCTAGTGAATGGTCTTTGCAAGCATGTGGTGGCAAATTCAACATGTTACTATGAGCTTATAAATGAGCTTAATAAGCATTATCAGAACGTTTGGAATCGTACCATGGCTGCATTGTGGTTGGTGTACTTCAGAGACCCTTGGAGAGCAAGTTCCACTGTGGTGGGGATTGCTGTGCTTGTTTTCGCTGTATTCAACTTCCTCCGCGCTGTCAGATATTTCTTCTAGCTAGCAAGTTGAAAATTATTGCAATTCAGGAGTTTGGATTATCATAACTCGAACTAAGAATCATCTTATCTATGCTTTTTTTTAGTACATGTATATGAATGAATAAATAGTGTGTCATCGAATGTGATCCAAGTACTATGTACTGAGCCCTGAATCGTAATAAGATGTTTTAATCCTATTATATAGTATGTTTTGTTTTATTCGCTTATTTTATGTTTTAAATAATGTATAATTAAAAATTTTGTGAAATAGGATATATAGCTTTCGAAAAATAATCTTTCTTAAGCATATACTTGGCTTAACATACACCTAGCAAGGTGGGAGTGTAAGCACGATCTGGGAATCTTGATTTTCGCCTAACAAATAGCAATGGAGTTTTATGGTTTTGAGAAAAACACAATGTTTTCTACCTAATTTTGATTCGAACACTTTATAGAAATTCTTTTAATGATGATCATGCAAATTTTGTTGAGAGCATGCATTTTAATGTCTATATATATATATATATATATATGTGTGTATTGTTTATGGTACACCACTCACCAAAGTGATGTATGGATACACCACCCAAGTGACCAAATCTAGTCCATCTAAATTGTCACTTCGACAGTTTTACAACCCAAATTTATTATTATTTATTAGTGTTGAAAAATCAAACTATTAAGTGACAAATTGGATGATCCAAAAGTTAATTTGTTTTATTAAAAAAAAAAAAAACCTTATTAATATGTCAGCATCTATCAATGTTTCGCTTTCTTTTCTTTCTTTTTAATGGTTTTATCACTGATCCATTATTTTAGCCTTTACAGACCCGTCGTCATATCCATCTTATATATAGGCCATACAAATCCCTTCAACTTTCGACGAAAGTGGGTAAACATTTAGCCCCTGTTTGGTTTGCAAGGCAAACCACAGTTTGAGTCCCAAACGCCGGTTGCTACAGTAATTGGAGTATTTGGGTACCAAACTCAGTTGAAAATAATTGATTCCTGATTAGTAGAATTGATGCGGGTGGAAGCAAGAATTTCTACCTTTTCCGTTGAGTAGAATTGATTATGGGGGTAGGACCCACAAAATTCTTTATATTTACACATCAAAAGTGATTTTACTTTATCATCCAAACACAAATCATTCTTTTAAACTCACTTTTTAAACATCATTACCAAACACAAATTAATTTTTTCAACCTTGATTTTTACAAAATCAATTCCTTTATAATCAATTCCTTCGAAATCAATTCTACCAAAATCTAAATGATGAAAAGTACACATCCAGGTAAATACAAATGTGTCTTAATTTTAAAATTAACGAATTATACTAACAACACATTTTTACTATAATTTTATTATTGGAGGGATTCATGTGAGACTCACCTAGCAGAGAATAGGCTCATGTGATTTAGTGGGTGGTCCCACATGAAATTTATCAAACAATAGAGAATGTGTTAATGGTCCGTTTGTTTTAGATTTTGATAAAATTGATTTAGAAGGAATTGATTTTGAAAGAATTGATTTTAAATAAATTGAGTTTGGAAAACTGATTTTGTTTGGTAATGATATTTTAAAAGTGGGTTTAGAAGAATAAGTTTTGTTTGGATGATAAAACAAAGTCACTTTTGATGTTTAAATTAAATATAAATAATATTGTGGGTCTCATACCAAAAATCAATTATACTCAACGGAAAAAATAGAAATTATTGCTTCTCTTGAAATCAATTCTGGCAAACCCAAAATTTATTTTATTGCACGCTAAATTTAGAAAAAGAAAACACCTTGAGAATACCAAAATCATTTTTATTGAAAGCAAACGTGATTTTAGACCCTCAAAAATCTAAACCAAACATACACTTAAAAAATGTGTTGCCAGCATTATTCGTTAAAATTAAACTAGGTGTACATCCACGTGTTACGTGGGTATATTCAAAATTGGATGTATCAGTGTTATTAAAACTAGACCGATCATCAACTGGTCAGAGCATTGAATTAATTGGTCACTGGTTGAACCAGTGGGTCGCTGATTGAATTGGTTGAATCTGAATATTATATTATTATTATTTAGTGATGACAACATCTCTGCTACAAAAACAAAAAATTAGACTATGAACCAAAAAAAAAAAAACTATTTTCTTAACTTTCATTGAGCTCAACTTGCATACACCATTATAGGAGTGTTCATATTCAAATCGATTCAAAAGAAAATTGAAAACCGAACAAAACTGATTTTTATTGAATTTTTTGGACCTTATTTTATGAAAACTGATCGGATCGGATTTCATATCCTATATTTGAAACCGAACTAATCCAAACCAAATCGCATATATAAATTTAATATTATTCTACTTTTTGTATTATTAATAATTTTTTTTTGGTTTTTTTCTATTAATACTTAGTAATTTCGTATAATGTTATTTTCTACTAATTATAATATTCCAAACATAAAATTAGTACTTGTTGGCTTGTAAAACTTTAATTTTTAGTATGTTATACATTATATCTATCGATGTTATTTGATCTTATTTTTTAATTTTTATATTGATAAAAACCGAACCATCTAATTCAATCCAAGCCGCATTTACTCGGATCGGATTTGAATTTTTTAAGGAAACAATCCAAACCGAACCGCATATTATTTTAATCTTTGGATCAGTTGCTTTTTGCCTTAAAATCGATCAAAACCGATCCATGAACAACCTTACTTGCAAAGAAATACCTTAGCTCTTGGATTCCAAATGATCATTAAATACAATTAAATTCTCATACTTCCCCATGTTGAAGTCATCTCTCTCTGTCAATCATCAAACACTAAAAAGAGTGTTATCGAATGGTGGAATGATTTTTGTACATTAAAATACGATATCATTTGGTGTCTCCTTTGTTTTTTGAGTGTATTTTTGAGAAGTGAGCATATTGAGAAGATAAAAAATAAGTGAGAGATAGAGATAAAAATATACGGTATCACATATAGTGTCCAAAATTTATGTTCAAATATCATAATTCTATCGAATGTGATCCAATTACTATGTATTGAGCCCTGAATCGTAATGTGATATTTTAATCCCAATATATAGTATGTTTTGTTTTATTCGCTTATTTTATGTTTTAAATATTGTATAATTAAAAACTTTGTGAAATAGGATATATAGCTTTCGAAAAATAATCTTTCCTAAGCACATTCTTGCCTTAACATACACCTAGCAAGGTCGGAGTGTAAGCACGATCTGGGAATTTTGATTTTCGCCGAACTAATAGCAATGGAGTTTTATGGTTTTTGGTCTAAATCCAGTGTATCCCAATGCTGTCAATGAAGGACTAATCACTGTTCGCGAGACATGGCTTCCGCTGGCCAAGTATTATTTTAACGCTACCAGGAATCGAACCCGGGAGCAAACCGAGTCTACCCCTAGAGTTTTATGGTTTTAAGAAAACACAATGTTTTCTACATAATTTTGATTCGAACACTTTATAGAAATTCCTTTAATGATGATCATGCAAATTTTGTTGAGAGCATGCATTTTGGGTGTGTTTGATTTCTACAAATTTAGGGGATTGGATGACACAAAAATATTTGTCTCCTGTTTGATTTGAAAAGTAGTCAGGGGACAGGACAAAAAAAAGGGGGGTGAGGGACAGGACAAAAACCCAAAATTTTGTCCCCCACCAAACCATGTGACAACTTTTTGTCCCATGGACATACCATCAAAAAAAGACAAAACTCTCTCTCTCTCTCTCTAATTTTTTCAAACATTAACATTATATATAATACACATCAATAATTAATAATATATATAATATTATAATGATAGTAATAATATATTATCATATATACTATATATTATAAAAATATATTATATGTTGCCTAATACTTACATATGTTAATAATACATATTATAAAGGATATCATAGTAATATTAATATTATTTTACTTGGACTGTCTATTATTTATCAAACGATGTATAGGACAAAAAGTTCTCATGTGACTCAAGGGATTGTATTGTGCTGTCCTGCTTATCTCGTGATGTTCTATGTCTTAATGTGTATCAAACGTACCCTTTAATGATTAATTATATATATATATATATATATATATATATATATATATATATTTATATATTACTAAACGACTAAATAGAGGGATACGTAAATCATAAGATTCAAATGGAGTTAATGAAATGAAGGAGTAATTCAAGTATTATTTGTCATAGAAAATATCATTCAAGCCTCGGGAAATTTTTACCATACGACTATTAGACCTGCTGCGATGCTATATGGGGTTGAATAAGGAAAGAGTACAATGCGAAAACAATCTATACACATGTACACTAAAATGGAGAAAACTCTAAATTTTATTAATATATGTGTTAGATTCCATCTTAAAACCAATTTGTATTAGGATGAAATCTAACATAGTATCAAAGCCATAGTCCATTTTTCTGCGTATCGCCTATTATGACAATCTTCCTGTGTAGCGCCTGTTCGGGCAGGCACATCATCTGTCTCAAATCCTGGGGTGCGGTTTAAATACATGTTGGGCAACTGTACTTAATACCAATTGGTTTTAGGATGAAATATAACAATATATATGATGTCCGACATAATTTAATAATAAAATAATATAATATACACTAGCAGAATAATTTAATAATAAATTAATGAGGAGTAATTTTATTTTTATCCGAAAATAGTATAACCTTTTAGAGTTACCATAGACCTTTTAATAATCAAAAATGCTAAATGAACACAGAAAATTCGACACCATACGGCGACATCGTATGTTCCGCACTGTGCGGCACTGTAGCGGGGGGGGGGGGGGTTTAGTTTTTTTTTAAATGTATTTTTTATAAATAAATTTTTTGGTTAAGTATGTGCAAATAAAATTTTTCGTTAAGTATGTGCAAATATCTGGTGAATCAGGTACAAATATCTGGTGAATTCAGTTCATTATCTGGTGAATGAGTTTTTTTGAGATAAATTTTTTGGTTAAGTATGTGCAAATATCTGGCGAATCAGGTACAAATATCTGGTGAATTCAGTTCATTATCTGGTGAATGAGTTTTTTTGAGATAAATTTTTTGGTTAAGTATGTGCAAATATCTGGTGAATAAGGTACAAATATCTGGTGAATTCAGTTCATTATCTGGTGAATGGGTTTTTTTTGAGAAATAAAATTTTTGGTTAAGTATGTGCAAATATCTGGTGAGTTCAGTTCATTATCTGGTGAATGGGTTTTTTTTTTAGAAATAAAATTTTTCGTTAAGTATGTGCAAATATCTGGTGAATCAGGTACAAATATCTGGTGAATTCAGTTCATTATCTGGTGAATGAGTTTTTTTGAGATAAAATTTTTCGTTAAGTATGTGCAAATATCTGGTGAATCAGGTACAAATATCTGGTGAATGCAGTTCATTATCTGGTGAATGGATTTTTTTGAGATAAAATTTTTATTTTTTTAAAAAAGGAAAAAAAAAATTTTAAAAAAAGGAGCTACAGTAGCGCTGATGTCGAGTATGATGTCGCTGGCCTGTGTTCAAATAGCACGCCTCACTTTGAGTAATGATATTTGAACAACTGGGCTTGACACCTTGGTTAATCATGTGTAAATTTTTAGTTAATTCAGTTCATTATATGGTTAATGGGTTATATGAAGCTTATTTTTCATAATCATGTAAATATTTGGTTAATCACATGCAAATATCTAGTTAATTCAGTTTTTATATAATTAATGGGTCATCATGAATTAACTAAATATTTACACGTGATTAACCATATAATGAACTGAATTAACCAAATATTTGTACTAGTTAACCAAGATGTCAATTTTGGGTGTCAATTTTGGGTGTGCAATTATCATTACTCTAAACTTTAAAATGATGTGGGTGTGCCTCCTGTGTTCTTCTTGGTTAGAGCATCTCCGTTAGTTGTTGTTTAAGGAACCCACTTTGGGTTCCTTATTTCTTATTAAACACTATAAAGTGATCTTCACGGTGCCACATCATACTTAAGCAACCCACCCCTTTTTTTGCTCCAATGGTTAAATTTTTAAGGAACCTTAAGGAACCCATGTTTTTATAATTTTTTATTTGCACTCAATTTTGTTTCAATTGTGTGATTTTGGTTCCTCAAAAAATTTAATTACACATTTAGTCCTCTAATTTGTGGAATTGTGCAAAATCAGTTCTTCCGTCCATGACCAGTCAACGTGTAGTAAGGACTAATTTTGCACAATTTTTTTTTAAATTAGAGGACTAAATGTGCAATTAAATTTTTTAGGGACCAAAATCGCACAATTTAAAAAGCTGATGACAAAAAGTGTGATTAAGTCAATAATTTTTTAACATTTTTTGGTATATAATTTCCAAAAGAAAAACTTTAAACCACAAATTTTATTTCAAAAAAAAAAAAATCCCATTTCTCTAGAATCATCCAGCCACTTTATCCCATTTTACTCATTTGTCATTCAATGAAAAACTCTTTGTCTCCTCATCTCACTCTCAGCCTGAAGAAACCATCAATCCCTCCTTCATCAAATTTCCTCATCTCCCTCCCTCTCAGCCTTCATCATCATCATTTCCCCCTTATATCCATCCTTCATTTCTCGTCTCCCTCCCTCTCGGCCTTCATACCCAGCCTCTCAGTCTCCCTTCCTCCAGCCGGGGATCGACGTGTCCATGCGAGCGAAGCTCCGGCAAGGCGAAGATACGGCTATGGCGGCAGTTCCGGCGACATGCAATATCAGATCTATGTATTTTTTTCAATTTTAGATTTGAAGTTTTGAATTTTATACATTTTGCCTTCTGTTTGTTATATTTTTTGGTCGGGTTTAGGGTTTGCAGTGCTCTTCCATTCAATCTTTCTGTTTTGGGGTTTTGTAATTTCTGATTTTGTTTTCTGAAAATAATTGAAATTTTCATTATTTGTTGCCCATATTATTCTTCTTCTCCGATTCAGTTGATTTCCCTTGTTTTTGTGTGTTGGTTGTTCTTTGTTTGTGCTTTTCATGGAGTTGGTTGCCATTATTTTTGAGTTTTTTTAATCCTATGGAATCGTTCCTTATATAAGGAACGGTCCTTAAAATTATGGAACCCAGCTTGCTAGGTCAGCCTCCTCCAATGGCAAAAACAATAAGGAACGGTTCCTTAAAGTTAAGGAACCCATTAGTGCACTCCCGATGGAGATGCTCTTAGGAGCGTCTCTGGAGTCCTTGTCTTGAGTCCGGTTTTTGTGACTATAATTTTGTTTGAAGTGCTATAGAATTGGTGGTCCTGTTGGTTCCTAGTTGGGTGGTAGGGAGCTCAAATTCTCCATGAGAGTTTCTATTACATGCTCGGTTTTTTATTTATTTATAGGTAAATGTTAGTAATTAGTGTGTTATGTTAGTGGAAGGAGTTGAACCCATGACCTCCTTATCACTCCAAACCTTATATCCCTCCTCCTGACCACCTTGACCACCTTATAACTCCATCTATTACATTACATACTAGGTTGATTTTGTTTAACAATTGTTTTGGTTGTTAGATTTAAACTTAATAATCATAAACAAGGCATGCTATGATGAATCTTAATTGCGGAAACATCATAGCCATATAAGCATGTATCTCATTTATCAAGAATTGATAACCTTAGGATCTACAACATGTTGGCTTATCAAAGATTTTAGGAATACCTGGATCCATTGCTAATCATTGATGTGCAGTAACCTGAAACATGAAGAGGGAGGGAGAAAAAGAGAGACGGGTAATGAACGCATGTTGGCTTGTGGTTCTTCCTCAACCTGGACTCCTTATGTCTTAGTCGCTCCTCAGGTGGGGAGAAGAGACGGTGTACGTTGTGTCCGGTGTATTGGGGACCATAGCCTATATATAGGGTGATGACCAATTAGGGTTCCCATTATTCCGAAATTGGTCATCAGTGACATCACTTATATTTCGCCCGTATCAGATAATTAATTTAATCATTATCAAATCAGAAATCTGATTGACCTTATCTCTTAATCTGATCACATATCAATTAAGGCCCTTAATGTATAAATAGGTAATATAATTAACTATCGATATTTGTCCACATTATTAATTTGGAATAAAATATTCCAACATTGGTACCTTAAGGTGAGTTAGTCAGCTGTAAAGCTAATATTATCCCTCCTTTTGGGGTCAATATTTAATTTACATTTGACAGTTTCTATGAGAACTTTGATGTATAGGGGTGGAATACCCCTGGTATTCCATATCAATATACATGGTTTATCAAAAATAAAATAAAAAATTGTGACCCTAGATATCTTTGACTAAAGGTATAAAATAACCAAATAGAATAGCATTAGTTGAGCTACCCAAACTCTTGGAAGGAGTTTCAATTGTGAAATTTGAATGAAAAATTGGCCAAGGAGACAGAGGGACTAAGAAACACTTATATTGGGGAGGAAGAAGGAAATCTGTCATTTATTAGGGGGTTAGTAGCAAATGTGGCAACTTTGTAAAAACAAAAATAGGAATAAGCAAAGGGTTCCTCCCTCATTTCAACAATGATATCCTGGAAGCACAAAGGAGAAGACTCCCATGGAGTCAGGGCGCAAGCTTGACAAAGTTGGATAGTTTGACCATTATTAGTAAGTGTTCCTGCCAAAATCAGTATTTGTTGGATTCTAGCCGGAACGGGGTGTAACCTATATTTCTAAGAATGAATAGTAAGGGTATTTTAGAATATAATTTGACATAATGATATCTTGCTCCTACGTATCCCAAATGAGAATCAAAGGCTAACATAGTTCTCCATGAAATATTAGGTGTCCTCCTTCTTTAGGGAGACCTTCCATTTATAGTGTTATTTGTAACCGAATAATCATCTAGGTAAGTGCTCTATCTTTTATAATAGATAAGCATATTTATTTGATAATGTTGTTATGCAAGGATCTCGAATAGTGCTCTCTGTATAGTTCTAGTTATCTTAAGTTCGTTATAGGCAAGACCTAGTCAATTATCCCTTTATTCTCGGCTAGCACACCTATCACCCTCTCCAAGCTCAGTTATATCTCGGTCCAATCTCGGGTATATAGATATGGTATGTGAAGCTCGAATTATCACATTCCTTATCTGTTAATTAGTAAGTGAAGCTCGATCTAACCTCGTCCTTTATTCCCTTGCAGTACACAAGTCCCTCAAGCTCTGAGTCTTAATAAGGCGAAAGAGCTTTTATTAACTTATTGATGGCTTCACATGACTAAATAAATTATGCCTTATTAGCACTTAATTGTACCATATTTGTCTTTACGCATTCATGCTTTGTTTACTCAAGTTTATTTTTTGTGTGTAAACTTTAGGGATGTTGTTTCCGGAACATAATGCTCGTTCGGGACTCTTTGGAGACTTAACTAATTTCCTTATATCAATGCTTTTGATAAGCTCGACATTCTCATACTTGTTGTGAGTTCTAAGTAGACTTGGCTAATTTCCTTATACCAACGCTTTGGATAAGTTCGGCATTCCCATGCTCATCTAATGCTCGTCCAGAGTTGAACTCGTTTACTTTTATTTTACATGTGTATTTCAGTGCTCATCCATATTTATTCATGATTTATTATTTAAACCTTTCCATGCTTATCCAGAACTAAAGAAAGATTTTCCTTTTTTGGTTCAAGGTCTAGCTTTCTAATGCTCGGTTTCAAAAGACATAGTCTTCCTATGCTCGGTCTGAGCTCGTGGAGATCATTTGATTAAAGGCTTGGCCTTCAAATGCTCGTCAAGAGATTTATTCGAGACTTGTCTGACTTAAAACTTTCCATGCTCGTGCGGAACTCATCCAAGTTCTTTGTTGTTGGTTTAAGATATAGCCTTCTAAAGTTCACTTCGAACCTTTGAAAATACTCCTATTATTCTTTTACTTCTCGTCTCAAGCCCTTGCTAAGCTCGGCGATACCCTAGTATTGTGAGCTTTTGGTAGACTGTTATAATCGTTATTGTCTCCTAATACTTGACTCAACTCGTGATAATGTTAGTCATACCTAGCTTTTTGAAACCTTTCGATAGACTAGGCCATTCCTTACCTTAATGCTCGGTCTAAGCTCATGGTGAGCACGTCCAATGCTCGTTTAGAGCATCAGGAATTTTGGAGAATTAGGCTTATCTCATCATAAGCTCGTCTATTGCTCGTTTAGAGCACCAATGTTGCACTTGGAGAATTTAAACTTAATTTCACGATAAACTCTTCCAATGCTAGTCTAAAGCACCAATGCTTATTCAAGAACTTGGAGAATTAGGCTTATCTTATGATAAGCTCGTCTAAAGCTCATCCATTGCTTGCTCAGAGCACAAATTCTTATCTCCAGCACTTGGAGAATTAGGCTTATCTTATGATAAGCTCATCCAATGCTCGTTCAGAGTACAAATGCTTATCTCCAGCACTTGGAGAATTAGGCTTATTTCATGATAAGCTCGTCCAACACTTTTGATCAACTATCTTGAGTGGAGTTCGGCTCCTTGCTAATTCCCAGACATTGTCCACATAACTTTCACCAACATTTCTCTTTTATCCTTGTGACTAAATGAACTTATCCATATCCATTTTGAGTTCCTGAAAACCTATTTGATCATTTATGCGTATGTTGACATAAGCTCGGCATCACTTTTTTACTAGTACTCATAATAAACTCGGTAATTACTACTCGTGATGAGCTCGGAATTTGTGAGCCCTAGATAGTCTTGGCTGACTTTCTTATAGCTTGGGTTAGGAAGTCTTGACATTGGTTCAACTTTTCATAAATTCAAAAGCTCGGTTTAATAGCTCTGTAAGTTTTGACACTTTGGTTCAAAACCTTTATTAATTTAGAATTCACACCAACACTTTGTTCAAACTTGATTTTGTAAAGAATTCGAGCTCATATTCACCTTTTAAGTTCACACTTGCCCCTTAAATAATTTGAGCTCATATTCGGCTCGTTGATTCAACTTGATCATTTAAATTTGTATTTGATCGAGGCTCGTGTTCAATCTTTAATCATTCAATTATGTTGAAGATTCATACTCGGGCATTGCCCACTCAAAATTTCAAGGGCTCAGGTTGACCCCTTTGAATGCTCAGATCTGGTTGATCCAGAAAGGGCTCTGGTTCACCTCTTTAAAGTAATCGGATTTTGTTGATGTGGATAAGGCCTGGTCAGCCTTTTTAGATACTCGGATCTGGTTGATTCGGTTAGAGCCTGGTTGGCAAGATACTCGGATCTGGTTGATTTGGATAAGGCCTGGTTGAAACTTGTTTTTAGGGACTTTTGTGCCCGTTACCCGAGCAGTGGAACTCGTTTTTATGGACTTTTGTGCCTGTTACCCGAGCAGCCGTTACCCGAGCATTGGAAATCATTTTTATAGACTTTTGTGCCCGTTACCCAAGCTGTGGAACTCCTTTTTAGGAACTTTTGTGCCCGTTACCCGAGTTGTGGAACTAGTTTTTAGGAACTTTTGTGCTCATTACCCGAGCTGGGGAACTCGGTTTTAGGGACTTTTTGGTGGTTTTGGTCTCCCAATGCTTGTTAACTTCAAGCTCTTGGAAAGTTTCTCACTAATGACCATCATTCTGGACTGTTGGTGGCTTTGATCTCCCAATGCTCATCATTCCGAGCTCTTGTTCAATTTTGAGACTTAATTGTCTGAAGTGATCAATTCCAGCTGCGAGTCGAGTACCCTGAGATAATAATAAATTTCTCACGAGTTCCATGAGAACCAAAAGGAATTATATTTCTCAAATAAATTATATAACTATTGCAAAATTCCTAAGCATATAAAGAAGGCTATTTTTGGATTTTATGTATTGCAACAACATAAGAACAATATCACCTGAGATGAAATACGTAACATCCTGAAAATAATAATAATAATAATAATAATAATAATAATAATAATAAATTGCCTGACGCCAGCGTTGAGCGCCCGCTGCGCGTACAGAAAACACTGATATGCATTTTTGGTGCGTTCTGGGCTTTTGGGTCTCTATAAATATGTTCCTAATACCCTAGAACACCATTTTGGATCCCTAAATCAGTTTAGAAACATAGAGGCGGCTTAGGAGACTAGAGTTGAAGGGTTTTTGAAGGAGAAACATCCAAAGAGAAAAAGGAATAGGAGAAGAGGAAGAAAAAGAAACCTTGGGATAGATGAAGGGATCGTTAGGCATGAGGTGGGGATGTCAAAGGAGTAATCCTAGAAGTTCTTGGGGCGCATCTTTGGAGGTTTTCGAGAGGTAAGTAAAACACTATCTTTCTCAAACCTCCATGGAATTTTGAAAAGAGGTTTTGGGTACTTGAGACTAATAATTTTATTTTGGGAGATTGAATTGGGAAAAAATGGGATTTCTATATTCGGATTCAAGAACGCTAAATTGAATTGGGGGTTTTATAATAAATGATAATTTATGAGTTATTGGTTGTCAGATTTATATGATTGCTTGTTTTAAGAATTGTGTGGTGGTTTGAAATTAATATGTGTATGTTATATATGATTTGGAATGCCTATGTGTTGTTTTGTCATAAGATATATCATTGTTATTAATGCATGGAGCTTGATGACATGTTTGGGTTCATTGTTAATGACCATATCATGATGTCTGGATAATATAATGGATTATTATGATGCATGTTTGTAATTAATGTTTGTATTGATGTATGAGTACCTTATGCAATGGGTACATTTGGTTGAGATACCTCCATCGAGGAGATGGCAAAGGACCTAACTCATAGCAATGCCAGATTGGCCTAATGCTAGACAATGGCACAGGGCCTCCCTCATGGGAAAGGCAATGTAAAGACATCGCATGGTTGGATACCTCCTTTGAGGCAACGGCAAAGGGCCTAACTCGTTGTGATGACAGATTTGGCCTAATGCGAAGCGCTGGAAAATGGCCTAACTCAGGGAGAAGGCAATGTGGGAATTGCAAGGTTATGAGGAATCTCCTTCATAGAGATGGCAAAAGGCCTAAGTCGTAGCCATGGCATTTTGGCCAAATGCGAGAAGATGGCAAAGGGCCTCCTACATGGAAAAGAAAATGAGATGTCATTACATTTATATGTTTGAGTTATTGATGTTATTGTATGTGCTATGTCTTGTTTATGTTACTATTTAAAATACTTTGATATTTTATAGTTATGAAATTGCGTACGACTGAAAGCACCATCTTTTCGAAAACCGTTTAGAACTGTATTTGCTTACTGGGATTATAAATCTCATTAGTGATGTTGTCTTTCAGAGTTCACAGGTGGTGTTAGAGATGACCCAACGACTTGGGACAGTTTTAGAGTCTTGAAGATCTTAGTATTAATGTTGTTTTATTTTATTTTTGAATGTCTTTAGTTGTCCATGTTTTCGAGGCTAAAACTGTTATTAAATAATTTTTTTTGTTAATTAATTGCAGTAGTTTTTATGTAATAAAGTGGAACTTTTAATTTATCCTAGTTTCTGATGCTATGAATGGATAATTATTTTATTTAATTATTTTTATGTAATATAGCAAGATGTACAAAATATATAATGGTCATTGATAGGCAAAGGTCACAACCTTTCCTTGTGAAAATTAGCAACTTTACTAGCTTTTGCCAAGCTCGTCGGGGTATGGTTGAGCTATAGTGATCGAACTCATCGAGTCTGGCCAAGATGTCGTTGAATCGTCGGCTTAGGGCTGAAAGAGGAGCAAAAGGAGAACGATCCCCACCACCACTCACTGCCATAAGACTGACCATGCTCCAGCCACATCGTGCTCCGTCTGATGCAGATCTTCTTCGTTGCATGTACCATCGCTCCGTCTCGAAACTACTACCCAGGTCCACAAGGGTCCGAGTCAGGAAGAATAAAAACACTCTCAAGGACATCTACCTGAATCATTGATAAGTGGTGGAGAGTAAGAATTTCAGAATGAAAAGAATTAACAGTGAAGGGTCGAAATTCACGAGGGAGGAGGAAAGGGTAGCAGAAGTGACAGTAGGTGTAGTGGAAAACAAGTGAAAATGTGTGGGTCTTGAATATGCATATTCCATCAACGGTGGGTAGTAGCAAAAGTGAAATTCACATGGAATATGCATTGACGGTGGGCGAGTAATTTCAAAATCCCTTTTTACTCTCGTAGTACCTGGGAAGACACTAATGCATGTTCCATCTTATGTAATTGTGCTAATTAAATTTTTTAAAAATTTTAGCCATTGCTGAAAATTACTTATTTGGTAAAGAAAAAATTATTTTGTTTAAGGATTAAAGTAGCTAGTTCCTTACAATATTGAAGCCCTTTGTCGATTGCTACTACTTTCTGTGCTAGGGTTTGCATGAGGTTTTAGGGTTCTCACGTTGTTGCCTCATGGCAATCATCTCCGATTGCCCATGGTTCTTCCTCTTCCCTGATTCAGTTTCTCCTCACTCTGATCCTCCCCCCATCTAATTCTATCCGCGAAACACATCTGCAGTCGTCTCCTTCTTCTTCCTTGGTGCAACAAAAAACGTTTGCACATGCTCTGCAAAACTCATGTGATATTCCAACAAGCAAATTGCCCTGCCCTTGTATGAAAGAGGATGCTTTATCAATTAAGATCTCAGAAGAAGAGTACCATGCAGGTGTTGAAGATTGTAAGAATGTTCTTCATGGTAGGCTAACACTTTCTAAAGGAGATTCTCCTATAAAGGCAGCTGACTTGCATAATAAGTTATCAAAGATTTGGAAATTTGTTGGTTCTTGGACTATTATGTCTCTTGGTAGGGGTGTTTATGAATTTAGTTTTGGTTCCTTTGATGATTTGTACAGCTTAAGATCAATTGGATCATGGAACTTAAACCTAGGTGTTCTAAGAGGTTTTGCGTGGACTCCTGATTTTAACCCTTACACGATAAAACAGACCAATTATCAGGGTTGGGTTTGATTTCATGGGTTGTCCAGGGAGTATTGGCACCCAAAAACTCTTTTTGAAATTGGTGGTGCTCTCGGCGTTCCAATTGCATTAAATGAAGCTACCAGAAAGAGGACATTTGGGCACTTTGCCCTAATTTTAATTGGCGTTGATCTATCTGGTGTGCTCGGGGATAAAATTATGGTGGAAAGGGAGTCTTTTGCTTTTTATGTTGATGTTGAGTATGAATGGCTCCATCCATTTTGTTCCTTTTGTCAAACAATTGGCCACTCTCTTGAAGATTGTAGACATAGTTCTAAAAAGAACTCTTTTAAAGATGTTGTTGCTCTAAAATCTTCCAAGAAGCCAAATCTTCAATATGTTCCTAAACAGGCTGCGCATCTTGTTGGGAATCAGGATCCTGCAGATGTGGTGAATCTAGTTGATAAAGGCAAGGGAATATTAATTGAAGATTCTCCTCTATACAGAGTTTTCTTTAATGAAGAAGGTAGTTCACTCTTGGTCCAGCTCTTGAGAATGAAGTGAGAATTTTCCATAATAAGGTTGATGGCTCCAAATTCTTGCCTAATGATGTTCCATATGATGTTGAATTGATTTCAATTCAAGATAGAATTGTCTATGCTGCTCCTCTTGATATGGATTCAATTACCAGTCCACAAAGGCTGCATATAGATGATTCTGTGCATTTGGTTCAGCAGCAGGACTTTATTCAAGAAGATGTTGATTTATAGTTGAATGATAATTTGGTTAATTTACAGAATTCATATGAAGCAGATGTCAATTAAAATGAAATAAATCAGCAGGATGATGTAGTTTCTTCAAGTTCTCATTATGATGATTCAATTCATCCTGAATCTCTAAGGAATGAGGAAAATAACTCTAGGCAGGGCAATGTCAATCCTTATATGGTTGAAGACACTTTTGCCTCAGGTTCAATGGAAGGCCTCCTGGTTTAAATGCAAGTATAGATTTCCCTCATCAGGTCCAGCAGGATATGAGGTTCATGTCTAAGTTTTGGAGTGAAAGAAAGGAAGAAGAAATTGAGACTCCATCTTGTGATAATTTTGGAGAAGCATAATTCTGCTGAGTCAGATGGTTTTACTCAGGCTCTTTCGAAATTTTAGAAGAAAAAAAAAAGATGAGGAAGAATCAAAGAATTCTGTTAAAGCGGAATCAGCAAAAAGCCCTGTCCAGGGCAGTCCAATTTTTTTTGCCTAATGATAGTCCTTTATTGGAATATTAGAGGCCTAGGAAATAAGAATTCTAGGCTTGCTTTGAAGAAGTTTTGTATCCTGCATAAGCCAACTTTCCTTTTTTTTGCTGAACCCTGGATTGAAATTGATCAGGTCCCATCTTCCTTTTTGAGGCAACTCAATTTAAAGCCATTCCTTGTTAACAGCAGAGGGAGTTTGAATCCTAATCTTTGGGGTTTGTGTAGCATCAATGTGGATCCAGTTATTATTTCATCTATTGCTCAACAAATCTCTTTTTCCTTAGATTGGGAGAACCAAACTGTGTATGTTGCTGTAGCATATGCTAGTACATTTTATGTGTCCAGAAGAAGTCTTTGAATGGAATTAGCTAGTTTGCAAGACACCTATTTGGGTCCATAATGTTTTATTGGGGATTTTAATGCAATTCTTGGTTCTCATGAAAAAAGAGGTGGGAGACTCCCTTTGCAAATTTCTTGTGATGAGTTTAAGGCTTGGAGTGATAGCTGCAATCTTACTCACTTACTTACTAGGGGTGCTGAATTCACTTGGAATAACAATAGAAGAGCAAGGGATCATACAGAAAAAATATTGGACCATGTGATTTGCAATGATTAGTGGCTTTCCTTCTTGAGCTCTTCTTCTTGTTGTACATTGACAAGAAGCTTCTCGGATCACTATCCACTTTTGTTGCTTTTGAAAAGAGGTGCTAAATCTTTTCCATATCCTTTCAGATTCCAGAAAATGTGGAATGATCATCCAGGTATTCACAGCTTAATTTCAGAAGTTTGGAATAGGCCTATAGTTGGTTGTCCTATGTACATTTTGTTGGAACCAAAGTAATTTGGATTAAATAATCTCTGTGTTTTGATGTTAACAAAAAGGATTAAATTTGTATGGCAAAGTGTCAGTTAAGATCTAACAAGTTTAATCTAGTCTTACAGGGTATTCGAAATTCAATATGATAAGGAAATCATTAAAGAGTCCATATCCGCGTCCAACTGAGCAGACGAGCCTTTCAAAATATATGGTATATTTTATATATGAGAATATGCTCTAGTAGACGGAATATAGAACAGTACTAATAGACGTGCTCTACTCTATTTTGAATAGACGAGCTATAGAACAGTGCATGTGGACGAGCTCTTAACTCATGTAAGTAGACAAGCGTATGTGCCACGTTAGCAGACGCAGATCTAAGCTATTCACCGATATGTAGCAAGTCCAAAGACTTGATAGTAGACGAGCAATTTTTGCCACATCACTGGACGAGCTAAATAGAATTTTAGCTATGAGTGTATAGACACACTTTTTAAGTAGACAAGCTCTTCGCTTATAATGAATGCTTGATATAATCAGAATATCTACCTCGGCCATATAGAAATATTTATTTCAAATGATTGATATTTATTTCAATTATATGTTAGTCCTTCTTGTTTGTTATTAACGGTTTTATTGACTTGTTTTTGTGAGAGAAACATAGTACATATGAGGAATTGCAAAAAGCAAAATAGTACAATGAAAAACGACTTGTACCCTGTCACCTTTTACGCTGGAATAGTTGGAATTTGTACAAGGAAGGCAAGACAGTTTTTCAAGTTGCATTTGCTCAGAGGTCTGCCCCTTTCATGCAAGAATGTTGTCACATAGTACAATGGCCACGAGCAAGCTAAGTCACAACGGATGTTACACTTTTGATTCTATCCCTAAATGGGAAAATTCAAATTGAACCATTGAAGAACTTGAAGAGAAGAGCAAGGTCTCTATAAATATAAGACCAATACTTTTGAAGAAATAAATTTTGCGCATATACAGAATTCACAAGAAATCTCTTGCGAGCCAACATTCTTTTATTCTTTCAAAAGCAAAAGTGTGTAATACCTTAGCTTGAATATTGTCATAATATTTAACTGATCTTAAACTTTCATATCCTCACACATAGTGAGTTAGAAGATCAAAGAAACCAAAAAACTCTTTGTTAGAGGTAGAGCCTGAAGAGGCTTGGTAAGAAAAGAATACTTGTAAGCCTGGAGAGGTGTTGAATACTTGCTGTAATCTATTTGGAGAATAGTGGAGAAAAACCTTCAAGTAGAAGGGACTGGACGTAGCTCTTGGTTGGAAGAGAGTGAACAAGGATAAAATAACTTGCGTGAATCTTCTAATCCCTTATCTCTTTAGTTTTACTTGTTTATACTAACTGTGGGGATTTGAACTTGTTTTCGTTAAGCTTTTAAAAGTTTGTTTTTCTGTGTGTTTGATTCTGCCTCTTTACCTTTGTGTGAGAAAACTGTTTATGAAAAGGTTGTTTTCGAAAAATATTAACAAACACAATTCATCCCCCCTTCTTGTGTTTGCTTGTGTCAACTTCAGTTGGTATCGGAGCTCAGCCTCGAAAGGGTTGAGCATCTAACAAGTACTGAGGAAGTACGATCCAACAACCATGGATGCAGAAGGACAAGCTATCAACAGACCTCCACTCTTTGATGGAACTGATTATGATTATTGGAAGAAGAGAATGATGGCCTTCTTGGATGCACAGAACTTAGACATTTGGGAACTGATTGAGAATGGCTATTCTGAGCCAAGAGGTGAAAACAGAGCAGTCTTGGCTAGAGCAGATTGGAGTGTAGATCAAAAGGCTAAATATCAACTAAATCTCATGGCCAAACATTACTTGATGTGTGCCATCACCAGATCAGAACATGATAAGGTTCACAGCTGCAACACAGCTAAGGAAATCTGGGATACACTGGCTCTTGCTCATGAAGGCTCATCACAAGTGAAGTAGTCAAAGATAAGCATGCTGGTTCACCAGTATGAACTCTTTAAGATGGCTGATCATGAGACTATAGATCAGATGTTTGGAAGATTTCAAACAATAACCAACAGTCTCAGATCTCTTGAAAAAATTTATGAGAATAGAGATCATATCAAAAAAAATTTGAGAAGTCTCTCCAAGCAATGGAGACCAAAGGTTACTGCCATTCAAGAAGCTAAGAATCTGAACACTCTTTCTTTGGAAGAGCTTCTAGGGTCACTAAAAGTTCACGAGCTTGAACTAAGTGAAGAAGACAATTCCAGAAAGGGAAAGTCCATTGCCTTAAAGGCAAAGAAAGCCAGCTCTTCAAAAGTTCTTAAAGCTGCTGAGTCTTCAGATGATGCTGAACCTTCAGACAGTGATGAAGGATCAGATGAAGATGAATTATCTTTCATCTCCAGAAAGATACAACGTATGTGGAGAAAGAAAGGTAACTTCAAGAGAAAGCAGTTCAACAAGAAGTTTTCTAAGGAGAAATCAGACTCCAAAAAAAAAGGTCCACCTCTGTGCTTTGAATGCAAAAAGCTAGGCCATTTCAAAGCTGACTATCCTGACTTAAAAGAGAAGAAGAAGTTCTTCAAGAAAAAGAAAGGCTTGATGGAAACATGAGAGGACTTGGACTTATCCTCATCAGATGAGGAAGATGAAGCTGAGGAAGAGGCAAACATTTGCCTCATGGCTGACACATCATCAGAGAATGAGTACACTAATGATGATGAGGTAATAGATTCTAACTCGTCCACTCTCAAAAATGCCTTTGATGAATTGCTGCATGACTCATCCATACTATCATATGAATACAAAAGTCTTAAAAAAAAGTTTGCAAAATTAACAAAAGAATATGATAGAGTCTGCATTAAAAAACAAAGTTTAGCTCAAGAAAATGATAAGCTAACATTAGAGAATGTCAGTCTAACTGACAAATCTGAATGTGAACCTGATAACTCTTATGAAGTTGCAAAACTAAAACAAGATGTATCATATCTGACAGACACTCTGTCAAAATTTGTAGGAGGCTCAGATAAGCTAAGTCTTATCCTAAGGTATTCTAGGTCACCATATGATAAATCTGCCCTTGGTTATGACAATGAGAAGCATGAGGCATCTCACAATAAGTCAAAACCACCTATGCAGCAAAGAGCTTCAAAAGCTCCAGCTAGGTATGCTAAAGCCAAGTCAGGCCTGTCCAACACCTTTTTCAAAGTGTGTGGAAAAAGTGGGCATACTACATATAGATGCATACATAATAGGCATACTAAACATTCTCGTCCAATGAAAGCTAACATGAAAGGACCCAAGTCATTTTGGGTACCTAAGGACAAGATAATACCTATTGCAGATTTGCTTAACAACAGGAAAGAAACAGACATCCTGGTACTTGGACAGTGGGTGTAACAGCCTGATTTTTAATTACGCTGTTTAACGGGTTAAAATATAATTAATTATATTTTAGTCCGAGAGTTAGAAAGTGATTTTTAATAAAATAAAATCATATTCATAGTCTCTCTTATGGTAGAAGGTTACGGTAAAAATTTGGGTTGAAAATTTAGACGGAACCCGGTCTGCGTTTTTACTGATAGTATAATTTTATACCGGCAGAAAACCCTAATTTGACCCAAAAACTAAAATTTGTAGATTTTTTATATTTTGTCCGTGAGGAATTCTACTTTCCAAATTTCTGATCAGAAATAAAATATTATGTGTTTTCGGACGAATTTTGGTGAAAGTTCGAACTGAAAACAGTCGGTGTTTTCACAGACAGTAAGATTTTAATGATCAGAAAACCTAATTTTGACTCATGAACGAAATGGTTTATGATTAAATCATATTTCCAACGAGTCTGGTTAGTTTGAAAATTTTCGATCGAAAAACAGGCAGAAACCCTAATCGGGAAACCGACGGAGTGGAAAACGGAACTGCAAAGACCCGTCAAGAGATCGGGACAACGAGTCATACATGATGACTCATGAAGGATGAGTCACCAAGCATTTATGAGCATTAAATGCTAGTAATCATGACTTTTAGGTAAAATGACCAAAATACCCCCAAGCTTTCGCGGTTATTAACACGACACATCTACGCACTCTTAACCACTCATTTGACATGGTTGTAAACCTCCCACATATCCTCAATTTCGTGCAGCCATATATACTAAACCATACCTATTTCATTTTGCTTTCGTTTCATCATTTTCCTCTAAAAAACCGAAATCCGGTAAATGACGGAGCTGCGTATGGGATTTCCGGGAACTGCTAATGGATGGGATCAATGAGTCATGGATGACTCATTAGATGTGGCCCAAAATCAGCCACACCTACATTAATTATGAGCCACATGAATTTTAACCCTAGTTAGTAACATAACCCTAGTTAAGTTAACTATTAACTATGGTTAAGCTTATATTAATTAAATATTCCTAAAACCTATTAATCTAAAACCTAAAAACCAAACAAAGCCTAAGATCTAGCCTATATATACCCCTCAAAACCGTGGCCTCCCTCCCCTTTCACTCATCTTCTTCATTTTCTTCATTTCTTCACTTTTCTCTAAAAACTCCATTGTTGATCTTCAAGAACTTCAAGCGATTTCCATTAACAAGCTTGCCAAGATCATCATCAATTCTTCTTCTACTTTCTTAAATTAGGTAACATGATCATCTCCTCTCTTTTTAATCTCTTGTTTTTCATATTTCTTGAGTTTTCATTTCTTAGATCTAGAACTTGAATTAATTCTAGAAAATTGAAGAAAAATCATAAAAATATGAAACTAATTTCTATGATCTAGTTATGATCCCTACTTTCTTAATCCAAGAGCATGTGATCAAAATCATTTTCCTTCCCTATTAACCATTAATGGCCGAACCTAGGTAGGAAAATGGGTTTGGTGTTTGTTGTTTGTTTTGAAAGTTAGTACTTGACTTAAGTTCTATAATACTTGTATAGCTTAAATCCAAGAGCTTAGGTTCAACAAAAATCCCTAGCTTAAATTCCTATACATGGCTGCAACCCTAACCCTATAGGTTAGAGAATTTTGTTCCAAACTTTAGTCTTGTAATACTTAATCTATGTTAGTTAAAACTCTAGTAATTAGGATCCAAAAGATGGAATTAAGAAAATAACCCTAAACCTATTTTCTTAGTCTTGGCCGAACCTAGCCCTAAAGTGTCATCGATGGGTTTAGTTTGATTAATTATAGTTATGTTGTTTGGTTCAAGGTGAAACTACTAAGCTGTGGTGTGATAGCGAGGAACGTCGAGTTCGGGATTTCGGTGCTAACTCAGGTGGGGGAAAGAATCAACCTATCGTCGGAATCGATAAGTAGTAGATTATATGATAATTGTGTAGGGCGACCTAAACCCTACTAGTAGTCGAGTAATCGACAAGACCAAAATCACATTGGAAACCTTTTCTGTAAAACCAATGGTGATTCGGGGATTGTAGGCTTATCGACATTAGGATGAATTTATCTTATTTGAGGTTGATCGAATTTATTATTGTTACTGAATTGCTTATGTGATATTTTGTGGTATTTGAATATTTTCTGATGTTATGTTATGCATGATCTGCCTGGTTGTTAATATGATGCTTAGTGGATTTTAAGAAAAGATATATATGTTGTTCGAGAGATAGTTGTTTGTTTTGGGTGTGAGAATAATGGTGACTTAGAAGTGCCTAACCTAGATGATTTATGTGAAAGAGGTGTGGTGACCTAGAATATGTGTTGAGTTCTAGTGGAAGGTTAAGGCAGTAGGATGTTGTTAAAATGGGTTGGTGAGATTCACGTGTATTGGTAATATAATACACAAGGTTGGTGTTGTTGTCCACAACCGTGTATTGGTAATATAATACACAAGGACATCTGTGTATTGGTAATATAATACACCGTGTATTGGTAATATAATACACGTAAAATACATCTGTGTATTGGTAATATAATACACAAGGACATCTGTGTATTGGTAATATAATATACCGTGTATTGGTAATATAATACACGTAAAACACATCTGTGTATTGGTAATATAATATACCGTGTATTAGTAATATAATACACGTAAAACACATCCGTGTATTGGTAATATAATACACCGTGTATTAGTAATATAATACACGTAAAATCAAGAGTTCTCGCGAGACCACTTCCACCTTAGAAATAGGTGTGCAGCTATGGTGTATTTGAGTAGCATGAGATTGAGGGTAGAGGATGATATTTTAACTTGAGGATGATTTGTTAGTTAGGTGTGTTGATTGTCTGTGACAATTACTGTATAATTTACTATGACTCTTTTCCGCTTTTGATGATAGAACTGTTTCTTATCCGCTGTATATTTCTGTATGTTGTATTTTATCTCCTTGTGGAATCGAACGAGAAGACCCTGTGGATGAGCGTAACCAGGAGGAGTTGGATGGAACTCCCTACGAACCGGAGGCCGGAGGACAAGCTGTGACCCATGGTGATTAGGGTTAAGTTAGTTATGGCCAGTGCGTCTCATGAGGCGTTTTTATATGTTTCCGTTTTGTTTAGTAGTTTGTTTAAGGATAAACCTGTAAGGGATCCTACTGTGAGGATACCCTCAACAGTGTTTTGTATTATGCGTAAGACATATGTATGTTTTCACAATATTATTATGGTGTGATGTTTTAATGAATTGAAGTTTGTATACTTATTAGCTTAAGTTTTAATTTTTACATGTTTTTACAGTAAGAGCGCGATTAAGGAATTAATTAATAGGTTTTAATCCAATAACACAACGGGGCACAACGGGGTGTCTCAGTGGGTTCTCACATCACATGACGGGAGAAAAGTATATGTTCCAAGACCTTAGACATAAGGATGGTGGCTGGGTGACATTTGGAGGAAACCAGAAAGGAAAGATCACTGGTATAGGTAAAATTGGTAAACATCCTTTTCCCTCCATTGCTAATGTTCTTTTAGTGAATGTTTTAAAACATAATCTGCTGAGCATAAGTCAATTATGTGATAGTGGATATGATGTTTCTTTTAATAAGAACATGTGTTATGTCAAGAAAAATGATGGATCAATCTTATTCACTGCTAAGAGGCAAAACAATTTGTATAAAATTGACTTGGAAGACCTCTCAAATCAAAGTGTCTCATGTTTAGTGTCCATTGAAGATGAGCGATGGATTTGGCATAAAAGGCTAGGTCATGCAAGCTTGAGATTAATCTCAAAGTTAAATAAGCATAACCTCGTGAGAGGGTTACCAAACCTTAAGTTCAAATCTGATGCTCTCTGTGATGCATGTCAGAAGGGAAAACAAGTCAAATGTTCTTTTGAATCTAAGAATATTGTTAGTACCAAGAGACCACTAGAACTGTTACACCTTGATCTTTTTGGTCCAACAAGGACTGCATCTATCAGTGGTAAGAAATATGGTCTAGTCATTGTAGATGACTACACAAGATGGACATGGGTTATGTTCCTAGCTCACAAGGATGAGTCCTTCAAGGTCTTTTCTATATTCTGCAAACGTGTACAGAATGAAAATGGCTTGTGTATCACTTCAATCAGAAGTGACCATGGGGGAGAGTTTGAAAATGAGCTATTTCAAAGGTTCTGTGAAGACAGTGGTATTCTTCATAATTTCTCAATACCTAGAACACCACAGCAAAATGGTGTGGTAGAGAGAAAGAACAGATCTCTTCAAGAGATGGCTAGAACTATGCTCAATGACAACTCTGTCCCTAGACACTTCTGGGCTGAAGCTGTTAATACTGCCTGTTACATTCAGAACAGAATATACAGAAGATCAATCTTGAATAAGACTCCTTATGAATTGTGGAAGGGACGAAAACCCAACATATCATATTTTCATCCTTTCGGTTGTAAATGCTATATTATTAACACTAAAGATCAACTTGGTAAGTTTGATGCAAAAGTAGACAATGGAATCCTGTTAGGATTTTCTGAAACATCAAAAGGCTTTAGCGTGTATAATTCTAGAACTCTAGTAGCAGAAGAATGTATACATGTTAAGTTTGATGACAAGCAACCTGATAAGAAATTATCAGAGCTAGATGAAGCTTTTGCAAATCTTGACTTAAACATCTCAGGAGAGACAACAGAAGTTAAAGCTGATGATCAAGTTGAAGACACTCCTCAACAACCAGATACATCCACCTCTCAACAAAACAATGTTCAAAGATCTTGGCATTTCAAGAATTATCATCCACCAGATCAAATCATTGGAAATCCAAGTGATAAGCTAAGAACCAGATCAACTTTCAGAGAACAAGAAGATTCTGCATTAGTCTCTGAATTGGAACCAAAGACAGTAGACGAGGCTCTACTGGATAATGGTTGGATTTTGGCTATGCTAGAAGAATTAAATCAGTTTGAGAGAAGTGATGTCTGGACTCTGATACCCTTACCTAAAGATAATCTGTTATAGGAACAAAATGGGTTTACAGAAACAAGCTTGATGAGAATGGTAAGGTTGTCAGAAATAAAGCAAGATTAGTTGCACAAGGTTATTCTCAAGAAGAAGGTATAGATTACACTGAAACCTTTGCACCTGTTGCTAGATTAGAAGCAATTAGAATTTTACTTTCATTTGCTGCACATTATAATATAATGCTTTTTCAAATGGATGTAAAAAGTGCTTTTCTTAATGGCTTTATCAATGAAGAAGTTTATGTTATGCAACCTCCGGGTTTTGAAAGTGAAACCCAACCTGAACATGTATATAAGCTTAAGAAAGCTTTATATGGCCTAAAACAAGCCCCAAGAGCTTGGTATAATAGGCTAAGTTCATTTCTGATGAATAATGGCTTTAATAGAGGAAAGGTTGATACAACCTTGTTTAGAAAGTCAATTAAATCCAATTTCATAGTAGTGCAAATTTATGTTGATGATATTATATTTGATGCTACTAATGAATCTCTATGCAAAGAATTCTCAAAGTTAATGCAAAAGGAATTTGAAATTAGCATGATGGGAGAACTCAAGTTCTTTCTTGGACTACAAGTTAAACAAACTATGGACGAGGTGTACATCCATCAAACTAAGTATACAAAGGAACTCCTAAAGAAGTTCAAGATGGATGATTGCAAACCAATGAACACTCCTAAGCATCCCACATCCATACTGAACAAAGATGATAAAGAGAAAAAGGTAGACCAAAAGGTATACAGAGGTATGATAGGATCTCTTCTATATCTTACTGCGTCCAGACCTGATATTATGTTCAGTGTATGCTTATGTGCTCGATTTCAATCTGATCCTAGAGAATCTCACTTATCAACAGTTAAAAGAATATTTAGATATTTAAAAGGTACTACTAATCTGGGTTTGTGCTTTAAGAGAAATGAAGATTACAGATTAGTTGGCTTCTGTGATGCTAACTATGCTGGAGACAGAATTTAAGAAAGAGTACCAGTGGATGATGTCACTTTATTGGAGCTAATCTTGTCTCATGCTCAAGTAAAAGACAAAGTACCATTGCTTTATCAACTGCTGAAACTGAGTATATTTCAGCTGCAAGTTGCTGCTCACAACTTCTATGGATCAAACACAATTCGAGGACTACAATGTGTTTGTAAGTAGTATTCCACTTATGTGTGATAATACTGCTGCAATTAATCTATCTAAGAATCCAATACTGCATTCTAGAGCTAAGCACATAGAGATCAAACATCATTTCATAAGAGATTATGTGCAGAAAGGTGTTTTTGATATTCAATTTGTAGATACTGACTATCAATGTACAGATATCTTTACTAAACCTCTTGCTGAGGACAGATTTATTTTTATTAGAAAACATCTTAACATGTTATTTGTGGATTAATTGTGTTATTCATGCTTGAGAAATTCTGTTATTGATGTATGACTAACAAGCTTATTACATGATTTTAAATGAGCATCCATTGTTTTTGTACCGTGTCCACTGCATGTCGCGTCCATACTGTATTGTTACTTGAACCCGTCCACACTCACATTATTTATTAACTGCATTTATTTTGTCTAAAGACAAATTTATTCTATATTCTCTCTCTACTGAGTCAGTATTTTTTTTATCCTTTTTTAATTTATTTCCAAAAGAAAACCCTTTGGAATTCAAAACCTTTAAAACTAAAACCCTTCCCTCTGAGGAAACTTTACGTTAACCATCGTCTTCAAACCTTCTTCAACTCTCTGTTTTCTGACTTGCAAAAACCCTAACCTTCTTTCTTCAACCATGGCCTCCTCATCTGAAACTTTCGATGTTGAAATATTGAATCTTGCTATTGAACATCATTTCGACTTCGGGATTCTGAAAGATTACAACCTAGATGTTAGCAAGTTCGTTACTGCCGCTGGCTGGGACGACATGTTTGTTGAAAGGGTCCCTATCTATCCAGACCTGATTAGGGCATTTTGGAGGAACCCTCTGGTGTTAGACACTGAAATTTCTGCAACAGTAGTTGGGAAAAGAATTGTGGTATCTGAGAAGACCATCGCTGATGCAATAAACTGCTCTCAAGAAGGATAAGTTATTACTGAATCATTGGAGAAGGACCTTGGTGGTTCAGAAGTTATAGCCTCCCTGTTGATGAGACAAGACACTGTAAGAAAACACTCTTGGAAGTCTGTAGAGATGAAGGATGAAGTTCATATTCTTCATCAATTATTGAACAAGGTGATTCTGCACAAAGTGGGGTCAAAGGACAATCTCTCTGCCCTACACAAATTCTGCCTTTATCATTTGATTACAGCGACTAAAATCAACCTTCCAAGAATTCTGTATGGAAGATTCAGAGATGCAATAGTCACAAGGAAGAAGATTTCAGGAATTCCTTACTACCACTTGCTATCAAAACTTTTCAAGTCTCAGAAGCTGGATGATTTTATCTCTGCCAAGCCAACTGAGGAGCAAGAAAGGGTTCTGACACAAAAGTGCATGTGCACTGCAATCTTTGGCAAGATGACCATTGCAAATATGAATCTGAGCACCTACACAGCTATTGCCCTAGCTAAGCAGGAAGAATTGCTCAAGGTTAAAGAGGAACAGATTGAGAAAAACAATGCTGAAGTCCTAGGAATGAAGAGGACATTCAGAAGGAAAACTGTAGCTGTTAGGACAAGAGCTCCTAAAAGGCCTGCAGTTGGCATTGTCATCAGGGAACCCACTGCAGAGGTCCCTCAACCTGTAAAAGTTCAGAAAAGGACAAGAAACTTGATCCTTTCTCACAATGAGGATGAGGATGAAGATGATGAGGACAGAGTTCCTATCTGTGCTATCCTCAAGAAGCAAAAGTCTATCAGTGCTGCTGTTCCTACTAGAAGACAGCAACCTCAGAGAAAAGCCAAGTCTGCCATGACTACTGAGGTAACTATCCCTGCTAACGACCCTGTTCAGCTAGCAGTAGATGCCTTAGTTTCAAGTTTAGAAGATAGGATGGATTGTGTCTCTGCACCATTAGTGTCTGTAAATCAACCAAATGACCTTGATAATGTATATATCCCCTCACCACCCTCACCACAACAACCACAAATAGCCTCACCACAACAACCACAATTTCCACCTTTGATTTCTGAGGATGATTCCTGGTTTCACCAACCAGATGATGGTATTATCCTTGGTGTCCCTTTCCCAAAAATGAAAAGAATTCCATTTCCTTACACTCCTCCCTCCGAACTGTATAATGGCATGTCTGAATCACTGGCCAAAGTTAAGAGGGATTGGAAGATTCTTTACCATACTCATGAACCACATCCAATCTCAAGAAGACCCTGGTATCCATTGCCAGAATATGAGTATGAACCATATGTCACTGTAAAACCTTGGTATAAACCCCACCCTGACATTCCCAAAGGCCCTCCTCCATCCAAAATGTTTAACAAACATGGACCATTAGTCACTCACTTACCACTAAAGAAATTCCCTCCAAGAAAAATCTACCCAAACCTTGTCAGATACCCTCCATTCAAACCCTTCACTGATGGTGTACAGAGGCACATCATATCTGACTGGTCTAAGGATCCTGCCAAAAAGAACCTACAAAATGTCTTATACAAGAGGTCTAGATCCTACAGACAAGTTCCTATCATAATGGACAGCAATACAAAGTGGAAGACCTTTGTTCATCCAAGTGAATATGGCAGGGCAGCTGACATCAAAAATTACTTCAAGTATGTCATGCTGAAGACTGAATTTGAGCTCTTCAGGGTTGTGCGGGCTGCCAATTTTGTACCCATAACTTGGTTAAAGCATTCTTATACAACCAAGAGTGGAGTCCAGCCCAGAATGATATGTCCAAGACTGCCCATGATAGATCTCAACAAGGACAAGGACAGGAAGAAGGAAAGATTCACTGGAAAAATGCCCTTCCCAGAGTCCTGCTTGATCAAGCCAGATGATGTTAGGAATACAGATCAAAACATCATAGACTACTGGCTAGCACAACCTATTGAGGATGTTAGAGAAGATGTAGCTGTTGATATATGGAGAAAGCATATTGTGAAGTGCACAACAGAAGCATCTACTTCTGGCTTATCCTCTGAGCAAAAGAAGTTCATTCCTAAGGTGAGAGGCAAATGTAGACTGTCTAACTTCAGACACTTCATCTACAAGGACATTCTAGGTGTTCCAACCATCAGTCCAATTTATGTAGAAGATGAAGTCCACTGGGCTAAAGAACTGCCTACACCAATTCTGCAAATCACAGAGTCTCCTCCACCATCACCACCTTCTGAGCACACAGAAGAAGAAATAATTATTGAAGACTCTGGCATGGAGATTGACACTGTTGCACCAGTTATTGCTAATGAGGAAGTTGCTGAATCTAAGTCTAGACCAAGCACTTTTGGAAAGTCAACATCTCAACCATTAGCTATCACTGTCATTCATCCAAAGAAACTCCAGACTTCAAGAGCACTTGACACTATGCCAAGTCAAGCTCAGGCTCAAGAAAGTGCTGAAAGCTCAAGACCACCTCTCTCACTGCCTCCAAATTTTGAAGAAATCATTGGCAGAATTGTAGAGGAAAGAGTCAAAGCTGAAGTGAAAGAGCAGGTAAGAGAACAAGTTGCAGAAGCTCTGGCTCCCACCAATGTTATGATGAATTAGATGATGAGCATTATGCTCAGTTTTCAACAAAGCCAGAACCTGCCAACTCAAGTCCCTGCCTCTCCACAAAATCCAAATCCAAACCCACCTCCTCCACCTCCTTCATCTTCTTAGGCCTTTCTTTTGTTTTTGTATTCTTACTAACAATGATGATCCACTTTCCTACCTTTTTGTCTGATGACAAAAAAGGGGGAGAAATGGAGTGAGAGAAAATTAAATTTTATATATATGAAAGTCAGTTTTTTTGAATCTATTCTTTGTCTGCATATGTATGTGTGTCACTTGTCTTATATGATTGCATAGTTATTATTTTATATGCTCTGATGCCTTTGTCTGATAAGTAGTTCTACTGATATGATGAGTAATTTGTTATATATACTTAACTGTTCATATCTTATTCCTTTTTATTTTCCTGTTAAGTTTAAATGCTTTGTCTTAGAGGGAGGTTTGTAAGCTTTCTCAGACTTGTTCACTCAAATTTAATTAGTTTTTGTCATCATCAAAAAGGGGGAGATTTTTGGAACCAAAGTAATTTGGATTAAATAATCTATGTGTTTTGATGTTAACAAAAAGGATTAAATTTGTATGGCAAAGTGTCAGTTAAGATCTAACAAGTTTAATCTAGCCTTACAGGGTATTCGAAATTCAATATGATAAGGAAATCACTAAAGAGTCTATATCCGCGTCCAACTGGGTAGACGAGCCTTTCAAAATATATGGTATATTTTAAATATGAGAATACGCTCTAGTAGACGGAATATAGAACAGTACCAATAGACGAGCTCTACTCTATTTTGAATAGACGAGCTATAGAATAGTGCTTGTGGACGAGCTCTTAACTCATGTAAGTAGACGAGCGTATGTGCCACGTCAGCAGATGCAGATCTAAGCTATTCACCGATATGTAGCAAGTCCAAAGACTTGATAGTAGACGAGCAATTTTTGCCACACCACTGGACGAGCTAAATAGAATTTTAGCTATGAGCGTATAGACGCACTTTTTAAGTAGACGAGCTCTTCACTTATAATAAATGCTTGATATAATCAGAATATCTATCTCGGTCATATAAAAATATTTATTTCAAATGATTGATATTAATTTCAATTATATGTTGGTCCTTCTTATTTGTTATTAACGGTTTTATTGACTTGTTTTTGTGAGAGAAACATAGTACATATGAGGAATTGCAAAAACCAAAATAGTACAATGCAAAACGACTTGTACCCTGTCACCTTTTATGCTGGAATAGCTGGAATTTGTACAAGGAAGGCAAGACAGTTTTTCAAGTTGCATTTGCTCAGAGGTGTGCCCATTTCATGCAAGAATGTTGTCACATAGTACAATGGCCACGAGCAAGCTGAGTCACAACGGATATTACACTTTTGATTCTACCCCTAAACGGGAAAATTCAAATTGAACCGTTGAAGAACTTGAAGAGAAGAGCAAGGTCTCTATAAATAAAAGACCAAGACTTTTGAAGAAATAACTTTTGCGCATATACAGAATTCACAAGAAATTTCTTGCGAGCCAACATTCTTTTATTCTTTCAAAAGCAAAAGTCTGTAATACCTTAGCTTGAATATTGTCATAATATTCAACTGATCTTAAACTTTCATATCCTCACACATAGTGAGTTAGAAGATCAAAGAAACCAAAAAACTCTTTGTTAGAGGTAGAGCCTGAAGAGGCTTGGTAAGAAAGGAATACTTGAAAGCCTGGAGAGGTGTTGAATACTTGCTGTAATCTATTTGGAGAATAGTGGAGAAAAACCTTCAAGTAGAAGGGACTGGACGTAGCTCTTGGTTGGAAGAGAGTGAACAAGGATAAAATAACTTGCGTGAATCTTCTAATCCCTTATCTCTTTAGTTTTACTTGTTTATACTAACTGTGGGGATTTGAACTTGAATTTGTTATTCTTTCTAAAGTCTGTTTTTCTGTGTGTTTGCTTCTGCCTCTTTATCTTTGTGTGAGAAAACTGTTCCTGAAAAGGTTGTTTTCGAAAAATATTAACAAACACAATTCAACCCCCCTTCTTGTGTTTGCGTGTGTCAACTTCACATTTTATCTCAAAAACTGAAAGCATTGAAATACGAGTTAAAAGTATGGAATAAAACTGTATTTGGGGATATTCATTCAAATGTGGACAAGGCTTTGTCTGTGGTGGACAGAATCCAGCAGGAAATTGATAGTAATGGATTTACTGATGATCTTCATGAGCAAGAACAAAAAGCTCCTTGTGAATTGGAGGGAGTTCTTTCTGCTCAGGAACAGTTTTGGAAGGATAAAATGATAATCCGCCAGATTATCTAGTTTTATTCTAGATTTTCTTGTGAATTTTACCATATTGATAAGTTGTATTCTCAATTAGTACTCAACTTTGGCTTTGTTTTCCTTAAGCAGTGTTTAGAGTCTTTGAGGGCTCGTTTGGTGGTCAGGATAGGAAAGGGGCGGATAGGATAAGAGAGCAGGATAGGAGTAGGATAGGTTATGAGCAGGATAAGCTGTTATCCTATCCGACGTTTGGTGTCCACCAGATAACCAACTGGATAGCATTGTAATTTTAGTATGAATTTTAAAATTTTCATTTTTGTTCTGAATGTTTTCATATTTTATTAGATTCAAGCTTTTTTTATAATTTTCATTTTTTAAGTTTATATAAAAAGACAAAATTGTCCTTGTGATAAAATTACATATAATATTTTAAAATTTTAAAATATTGTTTAACTAAAATTATTTTTTTTATAATTTTAAATATTCATTTTTAGTTTTTACTTTGCATATAGTTAAGTTATTAGAATGTTTTTTATTTATTTTTTAGTTTTTTACAATAATATACATTAATAAAATTAATTATTAATATTTTTATTATTTTATGTTTTATTATACCTTTTTTGTAACCATATTATATTTTATTATACTTTAATTACTTTATATATAAAATATTTTTATACTTTATTATACTTTAAATTACCTTATCCTATCCTGTTGAGTTCTAACCCAGCTCCCCCCTCAGGATAAATTTTTAACTAGATGGACATGATAGGATAGGTGACAGGATAAACTTATCCTATCCTGCTGGCTCACCAAACAACAGTTTCAGACAGGATATGATAGCTTATCCTATCCTGTCTCTCTTATCCTGACCACCAAACGAGCCCTGAATGTATTTTCGTTGTTTTAATTAGGAAATTGAGTCTTTTTCTATGGTTTTCTAGTTTGAATAAATTTTAGGTTCATACATGAGCTTGGGAAGGATAAAAGTGAAGCCTGGGAGCAAGGAAGAGAAGCAAGAAGAGGCTATAAATTTTGAGTCATCCGCCCCGCGGATGGTGCACTTCTCAACTGAGCTATGATTTAAATTTCGTCCCGCGAATCGCTGATACCAGAACTTATAAATTCTCGCCTTTTATACGGAGATAGGGTTCCACACTTTGATCTCTTGGCTGCGTCTCCCTCTGTTTGGCTGCGCCCAGACCCCTCTTTTCTTGTTTTCATGTTGGTTTCTTTGACAATGTTTTTGATTTCTTTCATTATGGAGTAAATCCCCTTTTTCTAGGGTGATGATGTAACCGCACCATGACGATTTGGTGATTTTATTTCAGTTTTTCTCAATTTCTTCTTCTCTTTCTTATGTGTTTTATTCTCTGTTCTTAATGCTTCTAATTGCTTGATCACCAGTTAGATGATAGGCTAATCATAATGAGACCGAGAGGAGATTTATCTGTTAAGGGTATTGAGATAAAACCATAGGGTTAATACCGATAGAGATATACCGTAGGAGCTTTATGCAACCTCAATAGAGAATCATAGAACTTAATGAATTTCTTGATAAATAATCATCATAGAGATATAGTTGATTAGGGATCAAGCAATGTGTTATATCGTACTCGAGAGAGACATTAGAATAAACTAGGATTCTTGGTTGACATTAGAAGTTAATTAGAGGTTAGGAAGAGTTGATATAATTGAACCAAACCAAGTGGGATAAGGATTCCTTGTCTATGAGGAATGCATATTCATAGCATTGGTGAAATTGGATCCCTAAAGCTTTCTTTATTTGATTGTTCTTTGTTTGTTTTTTCTTTTTAACTAATTCAAAAATCCAAAAATATTTATTTTAATTTCTTTTCATAATTTTTATCATAAACAAATCCTCAATTTATTTGAGTCTAAATATTTGTTAAATTTGTGAAGTGGTACTTGGTCACCCAATCCCTGAGTTCGACCTCGGTTACTTACCGTGTTTATTAATTGCTTCGATCCTGTACAATTGCCGGAGCCCATCATAAAGCCAGGATAAATTGGAACTCAAATGGTTATAGAAATACAACATACTTCCATAGAGTGGCTAAGATTAGAAATGCATCTAAAAGAATGTCAATCCTTAAAAGTGGGGATTCAGTGATTGTTGATGATAATGGTATTGAGCAGCATGTAGTTCAATTTTATAGTTCTCTTTATGCTTCTGATAATGCATGTGTGGAGAATGATCTCATTGAAAAGGTAATTCCATCCATTGTCTCTCCACAGGATAATATTATGCTCACTAATATACCTTCCTTAGATGATATCAAGTCTGTAGTTTTCTCCATGTGTGGCAATAGTGCACCTGGTCCTGATGGGTTTGGTGGGAGTTTCTATCAAAGGTTTTGGGATATTGTTGGAACATATGTTTGTAATTCAGTTATTCAATTCTTTACTCCGAATTGGTTATTGCCTAATCTCAATTCTAATTTAGTTGTCCTAATTACAAAGGTGCCTAATGTAGACAATATAGAAAGTATTAGGCCAATTGCTTTGGATAACTTTCAATTGGAGGTTATCTCTAAAATCTTGGCAGATAGAGTTGCAATTATAGCTGCTAAGGTGATATCTCCTCAACAAAGAGGTTTTATCAGGGGTAGAGAAATCTCAGATTGCATTTGCACTTCTTTTGAGTGTATTAACATGCTGGATTCAAAATCTTTTGGTGGTAACCTTGCTCTCAAGTTTGATATAAAGAAGGCTTTTGACACCATGGATTGGACTTTTCTTCTAAAGGTTCTTGAAGCTTTTGGCTATGCTGCTCAGTTTTGTAATTGGGTAAAACCCATTCTTCAATCTTCCAAACTGTTTTTTTAGTTAATGGGAAGCCTATTGGATTCATTTCTTGCAAAAGAGGTGTTAGGCAGGGTGATCCTCTATCACCTCCTCTCTTTTTCTTGGCTGAAGATGTCCTTAGTAGAGATATAACATACTTGGTGAATTCTGGACAGTTAGATGTTATTTCTGGCCCTGGAAGTTTTAGATCTCCAAGTCACATCTTCTATGTAGATGACTTGATGGTTTTCTGCAAAGGGACAAAAAAATGACTTGAGTCTTTGATGGCTTTGTTCCATGCTTATGATCAAGCTTCTGGACAACTCCTTAGTTATGACAAATGCCAATTCATTGCAGGTAATCTATCTCATGCCAGAATTAGCAGAATTTCTGGCATTCTTGGGTTTTCAGTTGGACAATTACCTTTCAATTACTTAGGTCTTGCCATTTTCAAAGGTAAACCAAAGAAATTGCATTTACAGCCTATTGTTGATAGGATTTTGGTGAAACTTGCTGATTGGAAAGGGTCCACCTTGTCTATAATGGGAAGAGTCCAACTAATAAAGTCTATTATTCATGGAATGGCTCTCTAGAGTTTTCATGTGTATGCTTGGCCTAGAAACTTGCTTAAACATTTGGATAGATGCATTAAGAACCTTATATGGTCGGGTGACATTTCAATTAGAAAATTGTGAAAGTTGCTTGGAACACAGTGTGCACTCCTTTCGTGGAAAGTGGTCTTGGTTTAAGGAGTTTGACATCAATCAATGATGTAGCTATGTTGAAACTATGCTGGGAATTCATTCCATCTGATCTTCAGTGGGCAAGCCTGGCTAGGGCAAGGTTTTTTAAAGACAAAACTCCAGCTTCATATCATGTTAGATCTTCAATATGGTCAGGTATGAAGCCTTTTATCGAATATAGTTCTTGGCAGATTGGTAATGCCAAGTCAATAACTTTTGGAAGGACATTTGGCTTGATCAATCAATTGTGGATAGCTTCAATGTTCCTAAAGAGATACAGAAGTACTTGACAGCTCTTGTTGCTGATTTTATCAAGGTTAATTACTGGCATGTTCCTATGGAAATCACTAGAAATCTCCATCAATTGCTGCTGCTATAAATAGAGTTCAAATTCCTTTGTATGATGAGAAGGATTTTATGGTTTGGCATGGTTCTGATTTAGGAGTTTTGTGCTTCAAAGATGCATACATGTTCTTGAATCCTCCTAAGAATGTCATTCACTGGTGCAAATTAATCTGGTCAACCTCCATTCCTCCTACAAAGTCATTCATTGTTTGGAGACTGGTTTGTAATAGGCTTCCAACCAATGAGAACTTAAAAAAAAGGGCTGCTACAATGCTTCTATCTGCAACTTGTGTGGCTGCTCTAAAGCATCTTCAAAGCATCTATTCTTTACCTGCAAGTTTGCACAGTATGTTTGGAGCTGGTTTAGTTCTATCATCAACAAGTTTGGAGCTGGTTTAGTTCTATCATCAACAAGCAAATTGATTTAACTTCTGCAATCTCGATTTTTGATATCTGTCAGCATCAGAATTGGAGCACACAGATGTAGGATGTAATTGTTGCTGGTTAAGTTAATATCATTCACACAATTTGGCATAGCAGGACGGAATTCAACCAGGTTTAATAACAGATTGCTCTCTGCTCATCATGCTATTAACTTGAATAAGGCTTCCATTAGTTGTCAGCCAATAGTTCTAAAGGTTTCATGTCCTCCTCTATGAGTGAATTCTCCATTTTGAAATCTCTTGGAGTTAAAGTTCATCCTTCAAAAGCTCCAATCATTAAATAAGTGACTTGGTTCCCACCTAATTGTGGTTGGACCAAATGCTATATTGATGGGGCTGCAAGGGGGTCTCCTGGTGGAGGTGGTATTTTCAGAGGAAGTCGTGCTGAAATTCTTGGTTGTTTTGCTATTTCCTTTGGTTTTTCTTATTCCTTGCATGCAGAAATCCTGGCTGCTGCTAATGTTATTAAAATTGCTCATAATAGAGGTTGGATGAATCTTTGGCTAGAGTGTGATTCACAATTGTTGGTTTCAGCTTTCTCTTCTTTTGAGCTGGTCCCTTGTAGCATTAGGACTAGATGGAGAAACTGTATTTTCCTTACTAAGAATATGAATTTTTCAATTACTCATATTTATAGAGAGGGAAACTCTTTTGCTGACAAATTGGCAAAATTTGGAGTGAATTCTAATGGTTACACTTGGTGGGATTTAGGCCCTAGATTTATTAGGGAAAACTTTAATCGTAATAGATATGGTCTACCAAACTTTAGGTTTTGTTAATTCTTTGCATGGGTATTGGCTATAGTCCCCCATGATTTTGTATTCTTTTATTCTTTTTTAATAAATTCTTGATATGCTGCAAATGATTGATATTGCTTGAGGTACCAACCTAGTTGGGATGTCTTACAATATAGTGATGCATTAACATACCATCTTTGCTTAAAAAAAGAGTAATGTGCACTATTTTATAGTAATATCCACTATTATTTTGACTGCTTTTATTTTAAAAACCAAGGGAAAAAAATAACAATAATATTGATTTGTCAATATTTTATTGGATGTCAGTGTTGTTTCAAAATTTGTTTGAAACAAATCAGAGAAATAAAAAATGTTCTTTCCAATCAAACAAGTTTTAAATTTTTTGTTTTAAAAATATATTTTCTGAACAAATTTTTATTTCCTCTAACTTTTAAAACTCTTTTAAGAACAATATTATCAAAAAGATATTTTAATTTTTTTTTGTTTTAAAAAATAGTTCTAAAAAATTATTTTACAAAACAATTTTCAAAAACAAAAAAACCAAAACATAATCAAACAAGCCCTAATTTGTTTTGGTTGTTTTCTTCTTTTGTTTGTTGTCGTTTATCTAAAAAAAAAAAATTGTCGTGTGTCAGAGGAATACTTTTAATTTCTATGATTGTTGTTCAAAAACAGAATAAAGGCCCAAAATAATCGTTGACAGAAAAAATAGGGTGACATTTTAGCTCTTGAGAAATGAAAAATATTAATTTGGTTATCATGAAGGTAAGATACGGATCAAAATAGTCCCTGATAAATACTAAAATATCACTAGAATTGTCCTAAAAAAGATTATTTTGGTCTGTATTTTATATTCTTTGAGATTAAATTGATATTTTTTTTTCATTTCTCAGGGATTAAAATATCATCGTGTTTCTTTGTCGATGACCAGTTTGATAATCTACTCTAAAAAAATACATTAATGATATTTGAACACCCATTTGAGACATCTTTTCTTGATACCCAAGACACAATGACAATTGCGTAAATAGACATAATGATAATTTTGTAAATACAAGTACACTGTTAACACATATTCTTGGGTGTCCATCTTAGATGTCCATTTTGGACATTCATATAACACACCTCAAAAAAAATAATAAATAAAAAATAAAAATACACAACCAAGATCTCGTTGCTTCCATAAATACACAAATGTCAAGACCCTATAGCTTAAAGGATAATATGTCAGCATCTATCAAGGTTTCGCTTTTCTTTCTTTCTCTTTAATGGTTTTATCACTGATCAATTATTTTAGCCTTTACAGATCCATCGTCATATTCATCTTATATATAGGCTATACAAATCCCTTCGACTTTCGACGAAAGTGGGTAAACATTTAATCATTACACTATAAATCTCTGTGATTGATGGTATTGTCAAAATGATGAAAAGTACACATCGAGATAAATACAAATGTGTATGAATTTTAAAATTAACGAATTATACTAACAACACATTTTTTACTACACTTTTATTATTGGAAGGATTCATGTCACCTAACAGAGAATAGGCAAATGTGATTTAGTGGGTGGTTCCACGTGAAATCTATTAAATAAGAGAGAATGTGTTAAGGGTCCGTTTGTTTTATATTTTGATAAAATTGATTTTGAAGGAATTGATTTTGAAATAATTGATTTTATAAAAATTGAGTTTAAAAAATTGATTTATGCTTGGTAATTAATGATATTTTAAAAGTGAGTTTAGAAGAATGAGTTTTATTTGGATGATAAAGCAAATACATTTTTTAGGTATAAATATAAATAATATTGTGGGTCTCATACCTAATATCAATTCTACTCAACAGAAAAGATAGAAATTTTTGCTTCTCTTATAATAAGTTCTAGCCAACCTAAAATTAATTTTATTGAACACTAAATTTAAAACAAACATATAGAGAATACCAAAATCACTTTTACTGAATGAAAGCAAGCGTGATTTTAAACCCTCAAAATCTAAACCAAATTACATGCACTAAAAATATGTGTTTCAGGATTTTTCGTTAAAATTAAATTAGGTGTACATCCAAGTGTTAAGTGGGCATATTCAGAATTGCTTCTATCAGTGTTATTAAAATTAGATCGATCATCAACTCGGTCAGAGTACTAGATTAATGAGTCATTAATTAAACTAGTGAGTTACTGGTTGAACTAATTAAGTATATATTATTATTATTATTATTATTATTATTATTTAGTGATGACACCATCTCTGATAAAAAAAAAATGGGCCATGAGCCCCAAAAACTATTTTCTTAACATCCTATGAGGTATGAGCTCAATCTTATTCTACACCACCTATAGCCCGTGAAGGTAGGCTGCTATCGCCCTTTCTTGATTAACTCAAAAATAAATAAATACCAGAAAACAAATAAAGAGAACCTAATACCTATGTAGCTGAATATAGGCAACCTTCATGCATTAGAGTGTTCGTATTCAAATCAATGCAAAAAAAAAAAAAAAAAAAATCGAAAATTGAATAAAATTGAGTTTTGTTGAATTTTTATACATCTTATTTTATGAAAATCGATCGGATCGGCTTGGATTTCGGGTCCTATATTTGAAATCGTACTAATCCAAACCAAATCATATATATAAAATTTAATATATCTTTATTCTATTTTTTGTATTATTAAATTTTTATTTGTTGTTTTTTTTTCCTATTAATACTTTTTTTTTGACAATTTTTCCTATTAATACTTATTAATTTGGTATAACCTAATTTTCTATTATTTTTAATATTCCAAACAAAAAATTGATATTTGTTAGCTCGTAAAATGTTAATTTTTAGTATGTTATATACTATATCTATTAATGTTATTTGGACTTATTTTTAATTATTATATTGGTAAAAATCGAATCACCAATCCAATTTAATCCAAGCTGCATTTACTCATATCTGATTTTCTTTAAAGAAACAATCCAAATCGAATCGAACCACATGTTATTTTAAACCTTCAATCAGATGGCTTTTGCCTCAAAACCAATCTAAACTGATTCGGGAACATCCCTGCTACTAAAGAAATAAAGAAATATCTTGCCTCTTGGATTCCAAATGATCATTAAATACAATTCAATTCTCACACTTCCCCACGTTGAAGTCATCTCTCTCTGTCAACCATCATACCAAATGCCCACTAAAAAGATCTTTTCACTTTTCACTTTACTAACTTTCTGAAATTTCTCTTCCTTTCTCTCTGAACTATTCTATCACACCTTCACACTTCTATTCTTTCAAGCTTCTCTTGCTCTTCAATATTCTCTCCACCATTGTCACCAAGAAAAAGGGTGGCGAGCGGAGGAGAAACGTAGACCAGATCACGCAGAAGAGGAGAAAACCAAGATGGTGGGCGCGAAGGAGAACGCGACATCGTGGTACGGTGGGGTGCAGCACCGGGCGAAACATAGAAGAGGAGATGGCAGCAACTGTGTAATCCAAAGAAGGGCTTGGAAACAACAAAGGAAACCCGATTCATCCGATTCAACGTAAAACTGACCGGTGCACCGGTTTTTGTCAAAACCAGCCGGATTAACCCGATTCTCTCCTGGTCGAAGATGTGTTCGATCCAATTCCCCAACCGGACCAGTGGTATGACCGGTCGAACCGATTGGTTCAAGCCGATTTTTGTAACACTAGGTTGTATAGATTTTTATTACAATTGTTTTTTCTCTATTTTTGCTTACCAAATGAATATACTTCAATGGCAAATAATGGCCGGTATTGGATTGTATCGTTTAAGTAGTTCCCTATCTATCTTTAATTATATATAGCTTGTGATGTTCATACTATATATTACTGGTTGAATATCTTAATATCTTAATGCGAAACAAAGGTTAGGAAAAAGACACGGGAAAAAATATCTATTATGTAGTTTAGCATATTTTTTTTTTTTTTAAAGGAAAGGGCCTCATTAAAACCTTTGATGCAAAACCCTTCTTAGGGATAAAAACATCAAAGGGAAAAGAGTACCCTACCTAATTTATTATAAAAAAGAGCAAGATAAAAACAAAACACATGGGGGGAAATTAGGCCTTACTCATGAATAAAGAAACAAAAATCATCTAAACCTATAATTAGGAAGACCTAGTTTAGCATCATTAATTATCAATTTTATTCAATTAAATGCAATCCCATTATTAGTAAGCAGGTGTTAGTCCCATAAACTTTCACAGTTAAATCTATACATTTGTACCAATCAAGGGTTGGTCGAGTATAAAGTATCTCGACCCCATAAGGAGGAGAATGTAAGTTCGAATCCTGATTGCAGAAACTCTAGTTGGGAAGTTATGAAAACCAAGGGTTAATTTCTTTCTCCAAATAACCGATCGAGGATTAGTCTCATAGCCGATCCAAAGAATCGAAACTTGTGAAATACCATGGGATGCTAAGAGGGAGCCAAAGACCCTAGCTATAATGGTTTTTTTTTTTAAAAAAATCTCTGCATTTGTGAGTACAAACAAAAATTCTCTGCATTTGAGCATTTTCTCAAATGGAAATGCTACTGCAACAACTAATTTTGACACCGGCCTAATATCTAAACATTATAAGTGATGATTCTTTCATTTTTTTTTTTTTTTGTCCAATGGGAGGTTATAAAACGCCTTACATAGGGGAGGGATGGGGAGAAGGAAATGATAAAGGGACAGAGCGCATTGTGGGGGATTGAACCCACATATTTATAATTCATGTCTCGCAATTTAACCAACTGAACTGACTCAAATAGAGAGTGCTGATTTTCATTATTATTTCATTTTAAGATATCTATTTTAACTATAAAAAAAAAAAATGAAAGAAACAATTAGATGCAATTAATGTTTTATGGTGTTTAGACTTTTGATTGTCCAAATAACACCACGCTTTCTCAAATCATTGAACATCATGCACGAAAAGATGGAGATAATACGAACGCTAGAGGCAATACTTATATTGTTATTGGCAATTTGCATTGATTATAATTTAAATAAGTCGTTCACCAAATAGGAAAAACTATTAGCAATGTACTCCCACCTCTAAATATTATAAGTAAAAAACCCAATATTTTTTTGTTTAAAATATAAGCAAATTTTTCGTACTTCTATCTAATTTAATGTTATTATTCCCAAAATACCCCCCACTTAATATAAATTATGTTTTCCAATACTCCTTGACATTATTCTCGATTTAATGCTGAATATAAAGGGTCATATTCCAATTTAATGCTGACATTATTTTCCAATACTCCTTGACATATAAAAGGTCATCTTCCCTCTTATCCTTATTGAAAGTGGGATCTATTTAATGCAGATGTATTTTAACGATGAAAATTGAAATTTTAGATGAAGGGTAATTTAGGTAATAAGCCTAATTTTTTAACAAAATTAAATGAGATTTATTAACTTCCTTAATATATGTGTTTTATTTAATTTTTGCTTATAATAGTGACCGGAGGGAGTAGTTTGTTGGAGATTAGTTATTAGTTTGTTAATAGTTAGTTAATAGTTTGTTAGCCTCTATAAAGGCTTGATGTAATCACTTTTACTCATTCAATCAAGTATCAACTTTATATTTTTATTCTTTGTTTCCTATGAGCCATGTTTGTCAACATGGTATCAGAGTCATTCCACCCACCTTGAAACTTCAGCTACATCCTCTTTTCTTTTCTTGGTTTTTTTTTTTTTTCATTTTCTTAGGAAAATTCAAGATTCTTGCTTCATTTTATTTCAGATTTGGTTTTCTTTCTTTTCTTTCATCTGTTCGCATCTTTGTTTCTTTTGGATTGTTCACTTTTAGATCTAGTTTCTTTTATCTTTTTCTCTACTATCTTTAATTTTTTGCATTTTCTCAGCTTCTCTCAGCCTTCAGTCTCTGAGTTCTTCATCTTTTCTTTTCCATTTGCGTTTCGTTTTTTCTGGATCGAAACTGTATTCTTCATTGTCCCTCTTGACACTCCTGAACTGAAACATTGTTCTTAGATCTTTGTTTCCCGTGTTTTCTTGATTTTTCTCGTTGTTTCCTGTGTTTTCTTGATTTTTTCCTTTGTTTTCTCTTCCTCCATGATCTGGTCTGGTACTTGCTCTATGATTTGGTTTGTTCCTAAATCTCTCACATAAAGAGTGAGTGAGATGATTGCAATGGTTCATTTCTTGTCTGATCCCATTCTTGTTGGTGATTGGTTGTTTGTGCGTTTGGACCACTGTTCTTAGAATAAACATATAGGAATTATGTTTAGAAATTATAAAATCCAAAATTTAAGTTGGAAAATTATCTATATAGACTAATTGTTCATTTTATTTTTTTTAAATTACCTCATGTGTTACATGCATGGACGGAAGGTAGTTCATTCCTAGGGAGGTTACAGTCACCTGGAGTTTTTTAAAAATAAAGTTTTTATATGGAATTCTTTTGTTATTATTCTGAAAATATAAAAAACATATCTTTAGCTCCCACAATAAAAGCTCTGTAGGCTGTAGCTCACCTGCTCCTAATTAAAGGGGACAAAATACTATAAAATAAGGCTGTAATTCGGAGTGCTGATGCTATAAAAAATATTGATTTAGCGACCGACGTTAACGATCGAAACATGGCTCATCACTATTAGCGACTAGTCTGTTGAGTCTCCAAGTGACTGATTAAGCTTTGTTACCCTTTAGTTTTGATTAATCCAAAGATTTATAACAATTATTTAAACGAACCGCCTGAAGTCTACTTACGAGTTTATTAAGTGCACATGAAACCAGTTTTTAAGACAGTACACAAAGCTATCATGTGTCCATATGGTTAAAGCGTCTAATGAAGATTTAGCAAGCTTCTGTTTGAAAACTTTGAAGACAACAAGCTAACGACAAGCATCTAGTGATCAAAGATCAAGCGTCCACTCAAAAGCAACTTCAAATACACTTGAAGATATTGAACAAACTCTGAATAAGAAAAAGACTAAGTGTACGAGGAATACACTTCAAACAAAGTCAAATGCATTGGGACTCTTTATTCCTATATGAAATCCCTTTTTATACGCAAAAGAAAAAGAACTTTTACTTTTAAACATATGGCTATTTCACAAAAGAAGACATTCGTGCTTCTCAAGATCATAAAAGCATGTTTGTTCCTTTTTCGACCTCTCTGCTGTTGTCCGATAAAGTATAAAAAGTAGTACGTTCTTCAGCAGAAACCCTACCAACGTCCATAAACATTAAATGAATAAACAACAAGACACTTTGACATTAATGAATGAACGAACAAAACACCAATCCGAGAAAAAATGTCTCTCAACGGATTTATTGCTTGAAGTCTACATAAAGAAGACTTTTTTTTTAAGCAATGAAAGGAGTGCAGAAGCATCACTGTAAGACAAGACATCCCAACTATGTTGGCACCTCAAGCCTTACCAATCATTTGTAGCACATCCAAAATTTATTAATAAAGGAAAAAAGAAAAAAGAACAAGAACCATGGGGGGACCAAACCAAAACCCATGAAAACAAACAAGACTATGAGAATCTATAAAAGGGAAGACTACTATAATAAAGACTACTAAAGGCATGGTTAGCCAATTTATTTGCACATGAGTTCCCCTCTCTGAAGATGTGAGAAATATGAAATTGCATTCTCTTGGACAGCCAAATGCAATTAGACCATCTATGTCTTAGTCTCCAAGGCACCAGATCTGTACATTTGAAAGCCTTAACTACTAGCATAGAATCACACTCTAACCAAATATTGGACCAACCCTTCTGGGAAGCAATTTCAATGGCTTTCATTGCAGCTAGAAGCTTAGCTTGAGAAGTAGTGGAGACTCCAATAAAATCAGAGAAATAACCCATAATTGCTCCACTAGAATCTCTGAAAATGCCTCCAAAGGTTGCAAGCCCCGGATTACATCTAGAAGCTCCATCTGTATTGCATTTAATCCATCCACAGGGATGCTTTAACCAAACAATTTCAATAATGTTAGGAGCCTTTGAGGGATGAATACCAACTACAAAATGCTTCAAAATTGCAAAATCCAAGACTGAATTACTTGCATAAGCAGTGGAAACAGAAGCAGACAAAGAAACACATGCTGTGATCAAATGCAAAACATGGTTTGGATGCATATGCTTGTCACTGAATCTGATTTAATTTCTTGAAATCCATATGAACCAACAGATATGAGTTATGGCAGATAGAATCAAAACTTTAACCTGCTTACTCCACCTTCTGTCCAGCAATGAGAGAATGGAGTGAATGTTGGAATGATCAATTGAAGTATGTAGAATATCACAAAACCAGGACAAAAAATAAGAGGCAAATTCACATTCAAAGAAAAGGTAAATTGCAGATTCACAACTTTTCCCACAGTGACAGCATATAGAGGCTATTATGCAGCCCTTGGAAGCTAAAATATCATCAGTTGGAAGTTTATTCAAAATGAGTCTCCATAACAGGAAATACCTTGAGGGAGGAATGACATTGCTCCAAATTATCCTGCCCCATCTCACATTATTCGGACAAGGAAACAAATAAGAATATGCATGTTTAAAAAGACAGGCAGCCATCTGAAGAATGCTTCCAGACCAACTTATCAGGGCCAGGATCAAAAGGGATGATTACTTCTTGAATTTTCTGCTCCAAACCTGGGAAAAGATCAGACACAGGAGAGGGGATGTGTTGGAACCAAAATAATTTGGATTAAATAATCTCTAGGTTTTGATGTTAACAATGAGAATTAAATTTGTGTAGCAAAGTGTTAATGCTTTAAATCTAACAAGTGCCTTTAGTCTTAAAGAATCTCTGTTCTTATAAGCTAAAATGTTAAGTCTATTCTCCTTGCAAATCCGCGTCCATTTGTTTTATATTGAATATCTCTTGCTGAAAGAGTGGTCGAGTCCACTCTATCAAGGATCTCCTTTAAACTCAAGTGCCACGTCAGTAGACGAGCGCTTAAATGTTTTCAGTAGACGAGCGCTTAAATGTTTTCAGTAGACGGAGAAATTCTCTTGGTGTAGACGAGAGCTTCTCTCAAATAATAACCTTAGTCTGCTTTTGCCACGTCACTGGACGGAGACTTTAGATATCGCAAGTACTGGCAAGACCGATGTTTTATGTAGACGAAGTTTTGGTTGCCACGTCAGTGGACGAAGCCTTAAAACTCTTATTGCTTATCTTGCCTTTACTCTCGTTTGTTGGACGAAGATTTTCTTAAGCATTTATACCAATCTGAACCAAAGCGAATTTATTTCTTATGATTGATATTCATTTTATTTATAATGGTTCTTCTCTTCTTCTATCTTATTGCCTTGTTTCTTTGAGAGAGACATAGTACAAATAAGGACTTGCAAAAAGCAGAATAGTACAATGCAAAACGTTGTGTACCCTGTCACCTTTTACGCTGATATAGTTGGAACTTGTACAAAGGAGGCAAAACTGTTTTTCAAGCTGCTTTTGCTCAGAGGTGTGCTTTTACATGCAAGAATTTGTCTCACAGTACAAAGGCCTCGAGCCAGCTGAGTCTCAACGGATATTTACTTGGTTGACTCTATTACTAAACGGGAATTTCAAATACAACCGTTGAAGATTCTGAAGAGAAGATCAAGGTCCCTCTAAATAGAAGACTAAAGCTTTTGAAGAAACAACTTTTGCACATACAAAGTAATCTCAAGAAATCTCTTGCGAGCATATACTCTCTTATTCATTCAAAAAGCAAAAGTCTGTAATATCACAGTTTGAATATTGCTATAATATTTATCTGATCTTAAACTTTCATACTCTCACATATAGTGAGTTAGAAGATCAAAGAAATCAAAACTCTTTATTAGAGGTAGAGCCTGAAGAGGCTTGGTAAGAAAGAAATACTTGTGAGCCTGGAGAGGTGTTGAATACTTGGTGTAATCTATTTGAAAATAGTGGAAAAATTCTTCAAGTAGAAGGGACTGGACGTAGCTCTTGGTTGGAAGAGAGTGAACCAAGATAAAACATCTTGTGTAATTCTTCTAATCCCTTATCTCTTTGGTTTTACGTGTTTATACTAACTGTGGGGATTTGAACTTGAATTTGTTAATCCTTCAAAAGACTTCTTTTCTGTATGCTTTATTCTGCCTCCTTATTTTTGTGTGAGAAAATCTTTTTGAAAAGGCTGTTTTCGAAAAATATTAACAAACACAATTCAACCCCCCCTTCTTGTGTTTGCCTGTGTCAACTTCAGTTGGTATCAGAGCTCAGCCTCGAAAGGGTTGAGCATCTAACAAGTGCTGAGGAAGTACGATCCTATCACCATGGATGCAGAAGGACAAGCCATCAACAGACCTCCACTCTTTGATGGAACTGATTACGACTATTGGAAGAAGAGAATGATGGCCTTCCTAGATGCACAGAACCTAGACATCTGGGAACTGATAGAGAACGGCTACACTGAGCCAAGAGGCGAAAATCAAGCAGTATTGGCTAGAGCAGATTGGAGTGTTGATCAAAAAGCTAAACATCAACTAAATCTCAAAGCCAAACATTACTTGATGTGTGCTATTACCAGATCAGAACATGATAAAGTTCACAGCTGCAACACAGCAAAAGAAATCTGGGATACACTGGCTCTCGCTCATGAAGGCTCATCACAAGTGAAGGAGTCAAAGATAAGCATGCTGGTTCACCAGTATGAACTCTTCAAGATGACTGATCATGAGTCTATAGATCAAATGTTTGGAAGATTTCAAACAATAACAAACAGTCTCAGATCTCTGGGAAAAGTATATGAGAATAGAGATCATATCAGAAAGATTCTGAGAAGTCTCTCCAAGCAGTGGAGACCGAAGGTCACTGCTATTCAAGAAGCTAAGAATCTGAATACTCTCTCTCTGGAAGAACTTCTAGGATCATTAAAAGTTCATGAACTTGAACTAAATGAGGAAGACAATTCCAGAAAGGGAAAGTCCATTGCTTTAAAGGCAAAGAAAGCAAGCTCTTCAAAAGTTCTCAAGGCTGCTGAGTCTTCAGATGATGCTGAACCTTCAGACAGTGATGAAGGATCAGATGAAGATGAACTATCTTTCATCTCCAGAAAGATACAACATATGTGGAGAAGAAAAAATAATTTCAAGAGAAAGCCATTCAACAAGAAATTTTCTAAGGAGAAATCAGACTCCAAAGAAAAAGGTCCATCTTTGTGCTTTGAGTGCAAAAAGCCAGGCCACTTCAAAGCTGACTGTCCTGACCTAAAAGAAAAGAAGAAGTTCTTCAAGAAAAAGAAGGGCTTAATGGCTACATGGGAGGACTTGGACTTATCCTCATCAGATGAGGAAGAGGAAGCAGAGGAAGAGGCAAACATTTGCCTCGTGGCAGACACATCATCAGAGAATGAGTACACTGATGATGATGAGGTAACAGATTCTGAACCTTCAACTCTCAAAAATGCCTTTGATGAATTACTGCATGACTCATCCATATTGTCTCATGAATACAAAAGTCTTAAAAAGAAGTTTGCAAAATTAACCAAAGAATATGATAGAGTCTGCATGGAAAAACAAAGTTTGTTTCAAGAAAATGATAAGCTGAAATCAGAGAATGTCAGTCTAACTGACAAATCTGAATGTGAGCCTGACAATTCTTGTGAAGTTGCAAAACTAAAACAAGATGTGAAATACTTGATAGACTCTCTATCAAAACTGGTAGGAGGCTCAGATAAGCTTAGTCTTATCCTAAGGTATTCTAGGTCACCCTTTGATAAATCTGGCCTTGGTTATGACAATAAGAAGCATGAAGCATCTTACATTAAGTCAAAACCACCTATGCAGCAAAGAGCTTCAAAAGCTCTAGCTAGGTATGCAAAAACCAAATCTGGCCCGTCCAACACCTTTTGTAAAGTGTGTGGAAAAAGTGGGCACTCTACATCTAGATGCATACATAATAGGCATACTAAATATTCTCGTCCAAAGAAAACTAACATGAAAGGACCCAAGTCAGTTTGGGTACCTAAGAACAAGATAATACCTGTTGCAGATCTGCTTAACAACAGGAAAGAAACAAACATCCTGGTACTTGGACAGTGGATGCTCACGTCACATGACGGGAGAAAAGTATATGTTCCAAGACCTTAAACATAAGGATGGTGGCTGGGTGACATTTGGAGGAAATCAGAAAGGAAAGATCACTGGTATAGGTAAAATCGGTAAACATCCTTTTCCCTCCATTGATAATGTTCTTTTGGTGAATGGTTTAAAACATAATCTTCTGAGCATAAGTCAATTATGTGACAGTGGATATGATGTTTCTTTTAATAAGAACATGTGTTATGTCAAGAAAAATGATGGATCAACTTTATTCACTGCTAAGAGGCAAAACAATTTATACAAAATTGACTTGGAGGACCTCTCAAATCAAAGTGTCTCATGTTTAGTGTCCATTGAAGATGAACGTTGGATTTGGCATAAAAGGCTAGGTCATGCAAGCTTGAGATTAATCTCAAAGCTAAATAAGCATAACCTCGTGAGAGGATTACCAAACCTTAAATACAAATCTGATGCTCTCTGCGATGCATGTCAGAAGGGAAAACAAGTCAAAGGTTCTTTTGAATCTAAGAATATTGTAAGTACCAAGAGACCACTAGAACTGCTACACCTTGATCTTTTTGGTCCAACAAGGACTGCTTCTATCAGTGGTAAGAAATATGGTCTAGTCATTGTGGATGACTATACTAGATGGACATGGGTTATGTTCCTTGCTCACAAAGATGAGTCTTTCAAGGTCTTTTCTGTATTCTGCAAACGTGTACAGAATGAAAAAGGGATGTGTATAGCTTCAATCAGAAGTGACCATGGGGGAGAATTTGTCAATGAGCTATTCAATGAGTTTTGTGAAGAAAATGGAATTCAACACAACTTCTCAATACCAAGAACACCACAGCAAAATGGTGTGGTAGAGAGAAAGAAGAGATCTCTTCAAGAGATGGCTAGGACTATGCTCAATGACAATTCTGTCCCTAAGCACTTCTGGGCTGAAGCTGTGAACACTGCCTGCTACATTCAGAACAGAATATACATTAGACCTATTCTGAATAAGACTCCCTATGAATTGTGGAAAGGCAGAAAACCCAACATATCTTATTTTCATCCTTTTGGATGTAAATGTTATATTTTAAATACAAAAGATCAACTTGGTAAGTTTGATGCAAAGGTAGACAATGGAATTCTACTGGGATTTTCTGAAACCTCAAAAGGATTTAGAGTGTATAACTCAAGAACTTTAATAGTAGAAGAATCTATACATGTTAGATTTGATGACAAACAGCCTGATAAGAAACTATCAGAGCTAGATGAAAGTTTTGCAGATCTTAACTTAAACATCTCAGGAGAAACAAAAGAAGTTAAAACTGATGATCCAGTTGAAGACCCTTCTCATCAACCAGAAGCATCCACCTCTCAACAAGACAATGCTCAGAGAACTTGACATTTCAAGAATTATCATCCACCGGATCAAATCATAGGAAATCCAAGCGATAAGCTAAGAACCAGATCAACCTTCAGAGAGCAAGAAGACTCTGCATTGGTCTCTGAATTGGAACCAAAGACTGTAGACGAGGCTCTGCTGGACAATGGTTGGATTTTAGCAATGCAAGAAGAGCTAAATCAGTTTGAGAGGAATGAAGTTTGGACTCTGGTAAACCTACCTAAGAATAAATCTGTTATAGGAACAAAATGGGTTTACAGAAACAAGCTTGACGAAAATGGTAAGGTTATAAGAAATAAAGCAAGATTGGTTGCACAAGGTTATTCTCAAGAAGAAGGTATAGACTATACTGAAACCTTTGCACCCGTTGCAAGATTGGAAGCAATCAGAATTTTACTCTCATTTGCTGCACATCATAATATTATGCTTTTTCAAATGGATGTAAAAAGTGCTTTTTTAAATGGTTTTATCAATGAAGAAGTTTATGTGATGCAACCTCCGGGTTTTGAGAGTGAAACCCAACCTGAACATGTATACAAGCTTAAGAAAGCTTTATACGGCCTAAAACAAGCCCCAAGAGCTTGGTATGATAGGCTAAGTTCTTTTCTAATGGATAATGGTTTTGTTAGAGGAAAGGTTGATACAACCTTGTTTAGAAAATCAATTAAATCCAACTTCATAGTAGTACAGATCTATGTAGATGATATTATATTTGGTGCTACTAATGAATCTTTGTGCAAAGAATTCTCAAAGCTAATGCAGAAAGAGTTTGAAATGAGCATGATGGGAGAACTCAAATTCTTCCTTGGACTTCAAGTCAAACAATCTATGGACGGGGTGTTCATCCATCAAACTAAGTACTCAAAGGAACTTCTCAAAAAGTTTAAGATGGATGATTGCAAACCTATGAACACACCTATGCATCCCACGTCCACACTGAACAAAGATGATAAAGAGAAAAAGGTAGATCAGAAGGTATACAGAGGTATGATTGGATCTCTCTTATATCTAACTGCTTCTAGGCCTGATATAATGTTCAGTGTTTGCTTGTGTGCTCGTTTTCAATCTGATCCTAGAGAATCTCATTTATCAGCAGTTAAAAGAATCTTTAGATATTTAAAAGGCACTACTAATCTTGGTCTGTGCTTTAAGAAAGATGGAGATTACAGATTAGTTGGCTTTTGTGATGCTGACTATGCTGGAGATAGAATTGAAAGAAAGAGCACCAGTGGGGGATGTCATTTCATTGGAGCTAATCTAGTATCGTGGTCAAGCAAAAGGCAGAGTACCATTGCTCTATCAACTGCTGAAGCAGAATATATATCAGCTGCAAACTGCTGCTCACAACTTCTCTGGATCAAACACCAATTGGAGGACTACAATGTGTTTGTAAGTAGTATTCCACTAATGTGTGATAATACTGCTGCAATTAATCTGTCTAAGAATCCAATTCTTCATTCTAGGGCTAAGCATATAGAAATCAAACATCATTTTATCAGAGACTATGTGCAAAAGGGTGTTTTTGATGTTCAATTTGTAGATACTGACCATCAATGGGCAGATATCTTTACTAAACCTCTTGCTGAGGAAAGATTTATTTTTATCAGAAAACATCTTAACATGTTGTATGTGGTTTAATATGGTATATGTATTGATTGCATGTTTTATCTGCGCGTCCACTGGTTTTTGGCGTCCAGAGCTCGTGTAGTCTACGCGTCCACTACTGTGGTGTGCCGCGTCCACTACATATGTTTTTATGCGTCCACCCTCAATCCTTTGTGGACCCAATCTTACATACATTTGTTTTTAAAATATTTGCATCTTTATATATCTGAACTCAGTTATCTTAAAACGTTTGTTTTTAATCATTTCCTTGCTGAGTCAGCTACTTCCATCAATCCCATCGTAACCTTTTTACGGTCCCAATATACCAACGCCGTTTTTTCACTAAAGTCTTGTCTAATCAATCTTTTTTTTAATTTCCCTTGAAAACTGTTGGTATTCGGAAACCCTTTAAAAGGTAACTCCTTTCCCTCTGAAAAACTTTTCGCTACTCTTCATCTTTGATAACTTCTCTCTGAAAGTTTTCAAACTCTCCTTCAAACCTAAACCCTTACTCAAGAACTCAACAATGGCTTCAACCTCAACTCCCGAGCCTGCCTATGTTACTGACATCATTAATATCGCTGCTGAACATCATTTCAACTTTGAAATTCTGTGTGAGTATAACTTGGATGTAAGCAAGTTCATCAACGCCGCTGGTTGGGATGGTTTGTTTCTGGAAAAGGTCTCGATTTATCCAGACTTAATAAGGGACTTCTGGAGGAAACCAACGATTACTAAAACTGAGGTAGTAGGGTTTGTTCAAGGCAAGAAGATAACTGTCTCTGAGAAGACAATTTCTGATGCAATCGTTTGTGCTCAAGAGGGTTTAATCATGACAGAAAACTGGGAAGAAGATCTTGGTGGTATAGAAGCCATCGCGGTTACACTGATGCGAGAAGACACAGTGAGGACTCACTCATGGAAGTCATCTGAAATGAAGGATCACATCAGGATTCTTCATCAGATTCTGAACAAGACAGTGCTTCACAAGGCAGGGTCTAAGGACAACCTTTCTGCCCTTCACAAGTTCTGTCTCTGCAACTTGGTCTATGAGACTAAAATAAACCTTCCATGGATCCTGTTTCATCGCTTCAAGGATGCCATTGCTAACAGAGAAACCGCCTCCCACATCACCTTCTCTCATCTTCTATCAAAAGTCTTCAAGCAGCAAGGCTTGTATGACTACTTATATGCAAAGCCTCAAGAAGAACAAGACAAGATCTTTCGTTCGAAGGGGATGCAAGCTGCCATTTTTGGAAAAAGCAACCTAAGTAGCATGCACCTTGACACATACAAGCTTGTTGAAATGTCGAAACAAGAGGAGAAAATGAAGATTAAGGAAGAAGCTGTTGAGGCCAACAATGCAGCTATTCTTGGTCTCAAGAGAGGAACTAAAAGGAAAACTATGGCTGTCAGGAAGCCTGCTCCTAGAAGGCCTACCAGAGGCATTGTTATCAATGAGCCTGGGAATGAGGCCCCTCAACCTGTTCCTCGACCTGCTCCCAAGAGAGCTAGAAAGCTGGTTCTGCCTCAAGATGATGATGAAGATGATAATGTTCCACTGGGAATAGTTTTAAAGAGGAAAGCAGCTGCTGTTGCTGATACTGCTGCTGATGCTGCTGTGCCTACCAAGAGGAGGCAACCTGCAAGGAAAGCAAGAACCTTTGCAGCCTCTGAGGTAAACACATCTTCTGATGTTCCTACTAATGCTGTGAGTGATGATGCCCCTGCTCCGAGTGTAGATTTTTTTGATAATGTATATAGACCTTCTTTACCCACACCCCAACCCTCACCACAAAGAGAACAACCTGACCAAACCTCAAATCCATCTTCACCACAAAATAGCCCAACTCAATTAACCACACCTCAACCTACACCACTCAAAACCCTCTTTCCACCCATAATTCCTGATTCAGATCCTTGGTTTCATCAAGAGGATGATGGAATCTGCAGAGGTGCCCCCTTCCCTAAACAACTAAGAAAACTCTTTCCACCAGTTATTCCCCCATCCACTATTTTTGCCAATAGGTCTGAGAACTGGGCTCAGGTTAAGAGGAATTGGAAAATTCTGTTCCATACTCACCAACCTGACCCTGAAATTAACCTTGAAACTCCTTTAACAAGGTGGTACTCCCATCCAGATTATGACTTTGAACCCTATGAGGAGTATCCCTGGACCACAAAATACCCAAACTCTCAGCCTCCTAAAGGCCCCTTTCCCTCCGAGATGCACAACCAACATGGCCCTCTCCTAACCCATCTACCCCTCAACCGCTTTCCCCAAAGGAAAATTTACCCCAACCTACAAAAAACCCCACCATTGATTCCTCACACTGAAGGGGTAGCAAGGCACATCATTCCTGTATGGGAAACTGATCCCAAAAGGAACCATCTGCCTACTTTACCTGAGAAGAGAGCTCGATCATCTGGGCACATTCCAATTATTCTGGATGCAAACACAAAATGGATGAAATTTGAGCATCCCAGCATCTATGGAAGTGTTTCAGACCCCTTCGCAGATCAACTGATCTACAACATTCTGAAGTGGGAGTTCAGCTACTTCCAGATTGAAAGAGCTGCACGTTGGGTTCCTATCACATGGCTGAGACACCATAAGGAAACTCGAGTAGGCATTGCTCCCTACCCCATCTGTCCAAGGCTTGGCATGATAGACCTCAACAAGGACAAAGACATGAGGCGCAAAAGAAATAAGGGAGTCATGCCTGAAGCTCACTCTGCCATGCTGGACTTGTCTCAGGAACTCTTTGATCCCTCCGAGCTTGACTTCTATCTATATATGGAGGATGTGCAGAAAATTGGAGAGATGAAGGCTGCAAACTTCTGGTTGTCTCACATCATCCACTGCACCAGGGAAGCTTCTTCTTCTGGTTTGACTCAAGAAGAGAAGAAAGAAATTCCTAAGTACAGAGGAAAATGTGGCCTATCCAGAGTAAGGCACATGATCTACAAAGATCTGTGGGGACTTCCTATTACCAGCAGGGATGTGGAGGAAATTATTCCTATCCACTGGGCAAAGGATTTACCTCAGAAACCTGTTATAGTTGTCACTGCACCTCCAGCAACATCTTCCTCTGATCAGGTAGCCCAAGAGTTGATTGTAGAAGGCCCTGAACTTGATGAGCAACAGTCTTCTCAGCCTACTTCAGTTGAACCTCCATCTGCACAAGCTAAGCAGTCAGCTGAGGCTGGTGTCTCTAAGCAAGGAGCTGAGTCTGCTAAGACTTCTTCTCAACCATTAGCTCTTGCTACGGTCAGAACAGCAGCCCAGGCTCAAGACACTGTCTCTGACACTGCTGAGAGCTCAAGACAACTTACCTTGCCACCCAATCTTGAAGACATCATTGGAAAAATTGTTGATGATAAGGTTGGCAAGATAGTTGAGGAAAAGACTGAGCAGATGGCTCAACAGCTTGAAGAAAGGGTGCAGAAGCAAGTTCAAGACTCTCTGGCCCCTACAAATGCAGTGATGAATCAGATGCTGGCTCTAATCTTGGAGTTTCAGAGGAATCAAAATCCACAGCCTAACCAACCACCTCCTCCACCACCTCCTTCCACCTAAAAACTTTTTCTTCTCTGTTTCTTTTATCCTTTTATTGTTTGCTGACAATGATGGTCCACTCCCTTTTACCTTTTTGTCTGATGACAAAATAGGGGGAGAAAGGAAAGAAGATTAAATTTTATTATACAGAGATTTTTAAAAGTACATAGTTGTCTGCATATGCATAAATATATATTCATCTTGCTGTTACTATGCCTTGACACTCTTTTAATGATCTTGCCTCGATAATGCTTTGAATTCTAAATGTTTTATAGGATGCTATCTTGATTTGTTAATCAATATTATTGCATATGAGACTTAGCTTATTATGCCTTAACTGCCTTTATCTGCTGACTGCCTTGTCTTAGGGGGAGCCTTGTAAGCTCTCTTAAACTTTGCAAAATAAATTTAATTAGTTTTTGTCATCATCAAAAAGGGGGAGATTGTTGGAACCAAAATAATTTGGATTAAATAATCTCTAGGTTTTGATGTTAACAATGAGAATTAAATTTGTGTAGCAAAGTGTTAATGCTTTAAATCAAACAAGTGCCTTTAGTCTTAAAGAATCTCTGTTCTTATAAGCTAAAATGTTAAGTCTATTCTCCTTGCAAATCCGCGTCCATTTGTTTTATATTGAATATCTCTTGCTGAAAGAGTGGTCGAGTCCACTCTATCAAGGATCTCCTTTAAACTCAAGTGCCACGTCAGTAGACGAGCGCTTAAATGTTTTCAGTAGACGAACGCTTAAATGTTTTCAGTAGACGGAGAAATTCTCTTGGTGTAGACGAGAGCTTCTCTCAAATAATAACCTTAGTCTGCTTTTGCCACGTCACTGGACGGAGACTTTAGATATCGCAAGTACTGGCAAGACCGATGTTTTATGTAGACGAAGTTTTGGTTGCCACGTCAGTGGACGAAGCCTTAAAACTCTTATTGCTTATCTTGCCTTTACTCTCGTTTGTTGGACGAAGATTTTCTTAAGCATTTATACCAATCTGAACCAAAGCGAATTTATTTCTTATGATTGATATTCATTTTATTTATAATGGTTCTTCTCTTCTTCTATCTTATTGCCTTGTTTCTTTGAGAGAGACATAGTACAAATAAGGACTTGCAAAAAGCAGAATAGTACAATGCAAAACGTTGTGTACCCTGTCACCTTTTACGCTGATATAGTTGGAACTTGTACAAAGGAGGCAAAACTATTTTTCAAGCTGCTTTTGCTCAGAGGTGTGCTTTTACATGCAAGAATTTGTCTCACAGTACAAAGGCCTCAAGCCAGCTGAGTCTCAACGGATATTTACTTGGTTGACTCTATTACTAAACGGGAATTTCAAATACAACCATTGAAGATTCTGAAGAGAAGATCAAGGTCCCTATAAATAGAAGACTAAAGCTTTTGAAGAAACAACTTTTGCACATACAAAGTAATCTCAAGAAATCTCTTGCGAGCATATACTCTCTTATTCATTCAAAAAGCAAAAGTCTGTAATATCACAGTTTGAATATTGCTATAATATTCATCTGATCTTAAACTTTCATACTCTCACATATAGTGAGTTAGAAGATCAAAGAAATCAAAACTCTTTATTAGAGGTAGAGCCTGAAGAGGCTTGGTAAGAAAGAAATACTTGTGAGCCTGGAGAGGTGTTGAATACTTGGTGTAATCTATTTGAAAATAGTGGAAAAATCCTTCAAGTAGAAGGGACTGGACGTAGCTCTTGGTTGGAAGAGAGTGAACCACGATAAAACATCTTGTGTAATTCTTCTAATCCCTTATCTCTTTGGTTTTACGTGTTTATACTAACTGTGGGGATTTGAACTTGAATTTGTTAATCCTTCAAAAGACTTCTTTTCTGTGTGCTTTATTCTGCCTCCTTATTTTTGTGTGAGAAAATCTTTTTGAAAAGGCTGTTTTCGAAAAATATTAACAAACACAATTCAACCCCCCCTTCTTGTGTTTGCCTGTGTCAACTTCAGGATGCACCAAGCCTTGTCTCGAATAAAGTCATGAACAGTAGCATTCAATTTAGGCAAAACAACATTAGATAAAGACAGAATTTCAGAAACTGGTTTGTCCAACCTGCAATCCCTCCAAAAGTTGATAGACTTCCTATCACCTAAGTTCCAGGAGCTGTAGGCTATTGCAGTGTTTATAAATTGTCTAAAACCTGGCCAAATAGAAGATTTAGCATAATGACCAAGAGGTTTGTTAAGCCTTATGAGCCTTGATTTTAGAAGAGCAGACCAGTGATTGGAAGAAGAAAGCATATCCCAACTCAATTTCAGTAAGGCAGACTCATTTATAGACCTCAAGGACCTTAAACCAAGACCATCAGAAATAGTAGGCACACAAGCTTTTTGCCAGGCTACAAAAACAAGTCTTCTCTTATCAATATTACCTGACCAGATAAAATTTCGAATGGATCTATCCAGGGACTTTAATAAGGAGATTGGCCACATGTAGACATGAAAGCTATATATCATCATTCCATGAATTACTGATTTGACTAGCTGGACTCTACCCATGGCTGGCAACATAACACCTTTCCAATTGGACATCTTGTACTTGATTTTATCAACTTTAGGTTGCAGATGAGTTTTTTTAGGTTTACCAAGAAAGAATGGAACACCTAAGTATGTGAAAGGCAAAATGCCACATCTGACACCTAGAAATCTCTTTAGAGAAGATATCCTAGCAGCAGACAGACTACCATTGGCCAGACTCAGCACCATACAAGTGAAACAAGTCCATTAAACACCTTAAATTCCTCTTTGTCCCTTTGCAAAAAACCATGAGATCATCAGCATAAAACACATGAGTAGGAGGGGGGCAGGTCCTAGGGCCTGACATAGGAAGAAGCAGACCAGAGTCAACAAGTTTCAAGATGCCTCTACTGAGAGCATCCTCTGCAAGGCAAAACAGCAAGGGAGAGAGTGGATCTCCTTGCCTCACCCCTCTTTTGCAAGAGAAAAAGCCAGCTGGATGGCCATTCACCAGGATTGACAATCTAGCTGAATTCAAAATAGACTTTAATCCAAGAACAGAAAATGGAATTAAATCCAAAAGCCCGCAACACTTTTAAAAAAAGAGACCAATCTAATGTGTCAAAAGCCTTTTTGACATCCAATTTCAAAGCAACATTACCACCAAAGACCTTGTAGTCCAGCATATTAATTGCCTCTGAGGTACTGTAGATATATTCTGAGATGCTCTTTCCCCTAATAACCCCCTTTTGCTGATCTGAAACAATCCTAGGGGCAATCGATGCTAACCTGTCTGCAATAACCTTGGTAATTATTATGAATTGGAAATTAGCTAGGGCAATCAGCCTGTAATCCTCAACTCTCTTAGCCCCATCAAACTTAGGTATCAGAGTGACAAAGTTTGAGTTTAAATTAGGAAGAAGCCATCCTATTAAGAAAAACTGCTGAACTGAAAGAAAGACATCCATGCCAACGATGTCCCAAAACTTGTGAAAGAAGGCACCCCCAAAACCATCAGGCCATGGGGCACCCGAGGCATTCATGCCAAAAACAGCAGTTTTAACTTCTTCAAAAGATGGTAGACCAGTCAATAAAGCATTATCTTCTGAAGTAACCAAGTTAGGAATCACATTGTCAACAAAGTTTGAACCTGTGCAGTTATTATCCGAGGCATAGAGGGATTCATAGTAGGACAGAACATGGTTTTCAATAGCTTCCTGATTGTCCAGAATAGAATCCCCAACTTTGAGCATCACCATTTGACCTGTTGCATGCCTAATTTTTGATAACTTGTGGAAGTAAGCAGTGTTCCTGTCTCCTTGTGTAAACCATTTGACCCTGGCCTTATCTTTCCAGAAAACCTCTTCTAAAGCAAGAACTTTATGAAATTGACACTGAGCAGCCTTTTCTTTACTGATCAGATCTTCAGAATAACCAAGAGCATCAGTCTCAGAAGGAATATAATCCAAGTTTGCCTGAGCTGTCTTGACTAGCATATGCACATCACCAAAAATCTCCTCATTCCAAACTTTAAGAGCAGCTTTAAAAGCTTTTAATTTCTGAGTTAGAATCAACATAGGACAGCCAAGAAATTCCTTGCTCCAAGTTACCGCAACTAGCCTCTTACAGTCATCATGCTGCAGCCACATTGATTGAAATTTAAAAGGTTTAGGAAAAGAGCTAAAATCAGATTGCATACACATCAGCAGAGGTTGATGGTCAGACTTGACTCTTGTCAGAGTAGTGCAAGAGGTATAATTCCAACAACCAAGCCATGCATCATTACACAAGGACCTGTCCAATCTTCTTTCAGTTAATGAATCACCACTCCTATTATTTGTCCAAGTAAATTCAGAACCAAGGGTTGGCAAATGCTGCAGGCTACAAACATCAGACCAATTTATGAACTCAGAACATGAGACTGATGAGACTATACTACCTCCTCTTTGCTCATGAGAACCCAACATGGAGTTAAAGTCTCCAATACATAACCAAGGGCCATTATTGTTCTGAATAAGAAGCTGTAATTCCCTCCAGAGGTCTCTTCTAATTACATGATTAGTAGAAGCATAAACGATAGCTATGAAAATCTTTTGATTGTTGACAGTTAAAGAAAAGGAAAAAAACTGTCTAGACTTAAAGAAAATATCCACATCAAGATGATCAGCATAGAAACCCCATAGGTTAGGAGCTAGATTACCTCTATCATTAAGACTGAAAGGCTTCATCCTTAAACCTTTCCAATAAGGAGCAGGCACCTGATCTATGTTGATCCAAGGCTCAGCCAAAAAAAAGGAAATCAGGTTTATGACTGATACATAAATTTATGAGAGCTTGCCTAGAAGAAGAATTGGCAAAGCCTCTAATGTTCCAGTATATCAGATTCATATCACAAGGTGATGGAAGTAGACACAGCCCTTGATCGGGTGTTGTAGTGATCTGCTTGTTGGACAACCTTCTTTTTATGTCTCAGTTTCTTTTTCTGAGATTTGGAGAGAGCATGCTGAAAATTCTCTTCATTATCCACCTTATCAGTTGTAGGATCATCCTCTACAACATCATCACACCAGAATTTTCCAACTATCTTTAGATCCTGAGAAATGGCAATAGGAATGTGTCCAGCATCCATGGGAGGGGGAGTGAAAGGATCTCCAGCAGAACCCGAAGACTGAACTTGAGATTGAGCAGAGTGAGAGGCAACTTCTGGGTTGAAATCAGATTTAGCTAAATCAGAAACTATCTCTTTACTAGGAGGTTGGGAAACATAAGTAACCTGTAAATGACTGGATGACTGATGACCACCTACAGAAGCAGACGACTCAGTAGCTTTCAACTCCTTGTTAGAATTATCAGAAACCTCAATAAATCCTAGAAGAGGATTAACACATTCCTAATGCATAGGGACATTGTTCACACCAATAAAGCAGGACCTATCTATAGGTTCCTCCACAATGGACAATAGGTTATTTTCAACCATAATTTACTTACCTTTATCAACAGCAGCACCCAAGACATTAGGATTTGACTGGTTGATATTCCTAGGACCATCAGTTAGCCCCTGATCACCTACTGCAAGCATATCATCACAATTAGGCTTATGATGATCATGCCTATCAGCCTTCTCTTCATCAAGAACATGACAATTCTCATCTGCAGCATTGTTTTTTGGGACATAAACTTTCCTGGTATGAGGTTTCCGAATATTATCTTTAACAACTTCTGGCATCACAGGAACCTTCTTTTTACAATTACCTAGGGAATGACCAATCATCTTGCAATTGGAGCAGAAAGTCGGGAGCTTTCATATTCTATCTGAACAAAAAAAGCAAGGTCTTTCCTCTCAACCATCAGTTTATCACGCAACTGTGAAGATAGGTCCAAATCCATCAAGATTCTTGCATAGTGACCCAAGGTTTTATTCTTGGTTGCATCATCCAAAGAGAGGGGAGTACCTATGCCCCTGGCTATTGAATATAGTATTCTTGGCCTCCAATATTCTTGTGGAAGACCAAAAACTCTAATCCAACATTGCACATTTGTTTGTCTCACAAGTAAAGGATTGAAGTCAGGAGTCCATGAGAACAATCTTAAGACACCTGGTTGAAGATTCCAGGAGCCAGCTGCAAGGATTCTACGCATATCCTCTATAGAAGAGAAGGAAAATTCGAAAAAAACTCTACCTATCGGGGTAATTTTCCACTGTGCAATCGGACTCCATAGGGTTGCTAACTTAGCCTTCAAGTCATTAGTTTTGATGGGGGTGTCTCCTTTGGATAGCAATAATCTACCATGTAAGTTATTTTTAGAGGCCTCTAAACCTGCAAGATATTCATCCTCCGGGATGATGATCGTGACTTCCTTATTCTTGATACAAGGAATATGAAGCTGACTCATTGGGACAACACAAGCATTATTGAGCGCTTATGCAAAGGATTTCTTTTGTGGCAGCAACTTATCCATGAGAGGAGGATTCTGATGGGAGGAAGGAGAGGGAAAGGAAGAAGAAGGAGGGGGAAAGGGGCGAGAGACTCTGGGAACAAGCATTGCCATGGTGCAACATCTATGGTGTCTCATGCAAACCCTAACCCTAGCAGAGCATTGGTTTTTTTTCCTTCAAAATTAACCTACACAATTTGAAAATATGTTCAAATCCTCCCATTGTCTACATAAAGAAGACTTTGAAGATATTTGCAGAGAACAAGAAGAATAGAAAAGCATTAACTCTACACATTCAAAGCTTGCAATAACTCTGCATTTATTCTTTCTTTCTTTCATTGATTATACTTCTCATTCAATCATTTGTATTTATTAAAAAAATTATTTCACAGTCATACAAAACCTACATTGATATTCTCTCTATGAGCAGAAGAAGAAGCGAAGCTACAACAATCCCATTCCTTCTTATCTACGTAAGAAATAGAATAGAGTTTAGCTAGCTTTCCGTAACGGGCTACTAACTACGACTTTGCTTCCCTAGATTAGCAGCACGTCGAAGGTCTTCGTCAGGTGTCGGAATCACATTTAGATTGTGGTCTATGAACTCAATACCATAAAGAAGCAACGAGCAACTGAAAGAATAGAGGGAAAGTAGCATTGCTTTCACACTTCTCTCTTCGTCATTCTAAAGCAAGGAATGAAGTAGCCCGTATAGCAAGAAGGAAGGGTATAGGAAATGCAATGAACTTCATCGTAATAGATAGATCATAATTTAATGGGTCGAACTCGTCTATTTAGAGTAACCCATCTATGCCTACTCTACTAATGATGACATCTAATTAATAGAATCTTCATAAATAAATAGTAGGCACGATGCCAATTCCACTCCATTATGAGCTTTCCTAATTCTCCTAGTTGTGCCTAATGATTCGAGGAATGATAATGACGGCTACGAAGTAAGCCAAATAAGAGCTAGCAACTGTTGCCTTAAAAACAGATGTCTTTAAGCTTGTGCAAGTATACACAAATGCCACAAGTAATATAGAAACTAAGTTCAGATATCGTTCCCACAGGGATTATAATGGTGCAACAAATTCCAAAACAGATTATATGTTCTAGGAGTTAGGAATGGTAACCAAAAATTATGATGACTGTGCAAGTACAAATAAACACACTTGGAAATAAACAATGAAAATAAACTGTAAACAGTGAAGAGATTTTGTTTTTAAATATGGAGAAAATAGCTCTAGGTATGCTGCAGCAAAAATCCTGCTTAGCGTATACTATGCTCTGAATATGCTCTAGCATCTAACTCCAGGAAGTAAAAGTATGTTTTCCAACACTTAAGGGTTAGGTTCATTAACTGTTTTCTATTCCTAGATTCAGATTAATTACACCACCCTCTTAATAAGCATGTTCCATCTAGTTTAGATGCCTGGATAACTATTCATAGCCTATCCAACATCATTTAATTTTCCAATTAATGATTTATCCTCTATCTTTTATCAATTTTCACTTACTTTATTCTTCCAAATCAAGCAAGCTAAATATCTAATTAAGTTGATCACTCTTAATCAAATAACAGTATGCACGTGACAAAAGAAGATGAAGAACATATTCATTTGCATAACTCAGCTAAGCATTCATTACCCTTGCATACCAAAAGCTTAGAAGCTTTTAGCTCATAGTGAGCTTACAAAGAACAAAATGGTAAAATAAAAAGAAAGTCATTACAATGGTAAGAACAAATTAAAAGCAGCAGCATCAGCTGGAGGAAGAAGAAGACAGCGCAGCCTCCAAAAAAAGACAAGGTATTTTGTAATAAAGTCAGAATATCCTCACTATGGTTTCCCTAAATGCTTATATAGCACCCTATTCTCTTTCGTTCCTTTTTGGGCCAACAACAAAAGTAATATTAAAATAAACCCTGGCCCAATTCCAGAAAAGTGGGGCGTCAGATCCCTAGGCGCGTGTGAATCCGCAAATGGCAGTGCCAGCGCCTACAAGGAGAGAGAAAGAGTGTCCTTGTCAGCTTTGTCCTTTAGCGCAGAACCACTGGAAAGTAGCCCTTGCTGCAACAATCAATAGCTTATTCACCCATGCTTCAGTTCTGCTCCAGCAAGTTTACTGCATATGCAGACACAGAAAATTGAGACAATGATGAAGCATTCAAAAGCAACTAACTGATATTAACAATGCTTCACACAAATATTCACAAAACAACATTTTCTACCAAAGTCAAGACTCAACACCTCAAAGATAGCAACAATTAAGAGAGAAAAGGGTTAAATAACTCTTCATTAAAAGAGTTATCACACCCCCAAACTTAAACCATTGCTTGTCCTCAAGTAATGCAACATAATTACATGAAAAACCAAAAGAACTCAATTTGCAAAATGGCATGCATGGCTCACCCAGATTTCTGCATTCTTTTAACAGCTCAGAATTCCATTCATACCTTCCTATCAAAATGCACTTCCTATCCTGCTCAAACTAATAACTGCTACAAAACTGGTTTCAGACAGATTAACATGTGCTGCAGCACTCTCTCTCAGAACAGTTGGTTCTGCTTCTCACCCTCTCATCAGACTCTCATTCTCACCACAAACATGCATCTCTGATCTAAACTTGATAAGATTCTATCACAATAAAAAACATCACAAAATTACACATAGCAAGAGGTCTTTTATGGTTGTAACAGGGCTTAGGACAGGTGGGATTAAGAAATTTGGGTAAGTAGCTATTCTCAAGGTAGAGCAAAAGGATGCTTTTCAATTCAGCTCACAATTCCCGTTGTTCCTACAATCCACACATTTGTTTCTTCCTTTCCTCACTAAGATCCCAGTTTATTGTTTTTGTTGTGAACAAAAAATAGATTGTTGTTAACTTTCAGAATTTTATTTGTTCTTTGTTCTCAATTTAATTTTTTTTTAACATATATAAAATAGGGGAATTTTGCAGCTTCATTTCTTTCTTTCTTTTTTTTTTACATTTGAGATTTCCTTTCTTCTTTGCTGCTTCCCCCCTTTTATTTGTAAAGCCTTGCAGCTGCATAAGTGTTGCAGCATAGCACCCCCAAACTTAAATTGGTGCTTGTCCTCAAGCCACCCCCAAACTTATCTCAGAACCTAGATACAAAAAGTATCCTTAAGCTCCACCTATTCAGGTATTCTTTGTTTTTCCGGTTAAGGGCTTGTAACGTGCTAGTTTTCTCAATAAAGGGCTAAGGCTCAAAGGGGTAACACTAAGGACATATAGATTGAGAGCGTTGGCTGTTTAGGCACTAGCTAACAAATGTGTGTGCAATCATGTGTGTTCAGATCAAACAGAAACAAAGCAAGCCTTACAGAAAATGCATGAGTGTGGTTTATATGCACAGTGTAATTTTGTCACTCAGGCTCACATTTATATGTTCATGCTGCAGCACATTTATCCTCTGTCCTAATCAGTGGTGCATCAGTGCTAGTGATCACAGTCAAGTTAGTGCATTGAGTTATTCAATGAGAGTTTCATTTCAAGATTTGAGATCAAGCATAGCAAAAGAGGCCATAGGCCAATTTCATTTAATCTTTAATCATATGGAATCAAAGGGTGGCTCATGCATGGCCATTAATCAAGCAGGAATTTAATAACAATCATGGCCCTAATGGCCCTACTAACAAACAAACACACAGGTCTTAGGGACGACTACTTGCAGATAAGTAAAAAGAAAACATAATGCTAGGAATGGTGTGGAAGGTTTTAATGTGTATCCTGTTATAGGTGTGGCTTTTTTTCAAGCCTGAGGAGCTCAGACATGTAAACTCTTCCTGGTGTCTCCACTTTTAGTGGAAGGCACCTTGCCTTGTGTTTCTCGTGTGACTTGGACATCTTCCTCTTCTTCATTCTCTTCCTCTTGATCTACTCCTTCCTCTTCTCGATTTCCTCTTCAGCTTGCTCTTCTTCATCCTGTTCTTCTTCTTCTTCTTCTTCTTCTTCTGCCTCTTCTTCAGCTTGTTGTTCCTCTTCTTCCTCCTCTCGTGCTGCTGCAACCTTTTCCTTCTTAATCATAGCTGCAGCTCTTGGCACAACAATCTTTGCTCCCTTAGAGAGAGGGATTATGTCCTCCTCCTCTTCATCTGCTGCTGCAACATAAGCAGCAACAATCTGCATCACCGGACTCTCCTTATCAGCAGCTAACTTGGTGCTTTTTGTTGCTTTAGAAACTGGAGGGTAAGTCTCTGCTTTGAAAGGAGGAGAGGAGGGTATTTTTGCTGATACTGCAGTACGAGGCCTTTTAGTGCTCCCCTGATCTTGCTGGGAGACTTGAGAGGCAGAGGTGTGAGAGGCAGACTTCTTCTTCTTTGGCTCTACGGCCACAATATCTTTTTGCTGCTTGGATGGGGGAATACCCATCCAATCTTGATCAGATGCAGAGCTGTGAGTAGCGTTGAGGTTGGACTTCTCAGGATTTACAGAAACTGGATCAGAAACAGTGTTGTAGGGTGGTGCAGGGGCATCTTCTTCAAAAGGGGGCAAGATTTCTTGTGGGAACTGGGGAATTGGACTCTCAAGCTTCCAGTTGTTGATCTTCATGCTCTGCTTCTCCCATTGATATTTGCAAAAATAGAACTGTCAGAAAGCTTGCTCCTTTTGTATGTGTTGCTGCAGCATGGTGGTCAGTTGATCAACTTTATGCTCTAGCATCCTAGAGCGATCCTGCTGCTCTGGGGTGCTTGATCTGAGAGGTTTGGCTCCACTAGCACTGGCTTTTTCTGAGTTGGAGTACATTCTCAATACACAACACATGTCAATAGGGGCTTTGTTTGGTTCTAATCCTTCCCCAGGATTATACTCCACTCCTTGTTCCAGACACAGATCAGTGATAAGACAGGTGAGGATTAGATTACCTTGCTGTTTCATGGCACAACTTGACATTTGATGTTTGAGTATCTCCCCCACAGTGAATTTCTTTTTGTTCATGATACAATGAGAACTAGGCGTTCTTTATCCACTACCTCCAGATGAGCAGTAGGGGAGAGGGAGTATCTGAGGAAGTGGTACCAAATTTTTGCCAGGGGCTACAGCATGGATCGAGGTAACTTGAGTTGGCCTTCAGCTTGCTGTATGAATTCTGCACCAGGGAGGACCAAATCCTTCTTCATCTGCTACAGTTTAGCTGGAGTAGCACCCTTCAATATCTGTTGGTACTCATTCTCCACATCTTCCAGCCCTAGGTGCTGATTGATGGTCTTGGTTGAAAATGACACTTTCCCTCCTCGGATCGCCACAAAGGTTTGGGCTTCAGAAGCAATATTCGCATAAAACTCCTTTACCATCTGGGTGCAGAAACCATCTGGATGATCAGAAAAAATTATCCACTTGTGTGCCTCTGTTATTTCCACTAGCTTTGGAAATAATCCCCAGTTCACCCATTTTCCATACTTGAACCCCTTTTCCTGGTGGAGGTTACGGTTGATTGTCTCTTTCTCATACTTCTCTTGTGCTTCCTCACTGGTCCAGGTGGTTAGGTTTTCTTTTTGGGCAGAGGAGGTGGGGTCAGCATTCTTGATGGCTTTGTGTTTCCCTCGGCTCCCTTTTTTAGCAATCATGGTGAGTATGTGGGTTAGGTTCGAGAAGGGAGAGGTAAGAAATTTAGAGGTTAGGGTTTCTGAGGTTGAGGAAGAAGAGAGAAAGGTTTACGAGTTCATAGTGGGAGAGAAGAAGGATGAGTGGGCTATTTAATGTGTCAGGAGGGAGGTATGGATTGGTTACTGGGAGTGGTAGACGTGGGGGAGAGGGAAATTAAGAGGAGAGAGAAAAGGAAATCTTGCGGTTAGGGATTGATTATGGGAGAACGTGATCTTCTCTCTCCACATCCCACTTTTGTCACCATTTCAAAATGATTTAAAAAGAAAACTATCCAACTTACACTCTATCCCACAACGGACAAATCTGAGCTGTCCCCACCTTACACTTTTGTCAGCAGTTGATCCTTGTCCCATTCTCAGCATTTTGGGAGCATGATGTAGCATTGCTCCAGAGCAACCCATTATCTTGCTGTGCTACAGCATGGACTCACTTCTTCCTCTTTTTCTGCTTCTTTATTCAACAAACTAAATATTCTTTATTTATGGGCTGCCTCCCATGAGCGCTTGGTTTATCAGGTCCTCAGCCAGACCCTGTTGCACTTCATTCCATGTCATCAAGGGTGGTGGTGACCTTCATTCTGTCCAAAGGCTCACCAAAATAATGCTTGATTCTCTGGCCATTAACCTTGAACTCCCTGCCACTGGCAGCATCTAGCAAATCTACAGCCACATGTGGATAAACTTTCACAATTTTAAATGGGCCAGACCACCTTGACTTTAGCTTCCCTGGAAAAAGCTTCAGCTTGGAATTGAACAACAGCACTTGCTCTCCATCATTAAAGGATCTGTGATGGATTCTCTTATCATGCCAAGCTTTAGTTTTTGCCTTGTATGCTTCAGCATTTTCATAGGAAAACAATCTGTTCTCTTCCAGTTCATTAAGCTGCAACTTACGTGCTGCTCCAGCAGACTGAAGATCAAAATTCAGTTTCTTGATTGCCCAGAAAGCCTTGTGCTGCAATTCCAGGGGTAAATGGCAAGCTTTGCCATACACCAACATGACATTCCCTGGCAAGCTTTGTGGATGGTAGGCTGTGGCTACTTTATGCTTGACCCCATATTTTGTAAGTAATTTTGAGAAAACTTGGTTGCAAAAGTGGGTACCTTCATCACTAATGATAGCTCTAGGGGGTTCCAAATCTAGAAAATATATTTTTTTTGTAAGAATTTTGTCACCAGCCTAGCATCGTTTTTTATTGTTGCCACAGCCTCCACCCATTTAGACACATAATCAACAGCTACCAGAATATAAAGGTTGCCAAAGGAAGGGGGAAATGGTCCCATAAAGTCAATACCCCATACATCAAAAAGTTAAATTTCTAAAATCGTGTTAAGGGGCATTTCATTTTTGTTAGACACATTTCCTACCCTTTGGCATCTGTCACAGTGTTTAACAAATTCATGTGCATCTTTAAATAGAGTAGGCCAGAATAAACCTGATTGGAGCACCTTGGTTGCAATTCTCATGCCACCAAAATGTCCACCATATGCTGCAGCATGGCACTGGGTCAGTACATCCTGAACCTCTTCATCTGCAGCACATCTTCTGTTCAGATTGTCTGGGCACATCTTGTAGAGGTATGGTTCATCCCAGAAATATTTTTTTGCTTGATAGAAGAATCTCCTTTTTTGTTGAGAGTTCAAGTCTGGGGGAACCACACCACTAGGTAAAAAGTTGCAGCATCCTGTATTGCTAGCAATTGTTCATTAGGGAAAGATTCATCAATGGTTATTCCCTTAGATGCTGCAACATCCTCTGGTAGCCTTGAAAGGTGATCAGCTACTTGATTCTCCACTCCTTTCTTGTCTCTGATCTCTAAATCAAATTCTTGCAAAAGAAGCACCCACCTTATGAGCCTTGGTTTAGCATCCTTCTTGTCAATTAGATATTTGATGGCTGAGTGGTCAGTGTATACTACCACTTTTGTACCAACAAGATAGGATCTAAACTTCTCAAAAGCAAATACCACAGCTAGCAGCTCCTTTTCAGTGGTGGGATAATTAATTTGAACATCAATCAAGGACTTGCTTGCATAATAGATAGGGAACACCTTGTTGTGCCTCTGTCCCAATACTGCTCCCACAGCAAAGTCACTTGCATCACACATAAGCTCAAAAGGCTTCTCTCAATCAGGTGGAACAATGATAGGTGCAGAGATGAGGGCCTTCTTTTGGAGTTCAAATGCCTTCAGACATTCAGCTGTGAGTTCAAAAACTCTATCATGCTCCAGCATTTGACACAGTGGCTTAGAGATCTTGGAGAAGTCCTTGATAAATCTTCTATAGAAGCCATCATAGCCTAAGAAACTTCTAATTTCTCTTACATTTGTGGGGGGAGATAGTTTTTCAATAACCTCAACCTTTGCCTTATCCACCTCAATACCATTTCTGGAGATTCTATGCCCCAACACAATTCCTTCTGTTACCATGAAGTGACACTTCTCCCAATTCAGTACAAGATTGGTTTCCTCACATCTGTCAAGCATCTGCTCCAAGTTCAACAAACAACTGTGGAAGGTTTCTCCAAAGACTGAAAAATCATCCAAAACACTTCTATGGATTTCTCAATCATATCTGAAAATACAGCCATCATACATCTTTGGAAGGTTGCTGGAGCATTACACAGGCCAAAAGGCATTCTTCTGAAAGCAAATGTGCCATAAGGACAAGTGAAAGTTGTTTTCTCCTGATCTTCTGGTGCTATAGCAATCTGATTATACCTTGAGTAGCCATCCAGAAAACAGTAGTATTCCTTACCAGCTAATTTGTCCAACATCTGATCAATGAATGGCAAGGGAAAGTGATCTTTTCTTGTAGCTTTGTTCAATTTCCTATAGTCCATGCAGATCCTCCAACCAGTTACAGTTCTTGCTGGGATTATCTCATTCTTGTCATTAGATTATCTCATTCTTTTCATTGGTGATGACAGTTACACCCCCCTTTTTAGGCACACACTAGATTGGACTTACCCAAACACTATCTGAAATAGGATAAATAATCCCTGCATCCAACCACTTAATGATCTCCTTTTTAACCACCTCCTTCATGATTGGATTCAACCTCCTTTGACTTTCAATGCTATTCTTTGAGCCTTCCTCCAAGAGAATTTTGTGCATGCATATTGATGGACTAATCCCCTTAATATCTGCTATTTGCCAACCTATTGCTTTTTTGTGTCTTTTCAGAGCAGTTAGCAATTGTTCTTCTTAGGAACAGTTTAGTGAAGCAGATATTATTACAGGTAGAGTATCATTATCACCAAGGTAAGCATATTTCAAATGACTTGGTAATTTTTTTTGTTCCAGAGAAGGAGGCTTTATAATGGAAGGAATGTTATCTTTAAAAGCATCATCAGTTACCTCCAATGATTCATATTTTCTGGTCCACAATTGTTGAACAGCCTTACAGTCTGAGGATTCTCCAACTTCTTCATGAAAGGAGTTTTCAGCTTCCCCTGATGCTGCAACATTACTATCATCAGGCTGATCCTTCAAGAAGTATTGTTACACCAGCTCATCAAATGATTCTATGAAGGAGCATTCCTCCATTCCTTCATCTGGATACTTGAGGGCATTAAAATCATTAAATGTGATTTTCTGATCATTAACCCTCATTATGAGTTCTCCCTTTTGCACATCAATCAAAGTCTTCCCTGTTGCTAGGAATGGCCTCCCAAGAATAATAGGGACCTCCCTGTCTGCCTCAAAATCCAAGATGATGAAATCCGCAGGGAACACAAATTTATCAACTTTAACCAATACATTTTCAATCTTCCCCTCAGGATAAGCAATAGATCTGTCAGCTAACTGAAGTGTAACAGAAGTAGGCCTAGCCTCTCCAATTCCTAGTTTTCTGAAAATTGACATGGGCATAAGGTTGATGCTTGCTCCCAAGACACATAAAGCTTTGCCACAGTAAGTATCTCCAATTGAGCAGGGTATAGTGAAGCTTCCAGGATCCTTCATCTTTTGTGGAACCTTGTTCTGTAGCATCATGCTGCATTCTTCAGTCATGGCCACTGTTTCAAATTCTCCCAATCTCCTCTTCTTGGTTAGCACATCCTTCATGAACTTTGTATAATTAGGCATTTGTTGCAAAGCTTTCACCAAAGGTATGTTGATATGAAGCTGCTTCAACACGTCCAGAAACTTATTGAACTACTTTTCTTGATGGACTTTTCTTAATCTCTGAAGGAATGGTGGAGGTGGCCTTTCTAGAATTAACTTAGGAGTATCATGTGATGCTGCAGCCCTGGGTATTTCTTCAGCAACTGCAGGTTGTTCTGTTGCAGCATTTTCCTTTACTGCTCTCTTCTCAGGTTCTGCCTTCTGCACCTCTGGTCTCTTCTTTGGCTCAACAATCTCTACAACCTTGCCACTTCTCAGGTGTATAGCTTTACATTGTTCATTTCCTACTCCAGAGCTTGAGGCCTTTGGATCTTCAGTTGCTGCAGGTAATGTGCCAATCTGCCTTGAGTTAAGAGCATTGGAAAGCTGTCCCACCTGAGTTTCCAAGTTTCTCATTCCAGCCTTGGTCTTTGTCATGAATGCTTTCAGAACAAACTCTAGAGATGGTTCAGAAGCTTTCTATTGGAATGGTTGCTGTTGCTGAGGTGTCTGTTGCCTAGGTTGTTGCTGCTGGTTGTAACCAGGGGGTGGATTCATAGTATAACTGTAATTTGAATATGACAGATTTGGATGCTTCTATTTCCAACATAGTTAACTAAAGCTGGGTTAACAGAGAAATTCTCAAAGAGGTGCTCTCCACCACAATATACATAAGAAACAGAATCAGTATTGTAGATCTGTTCTTGCACCATTGCTTCAGTTTTGATACGTGGAGCCATAGAATTGCCTTGACTTCCCATGGTCATCCCTTTTACCAGATTAGTCAAAGCATGCATTTGTGCAGACAATACAGATTCTTCACTTACTTCATAAACCCTTGCTACAACATTTACCTTGCCAGGAGCAAGTCTAGTTGATGGCCACTGATAGCTGTTAGCAGCAATCCCTTCTATCAGAGCATGCGCCTCATTATATGATTTGTTGAGCAGGCTGCCTCTAGCTGAGGCATCAAGCATCATCCTTGAACCAGGTAGGATACCATTGTAGAAGTGTTCCATTTGGATACATATTGGGATACCATGATGAGGGCACTTCTTCAACAGTTGTTTGAATCTCTCCCAAGCTTCAAATAAAGGCTCATCTTCATGTTGCTTGAAAGAGGTTATATCTGTTCTCATCCTTGCACTCATTGTAGGTGGGAAGAACTTGACTAAGAACTTTTCAGCTAATTTGTTCCAAGTGTCAATTGAGTTGGCATCCAAGGAATTCAACCAATTCTTAGCCCTTCCTCCCAAAGAAAATGGGAACAGTCTCAGTCTAAATGCATCATTAGTGATGCCTGGGATCTTGAAGTTACTTACTACATCCAAGAACTGTTTCAGATGCAGGTGAGGGTCTTCTGTTGCAGACCCATTGTATTGTCCCATAGCTTGTAACATCCGGAACATTACGGGCTTGAATTAAAACTGAGGTGCAGTAATTGGAGTCCTCACTATCCCAGTGTTCATAGCTTCGGGGTCAAATACATCATACCCCCTGATAACACAGTTTCTGTCATTGGCCATAGCCATACTGTCTTCTGGCACTTCTTCAGCCATTTCTGAACCAGCGGGGGACAGTGCTTCAGTGGATTCTGGTGTGGAGTTGGTTGGAGTGTTCAGAACCAACTCAGGAACAGGCTGGGATGGGTAACTTCTCCTAAGCCTTCTGAAAGTTCTTTCTATCTCTGGATCAAGTCTGTAATCAGGTTACAAGAACCTGCGCATACAGTTTCAGTAACCTGTGCTACAGCAAGTCACACAGAGTATTAGATCTTCAAACTTTAGAACTAATAATCTGAGAACAGAATTCTAACACCATTAACAATCCCCGGCAATGGCACCAAAAGCTTGTTGCCTTAAAAACAGATGTCTTTAAGCTTGTGCAGGTATACACAAATGCCACAAGTAATATAGAAACTAAGTTCAGATATCGTTCCCACAGGGATTATAATAGTGCAGTAAATTCCAAAACATATTATATGTTCTAGGAGTTAGGAATGGTAACAAAAAATTATGATGACTGTGCAAGTACAAATAAACACACTTGGAAATAAACAATGAAAATAAACTGCAAACAGTGAAGAGATTTTGTTGTTAAATATGGAGAAAATAGCTCTAGGTAAGCTGCAGCATAAATCCTGCTTAGCGTATATTATGCTTTGAATATGCTCTAGCATCTAACTCCAGGAAGTAAAATTATGTTTTCCAACACTTAAGGGTTAGGTTCATTAACTGTTTTCTATTCCTAGATTCAGATTAATTACACCACCCTCTTAATAAGCATGTTCCAGCTAGTTTAGAAGCTTGGATAACTATTCCTAGCCTATCCAACATCATTTAATTTTCCAATTAATGATTTATCCTCTATCTTTTATCAATTTCCACCTACTTAATTCTTCCAAATCAAGCAAGCTAAATATCTAATTAAGTTGATCACTCTTAATCAAATAACAGTATGCACGTGACAAAAGAAGATGAAGAACATATTCATTTGCATAACTCAGCTAAGCATTCATTACCCTTGCATACCTAAAGCTTAGAAGCGTTTAGCTCATAGTCAACTTACAATGAACAAAATGGTAAAATAAAAAGAAAGTCATTACAATGGTAAGAACAAATTAAACGCAGCAACAGCAGCTGGAGGAAGAAGAAGACAGCGCAGCCTCCAAGAAAAGACAAGGTATTTTGTATTAAAGTCAGAATATGCTCACTAGGGTTTCCCTAAATGCTTATATAGCACACTACTCTCTTTCATCCCTTTTTGGGCCAACAACAAAAGTAATATTAAAATAAACCCTGGCCCAATTCCAGAAAAGTGGGCGTCAGATCCCTAGGCGCGTGTGAATCCGCAAATGGCAGTGCCAGTGCCTACAAGGAGAGAGAAAGAGTGTCCTTGTCAGCTTTGTCCTTTAGCGCAGAACCACTGGAAAGTAGCCCTTGCTGCAACAATCAATAGCTTATTCACACATGCTTCAGTTCTGCTCCAGCAAGTTTACTGCATATGCAGACACAGAAAATTGAGACAATGATGAACTATTCAAAAGCAACTAACTGATATTAACAATGCTTCACACAAATATTCCCAAAACAACATTTTCTACCAAAGTCAAGACTCAACTCCTCAAAGATAGCAACAATTAAGAGAGAAAAGGGTTAAATAACTCTTCATTAAAAGAGTTATCAGCAACTGTCATACTAACTATAATAAAGGCATTCACAACTAGATCCAAGTTAATCTAACTCATGTTCTATTCACTCAATTCTGAAATCTTGGATGTTCTATCCGGTCCAGTCCAACTGATCTACGAGGGTCGGGTGCTTGCTGCATATTTATGGAGTTTAGCGATTTTCTACTCTGGCTCGGTTGCATGGAGCTGAATTTAAGGTTCTCTCTCGGCTTAACCGTATGCTTTCTCCTCGATACAGATGATTGAAGGCTGTATGGGATAGGGTAGGTATGCCATTTGAATTATGGTTAGATCGTGGTCTCCCTCTACATCCTTATCTGCATGGATATCTTTTTGATATTTTACTATTAAAAAAAGATAAGTAACTGTAATTGCTATTGAATCTCCGATTATAGAATAAGCGGATTCTAAAAATAAAAAAAATAAAATTCTTCTTTGACGGCAGGAACACATTCTGACTTGAAGTTGAAAGATGCAAAGTCAAGAATAATTCAAGTAGTGAGACATCAATTAGCCTTCTATTTATTCTAATACTCGAGTGATTCATTGAAGCCTGAGAAAAGTGGCCTTTGAGCCGAAGATGCAAATCCAGACCAAAAGATTCCAGTCGGACCTGAATCAGGAAAAGAAAGCGTACCAAATGAAAACCCCGAAACTTCACTTAAAGCTATATCTTAAATAGAATAAAGCGAAGGGAGTCAACTTCCCACTTCCCTTCCCCACCCCAGTAGGGGTGGCCTCGTCCTCTTCCTCAGGTAGGAGAGACTACACCTTTCAAAAGGAGAAACTTAGAAAATAAATAGAATAAAAAAGGCCATCATTAATGCGAACAAGGCAATAGCCTTGGCTAGAGCAAAGCCCATGATTGCATATCCGAATAACTATTTTGCCAATGATGGATTTCTTGCCACGGAATGAATTAAGGAACTGAATACGTTTCCAATGCCTACAGCAGCTCCCGCTGAAGCAATTGTAGCAGCTCCGGCACTAATTAATTTTGCACCTTCTAACATCTCGAATAAGGTATTGTCACTCACGCTTTTTCATTCACGATTTTATTTTCTCGTTGCTTCTTCTCCTCATTCCTTTTCTCTTGGACATTTCACTAGAAATGCAATCAATGCATTCATTCTTTTCGATCTTATAATCAGATAGACAGAACACTCACCCAATTTTCATGAATAAAGAAAGGGATAAACAATGACATTTGTGAACTCGGGCAGGCTGAGGGCATACCTCTGCCCTAAGCTAACATCTTTCTTCTCTTACGAAATTTCGATTTAAGTTAGAAGAAAGGCATGGGAGAAAGAATTCAAACAAAGCATGATTTTCGATTCGATATCCGACTCGGGGGCGAACACCCCTTTTATGCCCGTCGCCTATGTTGAACGAGATATATTACCTTACAAATGGAGCCTTTGCGTAGGAACCACGTGTTAACACCCTTGTTGGGAGATGAAGTCTTAATTAGCGAGATTTGTGTAGGCCCAATTAGACCCAGGGGCTACCAATGCCTAGCCAATTTCCATAATGTAGAAAAAACATTGGCATTGCCCTAGAGACGTTTAGCTCTCAATGCACTAGTGGAACGCCATAAGAAGGGATAGTTGACTTCCGTAGTTCTACACAGTCTAAGTTGAATCTCCAAGGCACTATATTGTAATTGTCTCGTGCCTTATGGACACTCAGGGCTACTCAGTTGTTGAGAAAAGGATGACAAGGATTTCTAACTTCAATGCGCGATCTTACGGTGGAAACTCGAGCACTATAAGATGCTTATATAATTCAGGATTCCCGGATATGTTCCCGAAGGAATTGCCGATGCCTATTGAGTGAGTAGTAGAGTTTGCTATCGTTTTGGTTCCGAAAGCGGGACCCCCTTCTAAGACCCCCTATGGAAAGGTATAGCAAGTGCATTGAATGAGTATTAGAGACCGATCATCTGATACTAACTGGGAAATAATCTTGAGCATAAGAATGAATGTTTGGGACCGGTATATGATATGTATCGATGATTGAATGAAGCTACTATTAAGGACATGTAACTGCTATTTAGAATATATGACTTATTCAATTAGTCGTAAGGAGCCCGATATTTCTAGGAGCGACTTTTGTACGGAGTTGATCCTTGCACCGAACTCTAAGTGCTAGTTGAACCTTCTTTGGTCGACCCTCTCTTTCACCTAGTACTTGTACTACAAAAAAAAAAAAAAGACTGCTATTACAAATGGCATCAGGTCGCTTTTGCTCAGTTCAACCATCGGCTATTACAGGAAAGACTTCTGGTGTGGGAGGAGTGGCTTAGACTGTCTCACCATCGGCAATTGCTGCTATCTCACTCGAAGTGCAATCATCTCTCTACGCTATTTCCTCTTTTCTTCTTGCTTCGGTTTAGGACATCCTATGATTAGCTCTAAATATGTATATACTATTTGTATCTCCTAGATCGTCCGCTGTCTTTCTTTGTCTATTAGGAATTGACTCATATGGATTTCTTTTTATGTCTTCCTGGGCTTCCTCAAGATTAGCGAGGAAAGAACGGTGGATTGTAGCTTTCTTCCCACTGTAAGGTTAGAGGAAAAAAGAATGAATTATAACCTATTAGCTTTATCTTCTCTCAGCGAGTCCAATCCTATCAGCCTGTCAACAATCCTTCCTTGTGGGTAGTCTGTTAGCTAGCGGTCTAAGGATTTGCAGCTTTGCATTCGTTGCTATCTTTGCAGTGTATGTGAGGTGTATGCGCTTTCCTTTCTCACGTATTTTCTTTCTTCTTTATTTAAGTTCCTCTCATATCGTTTATTGGTAGGGTCAGATCTGACTAACTATCTCCTTAATCATATTCTCCGTGTTTCGGTGAAATATCTGTTTCTTCTGTTGTTTTAGCTTAAGGTGTCAGCGAGGAACTGTGTATACGGGCCCATTGCCTAGTGTCAAAGGGAGTGAATGTGCTTTCATTTCAGATGTATCACCATTCGGGTATCCTTTCTTCATGTCATGGACATTTCCCTTACCTCTTATTCTGATGGAGATTCGGTCCATCCCGTAGAACACGTAGTTAGTAAGGATTCCAACTCAATCTTAGGCCGTAAAGCATTCAAGTTCCCTAGTGCTTGCTTAGTCGTATCAGGTGCAATCCAATAGGGAATGCCCAGTAGAGGGGAATTGCTATCTTTCTCTTTCTTAGTCGTAGTATGCCTTATCATTCAACTGAAAATGATGAAAATGGATGATTCGGAAGAATAGAGAAATTGGATGAAGTAAATTGACTAATATACAGAGAATGAGACTGGACAACTTTTCTAGGAATGGTTGATTTGATTCCCCCGGATGGCAAAGGGCAAGTAATTGAACTGACAGATATGCAGTAAGAGATTAAGAGAGGAAGGAGTTCAGTAGATGATGAGTGAAATGATTCTTTAATTAACATGGCTAAGAGTTCGAAGCCTAGAGAAATGAGTGGCACAAGAAGGGTAGCACAGACAGAGTCTGAGATACGGGAAAATGATCCAGTGAGAAGGAGCTAAGCGCAACATGTAGACACTCCCAAATGCAGTTTAGTATTTGGAATTACCAGCTAAAAGAAGGCAGGCTGCTAAGTTGAATTCATTACTCCTCGTCTCATGAAAGTTCTACCATTTTATGGATCAAAATAAGATTCTTTCAATTAGAGCTAGACTGATGGGATTGAAGAGATAGGGCGAGAGAAAGCCGCTTCTTCGAAACCATGATCTGCAAATAGGAACTATTTCCTTAAGGGATCGGATCGGAATCTATCTGTCTTTCTATGCGACAAGGGATGCCCCAGAGATGATTCCCAAGAAATGCAACAAAGCAAGTCGTCTTTGGTTTGGAGTGACATTTCGGATATATAGGCTTCATCGAGTGCCTTACCGGAAAGCGATGATATAAAGGAAGGGCTCTTTAGCTTGCTCCGACAGAGTCGGGTATAGTAGCCGCGAGACCTGCTCAACCATAACATTGGGGATGTAGGTCCAGCCGAGACTATGTTCTACTGACCAAGTGTAGTTGCCTCAATAGAAATGTTTTCCCCGGAATTAATGGATCAAAGACAGAGTCTTTCTCATTAGATCTGCGAAGATGCCTGACCAAGTAAGTCGGGTTTAGATCTTTGGTCAATCAATCCTCTAAGCCATTGATTTCTATTTCTTTCGGACTTGGCCGATGAACAATTCCTCTTGATTCTTCCTTTTTGCTAAGAATCAAGGACTGAATCGTCAATGGATAAATACGATTCTCTTTTTTTGAGCCTCTCCTTTATATAAAGTTATTCTAGTCAGAGACTGTATCCCAAGAGCCCATAGTCTTCTACTAATTGGAGCAAAAACAGCAAGAAAGGCTTTTGTACACGCCGAAGTAACTTAACTTTGTGTACTAATTTCGTCCTTTGAAGGTAGCATATATGTAGCAGCCTCTTCCAATCCACGAGTGAAGTCCAGATCCAAGCTAAGTCTATATGGGGAGGGCCAACCTTAGTGAACAGCTTATCTAACCTATTAAGATAAAAGCAGAGGTCTTGCTCATCGACTCAGTTGAGAAGCTCTCGAAAAAAAACATCAATCCGTGGATATAAATAACCCAAAGGTTTCCACCGGCTCCCCATTTTGTTATCATTCATATTGAGTGACATAGCCAATTCCGTTAACAAATAGGGGTGGCATTAGAAAGATCACCCGATCAAGGAGTTTTCTTTGCGCCACTCAAAGACACACTAGGTCGACCAGGAAAAAACTCAAAATTGACCCTTGACAGTCATAATAACATCACCTATGGTAGCGTGACCAAGGTCCTTTTATCTTCCTAATGTCTCATTAGAGTGATAGGGGAATTCCAAAGCTTGAATGAAGTGATTGGCGGATTCCTTCTTTCGTCAGCTTTACGCCCCTTCAACAGAATCTGCCGTTAAGTCTTTCTTTGGTGGGCACGCTGTCCTTGTCCTTGATTCAAGAGGTTGCGGGCAGGGGCTTGAAAGGAAGGGAAATTGCCTTATGAAAGAAATGAGGATATGGGAGGAATAGCTCATTAGATCCATTTCACTTCGAACTCCAAGTCTTAAGCAATCTGGCATCTACCTTTCCTTGCTCTGTAGCTGTATCCGGGGGAAGGGATGAAAAGGACGAAGTGATGCCAAGAAGAAGCTCTTTGAAAGCTAGAAGAGAAGCAGCCTTTCTTTGTGCCAACAACCCTCTTTTCTTCAGTCCCAGCAATTGAAATGGGGCTTTTTCCATGACATGATTCGGTGTGTGTATTCAATTACAGCTGATGCTTTGGTAGATGTATTTTCGAAAGTTTTCTATAACGGGGATCCATTATATACTTGAGGCTGCTAATAGTTCTCCTTCTACTTTAGGGATATTCCTGGATCAGCCAAAAGAGGAGATTATCCTTCTGTACCTTGAACCTATCTCCCATCACCATGCCTAGTTTGTGCACAATTTGGATGAACAAAGTGTGCAATGCGTGGAATGAGATCACTACGATACCTTTTTTTCAATTGATCTAGTGAACATAGGCTTCGAGTGCCTACCAGTTGGTCGGCTAGACTATGACTGAGTCAAGCGGACACCTGCTAATCTGTGCTTCCATTCGCCATAACATAGACCTAAAGCCAAGCCAATGACGAAGAACTTGTCACCGACTTCTTTACAATTGTTGTCCTCCCCCGGCCTCTAATCACTTCTCTTATTCTATTCCCGTTAACTCTTTCTTTGAACCGAATTCTTTTCACACTTTGCCTTCTACCTTCAGCTCTCACTCCTAGCGTGCTAAGTCGACTCAGTAAATAGATTCGCTCGTTGGGTCAATTGGCACTCTTTCAATTATCCGTATTTCGGCGTGACGTATACTTTAACCTTCCCCATACATTTCGAACCTCCGAAAGTCGCAAACCTATCTGTCCTGTTGGGAAGGCAGGACGAGAACTATAGTATAGGGGAACTGCAGTGCTCTAATTGCTCCCTTTCCCTATGGTGGCTATTGTCTTCATTCGGTGGCGGCATCCTTTCATTATTATGCCGGATTGGCTTCTCCATTTACGGTGGCATAATATTTCTTTGTTGGCATATTCTTCTTTTTATCTTTCTAGCGTACGGTGAGAGCATTCCCTTGTGAGGCACTAGTGGAAGTCGGCTTTGGAGATCGTAGAGATTCTTCTTTCAGCTGTATAAGCGAGAAATGATATACAGCAAGAGGGCAAGGCAGGAAATTCCTCATTCCAAAAGACTTAAATGAAATATTTGTACAGTAGGTCCCTTTTCCGTTTGTGGCAGACAGGCCTGAGATTCCCTTTTGCATTCTCTTTTTAGTCCCTGTTGTAGCCTTTGTGACTTAATCTATATCCGGTGCGGTGGTTAGGAAGCGTCCATTCAAATTAGTAGCTTGTTGAGAAGCAAGTCATAATCGGGTAACAAATCTTTTCCAGAAGGACTGAAAGAGGGCAACCAAATGAAAAGGGGCTGAGCTGAAAGGAAAAGAGAGTCCGCATGGCCCTTGCAAAAACAAGGATTCAAACTTTAAGCTTTTGAGAACTGTCAAATCGAATTCATAACACCTGTAATAAAAAACATTTTTTACCAATATTTTGGTGCTAGCTTTTTGGGGAAGGACAACTGTGACACACGCCCAGTCTTTCGACCGATGTTATAACTTACCTTATCCTTTCCTGTTTTTTTATTTACTGAGTCACTCATCTTTCCAGGCTTTTCTTTCTTAGGCTTTCTTAGCATTTACTTATGATTCTCTCTTCTTTAGCTTCTTTATCCTGAGCTAATAGTCCTTGTCCTTACTATATATTATTTATGATTGCTAGCAGTAAACAGAGAATATCCCACACATGCAGTTAACTTGAAAGAACCTCTTGCTTCACTTCAAAATGGGATTTGCTTTGCCAGTGCTTCGACTTACTTTCCGGACTCTATCGATGGTATGCTTTATAGCTTCGGTCTGCACATAGTATAGCAATATAAGACAAGGCTTGGTAGCACTATTGGTAGTAGGGTTACGGTCTTATTGTTATTATTATTATACGAAAGCGAATCGGCTCTTTCCATCTCGCATTAGAGGTCTTGTCTCTTTTCTGTCGGAAAAGTCAGTAAGTCAAGTGCTAACGTGCTGCTCCCATTCCTCCACCAAGAGAATGCCTAAGATAAGACCATGCTACCAGTCCTAGCTGGCACCGAAGCCAAGGGAAAGTATTTGAACAAGAGGAATGAAATAAGAGGTTATTCATATTCAATGCTAGCCGACCCTGCCTCCCAGATCTGCATCAGCGAGTGGTGCGATGACGACCAAGCCGAAAGACAGATCTCATCACAACACTTGTAGTAACCCTCCTTTTCCCACCTTTTCGCCTCGAGTCTGATAGTACTAAAAAGGGTTTGCTGCTCTTCTTCTTCTTTCTGAAAGATAGCTATTCTTTGCCTCTCGAAAGAGGTCACGTACCTGTTAAACGATAAGCGCCATGCTTTTCCCTAGGGCTTTCACTTCTTGTCTACATCAGTTCAAGTAAAAGAGAATGAATTTCTCTAGCTAAGTTCCCTGTCAAGAGGGAAGAGAGGAGAAGTGACTTCGGGACATAAGGTAGTTAAGTCACCCTCAGGTCATAATAGAGTCTAGTATGACATCGGTAGGAAGATAATACAGCTAAGCCAAGACTTGCTTCTGAGGCATGTTGGAACCAAAGTAATTTGGATTAAATAATCTCTGTGTTTTGATGTTAACAAAAAGGATTAAATTTGTATGGAAAAGTGTCAATTAAGATTTAACATGTTTTATCTAAGTCTTACAGGTTATTCAAAATTCAATATGATAAGGAAATCTCTTAAGAGTCTATATTCGCATCCAACCGGGTAGACGAGCCTTTCAAAATATATGGTATATTTTAATTATGAGAATATGCTCTAGTAGACGAGCTCTACTCTATTTTGAATAGACGAGTTATAGAACAGTACTTGTGGACGAGCTCTTAAGTAAACTGATTAGACGAGCGTATGTGCCACGTCAGCAGACGCAAATCTAAGCTATTCACCGATATATAGCAAGTCCAAAGACTTGATAGTAGACGAGCAAAATTTTGCCACGTCACTGGACGAGCTAAATAGAATTTTAGCTATGAGCGTATAGACGCACTTTTTAAGTAGACGAGCTCTTCGCTTATAATGGATGCTTGATATAATCAGAATACCTATCTCGACCATATAGAAATATTTATTTCAAATGATTGATATTTATTTCAATTACATGTTGGTCCTTCTTATTTGTTATTAACGGTTTTATTGCCTTGTTTCTTTGAGAGAGACATAGTACAAATAAGGAATTGCAAAAAGTAAAATAATACAATGCAAAACGACTTGTACCCTGTCAGCTTTTACGCTGGAATAGCTGGAAATTGTACAAGGAAGGCAAGACAGTTTTTCAAGTTGCATTTGCTTAGAGGTGTGCCCGTTTCATGTAAGAATGTTGTCATATAGTACAATGGCCACGAGCAAGCTGAGTCACAACGGATATTACACTCTTGATTCTATCCCTAAATGGGAAAATTCAAATTGAACCGTTGAAGAACTTGAAGAGAAGAGCAAGGTCTCTATAAATAGAAGATCAAGACTTTTGAAGAAAGAACTTTTGCGCATATACAGAATTCACAAGAAATCTCTTGCGAGCCAACATTCTTTTATTCTTTCAAAAGCAAAAGTCTGTAATACCTTAGCTTGAATATTGTTATAATATTCATCTGATCTTAAGCTTTCATATCCTCACACATAGTGAGTTAGAAGATCAAAGAAACCAAAAACTCTTTGTTAGAGGCAGAGCCTGAAGAAGCTTGGTAAGAAAGGAGTACTTGTAAGCCTGGAGAGGTGTTGAATACTTGTTGTAATCTATTTGGAGAATAGTGGAGAAAAACCTTCAAGTGGTTGGAAGTGAGTGAACCAGGATAAAACAACTTGCGTGAATCTTCTAATCCCTTATCTCTTTAGTTTTACTTGTTTATACTAATTGTGGGGATTTGAACTTGATTTTGTTAAGCTTTCAAAAGTTTTTTTTTCTGTCACACAATTCAACCCCCCCCCCCCCCCCCCCCCCCCGCTTCTTGTGTTTGCCTGTGTCAACTTCAATTGGTATCAGAGCTCAGCCTCGAAAGGGTTGAGCATTTAACAAGTACTGAGGAAGTACGATCCAACAACCATGGGTGCAGAAGGACAAGCTATCAACAGACCTCCACTCTTTGATGGAACTGATTATGATTATTGGAAGAAGAGAATGATGGCCTTCTTGGATGCACATAACTTAGACATCTGGGAACTGATTGAGAATAGCTATTTTGAGCCAAGAGGTGAAAATGGAGCAGTCTTGGCTAGAGCAGATTGGAGTGTAGATCAAAAGGCTAAACATCAACTAAATCTCAAGGCCAAACATTACTTGATGTGTGCCATCACCAGATCAGAACATGATAAGGTTCACAGCTGCAACACAGCTAAGGAAATCTGGGATACACTGGCTCTTGCTCATGAAGGCTCATCACAAGTGAAGGAGTCAAAGATAAGCATGCTGGTTCACCAGTATGAACTCTTTAAGATGGCTGATCATGAGACTATAGATCAGATGTTTGGAAGATTTCAAACAATAACCAACAGTCTCAGATCTCTTGGAAAAATTTATGAGAATAGAGATCATATCAAAAAAAATTTGAGAAGTCTCTCCAAGCAATGGAGACCAAAGGTTACTGCCATTCAAGAAGCTAAGAATCTGAACACTCTTTCTTTGGAAGAGCTTCTAGGGTCACTAAAAGTTCACGAGCTTGAACTAAGTGAAGAAGACAATTCCAGAAAGGGAAAGTCCATTGCCTTAAAGGCAAAGAAAGCCAGCTCTTCAAAAGTCCTTAAAGTTGCTGAGTCTTCAGATGATGCTGAACCTTCAGACAGTGATGAAGGATCAGATGAAGATGAATTATCTTTTATCTCCAGAAAGATACAACATATGTGGAGAAAGAAAGGTAACTTCAAGAGAAAGCAGTTCAACAAGAAGTTTTCTAAGGAGAAATCAGACTCCAAAGAAAAAGGTCCACCTTTGTGCTTTGAATGCAAAAAGCCAGGCCATTTCAAAGCTAACTATCCTGACTTAAAAGAGAAGAAGAATTTCTTCAAGGAAAAGAAGGGCTTAATGGCTACATGGGAGGACTTGGACTTATCCTCATCAGATGAGGAAGAGGAAGCTGAGGAAGAGGCAAACATCTGCCTCATGGCTGACACATCATCAGAGAATGAGTACACTGATGATGATGAGGTAACAGATTCTGACCCGTCTACTCTCAAAAATGCCTTTGATGAATTACTGCATGACTCATCCATACTTTTACATGAATACAAAAGTCTTAAAAAGAAGTTTGCAAAATTAACAAAAGAGTATGATAGAGTCTGCATTGAAAAACAAAGTTTAGCTCAAGAAAATGATAAGCTAAGATCTGAGAATATCAGTCTAACTGACAAACTTGATTGTGAGACTGACAATTCTTGTGAAGTTGCAAAACTGAAACAAGATGTTACATACTTGACAGACACTCTGTCAAAATTTGTAGGAGGCTCAGATAAGCTTAGTCTTATCCTAAGGTATTCTAGGTCACCATTTGATAAATCTAGCCTTTGTTATGACAATGAGAAGCATGAGGCATCTTACAATAAGTCAAAACCACCTATGCAGCAAAGAGCGTCAAAAGCTCCAGCAACGTATGCTAAAGCCAAGTCAGGCCCGTCCAACACCTTTTGCAAAGTGTGTGGAAAAAGTGGGCATACTACATATAGATGCATACGTAACAGGCATAGTATGCATTCGCGTCCAATGAAAACTAACATGAAAGGACCCAACTCATTTTGGGTACCTAAGGACAAGATAATACATGTTGTAGATTTGGTTAACAACAGGAAAGAAACAGACATCCTGGTACTTGGACAGTGGGTGCTCACGTCACATGACAGGAGAAAAGTATATGTTCCAAGACCTTAGACATAAGGATGGTGGCTGGGTGACATTTGGAGGAAACCAGAAAGGAAAGATCACTGGTATAGGTAAAATTGGTAAACATCCTTTTCCCTCTATTGATAATGTTCTTTTAGTGAATGGTTTGAAACATAATCTGCTGAGCATAAGTCAATTATGTGATAGTGGATATGATGTTTCTTTTAATAAGAACATGTATTATGTCAAGAAGAATGATGGATCAATCTTATTCACTGCTAAGAGGCAAAACAATTTGTATAAAATTGACTTGGAAGACCTCTCAAATCAAAATGTCTCATGTTTAGTGTCCATTGAAGATGAGCGATGAATTTGGCATAAAAGGCTAGGTCATGCAAGCTTGAGATTAATCTCATAGCTAAATAAGCATAACCTCGTGAGATGATTACCAAACCTTAAGTTCAAATCTGATGCTCTCTGTGATGCATGTCAGAAGGGAAAACAAGTCAAAGGTTCTTTTGAATCTAAGAATATTGTTAGTACCAAGAGACCACTAGAACTGTTACACCTTGATCTTTTTGGTCCAACAAGGACTTCTTCTATCAGTGGTAAGAAATATGGTCTAGTCATTGTAGATGACTACACTAGATGGACATGGGTTATGTTCCTTGCTCACAAGGATGAGTCCTTCAAGGTCTTTTCTGTATTCTGCAAACGTGTACAGAATGAAAAAGGCATATGTATCACTTCAATCAAAAGTGACCATGGGGGAGAGTTTGAAAATGAGCTATTTCAAAAGTTCTGTGAAGATAGTGGTATTCTTCACAATTTCTCAATACCAAGAACACCACAGCAAAATGGTGTGGTAGAGAGAAAGAAAGATCTCTTCAAGAGATGGCTAGAATCTATACATGTTAAGTTTGATGACAAGCAACCTAATAAGAAATTATCAGAGCTAGATGAAACTTTTGCAGATCTTGACTTAAACATCTCAGGAGAGACAACAGAAGTTAAAGCTGATGATCAAGTTGAAGACATTTCTCAACAACCAGAAACATCCACCTCTCAACAGGACAATGTTCAGAGATCTTGGCATTTCAAGAATTATCATCCTTCAGATCAAATCATTGGAAATCCAAGTGACAAGCTGAGAACCAGATCAACTTTCAAAGAGCAGAAAGGTACTACACTAGTCTCTGAGTTGGAACCAAAGACAGTAGATGAGGCTCTGCTGGACAATGGCTGGATTTTAGCAATGCAAGAAGAACTAAATCAGTTTGAGAGGAGTGATGTCTGGACTCTAGTAACCCTACCTAAAGATAAATCTGTTATAGGAACAAAATGGGTTTACAGAAACAAGCTTGATGAGAATGGTAAGGTTGTCAGAAATAAAGCAAGAATAGTTGCACAAGGTTACTCTTAAGAAGAAGGTATAGATTACACTGAAACCTTTGCACCTGTTGCTAGATTAGAAGCTATTAGAATTTTACTTTCATTTGCTGCACATCATAATATTATGCTTTTTCAAATGGATGTAAAAAGTGCTTTTCTTAATGGCTTTATCAATGAAGAAGTTTATGTTATGCAACCTCCGGGTTTTGAGAGTGAAACCCAACCTGAACATGTATATAAACTTAAGAAAGCTTTATACGGCCTAAAACAAGCCCCAAGAGCTTGGTATGATAGGCTAAGTTTATTTCTGATGGATAATGGCTTTAATAGGGGAAAGGTTGATACAACCTTGTTTAGAAAGTCAATTAAATATAATTTTATAGTAGTACAGATTTATGTTGATGATATTATATTTGTTGCTACTAATGAATCTCTGTGCAAAGAATTCTCAAAGTTAATGCAGAAGGAATTTGAAATGAGCATGATGGGAGAACTCAAGTTCTTTCTTGGACTACAAGTTATACAAACTATGGACGAGGTATACATCCATCAAACTAAGTATACAAAGGAACTCTTAAAGAAGTTCAAGATGGATGATTGCAAACCAATGAACACTCCTATGCATCCCACGTCCATACTGAACAAAGATAATAAAGAGAAAAAGGTAGACCTAAAGGTATATAGAGGTATGATAGGATCTCTTCTATATCTTACTGCATCCAGACCTGATATTATGTTCAGTGTTTGCTTATGTGCTCGATTTCAACCTGATCCTAGAGAATCTCACTTATCAGCAGTTAAAAGAATATTTAGATATTTAAAAGGTACCACTAATCTGGGTTTGTGCTTTAAGAGAAATGAAGATTACAGATTAGTTGGCTTTTCTGATGCTGACTATGCTGGAGACAGAATTGAAAGAAATAGTACCAGTGGAGGATGTTACTTCATTGGAGCTAATCTTGTCTCATGGTCAAGCAAAAAGCAAAGTAACACTGCATTATCAACTGCTGAAGCTGAGTATATTTCAGCTGCAAGTTGCTACTCACAACTTCTATGGATCAAACACCAATTGGAGGACTACAATGTATTTGTAAGTAGTATTCCACTTATGTGTGATAATACTGCTACAATTAATCTGTCTAAGAATCTAATACTGCATTCTAGGGCTAAGCACATAGAGATCAAACATCATTTCATAAGAGATTATGTGCAGAAAGGTGTTTTTGATATTCAATTCGTAGATACTGACCATCAATGGGCAGATATCTTTACTAAACCTCTTGCTGAGGACAGATTTATTTTTATTAGAAAACATCTTAACATGTTGTTTGTGGATTAATTGTATTATTCATGCTTGAGAAATTATGTCTTTGATGTATGTCTTACAAGCCTATTACATGATTTTAAATGCGCGTCCATTGCATACCGCGTCCATTGTTTTTGAACCGCGTTCACTGTATGTCGCGTCCATACTGTTTTGTTGCTTGAACCCGTCCACCCTCACATTATTTATTAACTACATTTATTTTGTCTTAAAGACAAATATATTTTATATTCTCTCTCTCTGTTGAGTTAGTATTTCTTTTTAATTTATTTCTAAAAAGAAAACCCTCTGGAATTCAAAACCTTTAAAACTAAAACCCTTCCCTCTGAAGAAACTTTACGTTAACCTTCGTCTTCAAACCTTTTTCAACTCTCTGTTTTCTAACTTGCAAACCTTAACCTTCTTTCTTCAACCATGGCCTCCTCATCTGAAACTTTCGATGTTGAAAAACTGAATCTTGCTATTGAACATCATTTCGACTTCGGGATTCTGAAAGATTACAACCTAGATGTTAGCAAGTTTGTTACTGCCGCTGGCTGGGACAACATGTTTGTTGAAAGGGTCCCCATTTATCCAGACCTTATAAAGGCTTTTTGGAGGAACCCTCTGGTGTCAGACACTGATATTTCTGCAACAGTAGTTGGGAAAAGAGTTGTAGTCTCTGAGAAGACCATAGCTGAAGCCATCAACTGCTCTCAAGAAGGAGAAGTTATTACTTAATCGTGGGAAAAGGACCTTGGTGGTTCTGAGGTAATAGCCGCTTTGTTGATGAGACAAGATACTGTACGAAAACGCTCATGGAAATCTGTAGAGATGAAGGATGAGGTTCGTATTCTTCATCAAATGCTAAATAAGGTGGTTCTGCATAAAGCTGGGTCAAAGGACAATCTCTCTGCCATACACAAATTCTGCTTGTGTCATTTGATCACAAACTAAAATCAACCTTCCAAGAATTCTGTATGGAAGATTCAGAGATGTAGTAGCTACAAGGAAGAAAATGTCAAGAATCCCTTACTGCCACTTACTATCAAAACTTTTCAAGTCTTAGAAGCTGGATGATCTTATCTCTTCCAAAAGTGCATGTGCACTACAATTTTTAGCAAGATGAACATTGCTAATATGAATCTGAGCACCTACACAGCTATTGCCCTAGCTAAGCAGGAAGAATTGCTCAAGGTGAAAGAAGAACAGATTGAGCAAAACAATGCTGAAGTCCTAGGAATGAAGAGGACATTCAGAAGGAAAATTGTAGCTGTTAGGACAAGAGCTCCTAAAAGGCCTGCAGTTGGCATTGTTATCAGGGAACCCACTGCAGAGGTCCTTCAACCTGCAAGAGCTCAGAAAAGGACAAGAAGCTTGATCCTTTCTTCAATGAGGATGATGATGAAGATGATGAGGACAAAGTTCCTATAAGTGCTATCCTCAAGAAGCAAAAGGATGTTAGTGCTGCTATTCCTACAAGAAGACAGCAACCTCAGAGAAAAGCCAAGTCTGCCATGGCCACTAAGGTAACTATCCCTGCTAATGATCCTGTTCAGTTAGCAGTAGATGCCTTAGTTTCAAGCTTAGAGGATAGAATGGATTATGTCTCTGCACCATTAGTATCTGTAAATCAACCAATCAACATTGATAATGTATATATCCCCTCACCACCCTCACCACAGCAACCACAAATAGCCTCACCACAACAACCCAGATTTCCACCTTTGATCTCTGAGGATGATCCCTGGTTTCACCAACCAGATGATGGTATTGTCCTTGGTGCCCCTTTCCCAAAAATGAAAAGAATTCCATTCCCTTACACTTCTCCCTCTGAACTTTATAATGGCATGTCTGAATCATTGGCCAAAGTTAAGAGGGACTGGAAGATTCTTTACCATACTCATGAACCACAACCAATTTCAACCAAACCCTGATATCCATTGCCAGAATATGAGTATGAACCATATGTCACTATAAAACCTTGGTATTTACCTCACCCTGACATTCCCAAAGGCACCCCTCCATCCAAAATGTTTAATAAACATGGACCTTTAGTCACTCACCTACCACAAAAGAAATTCCCTCCAAGAAAAATCTACCCAAACCTTGTCATATACCCTCCATTCAAACCCTTTACTGATGGTGTTCAGAGACACATCATATCTGACTGGTCTAAGGATCCTGCTAAGAAAGACCTGCAAAATGTTATATACAAAAGGTCTAGATCCTTTAGACAAGAATGCATCATCTTGGATAGAAATACAAAGTGGAAGACTTTTGTCCATCTAGATGAATATGGCAGGGCAGCTGACATCAAAGATTATCTGATGTACGTCATGCTGAAGACTGAATTTGAGCTCTTCAGGGTTGTGCGGGCTACCAATTTTGTACCCATAACTTGGTTAAGACATTATTATAAAACCAAGATTGGAGTCCAGCCAAGAATGATTTGTCCAAGATTGCCCATGATAGATCTTAATAAGGACAAGGACAAGAAGAAGGAAAGATTCACTGGAAAAATGCCCTTCCCAGAGTCCTGCTTGATCAAGCCAGATGATGTTAGGAACACAGATCAAAACATCATTGACTAATGGCTAGCAAAACCTGTTGAGGATGTTAGAGAAGATGTAGCTGTTGATATATGGAGAAAGCATATAGTGAAATGCACAGCAGAAGCATCTTCTTCTGGCTTATCCTCTGAGGTAAAGAAATTCATTCCCAAGATCAGAGGCAAATATGGACTATCTAACTTGAGACACTTCATCTACAAGGACATTCTAGGTGTTCCTATCATCAATCCAATATATGTAGACGATGAAGTCCACTGGGCTAAAGAGCTGCCTCCACCCATTCTGCAAATCACAGACTCTCCTCCACCTTCACCACCTTCTGAGCACACAGAAGAACACATCATAGTTGAAGACTCTGGCATAGAGATTGACACTGTTGCACCAGTGATTACTAATGAGGAAGTTGCTGAATCTGACTCCAAACCAAGCACTTCTGGGAAATCATCATCTCAACCATTGGCTATCACTGTCATTCATCCAGAAAATCCCCAGACTTCAAGAGCTCCTGACACTATGCCAAGTCAAGCTCTGGCTCAAGAAAGTGCTGAAAGCTCAAGACCACCTCTCTCACTGCCTCCAAATTTTGAAGAAACCATTGGCAAAATAGTATAGGAAAGAGTCAAAATCGAAGTGAAAGAGCAGGTCAGAGAACAAGTTACAGAAGCTCTGGCTCCTACCAATGTTATGATGAATCAGATGATGAGCATCGTGCTCAGTTTTCAACAAAGCCAGAACCTGCCAACTCAAATCCCTGCCCCTCCACAAAATCCAAATCCAAACCCACCTCCTCCACCTTCTTAGGCCTTTATTTTGTACTGACATTGATGGTCCACTTTCCTACCTTTTTGTCTGATGACAAAAAAGGGGGAGAATGGAGAGAGATTAAATTTTAAGTATATGAAAGTCAGTTTTTTTTTTTAAATACACTTTTTGTCTGCATATGCATGTGTGTTACTTACCTTACTGATTGCATAGTTATTATTTTATATGCTCTAATACTTTTGTCTGATAAGTAGTTCTGCTGATATGATAAGTAGTATGTGTTATATACTTATCTGTTCATATCTTATTCCTTTTTATATTCATGATAAGTTTGAATGCTTTGTCTTAGGGGGAGCTTTGTAAGCTCTCTTAGACTTTGCACACTCAAATTTAATGAGTTTTTGTCATCATCAAAAAGGGGGAGATTGTTGGAACCAAAGTAATTTGGATTAAATAATCTCTAATTTTTTATGTTAACAAAAAGGATTAAATTTGTATGGCAAAGTGTCAGTTAAGTTCTAACAAGTCTTATCTAAGTCTTACAGGGTATTCAAAATTCAATATGACAAGGAAATCTCTTAAGAGTCTATATCCGTGTCCAACCGGGTAGACGAGCCTTTCAAATTATATGGTATATTTCTAATTATAAGAATATGCTCTAGTAGACGGAATATTGAACAGTACTAATAGACGAGCTCTACTCTAATTTGAATAGTATAGAACAATGCATGTGGACGAGCTCTTAACTCATGTAAGTAGACGAGCGTATGTGCCACGTCAGCAGACGCAAATTTTAAGCTATTCCCTGATATATAGCAAGTCCAAAGACTTGATAGTAGACGAGCAAAATTTTGCCACGTCACTGGACGAGCTAAATAGAATTTTAGCTATGAGCGTATAGACGCACTTTTTAAGTAGACGAGCTCTTCGCTTATAATGGATGCTTGATATAATCAGAATACCTATCTCGACCATATAGAAATATTTATTTCAAATGATTGATATTTATTTCAATTACATGTTGGTCCTTCTTATTTGTTATTAACGGTTTTATTGCCTTGTTTCTTTGAGAGAGACATAGTACAAATAAGGAATTGCAAAAAGTAAAATAATACAATGCAAAACGACTTGTACCCTGTCACCTTTTACGCTGGAATAGCTGGGAATTGTACAAGGAAGGCAAGACATTTTTTCAAGTTGCATTCGCTCAGAGGTGTGCCCGTTTCATGCAAGAATATTGTCATATAGTACAATGGCCACGAGCAAGCTGAGTCACAACGGATATTATATTGCTGATTCTATCCCTAAACAGGAAATTCAAATACAACCGTTGATGAATTTGAAGAGAAGAGCAAGGTCTCTATAAATAGAAGACCAAGACCTTTAAAGATACAACTTTTGCACACATACTGAATTCACAAGAATACTCTTGCGAGCCAACATTCTTTTATTCTTTCAGAAAGCAAAAGTCTGTAACATCTTAGCCTGAATATTGTTATAATATTCATCTGATCTTAAACTTTCATATCCTCACACATAGTGAGTTAGAAGATCAAAAGAAACCAAATCTCTTTGTTAAAGGTAGAGCCTGAAGAGACTTGGTAAGAAAGGAATACTTGTGAGCCTGGAGAGGTGTTGAATACTTGCTGTAATCTATTTGGAGAATAGTGGAGAAAAACCTTCAAGTAGAAGGGACAGGACGTAGCTCTTGGTTGGAAGAGAGTGAACCAGGATAAAACAACTTGCGTGAATCTTCTAATCCCTTATCTCTTTAGTTTTACGTGTTTATACTAACTGTGGGGATTTGAACTTGAATTTGTTATTCTTCCAAAAGTTTGTTTTTTCTGTGTGTTTCCTTCTGCCTCTTTATCTTTGTGTGAGAAAATTATTCTTGAAAAGATTGTTTTCGAAAAATATTAACAAACACAATTCAACCCCCCTTCTTGTGTTTGCCTGTGTCAACTTCACTCTTGATTCTTATGTGTTTTCATTAATAAAGTAGAGATTTGGTTAATAGTCAAGCATATGGCAGAATACCTTCCTTGAGGAAATTGAGCGAATTGTCATATGTCCCTAAACACTTGAGTGAGGTAAGAAGAGTGCCCGAATTAGTGAGAGACATGAATTTAGGGAATCTAAGCTTCTAATTGGACTTGAAATTGATTGTCTCTTGATTACTTATTTGGATATGCCTGTTACTTGGATTTGTTACTCGGGTTCTTGGTTCACTGTCCATGCTCTGATTGTCTATCTTGTCTGGCCTTGGTTATTGCTTGAGGACAAGCAAAATCTTAAGCTTGGGGTAGTTTGATGAGTGTGATTTCACCTCATATTTCCTTGTCATTTTGCATGCATTTTCATATAGTTTAGGCATTTTTAATTTATTTTTGTTAGTTTTTACCTTGGAACGGGTAAGGTGGTTTTTGTGGTGTTTGTGTGCAGGAATTGATGATTGAATTGCTCGGGACAAGTTATGTTGGAGTTTGCATGAAGAATTGCTTGAAAAACAAGAAAAATGAGACAAACAGAACCCATCACGGCCTAGCCGCGACAAGCATCACGGCCATGATCGCGTAGGGGTGAAGAAAATGAAGATTGTAAAAGTCAGAACCTGTCACGGCCTGGCCGTGATGGCCATCACGGCCGTGACAGGAAAACCAGCCCAAGCTCTCCAAGTCAGAAGCTGTGCCATCACGGCCGTGACAACCCTCCAGTGCAAGAAGTAAACAAGACAGCACCGGTCACGGCCTGGCTTTGACAGGCATCACGGCCGTGACGCGTTAATTTAGGGATTCTGATTTTCTGTTTTTGATCTGATTTGTAATTGATTTAATCCCAAGTTAACCTACACTATAAATAGGGGAATTAGGCTCGAAAATATATCATCTTTTGACTGCTACCAATTGGCAAAAATTAGGATTTCTCTTCTTCTCAATTTCTTCTCTTCTCATAGGATTTTCATGTTTTTGTTATTCGAGGTTGCTATGAACATGGCAATGCACGAGTAGTCGCTTTATTTCTAGGAATTGGGCTATGCCCAAGACTCGTTTTATGTAATGAATTGACTTTTTTTCCTTTCTTGTTAATTTCAAATTGCTTTCGATTTAATTCCTATTGCTTGTATTACTTGTAAATTCGATGGCCACTTATTTGCATGTCGTAGATACTGTAAGGACGAACTTAGCGGTGAACTTAGGCATCGGATCTATAGGAATTGAACTTAGGACTTAAATCACGAGATTTAGAAGCGGTCCTCGTGGGTTCATTGAATTCACAAATCTTAATGGGTGCAATTTAAATACAATTGCCACGAGAGTAGGGGTTGGTTTAAATGTGCACGGTTCTTGTATCTCGAGAGGGAACATTAACTTTAATAGGACAAATTCACCTTCAAAGCAATTTCGATAATTAACGAGGGGGGAAGTCAATTTAGTAGCATAAGTAGTCTTGTTGGTAACCCAATTCCTGGAAATCACTTTTAATTTGAAAAACTCCAGATTTGATTTGCTTTGCGATTCTATTTGATTGTGTTTTAAGTATTTGATTTGTTAGTTAATTCTTATTTCAAAAACCAAATCTTTTTCTTGTTTAGTCTAATTAATTTAATAATTAATTGTTATTTAAGATCACGGTCTATGTGGGTTCGATCTTTTTATTACTTGACGGCGAAGCCGTTCACTTGCGGATTCACGCTATCAAGTTTTTGAAAGGTGGAAAAGTGAAATATAAAGCCCAAAAGAGGTATTTTAGAAGGTTGTCATGCTTTGCATTGTTTTATATTCTGTTAGCCTTCTTGAATTTTCCCTTTCTTGGTCTCCCCACCTAATGATTAATCCCATGGCCCCATTGCAACCAAAATAAAAGACCTCTTGATTCTTATGTGTTTTCACTAATAAAGTAGAGATTTGGTTAATAGTCAAGCTAATGGTAGAATACCTTCCTTGAGGAAATTGAGCGAATTGACATATGTCCCTAAACACTTAAGTGAGGTAAGAAGAGTGCCCGAATTAGTGAGAGACATGAATTTAGGGAACCTAAGCTTCTAATTGGACTTGAAATTGATTGTCTCTTGATTATTTATTTGGATATGTCTGTTACTTGGATTTGTTACTCAAGTTCTTGGTTCACTGTCCATGCTCTGATTGTCTATCTTGTCTGGCCTTGGTTATTGCTTGAGGACAAGCAAAATCTTAAGCTTGGGGTAGTTTGATGAGTATGATTTCACCTCATATTTCCTTGTCATTTTGCATGCATTTTCATATAGTTTAGGCATTTTTAATTTGATTTTTGTTAGTTTTTACCTTGGAACGAGTAAGGTGGTTTTTGTTGTGTTTGTGTGCAGGAATTGATGATTGAATTTCTCGGGACAAGTTGTGTTGGAGTTTGCATGAAGACTTGCTTGAAAAACAAGAAAAATGAGACAAACAGAACCCATCACGGCCTAGCCGCGACAAGCATCACGGCCATGATCACGTAGGGGTGAAGAAAATGAAGATTGTAAAAGTCAGAACCTGTCACGGCCTGGCCGTGATGGCCATCACGGCCGTGACAGGAAAACTAGCCCAAGCTCTCCAAGTCAGAAGCTGTGCCATCACGGCCGTGACAGCCCTCCAGTGCAAAAAGTAAACAAGACAACACCGGTCACGGCCTGGCTTTGACAGGCATCACGGCCGTGACGCGTTAATTTAGGGATTCTGATTTTCTGTTTTTGATCTTATTTGTAATTGATTTAATCCCAAGTTAACCTACACTATAAATAGGGGAATTAGGCTCGAAAATAGATCGTCTTTTGACTGCTACCAATAGGCAAAAATTAGGATTTCTCTTCTTCTCAATTTTTTCTCTTCTCATAGGATTTTCATGTTTTTGTTATTCGAGGTTGCTATGAACATGGCAATGCACGAGTAGTCGCTTTATTTAGAGGAATTGGGGCTATGCCCAAGACTCGTTTTATATAATGAATTGACTTTTTTCCTTTCTTGTTAATTTCAAATTGCTTTCGATTTAATTCCTATTGCTTGTATTACTTGTAAATTCGGTGGCCACTTATTTGCATGTCGTAGATACTGTAAGGACGAACTTAGCGGTGAACTTAGGTATCGGATCTATAGGAATTGAACTTAGGACTTAAATCACGAGAGTTAGAAGCGGTCCTCGAGGGTTCATTGAATTGTCACAAATCTTAATGGGTGCAATTTAAATACAATTGCCACGAGAGTAGGGGTTGGTTTAATTGTGCACGGTTCTTGTATCTCGAGAAGGAACATTAACTTTATTAGGATAAATTCACCTTCAAAGCAATTTTGATAATTAACGAGGGGGGTAGTCAATTTAGTAGCATAAGCAATCTTGTTGGTAACCCAATTCATGGAAATCTCTTTTAATTTGAAAAACTCCAGATTTGATTTGCTTTGCGATTCTGTTTGATTGCGTTTTAAGTATTTGATTTGTTAGTTAATTCTTATTTCAAAAACCAAATCTTTTTCTTGTTTAGTCTAATTAATTTAATAATTAATTGTTATTTAAGATCACGGTCTCTGTGGGTTCGATCTTTTTATTACTTGACGACGAAGCCGTTCACTTGCGGATTCACGCCATCAAGATTTTGAAAGGTGGAAAAGTGAAATATAAAGCCCAAAAGAGGTATTTTAGAAGGTTGTCATGCTTTGCATTGTTTTATATTCTGTTAGCCTTCTTGAATTTTCCCTTTCTTAGTCTCCCCACCTAATGATTAATCCCATGGCCCCATTACAACCAAAATAAAAGACCTCTTGATTCTTATGTGTTTTCATTGATAAAGTAGAGATTTGGTTAATAGTCAAGCTTATGGTAGAATACCTTCCTTGAGGAAATTGAGCGAATTGTCATATGTCCCTAAACACTTGAGTGAGGTAAGAAGAGTGCCCGAATTAGTGAGAGACATGAATTTAGGGAACCTAAGCTTCTAATTGGACTTGAAATTGATTGTCTCTTGATTACTTATTTGGATATGCCTGTTACTTGGATTTGTTACCCCGGGTTCTTGGTTCACTGTCCATGGCTCCATGCTCTGATTGTCTATCTTGTCTGGCCTTGGTTATTGCTTGAGGACAAGCAAAATCTTAAGCTTGGGGTAGTTTGATGAGTGTGATTTCACCTCATATTTCCTTGTCATTTTGCATGCATTGCATTTTCATATAGTTTAGGCATTTTTAATTTGATTTTTGTTAGTTTTTACCTTGGATCGGGTAAGGTGGTTTTTGTGGTGTTTATGTGCAGGAATTGATGATTAAATTGCTCAAGACCAGTTGTGTTGGAGTTGGCAAGAAGACTTGCTTGAAAAACTAAGAAAAATGAGCCAAATAGAGCCCATCACGGCCTGGCCATGATAGGCATCACTGCCGTGATCAAGTAGAGCTGAAAAGAAAGAAGAATGTTGATCTCAGAACTAGTCACGGTCAGGCCATGATGGCCATCACGGCCGTGACATGCAAGCTGAACCAGACCCTCACAGGCAGAACTGATCATGGCTAGGCCGTGATGACCATCACGGCCGTGACGGCCCCCCAGCGCAAGAAGTGAACAGGACAGAACCAGTCACGGCCTGGCCGTGACAGGCATCACGGCCGTGACAGGCATCACGGCCGTGACGCGTTAATTTAGGGATTCTGATTTTCTGTTTATGATCTGATTTGTAATTGATTTAATCCCAAGTTAATCTACACTATAAAGAAGGGAATTAGGCTCGAAAATAGGGGACCTCTTGACTGCTACCAATTGGCAAAAATTAGGATTTCTCTTCTTCTCAATTTCTTCTCTTCTTTTAGGATTTTCATGTTTTTGTTATTCGAGGTTGCTATGAATATGGCAATGCTTGAGTAGTCGTTTTATTTCTAGGAATTGGAGCTATGCCCAAGACTCGTTTTGTGTGATGAATTGACATTTTGCTTCTTGTTAATTTCAATTTGCTTTCGATTTAATTCCTATTGCATGAATTACTTGTGAATTTGGTGCGCACTTGTTTGCATGTCATAGATACTCAAAGGATGAACCTAGCGGTGAACTTAGGTATTGGATCTATAGGGATTGAACTTAGGACTTAAATCACGAGAGTTAGAAGCGGTCCTTCGAGGGTTCATTGAATTGTCACAAATCTTAATGGGTTCAATTTAAATACAATTACCACGAGAGTAGGGGTTGGTTTAATTGGGCACGATTCTTGTATCTCGAGAGGGAACATTAACTTTATTAGGATAAATTCACCTTCAAAGCAATTTTGATAATTAACAAGAGGAGTAGTCAATTTAGTAGTATAAGCAGTCTTGTTGGTAACCCAATTCCTAGAAATCTCTTTTAATTTGAAAAACACCAGATTTGATTTGATTGCGATTTTATTTGATAGCGTTTTAATTACTAGATTTGTTAGTTAATTCTTATTTCAAAGACCAAATCTTTTTCTTGTTTAGTTTAATTAATTTAATAATTTATTGTTATTTAAGATCACGGTCTCTGTGGGTTCGATCTTTTTATTACTTGACGACGAAGCCGTACACTTGCGGATTCACTCTATCAGAAATTCCTGCACAATAGGCAAGCTGGCGACATGAGGAGGGCTGCTCTCTACTTCCAGGTAAGCTAACATCATGTATACCTGGGCTTCGTCTCTCATCGAAGCTTGAACTTGGCTGGCAGAGAGAAGGTCCGGATTCTTAGACTCCTTTGGAGTTCCAAAAACCAAGGTTTTATCAAAATAGTTCAGGAGAACATGGTTGGAAGATAACCAGACCATGCCTAGAATAATATCTAGGTCTTTCAAAGGCAAGCATACAAGATTGGCAACAAATTTTTATCATTTATGACTGTATGACAGTTCTTGCATGCATAAGAAGTGGAAACAGGTTTATTTGTGGGTGTAGACACAAGCTAATCAAACTCAAGAAAGGTAACAGGCAATTTAAGACTCTTGACCCTATCATGGATATAAACGAGTGAGTAGCACCTGAATCATACAATACAGTTAATCGAGTTTCATCAATAAAACATGTACCTTGGATTAAGTCATCAGACTCGGAGGTTTTGGCTCCACTAAGAGTAAAGACTCTTCCGGTGGTCTTCAGTCTGTTGGCCTGAGACTTCTGATTCTTGCTAGCGCTGGGAGGCTCGGCCTTGGCTCCTTCACACTCACGGCTGATGTGTCCAGGCTTGCCACATCTGAGGATATAGACAATCCAAACAAGAGTTACACAACAGACTCACGATAGACTCATACCACGTCCTTACAGGGCCGAACTGCTTTGATACCACTAAATGTGACACCCTTCTACCGTGCATGTTATAAGACATTTAATATAAAAACAATTAAATGAAAAACATACGTTTTACTGGATAATTAAAACAGTTGTCCATGGGTAGAAATGTCCCACATGAACGAGTTCATAACCGCGGAAAACTATAAATCAAGTTTAAAATAAATAAACATAAGAATAAACAACCCAACCCCAATGTTACAACTCAGAGCTGGTATAACCGTTCCGGAAACATATCCTCGGAATACAACTTAAATAACTAACTAACTGAACATGAAACAAGCCCTAACTATGAGTGGCGGCTCCTCAGAGTCACTCCTCTCCGGGCTGCTCGTCATCCTCTGCAAGGTGCCAATCAGGCCAACAACAAACAAACAGACAAACATAAGGAGTAAGAACCACGTAAACATAATAGCAAGGAGGTAGGAAGTAAAGTAAAACACACAAGCATGGCACCAACTTATGCATATATCAACAACATGTATCAACATACATTAACATCAAACATGCTATGTAGTGCAATGCAATCCTACTCTGCTAAACCAACAATGCATGTGGATCCACTAAACTCGGGATGGACGACTTCGGAGTTAAATATCCACATTGAGAATCTAATCAACGCTGGAGAATCTACTCCTTGGATAGCCAACGCATCAAACCAACGAATGCCTCGTCACGGGGGTGCAAGGAGAATCTACTCCAACCGTGGATGGCCAAATCGCCGTACTCTAGGACGACCTCCCCTATGTCGAACATCCCTCAACAACAACTCCGATGCAATGCTTATGCAACACAACAACAACGGCAATGCCACCTCCATAACTCCAACGGAATCGACCGAAACAACTTGCCTCGCAGAATCTACCTGAGGACTTTAGCGGAATCAACCGCAACACTTGGGGCAAACTTTCGGCCACCAAGGTACAACAACAACACCTTAGACCCAAACCACGGGGTCAAGGCTTCCTTGGCCAAAAGCACCAAGGCATAACTCATCAGCTTGCGGTAACCCAATGGTTACCGACTTATCAAACTCAACTCATCTCACCGTCTCATCTTTTAAATCATCTTTAACTATCTTAGATCATCATTAACCAAGTTGTCTAATCCTTTTCTTAGATTAGTCATATCAACTCATCATCATTGGGGAAATGGGGTTTAAAACCCCCTAAGTCCTTTAATTTTGTTTCTGTCCAGGAGGGGTGAGCACGGTCGTGCATAAACCCCAGCACGATCGTGCTTAACACGTGATGGGCATGCTGCCACTTAAGTGAAGCACGGTCGTGCTCATTGTCCTGCACGGCCGTGCTAAATAGCATGGCCATTTTCCAGAATTCAACTGGGAGCACGGTCGTGCTCCCTGTTCAGCACGGTCGTGCTCATCGCGCGACTACACTGTTCTGGGCAGAGACAGTAACCAAGTTTTAACCAAAATTAGGGATTAATCCGTTAATCATCCTAAGTTAGTTATTAATATGTTTTAAGGATTAAAACTCATCATCATTATCAGCATTAACTCAACATTGGCATCAACCCAATAATATCATCATGTTCATAACCACCACAACAACATAAACCAAATATTATGAACATAGGCATATAAATAGCATGTTAAAAATCACTATCATGTTATCAGAATAATCAACAAATCAATCATATAGTCATACAAACAACTAGGGCTATGGGAACCCTTTTACTTTACTCTAACCCCGAGCCTATGATTACACTACCCTTCACCCCATACTTGGATTGAAGGTAGCTCTAACAGCATCCTAAACAGCAATCGGTTCCTCCCCTTTAAGCGGCTCACACTCAAACAAGCCTTAAACAATGGAAACACAACATTATTAGTTTCCCAAGACAAAAACGAAAAGGAAACCAACAAAAAGGGACTGAACATTACCTATAGACGAAGTACAGACGAAACAACGTTTCCCTAGGGTCTCCAATACTCAAGAAACACACTGAGTATGAAGGGAAAGAGGGAAAAAGACGTAGCAGCCACACTAGGGTTTTAGCCACCAAGATTTAGGGTATACGGCGCAGCCCTCGAGTCTGTACGACATATATAAGCTGCGCTCGGAGCACGGTCGTGCTCCTCACCAAGTACGGGCATGCTGGACTTAGCTTCAGCGAGACGCGGTCCGCACTTGAGCATGGTCGTGTTCAACTTAAACTTGGCAAAGTGCTTCAGGCTTTAAGCCCGGGCGTGCTAGCTAATGAGCACAGGCGTGCTCATGTACCAGAAAGGGACTTTTAAGCCAAAAATCCCACTAAGACTTTAGCCAACAATTCCAACTTAAAAAACCAGCTTAATAAAAACACTTACGAAAAACGGGGTGTTACACTAAAGAGCTGCCCCCACCTGTTCTTCAACTCACTAACTTACCTCCACCTTCTCCACCTTCCGAGCATACAGAAGAGGAAATTATAGTAGAAGACTCTGCTATGGAGATTGACTCTGCTCCACCAGTCACTGAGGATGAAGAAGTTCCTGAGTCTGGTTCTAGGCCAAGCACTTCTGAGAAGCAATCATCTCAGCCATTGGCTCTCTAACTGTTATTTATCCATCAGAGCAGCCTCAAACTTCCAGAGCTTAAGACACTCTTACAAGTCCAGCACATGCTCAAGAAAGTGCTGAAAGCTCAAGACCCTCACTCTCACTGCCACCAAACTTTGAAGAGATTATTGGAAGAATTGTAGAGGAGGGAGTAAAGGTTGAGGTCAAGGAATAAGTGAAAGAACAAGTTGCAGAGGCCCCGGCTCCAACAAATACCATGATGAACCAGATGATGAAAATCATGCTTAGTTTTCAACAGAGTCAAAATCTGCCAAAACAAAATCCTGTTCCTCCACCAAACCTTCCTCCTCCACCTCCACCCTCTTCTTAAGCCTTTTATTTTGATTATTTTCTTACTGACAATGATGGTCCCCTCCTCTTACCTTTTTGTCTGATGACAAAAAAGGGGGAGAATGGAGAGAATTAAATTATATATATATATATATATATATATATATATATATATGAAAGTCAGTTTTTGAAAGTATACTTTTGTCTGCAAATGCATGTTTTTATTTGTCTTACATGTTTTGCATAATTGATTATATGCTCTGATATTATCTTTTAACTGATAAGTAGCTGAACTGAACTGATAAGTTATATATGATATGTGCTGCTGAGCATAATGTCTTATATTCTGTTATTCTATTCCTGTTAAGTTTGAATGCTTCGTCTTAGGGGGAACTTTGTAAGCTTTCTTAGACTTTGCTCACTCAAATTTAATTAGTTTTTGTCATCATCAAAAAAGAGGAGATTGTTGGAACCAAAGTAATTTGGATTAAATAATCTCTGAGTTTTGATGTTAACAAAAAGGATTAAATTTGCATGGCAAAGTGTTAGTTAAGATCTAACATGCTCTATCTAGTCTTGCAGGAATATTCGAAATTTAATAAGTTATAGAAACCTTGAAAGATTTCTTAATGTCCGCGTCCACCCATATAGACGAGCTGCTCAAAATCATTGGTATATTTATTTATTTTCATATATTTGAGTAAACGGAATATAAAGTATTCTAAGTAGACGGGAATTTTAACTACGATGAGTAGACGAGCTTAAGTGCCACGCCAGTAGACGGAGATCTAAGTAACTCACTGATATATAGCAAGTCCAAAGACTTGATAGTAGACGAGAATATTTACCACGTCAGTAGACGAGCTAAAAGTTTCTAACTATGAGCGTGTAGACGCATTTTGTTAAGTAGACGAGCTCTTTTTCTTTGTGAATCTTTCATATGCTCAGAAGATGCTACCTCGACCACATAGAAGTATTTATTTCAAATGATTGATATTTATTCCAAATATATGTTGGTCCTTCCTATTTGCTTTAATTGTTTTATTGCCTTGTTTCTTTGAGAGAAACATAGTACAAATGAGGAAATGCAAAAGCAAAATAGTACAATACAAAACGCCTTGTACCCTGTCACCTTTATCGCTGGAATAACTGGAATTTGTACAAAGGAGACAAGACAGTTTTCAAGTTGCAATTGCTCATAGGTGTGCCAATTTTGTGCAAGAGTGATAACCACATTTCACAATGGCCACGTTCAAGCTATCAGTTACAACGGTTATTAAGCAAATGATTCCATCCCTAAACAGAAAAATTCAAAACAACTGTTGAAGAATTTCAAGTGAAAAAAGAGGTCACTATAAATAGAAGACCTCAACATCTGAAGAAAGAACTTTTTCAAATACAGAAACCTTGCTAGAAAAATGCTTGCCATTTTACGAGCTCAAAATCTTTTATTCTTTCAAGAGCAAAAGTCTGTAATACTTTAGCTTGAATATTGCTATAATATTCAACTGATCTTAAACTTTCATATTCTCACACATAGTGAGTTAGAAGATCAAAAGAAAATCATCTCTTTGTTAGAGTGAGAGCCTGAAAAGGCTTGGTAAGAAAGGAATACTTGTAGCCTGGAGAGGTGTTGAATACTTGTTGTAATCTATTTGGAAAATAGTGGAGAAAAACCTTCAAGTAGAAGGGACTGGACGTAGCTCTTGGTTGGAAGAGAGTGAACCAGGATAAAACGCTTGCGTGAATCTTCTAATCCCTTATCTCTTCAGTTTTATTTGCTTATACTAACTGTGGGGATTTGAACTTGATTTTGTTAAATCTTTAAAAGGTTCTTTTTCTGTGTGTGTGCTTCTGCCTTTTAATTCTTGAGTGCGAAAATTGTTTTAAAAAAGGTTGTTTTAAAAAATTATTAATAAACACAATTCAACCCCCCTTCTTGTGTTTGCCTGTGTCAAATTCAACCTCGTCCTGAAAGCTGTCTCAGGTATATCCTCCTTCTTCACCCTAATCTGATGGTATCCTGATCTTTAGTCAATCTTGGAAAACAGTGAAGCCCCTTTTAATGGATCCATCAGATTATATATCCAAGGCAACGGATACCTATTCTTTACTGTCACCTTATTCAATTGCCGGTAATCCGTACATAACCTAGCACTTCTGTCCTTCTTCTTCACAAACAACACTGGTGCTCCCCACGGCAAAACACTAGGCCTGGTGAATTCCTTCTTCATCATATCATCCAATTGTTTCTTTAATTCAATCAACTCTACCGGTGACATCCGATAAGGTGCTGTTGATATAGGTCATGTACCTGGTATGAGATCTATCATGAATTCAGCTTCCCTCTTTTGTGGCTAACCTGGAACATCAGGAAGGAAAACCTCAGGAAACTCTCTCACGATAGGTATAGAATCTATAATCGGGGTCTCCTTAGCTTCCACTGAGAAAAGCATCACATACTGTCGAGAATCATCACTCCTCATAGATACGCCTTCATTGGCAGATACTATGCTAGAAGGCTCAAGAAAAGATTGGGTCTTTCTGGAACAGTCTAACACTACATGGTTAGCCGAAAGCCAATCCATACCGAGAATAACATGTATCTGTTGCATAGGCAAACAAAGAAGATCCACAAGAAATGTCATATTCTCAACAACTATAGGAAACTGTAGACAAACAGACATAGTAATCAAGGAATCATCGGTCAGGGTAGATACTGTAAGAGTATAAGATAACTAGGAAACGGGTAAATGTAAATGATCTACACACTCATGTGAAACAAACGAATGTGTAGCACCTGAGTCAAACAACACAGACGAGAGTCTACCAGATATTAAACACATACCTTGAATAAGATCTGCAGTTAGAGAGGATTAAGCCCCAGCTCCACCTCTGTAAGTACCGGCTCCTCTGCATGCAGCTGTCTGCTACCGTACTCCTCTCTGCCTGCAATCCCTAGCAAAGTGACCTGGTTTACCACAGATGAAACAACCAGGTCTCTCCTAACACTCTCTCATATAATGCGGACCTCCGGATCTGAAACAGACTGGGCTTCTCTGCTGCTGGCCCTCTCTATCAACTGGTGCTGCTGTAAGTGGTACTGGTGCTGATGTCTGACCACTCTGGGCTGGTCTGGTATAGGGTCCTCTCCTCCACTGAGAACCACTACCTCCTCTCCTCTGATAACCTGCTCTCGTAGGACCTCCACTCCGCTAACTCTGGAAAGCTCAAAATGTCTAAGGGCACTATAGCCCTCTTCAGCTCATGTCGTAACCCCTCCTCAAATCTCCGGCACTGCCAATCCTCGTCCGGAAACCTCTGATAGAACTCAGAAAACAGTATCAAGGCCTCAAATCTGGCTGCATAGTCACCAACACTTATGTTATCCTGTTGGAGACTCATGAACTCCCTCTCCTTCTCGCATCTAACCAACCGTGGGAATTACTTCTCAAAGAAGCAGTCTCTGAACAACACCTAACTGATCAATCTACCCTCTGCCTCTAGCAACCTCCTCTTGCCTCTCCACCATGACTCTGCTCCTCCTGTTAGCATGAAAATAGCATAAGTCACCTTCCTGTCATCCCTGCACCTCATGGTATCAAATCTTCTCGAGCTCCTGAATCCACCACTCAGCTCGCTCTGGATCATAATCACCTCTGAACTGGGGTGGCTTCCCTTTTAGGAAGGTAGCCATCCCTGCATCCTCAACCTAGACAGCTCTCCTCTTGTCCTGCTGCTCCTGTAACTCTGTATCTCTCTGCATCCTTTGAGCATTCTGTTGCGCCTGCTGCAACAGTACAGATGTCAACTCGCGAATAGTCTGGAGAGTCTCAAATGACTCTCCTCCACATCCAACTCCTACCTCGGGCTGAGAAGTCTCACCATCCACTCTCTCTGGGGTCCTACCACCCCCTCGTCCTCTACGTCCTCGACCTCTACCTCGAGCCATGATCCTGTTAAAAGAAATCATTAGCTCACATTAATATGACATATAATATTACATAAAACTAGAATATAAATACTATATGTCGCATCCATGTTAATTATCGCGTACGGACTCACTACCCAACTTCTAAGCATAGTCGATATCCAACGTGGATTCAACTAAAATGGCCAGTGCACCCTAACCTCACAGTATGAATAGAATCAAACTGCTCTGATACCACCGAATGATGAGACAACCCGATGTCCCATTAAAAGAACCATATTTTATTAAATTCTGAATCGTGATATTAGCGATAAGCGGTTATATAGAAACAGCACGTCCATACATAAACATATACATCACATCCTATAAGTACGGTCATACAGTACTGTAGAGGGAATCCCATCAGTAAGATCCCATATATATACAAACTGGGACATAACCAAAAAAATACATCAAAGACTGAAACAGAAGATGCCTCACCGATTCTCAGTAGCCCAGTCCCCTCTCAAAAGTACATCAAAATCCTCACTCACGCCTATACACACCTATTTGGATAGCATTGGCCTGTACTATCACATCCTACTACCCTCACTGTCACCTCTGAGTCTGGAGGGTCCCACAACTCCTCTGCTCCTGCTAGAAGAACTCCTCCCAGTAGGCCTCTGAAACAGTCGGCGATAAGCTCTGCTGTCTCTGGATGACAATCTGGAGGACTCAGCTCCTGTCGCTTTAACATCGGGAAGCGCGGGTACCTCGGGAGAAAGCATGTGATCAATGTCTGGTACAACCTGGTCCTCCTCAGGAACTGTTGCAATAACAAGCATTGGTGCACGTGCAGGTTCTGGTGCTGGCTCTGGGGCTGGTGCCTCAACTGGTACGGGAACAGGAACTGGTACCACATCAGGCATCGGCCGCATCAGCAGTAAAGGTGCATCTGGAAATCCAATCGGCAACGGGAAATTCTTTCCCACTCGGAAAGTCCCCACCATCCCAAGTGGGGCTCCATTCCCTACTCCAGCTGACACCGAAATAAGACCCATATAAACAGCAAACCGAGTGACTGGGTCCACTAGCCACCCGTTTATATCTACAAACCTAAGCTCAAATGCCCCCGGAGGGGGCACCTGATGCCTCCAGCTTATCTAGTTTTACAGCTAGAAAGGAAAAGGTTCTGATGCAAATTGAGCGATTTAACCTCGCTAAACACCCAAATTTGACTTCTTTTGTCCCTAAGTAAGGTTTTTAGTCTCTGAAGTAGTTTTTAGGATATTTTAGTTAATTTTAAGTCAATAAAGCATTAAAATGCTATTTTTGTATTCCAAGTTAAAAGTGAAGCTCAAGGAAGCTAGGAAAAATGAAGAAAACAAGCAAAAAGGCAAAATAGGACATTCACCTCGTGAACAAAAGCTCGCCTCGCGAGCCAAAGGAGCAGATTAAGCAGGAACAGGCAGTCATTCAGCCTCGCCTCGTGAGTCAGTGCTCGCCTCGCTAGCCAGACTCAGGGAATTGAAGACCATTCAGTCTCGCCTCGCGAGCACTGTCTCGCCTCGCAAAGAATCCAAATTTGAACTGGCGCCAACTTAAAATTCGCCTCGCGAATCCCTGCTGGCCCCGCTAGCGCGCGCAGATCCCAAATATTATAAATAGCTTGGTTTAGGTCAGATGGAGCAGTTTGGAATTGTGATTGTAATCCTAGTTTGCTTAGCGCTATGTAGTGAGTTTTATTTCAGTTTCGTTGAGGATGAATGCTTTCAATACTTTGGTCATTGTTTTCGTCTCTATAAGGAACTAATCCTCTTTTCTAAGGGAACGATGAAGCCACCTTTGATGGCATAGTTTATCCAAGTAATATTTTCTTATCCCCTTGTCTCTTTTCTTGTTTCTTAATTCTGATTTGTTTGTGTTAATCATATGCGCGCATGGTTAACTAGTCTAGTGCGATGATACTGGCAGACAATTCGTACTTAGGACTTGAATTAAGAACACCGTTTGAATATTACTAGGGATAGAATAGGAAAGCGGTGCAATCGCTATAGGGAACCAAGAACTTAATGAATCTAATTGTGGGTTGAAGATATTAGCAGACTGACAACTTGCAATTATAGGTATTTTCTTTTGAAAATCGGTAGTGACATTAGGATAATTGAGGGTTCGTGGTTGACAAAGAAATTAAATTGAACATAAGGATAAGGTGATAATTGCTTGGGAAACTTGCTTGATAGGGTAGGTGGATTTGTGACCTTAGAGCCTTAGTCATAATCAAATCTCATCACAATCTTTTAGCATCTTTAATTAATTATTTTTTATTTAATCTTTGATTTAATTCTGTCTCTCTTCATAACTACTTTCCTTTGACTTGGTCAACACTTTGAATTTCCTTATTAAATTGGTTATTTTGGTCTTCAAATCCTTGTGTTCGACCTCGGTATTTACTTACCGTGTTTTATTACTTGCAATGAAACGGTACACTTGACAGATCGTCAACAAGTTTTCGGCACCGTTGCCGGGGATTGACACAACCAATTTTCCTAATTTTGAGGAAATTCAATTCTCTTGATTGAGCAATTTTTAATTTTATTTTTCTGTAAATTTATTTATTTTTACTTCTTTGATCCCGCTTGGTCTTGCCTTGTTTTTGTGTATGCGAATTACCCTTTCACAGGAAGACTTGCTATACGATCCAGAGATCACCAGGACCGAGAAGAGGTACAGGAAGGAACATAGAGAGAAAAAGAGGCTGGAAGCGAACCAACTCATCAATCTTGAAGGGATGCCAGAAGGAGATCCTCCACCCTACAAGCCTCTTTATGAGTACAATCTTCCTCACTTGGATGATTGTGCTTCAAGTGTTGTTAGGCCTCCTATCACGGCCAATTCTTTTGAAATGAGGGAAGCTGCTTTGCATGGGGTGCAAAACAATCAATTTGATGGAAGTGCATACCAAGATCCTCACAGGCATATTGCTCACTTCTTGGAGATTTGCGACATGTTCAAAACTCCAAGAGTTACAGAGGATGCCTTTCGTTTGCGACTATTCCCTTTCTCTCTTTGGGATAAAGCACGTGATTGGTTACACTTGCACTTGGATCATGTTAGCATCACTACTTGGGAACAAATGGCTCAGAAGTTCCTCACTAGATTTTTTTCCTCCTCAGAAAGAGGCACAGTTGAAGATAGTCGTCACTTCCTTCAAGCAACATGATGATGAGTCCTACAATGATGCTTGGGAAAGGTACAATGTGCTTTTGAGAAGATGCCCTTCATCCTACTTTGACTTGGTAACAAAGGTACAACACTTCTTTAATGGGTTGAAGGTTTGCTACCAAATGAACTGTGATGCCGCAGCTGGCGGTCCTTTCTCTTACAAATCAGCAGAGGACGGTTGGGCTTTATTAGAGAAGATGTCCAGGAATGATTATAACCGCAGTACGGGCACTTCTAATGCTTCCGAAATCAGTACCGCATCACTGGAGGCTATTCTTGAATAGAACACACTCTTGAAGAAGCAATGTGAGGCACTGTCTAGCAGAATGAAGGTTAATGCAGTACGAGAAGGCTTGTCTCTAGGGTGTGATTTTTAATGAGAGTTGTCCGATAAATTTTTCACAGGAACATCTGGACTCGTGTCACAACTTTTATGACACAGTGCCACAGAACAACTATCAGAGGAATAAGCAGAATGACTACAATCAGAATCGGGGGTACATTAGGAGAGACCATCCGGGTTTCACTTGGAGCAACACTAGTGGTGGTCTAGCCGGGCAACAACAACAGAATCAGAGGTCAAACTATGGAATTCAACAGCACAACACCTAACAGGCTCTCCCTCAATCTACTCAATTGCAAATCACAGATGGTGGGAAGCAGACTTGGGAAGTGGCCTTTAAGAAATTAGCCAGTCATACTAGCACGGCCATTGAGAAGCTGACAGTGCACATTGATACCTCCATTGAGAAGCTAGCAACTCACACAAGGTCGGCAATCCAACTCCTGGAAACTCAAGTATCTCAACTAGCCAAACAAATGAATGAGCGTCTTCCAGGAACTTTTCCGGGTAACACAGAGAACAACCCCAAGGCCCAATGCAATGCCATATCCACTAGAAGTGGTAAGGTGTTGGAACCAAAGGGGAATCCCTTGAAGGCTAATGAAGGTGAAACTCCAGAACAACCACAAGAGGAGAATGAGCAAGCTAAGGAAGATGAGGTAGCTAGTAAAAAGGTGCCGGAGCAAGGGATAAGGTTGAAATTAGTAGATGAAGAATTTCGAAAGAAGAAGTGGGTTGAGCCCCAAGACCTTCCTCCCTTCATGAAGGTACCATATCCAGAGAGATTGAAGAAACCCTTGCAAGATAAGCAATTCAACAAGTTCTTTGATGTTTTCCGCAAGCTTCAAATCAACATTCCTTTTGCGGAAGCCTTGGAACAAATACCATCCTATTCTAAGTTCATGAAGGAGCTTCTCTCCAAGAAGCGAAAGATAGTGGATGAGGAAACGGTTGCTTTGACCGAGGAGTATAGTGTAATTCTCCAAAGGAAACTACCTCCAAAGTTGAAGGATCCGGGCTCTTTTAGTATACCATGCACCATTGGAGATATGACTATTGGGAAGGCACTATGTGATCTAGGGGCGAGCATCAACTTAATGCCCCTATCCATGATGAAGAGGCTTGGAATTAAAGAGATCAAGGGCACAAAGATGTCACTCCAACTTGCGGACCGATCAATCAAATACCCTTATGGGGTAGTAGAAGATTTGCTAGTAAAGGTGGGCAAGTTTATTTTTCCTGTGGATTTTGTGGTACTTGACATGGATGAAGATGCCAATATTGCTCTCATATTGGGTAGACCATTCTTGGCTACCGGGCGAGCATTGATTGATGTGCAACTAGGTAAGCTCACACTTTGGGTGCAAGATGAAAAGGAGGAATTTGATGTCTTTGATGCTATGAAAAGGAAGCATCCAGTGGAGAAGGCTAAATGCTATAGTGTAGATGTGGTAAAGCCTCTTGTCAAACCAACTCCTACACATGAAGCAAATGGTTCAACACTAGGTAGGGTGTTGGTAAAATCCCACACTTTTGAGGATGGCATGGAAAAGGATGAGCCGGTGCACTTGGAGCATAAAGATAAGTTGCCTAGAGCTATTAAGGATGACCCAAGCAATTTGGAGGAGAAGCCACAAGAGCATCATAAGTCACTCACTAAAAGAGCCGGAGCAAAAAGGGACCTAGATCCAATCAAGCTCAATGAAATCCGCTTGAGAGCTTATGAGAAAGATCAAGGCAAAAAGAGGCAACCTAAGGTTCGGGTCGATGATCTAATTATCCCTATAAAGAAGTTATTTCCAAATCAATTGAAGTCTTGTTGGCGAGTGAAGGTTAGGAAGAAAACAACTCTTCCTCATGATGCTTTTAATGAAGGATACAAAGAGCCCGGGGAGACATTTGATGATAATGACCAAGGGTTGAAACTGTTTTTTATGTAAGAAGGAGTTGGAGGCCATCTTGATGAGTTCGCAGTGACTTAGCCCTTTGGGGCTATGACCGTCAGGCTTGGGACGTTAAACAAGCGCTTCTTGGGAGGCAACCCAAGGGTTATATCCTTTGTTGCTTTTAAAATGAGTCATAAAAATACAAAGTGTCTTCATATAGGGTCCTTAGTTAGAAAACTGTATTAGAAAAGCATGTAGGACTTAGATTGCATGGAAAACAGGAGCAGAATTCACTGTCTGGCTCGCCTCGCGAGCATGAATTCGCCTCGCGAGACAGAGACCCCAATTCTGGGAAGTCTCTGTCTTGCCCCGCGGGAGGCTGTTAGCCCCGCAAAACAGAGGGATCAAAAACAGAGGTCCTCTGCTTCGCCCGGCGAAGTCACCCTCGCCTCGCGAAGGGGATGTTTCCCTAAAAAAAATGATTTGTTTTGATGCCTCGGTTTGTCTGGTTTGCTAATCATGGGGACCAGGATCCTCACCCAGGAGGGGGTGAGTCCGAGGCAAAGACTTGATGATTTTCAGGTGGATGAAACTCCAAAGGAGGAGGCCACAGAGACTAGTGAGCCGGAAGGAGAGGAAGAGAATGAAGAAAGGATGAGCACCAACGAAAGTTTGGGGTCCTTTCGGACCCCACGAGATAACAATTTCTAAACCTTACTCTTTTTCTTTTCTGTTTCTTCTCTTTTTGCTAATTGGTCATGTACATAAATAAGTTGATAGAGTAGTGTTGATAAGTTTTGTGGATTGAATTGAATGAAACTTTGGTTGAATGCATGAGTTTTTTAAAAAAAAAAAAAAAAAAATTTGATGAACCCCTCTCGACGTTTTTCAAGTCTAAATCCCCTTGTGAAAATTGAAAGATGAGCTTAGATTGGTTGTTGTGATGCATGATTTACAATAAGTTTGGGGTGAATGGGTGCATGCTTAGGAATTGTATCTCGGTCAAACATTTTGCAAAAATGTTCGGGTGAGAAATTGAGCCTCCATCATTATTCTTAATTGAATGAATCACATTAAGTTGCATTTTCCTGGATTTGCTTGAATCTCTTCATGGTTTGCATATCTATGTGTTTGCATCATATGATTCAGGCATGTTTTTCTTTGAATTAACTACTTGGCCATAAATTGAACCAACCTTGATGAATGATCTCTAGTTAGCCACATTGAGCCTTGAAGCCTATTGTTCTTGATGACCTTACATTACAAGCCCATTAATCCGGAAAAACCATGATTTCCCTATCCTAGGATTTAGGAGAGCATGGAATCTTTAGCTTGTGAGTATGATTTAGAACTAAGTTTGGGGTGGCAACAATGAGTCATGAATCATAGTTGAGAAAAATAAAAGCAAAAGTTGAAGCCAAAGGCTTTTGAAAAAATAAAAATAAAAATAAATAAATGAAAAGAATTGAAAATATGCCAAAAAGGGCAAAGTGAAAAAGAAAATATAAAATGGAACAAGGTTGTAGCCACCTAGAGCAAGAAAGAAGTGAAAGTATGAGAGTGATCTATTGTTGTAATTGCCCATTTCATGCTCTCATAAATCCTAGTGACTAAGCCTCGATCCTTTGCATATCCTACCTCGAGCCACGCCCCATTACAACCTTGAAAAGACCTTTTGATGATGCATGCATATTTTTGTGGGAACTTTGTTGAGATGAAAATCAAATCTATGGAAAGTACACTTAATGGTGAAATGAGTGAAAAATGCTTGACCTTTGATAAGTTGAGCGGAAGAGTGATTTACTAAATGCCCTTGTGAGGAAGGCAAGTGTTTGAATGTGGTGATCTTCCTTTGTTTGTATTACTGGATCCTTGACTTTGAAGTAATGATTGCATTCATGAATTCATGATTAACCTCTCTTTGTCCAAAGTAGATGAATGGGGGATTGCTATAATGAATAATTGGGGGGGGGGGGGGGGGGGGGCGGGGTCCATTGAATTGAAAAATAATTTGATAACAAGTGCATGAAGCTTGGTTAAATTCAATTTAGTCCATTGAACTTACCTTGCCTTGAGACCTTTTTGATTTTTTAGTATTTTGATATGCCTTCAGCTTATCTAGTTTTACATCTAGAAAGGAAAAGGTTCTGATGCAATTTGAGCGATTTAACCTCGCTAAACACCCAAATTTGGCTTCTTTTGTCCCTAAGCAAGGTTTTTAGTCTCTTAAGTAGTTTTTAGGATATTTTAGTTAATTTTGAGTCAATAAAGCATTAAAATACTATTTTTGTATTCCAGGTTAAAAGTGAAGCTCAAGGAAGCTAGGAAAAATGAAGAAAACAAGCAAAAAGGCAAAATTGGCCATTCGCCTCGTGAACAGAAGCTCACCTCACGAGCCAGAGGAGTAGATTAAGCAGGAACAGGCAGCCATTCAGCTTCGCCTCGCGAGTCAGACTCAGGGAATTGAAGACCATTCAGTCTCGCCTCACGAGCATTGTCTCGCCTCGCGAAGAATCCAAATTTGAACTGGCGCCAAATTAAGATTCGCCTCGTGAATCACTGCTCGGCCCGCGAGCGCGCGCAAATCCCAAATATTATAAATAGCTTGTGTTAGGTCAGATGGAGCAGTTTGGAATTGTGATTGTAATCCTAGTTTGCTCAGAGGTGTGTAGTGAGTTTTATTTCAGTTTCGTTGAGGGTGAATGCTTTCAATACTTTGATCGTTGTTTTCGTCTCTATAAGGAACTAATCCTCTATTCTAAGGGAACGATGAAGTCACCTTTGATGGCATAGTTTATCCAAGTAATATTTTCTTATCCCCTTGTCTCTTTTCTTGTTTCTTAATTCTGATTTGTTTGTGTTAATCATATGCGCGCATGGTTAACTAGTCTAGTGCGATGATACTGCCAGGCAATTCGTACATAGGACTTGAATTAAGAATACCGTTTGAATATTACTAGGGATAGAATACGAAAGCGGTGCAATCGCTATAGGGAACCAAGAACTTAATGAATCTAATTGTGGGTTGAATATATTGGCAGATTAACAACTTGCAATTATAGATATTTCCTTTTGAAAATCGGCAGTGACGTTAGGATAATTGAGGGTTCCTGTTAACAAAGAAATTAAATTGAACATAGGGATAAGGAGATAATTGCTTGGGTAACTTGCTTGATAGGGTAGATGGATTTTTGACCTTAGAGCCTTAGTCATAATCAAATCTCATCACAATCTTTTAGCATCTTTAATTAATTGTTTTTTATTTAATCTTTGATTTAATTCTCTCTCTCTTCATAACTACTTCCCTTTGACTTGGTCAACGCTTTGAATTTCCTTATTAAATTGGTTAAATTGGTCTTCCAATCCTTGTGTTCGACCTCGGTATTTACTTACCATGTTTTATTACTTGCAACGAAATGGTACACTTGCCGGATCATTCACAGAACCCCGCTGGAGCATTTAATACAAAAGAAAAAAGAAAGGGGATAAGAATACATCTAATATCAACATGGAAATGGTTTAGCAACATTTAAATCAATAATAGCACACAAAACACACATCCCAACATATCTCTGTATATATTTATATAACCATCCCCGAAACATGTTACTTTCCTCTACCCTTCACCATGATGCAATGCAATGCAATGTGTATGATAATGTGGCTGCTACCAATCCCGATATACATATCTCAATCAATCAAACAACACGTCTCCAGAGTCCCCGGTGCACATCCCCATCCACGGGGAGAATGCCCATGCAAAGCAATGGCACTATAGTTGCACAATACACGTCGGTGCACACCCTGGTTCTCTCGCGATGGTGCTCATGCAATGCATGAACTATAGCTGCAACTAAAATAATAATAATGTCTGGGATGGTCCTGCAAATACTCTGAAACACAGGATTACACCCCTTGGGAATAAATCCCTATGCAAATGAAAATATCATCGACCATCTCTTAGGTCATCCCCTAGTACCTTAACCTCTGATCACTATCTCATAGATAACCTCAACAATAATCATATCTCATCAGTCTCATCATGCATATCATCATGTCCAATCATTTCCAGCATATATTAGAAAACAATATATATATATATATATCACAAATAATTCTTGGAACTCATCATATATCAAACAGCATACCAAAAACAGTCAAGCAATCAAACCAGTCAACCTCAAATATAATATATTTAACCTAACAGCGATAAACCTACAATTCCAATATCATCATTGGTACCGCTAAGTAGTCCCCAATGTGATATTGATATTGTCTGTTACTCGCTCCCTAGTAGGGTTTAGGTCGCCCTACGCCATTATCGAAATAAATTCCACTTCACCGTTTCAGACGTTAGATGGCTTCTTCCCCCACCTGAGATGTCGTAACTAAAGCCGAGACAACCAAACGAACACTCACGCTTCCTCTTTACATCTGCCACGTGCAATTCAAGGATCCCCGGGCCTCCGAAATTGCACTTGAACATCACATTACGAAGCGTACGTTACAAGGAACCCTAATATGAAGTCAGAATTGAAATCCGATAACCGAAATGAAAGATAAGCAGAATACCTACATCATCAATATTTCAACCTAAAAAAGGTAAGAATTACCTTCACCTAGAGAGAAAAGAAAGGTAGGATAGTGAAGGCGACGTTGCCACGATCACAACGATGTACTCGGAATGGCTTCTAGAGGATCGAATGAGTTGTAAACTCTACCTGAAGCTCTCTCTATAGCTCTCTCTCTCTCTCTCTCTCTCTCTCTCTCTCTCTCTGTCTAGCTCTCCCTCTTTGTTTTCTCTCAATTCTGCTCTCTGCCTTCTTATTTTTCTGCTTTGGACTTAAGTGACTTATGTCACTTACTTATGTCACTTAAGTCCTTTTTATTTTGCTAAATCACGCACCAGTGCTCGAGTGTTGAAAACCTAACGCTTGAGCGCTCCAACACTTGAGCGTTGGACCCCCACGCTTGAGCGTTGGAGGTAGGTAGCGCCACAGCGCATGCAACCAATCAGGTGATGCCATGTAGTCCTTCTTAATTATGACATGTGGAGTCAACGCCAGAGCTGGTCTGGTTGACCACAACGCTTGAGTGTTTAGAATCCCATGCTTGAGCATTCTGAGAACGCTTGAACGTTGGCTTCTCCACCCTTGAGCGTTGACCTTTGACTAGGAAACCTTCTTTCACGTTTCATTGCGTTCTGAGTCCGTTCGACGTCCGATTGACCTCAAATTTGAGATATAGACATCAAGACCTAATAAACAACCTCAAACCCTCAAAAATGCCTAATCTTTTTCTTAACTCCAAATTTCTTATTTCACACTCTTAAGCCTTTATAACGATAAACGAGAAACCCTAAGATGTGTTTACGTTCAATCTCACTCTAGATGGTTGCGTACTTTCCATCCAAAGGTCTCTAAACCTTAATCAACATCTTAAACATATACTCCAAACCTTAAACCTAATCATCATACGTAAAACAAATCATAAAATCAGGGTGTTACAATAACCCAGCCACCATCTTTATGTCTAAGGTCTTGGAACATACACCTTTCTCCCGTCATGTGACGTGAGCATCCACTGTCCAAGTACCAAGATGCGTGTTTCTTTCTTGTTGTTAAGCAAATCTGCAGCAGGTATAATCTTGTTTTTAGATACCCAGATTGACTTGGGTGTTTTCTTATTAATGGTCACTGGACGAGCATGTTTAACATGTTTATTATGTATGCATCTAGATGTGATATGACAATTTTTACCATAGACATTACAATAAGTGTTGGACGAGCTAGAATTTGTTTTATGATGATGTTCTTGAGTTTTATAAACTATGTGGTGTGCATGTGGTTTTGTTGTTTTGTGAGATGCTTCATGCTTCTCTTTGTTATAGCCTAAGCATGATTTATCATGAGGTGATCTAGAGTACCTCAGTATCAGATTTAACTTTTCTAACCCACCTACAAACTTAGACAGGCTATCTGTCAGATATGTCACATCTTGTTTAAGTTTTGCAACTTCATAAGGGACTTTATGCTCAACTTTGAGTTTGTCAGTTAGACTGACATTCTCTGACTTAAGCTTCTTGTTTTCATCAACAAGGACTTGGATTTCCATGCAGACTTTATCATATTCCTTAGTCAACTTAGAAAATTTCTTTTTAAAAATTTTATATTCATGAGACAGAATGGACGAGTTGTTTAATAACTCATCAAAAGCTTCCTGAAGAGTAGACGAGTCAGAATCCATTACCTCAACATCAATGTATTCACTTTCTGAAGAAGTGTCAGCCATGAGACAGAAGTTTGCCTCTTCCTCAGCTTCATCTTCTTCTTTAGATGATGACTGATCCAGATCCTCCCAAGTAGCCATTAGACCTTTCTTCTTTTTGAATAACTTTCTCTTGTCCTTCAGTTCTGGGTAGTCAGCTTTGAAATGACTAGGCTTTTTGCACTCGAAGCACAGAGGTGGACCTTTATCCTTGGAGTCTGACTTTTCTTTGGTGAACTTTTTGTCGATCTGCTTCCTTCTGAAACCACCTTTGTTTCTCCATATATGTTGATTCTTTCTGGAGATGAAAGACAGTTCATCTTCATCAGATCCTTCATCACTGTCAGAAGGACCTGCTTCATCTGAGGATTCCTCAGCTTTGAGAACTTTAGATGAGCTAGCCTTCTTTGCCTTTATGGCAACAAACTTTCCTTTTCTAGTACTCTCTTCTTCATTGAGTTCAAGCTCATGGACTTTGGGAGATCTAAGAAGCTCTTCTAGAGTGAGAGTATTGAGGTTCTTTGCCTTCTGAATAGCAGTAACCTTAGGTCTCCACTGTTTGTGTAGGCTCCTCAAGATTTTTCTGACATGATCTCTATTTTCATAAGTTTTTCCAAGAGATCTAAGACTGTTTGTGATAGTTTTGAATCTTCCAAACATTTGATCTATGGTTTCATGTTCAGCCATTTTGAATAACTCATACTGGTGAACCAGCATGCTTATCTTTGACTCCTTGACTTATCTTTGACTCATATTGGTGAACCAGCATGCTTGAGAGTTTGTCAATGGCGACTCACTCTGATTCCGATCCTCGCGGCGCCATCATTAGCTCCAGCGGCGCCACCACAGGCTCCGGCGGTGCCACCATCTCCTAGTCCTCTTCTATTATCACGACGAAGCTTACTGAGAAAAATTTTATGCACCGGAAACAAATCGTTGAAGCCGTAATTCGTGCCAATAGGTTGGAATGCTACGTTGTAGCTCCTCAAATTCCTCATCGATATCTCAATGAAGAAGATCGTCGGAACGATCGTCTCAGTCCTGAGTTTGCTGCGTGGGAAGCACATGATCAGCACTTGTTCATCTAGATGTTGAATTCCATTTCGGAATCGATTCATCCAAGAGTTGTAGGATGTTCGAATGCTTGGAGTCTTTGGGACGAACTTCATAACTTCTTCAATTCTCAGACCAAAGCACGTAGTACTCAGCTTCGTGCCGAGCTCAGACACATGCTCTCATTGTAACAACCTGATTTTTAATTACGCTATTTAATCGGTTAAAATATAATTAATTATATATTAAGCTGAGAGTTAGAAAGTGATTTTAAATAAAATAAAATCATATTCATAGTCTATCTTATGGTAGAAGGTTACGGTAAAAATTTGGGTTGAAAATTCAGACGGATCCCGGTCTGCATTTCACTGACAGTAAGATTTTACTGAGCAGAAACCCTAATTTTGACTCGTGAACGAAACCATTAGGTTTTATATTTTGTCCCGGAGTATTTTCCAAGTTTCAAAAAAATTCATTAGGGATGAAATTAATATTATTTTATTTGGGCATAATCGTTAAGAAAACGCATAAGAAAACGCGTAAAACCGAAGTCCGGGGATAAGTCGGGTAAACAACGGAGTCGATTATGGAGCTCAAGTATTAGGAGAAATTAATGTAGCAAAGAGGACAAGGAGTCAAGCATTAAATGCTAGTAATCTTGAATTTTCAAGTGAAATGACCAAAATACCCCTAAGCTTAACCTAACCGACGTTGAGTTAAATTTTAACCATGGTTAAGAAACCAAGGTTAATTTGTGTGGACAAGAAGCAGCCACACCCTCCTTTAATTGTGAGCCACAAAAATATTAACCATGGTTAGCAAAGTAACCCTAGTTAAGTTAATTATTAACCATAGTTAATTATTATATATTATTATATTCCAAAAACCTATTATTTGTTTTCAATTGATCCAAACATGGCCTAAAGCTACTCCTATTTATACCCATGAACCCAAGGCTGCTCCTCTCCCCACATTTCACCATTTTCTCTTCATCTTTCACCAAGAAAACACAAAAGAAAATCCTAAAACTCCATTGTTGTTCTTGCACAACTTGATCATTCTTTCACTTTCTTTCATTATCTAGAGGTAAACCATCACTTCTATGATCTTAGTTATCTTCCTCATCACCTTAAATCTCTTTATCATCCCCTATTTCAGAGCAAAGGAGAAGAATTGAGAGAGAATCATCAATTGTTACAAGAAAGCCATTGTTGGAAGCTTTGAACAATAACTAGAGCAGTCGCAGTGAGATAGTCGACAAACACTCTTCAACCGATGGATCTTTCTCAAATTTTAGAAGCAGGTTCAATCCTTGTGGTTCTTCATATCCAACGGTCATAATTGTGAACAAACCTCCATAGAATGAGATATTGAGCTCGGACAGTGGGCCTAGGAGGTGAGAAACTCAACCCGGGTACCACCAAACCTGTCACAATATAATTGCGATCTGAAATTCGTTAACCGTTGGATCGGTCTGAAACTTTTTGAGAAGGTTTAGAAAGGATAGTTCTTCATTTCCACCGTTAAGTTTTATAAATAAAGCTTTGTGGCCATAGGAATGGAGCTCGAACAATAGCTCTATTTTTGTAGCTTTTCCCTGGGATTCTTGAGCTTATTTTGAATCCGATTTTCCTAAGTCCAGCTGTTGTTCTCGTAAGTTTTTCCATCGATTTTGTCTCTTGATTCAAATAAATTAATTTATTTGAAACCCTATTGTTGATTCGGTTGGTATTTGGTGTTTCCAGCGAATTGTGATACTCGTACGTGTAACCAGGACGGAATGGTGGATGTGTAAGGATGGATGGTGGCATATTTGTGGATGTTGTTGGACAGCGTGCTGAGAGCTTGTAAGGGAAAGCATGCACGTCAGGTGGGGGAAGAACCAATCTATCATCGGAAATCGATAAGTAGTATATTCTATAATAATTGTGTAGGGCGACCTAAACCATACTAGTAGTCGAGTAATCGACAAGACCAAAATCACATTGGAAACCTTTTCTATAAAACCAATGGTGATTCGGGGATTGTAGGTTTATCGACGTTAGGATGATTTTATCTTATCTGAGGTTGATTGAATTTATTATTATTATTGAATTGCTTATGTGATATTTTGTGGTATTTGAGTATTTCTGATATTGTGTTATGCATGATCTGCTTGGTTTTTAATATTGTGCATAGTGGATTTTAAGCAAAGATATATGTTGTTCGAGAGATAATTATTGGTTTGGGTGTGAGGATAATGGTGACTTAGAGGTGCCTAACCTAAATGAGTTATTTTAAAGAGGAAGGGTGATATGGAATATGTGTTAAGATGGAAGGTTAAGGCACTAAGTTGTTATCAATGTGGGTTGGTGAGGTTCATGTGTTTGTATTGTTATTCACAGCCGTGTGAGTGGAACACACGAGGTCAGGATATTCTATTTTGGGATATCAGATATTGCGGGTGAGTACCCTATGGATGTGGATGCCGAGGTAGACTACCGTAATACTCTTTTAGTTCTTGACGCATTCGAATGTTCTTGGCACTGGACCGTTATGGACTGATACTCCTTGACGCGTTCATATATTATTGGCACTGGACCATTTTAGACTAATACTTGTTTAGTCTTTGATGCGTTCGAAAGTTATTGGTACTGGACCATTCTAGACTACTGACTAACGTGATAGGAATAAAGATGGCCACGTCAGTATAAAAGTTTAGTTGTATGAGATTGGGGTAGAGGATGCTACATTAATTTGAGGATGATTTGTTAGTTATGTATGTTGATTGTCTGTGACATTTATTGTATGATATGCTATGACTCTTTTCGGCTTTTTGATGATAGAATTGCTTCTTATCCCCTATATCTTTCTATGTGTTGTATTTTATCTTTTATGGGATCGTACGAGAAGACCCTGTGGCTGAGCTTGATGCTGAGGCGTTGAATGGAACTCAATATGAACCGGATGCGAGAGGACGAAATGTGGTTTCTAGCAATGTAGTTTAGTGTCTTGAGCCAGTGAGTCTTATAAGACGTTTTGTTTTTTCGCTATTAATAGTTGTTTTAAGATGCCTGTTAGGGATCCTACTGACGGGATACCCTAGACAGTGTTTTAAATACTCGGATGCATAAACCTATGGTATGTATGTTATATATATGGTGTTGCTTTAAATTTTTCTTCCGCTGTGTGTTTATAAGTTAAGTTTTAATTTTTACGTGTTTAGGAATACACGTTTAACATTGAGAGCGCGATTAAATAATTAATTAATAAGATTTTAATTGAATGGCACAAAGGGGCACAATGGTGTGTCTCACTCATCTCCATTGGTACTCCGATTACATACCAAGAACACCTCGATGCGATACTGGAAGGTCTACCTGATGAATATCACATTCTTTTTCCCATGATTGAAAGTAGAATTGAGCCATATTCGATCACTGAGGTCGAATCCTTGCTGCTCTTGCACGAATCGTGCCTAGACAGAGCTAAGTACAAGATTGCTTCTGATTCTTTCTCAGTTAACGTTGCTCAGGCTTCATTGTCAAATCATAATCAATCCTCCAACCCTAACTCCACGAATTAGGCGATTGCTTCATCTTCTTAACCTCCTCCGAATTCATTTTCCAATAATAACAATTACCAACAACCTAATGGAAATTATTACAATGGTTATGGATTCTGAGGAGGACGTGGTGGCCATTCTGGTTTTCGCGACCGTGGAAGAGGAGGCCTCTATGGAAATCGAGGCAATTTTGGTGTTTCTTATCAGATTTATGGAAGAAACAATCATGAAGCCCTAGCTTGCTATTGGTATGATCCTCGCTATGATCAACCTAATCAGAATCACTTTCAATCTCAACCTCATCAGAGTCATTATCAAGCTGGAATGCAAGCTCAGTTGGGAGAGGAATGGTTGCACCTCGCCCTAACTTTCAGCAGGCTTCAAATCAATTCATGCCTCAGTCTATTCCTGGTTTCCAACAGCAGTCACAGGCACCTCACTCCTATGCCAATCTGCACCAGGTCTCTGCAGTTACTCAACCACCTCTATTACCTCTTCCATGGCAGATGCAGATGCCTCAAGTCAATAATCCTATGGCTATGGTGGCTTCTTCATCAGGAACTGATGCTAATGCCTGGTATCCTGATAGTGGAGCTACTCACCATGTTACTGCTGATGCAAACAATCTGACTCAGATCACTGATCAGAATGGAATAGACAACATCTTCATGGGTAACGGTCATGGCCTTAAAGTTCATTTAGTTGGTTCAACATGCCTTAATTCACCTTTTGATAAAACTGTTAGACTTGTTCTCAAAAACATCCTATATGTTCCTACTATAACCAAAATTTTGTTAAGTGTTAGTCAATTCTCCAAAGATAACAATGTATTCTTTGAATTTCTCCCTGACGTCTACTATGTTAAATCTTAGGTTTATAAGAGAGTCCTCTTAGAGTCTCTATGTGTTCCATGATTTTCCAGTTGCTGTCAAGTTTCCTGAAGCAACTTGCCTCAATGTTTGTGGTCCTCAAGCTACAATAAATCCAAGTTCTAGCTCATTAGGATGTAATAATTTTGTTTTTCCCAGTTCATCAGGTTGAAATGTTTTTGTTTCCTCATGTAACAATGATAGTAAACACTCAAATTCCTATTATGTTTGGCATTGTAGGCTAGGCCACCCACATGATACAATTGTAAAAACCATTCTCAACAAATGTAATGTTCCAAAGATCAATAAAGGCCTACTTGATTTCTGTTTTGCTTGTTGCCTTGGAAAATCACATCGTCTTCCCTCTTCCCCTTCAGTTACTATTTATCATAAACCATTTCAATTGTTATTTTTAGACCTTTGGGGTCCAACACCAGTTCAGTCCTCAACAGGACATCAATATTATCTCTCTATTGTTGATGCTCACTCTAGTTATACATGGATTTATCTCTTGAAAAGAAAATCAGACACCCTAGAAACCTTCAAACACTTTAGAGAACATGTGAGGGTATAGTTTCAGTCTGAAATTCAAGCTGTCCAATCTGATTGGGGAGGGGATTTTAGGCCCTTCTCCAACTATCTTACTGAGTTGGGAATAATGCACAGTGTGATTTGTCCTTATACGCACCATCAAAATGGTAGTTTAGAAAGAAAACATTGTCATATAGTGGAAACAGGGCTGGCCTTACTTGCCCAAGCTTCTCTACCTATGATATTTTAGGGTCATGCTTTCCTTATAGGCACTTCAGTCCCCTTTCTCTTTTCTATACAAAACTGAACCTGATTACTCCTTTCTAAAGGTTTTTGGTTGCTCATGCTACCCTTGTCTTAGGCCATATAACAAAAATAAACTTGAATTTAGATCCAGTGAGTGCACTTTCCTAGGCTATTCTCCCAATCACAAAGGTTTTACAAATGTATGTCAAAAGATGGAAGAATCTACATTTCAAAAGATGTTCAATTCAGTGAGAATTCTTTTCCTTTTTGCTGTTAAAAACCTCCCTGTTCAGCAGCACAATATCCCTAACTACTGCTCTAATCCTCTACCTATTGTTCAACCATCAGTGTGTAATGTTCCTCCTACTCCCTCAAATGTCATACACCACTCTCCTGTTCATCATCCTAATGCTACTCTTAGTCCTCTTATCCATGTTCTACATACTTCTCCTTCTCCATCTCAGTCCACATCCTCCACTTTACCCTCACTGCATTCTGGTTGGACCCCTCTGTCTCAGTCACCTCTAAATTTGTCCCCTCAGTCTCCAACCGCTGCCTCCCGCAATCCATCACCCTCTAACCTGAACATCCATCCCATAATACTTGGACCCTTGTGGATATACCACCAAACCGCAAGCCCATTGGCTGCAAGTGGGTATTTAGAGTAAAGGAAAACCCTGATGGGTCCATAAACAAGTATAAGGCCAGGCTAGTTGCAAAGGGGTTTCACCAGCAGCAAGGGCTTGATTTTACTGAGACCTTTTCACCAGTTGTGAAGCCAATCACTGTGAGGATTGTGTTGACCCTGGCTGTCACTTATAACTGGCCATTACAGCAGCGAGACATGAATAATGCCTTCTTGAATGGCTACTTGGAAGAGGAGGACTACATGGACCAACCAGCTGGCTTCAACTCTGAATTTCCTAACAAGGTGTGCAGGCTCAATAAGGCTATCTATGGCCTTAAACAAGCTCCCAGAGCATGATTCGAAAGGCTTACTAAAACTCTTGTACAATTTGGATTCAAGGCAAGCAAGTGTGATCCCTCATTGTTGATTCACTCACATGGTGGCCAAACTACCTATGTATTGGTATATGCAGATGATATCATAGTTAGTAGTACTTCTCAAGAAAGGATCACTGCCCTAATCAACAAATTAACTCTACATTTGCCTTGAAGCAACTTGGTGATTTGGATTATTTTCTAGGAGTGGAAGTCAAACGACTCACTACTGGTGGTGTTATCCTAACCCAGACCAAGTATATACCTACTAACTAGAGCCAACATGTTCAATGCCAAACCACTACCTACTCCTATGGTCAGTAACTCAAAACTGTCCAAGCATGGCAGCAATTACATGGCTGATCCAACTCTGTACAGATCAGTAGTGGGAGAATTCCAGTATGCAACTATTACTAGACTTGAAATCAGCTTCAGTGTCAACAAAGTTTGTTAGTTCCTATCTGAGCCTCTTGAAGAACATTGGAAGGCAGTGAAGAGAATACTCAGGTACCTAAAAGGTACACTGACACATGGACTGATTCTCAGACCAGCTTGCATTTCTCAGTCCCTAGCAATTCAAGCATTCTGTGATGCTGATTGGGGTGCTGACATTAATGACAGAAGATCCACCTCTGGGTCATGTGTGTACTTTGGGCCAAATCTAGTATCTTGGTGGTCAAGGAAACAACAACTTGTAGCCCGTTCCAGTATAGAGGCAGAGTACAAAAGTCTTGCTGCAAGCACAGCAGAAGTTCTCTGGATGCAATCACTCCTCAAAGAGCTGCAAGTTCCTTCTAGGTGTCCAGTTGTATATTGTGATAACTTGAGTACAGTGGCACTTTCCCACAATCCAGTCCTTCACTCAAGGACAAAGCATATGGAGTTAGACATATTCTTTGTAAGGGAGAGAGTTATTGCCAAAACACTCACTGTTTTCCAAATTCCTGGTCAAGAACAGGTGGCTGATTTACTAACCAAGCCTCTGTCCCAGTCCAGATTTGAGGTTCTAAGGAAACAACTTTGCATAGTTGATAAAGCAGATGTACTGCACCCACCTTAGACTTCTAGGGGGGTATGTTAGAGTACGCTAAAGCATACGATTGTAATTGTAGGACTGCATACAGTAGATCCATCCTCTATAGTCTGTTAGATTCAGTTGGATTCAGTTAGGCTGTTAGAACTGAATGCCAACTTAGACTCAGCTATAAATACAAAGCTTGCGATGTATCTAGACACAATAACAACCACATTCAGAATTACTCAATTCTCATTCTTTTTCTTTCTTCTCTCTTCTACCTTATGCTCTTTGTTTCTTATACCAGTTAACTACTCGTCTAGTTACAAGTCTTTGGACTTGTTATAACCACTGATGGACTTCGCAGCTCATCTATTGCTTTATTGAGGAGGTAAGCTTAGGCACTTGTCTAGTATCTTTTAGCACCTCATCCAGCGATAACTAAGTGGACGGGTTTATTACCAATTTTTTAGGGCTCGTCTAATGAGTGAGGCTTGGACCCGATATTATTTTAATGCTACTTTAAGGAACTTAGACTTAGTTCCCTCATTTAGCGATACTCAGAACAATCATGCAAGCTAGAATAGACGAGTTAGTCTTTTAACATAACTTTGCCATACAAATTTAATCTTTTTGTTAACATCAAAACTTAAGAAATTATTTAACCAAAACCACCTTTGGTTCCAACAGTTTTGCTTAAAGAGTATTTGATCCGAAGATTGTATTTTCACTCATTGTATCTTCTTTGTATGTATGAGTCTCACTAAAGATTTAGTCTGTAACTTGATATATCTTCTTTTAGCCTTCTTTAGAAGATTGTATTTTCACGCTTTGAGTCTTAAAAATTGTAAGGATCAAACGCTTCCCACTAGGCTAAAAGCTATAGCTGTTAGCAAGGGCGCAACTTTATTTCCCAGATCACAGGTTCGAATCTCCTCGGCTGGTGTTGGGGGGTGATTGTTGACCTTTATGGGGATCAGTACCACCCTTTGATTCGGGAGAACGTAACTGGCCGTGGACTAACCGTCCGACATGTGATTAAGGAAATAAAGTTGTGCCCTTTCTAACAATTATAGTTTTTACCTTAGCGGTAAGCGCTTGATCCTTATATTAAGTTTAAAATTACTAAGGTAAAATTAACGGTCTTTTCTAATTTTTAAGTCCATTTCTTTCATATAATATTTTTCTTCAACAATTCCTAATTTCTTTTGATTTTATTTTATATTTCTATATATTGTAAAAAAAAAAATTAATAATAATTCATCCAAACTCTTAAATTTTTTTTTATAGTGATGTGAAAATTAAGGATGTTACACGCATGCCATTTAAGACTTCAGACTGAAGCAGATGACCAAGGTCAATGCTTGAGCATTGGGACTTCCCACTCTTTAGCCTTCTCAGGCAGAAAGTTAAAATTAAAAAGGGGGGGGGGGAAGGTGAAAGTATTTCACTTTCACCCATTCGCCTTTTGAACTAGAGAAGAGAGTTGAGAGACTACAAAGGAGAAAGAAAACTCCGGAGTCCCATGTGAGCATACCGGTTGGTGTTACATGAAACCGACAATGCTGTTGCACTCGTAGCAACGTCAACTTCCTATCCATATCTCTCTTTTCTTGCTAGGGCTAAGGTAAGCCTATGCTCTAACATGCCGACAACGTCGATATTGAGGTTTTCTTTTCATTTCCCTATTGGTTTTGAGTTCCGTTTTCGTATTAAGGTTACTGACGTCTGTTTCATGTGTATGTGTTCAGGATAATTTTTGGAGCACCGGAGGAGCCTATACAATTTAAGCTTAACCATTATGAAATCATGATTAAAAAAAATGACCACCATTTATTTATTGAGATATCTAGTCCAATGCCAGCAGAACAACTTCACCCAACAAAAAAACCAGTGGAACAACTTAAAGAGCATGACACCAATATGAGCTATTGACGAGCCGTTTATTATCAAGCAAGTAAGGCTTGAGTTTAACTCATTTAAATAAGGCTAAATTACACTTTTGGTCCCCAAATTGTTATTAAATGTTCGATTTGGTCCCCAAGTTTTTAAAATGTTCATTTTGGTCCCCTAATTCCTTAAACTTGTTCAAATAGGTCCTTCCGTCAAGTTGACTAACGGCGACGTCAAACCTAATGACACGTGGCATTAAGTTTAATATTTTAATGTTCATTTTGGTCCTCAAATTGTTTTAAAATGTTCATTTTGGTCTCCCAAATTGTTTTAAGATGTTCATTTTGGTCCCCAAATTGTTTTAAAATGTTCAATTTGGTCCTCAAGTTTTTAAAATGTTCATTGTCGTCCCTTAGTCAACTTGACGTCGCCGTTAGTCAACTTGACAGAAGGACCTATTTGAACAAGTTTAAGGAATTAGGGGACCAAAATGAACATTTTAAAAACTTGGGGACCAAATTGAACATTTAATAACAATTTGGGGACCAAAAGTGTAATTTAGCCTTTAAATAATTGAACGTGACTCATTTAATTAAAGAAACGAGCTTGATCGAATATTTAATTAACGAGTAATAATTTACCAATAACTAAGGTCATTTAAACCCTTCCGAAGCAATTGACAGGAAGGTAGGAAATATATTGATTCCCTCCGCCACCTTTATCACTGCCATTCCCTCCCACTCCCTCTTTTTCTTCATATATTGGATTGGAAGTGGAAAGTCGAAAAACACACAGAGATACACTCTCACCCATTAACTTAACTTGCTGAGTTTGTGCAGCAGAGACTAGAGCAATGGGTCCGTCACGTCGCAAAAGTAATGGTCGATCACCACCGATTAATCAACAGCCTGAAATCACTTCCTTCTTCTCCTCCTCCTCAAAATCTAAATCCACTTCTTCTCCCATTCTCTCCAACCCTAACCTTAACCCACCTTCCCCTCGCAACAACCCCCTCCTTGGTCCTCAACATCAACACTCGTCCACGAAGAAGAAGTTCAAACGCCTTCGTAAGATGGTCATTGAGGACGACGATGTGGCAGAACAGATTCCCCAATATGATGATGATCATCATTCTGGTGATGATGAAGATTGTGGAAAGAATGTGGCGGTTGAGGATAATAATGCTTCAAACTGTGAACAAAAAGAAGTAATGGAGTTAGAGGAGAAGGAGGAAGAAGAAGTTGTAGTAGCAAAGGGGTCTAAGAGAAAGCAAAGTGGGAAGAAGGTTGAGCCGGGAGAGCGAAACCGAAAGCTTGGTGGAACAGAGAAATTGGAGCCTTTAAAAAAGAGCAAGAGCGAAGGGGAAGAAGCTCTTGTTGTTGACAAAGGAGGTTTCAAGCTCTCAGATTTGGAGCTTAACAATAATACTAATTTGGAAAGTGAGTGTCTGACCGCTTTTTATAATCATTGTAATTTTTACCCTATTTTGACTTTCCATTGTGGCATTTAAATATTGCTTATCATCTAACAACTAATTTGGGAATTTTCAAATTCAGGAGAAAATTTCATATGCTTGTTTGTCAAATAAGGAAATTGTGATGATATAGATTACCCTTATAAAAAAAGATTAAAATAAAAGGAAAAGTAAAGCTAGTTAGATTGGAGAAATTACACGCAAGAAGCTATTCTAGTAGTTATTTGTCTAACTTTGATTATGCATGGGCATGGCATCACTTTCAAGATACTCATGTTTCTAGCCAACTGAAATGCAGAGATCAATATATTTTGTAAATTATGATTTAAGCCGTCTCTGCGTTTTTGCAGCTAAAAAGACATCTAATGGCGCTGACAATGTTGCAACTGATGATGCCTCTCAAAGATTTGCGGATCGTGAAGCTCACAAATTGTGCTTCCTGAGAGAGTGAGTGCTGACTATACTGATGTGGTGTTTCCATGCCAAAAATTCCCTTATTATCTGTTAAAGCTTAAAGGGATTTTTTTTTTTTTTGATAAACAAAGCTTAAAGGGATTTGGATGCAAAAAATTTCGTTTTTTTTCATGCATTTAATTTGTTTGTTTATATTGTAATTTTATGGTGCTCTATATGTATATGGTCTTGGTACAGAGATCGTAGGGATGCCAAAGGAAGGCGTGCAGGAGATGAAAATTATGATTCAAGAACTCTCTACTTGCCTCCTGACTTCTTAAGGAGTTTGTCAGATGGCAAGGTAATTACTGCCAAGCGTGGAACTCTCAAGTTTTTAATGGTGCATGCAATTAATGTGGTCATTTGATGAATGCAGAAACAATGGTGGGAATTCAAGTCAATGCATATGGACAAAGTTTTGTTTTTCAAGGTTTGGGTTGTCTTAGTTTTGTTGGTGCTATTAGCATATTTCTACGACCAAATGAAACTTTTCTCCCCTTTTGTTGGAGCAGATGGGTAAATTTTATGAACTTTTTGAGATGGATGCACATGTGGGAGTGAAAGAGCTTGACTTGCAGTATATGAAGGTTAGTATGTGTACTCTAGAGTTGTAGACTTTCTTTAGAATCTTAAGGTGCCCTATTTGCTTATGCTGAATTGTGCATATTGACCATCAACATCAACCTCTGATTGGTTCTCCATTTAAATCTTCACAAAGAAAATTATAATAACATTTTTACAAACAGTCAAATCTATGTGACCTTCAAGTCTCCTCTCTGCAATGGTTGTTTTCTCATGTTTTTGGTTTACATGTGATTCTTTTAGGGAGAACAACCTCATTGTGGATTTCCAGAGAAGAATTTCTCAATGAATGTGGAGAAACTGGCTAGGAAGGTTTGCCTCATAAGTGGCTTATTTTCTTATATTATCTCTGCTACTGAGCTAATGAACATATCCAACCTGCAACTGGGAAGAAACTTATTGAACTGCCTTGACTGAGCAGGGATATCGGGTTCTTGCCGTTGAGCAGACTGAAACACCTGAACAGCTGGAGCTTCGCCGCAAGCAGAAGGGCTCTAAAGATAAGGTTTGATTACATCTCGTAATAACTAGAAAAGTCATTGTTTTTATTTTTAATGCCTTTGTTTTCTGTGTTGTGCCTTCTACTCCATTTTAAATCCTGTTTTATGTCTTTCTTATCTGACAATTTTCTCGCTCTCTTACTTGAAATTCCTCTTGACATCTTTTTCTTCTAGGTTGTGAGACGGGAAATATGTGCAGTGGTTACAAAAGGCACATTAACTGATGGGGAGTTGCTATCAGCAAACCCAGAAGCTGCATATTTAATGGCACTGACCGAGCACCAAGAGAATCTTCCAAATAAAATTTCAGAACGTATTTATGGTGTTTGTATAGTTGATGTTGCCACAAGCAGAGTTATTCTCGGACAGGTTTGACTCTGTACATTCTGATTGTCTGCAAAATTTTCATGCACAAAAGCTTATTTCAAATCTGGGATGAGATCTTCAAATGTCATCAAGCTGTGAAGCATCTAGTCCTTTTACCTGGCTCTATTGGGAATGAAGCGAGCAGATTGAGGCGGATGGGGTTATGGTTGCCTGGGGGTTGGGGTTTGATATGTCAAGTATGTGTTGGAGTAACTTTATAATACTTATATGTTTGGTCAAAAATAAAATTTCAATATTGTGTTGGTTGCTTCATTACTTCCTTAATGTACTTTGGGGATTTGTCATCATATTTAATTTTTCATGAATTTATTTGGAAAGTGTGCTTAATATGAATACTTCCAAAAATATACCTAATTAATACTTGAAAGAATAATTTTCTGAATATTATTCACTTAATTTTTCAAATGTACAAAGATGTCTTACAATATATAGGCTAATGGCACTTAATGCCATCCTAAAGAAAAGGAAACCTAATAACTATTGTTAAATGCAAGATTTGTACATTAAACTAATAATATCCTACTAATAAATACAATATATTCCAACACTCCCCCTCAAGCTGGTGAGTGAATATCTATCATTTCCAGCTTGCAAGTAAGGCCTTGAAATCGTTCAGTGGCAAGCCCCTTGGTGAATATATCTGCTAATTGGTGCTCTGAGGGAACGTACTCTATAACTATAAGACCATTATCTATTTTTTCCTTGATAAAATGACGATCAATCTCTATGTGCTTCGTCCGATCATGTTGCACCGGATTGTGAGCAATGCTGATTGCAGACTTATTGTCACAAAGTAACTTCATAGGAGCTTCATACTTGATTCTGAGATCATCAAGTATGATTCTTATCCATAACAGTTCACAAATTCCCTGTGCCATAGCTCGAAATTCTGCCTCTGCACTTGACCTTGCAACCACATTTTGCTTCTTACTTCGCCAAGTCACCAAATTTCCTCCTAAAAACATGCAGTAACCGGAGGTAGAACGCCTGTCTATAACTGACCCGGCATAGTCTGCATCGGTATAAGTTTCAATGGACAAATTCTGCTCCTTCCGAAATAGTAGTCCTCTTCCTGGACTCGTCTTCAAGTACTGGAGGATTCTATTCACAGCTTGCATATGCCTTTCGCTGGGATCATGCATAAACTGGCTAACTACACTGATAGCATAGGCTATGTCTGGCCTGGTGTGAGACAAATATATAAGCTTTCCCACAAGTCTCTGATACTGTGCCCTTTCAACCTTTGAGCTCTCCTCATCGTTTCCAAGTCTGTGACTTTGTTCAATCGGAGCCCATGAAGTTTTGCAGCCTAGTTTACCCGTCTCCTTAAGAAGATCCAGGACATATTTCCTTTGAGAAATAAAGATGCCTTGTTTAGAGTAGGCAACCTCTATCCCAAGGAAGTACTTCAGCTTCCCCAAGTCTTTCATTTCGAACTGTTCAGCTAGTTTGTCTCTTAGAACCTGTTTCTCTACCTCATCATCACCAGCAATGATCATATCATCTACATAGATCAAAAGAAGTGTAAGCTTGCCATCCTGAGAATGTTTCACAAATAGTGTATGATCTCCTTGGCTCTGTTTATAACCAAGGGACACCATAGCATTGGTGAACCTTCCAAACCAAGTACGAGGAGACTGCTTGAGACCATATAAAGCCTTCCGTAATCTGCACACCTTGTTTCCTCCACCAGTAGGATCATACCCTGGTGGAATGTCCATATAAACCTCCTCTTCCAAGTTGCCATGTAAAAAAGCATTTTTAACATCAAATTGGTGCAAGTCCCATCCAAAGTGTGCTGCCAAGGAGAGAATGATCCTGACTGTGTTCGTCTTTGCTACTGGGGCAAATGTCTCCTCATAATCAATCCCATATGTCTGAGTGTACCCTTTTGCAACCAGCCTTGCTTTATACCTATCCAGGGTACCATCAGATCGATATTTCACTGTGTAAATCCATCTACACCCAACCATCCTTTTGTCCTTCGGTTTCTCAACAATTTCCCAGGTCTCATTTTTGTTCAAGGCACTCATCTCTTCATGCATGGCTTGAACCCAGTTCTTATCCATTAAAGCTTCTTGTACTGAAGTGGGGACTCTGATAGAATCAATTGCTGAGATAAAACTCTGGTGTTGTACTGATAGATTTTTAGTGGACACAAACTGAGATATAGGATATTTTGCACAAGTTCTTCAGGCTTTTCTCAAGGCTATTGGCAAGTCATCAGGGTTAGGTTCACAAATATCATGTAAAGTACTATTCAAAGGCTCAGAGTCTGGAATGCTTACCTCTGGTTCAGGCGACTGAAGTTGCTGTTGGACCAGGTTGGGTTTTTTCCGATGATACACCTGCTTGTATCGATCCAAACCATTTATCTCATTTGATATTGGAACAGATACTGATTCTTTAGGCGTTTCTGAAGTACCAGAAGATGATGCCACATCCTTCATAAGAGGAGCAACAGATGACTCAATAGGTTTAGCTAGAAGAGGAATAAATGATGACTCAAGAGACTCAGCTTCTTGATCATTCTCCCCCTGAAGCTGAGGATGGAGGTGAAAGGACTTAGATTCACGAAAAGTGACATCCATGGAGACATATACACGACGACTTTGAGGATGATAACATTTGTACCCCTTTTTGTCTGGTGCATACCCTATGAAGATACATTTGACAGCCCGAGGATCCAACTTACCACGATGTTGACTATGAACATGAACAAAGACAACACAACCAAAGACATGACATGAGAGACTTTTCATAGTAGGTACAGAAGGAAAGAAAGAAGTCATGAGTTGAATAGGACTAAGACCATCCAAAACCCGAGAGGGCAACCTGTTTATCAAATATGTGGCAGTTAAAACAGCTTCCCCCCAGTAAGACTTAGGGACGGACATTTGGAAGAGCAGAGCTCGTGCCATTTCAAGGAGATGACGGTTCTTTCTTTCAGCAACCCCATTTTGTTGTGGGGTATACACACAAGTCAATTCATGCAAAACACCATGTTCTTTAAAAAAATTGGTGAAATGTTGATTCACATATTCCTTGTCATTATCAGAACGTAACCTTTTGATTGTTTTTCCAAATTGAGTTTGAACCATGCGGTAAAAGTGTAAGAATAATTTAAAAACTTCAGATTTGTCTTTCATAAGGAATAGCCATGTGACCCTAGTGCAATCATCAATAAAAGACACAAACCATTTTGCACCAGATAAATTAGAGGTAGAGGATGGTCCCCACACGTCAGAATGAATAAGATCAAAAGGTTCAATACTTTTACTATTACTAGGAGAAAAAGTTGAACGATGGTGTTTTGAAAACTGGCAAACATCACAGTGAAAAGACTCAACTGACACCTTTTTAAACAAATGAGGGAATAAAGACCTGAGGAGACTAAAAGGAGGATGACCAAGGCGTTTGTGGTGAAGCCATATCTGAGAAGTAGTGGAATCTGTGCTTGTCTGATGACAGAAAGTGGACAATTCCTGTCTGGTACTATCTCGAGCCCGGTGCAGAGTATATAACCCGCCCTGTTCCTTAGCAACCCCAATCGTCTTCCCAGTGGTAAGATCCTGAAACACACAATGAGAGGGAAAGAAGGTTACTGTGCAATTTAAATCTCGAGTAAGCTTATGAATAGAAATGAGGTTATTTGACAATTGAGGGACATGAAGCACATTATGTAAAGGGATGGAAGGTTGCAGTGAAATGTTACCACATCCTGAAATAGGAACATGGGATCCACTAGCAACGGTGATGTGATGCTTACTAGACAACTCAGAGTAGGTCGAAAAATATGAGGGGTAAGGGGTCATATGATCAGTAGCACCAGAGTCAATTATCCAGATATCCTCAGATATAGTACTAGAAGCATTAAAGGATACGGAACTTAAATTCTTACCAGACATGTGTAGAGAAGAACTAGTACCAAAAGGCTTACTAACGGATTTAAGGATTGTCCGTAGGCACGTCAATTCATCCTTAGTAAGAGCCGGAGCTTCGTCTCCACCAGTGGCCAGTGGAATGGACTTGAGAACCATTGAATCTGACATCGCAGCAGTGAAGGGCTATAGTGGAATAGCAATGACCCACAAATAGGATGACCCACAAATCAGAGGTTCAAAACAGCCTCTGTTTCAACGATTTTTGAGGACCCACAACCTGAACTTGAACCAGCAGGAGCCGGCGAGTAGAACGCAGCAAACGGCGGCCAAAACTGAAGCTGGACGCGCCGTCACGCGCGGCTGAGGTGGCGGCGCGTGGCTTACACGCGCAGAGAAGGAGGTGGCGCGTGTGGGCGCGTGAGACGTCGGAAGGCGGTGGTTCTTCGGTGGTAGGTCGGAACAGGGACGGCGATCAGTCCGGTGAGGGCGGTGGTGTGAACGGCGGCAGCGGCAGGCGGCGGCTGAGGTGGCAGATCGTGCCACAATAGAGAAAGAGGGAATAAAACCCTAATATGTAGCTACAAAGGCTGCCTGGAAAGGAAGAGGGAATGAAACCCTAATACAGCAATGAAGGCTGCCTTGAAAGAGAAACAGAAGGAGCAGAGACCCTAGGAAAAACCTAGAGCTCTGATACCAACTTGAAAGAATAATTTTCTGAATATTATTCACTTAATTTTTCAAATGTACAAAGATGTCTTACAATATATAGGCTAATGGCACTTAATGCCATCCTAAAGAAAAGGAAACCTAATAACTATTGTTAAATGCAAGATTTGTACATTAAACTAATAATATCCTACTAATAAATACAATATATTCCAACATTAATCTGCTAATTGCTTGTATTATCACTTGTATAAAGAATAGTTTACTTCTATTTATGGCAGTTTAAGGATGATTTGGAGTGCAGTGCCTTGTGCTGTATCTTGTCTGAGGTCAGGCCAGTTGAAATTGTCAAACCTTCTAAACTGCTCAGTGATGAAACAGAGAGAGTACTGCTGAAGCACACCAGAAATCCTCTAGTGAATGAATTAGTTCCAATTGAGGAATTCTGGGGTGCTGACGAAACCGTGGATCAATTGAAGAGAATTTACAGAAACGGTAGTGATGTCAGTGTTGAAGATAATGGGTTAGATTGCCTGCCCGATGTTTTGAAGGAGCTGGTTAAAACAGGCAGTGACAGTAGAAGTGCACTTTCAGCACTAGGCGGTGCTCTCTATTATTTGAAACAGGCTTTCCTGGATGAGACATTGGTTAGATTTGCACAGTTTGAGTTACTTCCATTTTCTGGCTTCTGCGATCTTGCTTCAAAACCATACATGATTCTTGATGCAGCAGCCCTGGAGAATCTTGAGGTTTTTGAGAATAGCCGAGATGGAGGTTCTTCAGGGTATGTTTGTCATTTGATTATCTGTACTCTTTCTGTTTTTGGTCAAGTTAAGTCATTTGTGTTTATCTTTTAGTAAAATGATGATTGTCTTGCAGCACACTCTATGCCCAATTAAATCAATGTGTTACTGCATTTGGAAAGAGATTGCTAAAGGCGTGGCTTGCAAGACCATTATCTCATGTTGAGGCAATTAAGAAACGCCAGAAAGCTGTGGCAGGTTTGAAGGTGGGTTTCTTGATCATGCATTTTGCTTCTGATGTTGATGATCTTTTAAGACAATGAATGTTTTTAGAGGCTCTGTATAACTAGTACTATTCATGGGTCCTAGGCTAACAGATTACTTGATTTGGAGTATTCAGTTATATGGAGTATTTTCAAGGTTGTGTTGGAAATATACTTTTATGCTTTTGCACCTTTTGAGCCAATATAGATAGAAGAGTTGCCAGCTGTCTTCAGTTTTGACATTTACTAAACTATATACTATGCTGGATTGAACTGATTGTAATCATCTGATGCAAAAATAGTACATGTAGTAATTGCTTTTATATATGATTTGCTTTTTAGGGAGATAATATACCTTTTGCGCTAGAATTTCGAAAAGCATTATCAAAGCTACCTGACATGGAGCGGTTGCTTGCACGCATCTTCTCTGCTAGGTAAAAGATATTTGTGCAACAACTATGTGATATTTTTTACAGACCATACTGGTAATCTTAAATATTTATGCTCTTTGATTTTGTTAAGAGAGAGAGAGAGAGAGTGCGAGAATCTGAATCTGAATCTGAATTGACATATTGAATTCTTTCTAGATGCATTACAGAGAATGTATTTATATGTGAAGCTACCTCTAACCGCATGCAGATACAGCATACACTAGTATACTCTAATAGATTTGCATGAATGCAGTGAAGCTAGTGGAAGGAATGCTAATAAAGTGGTTCTGTATGAGGATGCAGCAAAGAAACAACTGCAAGAGTTTATTTCCGCTCTGTGTGCTTTTGAGCAAATGGCACAAGCATGCTCTTCACTTGGTGTCTCTTTGAATGATGTCAAATCTAGACAACTTCGTCATCTGTTAACACCTGGTATGATTTTCTCAATGAATATATCTTATAAAATTATTGTGGAGCTTCTGTTTGGTGTACTCAATACTGTCAATTGTAGGTAAAGGTCTTCCTGATGTCTGCATGGATCTTAATCATTTCAAGGATGCCTTTGATTGGGTGGAAGCCAATAACTCTGGGCGTATAATACCTCATGAAGGAGTTGACATAGAATATGACTCAGCCTGTAAGGCAGCTAAAGAGATTGAGTACAGTTTATCAAAGCATCTCAAGGAGCAAAGAAAATTACTTGGAGACACATCAGTAAGACTAGACTTCATTTGGAAACAATTCGAATTGAATCTTTTTCTACTGCATATTTTTTTAAATGTTCTTATTTTTATATGATACAGATCTCTTATGTCACTGTTGGAAAGGAGACATACCTACTGGAAGTGCCAGAAAATTTGCGTGGAATTATTCCTCAGGATTATGAGCTGCGTTCATCCAGAAAAGTAAGCAGACATGTTCTGACAATTTTATGTGGACCAAATGGTAACACAACTGTGTAGTACTAGTGTATTACTTGTTTGATATTTATATGATTGAGTCTGCAGTGTTATTACATTGTTTATTGGCTTGTGCTTATAAGTTGTCATGCATATTTTTATCCTGAACTACTTTGTATGTGTACTAATGTTATGTCACTTACAATATATATAAAAAAAAGAAAAGAAATTAATTGCTTGTTACATCCCTGCGTAATTGTTGGTTACTCCTTGATGCATTATCGTCAGCAATCATGCTTGTCAACAGAAGTTAAATTTTCTTTCATTTTTCCCATCTGGCACATGCAGGGCTTCTTTAGATACTGGACTCCAGATATTAAAAAGTTCTTGAGAGAGCTCTCCCAAGCTGAATCTGAAAAGGAGTCCTTATTGAAAAGTACATTGCAAAGGTTAATTGGGCGTTTTTGTGAACATCACACCAAGTGGAGACAGTTGGTGTCTGCAACTGCTGGTATATATTGTTGTTCTTCTGAACCATTTTGTCCTGCCTGTGCAGTTAGCCAATTACTGGCACTCCTGCTAATAAAAACTCTAGTTACGTGTAAGATCATTGATATATTGTAGTATAATCAAAAGTATAAATTAAAAGACAGTAAAATCATATTTTTAAAATAATGACTTTCCATCTGCCGGTGGAGGGAATCTAGTATACATTAACATTAAGCGAGTATCTTCTAATCAATAAGATGACCACCTATTTTTAGAATAAGATGCATAATTGAGGAAGATGCCTATCTGTAGTACATGTTCCTTGTTAACTTTTGTATAATGCCCATTGTTTTCTCATTATGTTTCTTCAACTGAAATCAACTCTGTTTTTGGCATTTTACATTGATTCAATACATGCCTTTCCTTAGGGTTATTTTGGAAGGTGAATTTTTCATGCATTTAAATTCTAAATTATTAGCTTTTCTTTTGCATGACTCAAACTAGATGTCACACTCATATTGCAGAGCTGGATTGTTTGATCAGTTTAGCTATTGCTGGTGATTACTATGAAGGACCAACATGCAAACCAAGTTTCTTAGGTACAATATGTACAAAAGAAGTTCCATACCTCTCTGCTAAAGGATTGGGACACCCAGTCCTTAGGAGTGATTCCTTAGGCAAGGGTGCTTTCGTACCCAATGACATAACCATTGGTGGTCCAGATAATGCTAGCTTTATTCTTCTAACTGGTCCTAACATGGGTGGAAAGTCAACTCTTCTTCGCCAAGTTTGCTTGGCTGTGATTTTGGCCCAGGTGAAGCTTCAATCATGTTGCTTCCTTTTCTCATTATTTATTTATTTTTTAGGGGTGGTGGTGGTGGAAGAAGGGTTGGCCTCACCCTCCTTTGATGCTTTTGTTAAGTAAGCTAGTCTTTTACGTATGGAGTTGCTGATTTAGTTTCGTCTGCAGGTAGGGGCTGATGTCCCGGCTGAAAGTTTCAATTTGTCACCTGTGGACCGAATATTTGTTCGAATGGGTGCCAAAGATAATATCATGGCTGGCCAAAGTACATTTTTAACTGAGCTTTCAGAAACTGCAACAATGCTGGTGAGATGCCCCTTTGAGTATCAATTTTTATCAATAATTAGGGTTAAGGAGGCATATAATAATAGGAAGACTTTGGATCTTCCTTTTATTAATCTAAGTCAATTTGTCCATTTATGGTATGTTTCTCAGTAAGTTACTAGGTAGCAACTATGAAACACAGGTTATGTTTCACATGCGGTTTCTTCTGTTGAACATGAATGGATTGTGTGGTTTGTGGTAGGCATCTTTTCTGTAAAACATAACAAGATAACAAGCAATGACACAACATGGAGAAGAAAATTCTTGCCTTGTGATGGGATAAAAGATAGAAGAAGACTCCTTTCGAGCAGGAGCAGCTCCAGATGAGAAGAGAATAGGAATTTCTGAATAATTCTTCACTGTTTCATTCATTTGCTCATGACTGAGTTTATACAAGAGTTAGTTACCCTTTCCTACGGCAGATATGCCAGGTGTCCCTAGTGCAAAAGGAAAATACGGAAATGAAGAATGCAAAGTACAGCAATGCATCATAACAGAAAAGGAATCTAGAACGTTCTATAAAATCTGCTACTAGTGACTCAGTATGACTAAATATAGTCTTTCCTCGAATATGGACTTTTACGAATTCTTTTATCTCTATCTGGGCCTGGCTTGTTTGTCATTTGAGGCCCAATTCGCATTTCATCAGTCTTGGGCTCCTTCACTTCATTCTTGTCTGCATCACCTTGGTCGTTTTTCTTCAGAGCTTATCCACTTGAAAATGTTCCATCTACAATGAGATAGTTTTGTGTTTCATTTATGTCTTCGTATTAGGAATCTTTATGAAACCTTTTATTTTATTTGTTATGCATTATAGATGTATATGAATCTGAACTGATATAACCATTCTTTCTTTCTGAATATGTACTTGATGGTGAATACAGACGTCAGCTACTCATAATTCATTGGTGGCTCTGGATGAGCTTGGGCGTGGGACCTCAACTTCTGATGGACAAGCCATTGCGTATGTTTCTGTTGTGGGATTAGTTACATGCTTTTGTCCCCAATGCTTTCAGTATTCATGATTGGTTTTCCAACTTCTGTCGAGTCCATATAATATTCTGTTTTGTGTATTTCAAATATTTGGCAGGGAATCAGTTCTAGAACATCTTGTGCGGAAGGTGAAGTGTCGTGGATTATTTTCTACACATTATCACCGATTAGCTATAGATTATCGCAAAGATCCCAAGGTATACCAAGTTATTTATCCAGTATAATTGTCAGTGGTATATTGAATTCATCCTCCAATGCTTACAAGAGATGTTTAGGCTCAAATTTGTTAATGTACTTGATTGCCTATTTAGATCACCACTCACAATCTATTTAGATACAATATGCTATACAAAGTTTACATTCTGATGAAGTAATGTCAACTAGAAGTTCCACTTTCTATTTGTATAAGACCACCAGTGGCAACCTATTTAGATATAACATGTTATTAGAATGTTTAAATTCAAGTGAAGTAATGTCAACTAGAAGTTTCACTTTCCATTTTGGTTAGTGTTTTAGAAATTTAATTATATTTCTGAGTTAGCTTTTTGAACATTTATTTTGAAGGTCTGTCTCTGCCATATGGCATGCCAAGTTGGTGGTGGTCTTGCAGGCGTGGATGAAGTCACCTTTCTTTACAGGCTGACTCCTGGTGCATGCCCCAAGAGCTATGGTGTTAATGTTGCCCGGTTAGCTGGTATGTACTTTTCTATTTTAAACTAGAGTCAACATGTTCACTTAACATTCATACGTCTCATGATTGCATTTATTTTTTGTTCATTGAACATCGAACTCTAGGACCTTAGAATTCCATTTCTTTTCATTGAGAATCTCGCAAAATTACATCAAGATTTCAACATAGTCTTGCACGTTCATAAAAGTCTTTTGCATCACTCTAGGTAGGAAACTGTTAATGTCTGTTTTGTCAATTATGCTGTTTTTTTATGATTATGAATCTACAAAACCCCTTTTTTGCAGTAGATCATAATTAACCAGTTCTTATTATAATAAATCAAATTAAATTTATTTCAGGACTTCCAACTTCTGTGCTTCAGAAGGCTGTTGCCAAGTCCAAAGAATTTGAGGCCACTTATGGCAAACGCAGAAAGGTGAATTCTGAAGCAGACACTTCCAATCAAAATTGGGTTGATGAGATGATAGTTATAATCCATAAATTGAAAGATGCTGTTACAAATTTGAGATCCCAGGAGACCATTTGCCTTAGTTCCCTAATTGAGCTTCAGGGTAAAGCAAGAGAACTCCTGCAGCGATGTTTAACTGAGACTTAATCCAGACATGGTTGTCATAAAAATGGTAATTCATTATTTTGAAAAGCAAGAATACTTTTATGGCCATATTTTATGGTTGATATCAATCTTGGTAGGATGCGGCCAAGTCTTGCTTTCTCTATGTTGGTTCTCGGTTGTCCAGCATATTTTTTGTTAGTCGTGTGCTTGTGTAAGTAGTTCTAGGGAACCGGTGATCTGAGTACAATTAACCCATTGTAAATGTTTAGCAGGTTGTCTGATAAACTTATTTTACAAGTTAATACAAATAGATGAATTTGGTGGTTCTACCACTGGCATGTAGTTGATACTTCAGTATTGATTCGGTTGTGTAGCGGGTTCTACCGTGAGAGACCTTCATAGGTCTCTCACGGTGAGAGACCCCTTTTCACCATTGATTTCATGATTACTCATGATGTTATCCTACACCCTCCACACACTATCCCTCCCCAAGTCCTCCACAGCTCCACCCACCAATGACACCAGTCTGTCACCTTCACCACGGCACCACCTCCTCGCCGTGCAGACCTAGCCGGCCTCTCCTCCTCCAACACAGTAACGGCGGAGGACGGAGTTGAGAATGGCGGAGGAGAGTGCTGATCGGAGATGAAGGCAGAATGTTCTACCAAAGGAGCAGATCGGAGACGAAGGCGGTGAACAAGTGGTACGGCTGCGATGGCGGCTATCCCATGAGTTCCCCACCAGCACCAGTTCCAGTCATTCTCCACCAGATCCTGTCCCAGTGAGTTCATCTCCTCCTTCATCCATGGCGGCGACCACCACACCTCTGGTTCCTACTCTGGCTCCGAGCACGTCGAAGAAGAAGAGTGCTAAGAATAGACCGAGAATCCACCGGAGACCCCGATATGACCCCGACGGCGGCTCCCTCCCCAGTCCTCCGACCTACCCCCATCTCACCGTACCACCACCACCAGCTACCATAGCCCACCACCACCCTCACCAACATCATCGACCTCTGTCTTTCTCGCCAACTTCATCACCGTCGTCGAATCAACCTGGATTAGTCAGATCTGCTTCTCTATCCTCTTTCCTTTCGTTTATTTTTGTCCTGAGATCTGTGTTTGAGAAGAAGATGATGGCTCTCAGGGATGCGTTTTGGCTGGTGGAAGAGATGATGGCTGGGTTGAGGGAGGAGGGAGAGACAAGGGAAAGGGTCACGGCGGTGGTGGGTGGCTGTGAGGTGGGTTTCGCCGATGAAGAGGGGAGAGGTTGAAGACAACCAGATGAGTGCAAGAGGTGTATGATATGGTGCTTGACAGTGCATGATAAAATCAATAGTATAACTTGATCAAACGGTAAAAAAGAGTCTCTCACCGTGAGAGACCTATGAGGGTCTCTCACGGTAGAACCCGCCTCGGTTGTGTTATTTGAACATCTCAAAATTTGACAACAATCGATGTTTGGTCAATGACATTCGAAATAGTGGTTAATGACGTATTCGGTTTGGTTAATAGGTACACCAAGATTGGATAACTATTTAATTGAGTATTTAATTGTTACACATTTAAGTATTTAACTGTTATCTTATTTTGAAAAGCATTATGCAGTCAAGATTTATCTGTATTATAAATAAAATACTTTGTTTGGGTTAAGTCTATGGTGCACCACCCACCATAATGGTGTAGTGGTGTACCACCCACATGCATGACCAATCATTAAGCCATGTGGACCTTTTGACTTTTCAAACATTTATACAGAATTCAAAGTTCTTTTAATACAATACAGTCGGTTTGTATAAATTATTAATCAAATACACAAATTTTTGTTTTCTCAAATGTGAATACATTTATTATTTAATGTCAAATACCTTTTTCCCTGTAGCTCATCGTCTTCTTCCCAGAGCTGCTTTTTTTTTTTTGAGTTCCACCACGCATATACTAGGGTCTAGGATGCCACAGAACGACAAAAGGATGCACCGGAACAATAAATAAATAAACGAAATTAAAATATTAAACAAACATTATTTAATATAATATAATTTTACAGTATTTTTATTAAGAATACTTTTCATATACATGTATTTCCATGCCATAATACTGGTACTATACTTATTTGATTACATTTTAGTTTGAAAAGTCAAACTGACAAAAACAAACACACATGGCAGCTTCATTGGTAGATGTAGTGACATGTGGGTGGTGCACCACTCCACTTTGGAGGGTGGTGCACCGAAGACGCTTCCCTTTGTTATTATACATGACAGCAAACTTTTTCAAGTTTACTTTCATGATTTATGAATATTTGAAAAAATTAGCCTTTGTCTTCAAAACTGAGTCAGTGAGAAAATTGGGTCATTTATTCGAATTTTGAAGTTCATATCTCTGTGACAAGTTTAATAAATTTTACATGTACAAAAAATATTTAGAAAAAATTATTCAAGGATTGGTCCTTTTGTTTACTGTTTTTAAAAATAGTTTTTTGTTTTCAAGAAAATAAAACAAAAAAACTTGTTTGGTTACACTATTTTGTAAAATTAGTTCTTAAAATAGTAATTGTTTTTTTGTTTTTAAAACAGGTTTTAGAGAACATTGATGTGTTATTTTATTCTGATTTTTAGCTTTCTACTCTGATAACATAAAATACACGGAGAATACAATTGTTTTCATTAATGGCAAATTTCTAAATATAAAACAAATCTAAACAACCCCAATCCTAACCCTAAATCATGCACTCCAACTATTCCCTTCTGGTAGCCAAGAAGGAGCAGCAGAGCACAAGGGAGAAGGGCGAGAAAAGGGGAGAAAGAGGGTGGCCAAGAGGCCACCACCGGCAAGGCGCCGCGGAGGAGGGGCCGTGCATGGGGACGGGGCAACGCGCACGACATCTCGTGATTGACAGCGGCATGTAGGTCGTATTTTGCGGCTGAAACCGTGGTGGCTCTAGCAGCGGAAGGGAGAGAGCATGGTAGTGGTGTGGCGGAGATGTGGGAATGAAGCATGAAACTGATGAAAGGTTGAAGACAGAGAAGGACTGAGTCACAAACCCTAAACATCCTATTTGATCCCTGAAAATGTGAAATAATATCAACTTGGTCCCTGAAATTATCGAAATTCCAAATTAGTCCCTGAAGTTGTAAAACGATAATCAACCTAGTCCCTCCGTTGAAAATCGTATGGACTGAGTTGATTTTAAGTTAGCATGTCGGGGACTTAATTGATTTCAAGTGAGAAAAATGAGGGACAAAATTGATATTAACTTATCATTCAGGGATGCTTTTGGAATTTCGATAATTTCAAGGACTAGGTTGATACTACTTCATAATTTCAGGGACGAAATAGAATGTTTACTACGTATTTGGACTGATTTTGAATGCATTGGTCTGGACATTAATGATGGAAAAAAAAAAGGAATGATTGTTTCCCTTGCGATTAGGGGTGTTCATCAACCGATCCAAACCGATTCAAACCGCAAAAACCGAACAGAAAAACCGAAAACCAAATAAACCGAAAAAACCGAAAAAAACCGCAATTTTTTATTGGATTGGATCGGATTTTGGATTCTATAGTGAAATCCAATCCAATTCAATTCAAACCGATCTATTATATACATATACTATTATTTTTGAAGTTATAGTATTACTCATACTTAAACATTGTTTTTAATACTTTTATGTCCCTCATTCTATTTAATATTTTTGTTGGAATGACATATATGAGACTATTTAGAATAAATATTAATGTCTATAAATATTAATGTCTTGAAGTTATATTTTGCTAAAAGTTTTGATGCATAACATATATATACTTGATTGAGTAAACATGAAAAATATGAAATCAATTAAGTAAGTTTGAAAAATAAGTAGTTACAATTTATCTGTAGTCGATTCAAGGAAAAAATATTAGGATAAGTGAGAGTAGATATATATAATTAACTTAAAAGAACATGTTAAAAAATATCAATAATTATTTTTTCTCAAACTTCCAAATTAAAATTAAGATTATCCTTTGTTCACTATTAAATATAAGTAGCAATGACACTTGACATAAGAAAAAAATAAAGTATGACAAAAACCGAATTATGCAATCCAATCCAAACAGCATTTAATTGGATTGGATTAGATAGGATATTTTTAAGGAAGCAAATCGATCCAATCCAAACCGCATGTTGTTTTCATCATTGGATCGGATGACTTTTTAGCTCAAAACCGATCTAATCCAATCTGCGAACATCCCAACTAGCGATCCTATTCGGTATTCAAAAGAATTTTCTTAGGCAAGTTTCTGTTCCTGGTTCCTCTTCTTTTCTATCACTTTTACAGAGGACAAACAAACTAATTTTTTTAAGAAAAACATTTTTTCAAAACAAAGTTAACAAGCACTTTTTTTCTTCTATTTTTTTTTTTTGGTAAGCCAAAAAAAAAAAGTGTTATCAAACAAGGTTTTTAATTTTTTTGTTTTAAAAAAATAGTTCTTAAAAATTACTTTATAAAACAGTTTTCAGAAGAAAAAATAAACCAAAACAATTGCACATTATTCGCTCCTGATTTGTATCAATTACACATTCACACGTGATTTGTGTTATGCTTGATGTTCTTGTTCAACAGCTAGACAAAAAGAGGTTTCACGGGATCTGCTGATGAATATGTTATTATCCAGGTTTAAATAAGTTTTTGGTCCCTACAAAGTTTATCAAATTTGGTTTTAGTCCCTGTGAAATTTTTTCTTAAGTTTTCGTCCCTGTAATCTCACAAATTTTGCAAATAGTCTCTACCGTTATCTTTTTGTTATCTAGTACTCATGGGTATCGAGGTAATTTTATTTTACTGTCTTGCTGTAAAATTTGGCCATAAAATATAAACAAAATCATATATTAGGGACATAAGGTTAAAATTGCTAAATTCCTTCATTTTGTATGACATCTATTACTCAGGGGGTACCGAGGTAATTTCTCGTTCTTGTTCGACTTGCTCCAAAAGTTGGCTAGAAAGTATAAATAAAATCATACATTAGGCCCATAGGGTTAAACTTGACAAAATTATTCATCTAGTATGATTTCTAGTACTAAGGGGTAACAATAGGGACTATTTACAAAATTTTCGAAAATACAGGGACGAAATCCTAAAAATTTTTTTTACAAGGACTAAAACCAAAATTAGTGAACTTTCCAGGGACTAAAAACTTATTTAAACCTTATTATCCAACTAAAAATTGATATTCAAGAAAAGATTGAGCCTTCCCTGTGGCCTGAGTGTTGTATCTACAAGGTTCCCACTAGTCTTTTGAAGGTGAAAGAGGAGGCCTGCACACCTCTGTTCTCAATTGGATTTCTTTCAAGAACGTCTAGTGAACAAACATTATTTAGTGCACTAGAAAGCCTTCCTTGAACAAGAAGAGCAAAGAATACGCCATTGTTACCAAAAGAAATTCCCGATATCAGCAAGGAACAATTTGTCCACATAATATTGCTGGATGCTATGGTCATCATCATAAAACGATGGAAACACAGAGATGCTTATACATTATTATATTAACTCAATCATGTATTAGAAAAACTAACTAATGTGGCTAACTGCTACTTGAGAATCAGCTTCCAATTCAGGTTTTGGAAAAACTATAGGACACAGTTGTCCCAAGCAATGTGAAAGAGCATACCAGATTTCTTAACCTTTCCCACGAGTACTTTGCATCTTGTCATCTGCATCAGAAATCTTCAGAAAGAAACTGAGACAAAGAAGTGGGAAGACTGACTACATTTCACTGATTTGGTTATAGATGTTCCTAGCTCCCCATGAAACTGAGCTATGACATTGACAAGAGTCACAACTCCTATTCTAAAAAATAATGTGTGCTAAGGACCTCAACAAAGTTGAATGAGCCAAGCATAAGCTTTTCCAAGATTCATAATAGATGCTAACATGACATATAGTTTGAAAAGAAGCTTATTTGCTTGGGTTGCTCACAAGTCACAATACTCCAACTATTCCATAGCTCTCAATGGGATGGATTCTGAATTAGTTCCTCCAATTTTTTGTCATAACTTGATATCCCTCCAAGAATCTTTAAGTGAAATTTTCTAGAGACATCTTTTAAATGGATCCAGTTTGTGCTAATTTCATAGAAGTGAGAAAGTTACGATCAGAAGAATAAGGCAGAATGTATCAGGGTGATGCAGCCCCAAACATGCCAATCAGCATTTTACTCTAACCATTTCACCTGAACCCAAGAAACTACTTCTATCATCTAATCATCTAATTCAGTAAAACCAAAATAAGTTAAAACCATTACCAGAATTACCAAAAGTTAAAAACAAGATTCTAGATATCCCATGGTTAAATAAACAGTGAACTTGCACTGAAGCTGAAAAAGCAAGATTAACAAGAAACTGCTTTAAAATGAAATCATGCCAAAGGATGACACATAATCTTTATTGATTAACAGAAAGCTCCCTCCGCTTGTATCGGACCATCACTTTTCCTTTCACTCCTACAACCATGGCATTCCAATCAATCTCAGGGAAAGGTGACACCAACTCCAGTTCAAAATTCCTTAGCAAATGAGTCCATATTGCTTTTATCTGCAGATATGCAAAGGGCTCCCCAAGGCATCCATGTCGGCCCCCTCCAAATGAAATGTATGAGAATGCTCCGGCCGCCTTGTCTTCTTCCCTCCCCACTGCAAATCGATCAGGATCATACCTATCAGGATCCTTGAAAATGTGAGGAAGCCTGTTAGCAAAGGCAGGTGATGTGGCAACTATATGACCCTTAGGAATGTCATATTCTTTCCCCTCTCTTGTTTTGACACTAAAATCGCTGTGTGAGCTTCGCAACAGCATAATCAATGGAGGGTGGAGTCTCAAGGCTTCTTTAATGCACCGATACAGGACATCCATTTCAGCCAAGACATCATGATCAACTCTATTCCCATGCTTTTCTATCAGCTTCATCTGCTCATCCGACACAGCAGAAAGGTACTGATTGTTACTAAGGAGATATGCTCCAGTCCAAGTAGAGGTAATTGAACTCGTGTGCTGTCCTGCGAAAAGAGCTGCAATGAGGAGTCCAGTCACTTCAGTTTCTGTCGTTGGACGACCATCTTTGTATTTTGAGTCAATGAAGCACTGCAGCATGTCATCCTCTGATTTACCAGTGCCTTTGCGAGAAGCTATAATGTTTGCAAAGATTTCAGCAAGCTTCTTGCGTGCTTGGTCACGGCGCCTATGAGCTGGGATTGGCAGGTATGGAAAGAGAACACTGATTGGAAGCATCCCATTATCAAGGTCATGGAACAAAGCAGAGACATCATCAAAGAGTTTGTCACGAACTTCACGCCCCAACAGACATCTACTAGCTGTTAAGATGATTAGATGCTCAAGCTCATACTTCAAATCAACCTCGCCACTTGATCCCCACTTTGAGAAGTATCCCTGCAAAATTGGGTTCATGTTTGGAAAGAAACAGTCCTTAATGCCAATTTAGTACACAATTAAATAAAAATTAGAAGGGAGGAATTACTGTTAACAACATAAATAAACAATGAAATGCTAGTTCGGTGCCATTTCAACCAAGGATTAAAAATAAAAACATGTCAGGTCTAAATGGAATTGAAGAGCTTCTCCAGCTTATCAAATTATAGGAGTATGAGTCATATGATCCATGTAACCGACTCCACCTAATAAGATAAGAGTTAGTTATTGATGTTGTTGTTGAATTAAAGTTGCAATAAGTTCACTGCACTCAGAAAGATGCAGTAAGGTGCAGCCTGCAACATAAACAGATCTTCACAACACAGGTGTTGCCAGTGACCAAATTCAATGACGTATTGAATGCACACACATTATATATCAAGTAATAATAAATGGGTGAATAAAAGAAAAAAGCAACACTAAGAGGAATAGATCTAGGCCTGTGAGCTTCACAGCTAGTGAGTCAATAACAACAATGAATTTTTTAATATCAGAATTTGGGGCCTTTTTCCTATGAAATTTGAAAACTAAAGCTGTATAAGAAGTGTAGAAAGTAAGCAAGAAGAAGTAATAATTATAATCATATACCATAATGGCATAATCTTAAGGACTCAATTATAAAGGTGACACAAAATGTTCAACCAGTCCCCCTTATCATTATTACATGATAAGGGAATAAAAAAACAGGAAGAAAAGAAAAGAAAAATAAAAATGAAACGCAATAAATCCAATAGAGCATTGCCAATGTCACTAATTCAAGAACACAATAGCACATCTATCCCAGATTTTATGAAACAATTTATTTATTAGATCAATGAATTACTAGATAAGATAAGATGGGTAAATAAATCAAACAGTTTATACTTACGTCAGCTTCTGCAACCATCTGATCCACATAACTCTTGAGTTTAGTGACTCTGAGAGCCTCTGTGAAAAAACGGAACTGCTCCTGCCGCACAGAGTAATCAACATCAAACACAACCCCGGGCCCAAAAGTTGGCACATTGAACTGATACACCTCTTGCTGACTCAGATCAGATTCTGGGGCCTTGAAGAAGTGTGCAGAGACCTCAGGCCCAATCAAGAACGTGATGTTCTTGTGGAAAATTTTCAGGGTGAAGACACCGCCGAGCTTTGGGTACTCCTCACGGAGCATCAAGATTGGACCTTTCAGGAAACGGTGTAACCCTCCAATGAGGGGCCATCCCTTCGCTACTGGAGGGAGGCGTTTTCTGGATTTAGGAACAATGAAGGATAAGATGAGTTTTGCCACAACAATAGTGGCCAAAAGGAGGAGAGCAGTGTTGAGAAACTTGCCATCAACATCCATGAATGTGTGGTGTGGTGTGGTGTGGTGTGAGTGTGAGTGATGAGATGTGTGTTTTGGGTGATTGATTGATACAACTGTTGTTGACAATTGAATGGTTTATTTAAGTAGTGGAATGAATCACAGATCTGTGTCCATTAAGGCATAATTGTAGAGCTTGTAGTTGCGGCCAAGAAGGAAGGAGTCAAGGAGGAGTGTGAGTATATATTAAATATTATTTGCAATTTTATTGGGTGGATTAGCATAGCTGGGCTCATAGAATCGGGTTTTGCAAAACAAAACTGTGGGTTATGTATGCTTGGAAACAGCTTGTCTGGAATATCTGTCGTCTACACGGGGCAGCTTTGGAATTTTCAAAACATATTTGGCTGTGTTTATTTTTGACAAGTATTATCAATATTCTCATTTTAATAATCTTTTAGACACACTCTTTATTTACATAAATTTCTAGCTAAATCGGATGAGTCCACTTTATATTTAATCGACCTTATATGAACTTTACCTAATAATAAAAAAATTATTTCAAAAAAAAAAATGTCTTATTAAGATTTTCTTTATTTTTTTGTTTATCTCTTCTTTTTTAAAGGTATCCTGCACCATTTGCCTGTATTGAGACACCCCTAATATCTCATTATTATACTGATAATTTGTTTTAATGTTAATTATTCATCCACATACATAATATGATGGTTTTCTCTGCACAAAAACTCTCGCCGACCCTTAAACCACATGATGGAGGAGGGGTTGATGGGAAATGTTTGAAAAAAGCATGTCCATTCAGAGATAAGTTAATGGGAAACAAGACGTCTTTACCACCCAGGGAACGCACTAACTTGATTTCCAAGGCTCTGGTGATGGTGGAGCTTGTAAGTGGTAATAGGTTGCTTCCTGAAGTGAAAATTGATGAAGATATGTTTACTCAATTATGTCGTCCTTGGCAGGAAGTTTTAGTGATTAAGCTGCTGAATAAGAATGTAGGTTTTAAAACCATACAACAAAAAATTGCACTCTTGTGGAAGCTTGTGGGAGGATTTGATTTAATGGATGTAGATAATGGTTTTTACATGGTTAAGTTTGACTTGGAGGATGATCGAGACAAAGTTATTAATGGAGGCCCTTGAATGATTTTTTATCACTACCTTGTTGTGTCTACTTGGAGCCCCAACTTTGTTTCCTCAACGGGAAAAATTGAGAAGATGCTGGTTTGGATCAGGTTGCCGGGGATGAATCTAGTATACTATGATGACAGCCTTTTATTAGCCATGGCATTCTCTATAGGAAGACCAATCAAGGTAGATGAACGTACTCTAAGAATTGACAGAGGTCGGTAGGCGAGGATATGCGTGGAAATTGACCTCAACCGACCAGTAGTAGGAAAGATTTTGGTCAGAGGTATGTGGTATAAGGTAGAATATGAAGGCATTCATGCTCTTTATGGTGGTTGTGGCTGCTATGGCCATGTTTCTAGAATTTGTCCTACGAAAAAAAAAAACCATGGAACAGGTGCCTGAAGTGGCAGTTGTCGTGAGTCATCGTGGCAACAACGGTGCAAGGAGTGAAAGTCCTCAACCATCTCTAATCTCGGATATCTTGGCTCATTCAATGCAATGGGATAAATTTGAAAAACCAATAAGTATTGATGAGTCAATTGGTTCGGAGCCAATGATTGAAGAACTGTTGCACGGTGGCTGGCTAACTGTCAGCACAAGGAGGAAACAGCTAGGGGAATCCCAAGGAATAAGGAGATGAGGTATGTGTAACACCCTGTCTTCTCGATTAGTGTGCGAGGAAAAGATTAGGCATGTTTTAAGGCTTAATCTTGTTCCTTAGGTGTTAATGAGTCTGTGTATCAACTTTGGTCAATCGGACTTAAACCGGTCTCAGAGTACACTGAAACACGCAAAAACCGGCAATCGGCAGCAGAGAGAACGCTCAAACGTAGCATGGGGGCACTCAAGCATTCCGGAGCTCTCGCATGTGGCACCACATGTCAATTGCATGGACACGTGGTGGATCTGGGTTCCACGCTTGAGCGTGGAAGTGCCCCACGCTAAAGCGTGGGCACGCTTGAGCGTGGGGGTGGTGCACGCTCAAGTGTGTTGAGAAGGATCCACCCACCCACTTTCTTTTTCTTCTTCACTTGCATGTAATTTTCATTCTTCATCTTTTCGAACCAGAACTGTTTAGAGAGTGGTGAAAGCTCTTTTAGAGAGAGAAAGTGAGTTTCCAGGATATTCGTTTGTCCATTTTCAATTCCGACTTCGAATACGTGTTCAGGGCAATGTGTACTGTGACACCCTAACTTGGTATCACATGGTTACCCGTTGCGGAATTAAAGTTTGTTTAAATACTGGTCGCTTTCGGAAAATAAACCTTCTTTATAAATAGTATTACTGAAAATGGTACTTAAAAATCTCCCTTTTTTTTTTAAAAAAAAACGAAAGAAGAAGTGATGAACACTCAGAACATGAACTGAAACAACACACATACATATATAACTGTCCCAGTGGGACTCAAGTTTAGTACAAAATAGGACCTTATTAACGGCCATTGAAACAGAATTATAAAAGGTCTACGGATACGACTAAAGAGGGTAAGCAAAACACGGGAAAGGGGGTTCCAGAACCACGTCTTAAAAGATAGCTCTCAAAGCCAAAAGTCAAACGGCAAACACCCACAAGCTCCAAACTGGCTACTGGCACTGGCTACAGGTAGGATCTCCACAAACACTGCCACGAGACGAGAACTCCGGTGATGGATCTATGACCTCACTGCCCTCATCCAAGGAATCAAAATCATCGTCATAGTCTAAAACATGGTAATCCGGCTCGTCCTCCTCCATGACCTCCAAGGGCTCCTCCTCGGGGTCCTCTTCAGGGTCCTCCTCAAGTCCCACTGCAGGATCTTCCTCAGGTTCCCCCTCTGGGTCATCCTCTGGAGCTGGATCAAAGTGCTCGTGTAGAAGCCCAGCCACCTGTAACGTGTGCAGATATAACCAAGTCGGAGGGAGCGCAACCGTCCTAGTCTCCACGGTCTGTGTCCTCCGTATCGGGTTCCCGTTAGCGTCAAAATCCGTGGTCGTAATGGGTCCTTCGTAGGTGGCAGATGTAGCCCCCTCGTGGATCTGCCATGCCCCCGCACTCCCAGCATTATCGAAGACCTCAGTCTTTGATACGGATGGCACCAGCGGGATGCTCGGATCCATCTAAGCACGTACGCATGCGACGATACCAAAAGGAAAAGAAAGTAACAAGTAGTAATGCAAGAGTGAGATACCAGTAAAAGATATATCCCACAACAACCATATACATGATACATACAACACGTAATCAGTTTAACAGTTAAGTCATGCAAAATCATAATATAACAGTGTTATATCAAAGGGTCTCAAGCCCGCATAATTAGTTTTCGAAAATATGCATGACACTTTAATATCAGGCTCTAACTTAATCTCATGAGATAACAACACCGTTTCATTGTAGAAGTAATAAAGAGTTGGTCAAGCTCTGATGCCCACTGGCAAGTTGCCACCATAACCTCGTGCACCAAGGTCTCCGGATGCACAACGTCTCAAATGCCTCCAACTGGGCCAATCGGACTGACCCTCAGATACCACCTTGTATCTGGTTTACTTAAGCACGTCTGCTAAGGGGAAATGCATATGAATAAAACTTCCCGTTATCAAGGTTTTTCTTTGTGTATACTCTTTGTCGCTGTCGAAGCTCAAAGCTAATGACTATTCACAATTCCCCATCACTTGAACTTAAAGAAACACAGGACACGTAGTCCGAGTGCTCAATCACAACGCCTTAGACCGAGGCCGTAGTCAAGGTTTGTGGTCGTAGAAATCACTTATGATTTTATCCATGTTTTATTCTAACATGATAAGGACACCTAGTCCGTAGCAACGAAATCAGAACACACCGTTCTCGATTCCGAGTTTTGGACTCTCAGCCCATAACATCATGAATAGGACCCTTGGTCCATAGTACTTGACACGGATCCTAGATCACGTGCGTATAACTGAATACTAGAGGCGACGTCTCGCAACTAGATTCTCTTTCGCATGTACTTACTTTTCGCTCGGTGAAAATCAAATCCAAAACAAAACCTCGGTCACTTATCCAAGTAACCGGAGTGTTTCTAAATCGTTTAGGAGAAAAATCATTTTCCTTTGCAAACTCTTTTATAAAACTTTTAAGAAATTCGTTTACTCTTTGAAACCCTTGATGGAATAAAGTCAAATATTTTAAAAGGGTTTTTCCTTCATAAAACACATAGTTCTAAAATGTTTCCTCTCGTACCAGACGTTTGATCATAAAAAGATAGTTTCTATTGACTTGAAATCACTTTAACATTTTTCTAAAAACAAGATCTTATTCTTCTGAAGTAAACACTTTAAACAAGGAACTGTTATAAATGAACCCAAAACTTTCAAAGTTCTATTCAAGGCTTATTAAGGCTTTTAATCCTTATAGTCATTGGGCACAGACTCAAGTCCGGCTTCTCAAACTTCAATCAACAATAATATATTCTCAATAATAATATCACAGTCCATGACAGTTCATCACATATATGCACAATACTTTAAAGCAAGTAAGATTCAACTTCAAGTAATAATCACAATAGTTTAAGGAAACAAGTCATTCAAGTATTGGCTCCATATAATAACATTCAAATCATTCAAGTAAACACATACACACATGCATATAGTCATTGAATATCTCTAGGCCATCCCCTCTTACCTTTCGTGAAGTTAAGAGGTTGGATGCTTGGAAAGGGTAATTCACGAACGTCCTCGCTTACTTGACGATAGAGGTCTAGGGTTACAAACACAAGATCATAAGTTAAAAATCAACTAAGAACACTAAACCACAAGGTATTAGGTTCGGCCAAGACAATAAAGTAAGGTTAAGGATTCCCGAAAATTATGCAACTTATGGATTTATGATCCTCAAGTGCTAGGAGTTCATAAACAATGATCATTTAACAAAGTTAAATCAAAATCCCACTAAGTCATAGACTTAGGGTATTCGGCCAAAGCTATAAAAATAGGTTAGCATTCACCAAACTTTCCAATCTCTTAGGTCTAGCATCCATATGTATTAAGGAGCTCAAAACCATGATCATTTTGGAAGAATGAAAACCAAACATCTTAGGCTCACAACCCTTAAGGTTCGGCCTTGATGGGATTCCTAGGCTAGGAATCTTTAAATCATCCAACCTTTTGGGCATAGCATCCTTCTATATTAAGGAGCTTTAGTCCATAATCACTTTGGAAGAATAACACATCCTAGGTCCAAAAACACTAGTTTCGGCCATCATAGGAAATTAAGTTAGAAAGATTTAAACTTTCCAGTCTCTTAGACTTAGCATCCAAATATCTTATGGAGCTTATGTCCATGATCATCTTGGAAAATGAAAGGAGTTACATTCTAGGTGTTACAACATAAACTAAACAAGTTAGAAGTCTTTAAACTTTCCAATCACTTAGACTTAGCATCCTTCTACATTAAGGAGCCTTAGTCCATGATCATTTTGGAGAAATGAAAACCAAACCTTCCTAGGCCACTAAGGTATAGTTTCGGCCATCATAGAAAGAATAGGTTAGAAATCTTTGTTTGATAACAACTCTTAGGTTTAGAATCACAAGGTATTAAGAGTTCTAAATCCATGATCATACTTGGATAGATGAAACATAGTACCCTAGGCCTACTTATTCATATTTTCGGCCATCATAGGAACAAGCTATCAAAACCTTCCAAGATTTATAGGTTTAAGATCAAGGGATAGTTAGAAACTCAAACACATGATCATTTTCTCAAAAGTTGAAACAAAACCCACCTAAACCATATTACATGGTTTCGGCCTCCTTAGAAAGAAAGGGCTAGGGAGCTTTGTTTTACACAACCTTCTAGTATGTTAAAATACAAGTAAATACAAGACTATAGAAAGTGGTTTCAACTCAAAAGGAGTTTTCTACCATTTTTAAGAGATTTTTGAAGTTTAAAGCTTAATAAGAACACATAAAGCAAATAATGAAATAAAATGACAAACTTGTAAAGAAATTTATATGAGAGCATTACCCTTAACAAGAGGAAGAACTTTAATGAAGAACATAAGTGCAAAAGATAAGTAAAAATGCAAGCTTTGAGTAGTTGAAAAATAAAGAAGAAGATGAAGTATAAGAGTGAAGAAGTGATGAAGAAGAAGAAAAAGTGAGGAAGTATAAATGAAAGGGGTATATATAGGGGGAGAGGGTGAGTGGCATGAAATTGAGGGAGAAGAGAGGGGTTTGGAGTGGCTTGTGGAGTAAGTTTGAGAGTTATGGCATGATGGGATGGAAAGAGGAGAGAGAAGTAGCTTTTAGATTAGATTAGTATATAATTTGAAAAAGTATAATGATTATACTTTTGGAGTGTGTAAGAGTCTCTCCCATCATGTCACCTCAAGTCACTTCATCCCTCTTTGTGCTCCATTTCATACCCGGTTGCATTTCCGATCGTAAATTCCCGACGTTTTCGCCCGAATAAAATATTTTATTTTATTTTTGCACGAAAATTTTCAAAATAACCAAAGTTGAAGGAAACATGATAAAAACACTAACCGTCTCGTTCACGGGTCAAAATTAGGTTTTCTGCTCAGAAAACGGATACCGGCAGTGAAAACGCAGACCGGCTTCCGTCTGAATTTTCAACTGAAAATTTTACCGTGACTTCATACGATATAACAACACAAGAAAATGATTTTAGTTTAATTAAAATCATCCTCTGAGTTTAATCTAAAATAAACACATTTAAATATGTTTATACTGCTACAGAAAGCATAGGAAAAACAGGGTGTTACAATACTATCCCTCTAAAAAGAATTTCGTCCTCGAAATTACGCACCTTGAAATAACTCAGGGTATTGCAACTTCATCTTGTCCTCAACTTCCCATGTAGCTTCTCCGGTTGTCTCGTTCCAGATGACTTTGACTAAAGGAATTTGTTTACCTCTGAGCTGCTTCATCGTCTTATCCGCGATCCGTACCGGTGAAGTCTCAAAAGACAGGTTTTCTTTTAATTGTACTTTATCAGGTTTAATAACATGTGATGGATCAGGGATATACTTTCTCAACTGAGAGACATGGAAAACATCATGGATGTTGGAAAGAAAAGGAGGTAAAGAAATTTTGTAAGCTACTGGACCTACGCGACGAAGAATTTGGTAGGGTCCAATGAATTTGGGAGTAAGATTTCTGGATTTTATCACTCTGCCAATCCCAGTCGTTGGCGTGACTCTCAAGAACACATGCTCGCCCTCCTTAAACTTAAGAGGTCGTCGCCTCTTGTCAGCGTAACTTTTCTGCCTACTTTGAGCGGTCATCATTTTCTCCTGGATCATCTTTACCTTCTCTGTTGTTTGTTGCACAATCTCTGGTCCTAACAGCAGACTCTCACCATCCTGGTACCAACACAAAGGCGTTCGACATCTTCTACCATACAAAGCCTCATAAGGTGCCATTCCTATACTTGAATGAAAACTGTTGTTGTAGGTGAATTCTATCAACGGTAGAAACTCGTCCTAGCACCCAGTGTCTTCCATCACGCATGCTCTTAATAAATCTTCAAGTGATTGAATTGTCCTCTCTGGCTGTCCGTCCGTTTGTGGATGATACGCAGAACTCAATTTGAGTTTTGTTCCCAAAGAGTTTTGTAGTCCCTTGCAAAATTCTGACGTAAACCTTGGATCACGATCCGAAATGATACTCGAGGGTATACCGTGCAACCTGACAATCTCATCAATGTACAATTGAGTCAACCTTTTCATCGGGTACTTCATGTTGATAGGTAAAAAGTGAGCTGACTTGGTCAGTCGATCCACAATTACCCATATAGCCTCATGTCCTTTCCGAGTCCTTGGTAAACTGGTCACAAAGTCCATCGAAATTCCGTCCCACTTCCACTCTGGGATGTCCAACGGTTTTAACATTCCTGCTGGCCTCTGGTGTTCAATCTTAGCCTTCTGACATACCAGACAACAAGCAACGTACTCCATTACATCCCTTTTCATCCCATACCACTAGTATAACTTTTCGAGATCTTGATACATCTTCGTGGCTCCTGGGTGTAAACTCAGCTTACTCCTGTGAGCCTCCTCCAAAATCAACTTCCTAAGCTCAGCGTCATCGGGTACACAGATTCTTTCACCAAACCTCAAAATTCCATCCGTTCCTTCTCTGAATTCTGACAGTGCTCCCTGTCGTACTAGGTCTCTTTCTTCCTGCAGATACTGATCACTCCCTTGTTTTTCTTTTATTTGCTCCATCAATCCGTTCGAAACAGTGATCCTATTCAGACACATCCTTCCCGGAAACGTCTCAACCGATAAACTTAGATCCCGGAACTGTTCCAACAGTCCCTGCTCTTTAACCATCATTACTGACACGTGTATTGACTTTCTGCTTAGCGCATCCGCCACCACATTCGCCTTCCCAGGGTGGTACTATAGTTGAAAGTCGTAGTCCTTCAAAAACTCCAACCAACGTCTCTGACGCATGTTCAACTCCTTCTGATCGAAGAGGTACTTCAAACTTTTGTGGTCACTGAAAACATTAAAAGTAGCTCCATACAAATAATGCCTCCAGATTTTTAAAGCAAAGACCACTGCCGCCAACTCCAAATCGTGCGTCGGGTAATTCCTTTCGTGAATCTTCAATTGCCTTGAAGCATACGCTACAACTTTTCGGTTCTGCATTAGCACGCAGCCTAGACCCTGGTGTGAAGCATCACAATAAACCTCAAAAGGTTCCTTCGGGTCAGGTAGGATCAACACGGGTGAGGTTGTCAACCTTCTCTTCAGCTCTTGGAAACTTCTTTCACAAGCCTCCGTCCAGACAAACGCTTGATCTTTCCGAGTTAACTGGGTAAGGGGTCCCACTATCTTGGAAAATCCTTCAATGAATCTCCTATAATAGCCCGCTAAACCCACAAAGCTACGGATTTCAGTTGCCGTTGTTGGCTTTTCCCATTCCAAAACAGCCTCGACCTTTGACGGATCCACCGCGATTCCCTCGCGTGATATCACATGACCTAAGAATTGCACTTGGTCCAACCAGAACTCGCACTTCTCCGGCTTCGCATAGAGCTGCTTCTCTTTCAAGGTCTGAAGAACAATGCTGAGATGCTCAGCATGCTTTTCCTTGTTTGGAGAATAGATCAGAATATCATCAATGAAGACGACAACGAACTGATCTAAGTAAGGACGAAAAATCCTATTCATGTAATCCATGAATATGGCAAGAGCATTCGTCACTCCAAACGGCATCACCAGGTACTCATAATGCCCATAGCGCGTTCGAAACGCTGTCTTAGGGACATCTTCGGCCTTCACACGAATCTGATGGTAGCCTGACCGTAAATCTATCTTCGAGAATACGGCCGCGCCACGCAGTTGATCCATGAGATCATCTATTCTTGGGAGCGGATATCTGTTCTTGATCGTAACCTTGTTCAACTGGCGAAAATCCACACAGAGTCGAGAAGTTCCATCCTTCTTCTTTACTAACAGAACTGGAGCTCCCCATGGCGATACACTGGGTCGGATGAATTCCTTTCTCATCAGTTCCTCGAGTTGTTCCTTCAGGGTTTCTAACTCCGATGGTGACATGCGATACGGTGCCATGGATATTGGTCCAGTGCCTGGAACCAGATCAATTGCAAACTCGATATCTCGAACAGGCGGTAGACCAGGTACATCTTCAGGAAAAACGTCCGAAAACTCATTGACGACAGGTACGGACTCTAGGTCTAACTCGCTCTTAACATCTGAGGAAAATAGCAGCATGTAACCTTGAGCTCCCTCTTTCAAAGAAGCTCTTACCTGACTAGCAGATAAAAATCCAGAAATCTCATCCCTAAAGACTAAGGTTCTTTGAGCACAGTCTATCAGGATGTGGTTGGAAGATAACCAATCCATGCCTAAAATTACATCTAGTTGTACTAAAGGCAAACAGATTAAGTCTACAAGAAAGTGTCTATCCTGAATAATGATAGGACAATTCAAGCAAACAGAATTCACAGTTACTGGTTCAGCAGTTGGGGTAGAGACAATCAAGTTATATGGTAAGGAAGAAATAGGCAATTCTAGAAGTTTCACACGATCCATCGAGATAAAAGAATGAATTGCACCTGAATCGAAAAGTACAGTTAAAAGATTACCGGCTAATTCGCACTTACCCTGCACTAGGTCGGCGGAATTCGATGCCTCAGCTCCACTCATCGTGTAAACTCTCGCTCTAGTAGTCGGCTTGCTTGCCTTGGCATGATTGACAGATGACTCTCTCTTTGGTGCCCGGCACTCCTTGGCCAAGTGCCCCACACGATCACAGTTGAAACACTTCGTATCCTTCTTTGGACAGGTATCGGCTAGATGGTTGGGATCTCCACACCAATATCATTTCCTCTCTTGGCCTTGATTGTTATTTCTCTGGCCTCCACTCCCTGCTCCTGGAGCATTGGAACGTTGTTGTTGCTTCTGACTGTTGCTTGGTGATTGGTGATACGGTCTCCTCTGGTTCTGCTTCCACTTTTGGTTCTGTCCCTGATACTGGCTCTTGGGACGAATGGGTCCTCCAACATTCCCTTTGCTATCTCGCCCCTTGCGCATCAGCTCTACTTTCCGGCATTTCTCTACCAGTGCTTGGAAATTCCTGATTTCCAAGGGCAGCACAGATTCCTTGATCTCGAAGCGCAGGCCGGCTTCGAACTTTTCGCACTTCCACTCCTCGCTGGGGTTGTTCTGGAAGAAGCGGAAATATTTGGCAAGGGACTCAAACCTTGCCGCATATTCCCCCACCGTCATGTCCCGCTGACTCAGCCTCAGAAACTCTTGCTCCTTCTCCACCCGAGCACTCTGAGGAAAGTATTTGTCCAAAAACCTGTTGCGAAATACCTCCCAGGTGATCTCATGATGCTCCGCCTCTAACAGTTGTCTGGTGCCCTTCCACCAGTATTCAGCATCTCCAATCAGTTGGAATGTTGCATAAGGTACCTTTGCTCCCTCTGGGGTGTGCACCAGCTCAAAGATCTTCTCCAGCTCTTGGATCCAAAGATCAGCTTTAGTCGGGTCTGCATCCCCATCAAACTGTGACGGATTCTGACGTCGGAAAGCACTCAGATTCTTTCCTTCTGCAGCCTGTTCAGCTCTTTGCTGCTCCTGCTGGTTCTGAGCAGCCGCATTAGCAGTCTGGAGAGCTATGGCAGCAGCAACGTCAGCCAAAGCTTGAGCAGCGAAGTCCATACCGGCATTGCCTCGGCCACGACCCCCACGTCCACGCGCACCTCCTGGTTCCATACTGACCTGTAAGACACAATCAGTGAGATGGTAACCAGAAAAGGGAAGATCTATCTCGACGGCCATTACACATTACTCCTAAGAAGTAACTCAAACAAGACTCGATCAGAGAATACACAACATCGACACAACAGACCTAAACCCAAACATTCCCGAAAGGCTCGACTAGCTCTGATACCACTAATGTGACACCCTAACTTGGTATCACATGGTTACCCGTTGCGGAATTAAAGTTTGTTTAAATGCTGGTCGCTTTCGGAAAATAAACCTTCTTTATAAATAGTATTACTGAAAATGGTACTTAAAAATCTCCCTTTTTTTAAAAAAAAAAAACGAAAGAAGAACTGATGAACACTCAGAACATGAACTGAAACAACACACATACATATATAACTGTCCCAGTGGGACTCAAGTTTAGTACAAAATAGGACCTTATTAACGGCCATTGAAACATAATTATAAAATGTCTACGGATACGACTAAAGAGGGTAAGCAAAACATGGGAAAGGGGGTTCCAGAACCACGTCTCAAAAGATAGTTCTCAAAGCCAAAAGTCTAACGGCAAACACCCACAAGCTCCAAACTGGCTACTGGCACTGGCTACAGGTAGGATCTCCACAAACACTGCCACGAGACGAGAACTCCGGTGATGGATCTATGACCTCACTGCCCTCATCCAAGGAATCAAAATCATCGTCATAGTCTAAAACATGGTAATCCGGCTCGTCCTCCTCCATGACCTCCAAGGGCTCCTCCTCGGGGTCCTCTTCAGGGTCCTCCTCAAGTCCCACTGTAGGATCTTCCTCAGGTCCCCCCTCTGGGTCATCCTCTGGAGCTGGATCAAAGTGCTCGTGTAGAAGCCCAGCCACCTGTAACGTGTGCAGATATAACCAAGTTGGAGGGAGCGCAACCGTCCTAGTCTCCACGGTCTGTGTCCTCCGTATCGGGTTCCCGTTAGCGTCAAAATCCGTGGTCGTAATGGGTCCTTCGTAGGTGGCAGATGTAGCCCCCTCGTGGATCTGCCATGCCCCCGCACTCCCGGCATTATCGAAGACCTCAGTCTTCGATGCGGATGGCACCAGCGGGATGCTCGGATCCATCTAAGCACGTACGCATGCGACGATACCAAAAGGAAAAGAAAGTAACAAGTAGTAATGCAAGAGTGAGATACCAGTAAAAGATATATCCCACAACAACCATATACATGATACATACAACACGTAATCAGTTTAACAGTTAAGTCATGCATAATCATAATATAACAGTGTTATATCAAAGGGTCTCAAGCCCGCATAATCAGTTTTCGAAAATATGCATGACACTTCAATATCAGGCTCTAACTTAATCTCATGAGATAACAACACCGTTTCATTGTAGAAGTAATAAAGAGTTGGTCAAGCTCTGATGCCCACTGGCAAGTTGCCACCATAACCTCGTGCACCAAGGTCTCCGGATGCACAACGTCTCGAATGCCTCCAACTGGGCCAATCGGACTGACCCTCAGATACCACCTTGTATCTGGTTTACTTAAGCACGTCTGCTAAGGGGAAATGCATATGAATAAAACTTCCCGTTATCAAGGTTTTTCTTTGTGTATACTCTTTGTCGCTGTCGAAGCTCAAAGCTAATGACTATTCACAATTCCCCATCACTTGAACTTAAAGAAACACAGGACACGCAGTCCGAGTGCTCAATCACAACGCCTTAGACCGAGGCCGCAGTCAAGGTTTGTGGTCGTAGAAATCACTTATGATTTTATACATGTTTTATTCTAACATGATAAGGACACCTAGTCCGTAGCAACGAAATCAGAACACACCGTTCTCGATTCCGAGTTTTGGACTCTCAGCCAATAACATCATGAATAGGACCCTTGGTCCATAGTACTTGACACGGATCCTAGATCACGTGCGTATAACTGAATACTAGAGGCGACGTCTCGCAACTAGATTCTCTTTCGCATGTACTTACTTTTCGCTCGGTGAAAATCAAATCCAAAACAAAACCTCGGTCACTTATCCAAGTAACCGGAATGTTTCTAAATCGTTTAGGAGAAAAATCATTTTCCTTTGCAAACTCTTTTATAAAACTTTTAAGAAATTCATTTACTCTTTGAAACCCTTGATGGAATAAAGTCAAATATTTTAAAAGGGTTTTTCCTTTATAAAACACATAGTTCTAAAATGTTTTCTCTCGTACCAGACGTTTGATCATAAAAAGATAGTTTCTATTGACTTGAAATCACTTTAACATTTTTCTAAAAACAAGATCTTATTCTTCTGAAGTAAGCACTTTAAACAAGGAACTGTTATAAATGAACCCAAAACTTTCAAAGTTCTATTCAAGGCTTATTAAGTCTTTTAATCCTTATAGTCATTGGGCACAGACTCAAGTCCGGCTTCTCAAACTTCAATCAACAATAATATATTCTCAATAATAATATCACAGTCCATGACAGTTCATCACATATATGCACAATACTTTAAAGCAAGTAAGATTCAACTTCAAGTAATAATCACAATAGTTTAAGGAAACAAGTCATTCAAGTATTGGCTCCATATAATAACATTCAAATCATTCAAGTAAACACATACACACATGCATATAGTCATTGAATATCTCTAGGCCATCCCCTCTTACCTTCCGTGAAGTTAAGAGGTTGGATGCTTGGAAAGGGTAATTCACGAACGTCCTCGCTTACTTGACGATAGAGGTCTAGGGTTACAAACACAAGATCATAAGTTAAAAATCAACTAAGAACACTAAACCACAAGGTATTAGGTTCGGCCAAGACAATAAAGTAAGGTTAAGGATTCCCGAAAATTATGCAACTTATGGATTTATGATCCTCAAGTGCTAGGAGTTCATAAACAATGATCATTTAACAAAGTTAAATCAAAATCCCACTAAGTCATAGACTTAGGGTATTCGGCCAAAGCTATAAAAATAGGTTAGCATTCACCAAACTTTCCAATCTCTTAGGTCTAGCATCCATATGTATTAAGGAGCTCAAAACCATGATCATTTTGGAAGAATGAAAACCAAACATCTTAGGCTCACAACCCTTAAGGTTCGGCCTTGATGGGATTCCTAGGCTAGGAATCTTTAAATCATCCAATCTTTTGGGCATAGCATCCTTCTATATTAAGGAGCTTTAGTCCATAATCACTTTGGAAGAATAACACATCCTAGGTCCAAAAACACTAGTTTCGGCCATCATAGGAAATTAAGTTAGAAAGATTTAAACTTTCCAGTCTCTTAGACTTAGCATCCAAATATCTTATGGAGCTTATGTCCATGATCATCTTGGAAAATGAAAGGAGTTACATTCTAGGTTTTACAACATAAACTAAACAAGTTAGAAGTCTTTAAACTTTCCAATCACTTAGACTTAGCATCCTTCTACATTAAGGAGCCTTAGTCCATGATCATTTTGGAGAAATGAAAACCAAACCTTCCTAGGCCACTAAGGTATAGTTTCGGCCATCATAGAAATAATAGGTTAGAAATATTTGTTTGATAACAACTCTTAGGTTTAGAATCACAAGGTATTAAGAGTTCTAAATCCATGATCATACTTGGATAGATGAAACATAGTACCCTAGGCCTACTTATTCATATTTTCGGCCATCATAGGAACAAGCTATCAAAACCTTCCAAGATTTATAGGTTTAAGATCAAGGGATAGTTAGAAACTCAAACACATGATCATTTTCTCAAAAGTTGAAACAAAACCCACCTAAACCATATTACATGGTTTCGGCCTCCTTAGAAAGAAAGGGCTAGGGAGCTTTGTTTTACACAACCTTCTAGTATGTTAAAATACAAGTAAATACAAGACTATAGAAATTGGTTTCAACTCAAAAGGAGTTTTCTATCATTTTTAAGAGATTTTTGAAGTTTAAAGCTTAATAAGAACACATAAAGCAAATAATGAAATAAAATGACAAACTTGTAAAGAAATTTATATGAGAGCATTACCCTTAACAAGAGGAAGAACTTTAATGAAGAACATAAGTGCAAAATATAAGTAAAAATGCAAGCTTTGAGTAGTTGAAAAATAAAGAAGAAGATGAAGTATAAGAGTGAAGAAGTGATGAAGAAGAAGAAAAAGTGAGGAAGTTTAAATGAAAGGGGTATATATAGGGGGAGAGGGTGAGTGGCACGAAATTGAGGGAGAAGAGAGGGGTTTGGAGTGGCTTGTGGAGTAAGTTTGAGAGTTATGGCTTGATGGGATGGAAAGATGAGAGAGAAGTAGCTTTTAAATTAGATTAGTATATAATTTGAAAAAGTATAATGATTATACTTTTGGAGTGTGTAAGAGTCTCTCCCATCATGTCACCTCAAGTCACTTCATCCCTCTTTGTGCTCCATTTCATACCCGGTTGCATTTCCGATCGTAAATTCCCAACGTTTTCTCCCGAATAAAATATTTTATTTTATTTTTGCACGAAAATTTTCAAAATAACCAAAGTTGAAGGAAACATGATAAAAACACTAACCGTCTCGTTCACGGGTCAAAATTAGGTTTTCTGCTCAGTCAACGGATATCGACAGTAAAAACGCAGACCGGCTTCCGTCTGAATTTTCAACTGAAAATTTTACCGTGACTTCATACGATATAAAAACACAAGAAAATGATTTTAGTTTAATTAAAATCATCCTCTGAGTTTAATCTAAAATAAACACATTTAAATATGTTTATACTGCTACAGAAAGCATAGGAAAAACAGGGTGTTACATGTACGTCCTATACCTAGTTTCGATTCGTCGAATCGCTGAGGTAATGCTCAATTCCCTAAATCGTCGACACGTCGACATTGTCATTTTCCTTCTTTTTAAATCTTGCATCGATTCTAGCTTTGTTTGTAAAACTGTTGCAAGAATAGGGTTTATGACATTGTCAGGACTCTATCCATGTGTTAGGCAATTTTCGGAGCATCGAGGAGCTCTGTGGTGTATATGGCAGCAGCTGTAACCTTTGGAGGGGCACAGTTTTCGAGATGCCGGTAAGTGGAACGTGGTTGTCTAACATGGGAAGAAAGTATCTGACACGCCGGGGAGGCAAGCATAGTATCGTATGTTAAATTGTATGCGTAGGGTGCCCCAAACCCTAATAGTGGTCAAATAGTCGACAGTAGTCAAATTATCCTTGAAAATGATTTGACACTGCTCATTAGGGTTTGATTACTGTAGGCTTATCGGTTTACGTGAATCTGTTGAGGTTGCATGTTATTTGCTTTTACTGTTGTTTATGGATGTTATAGCTGTTTGATGTTCGTTGTTTGCTATATTGCCGTATTGTATTATTTGTTATTGATGTTGATGATGATATTATGATATCTGCATTGATGCTGTTGAGGTTGGTTTACTGTTGTGCTGTTAGAACCAAGTTGACACCCTGAGGGTACTCTGGATTTGAAAGGATTGTGAAAGCGGTATATGGGTACCGAGATGATGTTGTGGATGCCTAGGGCATCATGATGAGTGTAAGTGAGTATTTAGTACCGGTGTTAACTTAGGTTGTGTTTGCATTGCATATTGCCAAAGTTGTTAAGTCTCTAAATGTCTGATGTGCATTTGTCCTAAGTTTTGATGAAAACTAAACATTTATCAATGATTTAATTGGACTTCATATTGGTTGTTGACCTGTCTACTTAGTGTGCAGATTATTACCTTAAGTATATCTATAACTTGTCTGCCCTAAAAAGCAACTTGATCATCTCCAAGATCACTTGTCTGATGAGCAAAAGTCAACCTGTTTGCTGACTGGATTGTTGACTATCTGTCAACCTGTCTAATGAAGCTCTCACCCATCTATGGTTCTTCGATAAGGAACACACAAGGACAAATGAACTTTTAGGATCTGTCCCCTCAAGCAGAAGTTACTGAAACTCTCTCTCATGAGAATCAAGAAAGTTAGAAGGTCAAACACTCAAAGCAACCAAGGAACTCAAAAAATGAGTGCTTCCAATATGTTTTATTCCCTAGTACAACTGGGAGCTGCACGAAAAAGGAAATGTTCTCTGCAAAGTACAAAACCAACCTGCACAACTCTGATTTGGCCGATGCACAAAGCATAAAGCAATGCTCATCCTTGTTAGAGTACAACCAATGTTCCTAAGCATTAAATGGCTGCCTAGAATGACTCTATTGTATTTAATGGAACTCAGCTCAAAGCCAAAATCTAAAGGAATGTCTCTAACGGATTTAATGTGATTGATGCCTATAAATACAGAAGTCATTGAAGATGAAGAAAGAGAACACACAACATTAAAGAGCCATTACTTTGCACATTTATTCCTTCATTCTTTCATTCTGTATTCTTCAATCATTTGAAGTTATTACGCAGTCTTTCTAACCTTCACATTTATTTCACTCTTCTGAGTGTTAGTGAAAGACTTGCAAATTGTATTTATTACAATCTTTTCTCAAACAAACTTGAGTGAGCCTGAAGATGCTAGGTGAGCAAACAATACTTGTCTTGGAGCCTGAAGAGGCTTGGTGAGCAAACAATACTTGTCTTGGAGCCTGAAGAGGCTAGGTGTGCAAAGAATACTTGGAGTCTGTAACCTGATCAATTATAGTGAAAGAAACTTGGTGCTTCCAAGGACTGGACGTAGCCCTAGTTGTTAAAGGGTGAACCAGGATATACAACTGTGTCTATCTCTCTATCCTTAACTCTATAGTTGCTTTGATTATATTATTTGTCTTCTAACTAAAGGGGATTAAGTGTGAATCAAACAAGTTTTTAATCTTGCATGAGTGTGTGTTTTTCTGTTGAAAACTAACAAGACAAGTCACTTGTTTGTGCTTTGTGACACTTGTCTGACCCTAGCTTCTTGATAGCGTAAATCTGCAAGTGTACGGTATCGTTGTCAAGTAATAAAAAGATCGAATCCACAGGGACCATGTTTATGAACACCAATTAATATTTAAATCAATTAAACTAAACAAGAAAAAAATTTGATTTTTGAAATTGGTATCAAGTAACAAATCAAAATTAAAGTAGCAACTAAACAAAATCAAGAATAAAATAGGAAAGTAAATCAAATTGGGTGTTTTCAAATTTAAAAGGAATTTCCAGGAATTGGGTAACCAACAAGACTGTTCATGCCATTAAATTGACTTTCCCTATATTGATTTATCAAAATACATTGAAGGTGAATTTATCCAAAAATAGTTAATGTTCTCTCTCGAGATACAAGAACCGTGCCCAAATAAACCAACTCCTACTCTCATGGTAATTGTATTTGAATTAGACCCATTAAGGTTTGTGACAATTCAATGAATTCTCGAAAGACCGCTTCTAACTCTCGTGATTTAAGTCCTAAGTTTAATCCCTATAGATCCAATACCTACGTTCACCTCTCGGTTCATCCCTAGATATCTATGACATGCAAATAAGTGCGCACCAAATTCACAAGTAATTCATGCAATAGGAATTAAATCAAAAGAAAATTGAAATTAACAAAGGGAAATTACCAATTCATGACATGAAACAAGTCTTGGGCATCCCCAATTCTTAGAAATAGAAAAACTACTCAAGCATTGCCATAATCACAACAATCCTGAATAGGGAAAACATGAAAAACCAAGAGAAAAGGGGAGAAGAGATGCAGAACAAGAGCAATTCAAATCTCAAGCCAAAACCTCCAATGTAGCAGCCAAATATTCCTATTTTCGAGCCTAAACAACCTATTTAAAGGTTAGGTTAAGAGTGGGTCAAAGCCCATTACAAATTAGATAAAAATACATAACAAAATCGGATTTTGTCGCGTCACGGCCGTGATGGCCATCTGGACCAGGCCGTGACAACATAAAATTGCCTAAATCCTGCTTCTACCATACTGATCAGGGTCAGGCTGTGACAGATTCTGATTGTTGGATTCTTCTTTTTCTTCAATTGTGCGCGATCATGGCCATGATGGTCATCACCCCGAGGCCGTGACAGCTTCTGCCTTGCATATTTTACGTGCCTTTCAAGCTACATCTTCAAGCAAACTCCAAAACAACTTGATTTAAGCATTTTTATCATTGGTTCCTGTACAATCACACCATAACACCGCCTCATCCGTTCCAAAAGGAAAATTTAACAAATAACTAAACAAAATGCCTAATCTACAATGAAAATGCATGCAAAATGACAATGAAATATGATGTGAAATCACACTCATCCAACTACCCCAAGCTTAAGATTTTGCTTGTCCTCAAGCAATAACCAAGGCCAGACAAGATAAACAATCAGAGCATAGACAGTGAATCTAGAACCCGAGAACAAATCCAAGCAATAGGCATGTCCAAATAAATAACCAAGAGACAATTTCAAGTCCAATTAGAAGCTTAGGTTCCCTAAATTCATGCCTCTCACTAATTCGGGCTACTCTCCTCACCTCACTCAAGTGTCTAAGGGCATATGACAATTCACTCAATTTCCTCAAGGAAAGTACCCTACCATAGGCTTGACTATTAACCAAAATCTCTACTTTATTAATGAAAACACGTAAGAATCAAGAGGTCTTTCAACTTGGTTGTAATGGGGCCATGGGATTAATCGTTAGGTGGGGAAACAAAGAAAAGGAAATTCAAGAAAGCTAAACAAAATATCAAACAATGCAAAGCATGACAACTTTCTAAAATACCTTTTTGGGCTTTAATCCACTTTTCCACCTTTTTCTTTTCTTTTCCTTTTTTTTCTCACTTTCTTTTTCTCATTCCCTCCATTTTTTTCCCTTTTTTTTTAAAACTTTTTCATCAATTTGGAGAAGGGAAGATTTCCAACTCAAGAGAAATATATTTTCTTTCTTTCTTTTTCATCCCACAATTTTTTCAAACTACCTTTTTAAGACAGTGGGCGAAGTCAGAAGTTTTCTTGGATTAGCAGGGTATTACAGATGGTTCATAGAAGGATTCTCAAAGGTTGTGTGAATCATATGGTCATATAGGTTTTGATGTTGACAAATATAGTACTAAGAGGGAGAACATGAACCAATCAATATGATATAGACTTTGATGTTGACAAATAGAGTATCATGGTATTAATTCAATAAAAAGAATATTGGACTTAATATATATAAATGTCATGCGACTATTTGATTGGGTTCTCAATGAATGATTATGTGCTTAATGAATATTATATTAATTAAATATACATGTGTTAAATAATTATGTTTAATATAATATTGAGTGAATACACATATGATATTTGATTATATATATGTTTGTGATTGGCAATATAATAATTTGGCATAGAAACATACTTGGAATTATTATTATATGCCTAAAGACATAAGAAATATTAAATATGATATTATCTTAAAATATGTCTTATGAATTATTATATATGGCTTTGTTATGAAATTAAATGTGAAATAATAGTATTATTTTCTATACCTTGAACTAATGCGATTCATGAGAAAACTATGAAATAGAAAAGTTCAGGTTGGAATAAGCAAAGCTGTAAAGTCAAGAGCTTGAAAAGCTAAAATCCAAGAAGGACTAGATTGCAAATAGAAGAAAAGAGTATCCAGAAGATCAAGCAAGCACAAGGGGCAAAATGGGAATTTCATTAAGTGTATTGCTTGTTTTAGAAAAAGTGTGTAAATGGTAAGTAGAGTTCTCAATTTAATATTGGTCCCACACACACACTTTTAACATGTGCCAAAAACATTTTAAACATGTTTTATATATGACAATTAATTGTGCTTAATGAGTAATCATAATATTAATTGTTAAGATTTTCAAATTCAAATGTGCTTCGAGCCATAATCGATTATGGGAAACCAATAATCGATTATGATATGAATTAAAAGGCTTTAAATGAGTTTAATGAGTATTGATTTTAATTAAAGCCGTTAAGTTTTGAATTTGAAATTGAATAATCGATTATGTACTTTGTATAATTGATTATGTCCTTACTGCCTTTCAATGATCTTCAAACGGAAATCTCTTAATCGATTATGTAATCGATTATGCCTATTATGTGAAAGTCAGTGGACTAGTAATCGATTAGTATAATCGATTATGCCTATTCTGTCCAAATGCGTGCTTCCTGAAAATACTTTAAATAATCGATTATAATTTGCAATAATCGATTATGACGCGACAGAAATGAATTTTAAAGAGGCTTGACCTATTTTCTTTAGACCATCACTTCTCACTTATAAAAGAAAATTTAGGCAGCCATCATAAGCACCAATATACAACTCTACTATTTCTCTCTGTGCTAAAACTCTGAAAATCATTTTCTATACTACATCTCTTACACTATCACTTGACCATATTATTTTGAGAGTTCTACACACCATATAGGTGTTCTTGTATCTTGTGCTTCAATTTGTTTTTATCTGCACTAATTAGAGTGCTTTATATTGGTAAGAGTCGGATTGACTCAAACCTTCTTTTGATTACTATTCTTACAAGAGAGTGTATATCTCTTGGGATATTTTTGAGGCTCTTACACAAGGGATTGTATGTCCTGTGATTTGTGTTAAGGGTTCTCTTCATTGTAAAGGTTCTAGCTGCGCCTGTTTAAAAGCTAGTGTTTGAGGCTCTTACACAAGGGATCGTATGTCCTGAGATTTGTGTTAAGGGTTCTCTGAATTGTAAAGGTTCTAGTTGATCCTGTTTAAAAACTAGAGTTGATTGAAAACTTGGGGACTGGACGTAGGCCACGTGGGTAGTCTGTGGCCGAACCAGGATATATTGTGGTGTTAATCTTCTTTCCTTATCCTCTTTACTTTATCGCACTTTATTTTATAGCGCTTTAGTTTTAAACAGTTTATTTTTATCAAGCACTTAAATTCGACAAGAAGCTTTTATTCGCTGCAAATTTTGTTTTATATCTTAAAGGGTTTTGATTTTTACCAAAAGATTTCATTTTTTATTTAAAACCCAATTCACCCCCCCCTCCTGGGTATGGTTGCCACGGCCAACAGATTGCGTTGCCGATGACACAATTAACGAGAAAAGGGAAAGCATTTAAATGGAGTGTGAGTGCGAGGCTAGTTTTCAGGAGTTGAAAAAGAGGCATACAACGTCTCCAGTGCTAGTCTTGCCAGATCCATTAGCACCGTTATATGTGTACTGCGATGCGTCGCATCAAGGCCTGGGTTGTGTTCTCATTCAATATGGAGAGGTAGTGGGATATGCCTCTAGACAGTTAAGGGTACATGAGAGGAATTACCCAACCCATGACTTAGAGTTGGCCGCAATAGTGTTTGCATTGAAGATATGGAGACACTATCTGTATAGTGCTCAGTTTATAGTGTTCAGCGATCATAAAAGTTTGAAGTATTTGTTCGATCAGAAAGAGTTAAATATGAGGCAAAGGAGATGGATGAAGTTCATCAAGGACTATGAAATTGATCTCCAATACCATCCTGGGAAAGCGAATTTTGTAGCAGATGCTTTAAGTCGGAAATCCTTACAAGTGTCTGCTATAATGATTAAGGAGGTGGAACTGAAAGAGCAATTCAGAGACCTGAATCTGGGGATAACGAAATTATCCCAGAACAAAATGAGTTTGGGAATGGTCACTATTACTAGTGAATTCCTAGACTTAGTTTGGAAAAAGCAAGCGGAAGATCAATATCTCCAAAAGGTTAATCAGAAGATAGAAGCAGGAGAATCCGCAAAGTTTAAGTGAGGAAGTGACGGCATCTTAAGGATTGGTGACAGGATCTGTGTGCCAGAGGATAGAGAAATTAAGAACCTGATCTGCGTGAGTGATTTCTTTTCAATATCTCTTTGTCTTCTGGACACAAAATATTCGTTTTGACTTGTATTAAATATTTATGAACGTTGGAGAGTTTTGTTGACCAGAGAACTGAGCAGAGATGCTATTCTGACATGGGCAGTGAAGCTTTCCTTATTTGTGCAACATTGAGAAAAGCTCAGAGAAAGGTGCTTTTAGCTTATTATGAGAAAGAAGAAAAGCTCAGGAATAGTTTATTCTCTTTTGTTTCTTTCGAAGACAAGAGAATAAAATATTCCTTTTGAATGTTTGATTCCTTTCTTCGATAAATCTCTTTCCTTCAGATTCAAGAGTGAGGCTTCAAGTAATACTCTTCTTTTGACGTTCCTCAATAACAAAAGACTGTGATCTTTTGCTTAAGTGCTTCCTTTAACACAAGCTCCAATCATTTGTCTAGTTCCTTAGATGCATTCTTTGTACTTGTCGGTTCTGACATGCCTTCAGACGCCTTTTTGGTTATAACATGTTTCAGATGCTTTCTTAGGTCTTCAGACGCTTTCTTCTATGACTTTGCTTGAAGTTTGCTTGAGAGATACTTTAAAGGATTTGATGGATTAGTCTTGTAACTCTTCCTTGAGTTGGTCATCAATCTTTCTTTAAAGAGTTGGAACTTTAGCTTTGCATTCTTTCTTAGGCGCTTGCTAAGAATACTGTTGATGCAGCTTCTAAAGGGTCTTAACAAAGATGTCCCATCCAAAAATAAAGATGTTAATGTTGGCCAATGTTTATCACTCGGTAAGTGTTTAATGCTTGATCATTTCTTTCTTAATATTTGGTAAGTGGGATACTAGTTAATCCATATCTGTGAATGGGTCATCAATATATCTGATCATGTGTCATTATTGAGAATAACTTGGCCAAGATTCCTGAGAGGTTCATAAGTCGAACTTAGACTTAAGCGAAATAGCTTTTAATAATGTTTTATTGTCAAAACGTTAATAAAATCTTGTTTAATTAATGTATTAAATAATTGTAGAGTCAATTGTCCCTCTTTACATATTCCCAAATTAAAGTCCTGCTCGTCCTTTAAGCTTGATCTACTTTTGGTCAAACTTACATTCCTAAACGACAATTATGCTTCTGTTCAACTCAAATCATTTATAAATAGCAAGATTTTAAGAACCGAATAGGACTGGTCAGTTGAACCGAGAACTGACCGTGTCTACAAGTCGGTTGGCCCCTAACAACTGTCGGTCCTAACAAACTGCTCAAAAACCATCAAAACCCGATTGAACAGGCCTAAACCGGTGGAACTGACGAACCATGGCCAGTTCTTAAAAACCAGACGGTCAGAAAAGTCCCTCTTTCTTTCTCATTTCTGTTCCTTCAGAATGCAGTCCCGAACCCAAGAACTTCTCACCGCACACTGCTTCTTCCGCCTACGGTCGTCGCCCAATCTAGCCGTCCCACAGTCCCATATCGCTTTGTCATTTCTATGCTCGCCGACGACCACAGTCCAGCTACTCCATAGTCCCAGTCCAGCAATCACCCACAGACCATGTCTTGAAAAATAAGCCATCAGAAAGGGGATTTCTTAGGCAGCAAGGAGGCATGACAGCTGACGGGATGCTTGTAGGGTAGTAGAGGAAGGGTGGAGAAGTAGGGAAGTGCCGAAGAAAAGGGGCGGAGATGCTGCAGCCTTGCAGGGAGAAAATGATTGATGGCACATAGGGGAAACAAATTAGGTTTTAATTGTATGACATTTTGACTTGGGCTTTTTATTTGTAGTTTATTGTGCCGGGGTCCAAAATTTTGCTTTAAAGTTTCTAATGATTTGATTTAAACAAACATTTGCTTTAAACATTTTCTTATGATATGCGTTAAACGAACATTAGCTTTGGTCTTTATTGGGCTTTCATTCAAAAGTAACTTGATGGTTTTTTGGTTACAGATTGATTTTGTAAGTCTTTTTAGAAGGGAAAAAAAAAACTTAATCCTCCAAATTATGGAAGATGATTTGTGATAATGAAGCCTTATATATATAATTTATTTATTTATTATTCATCTGTTTCAACATTTGGTTGAACTGGGTGGACCAATTGAACCATGACCTGGAGGCCTCGTCTGTATACGCACACACACATACACACGCAGGTAAGGAGGGTAACTTTATGAGAGTAAGATGAGCAAATATGTGTAATTAATGTAACATCTTCAGACATTACATTGAAATCGATAATTTTAAACAAATATATTTATCCATTGATAGCATCAAAAGCCAAGATATAAAAAGAAATGTCACTTTAATGAAAATCCTCATAAATATTAATTTATCAAACCACATAATCCTTTAGCAAAAACTTTAACTTTAACATACTGGCAACTAATACAACCAAAATAAAATAAAATAAAAACTAATGTCTTCGAGTCTCCACAACTTCACTAATCCTTTGCACCGCCTCTATTATTACCTGTGAGCACTGAAAGACAACACCACTAATGAGATTTATAATCCCAGTAAGTAAACACAATTCTAAAAGATTTTTGAAAAGATGTTGCTTTCAACCGGTGCGGTAACCGGAAAAAACAACCATGATAACCCGTCATTTTCAAAATAATATAATATAAGAGTATTTTAAATAATAACATAAATAAAACATGATACATGCAATAATATCAATAAAACCAACATACGAGTGCAATCACATCTCATTGTCTTCTTCATGTAGGAGGCATTTTGTCATTGCCTCGCATTAGGCCAATCTGCCATCACTACGAGTTAGGCTCGTTTGCCATCTCTACGAAGAAGTTATTCGCAACCTTGCAATGTCCAACTTTGCCTTCCCAATATAGGAGGCCTTTTGTCATCACCTCGCATGAGGCCAATCTGTCATCGCCACAAAATAGGTCCTTTGTCGTCTCTACGAAGGAGGTACCCATACCTTTGCAATAATCATCATTGCCTTCTCCTTGAGGGAGGCCATTTGTCATTGCCTCTCATTAGGCCAATTTGTCATCGCTACAAGTTAGGCCTTTTGCCATCTCCTCGAAGGAGGTATTTCTAACAATCCTATTTCCTTGAGGGAGATACCCAAACACATTCATATTACCATATGGTCATTCCAAATATTTCAAACACATAACATCATACCACAAGCATCAACAATATTCATCAAGCTTATACCAAAACATTATTGAGGCATAACATATCACAAAAGGGCATGTCAAAATAATAACACTCATATTAATTAACATGTAATCATCTATTCTCAATGATAGCAAATGGGTGGATTGAATAAATTTTTATTTGGACTATAATTGATGGATTAAAAACAATCTATTAATCCATTATGATCCATTAAAATATCATTAAAAATTTCAATCCATCCATGACCCATCTAATAAAAACCATCAAATCGATCCATTAATCATTTCCAAGGTTCCAAATAGCGGTCCGATATGCCTGATGCGGCCGCTACAAAACGGTAACGGTGGCGGCCGAAACCGCATCAGGCCGTTATCACAGAGTGAATGCGAATCATGGCCAAAAAACGCAATGGAACGGCGTTGCTGCCGTTACGGACGCTACGTCATCGTTTCGGCCGCAACGGAAAGTTTATCATCCCTGACCTCTTCAGTCTTCACCCTCTGCATGATTCCCCCACTGTAGCAGTCGCCGCCATTCGCATCCGAAGTCACTGCTGCACCGCGATTCAGTAGCCATCGGCCCGCCGCCATCGAACCAGCATCCCAGCCACCTAGCACGCACCAGAGTTCGTCGACACCGCCGATCGTACCAGATCCGCCGTAGGCTCGAAGCTTCGCAAGACCAGTCGCCGCCGTCGTAAGGTTATCTTCTTATCCTTAGATCTCCACCGCTGTTGTGTAGTGCAGATGAGTAGATTGTAGATCATGAACATTTAGAGTCCCTGAGTGAGGTTGGTTAGTTGAACTTTGAAGAATGAAAATTGTTGTAGAAGAAGGAGGTGGGAATCAAGAGTTACAGAGAGGAAGAAGATGTCTGGGCGGGGTGGGAAAAATAAATGCCATTTAAGTTATCCAAATTTTCTAGATATTTCTAACTGAAACTTTAAAAAAAAAAAAAAAAAACGTAACAACATTTTAGTTAAAATAAGGTTAATTGATCTTCTTAATAAAAATTTTAAAAAAATTAAATATTTTAATGTGTAATCTGTTTCTCATCATTATATTTATTGGTGTATTTTAATTTTAATTTTCTTTGCATTGTGCTATTTTTAATTAGACATATATTAGAGTAATATTGTTAAACATAGTCTAATTAAATTTTTTATTTTGGATATCTCATAATAATGAAAAAAATATAAACTATAAGCTATTATTAATTGTATGGTAAAAATATATAATTTTTGTATAATTTTGTGTAAAGTTGTGATCACATCATGCCGCAACGACCGCAATCCGCATTGCAGCATCCGCAATACCCGTGATCGAGAAAACCGCAACGCAACCGAAACCGCGACCGCAATTTAGAACCTTGATCATTTCTTTATGGATGGATTGGAACAGCGACCGCAATCCGCATCGCAGCATCCGCAATACCCGTGATCGCGAAAACCGCAACGCGACCGAAACCGCGACCGCAATTTAGAACCTTGATCATTTCTTTATGGATGATGTCCAATCCATCCATAAAATTTATTTAAAAATTAATTAATATTTATGACTATATATCCATCCATAAAATTTATTTTAAAAATTAAATAATATTTATGACTATTTCAAAATATTCTCTCTCTCCCTCCCCCCCTCTCTCCTCTCTCCTCTCTCCTCTCTCTACCCTCTCTATCTCTTCTTGTTTTATTTTATTTTTTGACAAAAACCAGCTTACTTCATTTCATTGCAAATTAAAGAAGCAAGCAATACAAGAGGGAACATTAAGATATTCATGGGGGCTAGGACTAGATAGAGCTGCCCTAGCTAAAGCACGGGCTACTCCATTTGCTTTCCTCCTAATAAACTTAACCCTAAAATTTGATGAAAAAGAAAGAAGCCTAGAGCAATCTTTAACAATATCACCGAACTCAGACACATCATTCGTGGGTGAATTTATTTTGTCAACCACACCCTTACAATCAAGCTCAAAAACAATATTATTAAGGCCACGGCTTAACACCTACTCCAGTGCATGCTTTAATCCCGCAGCGTCACCATCCAGGACTGGACCGCAAGGGAAAGACCACAAGGTTTTTGCAGCTACAAAGCCTCCATGATCATCACGTAAACAGATACCCCACCCAGTTTTACCAGACCCCGAAATAAAAGCTGCATCCACGCAGCAAGAGAAATGGACAACAGGAGGGTGAGACCAAACACTTTGAGTATCGGAATCCAAATTTTGGCTTGCTTCATTTCGCATCTCAGTAGCTTCCTTCCAGTCTTGTACACTAGCAGTAACCATGGCATAGATAGCATAAGCTGTAACCGTTTTCTGCTCCCAAAGACACCCATTACAGCATCTCCATAAGCACCAAAGCACAGTAGCAAAAAGGACTAACTTCTCCTTTGGAAGAGTATCCAACAGATAGAAACACTAATCCTTAAAAAGACTTTCCTCTCTGGGCACCGAAAGAGACAACGTCCCAAAGACCTACCATATTCCAACATTCCATGGCTTTAGAGCACATAATAAAAATATGCCAATTTGATTCAAGCTCCTGGTTACAATGAACACAAACACAAGGGCAAGTAATACCTTTACTTTGGAGCTGCACTCTATTAAGAAGAACATCCCGGCATGCACGCCAAATAAAGAGCTTAACTCTCGGTTGTATAGGGAGACTCCAAATTTTCGATCACTGCCATTCAACCCTGAGATGGGAAGAGTCAGCAATAGAAAGTAAAGCCAAATAATAACCACTCCTAACTAGGTAAGTACCTGATGGGTTTGGATGCCATATTCTTCGGTCCTCAATAATAGAAGAAGAGAGAGGAGTCTCAAGAATAGTTACTGCTTGATGGGCTGGAAACAACATGCGCACAAAAGAGACATTCCAAGTCTTCTGCCCTGGTGACCATAAGTCACACACACGGATTGCTGGGACATTTGGATCTGCAGATTCAATGGTCCTGGGATGTTTATCACAACGCACCCAAGCTTGGTTCCATACGGATATTGAGTCCCCTCTGCCTATACACCACCTGTAACCCGATTTGAGAAGAAGTCTTGTTCACCAGAGACTTTGCCAAGAGTAAGATGGACTATGACCCAAACAAGCATCCATAAAGTCCACGTTAGGGAAGTATCTTGCCTTAAACACCTTTGTAACCAAAGCATCTGGACATTGAATAAAATTCCAAGCCTGCTTACCCAGCATGGCCAAGTTGAAAGCATGTAAGTTTCTAAACCCCATACCACCAAGGTTTTTTGGCATTGCTAATTTATCTCAGCATAGCCATTTTATTCCTTTTGAGTTATCACTATTTGAGCCCCACCAAAACGAATTTAGCATCCACTGAATTTCATCGCCCAAAGAGGGGGGAATGAGATACATACTCATATAATAAGCAGGGATAGCCTGGGCAACAAATTTAATTAGAACCCCCTACCTGCCATAGATAAGTACTTACTCTTCCAGGAACTGATCTCAAACTCTGGACAACACCAAGAGCATTGGTGAGAGCAATCCTATCCGTGCTAGAAACATTGGAGCTAAACAAAACTTCAGATTTCTGCAGATTTTAACTCTCACTCAAATTACATTTATCTCAAAATAAATTATTTGGCTTTAGAATAAATTAGATACCAGTGAAACATTAGAGCAGACTTAAATCTCTAGCATGTTCTGTTTTATTCTCATGTTTACTCGTCCATCTTTAGCTATTTTAGCTTAACATCAGGCTACTTTAAAAAAAGTGTCCTTTTATTATAAACGAAATAATTACGTTGATGAATCCATTAAAAATAAGCGCAAATCAAAGGTTCCTGTTGAAATCTCCGAAGCAGCGCAAGTGGCAGTTGAATTTGGTTTCAACTTGAAAATTGAGTAGATCGAAATGTACCTGAGAATATCCAAACGAAAGAAAAGCGAGAGAAGAAGGCATAGACAGAGAGAACGTTAGCCTGGTTTAAAATAAACAATGGTTTTAGAATGGATAAAAATTGATCCACTACTTTTTAGGTTATTGGTCCAATGAATTTAAAAAAAAATGGATGGGTCATAAACCATCCACGAAATAAATAATACAATCCAATCTAATCCAATCCATTTATTATCATTTTTATAAACGGATGGATTCGATGAATTTTCTCATGGGTGGATTGGATGGATAATTATTGCCTTAAAAACAGATATCTTTAAGCTTGTGAAAGTATACACAAATCACAACAAGTAGTATAGAAAGTAAGTCAGATATCGTTTCCACGAGGATTATAATGCTGTAGAAAAATTCCAATTTAGACTATATGCTCTAGCAGTTAGATTGGTAACAAAAATTGGTTGTGTGTGCAAGATAAGTGTAAATTGAGCTTGAGAAAATTAAAGCTTTAGAAAATGAAATGTAAAAGAGTTGTGTTTTCAAATATGGGAAAATAGCTCTAGGTATGCTCTATCATAAATCCTGCTTAGCCTATGTTATGCTCTGCGTATGCTCCAGTATTTAACTCCAGGAAGTAAATGTGTGCTTTCCAACACTTAAGGATTAGGTTCATTAACTGCTTTCTATTCCTATATTCAGATTAATTACACCATCATCTTAATAAGCATGTTCCAGTTAGTTTAGGGACTTGAATAACTATTCCTAGTCTATTCAACACCATTTAATTTTCCAATTAATGATTTAATCCCTATCCTTTATCTCTTTCCACTTTACTCAGTTCTTCCAAACCAAGTAAGCTTTATATTCAATTAAGTTGATCAATCTTAACCAAACAACATTCAATGCATAATAAAGGAAAATGCAGAATCATAACATTGCATAAAAATCAGCTAAGTATTCATTAAAATAGCATACCTAAAGCTTAGAAAGTTTAGCTCATGTTGAGCTTACAATAAACAAAATATAAAAATGAGTAGAAATTCATTACAATGCGGAATAAAATAGAAAAGGCAGTAGCTTGGAGGTTGAAGAAGGGCTTGGCGCTGCTCTTTAGGTCAATACAAAGGAGTGTGTCATAAAATGTGTCCAAAAGTCCCCTCCTTTAGGGTTACCAAATTGGTTATATACCCCCACTCTCTTTCAACCATTTTGGGCCAACAATAAACATTATTAAATACAACCCTGGCCCATTTTCAAAATTGCAGGAGAGCTGATCCCTTGGCGTGTAGGCTCCACATTTTTAGAGGTACCAGCTCCTGTGAGGAGAGAGAAAAGGTGTCCATGTCAGCTTTATCTTATAGTGCAGCGCTACTGAAATTTGGCTTGCTGTAACAGTCAAGAACTCCATACTCCATGCTTTAATAATGCTTCTCTGATTGAGCACGTAGAAAAATATGAGACAACGATGAAGCACAATAAGAGCAAATAATTGACATTCAAATGTTTCATCACCATTACTTACAAACTAGCGAAAGATTTACATAAATGCAAACTTAAACCTAGAAGACAGCAACAACTAAGGGTATAAAGGTAATGAATAACTCTTCTTTCAAAGAGTTATCACACCCCCAAACTTGAACCATTGCTTGTCCTCAAGTAATGCAAGAAAAACATGGCAACAAAACAATTCTGTCCCTTGAATGACATTCATGGCTCCCCCCCCAGATTCTTCATTCTTTTTAAGACATAGAATTCTGCACTTGCAATCATAACAAAACACTCTTCCTGTCATGCACACATCAACAATTTTTCACAAAATTGGTCTGTCTTCAGATTAACCTATGTTGCAGCAAAGTCACTCAAAACAGTTGGTTCTATTTCTCACCCTCTCAACACAAACATACATCTCTGATTTAAGCTTGATAATGATCTATCACAATCAAAACAACACAGCATTGCACACAGCAAGAGGTCTTTTATGGTTGTAAGGGGGGCTTAGGACAGGTGAGGTTAATTTTTTTTGGATAAGTAGCTAATAACACGGTAGAGCAAGAGGATGCTTCTCTATTCAACTCAACATCCCAATTGCTACTACAATCCCAACTTTTTGTCTTTTAGCCATACTTTCCTTTCCTTTCTAAATCCTCACATTATTACTTTTGTTGAGAACAAAGAACAGATTATTGTTAAACTTTCAGGTTTTTCATTGTTCTTTGTTCTCATTTTTCAACATTTCTCATTTTTTTTTTTTGCATAAGGGGGAAATGCAGCTTCACATTTTACATTTGTCAGTTCCTTAATTCTTTGCTGCTTTCCCCTTTTTAGTTTTTTTTCTTTACAGTTGCAGCACAGCACCCCTAAACTTAAGTTGGTGCTTGTCCTCAAGCCACTCCCAAACTAATCTAGAACATAGCTACAAAAACATCCTTAAGCTCTACCTATTCAGGTAATCTTTGTTTTTCCAGTTAAGGGCTTATAATGTGCTAGTTATCACAGTAAAAGGTTAAGGCTCAAAGGGGCAACACTATGGACATACAGAGTGAGAGGGTTGGCTATTTAAGTTCTAGCTAAAATAAAAACAAAGCAAGAAAATGTCTCTTGCATAAAGCGTGTGCAATCATATGTGTTCAGTTCAAACAGAATCAAATCAAGCTTTACAGAAAATGCATGAGTGTGAAGCATATGTGCAATGTAGTTTTGTCACTCAAGCTCACATTTATCTGTTAATGCTGCAGCATATGTGTCCTCTTAGCTAAACCAGTGTTGCAACACGGTCAATATTGCACAGTTAAGTCAGAGTATTAAGTTATTAAGCAAGTGTTTTATTCAAAATGTCTTAATTGAAACACAGCAAAAAGGCCAGAGGCCACTTCCATTTAATCATTAATCTTATGAAATCAGAAGGGTGGGGCACATGCATAGCCATTCAACAGACAGAATTTAAAACAACTATGGCCCTAGTGGCCCTACAAACAATCAGAACAGAAAAGGTCCTAATGACCACTACTTGCAAAAATTAAAAACATAGTTTCTGGTAACGAGGTGGAGGGCTCAGAAATGCATCCTGTTGTGGGATGCTGCAGGGCTCTGTTTCAAGTACGCGTGAGCTCCTCCTGGTACCCTCACTCTTGGTGGAAGGTGCCTTGCTTGTTGTTGCTCCAGTGACTTGGACTTTTTCTTCTTCTTAATTTTCATCCTCTTCCTCTCTTTCAGCATCCTCTTCCTCAACCTCTTCTTCAGCTTCCTCCTCTTACTCAGCTTGTTCAGTATGCTCAACCTTCTCTACTGCAATATCTTCTTCATTGGCATCACACTATGCTACAACCTTTTCCAGTTTAATGTTTGCTGCAGCAGAGGGTACAACAGGCTTTGGTTTCTTGGAGAGAAGAAGGATTGGTTCATCTTCATCCTCCTCTTCTTCCTCAATTGAGGCATACTCAGCAGCAATCTGCATTATAGTGCTCCCCCTTCCAGCAGTACTCTTGAATTTCTTAGCTTGCTTGGGGGCTTAAGGAGTAGCCTTTGCTACAACAGTGGCAGGGAGAGGAGCTTCTTTTGATGCTACAGCACAAGGTCTTTTTGCACTCACATGGTCTTGCTGGGGGCTTTTTTGAGTTAGCTTTTTCTTTTTGGGCTCAGGGGCCACAATAACATTTTGCTGCTGGGATGGAGAATGCCCAGCCACTTCTTGTCAGATGAAGAGCTGTTGGCAGGTGTGGTGTTGATGTTAATATCAGGGTTCTCAGGGGCAAGATTTGGGACAGCTTTCTCAGATGGGGATTGGTTATCTTGTTCAATTGGTGGTAACGGTTCTCTTGGAAATTGGAGAATGGGGGTCTCTAGCTTCCAGTTGTTGAGCTTCATTGTCTGTTTTTCCTACTGGAATTTCACAAAGCAGAATTCCCAGAAGGTTTTCTCCCGCTTCACTTGTTGCTGCAGTATGTCTATAAGTTGGTCCAGCTTTTGTTCTAGCATCCCAGAGCGATCCTGCTGCTCTGGGGTGCCTGCTCTGGGTGGTTTACTTGCACTTGCATTAGTTTTGTCAGAGTTGGAGTACATCCTCAAGATACAGGTCATGTCAATGGGCCCTGAGTTTTTCTCTAGCCCCTCTCCAGGATTATACTCCACACCTTGCTCTAGGCACAGGTCAGTGATCAAGCAGGGAAAGATCAGGTTCCCTTTCTTTTTCATTGCACAAGAGGAGACCTGGTCCTTGATCATCTCCCCCACATTGATTTTCTTCTTCTTCATGATGCAGTGCAGAAGGACTAAGCATTCCTTCTCCACTATTTCAAGGTGTGAAGTTGGGGAAAGAGAGTGCTTGAGAAAGTGATACCAGATCTTCGCTAAGGGCTGCAGCATAGGCCTGGGAAGCTTCAGCTGACCCTCAGGCTGCTGGATCCACTCTGCTCCAGCAACAGCTAAGTCCTTCTTGATTTGCTGCAACTTTTTGTCTGTTATTTTCTTCAAGATTTCCTGGTATTCATCCTCCACATCCTCCAGCCCTAGGTGCAGATTGATTGTTCCAGCAGAGAAGGAGACCTTTCCACCCCGTATTACCACAAAAGTTTGGGCTTCTGAACCTATGTTGGCGTAGAACTCTCTCACCAACTGGGTACAGTAACCATCAGGGTGTTCAGCGAAGGTCTTTCAGCTGTGGGCCTTTATGACCTCTACCAGTTCAGGCAGTATTCCCCAGTTTACACCCTTCCCGTACTTGAATCCCTTCTTTAGATGTAGGTTGCGGCTTAGGGTTTCAGTTTCAAATTTCTCTCGGGCCTCAACATTGGTCCAAGAGGTCAGGTGGTCCTTCTCTGTACTAGAGGTGGGTGTGGGTGTCTTGGTGGCACGGTGCTTTATGCGGCCTCCCTTTTTGGTGATCATGGCGGTGTGGTTGGGTGAGGTTAAAGAAGAAGTGGGACCATTTAGGGTTATGGGGCAGAGAAGTGTGGTTGCAGAGTGTGTAGTGGGGAGTGAAGGAGGCGAGGGGCTATTTAATGTGTCAGGGTAGGGTGTGGGTTAGCTCGTTTGGGTTGTGGGGTTAGGAAAGAAGATAATAAAGTGGGAGAGAGAGTGGGGCTGTACGGTTGGTTGAGTTTGTATGGGAGCCCGTGATCTTCTCTCTCCACATCCCACTATTTAATTCAATTTCAAAATTTTCAAAAACTGTCCAACTCACTTTATTCACAACAGACGAAAATGCGCTGGCCCTCACCTTGTACCTGTGTCGGGTATTGTCCCTATCCACAACTGCACTCAGAATTTGGGAGCATGATGTAGCATTGCCCCACAGCAAACCAATTTCCTATACATGTTGCAACCTGAACTCACTTCTTTCCTCCTTTACTTTCTAATTATTCACTTCTTGGCCTTGTCATATTCAAACACAATTAAACTCTAATTGAATTTATTGATGGGTTGCCTCCCATGAGCGCTTGGTTTATAACTTCCTCAGCTAGACCATGTTGTAGCATCATTCAGTGTCATCAAGAGTGGTGGTGACATTCATTCTGTCTAAAGGTTCACCAAAATAGTGCTTGATTCTTTGTCCGTTAACCTTGAATTCTCTGCCACTCTCTGCATCTAGCAAATCCACAGCCCCACGTGGATAGACTTTCATAATTTTGAATGGGCCAGACCACCTTGATTCAAGCTTGCCTAGGAAGAGCTTCAGCCTTGAGTTAAACAACAGGACTTGTTCTCCTTCATGAAATGATCTGTGATGGATCCTTTAGTCATGCCAAGCTTTGGCTTTTGCTTTGTAAGCTTCAGCATTTTCATAAGAAAACAGCCTGTGTTCTTCCAGTTCATTAAGCTGCAGCATACGAGCTGCTCTAGAGGACTGAAGATCAAAGTTTAGTTTTTTGATTGCCAAAAAAGCTGTGTTGAAATTCCATGGGCAAATGGCAAGCCTTCCCATACACTAGTTTATATGGGGACATTCCTAGGGGGTCTTGAATGCGGTCCTGTATGCCCACAAAACTTCATCCAGATGTGTGGACCAATCCTTCCTTGTGGGATTAACCATCTTTTCCAAAATTCTTTTGATTTCCCTGTTAGACAACTCAGCTTGCTCATTAGTTTGGGGGTGGTAGGCAGTGGCTACTTTATGTTTAACTCCATATTTTGCAAGTAGTTTGGAAAAAACTTGGCTGAAAAAAATAGGTTCCTTCATCACTTATGATAGCTCTAGGGGTGCCAAATCTAGAAAAAATATTTTTTTGTAAGAACTTATCACCACCCTAGCATCATTTTTTATTGTAGCCACAACCTCCACCCATTTAGAGACATAATCAACAGTTGCTAGAATATAGAGGTCGCCAAAGGAAGGGGAAATGGTCCCATAAAGTCAATACCCCACACATCAAAAAGTTCAATTTCTAAAATTGTGTTCAGGGGCATTTCATTTTTGTTAGACAAATTCCCTACCCTTTGGCACCTATCACAGTGTTTGACAAATTCATGTGCATCTTTAAATAGATTAGGCCAAAATAAACCTGATTGGAGAACCTTGGCAGCAGTTCTCATGCCACCAGAGTGTCCACCATATGCTGAAGCATGGCACTGGATCAGTATATCCGGGAACTCTTCATCTGCAGCACATCTTCTATTCAAATTATCTGGGCACGTCTTGTAGAGGTATGGTTCATCCCAGACATATTGTTTTGCTTGATGAAAGAATCTTCTCTTTTGCTGTGAGTTCATGTCTGGAGGAACCACACCACTAGCCAAAAAGTTCATCAGGTCAGCATACTATGGTGCTGCAGCATCTTGCATTGCTAGCAGTTGTTCATCAGGGAAAGATTCATCAATGGCTATTCCCTTTGATGGTGCAACATCCTCTGGTAACCTTGAGAGATGATCTGCTACTTGGTTCTCCACTCCCTTCTTGACTCTGATTTCTAAGTCAAATTCTTGTAGCAGCAGCACCCACCTTATGAGCCTTGGTTTAACATCCTTCTCGTCAATAAGGTATTTGATGGCTAAGTGGTCAATGTAGACTACTACTTTTGTACCAACAAGATAGGATCTAAACTTCTCAAAGGCAAATACCACAGCTAGCAGCTCCTTTTCAGTGGTGGTATAATTGATTTGAGCATCAATTAGGGACTTACTTGCATAGTAAACAGGGTGAAATACCTTGTAATACCTTTGTCCCAGGACCACTCCCACTACAAAATCACTTGCATCACACATAAGCTCAAAAGGTTTCTCCCGATCAGGTGGAACTATGATAGGTGCAGTGATGAGAGCATTTTTTAGAAGCTCAAATGCTTTCAAACATTCAGCTCTGATTTCAAAAGTCCTATCATGCTCTAGCAACTCTAGCAACTGATGAACCTTGATGAACCTTCTGTAAAAACCAACATGGCCAAGGAAGCTTCTGATGCCCTTCACTAATATGGGAGGGAGCAGCTTTTCAATAACTTCAATCTTTGCCTTATCCACTTCAATGCCATTTCGGGAAATTCTATGACCAAGCACAATTCCTTCTGTCACCATGAAGTGGCATTTCACCCAATTCAGTACCAAATTAGTCTCCTCACATCTATCCAGAATTTGCCCTAGATTCACCAAACAGTTCTGGAAAGTCTCCCCAAACACAGAGAAATCATCCATGAACACTTCCATGGATTTCTCAATCAAGTCAGAGAACATTGCCATCATACATCTCTGGAAGGTTGCTGGAGCATTGCATAGTCCAAATGGCATCCTTCTGAAAGCAAAGGTGCCATAAGGACAAGTGAAGGTTGTTTTCTCCTAATCTTCTGGTGCTATAGCAATCTGATTGTATCCAGAATAACCATCCATGTAATAAAAGAAATCCTTTCCTGCCAATCTATCCAGCATTTGATCAATAAATGGCAAGGGGAAGTGATCTTTTCTAGTTGCCTTATTTAGCTTCCTGTAGTCCATGCAAATCCTCCAACCAGTTACAGTTCTTGTTGGAATGATTTCATCTTTTTCATTTGTAATAACAGTTACAACCCCCTTCTTAGGCATATACTGGATGGGAGTCACCCACACACTATCTGAGATGGGGTAGATTATGCCAGCATCCAGCCACTTGATGATCTCTTTTTTAACCACCTCTTTCATGATTGGATTCAGTCTTCTTTGGCTCTCAATGCTATTCTTTGAATTGTCTTCCAAAAGGATCCGATGCATATAGATAGAGGGACTGATTCCCTTAATGTCTGCCATTTGCCATCCTATTGCCTTTTTGTTCCTCTTTAAAACTGCTAGCAAATGTTCCTCTTGAGGACAGGTTAGTGGGGCAGAAATTATTACAGGCAGTTGTTGGCCCTGGCAACCATCACCCAAGAGGGGGGTGGGGGGGGGGGGGGGGGGGGGGTGAATTGGGTTTTAAATAAAGATGAAATCTTTTTCGATAAATAAAAAACCCTTTTAAAATATAAGCAAAAATCACAGCGGATAAAAGGTTCTTTTCAAATTAAGGTGCTTTATAAAAAATAAAACGTTTGAAATTAAAGCGCGATAAATAAAATGTCGAAATGTAAAGAGGATAGTGAAAGAAGGTGAACACCACAATATATCCTGGTTCGGCCACAGAGTACCCACGCGGCCTACGTCCAGTCCCCGAGGCAATACCACAAAGGATTTTCAATCAACTCTAGTTTTTAAATAGGATCAACTAAAACCTTTACAAAAGAGAGCACTCCTCACAGACCAGGGATATCACCTCCCCCAGTGAAAGAGCCTCAAGATAATAACCCAAGAGATATCACCTCTCTTGTCAACCACAAGGAATATCAGCTCCCTTGTAAACACTTGGAAATCACTTCCAAGAAACACCACAAGAGATATCACCTCTCTTGTAAACCACAAGGGATATCACCTCCCTTGTAAACACTTGGAAATCACATACAAGAAACACCACAAGAGATGTCACCTCTCTTGTAAACTTGGTGTAGAAAAGAAGGGTTTGAGTCACACAACTCTTACCAACAAATATGCATTCTTACTAGTGCTGATAAAAACAAATTGAAGAACAAGTACAATAACACCTATATGGTGTGTAGAACTCTCAAGATAATATGGTTAAAGTGATAGTGCAAGAGAAACAGTATAGAAAATGTTTATCAGAGTTTTTAGCACAGAGAAATGATAGAGTTCTTTTTCTTGATGGTTGCCTAAGTCTTCTTTTATAGGTGAGTAAAGAAAATAGGTCAAGCCTCATTTAAGATTCATTTTTATCGCAGCATAATCGATTATTACATTCTCATAATCGATTATTTAAACCAATTTCAGGAAGCGCTTACTTTGACAGAATAGTCATAATCGATTATACTAATCGATTACGATTCCACTGACTTTCATATAAAAAGCCATAATCGATTACATAATCAATTACGGGGTTTCTGTTTGAAGCTCGTTGAAAGCCAGAGTCATAATCGATTATACAATTTACATAATCGATTATTCTAATTGAAATTCAAACTCAACGGCTTTAATGTCATAATTGAGTATTAAACCAATTTAAAGCCATTTAAACTCGACTCATAATCGATTATTGAATTACCATAATCGATTATGCACGTATAACATTGAATTTGAAAATCTTAACAATTAAGAAAATGTTTCCACATTAAGATCAATTAATTGTCAGTTTTACTCCCTTTAAAGCACATGTTAAAACTTTTCAGCACATGGTAAATTCTTTTAAACACATGTTAAAAGTGTGTGTGAGACCAATGTTAAGTTGAGAACTCTACTTACCATTTACAAACTTTTCTAAAACAATCAATACAAATATTGAAATGTCCATTTTGCCCCTCATGCTTGCTTGCTTTATGACTTTCCGCTTTTTGCACTTTAGTCCTTCTGGACCTTTCCCTTTTGTCATTCATCAAAACTGAAGTACCTATCAAGGCATATATTCACAACAGTGTATCATTATCACCAAGATATGCATATTTCAAATGGGTTGGGAATTTTTTCAATTCTAAGGTGGGAGGTTTAATAATAGAAGGAATATTATCCTTAAAAGTACTATCAGTTACCTCCAATGACTCGTATTTCCTGGACCATACATGTTGAACTGCTTTGCTGTCCAAGAATTCTACCACTTCCTTATCAGATGAGTTATCAGCTTCTACTGATGCTGCAACATTGCGATAATCAGACCGACTCTTTAAGAAATGTTGTTGTACCAGTTCATCAAATGATGACTGTATGAAAGAGCATTCTTCCATCCCTTCATCTGGGTACTTGAGGGCATTGAAAACATCGAATGTGACCTGCTGATCATTAACCCTCATTGTGAGTTCTCCTTTCTGCACATCAATCAGAGTTTTCCCTATTGCTAAAAATGGTCTCCCAAGAATGATAGGGACTTCCCTATCTGCCTCAAAATCCAGGATAATGAAGTCCACAGGGAACACAAATTTGTCAACTCTAATCAAAACATCTTCAATCTTTCCCTCTGGATAAGTAATAGATCTGTCTGCCAACTGAAGGGTAACAGAAGTAGGACGAGCCCTTCCAATTCCCAACTTTCTGAAAATTGACATTGGCATAAGGTTGATGCTTGCTCCTAAGTCGCATAAAGCTTTGCCACAATAAGTATCTCCAATGGAGCAAGGTATGGTGAAACTTCCAGGATCATTCATCTTTTGTGGGACTTTGTTCTGCAGCATCATACTGCATTCCTCAGTCATGGCCACTGTTTCAAACTATCCCAATCTCCTCTTCTTAGTTAGCACATCCTTCATAAACTTTGTATAATTAGGCATTTGTTGGAAAGCCTCCACCAAAGGTATGCTGATATGAAGTTGCTTCAGCACATCCAAAAACATATTGAACTGCTTCTCTTGATGGACCTTCTTTAATCTCTGAGGAAAAGGTGGAAGAGGTCTTTCTGGAATCAGTTTAGGAATAGTATGTGATGCTGTAGCACTAGGTATTTTCTCAGCAACTGCATGTTGTTCTGTTGCAGCATCTTCCCTTACTACTATCTTCTCAGGTTCTTCTTTCTTCACCGCTGGTTTCTTCTTTGGTTCAGCAACCTCTACATCTTTGCCACTCCTCAAATGGATGACCTTGTACTGCTCATTTCCTCCTCCAGAACTTGCGGCCTTAGGATTTTCAGTTGTTGCGGGTAATGTACCAATCTGCCTTGAGTTGAGTGCATTAGCAAGTTGTCCCACCTGAGTTTCCAGATTTCTCATTCCAGCTTTGGTCTCTATCATAAATGCCTTCAGAACAGATTCTAAAGATGGTTCTGGAGCTTTCTGTTGAACTTGTGGTTGTTGTTGAGGTTGTCGTTGTCTAGGTTGTTGCTGCTGATTGTATCCAGAAGGTGGATTCAGAGTATTATTGTAATTTGAGTATGAAAGATTAGGGTGCTGCTTCCACCCTGCATTGTAGGCATTTCCGTATGATTTGTTTCCTCTGTTGTTGTTTCCTACATAGTTAACTGAGGCAGGGTTTGCAGAACAATTTTCAAAAAGGTGCTCTCCACCACAATATACACAGGAAACAGAATCTGCACTGTAGATCTGCTCTTGAACCATTGCTTCAGTCTTGATAGGTGGAGCCACATAATTGCCCTGATTTCCCATTGTCATTACTTTTACCAAATTGGTCAAGGCAAGCATCTGTGCAGATAATGCAGATGCTTCACTCACTTCATAAGCCCCTGCTACAGCATTGACCTTGCTAGGAGCAAGTCTAGTTGTTGGCCACTGATAACTGTTAGCAGCAATGCTCTCAATCAGAGCATGGGCCTCATTGTAAGATTTAGTGAGCAAGCTGCCTCCAGCTGAGGCATCCAGCATCATCCTATGAACCAGGTAAGACACCATTGTAGATGTGTTCCATCTGGATACAGATTGGGATACCATGGTGATGACACTTTTTCAATAGTTATTTGAATCTCTCCCAAGCTTCAAATAATGGCTCTTCTTCTTGCTGCTTGAAGGAAGTGATTTCAGTTCTCATCTTGGCATTCATTGTAGGTGGGAAGAATTTGATTAAGAATTTCTCAGCCAATTTGTTCCAAGTGTCAATTGAATTTGGCTCCAAGGAGTTCAACCAATTCTTTGCTTTGCCTCCCAAAGAGAATGGGAACAGTCTCAGTCTGAATGCATCATCAGTGATGCCTGGGATCTTGAAGTCACTTGCTACATCCAGGAATTGTTTCAGATGCAGGTGGGGGTCCTCTATTGCAGCCCCATTGAATTGTCCCAAAGCTTGTAGCATCTGGAACATGACTGGTTTGTGCTCAAACCGAGGTGCATTAATTGGAGTCCTCACTATCCCAGTATTCATTGCTTCAGGATCAAACACTGCATACCCTCGGATAGCACAGTTTCTGGCATTGGCTATAGCCATATTGTCCTGCTACTCTTCTTCAGCCATTTTTGAGCTGGCAACAGATGGTGATTCAATAGAAGTTGGTGTGGGATTAGTTGGAGTATTCAACACCAACTCAGGTAAGGACTGAGTAGTTTGACCTCTTCTGAGCCTCCTAAATGTCCTTTCAATCTCATGGTCAAGTTTGTAATCAGGTGATAGGAACCTGTGTATGTAGTTTCAGTACCTGATGCTACAGCAAATCACCCAGAATATTAGATATTCTAACTATAGAACTAATAATCTAAAAGTAGAATTTTAACACCATTAACAATCCCCGGCAACTGCGCCAAAAACTTGTTGCCTTAAAAACATATATCTTTAAGCTTGTGCAAGTATACACAAATCACAGCAAGTAGTATAGAAAGTAAGTCAGATATCGTTCCCACGAGGATTATAATGCTGTAGCAAAATTCCAATTTAGATTATATGCTCTAGCAGTTAGATTGGTAACAAAAATTGGTTGTGTGTGCAAGATAAGTGTAAATTGAGCTTGAGAAAATTAAAGCTTTAGAAAATGAAATGTAAAAGAGTTGTGATGTCAAATATGGGAAAATAGCTCTAGGTATGCTCTTTCATTAATTCTGCTTAGCCTATGTTATGCTCTGCGTATGCTCCAGCATTTAACTCCTGGAAGTAAATGTGTGTTTTCCAACACTTAAGGATTAGGTTCATTAACTTCTTTCTATTCCTAGATTCAGATTAATTACACCATCCTCTTAATAAGCATGTTCCAGTTAGTTTAGGGACTTGAATAACTATTCCTAGTCTATTCAACACCATTTAATTTTTCAATTAATGATTTAATCCCTATCCTTTATCTCTTTCCACTTTACTCAATTCTTCCAAACCAAGTAAGCTTGATATTCAATTAAGTTGATCAATCTTAACCAAACAACATTCAACGCATAATAAAGGAAAATGCAGAATCATAACATTGCATAAAAGTCAGCTAAGCATTCATTAAAATAGCATACCTAAAGTTTAGAAAGTTTAGCTCATGTTGAGGTTACAATAAACAAAATATAAAAATGAGTAGAAGCTCCTTACAATGGGGTAGAAAATAGAAAAGGCAGTAGCTTGGAAGTTGAAGAAAAGCTAGGTGCTGCTCTCTAGGTTAGGCAAAGGAGTGTGTCATAAAATGTGTCCAAAAGTCCCCTCCATTAGGGTTACCAAATTGGTTATATACCCCTATTCTCTTTCATCCATTTTGGGCCAACAATAAACATTATTAAATACAACCCTGGCCCATTTCCAAAAATGTAGAAGAGCTGATCCCTAGGCGTGTGGGCTTCACATTTTCAGAGGTACCAGCGCCTGTGAGGAGAGAGAAAAGATGTCCATGTCAGCTTTGTCTTCTAGTGCAGCGCTACTGAAATTTGGCTTTGCTGCAACAGTCAAGAACTCCATACTACATGCTTTCATCATGCTCCAGCAATTCTCTGCTTGAGCATGTAGAAAAATATGAGACAATGATGAAGCACAATAAGAGCAAATAACTGACATTCAAATGTTTCAGCACCACTTCTTACAAACTAGCAAAAGACTTACATAAATGCAAACTTAAACCTAGAAGACAACAACAACTAAGGGTATAAAGGTAATGAATAACTCTTCTTTCAAAGAGTTATCAATAATGGATCCATGGATTATTTTTCCACCCCCAATTCTCATACAATAAATCATCATTAAAGACAACCCAAAAACAACTTTTGATTTCATCCCCAAACCCTTTAAAATCTATACCATGGAGGTTTAAGGGAATGGTGTTTACTTACCTCTTGAGACTCCAGAGATGCACCCCAAGAACTTCCAGAATTACTCATTTGACATCTTCACCTCAAGTCTAACAATCCCTTCATCTATCCCAAGGTCTCTTCTTCTTCTTCTCTTCTCCTATTCTTTTTTCTCCTTGGATGTTTCTCCTTCAAAAACCCTTCAATTCTAATCTCATAAGCTGCCTTTCTGTTTCTAAACTGATTTAGGGTTCCAAAATGGTGTTCTAGGGTATTTGGAACCTATTTATAGAGACCCAAAAGTCAAAAACGCATCGAAAACATGCATCAGCGTTTACTGTCCGCCCAGCTGGCGCTCAACGCCAGGAAACTAGCACTCAGTGCTGGCATCAGACAGTTTTTTTTTTTTTTAAATTTCAAAATGTTACAATTAAACCATACATCGATAGTCAAGATTAAAAGTTAGTAAATGATAATGTGATCAGTTAAAAAAGTCACACAACTTTATGTTGTGATGTTGACCCTTTATATGTTATCTAATCTTAATGGTCAAGTGAGAGAGCCTTTGAATCATACGTAAATGGTTAAAATTAGAACATAAAGTCATGTGACTTTTTTAAGTGATCACATTTTCGCTAACTTCTAATCCTGATCATCAATATATAGTTTAATGTATCATATTTGTTCCCCTCGCTCACATATAAAAATTCTATTCTCGCTTAATACCCCACATATATATATATATATATATATATATATATATATATATATATATTCCCATGATAAACGTCCCGTTTTTTAAGTTTACGAAATACCCCCTTATATGAACGATTTAATGAAAGTTTTGGTCCTTGCAAATAAGGCTAGATATGGTTTTAGTCCTTCCAAATTTTTTCCTTAAGTTCTGATCCATAAACGTTTTAAAACATTGAAATTTGTCCCTGTCGTTATGATACGTCTGTTAAGTGATGCCGTTGTAGACGGAGTGCCACGTCATCAGTGTCACATGTGCAAAAATATTAATTCTTAATTCCACATAATTAATATGAAATATTTTTTAAATATTTTTTAATCAAATTTTAATTATTTATTTATTAATTTTTATTAGTTAATTTTATTCTTTAATTTTTTAACTTAGTAATTTATTAATTTTAAATATTTAACCTTGAATTAATAAGAGGAGGTAAAAAATATATTTCAACTTATCCTTTTACATTTAAATATTTTAATAATAATAATATTTAAATTATTAAAATATTTTGGTGGAATACAAACTGAAGTATTAACAAATAAAAAAATCAATATTAAAAAAAATTAAATTTAAATTAATTATAAATAATTAAAATTTGTTTAAATATAATATTTAATTAAAAATACTTAAATAATATTTAATATTAATCTATGTGGATAATAACTTTTTAAAAAAATTATGTAGAGATAAAATTTAATAGGCTTAATTATAGTTTTGATCCCTGCAGTTTCACAAATGAGTGATTTTTGTCATTGTAGTTTTAATTGCTCAACTCAAGTTCCTCTAATTTCAAAATCGAATAAATCTGGTCATGTTGTCAATCTATTGTCAAATACTTAACCAAAGTTGTTGATCTGATTAACCATTTGTGGCTTGACATTAGTGTAGGATTAGATTTATTTATTCAGTTGGAAAGAAAAAAGGCTAAAACTACAATTAAAAACTAAAAACGCTAAAAGGCAATGCATGAGCAAAGCATGTGTCCTGACACTAAAAATACTCATTTGTGAAACTACAGGGATAAAAACTGTAATTAAACCAAAATATTTATTTGATACATGTGGCACTGATGACGTGACATTTCGTCTGTTATACCGTCACTTAACAGAGGTACCTTAATGGAGGTACCAGAACCTAAGAAATTTTTTTGGTGGAACTAAAACCAAATCTCTTCATATTTTGAAGGACCAAAATATTCATTAAACCTATGTTCATATATTAAACAAATTAAGACACCTCTCTAAACAGTGGACCTGATTCAAATGACCAACATGGTAAGTACTTTACAGTAAAAAAAAAAAAAAAGAGTTATGTTATTTTAACAATCCAAATACAACAACTTTAGGGACAACTCTACTTTTGCTTCAAAAACCAATAGGAGGTAGGACCCAAAAGTTACTCAAAAATTTTGGAAATGCCACTCGTATATATGATTGTCACCGTAGTTGTCCATATTGGTTGTCAAGATAACATTTTTGAAAAAAAAAAAAAAAATACATGACGAATACTTTAGCAATATAAATATAACAAGGGACCGATTATTCCACTATTTATTTATTATTTTATTATTATTATTTATTATTATTTTCAAATACAGAGGATTTTCGGAACGTGGTGGGAAAGAGGCAATAACTGCCATAACCGTCAAAGCCTAGAGAGTACATAACATAACATAACATACTCGATGAAGAATAGTGTGCGAGAACTGTGAGACGAAGGAAAAAAAAAGGTGAAGCATTTCAAGTTAGAAAATCGCCGAAAAGTACTAGTAGTTTAGTTTCTGTCGTTTTGATGTTGTTCGCGGTATGAGTAGAAAATGCGTGGGAAAAAAGAGCAAGAGCATATAAGGAAAGGGCCATGGAAAGCAGAGGAAGATGAGGTGTTAGTGAACCATGTGAAGAAGTATGGCCCCAGAGATTGGAGCTCCATTCGATCCAAGGGTCTTCTTCAAAGGACTGGCAAGTCGTGTCGTCTTCGTTGGGTCAATAAGCTTCAACCAAACCTCAAGAAGTAAGTCCATCTTTATTGTCCACATATCTATGGATTTTTACTTGTTTGATGAAGGTACAATGATGGGGTTGCTTAATGATTTTCTATGATTTTAATTTGTCACGGGGTTGTAATTGTTTCTCTTGGTGTTATCTAAGTGGGTACGTACAAGTTTTCACTAAAAGTAAGTCCATGTATCTTTTCCTGAGTGCGTATCCATGAATGGTTTTTACTTGCACTAAGGTTTAATGAAGTCACAATGATGGGATTGCTTGATATTGTTCCTAGTTTCCGATAGTTTGTGTTTTTAAGCTTAGTGTTTTTAAGCTTATAAATAAAAGTGCAGTATTATTTAGTACGACAACACGGTTTTTACCAATAAAAGGTGAAAAAGGTAGTTACAAAAACCACTTCGTCACAATTAGCAATGAACAATGCTATTTAGTATTGACGAAGGTACCACACTCTCTCCCCGCCAATCATATAATGGGACAGCAGATCCTCATCTATTTATGAGACGAAATAAACTATAATCACAAAATTACAAAGAAATCACGGTGACGTAAAATAGAAAGAGACAAGAAAAAAAAAATCTCTAAACAATCTATCATGCAAAAAGTGCAAATCGGAAATCGGAATACATAACATCAACAATATTGTAGTTAAAATTATTTCATGAATTTTATCTGATTTTTGTCTTTGGGGGTGTCTCTCTTAAGTGGGTGCAAGTTTTCAGTAGAGGAAGAGAGGGTGGTGATAGAGTTGCAGGCACAAGTTGGGAACAAATGGGCCAGGATTGCATCTTATTTGCCAGGGAGAACTGACAATGATGTCAAAAATTTCTGGAGCAGTAGGCAAAAGAGGCTAGCTAGGATTCGGCAGACATCGGAACCCACTTCCAAATCACAGAGGAATAAAACTAAAGTTCCTACCATTCATGATAGTTCCACTTTGGAGGTAAATTGAAAGATTGCTCTATTTCTGGTCTTCATAGTCTTCCATTCTGTTTTGTCTTCTGAATTCAGTCTTCACTAGAAAAGCAAACTTAATAATAAATAATAAAACATAACTGAAAATTTGAAACTAAAACCAGTTTCAAGATCTAGTTTTTGGTGAAAACAGTAAGATGATATTTATTGTTCTTATTCCCAGTACAGTAGTACACTACTCTCTACTTGAATATATGGATACTGGTATGCAAGGTTTTAAATCTAGCACCAAAACCGCATTCGGGACTGCGATGTTTTGGTTTTGGCAATCTCCAAAACCGCATCACTATCGTAATTATAGTCGCATCGACCGTATTTTCCCGCAATTGTCCGCAGTAATGGAAAACGCAACCGCAACCGCAACCGCGATCGCGACCGCTGGTATGCGTACCCATACTGCAGAATACAACAATTTTTTTAAGAATTAAGGTACTGATCTGAAACTGATATATTAATAAAATTATTTAAATTTAAAGACAAATACAATTTTTATAATGTTCTAACTTTATTTTCAATAAAAAAAACCATCAACTATATCAAGTAAGAAAAAGTGTCAGATGAGAGCACAAGATTTCAAGGAATGAAGTAGCAGTTTGTTTCATTTAGTTGCAAACCAAACAGCTCAGTTGCAAAACTCGGTGTTTTGCAAGGACTAGCTTGTATGTATTTAAGTGATATATGCTTATTGTTATGCATGACCAAGATGTACCAAAAGTATTTCATAGCAAAATTTGAAAAAGAAATAAATACATATATTGGGTAGACACCCTGTACCCAACAATTACAAGTAAACATATCCAATTTGAATACAAGAACCATTTAGGAATATCTATCCATCACACCTACATGTACTTATGCATTGTAGTAGCCACAAATTCCTTGTCCAAAGTTACAGGAATATGCTTTGGGAAATGATTAAAATGTTCTATGTATCAGTGTTATTTTTCATTGCAATTTTATGCATACAACACTAATTTGTTGACTTGTAGGCTCCTAAGTTCAGTTTTCTATTAGAAGGGGAACCATCATCAATGCCTCAGGAGTCATGCTCACTATCATGCAATGAGAATTCCGAGGTTATCAATATGTTGCCTTTACCAGATCTTATACCTAGTTCTGCCACAAACCATGTGGTACAAGAGTTTACCACTTTTGAGAGCTATAACAGCACTGAACAAATTGCATTCCCTCAGGTTTCAGAACTCCAGACTGATCTTACATTCTCAAAGGGAAGCCAAGATCTCCTGGCAAGAATTGATGAGCCAAATTTTATTGATGTCTTTGGTCCTCTGGATGCATCTGAGTATGGACTTGGTCTAGAACTTCCAATTGGGTTACCTTTCTTTCAGCCATCAGGAAGTAGCAGTATTGGGACAATGGATACAATTGAAAACTCCAAAAACAGTGACAGCTTCTTCGATGATTTCCCAGTGGACATTTTCGATGACATGGAGCCACCTGCCAGCCCACCAAAGCTCTGACTTTTGTGATCATTGTCATTTACTGTATGTGTTGCAGTCTTGCAATGCAACTGCAGGCTGAAGATTATATTTAATACATAAAATTTGATGACTGATTGTAGTTTGATATGCATGATACTCACAATATCATTTGTAGGACACCCAATAACAGGCAATGCAACTGTCCATGTTGCTGGTCTTACTATTGCTGGCCTTATTATGGCCATTGTGTTATTGGCATTGTATTCATATTCAAGTTAACAACTGTGGGGCTTTGACTTTAGAGTTATTTTTCATGGGGTTTTGCTAACGAGTGCCCTAAGGACGTTGTTTAAGGATTTTAAACAAGGTATTCATTGAAAAGCTAAGTATATCTCTTCCTAATGTATTGAATACACAACTTCTCATAAAAACTTACTTTTTTAGACTTTTAAACAATGTCCTTAGAGCACTCGTTAGCATTTGCCTTTTTCGTATACTATAAACTCTTTCGGTTTTGCGTATATTATTAAAAAGGAAAATACTAATAAGTGCTCTAAATGCACTCTACCCCTTTTTATTTAAAATTTTTATTTTGGATTCTTTAACAAAAGTTACAAGGACACAAATCAACAAAATCCAATAATTCTAATAATTAACTTTTCACTCTGTTTCTCATAGCAAATTTATTTATGGAGAAGGTGCCTCATATTTGAAGTGTGCAACAGATTTTTTTTTTTTTTGTCCATATGGAGTTTGAAATTACTTCTCCTTTAAACATGATGATTTCACTTTGGACATAACAACATTTTTGTAAATAACTGAATAGTCACAACTTCATTAAAAAAATGGCATGAGATAAAAAAAAATAACTCTTGTTTGAGCAAAATATTAATTTTTAGTAGATTGTTAGTGCAAGTTTTTTACACGATAAACGAATCACTAAACAAATAAGATAATTATTTATTGAAAAACTAATTATATCACTTCCCAATGTATTAAATACAAAACTTCCTATAAATTTTTTAAAAAAATTCCTTAAGAATACTCATTAACATTTACCTTCATTTAAAACCTAACCGGTTCAATTAGAAAAAACTCCAACATCTCCAATTTGAAAAAGAAAAAGAAAAAGAAAAAAACGAAAAACTTCAATAATTAAAATCATAAGAGATTCAACAAATAAGCTGCCTTTATGAAATGATTGTGCAGTTTCGAGAAAATTAATTCTCACATTTGAAAGTACATAATTGAACATGTTTGCATGTTTAAGACAGGATCGCGTTTCAAGATGAACAAGGGACAAAAACAGCTTTTAATAGCAAGAGCCATTCCTTTCAAATATACAAAAATATCATCACAAGCATGTTTTTCCCCATCAGACAAGTTTTATATTCGCAACTGCTGAAACAAACACAGTATATGTTTAATTATCCTGAATACAACAATGCAACCAAGTCTGAACACTATATAGGATTGACTACAAAGATCATTCGACACCATTGAGTTTTATCAAAAATCAAATTTTCTATAAAATGATTTAGAGAGTAATGCATCATCAAACTAATTCTGAATAAAATGGAAGAATAAAGTCTACTTATTTCTATTTCTTTTCCTCCTATGTTTATTCAATCAAGGCAAGTATCATGAATGAAGAACAATGCTGCTACAATTTGCCTACTCAATTCCAATGTAAAATACCCAGACTATAGTTAAGAATCCAGCTTATGGATGGTCATTATGTAGCATAACTGATGTCATTGCTCAACATATAGCTTACTCCAGTTTGACCAGTACGAGTAAGCACTTCAAATTCTCCTGCAGTAAATGACTGATCTTTCTTGAAAACAGGGCGTCTAAGTTCTACATATGCACAGTAATCAACTTCATATACTGTAGCACCATTTTTGAATGAAGAAAGAGCCACCCCAACTCCTTCCCCTGCAAAAGGTGCAACTCAATTAGAATTCAACACGCGCAAAATTTATTGCACACTTCAAATAAGAGGCGCCTTCTCCATACATCTGACCAATAGCTTTGATCTCTTTCTTGCTTTATAGTAAATTTTCACATAATAAATTTTTGAAGATCACAATTGGGACAACATATGGTGTTCCTTTGTTTTGTGATGTATTTTTGAGATGCGTGTATACAAAAGATAAAAAGTAAATGAGAAATAGAGATAAATGCATACGGTGTCACATACGGTATCTAAAATTTGATGTTCAAATAACATAACTCTAAATTTTATTCTTGCTGATTGTTCATGTAACCAAGGGGAAAGATGGCATTCAGAAGTAAAAGATGCTTTAATAGATGGAAAGATATCTTCCTACAAAAGAAATTAAGAATCCAGCATTATAAAACAGAACTCTCTTGCACTTGTATGGACAAGAATTGAATATTATACCATGCGTAACAAGCAGCAAGTTCTCGGTAGGATATTTATCTGCAAGATCTTTAACTATTTGCTTATATCTAGCCTTTGTGCGCAAAACTGGCTCTTCCCATTGGGGCAACTGAAGTTTCTCAAGCAAAAAAGTTTTCATTAGCCCTAATGTTTGTGTGCATATATATAATTAACAAGTGCAAGTTTGCAATTGAAAATGAAGGTGAAGTTCTCTATACCTCTTTATAGACCCTTTCTACAGTATTATCCACTGTCCCGGCAGGAAGCATGGCCTCCCGCTCTGATATATCAAAACCCCAATTTCCATCTTTGGGAGCCACCTCGAGCCTGATTGCCTCCCTGCTCATCATTTCACATAATCCATATTCAACAGAGACCTGCAGTTGTGAAATTGAGGGAAAGAATTTTAGCTCCGGATTTGACTCAGGATATGGATGTCAAGTTCATAAAAGAGAAATGAAATACCACGTTAGACTTTCACTCATAAAACTCTACAATTCTACTACTACAAATGAAACTGAACCTCTTCCGTTACAATGTGTATAGTATAGATAACATGTAGTTTTCATCAGTATGCCAAGGTTAAAATGTGTTAATGCATCATTCAAATATACCATATAGACAAATCAAATATTATTGATTGAGTGTAGCAACATCGCTGGAAAATTTACTTTAAATTCTTTTTTGAAATTGAAATTTCTACATCTATATTTATCAAGTAAACCATCATTGATTGCCATGTGAACAAATTGCAATTGTTCTTGAGAGAATGGATGAGAGTAGAATATCATGTAATGCTTGTCCTTGGTACACTGCAAGAACCACCATTGAATATCAGAGGTCTGTTAACACATAAGTTGTTCAGAACTGAATTATATTTTGTTAAATCAGTGACAACAATAAGAAAGTTCAGTAAAACACGTTATACATTAACATTATAGTTATCTCAGTGATAAAAATAAAAAAGTAGTTTCAAGAATATACTATCAGGTATATATCTATATATAAAGTAATAACGTCCCATTTGAAAAGACATAGATGATTGTGGGGCAAGTTGAATTAAAAATAATTAAAATATTTTGTATGCCATTGCCTGCATAAATAAATAAAAAATAACTGGAAAAAAAATCTTTTATATTTTATCACATTAAGTTATCAAGAACATGTACTTTTCTCATCTGAAAGTAAAGGCTTTTTTACCTCCATGGTGTAATTCCTTGCTAAAATAACCAAAGTAGAACAAATTGAAAAGTATTTCCCGGTAGGGCATAAGTCTTACATTGTATGTCGACTTACGACTTCACTTTTTAATATTTTGAATAAAATATTAGAAGTCGTACTCACAATGTACGACTTCCTATATATATATATTTTTTAGTTTTGGGAAAGTCGTGCATGACATGTACAACTTTGCATGGGAACAAATTTTTTTTACGTCAAATACACAAGTCGTATACTCTATATACGACTTGTGTTTTTTATTTAAGAATTGTGAAAATTATGACATTACCGATTGACCATTTTTTTGGTTGTGTATGCACTATTAAAGGTCGAATCTGGCATAATGGATCCTTGCTTACTCTAGAGTGACATTATGGCACTCCATACAAACCCTAAACTTGCAACTCCGAAGTCGCAAAGATTGAAGAACTCCTCTTAGACCATCTCCTATGAGAGTTGCTTAAGAAATAATCGATTCTTACATGGTAGCACCGTTGGAGTATGAGTGACATTAGAGGCTGCAAAATGAGCCTGCCCGTCAAGATGTGCCTGAATATACCCGATAATTTATAAAGCTTGGACTTTAAAATTTAAGCCCAAATTAATCCGGGCTTTTTAGCCTGATTTGATGAAGCCCACATCTTACCGGGTTCGGGCCAAGCTAGATGTATTTGACCTAAAAATAAAAATGTGTTCTCATACAAAGTCGTACATGTCATGTACAACTTTCCCAAAACTAAAAAAAAAGGTAGTTGTACATTGTGAGTACGACTTCCAATATTTTATTCAAATCATATTAAAAAGTGAAGTCGTACGTACACCTACAGGAAATACTTTTCAACTTACACTACTTTGATAATTCTAGCATGAAATTGCACCATGCAGGTAAAAAAAACCGAAAGTTGAGAAGCTAGTACCATGTACCATTCTTTTCATATAAAGTGACATAAATACACTTTTTTTTTCAAATAAAGGCTCATAATAGAACTTACATCGAGAGATGAGATGGAAAAAATAATGGGAGAGGGGCTGAGTGCATGTGAGATTTGACTATTCACACTCACAATTCACATTCAGCTGCTTAACCACCCAAGCTCACTCAAGGGACCATAAATACACTCTTTATTCAGTAGTCGCACGGTATTAAAAAGAAGAGTAATGATATTTGGATACATTATAAAAGTATTTATTCTCACTTTTGGTTTCTCTCTCTCATGTATTTCATCACTTCATTTCAAATTGTGTGTACAAATATCTTTCCTCTAAAAATAATTTGATACCAGCTCTAACTAAATACGTGCAACAAAGTTTCGAAAAAGTAAATTTACATTCATATTTTCAAGATCAACAAAAAATAATAACAATATTCTGCAGAAAAAGAATTGTCTTAATTTTTATTTAAATAAATTCGATATTCAACCAAAAAAAAGTATTTCAGACCTTGAGTTTTGAAGGATTGATGGGAACGCCGTCGCCGGTGAGGGTGGTGGGATCGTCGTTGACGGCAGAGAGGGCAGTGACGACTTCTTCAGCAGTTTGAACGCAGCGGAGGAAGGGTGAGACGAAGACCCGGTGGAGCGGGAACCCGAGATTCTGGCGGAACTTGCGACCCGTGCAGAAGGCCCGTACCCGACCCTGTTCGATCAACGGTGGATCCCATGGTCGGGTCGCGGTGGATACCCACAAGGGCTCGAAGTGGTCAATGCGATCGCCGTGCCTCATTACGACGACGTTCTGGTAGAATTCAGGAGTTTCATTTTGGGCTACTTCTCTTGAATCCATTTTCAAAGAGAGGGAGAGAGAAAATGGAAGTTAGATCTTCTGCAAAGATATTTTTATTTTTGTTTTAACAGGAAAACGGGTGTTTGTAGGTTTGATGGTGATTGGTCGCAGGAAGAAACAGAGAAAGTGTTAGGCGACGAAAAAGTGGCTTTGGTGACGTTGCTGTTACGTGCAACAGTGCAAGTACGTGACCTGTTTGGTTCCGTGGACAAAGTGATATAGAGGGTGTTTTGGATTGGGATTTCAAAAGATTTTATTGGACTTTTTTATGATAAAAAAGTTATGTGGTATTCAACCAAGACTTTTAAGTAATCTAAATAAGTTTAGTGATATTCAATCAAGACTATCATGATTTTTTAAAGAGAGAATCAAAATTTAACGGTATTCAATCATAACTTTTTACAAGTAATAAAAATTCTTGTGGTATTCAAAAACTTCCTAATTTCGATGGATTGTTTTCTAAGGTGGATTTTGTGTGACTTTTAGTGATTTTTTAGTAACAAAAAGTCTCACCTCAACACATGAGATTTATCATGATTCTCCATTCTTATTTCTCTTCACCTGATGCCTTCACCTTCCCCCCCTCCCTCCCTCCCTCCCTCCCTCTCCTTTCTCCCCATCTATCTTCCGTCTCCCCCCACGGTTGTCGTTTAACCTAACATAAGTTACCAAACAACTACAGATTATTTGACCGAAAAAAAAAACACTTTTTTAATTGAAAAAACATTTGTAATGAGTTTGATTGTATTTGTTTAAGCTTTTAGTTAAAATCATTTTAAAAAATCATTTTTAAGGTAAAAATCAGAAGTTACAAGAATTTGCAGGTGTTGTCGTCGTGCGGAATTTTTCGGTGCTTAGCCGTTTGCTCGGCTAATTCACACGGTTGACAATGATTCTCATTTTTTTGTTCAGGCGATTACGCTGAGAAAGGGACTCTGTTTCGCAGCTATGAGTTCTTAGACTACTCCAAAGAGCGTCTAGTGTAGAAGGTGAAGTAGGAAGCTATCTAAAGTTACAAAAAAGTAATAAAGAAAAGCGATAAAAGAAAGGAAAGCGATAAAAGTAAAGAACAATATGAATAAATTGTTTGTTTGATTGGATGTCCTCTAAAACAATCTGTACAATTGGTATTTATAGGCCAAAATTGTAAGCCAATATGAAGTCATTCCCACTAGCCACTATTTCCTATTTTCTAGCAACATCATGCACATCATGGCTAAACCTATACGAACACTATTTGCTACGTTCTTAATCCACTACCTCACATATTACATCATATAAGATCATGGCTAACAACATAAATATAGGTAACTACCCAGTCGCCTGAGTTACAGCCCAAAAATGCTTGCTCGGCTAACTTATTGGCTGCCATATCAGCTGACCACGTCCTCCATAACCCTATTTTTAAAGAAATAGGCCTTAATGCACGTCCTTGACTTGCTTAGCTCATATAATTTGCATATATTCTTAATCGGTTAAGTTATGGGTCAAACGGCTAACTGTCCATCAGCTAACCATGTTCTCCATATCCCTATTTTTAAGGGAGTGAGTGTTCATGCACGTTTTGGACTTGAACAACTCATAAAATGCCCTTGATTTCAACTGATCAGCCTCAATCTTCATTTTCTCTCTCCAAAACCACCTCCAACTTCATCCCAAAAATTTAGGAAAGTGGTTACTTTTGACTTCTTCATTTTTTGAATATTATTAAAGCCTGGGGCTCATTTAATCAACATCCACACGAGCCCATTAAGACCCAATAACCGCCTCTAAGCCCATCTAGACTTAGCAGCCACGTTCAGCGGATTCTACATCGGCTGATTCTGCATCGGCTAAATTTCCTCAGCTAAACCTGACTCAGCTACTGGTTATCATCTACCTATCTCAACTCGTCAACTGCGTTCAGCTCATCATAATTTAGCCCATCATGATTCAACAGTTCATCTCAGGTAATAAATAAATCAGCTAATTACCACAATCGGCTATCAGCTAAATTATTTTTTGGTGATAACAGCAGGTAATGGTAATAACCCTCAAAATGGAAATGAATTGTTCAATCTTCACCATGCGTCATTGAGGATTGTGATCGAGAAGATATTTAGGATTTTTAAATTATGATTCACAATTTTTAAGTCAGCACCTCCATTTCTATTTAAGACACAAGCAGAGCTTGTGTTAGCATATGTAGCACTACATAACTTCCTTTGTAAAGTATGTCATTCTGATGAATTTCCAATTGAACCAATAGACAAATCTTCATCTTCAATATCACCACCTAATGTAGATAATAATTTTGAACCTATTGTTCAAACCCAAGTGCAGCAACGAGAAGATGCTAATGCAGAGGGCTAGCATGACTTTAGATATGTGGAGAAATGCAACTTAGGAGTAGGAATGGCGATGGGTAGGGTCTGGGTGGGGTACTATAGTACCCGTCCCATACCCGTGTTTGAAAAAATTACTCGTACCCGTGTGGTTAGCAACTTTAGTACCATTACCCGTACCCTTTAGGTACCTAAGTACTCGTACCCGCACCCGTTACCCGCACTTTAACAGTGAAAAAGCAATAAACATGTTATAATAATTAAAAAATGATTCCAAGGTCTTTCAAATCTACTCATAAAACATCACAAATCAAAATATTTAAATAAATAAAACATCCAAAAAGGAATTATAGATGCAATTAGGTTTGAAAAGTTAAGAATCTTTATATGAATTTTGGTTTTAAATAATTATATACACATATGTGCCGGTGCGGGACGGGGTGTGTACCATAGTACCTGTACCTGCACTCATACCCGTTCAAATTTGCGGGTAATTACCCGGACCCTTACCCATTATGCAAGTAATTACCCTACCCGTCGTGTGTAATTTTTGCGGGTATCCAATAGGTAGGGTATAAATTGACATCCCTACTTGGGAGGACATGAAGCTACATCGATTTGACTATTAATTAAAAGATTAGAAAAATTGTATTGAGTTTTACTTTTTTTTAATTATATTGTTCATTTCTTTGTTACTTTTTTCAATGGCTCTTGTAACTTTGAATGTTTGCTAAAAATTCATGTTTTCTTTTCAAATCTTATAAATTCATATAGTCCATTCAAATCTTATAAAGTCTTATGATATAAATACTTTAAATTCCACACATGAGAATCTTGATTATAACAATCTTTAAAAAAAAGTCTTTTAAAATCTTATAAGTTATTACATTCCTACATAGTCTTTTAAAATCCACAAGATTTTTTTAGGCCAAAACAATCTTTTAAAATCCCAATCCAATACATAGTCTTATGCAAAGATATTTTTTGTTTTTGTTTTAAAGGCTTTGGTGACGTTGCTGTTATGTGAAACAGTGCAAGTGGGTGACCTATTTGATTCCGCGGACAAAGTGATGTATTGTGTAACATCCCTGATTGCTTTATATTTTGACTATTGTACCACAAACCAACACGGGGTATTTTCAGTGTGCTTTGTCCTCACTCACACCGTTCATGGGAAAACTTCCCAGGAGGTCACCCATCCTATAATTGCTCCAAGTCAAGCATGCTTAACTGTGGAGTTCTTAAGTGATGGGCTCCCAAAAAGAAGATGCATCTTGTTGGTATGGGTAGTACCAATAAATTCATACAAGTCATCCTCAGCTATATAGTCTCATACCTACACAGTCTCAGGATCCCTCTCATTCCGGTGTGTAATCGGTTCATTAACTTGCCCTTTCGCCTAGTAACCTGCCAGGAGCCGCTCCTTGTCCATGCCTTCTTGCACTGGCGACCACTCCCCGCCCTCGTCAGCAGTCGGTGTCACAAGCCCACCAGCTTCCACTTGGTTCGTCCCCGAACCACAACATACTGGGAGTGGTGCCGCTCTAATACCATTTGTAACATCCCTGGCTACTCTACAGATTGACGACTATCCCCACAAACCAACACGAGTCTTTCCAGCATGCTTTGTCCTCATTCACACGCTTCCTGGGAAAACTTTCCAGGAGGTCACCTATCCCATAATTGCTCCAAGTCAAGCATGCTTAACTGTGGAGTTCTTAAGTGATGGGCTCCCGAAAAGAAGATGCATCTTGTTGGTATAGGTAGTACCAATAAATTCATATAAGCCATCCTCAGTTGTATGGTCTCATACCTACACACTCTCAGGATCCCACACTGACAAGATTACCTTAGTTGATACTAAACGCGCAGCTTATTCCCCAATCTTAAGAACAAATTTCGAGGGATTCAAAGAGGGTTCAAGAGGAGAGAAAGGAGATGATTTCTGTCGCACAAGGATTGCGAAAGTGTTAAAATGGGGGTTATGGCTCGTAACTCTCTCAAACCAACATTTTTGTGCTGTTTGATCCCGAGCACGGGGTCGTGCTCACCTTGAGCACGACCATGCTCATCACTGAGTAGGGGGTCGTGCTTAAAGGAGCATGGGGTATGCCAACCCCGTCAAACGTCCAGAAATCTGACACGGCCATGCTCGTGGCTCAGGACACCTATGAAACTCACCCATGAGCACGGAATCATGCTGCACATGAGCACGTCATGCTCATGTGTCAAGAAGGGATCTTTGACCAGAAAATACCCCTTAACCCCATGTTACTTCCCTAAAATGCTTTCCTAACAATCTAGCACAAGCATATCAATCATAGGCAACAATATCAACAAAGATGCACATATATAAACATAAAGATGAAAAATGGGGTGTTACAATTCCATCCCCTTATAAAAATTTCGTACTCGAAATTTCTACTCACCTCGAGCAAACAGGTGTGGATAAGATTCCATCATTTTTCTTTCCAACTCCCACGTAGAAGTTTTCTTAGGAGCCCTACTCCAAACAACTTTGACCAAGGGAATTTCCTTCCTTCTTAGATGCCTCATCCTTCGAATCTTAACCCGAAGCGGTTGTACCTCAAAAGTCAAATTCTCCTTTAACGGAATTGTATTGGGTGTTATCACATGGCTAGAGTCATGAATATATTTTCGAAGTTGGGACACATGGAACACATTGTGAAGGTTGGACAAGAAAGGTGGTAAGGCTATTTGGTAAGCAAGTTCGCCGACTCTTTTCAATATTTGGTAATGACCAATTAATCTAGGAGGAAGTTTACGAGCTTTCATTACTCTACGAACTCCAGTTGTTGGAGTAACTCGTAAGAACACATGATCATCCTCCTGGAATTCGAGAGCTTTACTTCTCTTAACGTGGTAATACTTTTGTCTACTTTGTGCCACTCTCATTTTGTCCTGGATCACTCTCACTTTTTATGTAGTCTCTTGTACTATTTCGGGTCTTAACACAACATTCTCTCAACAGATCCTCTAAGGATTGGATGGTTCTCTTAGACTGTCCGTCAGTCTATGGGTGGTAAGCTGAAGTCAGTCTAAGCTGAACTCAGTGGTAAGTTGAACTCATGAGTCTTCATCTACACACATTCATTCAATCCATGTATACCGTTTTAAGTATTCAATTTAATAATCAACAATTTATAACATAGAATGTTTTCTTATAAACAAGGCATTGTAGCATTAATCACAATCATAATCACATTTGTCCAAACATCTTAAAATACCTTAATCAAAACAAGATTGCTTGGTATCTAAACTCCTTCAAGAGAATTAGAAGCATTCCACTAAGTTTCTCGATAAGCAATCTAATAAGGATATTCAACAAGCAGTATATTCACGTTGGCTTAAAGTGAGTAATTATGCAATTAGACAATTCATGAGCAACCTTTATCATATATGTTCAACTATCAAATTACAACTAGATTAATCTTAACAACTACCCCTCCCTATTTTATAAACATATATACATACAGTCTATCAATTAGTCATTTAAAGAGCAACCATAGTAGTCAACAGAGCTTTGGTTCTACATTGGTGCCAAATCATTCAATTTCAATTATTCCTTCGAACAATCATTATTCCATTTAAGCAGCGGCAGAGGGAGATCAAGGCCTTTGGATGCCACAGCCCCTTCAATCCCAAGTGAGTGATTATATACACACTTTCTCACACACACAAAAAAATATTAGTGGCCCCAATAAAATTACATACTACTAAGTAGTATCATTGGTGTCATTTGATTTTATTTTCATTTTACATGTGATAAAATAAAGGGAAAACTAGTGCATTGGTCCCTTAAGTATATTTCTTTTTTTCAATTTGGTCCTGTAAGTTTTTTTGTGTCAAATAGTCCCCTTAAGTTTTCTTATGTTAACAATGTTGGCCTTATCGTCAGTTTCGGTCCATTACCATTAGTGACAGTCATACGTGGTTACTAATTATCTTAGGTGGCGGTGACTAGGCATCCAAACTGAAATAAAAAATAACTGAAATAAAAAATAATTAATAAATAAAAAACAAGTTATTAAAATAGGAAAAGCATCCTCTATCTTCTCCACTTATCCACACTGCTCTCTATGTGTTCCTCATCATTCTTATGTTAATAAACCCCATCATACCCACCAAAAATGGATTCATACATCACATATGGTTCTCCCCCAGAGGTGAAAAATGCTTCAACCTCACAACCGTTTCGCACAAATCAGTTTTCATGAAGAGGCAGACACTTTGTAATGCTTGTAAAACTAAGAAGAAGGGAAAGCACTTACACACATGCATGCAAGCTTTTCTTTGGTAGCTGGAAAGTTTTCAAACTCCATGCCCAGAACAATATTCACTTAACAAGCAAAAACCATAACCTAATTCGAAGTAAATAAGGATGTCAATTTTATTTGCGCTCGCAGGTACCCGCGGATAAAACCCGCAACGGGTACGGGGCGGGTAGTGATATGGGTAGCCACCGTACCCGCGGATACCCGTCAAACCCACTAAATACCTACCAAGCGGGTACCCGTAAGGGTGGTGGGCAGGGACGGGCACAGATTTTTTCGTCGCGGGCGGGGGCGGGTAGGGTGCTACCTATGACACCCTTCTACCCCGCATGTTATACAACATAAAAAGATATAAATAATAAAATAAAAACATGCATTTACTGAATAAATAAAAACATTTGCCCCTGGGTAGAAAAGTCCCACATGAACAAGTTCATATAACGCGGAAATAAAACCAAGTTTAAAACAAATAAACAAACGATAAACAAAACCCAACCAGATGTCACAATAGAGTTGGTATAACCATTCCGTACAATTCGGAATACAACAACATCATCAAAATCAGATATGCTATGCAGTGCAATGCAACACTACTCCGCTACTCCATTATGCATGTGGATCCAAACTAACTCAGGATGAACGACTTCGGAGTTACATATCCGTATTGGCCATAGAAGCACCAACACCGGTAGTTCACCGAACCTCGGGTGAACCCCATGGATAGCCAACGTATCAAACCGTGGATGCCTCATCACGGGGGGCCGCAGTCACTAAACCTCGGGTGACCTACCGTGGATGGTCAGATCACCGTACTCTCGGGCGATCTCCCCTATGTAGAACCTCACCCTCAACCATCAACTCCAATGCTCTATGCATGGCACAACAACAAACAACAACAACCACCTCCTTTGCTCGGGCCAAAAAGCTACCAAGACTTCAACATCAACATCATCATGCTTGGGCCGAGAAGCTCCAAAGAATTCAACATCATCAACACCTTAGACCCAAACCGTGGGATCAAGGTCCCCTTGGCCAATAAGCACCAAGGTACAACGTAACAGCGTGCGGTAACCCAACGGATACCGGCTTAACCATCTTAACATCTTACCATCTCATCTTCTTAATCATCTTTATTAATTATTAACCGAGTTATTTATTCCATAACATTGATTGATTGTATCATCTATCGTCATTGGGGAAATGAGGTTTGAAACCCCTTAAAGGGCCTTTAATTAATCCCTGGTCTGTAGGGGAGCACGGGCGTGCTAATCCCCTGCACGGGCGTGCTGGTCACATAAGTGAAGCACGGTCGTGCTTCCTATTATGCACGGCCGTACTCAGCAGCATGGTCATGCTCCTTGTCCTGCATGGTCGTGCTTAATGCGCGGCCATTTTCTAGAATTCAAACTGGGAGCACGAGCATGCTCCCTGTTCAGCACGGTGCTCAATGCACAACTATGCTGTTCTGAGCAGAAACTGAAACTGAATCCTTTTAACCAATTTTAGGGTTTTAATCCTTTAAACTTAACACGTTTTTAAACCTAATTAACCAATTAATACCTTATCAACATACTGATCATCACAGCCACAACAACAATCAACCAAAATTATGTTAATAACATTGATTAACATATCATCATGCTTTTAAGGCAACCAATCATAAACATGAACATATCATGAACACGAAGCATATGAACTAACATACTAAAACAGCCAATAACATGCTATCACAAATAATCAATTTAGCATGTTAATCATACATACATTCATGACAACATCGGGATTATGGGGAATCCATCTACCTTACACTACCCCCACTGCCTATGGTTACACTACCCTTCTCCCCCATACCTGGATTGAAGGTCGCTCTAGCAACAGTTCTAAACAGCAAACCGGTCCCGAATCCTCAAGCGGCTCACTCTGAAGCTAAGCCTTGGTTAACCAAAAATATCCTTGGTCAGTTTCTCTAACAAAAACAAGAAAGAAACTGAAAAGAGAAAAGAGACCATTACCTCTAAACCAACACAGACTCACAAAAGGCTCCCAACGGCTTCCAAAACTCCAGAAACAGGTTGAGTTTAGTGGAAATAGGGAAAGAGATAGCTTTGGCCAAAACTGGTGACGGCTGCTGATATAAAATAGGGTTAACTTGTCACCCTCGGTTTCTGTGCCAACTATATAAAGGCTGCACTTGAGCACGGTCGTGCTTCCCCTTGAGCACGGGCGTGCTGGCTAATGAGCACGGGCGTGCTCATGCATCAGAAAGGGACTTTTAAGCCAAAAATCCCACTAAGCCCTTAGCCAACTATTTTAACTTAACAAAACTAACTTAAACAACCAAACAAGCTTTATAAAAGTACTTAACGAAAAAGCAGGGTGTTACACTACCCGTGCCCGCTCGGCCCATTGCCATTCCTAAGTAAACAGTCGGGGACACAAAAATGAGGAAAAAAGAAAAAGAATGGATATCATCTCAAGGGTAATTCGTTACAATTTCGAGGACTCGACTTTTCATTCAATCAGACCAATCCAACGGTTATACACATGTCTATTTTCATGCTATTATCCAAATTCATCTTTTTTCTTCCTTATCATATTTCCTATTTCATATGGTTGCACCATCACCATCACCCTCCACCCTCTTCATTCCTTTCCTTTCTTTTTATTACCAAACCTAATTCAACCTCAAATAAACTCCAGTCATGCCTCCTTCTATTGATGGAGATCCCAATTCAAAACCTAACTCTAACCTCCTTCACCTTTTCTTTAAGCCCATCATCATGGTCCTCCTCACCTCCATATTCTTCCTCTTCCTAGGATTTGCCTCTTTCCTCCTATTCAAACTCTCCCTCCTTAGCGGCGCCTTACACCGCTTTCGCTTCCTTCCCAACCCCAACCTCCCCCGCTTTCGGGGGTTTCTAACAGATCTGAATCTGGACCCGATTCTTGCTATGTTGTTTGCTTGGATGGCTTCAGGGTGTGTGAGACTGATCAATGGTGTTCTAGTAGTAGTAGCTCCTATCATTTGGGGAAGAATATGAACCACCACTCCTTTGAGCCTCCCACCGTGTCTCGTTGCCCCACGAACCACCATCGACATCCTCCATGCCCAACTTCAGTCATCACTGCGTCGCCACCTAATCTCTGTTACCTTTGCTGATTAAATGGAGAAGAAAACGTTAAATAGTTTTTTATTTATTAATTATTTTTATTTGAATTATATTTTTCCCATTTTGGATGTCCAATCACTGCCACCTAGGATAGTTAATCGCCATGTAGGACTTTCACTAACGTAAATGGATCGAAACTAATGGTAAGGTCAACATTGTTAACAGAAGGAAACCTAAAGGACCTATCTGACACAAAAAAAAAAGGTTGAGATATATGTATCCTTGCTCTCTTCGGCCATGTCATATTGACTTAATACTGTGTAAAGTACTTCGTTGACAAGGTCGGCATCAGGAAGAATGTCTTGGTAATTTTCTGGTTCAATTTGCAACATTATTTGGATCCCATCAATTTTATGAACACCTTGGCGTGGAGCTTTTGTCTCCAGTTGACTGACCAGATTATCAATGATTGTACTGCGTGACTTTACCCGAATAATACCCAGCCAATCTTAATGTCCCTCGGGATATGGGGTATAATAAACTTGCTCCACTTGTTATGCAAATATAAATGGGTCGTACACCTGATATCTTGTGACAGCCTAACCTCTACATACGCATACCTTTGTGCCCCAGGTGGGAGTGTTATCGAACCATTCACACTTGAATAGGACTAAGTTTTTACCAGGATATCCAAAATAATATCAGTTTATATCCCAAAAAAGTCATCCTCTAATTGACTGTGGGTCCCTCAAATACAAACATCGAAATTAGAAGTTTTGATGCCCTTGCCCCATTGCTTTGTGTTAAACTTATAGCCATTTATAATGTAAGTTTCAAATGATCAAACCTTCCATTTTGGTCCCCATGCTAAAGCTATAAATATCGAATCTTGAATTTGGTTTTTCATATCTAGAACCTACGATAATGGTTATGAAATTGAGATGTTGTGAAAATCGAAGTCAAACTAGAACCTACGCTAAAGCATGCAAACTTAATAACATACAAAGTCAGTGACTTACATAATTTTTGAACCACTTAGGAAAATGGTCGGCAATCATTTGATGAATTTGAGGCTCTGAAATGTTTGGAACAAGCTCATTTAGCCCATTGACGTGTATTTTTTTATTAGATAATAGCAAATTGATGAAATAGGTCATTATAGTATAATTAAGAAGATACTAATGAATTAATATCAACTTACTCTAGTAATGGCTCCACCTCGTCACAATTTTGAAGCACGTACAACTCGATAGCTTTCTCATCACTTGCATCCAACCATGATTTTTTGTAGGGGTGATCATATCCAAATCGATCCAAAAGAAAACTGAAGACAGAACAAAACTAATGTCTATTGGATTTTTGGGATCTTGTTTTGTGAAAACTGATCGGATCGAATTTTAGATCCCTTTTATAAACCAATCCAAACCAAACCGCATATATTAAATTTAATATATGTTTTTTCTATTTTTTCATTATTAATTTTTTTTTCTTATAATACTTACTAATTTGATTTGACGTAATTTTTTACTATTTCTAATTTTTCAAATATAAATAAAAGATGTTTTGAAACTAGATGATGATGATGATATTTATTTATTTAATACATATTTTATTAAATGTTATTACATGAATGTATCAACATGTACATACAGGTTTAAGATTTTGTTCAATTTAGCTTGTAATCTTGATTCTTTGATGTAATATAAATATGTAACGATGTGTCAGTTATAATCAAATCAGCCAATCCAATCCAAATCACTTTTAATCTGATAGAATCATATTATTTTAAGGATGCAATCTAAACCGAACCGAACCGAACCGTATGTTGTTTTAATCTTTGGATCGGTTGACTTTTTGCCTCAAAATCAATCCAAACCGATCCGCGAATACCCTTAATTTTTTTGTTGCACCATACGCCCTTCCTGAATTATTAAAAATTGATATCTGGGGATTAGAAGAACAACCTTCACCTACGTTAACATTACGCGACATTCTGGTCCTCCTTGTTCTAAATTATCAGCACACAATCAGTCATGCATCTCATAAAATATCACACCCTATTGAGCTTCGCTCTCTACTAAAAAATAACAAATCAAATTGGCAAACATATATGCATGGTTTCTAAATTATCAGCGCACAACCTGTCATATATCTCAAACAAGATCACACCTTATTGACCTTTGCTCTCCACTAAGAAGCAACACGTTACCAACGGCTTTTTCCATCGGTAATTTCTGACGGATCCGACCCGTCCGTCGGAAACCGTTTCCTACGAGCCAGATACCGAAGGATTTTTGGCGTTTCCGACGGGTTTTGACCGTCGGTAATCCCGCCTTTTTTTGTAGTGTTAAATATTCATTGATATAGTGTGATAGATACAACAGAGTAAGATACAACAAATAATTAGCTTTAGTCCCCCCTGTTATTGTTATTTGTTTCAATTTTATTTTTTTAATAAATTGAGTTGTGCTGCAGATGATTGGTAGAGGTGGTGGTGCCAACCTAGTTGGGATGATCATCTCTATTGGGTTGCATTCGCATGCCTTAGCACTTTATGGAAAAAAGGATACAACACGATTAGAATGTGTAAGACTAAGCCCTTTTGAGGTTTTATGTATGACAAACAATATGAATTTTATATGAGTTTTTCAATTTGATTATACACTAACAAAGTGTTCAAGTGTTTGCAAGTTTACTCATGAAGGAGAAAGTCAAAGGATCAAAGGATGAAATGACAAAGTTTAAAGAAGATCATGAGATTCAAAGATCCAAAGGATAACATGGAACAAAGCATGAAGACCAAGTTGATTGAAGACCTTAAATTCTTATATGCTATTGTAAGAATAGCATACTTAATCTCTTAGTGAAGCTCTTGGGAAACAAAGGAAAAACTAAATTTTCAAATGAATAATTAAATGAGTTTTTCAAGAAAAAGGGTTTTCAAAATATGTTAATTGAAAAAGGAAATTAAGTGAAGTTATACACCTATGTGTTACACATGTGTATATTCACTTAATTTGCTAAGTATAAATGAGAATCCTGCAGTACACCCGTGTACGCGAGTTGTACACATCTGTATTAAAGTTGTTTCTTGAGAAAACTGAAGTATACATCGATGTACAGAATCATACACCTATGTATAACTTAAAGCAGAAGCTTCAAGATTTGAGTTTGTGAACTCAATAGATGTACACTGCCTGTGTATAAAATTCTGGGTTGATGTTCTTATATACACCGATGTTCAAAGATGATAATCTGTGTACCCAGGAACAAAAGTAAGAGATACACAGATGTACAAGAATGTAATATGTGTATACATGTACAAAAGTTCAAAAACAGTTTAATACACAGATGTACTACACAAATTATGTCGCTTCAGTTTTTGCAAAATGATTCTGTTTAACTTCTAACTGATTCTATATCTTGTCCAACGGATCTATTTCTTCAAATAACTATAAAAGGACAATATAGAAACACTTTTCAACATCTATTCATTAAGAAATTACACTCACGAATTCTAGAGTTTCCTATTGAGCTTCATCTTTGAGAGAAGAGTGTGATATTTCCTAAGTGCTTCAATTTGTAATATCTGACTTCTAGAGTCATATTCTTTTTATTGAAGTTTTGATTTGTCAATTAGAGAGTGGGTATCTCTCTCTTGTATTATAGGGATAGAAGGGATCACTGGGTTGCAAAGCAAGTGTGCTTTTGCTGAAGGTTTTCAAGGTAGTGAAGTCTTGATGATTTAAGAGAGGATATCTCTTAGTTGTTTCATAGGTTTAAGAGAGGGTGTCTCTTAGGTGTTTCACAGGAATAGAAGGAATCCTTGGGTAAAAAAAGCTAGTGTGCTTTTTGGTGAAGTTTTGTGCAAGGTAGTGAAGCCTTGTGTTGTTTGTAATCGGATATTGTAATTTCTGATTATAGTGGAGGAAACCATAAAGGAGTGGGACTGGATGTAGGTTACCAGGTAGAGGTAACTGAACCAGGATAAATCGGTTTGCGCATTCTTCTTACCCTTAAACTTGTTATAAGTTTCAAATACATGTTTTCTTGGTAGATATGATTGAATGTTTTGTAGTTGAATCTTTATGTTCAAATATGTTCTTAAACATTGCTAGAACAATTTGTGCATTACTGTTATAATCATTAAACAAGTTGTAACTTTATTCTTGAAAAGAAAAATCTGAAATTTTGTGAAAACACTTTTTGTAAGAAAACTCTGTTTTTGCCTAAGTGCTGAAAAGTTTTAAATACTCAATTCACTCCCCCTCTTGAGTGTGCAGCCACAACCAACAAGTGGCATCAGAGCTAAAACTCTTGTTACAAAGCTTAATCGCTTCAAGAGATGGCTACAATTGATATCCTGAGTGATGGGGCTTCTTTAACTAGCCCCCTACCTTTAATGGTGATGCATATATGTATTGGAAAGAAAGAATGTTAATCTTTCTTGAGGCTGCTGGTTTTGATATATTAGATGCTGTAGAAAATGGACCTTATGTCCCTTTTACTCTTGATGATAAAGGAAATAAAAAGGAAAAACCAAAAGATGATTGGAATAATGATGATAAAAAAGAGAGTTGGTTATAATGCTAAAGCAAAGAATATTATAACAACTGCTTTGAGTTATAATTAGTTTTTCAGGGTCTCTAATTGCAAGATAGCAAAGCAAATGTGGGACACTCTCCAACTTACATGAAGGCAAGAATGATTGTCCATCCCTTCAAAAGAAAGAAAAGATTGCTATAAAGTTTAAGAAGGAAAAGAAGCCTAAACGTGTATACATTTCTTAGGAGGATAATGATCTTGGATCAACAAATGATTCTGATGATGAAGAAGCAAGCATGTGCTTAATGGATAGTCTTCATGAAGAAGATGATGAGTTAAATAATTCTAACTTTGATGGATTACCTTCTTATGAAGAATTGCAAACTGCTTTTGAAGAACTTTATAAAGAATCCATTAGACTTGCTAAATTGCTTACTAAGTCTAAGAAAATTATCACATGCCTAGGGGATAAAATTTCTATTTAAAAAAAAAGATTTAGATGCTGTAAAAATAGAAAATTGTGCTTTAAAAGAAAATTTTGTTACTGTTTTGGATCCACATGTATGTAATAATTGTTCTAAGTTGGAAAAACAAATAAATGAATTGAATGATGATCTATCTAGACTTACTAGTGATAAAGACAACTTGAATGCATTACTTGGACAACAACAAGAAATGACAAACCAAGTTGGTTCAGTATACAAATTTGAGAAAAAAGAAAACATCTTTAGAAAATTGCACGTTTCTCATTATGCTAATGCATCACAATATGTTAGATGTTATTACTGCAATAGAAAAGGTCATATAGCTTCTATTTGCAATTTGAGAAATAATTATTCATTACGAATAAGGCAAATCTGGGTTTCTAAAGGAACTTTATCATATTCTAACCATGAAGGACCCAAGAAAAGTTGGGTACGTATAAAACACACATAAATTCTGTGTTGCAAGTGCGTTTAAAGGCCAAGAACTCAAATTGGTATCATAATAGAGGCTTTTCCAAACATATTACGGGTAACTATAAAGAAAGAACACTGATTGAATATACTTTCTAATTATCATTATTAATCTGTGATTGTGCATTCTTCTATTTAAAATTATTTGAACAATCATGAATTAATCATTGGAACCAAATGGATTTTTCTTATGAACAAGTTTGATGAGAATGAAACCATAGTGAAAAATAAAGTTGGATAAATGGCTTGGCATAATTGATCTTCAAAATGATTGATATTTGATGTTATTGAATGCTCGTATGTTCTTAAAAAGTGTTTTAATATGTGTTTAACATGATTTGAATCAATTAATTTGTGCTATACATTGATTGTTATGTATCATTGATTAATCTTGAATTTTTGTTGTATCAGTGCACAGATTGAGTACATAGGTGTATTAAACATATTTGATGTTGAAGTGTCTTTACACATATAGCATACATAGGTGTACTTCGTGTTTTCAGTTGATTAAGTATCAGTACACAGGATATGTACATAGATATCTAATATTTTTTAGAACAGAGAAAACAACTTAAAAGCCAATAATCGATGTTGTACGTCGATTCTGAGACAAAACTGAGAGATGAACTCTATGTGCCTCAATATACACAAGATATGTACACAAATATATATATCAGTACATATATCAGACTTCATATCTGATGCATAATACACAGATTGACAAATCTGTACACAGATGTGTAATTTGCAACTTCTCAAAACTAAAAAATTTCACTTTGATACATCGATTACATCAATCGATTCTGAGACAAAATAGAAACCTCAACTTTATGTCCCCTCGTGTACACAGATTGACACTTTCATACACAAATGTACAACTAACAAAATGCTTAAATACAAAGATTTCCATAATCGATGTACAAAGCCCAGAAATGCTTTTTAAATCAAAATTTTGTTTTCTGATTGTGTTTTGTTTATCTGACTATGTTTAAACCATGTTCTGTTTTGATGTATTGCACTTGCTATGTAATGATGAATTTTATGAAAGCGATATCAATTTTAGTTTGGTTTATGTAACACCCCGATTTTTTCAATTTCTTAAAAAATCTGTGCTTATGTATGTATATACAAGTTTAGTATATTTAAATTTTAAATTTGAGAAATTTCTTTAATAAACCTAAATTACTTTCATAACTTATTTTATAGTAGGAAGCTACTATTTAAAATTCCGGTTGAAATCTCAAACGAAAACGGTTTGCGTTTTCGCTGTCAGTAAAACTTTACTAACCCGAAAAATGAAACAAATTAATTTAAAATATGTTAGGTGAAGATTTGAAGAGACTTGATGTGACAATAAAATAATTGATTTGATTTGAATAGTATTCTCATTAATTTCAAATCATCATTATAATTGATTTTACAAGTTACTTATTTAACATCCCGATTTTTCGGTTACTCTATAATCTGTACTTATGCATGTCTGAGAATAATTAATATTCTAATTTTGAGTAAATTATTTTAATAAATCTAAATTATTTTCATAATGTACTTTATAGTAGAAAACTACTATTAGATTTCCGGTAGAAATTTCAGACGAACCCGGTCTGAGTTTTCACTGTTAGTTGAACTGTAATGACCCGGAAAACTAATTTCGATTAGTAAAATAAAACTTTTTTTTTTTTACCCAGTTATAATTATTTCCATGATTTTAAAAATTTTCTTTCAATATAAAAATTTTTCGGGTGGAAAATTTACGAAATGAAATACGATCAACTTTCACTGACGGGAAACAAATGGAACCGCATCGAGGAAAATATAATAAAATCAGATTTGATGCAGACTTGATGTGAAAACCCTTTGAAAGATTTGATGTGAATAGTTCTACCATTTATTACATTTCATCATATAAACCATTTATACAAGTAATGTTTTTTTTTATATGGAAAATTCATGATTTCAATTATAAAAATATTAAAAATCCCTTCCTAAAAACCTCTGCCCAGCAGTGGCCCTCCCCCCTACTCTATTCTTTGATCTTTCCAAAAACCTAGATTTTATCAACATGCATGTTAATGATCCTATATTGCAAGTTGATTTTCTTTTGATGCATGTCCTTAGAACTAATTTATTTGAAATCATCTTCATCTTTACTATCATCTACTCCACTTGCATGTAACAAAAAGAATTTTTGAAGACATTTTTATAGTGTGACCGAAAACCCTAAGTAGTGTAAAGTTAGTGTTTTGTCAAAACTTTCTCAATTTTTTGTTTAAAATCCTTGATGCATGTATTTTTAAGTTCATGAGTTAAAATCAAAAATGAGTTTTCTTTCCCATTTTCACACCCATGGCCGAAACTCTAGGCCATGAGTTGATGAGGCCTAGTTTCAATTTTTTTAAAGAAAAATGCTTACTTTGATGATCAATTTAATTGCATGCATTAGAGGAATAGAATGATTTTTATGATTTTCCTTATATTGTATTTTTCATGTATGTTTTTGAGGGTCTAGAAACCTTGCATGTTGGTTTTATGGCTTGTGGATGATGCTAGAGTGAAGATAATAACTTGTTGTGGATGAACAAGGGTAAAATGTGATTCTGGCAGCATGATATACATTTATTCGTAAACCCATAACTTTTTATACAAAAGGTTTTTCTGAAAGCTAAATACATATTTGGAAAGAAGACTTCTGGGGCTTTAATTTGATATATAATATGAAAGTATTTGAATAAGATTCATTAGGTTAAAACAGCTGTCAAGATAGAACCAAATTCTGTCTGCGAAAATATGTATATAGTTGGTTGCATGGTGATTTTAAATATGATTTTGAAGGTTAAAAACTTTTATATAATTTTCTGGGTTAATACTGAAGTATACCTAAAATTTGGTTGAGGATTTGAGATTTTTACATATGTATAAAGGGAAAAAATTTTATAAAGTTACATGTTGATGAACTCGGATTTCTAGAAAATCCTGTACAAACAGAGGCAGTGTGAGATTTTTAATAAATTAATGCCTTCTAATTTTGGCATGGGACCAACTACAATATGTTTATATGTGAGTTGGGTAACTTCAATTAAAGTTTCAAAAATTTTAAAGGTCATTTGAGTGATCATTCACTATTTAAACCCGCTACTGTTTTGAAAATGTTTTTATAAAAGAGACCATCATAATTTTTGAATAAAAATATGATTTTGAAGATAATATCTTTTAACATGGTCAAGTAAATATTTTTGGTAAAAATGGACTATAAACAAGTGTTAAAGTGACAATATAGAAATAAGGGATTAAAGTATATATATATATAAGTAAGTTTGGGACAAAATGTAATCCAAGAATTTATCGGACATCTCTAGCATCATTTTTCCAGCCATGGCCAAAACCTAAAATTAGAAAGATAAGACGACTTTGTTGTTTTAATTTAAGTCGTTCACTTGATTCTTAGACTTGCGGCACGCTGTGGGCAAAGGAAGTTCGCTCTGGGCAACACGGAAACAAAGATTTTGTCTACCCCTCGAATCAGGTATGGGGAGAAAGCCTGAGGGATAATTATGTTATGATGACTATTTGCCTTTTGTGCTTGTTTGATGTGTTTGATTGATATGATTATTGCTGTGACTGGTTTGGTGGGATTTTTGAATCCATGTTGTGTTGATGATACACTTGATGCTTATATGTCTTGCTCGATGATTTATGAATATATGCATGATGCCTATATGTGTTGAAGTTGTATTGTGATTGTTGTATGGAAGCCTAACCATTGGTTAGAGCTCAAATAATAAGGATAAAAGCTTTAAGAAAATATTTATAAATAAAATTATAAACAAAGGTTTCTTTTTAGCAAGGTTTTGATAATAAGGGGAAGTTGTGTAATTTTAAATGATTGGTGAAAATTATAGAGAATAAAAACAATTTTTATAAAGAAAAATTCAATTGAAAATTTAAGTGATTTTATAGGGGGGAAAAAAAGAAATCAATTTCTTTGAAAATGTTTTAAAGAAAACAAAAGTTTATTTTGGGACTTGAAAAGAATTTATTTAGAAAATTTCAAATGTTTTTTAGGAAAAAGAAGAAAATCTTTTAAATAAAAGGGTTTTTTATGAAAAATAGAAATGGACTTTCCAAAACTTAAAGTTTTAAACAAAAAGAATTTCAAAAGAAAAGTTTTTATTTAAAAAGATTTTCAGTGAAAAGGAAAATGTTCGATAACTTGGATAAGTTATGGAAAGTTTCGGTTTTGTATTTGTTTTTTACTGAACGAAAAATAACATTAAAAAGTGAACCTAGTAACCGAGACGTCGGGATACTAGAGTTATAACACGTGGATCCATGATTCGTATCACAACGTTGTGGACGGTGTGTCCTATATATGATACTGTGGACTGTGTGTCCTATACCTATACATGTTGTCTTGGACTGTGTGTCCTATGAACGTTGCTATGGACTGTGTGTCCTAGATGCGTTGTTGTGGACTATGTGTCCTAAAAACGTTGTGATAAACGTGGAAATTGGAGTAAAAAGGGTAAAGACTGTTTTTCTACTACCACAAAGTTCTGGGCAAGTGCATAAGTCTAGGACTGTTGTGATTGGACACTCAGACTTTAATGTCCTGTGTTGATATTAAAAGCTTTAAGACATTTAAAAGTCACGGGAGGTCGTGAGCTTTGAGCCTCGACAAGGAAAGAATGAAGCACAAAGAAAAGCCGCGAAAATAAAAGATTTTACATGCATTGATGTTTTTGGCAGACGTGCCGATTAATCCGAATATCTTGATAAACGAGGTATTCGAGATTGTGTTATTCCGAATATCTTGGTAGATGTACGAGGTATTCGAGACGATGTTATTCCGGATATCTTGGTGCATGAGGTATTTGAGACGGTGTGCCTTTGTGGCAATTTGAGCCTGTGTGGCAATTGAGCCTGATCATCTCACCGTTTTTCAAAAACTGCATGGTGTTGGGATCTCCAGAGACTAGGATAGAATGATGAAATATAGAAGTGCCATGTTTTCAAAAACGACGACGAATTGTTGATTGGTATGATTTATTTGTGAGGATTCTATATGTTGAATAGGTATATTTGTCTGTATCTGTTGCTCTGTGTTTGGGCATGTAGTCGTCATAATATATCCATATATTGGTATCTCACCCTTACAATATATCAGGTGTTCCTGGCCCTCTGCTGTGGTGTTTTGTTACACGAGGACAAGTGGTGTCGAGAAGTTCCTAACCTCACTTGAAGAGGTTGGTGAGAATTGTATGGTGAGAACTACAGAGTTCTTTCCAGTAGTTGTCTTTTAGAACGACCAGCTTAGGATGTTTCCCTTCAGGATGGGTGTTTTAAGAAAGTTATTATAGGTGGTTTTGAAGAACTTTGTAATGATCTTATAAATTTCAGCACGAAAGATTATTTCATGAAAGATGTATGTTGAAGTGTTTTGATTTATAAATGAACCTAGTTATTGTGTGTTAATAAGCATGGTATGATTTTACTTTTGTGTTGTGTGCACTATTTTTTTTAAGTACTCCAAAGAAAAAGAAAAATTTTACCCCTATTTTCCGACTTATGAAAAATACCAGAAGTCATTTTCCGAAAACAACCAGCTAACTTTCCTTTTTAATTTATTTCTAAATGTTATTAGGAGGTAATGCCCAAGGGGGGTGTTACATTGGTGATATCAGAGCTGACCGAGTCTTTCGGGACTTGGGGAATAGGTCCGTTATGTTTTTGTTGTGTGATCTCTGTTTGGTTATTGTTTGAATTGTTTCCTTGTCGAAACAATGTGTGCTGACGCACTAGTAGGTATGTTTTGATGGGTTCTGTTTTGGTCAAGACCTTATGAGAACTCATGATTAGTAAATGGTACACTAATTTATGTTGACACGTTCGTCTATCCTTCCTGGATGGTGTCAGAGATTTGAATAAAGTCCCCGACGTGGAAGATTTTCCGGGAGTATTCCCTGAGAATGTTCCAGGTTTGTCCCTGCGAAGGATATTGAGTATTCAATTGATCTAATTCCCAGATTCAATCGGATTTCCATCACTTCATGTAGGATTTGACCTCCAAAGTTAGTCTAGTCAGATGACTTGACTTAAAGGGGAGGTCTGATGTCAGAACAGTTTGTGGGACCAAGTGTGTCCCATGGGGAGTATCAGTGTTGCTCATAAGGATGAAGCATCACTTTTGTGAAAGTGACCACAGACGGTGACAAAAATTCCGTAGTTGTTAGGCTAACAAGTTATTTTCAAAGCCGCATCAAGGAACTGTCTAAGATTTTGGAGCCGTTGACTCATCTTACAAGGAAAGACCAACTCTTCACCTGACTGAGAAACGGACTAAATCATCGTTTATCGTACGCCGTTCAGAGAAGAATGCGGAAGGCGGCAACAAACCGGATTAAGCGTGTTTAGAAAGACCTTCGTGTTTGTATGAAGTCGAGCCAAGCCAATCTGAATCTTCACTTTTAGAATAAGTGTCTCATGTTTAAGAAAACTCTTCACTGTACTATTTGATTTTTAAGAAGGTGTCAGTTGACATTTGTTCTTCGAGTCCTTATGGTTGTATCAAACAATCGTAGTATGCAAGTTTGCGTGCATCAGATGAATTTTCCTGAGTATGATTAGAAATTTATCAAGACTTCTAAATTGGTTATAACTATTTCTCGAGTTATGACCCAAATAATTTCTTAGTAACAAAAGCTTCTTGATAAAACTCATGCCAGTCACTTTTACTTTTGGTAAATGTGACTCAGTCCAATTTTGTCGGACTAATTCCCTTTGAAATCATCCTTTGATGAACGTCTTGTAGTATGTTGACTACTCTTAGAGTTAAAACTATCCAAGGAAATTCTAATGGAAGGAGATGTTTGTAAATGTGTATTGGTCATGCATTTTTACATCCACGAACCTAATTGAAGGATCTTTTTCCATACGGAATGTTCTTGTATCTTTCGAATTGATGAAATTCTTCTTTAAGCTTTTGAGAAATTGAAAATGCAAGAAGCTTCTTTTCTTGAAAATTTCTTTCTATAATCTCTGAGACCATGCCTTATTATAGTTCGAAAGGATTTGTCATCCTTGATCAATTACCTTATGAATTCTTCCAAAAGTCATTGACATGTAACCTCCTCGTGAGTCATGAGGACGAGTATCTGATTCACACCAAAATGTCAGAGTTATTCGAATACAGTGAAAGAGAGATAACTTGACGCTTGAAACATTCCTTGTCAAGAAGCTAATGATGTGTTGAATTTCATTATGAATTTATTGAAGACCTTTAAGAGATTCGTTTTGTTCAAGTGATCGTGGACAGATGACGAAGTTAACATCCTCCTTACCTGTCAAGATCCCCTATGCAGTGGACAAACTAACCGACATAGGTATCAGAGGACTGACCAGACTCCATGGAATACCTTCAAATTTCGTTTTAAAGTAAAGAGCCGAAGTTTACCAAGGTTGTCAGGAACATCCGCTCCAAGTGTTGAGGGCCGGGTTGAGATTGATTTCAACGGACCACTCTCGACTCAAGTGGACGAGCAATAGAAATAATAGGACCTTTAGGAAGTTGGTTTGGGAGTAAAGGTAGTATTTGACTACGATCATCTCTTTAGCTGAATGGACAAGAAATGATGAAAGATTTGTTGAGGTATAGTTGTGGCTAGTAAGATGTGAATCCTTAAGATCAATGATAGTAAGTGAGGAAAATTTTATGAATCAGATGATTGATCGAGGCAGAACACTGTTAAAGGAATCTAGGGTGATGATCAGTATCCATGGTTAAGATTGATTTTATGAGTTTGAAGATTCATAGAGAAGTGTCTATAATAGTTTTCCTAAGCTAAACAGGAACAGTAAAGAAGAGTTCTTGAGTAAAACTAAGTTGTTAGAGAAGTTCAAGATTTATGATTTTAGATGATTCAAAACCAAGGTGATTCCTTTTGGTTATAGTTGCATGAAGGAGTGCGATCATGTTCTTTAAGATTGGAATGTATGATTATGATATAACTTTGGAGTGGTAGAATATGTTCAAAGGAAACTAAGACTATGATGTTTTGATTGGAGACTTGAGGTATGTGATTTTGATAGAATCTGGAAAAGTAGATTATGTCAGAAGGGCTAAGACTACAGATGTATACCTTGAGTAGTAAGTTGATGTATGTTGGAATAAAGTTAGTTTTATCTTGGTAATGATTATGAGAGTAAGATGTGTGGAAGGCAATTTTTCTATTGGACTAGTGATCGAAAATAGAAGTGATTGAGTTTTGGTTTTATCCTTCAAGTGGGAGAAACTAAGATACAATGTCATGAATAGTGGATATAATCTGGTGGTAGAAAATTTCGAGGATGAACGAGAACGACGTAAGAATTGATTATGTTAGGGAGTAGCAATAAGACAAATGAGGCGACTGAAAATACAACACATAATTTTGGATAGGAGCTGAGGTGTATACTGTAAGAGAAGTGGGAATCTTAGTTTAAAACTTTGTACTAACAGTAGTAGTTCAAGATGTCAAATGAAAATTTTTCTAATGGATTAGTATTAGAGGAAGAGGAGATTAAGTTTTAATCTTTATGTGTGGGAGATTAAAATAAAATTGTTAAGGATAAGGAGTAATAATTGAGGATAAGCAATTTATGTTGAGGATAAGTAGAACGAAGGATAAGCATGAACTTCCTTATTAAGTTACGATTGTCACCTAAGGAAGAATTAAATGTGAGAGATACAACGTAGGATCTTGAAATACAAGATCATGTCTACTTTGGAGTCACGAAATTTCGAGGACGAAATTTATTTTTAGTGGGGTAGTAATGTAACACCCCGATTTTTCAATTTCTTAAAAATCTGTGCTTATGTATGTATATGCATGTTTAGTATATTTAAATTTTAAATTTGAGAAATTTATTTAATAAACCTAAATTACTTTCATAACTTATTTTATAGTAGGAAGCTACTATTTAAAATTCCGGTTAAAATCTCAAACGAAAACTGTTTGCGTTTTCGCTGTCAGTAAAACTTTACTGACCCGGAAAATGAAACAAATTAATTTAAAATATGTTAGGTGAAGATTTGAAGAAACTTGATGTGACAATAAAATGATGGATTTGATGTGAATAGAATTCTCATTAATTTCAAATCATCATTATATTTGATTTTACAAGTTACTTATTTAACGCCTCGATTTTTCGGTTACTCTATAATCTGTACTTATGTATGTCTGAGAATAATTAATATTCTAATTTTGAGTAAATTATTTTAATAAATCTAAATTATTTTCATAATGTATTATATAGTAGAAAACTACTATTAGATTTCCAGTAGAAATTTCAGACGAACCTGGTCTGAGTTTTCACTGTCAGTTGAACTGTACTGACCCGAAAAATTAATTTCGATTGGTAAAATAAAACTTTTATTTTTTTTTACCCAGTTATAATTATTTCCATGATTTTTAAATTTTCTTTCAATATAAAAATTTTTGAGGTGGAAAATTTACGAAATGAAATACGATCAATTTTCACTGACGGGAAACAAATGGAACCGAGACGAGCAAAATCTAATAAAATCAGATTTGATGCAGAATTGATGTGAAAACCCTTTGAAAGATTTGATGTGAATAGTTCTACCATTTATTACATTTCATCATTTAGACCATTTATACAAGTAATGTTTTTTTTATATGGAAAATTCATGTTTTCAATTATAAAAATATTAAAAATCCCTTCCAAAAAAACTATACCAAGCAGCGCCCCGCCCCCTTCTCTATAAAAACCTTCTTCTTTCACATTTTATCACTTTTCTCTCATTCACTCAAACCCACTCACTTATTCACTTTCTATTTCCTCCATTACCATACTTAAAAGCTTCAAAGGTCATCATCATTTTGTTCTTCAACATCTTGTTCTTGGAGAAACCAAGTTCTTGCTCATCATCATCAACATCAATCAAGGGTATAAACCTTTTACTCTATTCTTTGATCTTTTCAAAAACCTAAATTTTATCAACATGCATGTTAATGATCCTATATTGCAAGTTGATTTTCTTTTGATGCATGTCCTTAAAACTAATTTATTTGAACTCATCTTCATCCTTACTATCATCTACTCCACTTGCATGTAACAAAAAGGATTTTTGAAGACATTTTTATAGTGTGACAGAAAACCCTAAGTAGTGTAAAGTTAGTGTTTTGTCAAAACTTTCTCAATTTTTTGTTTAAAATCCTTGATGCATGTATTTTTAAGTTCATGAGTTAAAATCAAAAATGAGTTTTCTTTCTCATTTTCACACCCATGGTTGAAACTCTAGGCCATGAGTTGATGAGGCCTAGTTTCAATTTTTTTTAAAAAAAATGCTTACTTTGATGATCAATTTAATTACATGCATAAGAGGAATAGAATGATTTTTATGATTTTCCTTATATTGTATGTTTTCATGTACGTTTTTGAGGGTCTAGGACCCTTGCATGTTGGTTTTATGGCTTGTGGATGATGCTAGAGTGAAGATAATAACTTGGTGTGGATGAACATGGGTAAAATGTGATTCTGGCAGCATGATAAATTTTTATTCGTAAACCCATAACTTTTTATAAAAAACGTGTTTCTGAAAAATAAATGCATATTTAGAAAGAAGACTTCTGGGAATTTAGTTTGATATATAATATGTAAGTATTTGGATAAGATTTACTAGGTTAAAATTCCTATCAAAGTAGAACCAAATTCTGTCTGCGAAAATATGTATATAGTTGGTTTTATGGTGATTTTAAATATGATTTTGAAGGTTAAAAACTTTTATATAATTTTCTGGGTTAATAATGAAGTATGCCTAAAGTTTGGTTGAGGATTTGAGATTTTTACATATGTATTTAAAGAGAAACAATTTCATAAAGTTACATGTTGATAAACTTGGATTTCTGGAAAATCCTGTACAAACAGAGACAGTGTGGGATTTTTAATAAATTAATGCCTTCTAATTTTGACTTGGGACCAACTACAATATGTTTATATGTGAGTTGGGTACCTTCAATTAAAGTTTCAAAAATTTGAAAGGTCATTTGAGTGATCATTCACTATTTAAACGCACTGCTGTTCTGAAAATGTTTTTATAAAAGAGTTCATCATAATTTTTGAATGAAAAATATGATTTTGAAGATAATATCTTTTAACATGGTCAATTAAATATTTTTGGTAAAAATGGACTATAAACAAGTGTTAAAGTAACGATATAGAAATAAGGGATTAAAGTATATATATATATATATATATATATATATATATATATATATATAAGTTTGGGACAAAATGTAATCCAAGAATTTATCGGACATCTCTAGCATCATTTTTCCAGCCATGGCCAAAACCTAAACTTAGAAAGATAAGACGACTTTGTTGTTTTAATTTAAGTCGTTCGATTGATTCTTAGACTTGCGGCACACTGTGGGCAAAGGAAGTTCGCTCTGGGAAACACGGAAACAAAGATTTTGTCTACTCGTCGAATCAGGTAAGGGGAGAAAGCCTGAGGGATAATTATGTTATGATGACCATTTTCCTTGTGTGCTTGTTTGATGTGTTTGATTGATTATTATTGTGACTGATTTGGTGGGATTTTTGAATCCTTGTTGTGTTGATGATACACTTGATGCTTATATGTCTTGATCGATGATTTATGAATATATGCATGATGCCTATATGTGTTGAAGTTGTATTGTGATTGTTGAATGAAAGCCTAACCATTGGTTAGAGCTCAAATAATAAGGATAAAAGCTTTAAGAAAATATTTACAAAGAAAATTATAAATAAAGGTTTCTTTTTAACAAGGTTTTGATTATAAGGGGAAGTTGTGTAATTTTAAATGATTGGTGAAAATTTTAGAGAATAAAAACAATTTTTATAAAGAAAAATTCAATTGAAAATTTAAGTGATTTTATGCACAAAAAAAGAAAGAAAAAAGAAACCAATTTCTTTGAGAATGTTTTAAAGAAAACAAAAGTTTATTTTGGGACTTGAAAAGAATTTATTTAGAAAATTTCAAATGTTTTTAGGAAAAAGAAGAAAATCTTTTAAATAAAAGGGTTTTTATGAAAAATAGAAATGGATTTTCCAAAACTTAAAGTTTTAAACAAAAAGAATTTCAAAAGAAAAGTTTTTATTTAAAAAGATTTTCAGTGAAAAGGAAAATGTTCGATAACTTGGATAAGTTATGGAAAGTTTCGGTTTTGTATTTGTTTTTCACTGAACGAAAAATAACATTGAAAAGTGAACCTAGTAACCGAGACGTCTGGATACTAGAGTTATAACACGTGGATCCATGATCCGTATCACAACGCTGTGGACAGTGTGTCCTATATATGATGATGTGGACTATGTGTCCTATATATGCTGTTGTGGACTGTGTGTCCTATACATGTTGTCTTGGGCTGTGTGTCCTATGAACGTTGCTGTGGACTGTGTGTCCTAGATGCATTGTTGTGGACTGTGTGTCCTGAAAACGTTGTGATAAACGTGGAAATTGGAGTAAAAAGGGTAAATATTGTTTTTCTACTACCACAAATTCTGGGCTAGTGCACAAGTCTAGGACTGTTGTGATTGGACACTCGGACTTTAATGTCATGTGTTGATATTAAAAGTTTTAAGACATTTAAAAGTCACGGGAGGCCGTGAGCTTTGAGCCCCGACAAGGAAAGAATAAAGCAAAAAGAAAAGCCGCGAAAATAAAAGATTTTACATGCATTGATGTTTTTGGCAGACGTGTCGATTATTTCGAATATCTTGATAAACGAGGTATTCAAGACGGTGTTATTCCAAATATCTTGGTAGACGTACAAGGTATTCAAGACGATGTTATTCCAGATATCTTGGTGCACAAGGTATTCGAGACGGTGTGCCTTTGTGGCAATTTGAGCCTGTGTGGCAATTGAGCCTGATCAGCTCACTGTTTTTCAAAAACTGCATGGTGTTGGGATCTTCGGAGACTAGGATAGAATGATGAAATATAGAAGTGCCATGTTTTCAAAAACGACGACGAATTGTTGATTGGTATGATTTATTTGTGAGGATTCTATATGTTGAATAGGTATATTTGTCTGTATCTGTTGCTCTGTGTTTGGGCATGTAGTCGTCACAATATATCCATATATTGGTATCTCACCCTTACAATATATCAGGTGTTCCTGGCCCTCTACTGTGGTGTTTTGTTACACGAGGACAAATGGTGTCCAGAAGTTCCTAACCTCATTTAAGGATAGTACTCCCGATCCTTGAAGAGGTTGGTGGGAATTGTATGGTGAGAACTACAGAGTTCTTTCCAGTAGTTGTCTTTTAGAACGACTAGCTTAGGATGTTTCCCTTCGGGACGAGTGTTTTAAGAAAGTTGTTATAGGTGGTTTTGAAGAACTTTGTAATGATCTTATAATTTTAGCACCAAAGATTATTTCATGAAAGATGTACGTTGAAGTGTTTTGATTTATAAATGAACCTAGTTCTTGTGTGTTAATAAGCATGGTATGATTTTACTTTTGTGTTGTGTGTACTATTTTTTTTAAGTACTCCAAAGAAAAAGAAAAAATTTGCCCCTATTTTTCGACTTATGAAAAATATCAGAAGTCATTTTCCGAAAACAACCAGCTAACTTTCCTTTTTAATTTATTTCTACATGTGATTAGGAGGTAATGCCCAAGGGCATGGATCTTTCAATATTTGAATTTATTATTTCTGTTTGAAGTGCCTGTAATAATGTTGTTTAATTGAAAGAGGAACCCTAGCCGCCATGACTCCTTAGTCTGTTCCGCCGCCACTCTCCGGTGCGGTTCCGGCTGCCCTGTGGATCCCCTACTGCGGGATCTCTTCTCTCTTGCGATCGTGCACGGTTCTCTTCCTCTTTTCATCTACTGCGACGGTGGTTGCCTATTTCACTTCTCGCGACGGTGGTTTTGCTTCGCCCAACAGTGGTCGCCCCACCCTGTTCTGCGATGGTGGTTGTGCAGCGTCCGGGTCGCTGGTCTTCTCGATCTCGATCTCCGCCGCCAAGCACTTGCGCGACTCCGGTCGTCGCCTCTCTAGGTCGGCCCTGTGCGACCCTGTACCGTCACGCCCTGCATCCTGTTCTGATCTCGTTCTGGTTCTTCAATCTCAGATCTTGAGTTCTGGGTTCTGTGAATCACGAATCTTGATTGGTTCTGGGTCGTCGGTTGTGATAAGAGATTGATGGCTTGACCTTGGACGTTTCTAAATCCGGAATCACCCTCTCCATCGAATCCACAGCGAAAATCTTTTGCTCAGGCCTTGAATGGTTCGTTTGACATCTCGGTTAGTCAACTTCCTCGACCGTGCGTTATTGGAGACTCTGTCTATATCAAAATATCTGAGGATGAATATCAAAGGGGGTTGGAAGGTTGCAAAAACAACCTTCATGGCCGCTTGTTGTTGTTGAAGGGTGATATCCCTGTAAAGATCTCCGACCTACGGGACAAACTTTCAAAACTATGGAAGCCTTTGGGTCAATGGAAGATGATTCCGTTAGGAAAGGGATTCTATGAATTCAGTTTTGCTTCTCAAAAGGATTTGCATAGTGTCTTGGCTGTTGGGGCTTGGAACCTTCAACCAGGACTATTGCGTCTTTTTCAGTGGTCTTCTGATTTTATTCCTACTAAGCAGAAACAATCTCATGCTTAATGCTGGGTTAGAATTCATGACTTGCCGCAGGAATATTGGCGCTCAAAATTATTATTTGAAATTGCAGGTGGTTTAGGTACTCCAATAAGTTTGGATGAAGCTACACGTACTCGGGCATATGGTCACTATGCTCGAGTCTTAGTGGATGTTGATTTAACAGGGAAGTTGCTCAAGGAGATTATGGTAGAACGTGAAGGTTTTGCATTTCCTGTCGATATCGAATATGAGAAGCTGCCTTCTTTTTGTTCTCATTGTCAATCAGTTGGGCACTTGACTTCGACTTGTAAATTTGACAAGGAGAAATTGGTGCATAAGGATCCGCCTTTGGTTCAGAAGACTAAGCAAGCTTATGTCCCTAAGGTTCCAGAGCAAACAGTTAATGGGCAGATTGATACATCACCGGGCAAAAACTTAAGTGATAGTGAATCGGTTGAAACTGTCTATGTGGAACCTTTATCCCTTGATCATGTCTCAAATTCCATTCCACATAACTCATCTTCTGTTGCAACCAATGCTGTCAATGGCCCTACAGAGAAGATCTCAACTTCTGTTGCAACCAATATTGACTCTACAGTCAAGGATACTCCGGTGCCCGAGCATTCCGCTACCAGGGATTTAACAATTAGTTCGAAGGGTACTCCGACGTCTGTGCATTCCAAGGCTACCTGTGATTTAACAGTTATTGGTAAAAATCTTGAGACTCCTGAGATCAATGTTCAAGATCTTAGCGTTTTTCCAACTGTTGTTCAGAATGATTTTAATGTTTTATCTGCTTGGTTGGAAAAGCAACATGATGCAAATACTTCTAAGGAAGGAGAGTAGAATATTGTTGCTGAAGATGGTTTCACGGTGGTTACGTCCAAATCTCAGAAGAAGTATAACCTGAGACTGAATAAAAAACCTAATTCTAGATATGCTTGATTATCGTTTATTTTGCATGGGTTTTGGTTTTTGTCCCCCCATGTTCTTGTTTTATTTTGTTTTCTTTTTTACTTTATTCATAAATTTATGGTGACTTGTCACCTTGCTTAAAAAAAAAAATGGTAATGCCCAAGGGGGGGTGTTACAGTTTATATCTTCTGTATTTCTTTTTGATAATGACAAATGGGAGATATACCATATATTGTGAAAAGCAATATGATCATGACTAAAAGATTACGCATACTGCTTATTGCTTAATTCTGACAAATGCTCTGATACATTAATGCTCTGATACATTGAGAAACACTGAATTTGAGTCTCTATGGAAATGAAAATGACTTTCTATTATAATGATATGATAACACTTGATCTTTTGAAAGATATCTATGAGACAGGGGGAGAATCAAATAGAATCAAGACCCATACTTAATGAAATGTTGCACTCTGATATATAAAATTAAAGGTTAAGTATGGTAAGGTTTGTCATAATAAAAGGGGCAGTTTGTAAGACTAAGCCCTTTTGAGGTTTTGATCTATGACAAACAATATGAATTTTATGAGTTTTTCAATTTGATTATACACTAATAAAGTGTTCAAGTGTTTGCAAGTTTACTCGTAAAGGAGAAATCCAAAGGATCAAAGAATGAAATGACAAAGTTTAAAGACGATCATGAGATTCGAAGATCCAAAGGATAACATGGAACAAAGCATGAAGACCAAGTTGATTGAAGACCTTAAATTCTTAGATGCTATTGTAAGAATAGCATACTTAATCTCTTAGTGAAGCTCTTGGGAAACAAAAGAAAAACTAAATTTTCAAATGAATAATTAAATGAGTTTTTCAAGAAAATGGATTTTCAAAATATGTTAATTGAAAAAGGAAATTAAGTGAAGTTATACATTTTGGAACCAAAGTGATTATGGTTAAATAATCTCTTAAGTTTTGATGTTAACAAAAAGATTAAATTTGTATGGCAAAGTTAAGTTATGAACTAACTTGTTTATTCTAGTGTATAGGACTGTTTTAAATATCGCTAGACGAGGGAACTAGTCTAAAGTTCTTTTGAAAAAGTCCAAAAGCATCGCGAAACCAAACTATGTCCGCTAGACGAGCTTTTAATCTCATCTAGTAAAGAACAAGGCTAAAACTGAATCGGTAGACGAGTCGTTAAAAGCAACTAAGTGTAAGAAGTGCTAGATGGGTCTCTAAGTCTATCAGGAAAAATAACAAGTCCAAAGGCTTGTAGTCCACCCGAGAAAAGGTTAGACGATCTTCTAAGTTCTACCCGATAGAAGGTAGACGAGTTGTTATGTAGACTACCCGATAACAGCAAAGTTAAGTTACACTAGTCTCCCTGGTAGAACTACTAGACGAGATATCAGTAGAACTACCTTGTTGCTCTAAGTTCAATGCTGTGAAAATGCATGCCAAAAGGCGTGCCTCTTGTGAACCCGTCTAGTTAGCGAATTTATTTCACATGATTGTTTATTTAATTCTAATGTTTCCATGTCTTTACCTATGTTGTTTCATATGTTTACACTTTGTTTCCTTGTAAGAGAAATATAGTACCATCAGATACACAAATACTTTGTACTCTGACACAAGCTGCTATAAAGTTGACTCAGTACAAAGAAAGAAAGACAAAAGGCAACTTTTGGGTACAATAGAGAAGTGACAGTACCACTTTCAACATTTCTTATAACCAAGAGTGCTTTTCTAAAAATCACATATCAAGTTATCAGACTCAACGGATCGTAGCATTTAATGCTATCTCTAAACGAATATTTCTTAAAGACCGTTGAAGATACAAGAGCTCAAGCTGAACGCCTTTTATAAATACTGGACGACCCTAGTGAAGAAGGTGTCCAAAAAACTACCACATGCTCTAATATTTGAAAGTGCCAAAACTCTGTAAAATCTTATCTCGATTACTTTGTAATCCTTGATCTTAATCTCTTAATCTTTCATACCCTCGCATATAGTGAGTTATTAGATCAACCTTTCTATCTCATAAGTTAGAGAGAGCCTAAAGAGGCTTGACTGGAAAAGAATACTTGAGTGCCTGGAGAGGTGTTGAATACTTGTGAGATTATAAGCCTGAAGAGGCAAGTTAAAGAATACTTGTAAGCTATTGGATTAAAGTGAAGAAAACCTTCAACTAGAAGGGACTGGACGCAGCTCTTGGTTGGAAGAGAGTAAACCAGGATAAAATCTCTTGTGTGAATCTTCTATCCCTATCTCTTTACAGCTTTTGTTTATACTAACTATGGAGATTTGATTTTGAGTTTGTTAACTCATTGTAAAAGGTTTTTATTGTACGTTTATTTTTAGTTTGCTTGCAAAAGAGTTTCTAGAAGGATTTTGAAAAATCTGGTAAGAAACACAATTCAACCCCCCCTTCTTGTATTTCCCTATATAGTTGTTATCAGAGCTCATCCTCGAAAGGGTTGATCATCTAATAATGCTGAGGGAGTACGATCCAGCAAGCATGGATACAGAAGGACAAGCAATCATCAGACCTCCTCTCTTTGATGGTAATGATTATGACTACTGGAAAAAGAGAATGATGCCTTTTCTTGATGCATGGAATGTGGATATCTGGGAGCTGATTGGAACTGACTATACTGAGCCAAGAGGTGACAATGGAGCTGATATTCCTAGAACTCAATGGACAGCTGAACGAAAAACTCAACATCGACTCAATCTCAAAGCCAAGCACTACTTGATGTTTGCTATCACCAGATCTAAGCATGATAAAGTCTATAGCTGCAACACGGCTAAGGAAATATGGGATACTCTAGCCCTAGCCCATGAAAAGTCATCCCAAAAAAAGGAGTCAAAGATAAGCATGCTGGTTCACCAGTATGAACTGTTCAAGATGGCTGAACTTGAAACCATAGATCAAGTTTGGAAGAATCCAAACTATCATAAATAGGTCGAGATCTCTTGGAAAAACCTATAAGAATAGAGATCATGTTAGAAAATCCTGAGGAGTCTACACAAGCAGTGGAGACCTAAGGTCACTGCTATTAAGGAAGCAAAGAACCTCAACACTCTTACTCTAGAAGAGCTTATTGGATCTCTCAAAGTCCATGAACTTGAGATTAATGAAGAAGAGAGTACCAGAAAAGGGAAGTCCATTTCGCTAAAGGCCAAAAAGGCCAGTTCATCAAAAGTCCTAAAGGCTGAGGAATCCTCAGATGAAGCAGGCCCTTCTGACAGTGATGAAGGATCTGATGAGGATGAACTGTCTTTCATCTCCGGAAAGAACCAACACATGTGGAGAAAGAAAGGTGGCTTTAGAAAGAAACAATTCAACAAAAAGTTCACCAAGGATAAATCAGACTCCAAAGTTAAAGGTCCACCCTTGTGCTTTGAGTGCAAAAAGCCTGGTCATTTCAAAGCTGACTACCCAGAGCTGAAGGACAAAAAGAAATTCTTCAAGAAGAAGAAAGGTCTGATGGCAACATGGGAGGATCTGGATCTGTCATCTTATGATGTGGAAGAAGAAGCTGAGGAAGAGGCAAATATCTATCTTATGGCCAGTACTTCTTCTGGCAGTGACTATGGAGATGCTGAGGTAACAAATTCTTACTCTTCTACTCTTCAAGAAGCATTTGATGAGTTGTTAAGTAACTCGTTCATCCTGTCTCATGAATATAAAAACCTTAGAAAGAAATTTTCTAAGTTAACTAAAGAGTATGATAGAGTCTGCATTGAAAGGCAAGCTCTTGTTGATGAAAACAAGAAGCTGAGGTCAGAGAATGTTGTGACACCTTCTACTCCGCATGTATTTATAAAGCAATAACATAGAAGAAATAAGATAAAAACATGCATATAATTTATTATAAAATGAAAAACCATAGGTAGAAAGTACCACATTGTAACAAAACATTAACAATAAGGAAATAAAAACATAACATGAAAAACATAACCTAACCCTGATGTCACATTACAGAACTGGTATAACCAAAATCCGGAAACATAACGGATAAACAACTAAAAATGGAAATCCTAAACTACGAGTAGCGGCTCCTCAGAGTCACTCCTCAACAGGCTGCTCACCATCCTCTGCATAACAAAAGGGCACATGCAAAGCAAACAACAAAAGACGGGGAGTAAGAAACATGTATATAAACATAACGGCATGGAAGCAGTTAGCAAGATGAGCATACATCATAACAACAACATGTTATCAACATATGCAACACATTTAAATAATCTATAACAGTTCAATCAATGTATGCTATGCGGTACAACACTACTCCACTACTCCATTATGCATGTGGATCCAATCTACCTTAAGAAGTCAACTTCGGAGTTACATATTCACATTGGTCATTAAGCACCAACGCCGGCAGTTCACCAAACAATGGGTGAACCCCTTAGATAGCCGACACACCTTACTCTTGGATTCGCCACCACAGGTGTACATGATTCACCTAACTCTCGGATGAATCAACGCAGATGGCCAAATCGCCTTACTCTCAGACGACCTCCCCTATGTTGAGCATCCCCTACTAACATTTCCAATACATGAATGAGTGAGGAACAATCAACACACAATCAACAATCACCACCTCCGCTTGGGCCACTAAGCTACCTAAGTTTTATCACCATCAACACCTCGACCACTTGGCATCGAGGCCCCCTTGGCCACTAGGCACCAAGGTTCAACATTAATAACACCTTGACCATTAAGCATCAAGGCCCCTTTGGCCAATAAGCACTAAGGTACAACGTGTGGTAAACATCGTTACCGACTTAACCATCTTTAACGTTCGTATTAATTATATTTGTTTAAGTCCTCATTAAGTTATCCATCTTGTCATTACATCGTTTAATGTCTTATTTCATTATTGGGAACAATTGGGGTAAATCACCCATGTTCTGTTTCAACGTTCTGTTATGTATAAGGGAGCACGGTCGTGCTGACTGTTGAGCACGGCCATGCTTAATGGAGCATCAGTTTCATTACTCTTAATTAATATCCATGTCTTGTACTTATTGGGGAATTAATCCTTTAATTCCAGCTTCATTATTTATGTCCCTAAAACACTCATGAATCAATCATAGGGTCTTCACTAAACCTTTGAGAACTAACCTTGCCTCTCATTACTATCGTTCAAGTCTTATGAACACTTGGGGGAAAATATCCCTTAATTCTTAAACATCATTATTAACATCCTTTGATGTCTTATTAACATCATCGTTCATCGTCTTACAACATCAACCAAACAACCAAGTCAAACATCCATGACAATATCATCATCATAAAACATCCATTCATGGCATCATCAATCCAAACATATTCATGGCATAAAACATCATTATAAATTATAATAACAATATGCATGCCAATCATCAATATCATAAACAAGAATATAGCAAGACAACAATTAAACAGATAGCAAGCAAATAGGGTTATGGGTTAACCCTTCATCTTACGCTACCCCCAATGCCTACATGTTCATACTATCCCTTCTCCCCATACCTGGTATGAAGATCTAAGCCTCTTGACAAACGTAAGCTTATCTACTCTCGTTCCCTCGAGCGGCTCGATGAGTTCCTCAAGTGTTAATGGCACTAGCACGTGTGACTTCTCTCCCAAACGGACTCAAGAACACCAAGAACTTCAAGGTAAGGGAAAGGAAAGAGGTTTCTATCACACTAGGATTGCCCAAAGTGCCAAATTGAGGGTTTGGCTCGCAACCCTCACGGAACTCTTCTATTTATAAACTCTCATACCTGAGCACGGTCGTACTCCCACTAAGCACGGTCGTGCTTAACATGAGCACAGGGTCGTGCTCATTTAAGCACGGGCTCGCAACCTCAGCGTTACAAAGCCTCATTTTCCGACATGGCCGTGCTCCCCCAGAGCACGGCCTTGCTTGTGGTTCAGGCAGCCACAAGACACACGCCTAAGCACGGTCGTGTTGATACATGAGCACGGCCGTGCTCATGCATCAGAAAGGAATTTCCTGCTTTCAAATCCCACTTAGCCCTTTATAACATATACAAAACATATAACATCATTTAAAGACTTATACTTAAAACGAGGTGTTACAAATGTCAGTCTAACTGACAAACTCAAAGTTGAGCCCGATGTCCCATGTGAAGTTGCAAAAATGAAACAAGATATGACATATCTCACAGACAGCCTGTCTAGATTTGTTAGGGCTCTGAAAAGTTGAACTTGATACTGAGGTATTCAAGATCACCTCATGACAAGTCTAGTTTAGGCTATGGCAAAGAGAAGCAGGAAGCATCTCACAAAGTATCAAAACCACATGCACAATACAGAGTTTCAAAAAATCATGCACAGTATAATAAAACAAAATCTAGCTCGTCCAATACATATTGTAAAATATGTGGTAAAAGTGGACATGTTACATCTAACTGCATACATAATAAACATGTTAAGCATGCTCGTCCAATGACTACTAACAAGAAAGGACCCAAGTCAATCTGGGTACCTAAGAACATGATCATTCTTGTTGCAGATTTGCTTTACAACAGGAAAGAAACGCGCATCTTGGTACTTGGATAGTGGATGCTCACGTCACATGACGAGAGAAAAGTGTATGTTCCAAGACCTTAGACACAAAGATGGTGGCTGGGTTACCTTTGGAGGTAATCAGAAAGGAAAAATCATAGGAGTAGGTAAAATTGGTAAATATCATTTTCCCTCTATTGATAATGTTCTGTTAGTTGAAGAATTAAAACACAACTTGCTAAGCATAAGTCAATTGTTCGATAGTGGGTATGCTGTTTCCTTTGACAAAGATATGTGTAGTGTCAAGAAAACTGATGGATCTAACTTGTTCACTGCTAAGAGGCAAAATAATCTTGATAAGATTGACTTGGAAGACCTCACAAATCAGAGTGTCTCATATCTAGTGTCCATTAAAGATGAGTGATGGATTTGGCACAAAAGGCTAGGTCATGCAAGCTTGAGGTTAATCTCAAAGCTGAATAAGCATAACATCGTGAGAGGACTACCAAACCTTAAGTACAAATCTGATGCACTTTGTGATGCATGTCAAATGGGAAAACAAGTTAAAGGTTCTTTAGAATCTAATAACATATTAGTACCTCAAGACCACTAGAGCTGCCACACCTTGATCTCTTTGGTCCAACAAGGACTGCTTCTGTCAGTGGTAAGAAATATGGTCTAGTCATAGTAGACGACTACACTAGATGGACATAGGTTATGTTCCTAGCTCACAAGGATGAGTCTTTCAAAGTCTTTTCTATATACTGCAAACGTGTACAGAATGAAAAGGGCTTGTGTATCACTTCAATCAGAAGTGACCATGGGGAGTGTTTGAAAATGAGCTATTTGAAAGGTTCTGTGAAAAAAGTGGTATTCTTCATAACTTCTCAATACCTAGAACACCACAGCAAAATGGTGTGGTAGAGAGAAAGAACATATGTATTCAAGAGATGGCTAGAACAATGCCCACTGACAACTCTGTCCCCAGACACTTCTGGGCTGAAGCTGTTAAGACTGCCTGCTATATTCAGAACAGAATATACATTAGACCATTTCTAAATAAGACTCCTTATGAATTGTGGAAAGGATGAAAACCCAACATATCTTATTTTCATCCTTTTGGTTGTAAATGCTTTATATTAAATACTAAAGATCAACTTGGTAAGTTTGATGCTAAAGTAGATAATGGAATATTGTTAGGGTATTTTGAGTCGTCCAAAGGGTTTAGAGTCTATAATTCTAGAACTCTAATTGTAGAAGAAAGTATACATGTTAGATTTGATGACAAACAACCTGATAAGAAATTATCATAGCTAGATGAAGCTTTTTTGAATCTCAAAGATTCAGGTAGTCAAGTAAACTTCAAGACAGATGAACTAGTAGACGACCATCAGAATGGTTCAGGAGCTTCAACTTCTCAACAAACTGATGCTCAAAGATCATGGCACTTCAAGAATTACCATCCTCAAGAGCAAATCATTGGAAGTCCTAGTAATAAGATAAGGACAAGATCAACCTTCAGAGAGCAAGCTAATTCTGCTTTTGTCTCTGAGTTGGAACCAAAGATAGTAGACGAGGATCTACTAGACGAGGGATGGCTTCTGGCCATGCAAGAAAAGCTGAATCAATTTTAAAGAAGTGAAGTCTAGACTCTTGTACCACTTCCAAAGGATAAATCAGTCATAGGAACCAAATGGGTCTACATAAATGAGCTTGATGAAAATGATAAGGTGGTAAGAAACAAAGCAAGATTAGTTGCTCAAGGCTATTATCAAGAAGAAGGTATTGACTACACTGAAACCTTTGCTCCAGTAGCTAGACTAGAAGTGACACGCATCTTATTATCATTTGTTGCACATCAAAATATCATGCTTTATCAAATGGATGTAAAAAGTGCATTCTTAAATGGTTTCATTAATGAAGAAGTGTATGTCATGCAACCTCCGGATTTTGAAAATCAAACCCATCCTGAACATGTATATAAGCTAAAGAAAGCTTTATACGGTCTTAAGCAAGCTCCCAGAGCTTGATATGAAAGTCTAAGTTCTTTTCTAATGGACAATGGATTTAGTAGAGGAAAGGTTGATACAACCCTGTTTAGAAAATCCAACAAGTCTAGCTTTATAATTGTGCAAATTTATGTTGATGACATAATCTTTGGAGCTACTAATGAATCTCTGTGCAATGAATTTTCTAAGCTAATGCGGAAAAAAAAAATGGAAATGAGCATGATGGGAGAACTCAAGTTCTTCCTTGGACTTCAAATGAAACAAACAGTGGACAAGGTGTACATCCATCAAACCAAGTATACAAAGGAACTCTTAAAGAAGTTCAAGATGGATGATTGCAAACTAATGAATACACCAATGCATCCCACGTCCACACCGAACAAAGATGATAAAGATAAAAAGGTAGACCAAAAGGTATATAGAGGTATGATAGGATATCTTCTATATCGTACTGCGTCTAGACCTGATATCATGTTCAGTGTATGCTTATGTGCTCGTTTTCAATCTGATCATAGAGAATCTCACTTATCAGCAGTTAAAAGAATTTTTAGATACTTGAAAGATACTACTAATCTGGGTTTGTGCTTTACGAAAAATGATGATTACAGATTAGTTGGTTTTTGTGATGCTGACTATGCTGGAGACCGCATAGAAAGGAAAAACACCAGTAGAGGATGTCACTTCATTGGAGCCAATCTAGTCTCATGGTCAAGCAAGAGACAAAATACCATTGCCTTATCAACTGCTGAAGCTGAGTATATATCTGCTGCAAGCTGTTGCTCATAACTTCTATGGATCAAACATCAATTGGTGGACTATAATGTGTTTCTAAGTAGTATTCCACTTATTAGGGATTATGTGCAAAAAGGTGTGTTTGATATTTAATTTGTAGATACTGACCATCAATGAGCAAATATCTTTACTAAACCTCTAGCCGAGGACATATTCATGTTTATTAGAAAGCATCTTAACATGATATGTGTTGATTAATATGTCGTCCTGTAAAGGTCAACCAATGTGTGTTAAGTGCTCGTCCATTGCATAAATAGTCCAATGCTTGTATGCTTTTACTATCTGTCTCGTCTATGCATATCCGTTATTATTTGCATTTACTATGTCTCAAGACATATTTATTTCACTTTCTCTCTGCTGAGTCAGTTAAATCCATCATTTGTAAAAATTGCTTTTTACGGTTTCAAGAAACCTGTGCCGTGTAAGCATTAAATGCACATCCTATCACCACTACCCCTATTTTCTTTTTATTAAAAAATTATTTTCAAAGAAAAACCCTTTCACATTCGAAACCTTTTTAAGTTTCCCTCTCTCTTGAAATCCTTTCAACTGCTCTGAAACTCAAACCCCTCCCTTTGCGAAAGAACTCTTTGTCTCTCTTACCTTCAAACCTTCAACAATGGCTTCATCTTCTACAAATGCTTCCTTTGATGTGAACACACTAGAACTAGGTATAAAGCACTACTTCGATTTCAACATCCTTAAGGAATACAACGTAGATGTGAGTAAGCATATCGAACCTACAGTGACTGCTACCGAGGTGGAGCTTATGTCATGAGCACCCAAGTGTTAGTATCTGAAGCAACAATAGCAACCGCTATCAACCATCCCTAAACCGGGTTAACCCTAACTGACGATTGGGAACAAGAAATAGGTGGTGAGGAAGTCATGCGAGCTCTGCTCATGCGACCAGAGAATGTTACTGCTGACTAGAAATCAGTTCATATGAAGGATCATCCCAGGATTCTTCAGCAAATCCTCAACAAGGCTATCCTTCACAAGACTGGGTCGAAGGATAACATCTCCTCTATTCACAAGTTTTGTCTTTTCAATCTCATGACTGAGACTGCAGTTAATCTACCCAATCTTCTCTTCACAAGGTTAAGAAACTATGTGACTCACAAGGACAAAAGCACTGCCATACCCTACTGTTATCTTCTCTCCAAGGTTCTCAAGTCTCATCAGATTTATGCCATGCTGGAAGTTGGAACTCCAGAGGAGCAAGCCACTTATCTGAAGACTAGTGGCATGACCCCTACTGTTTTTGGGAGAATGAATTTGATTATGATGAAACTCGATCTAGTGATGCAAGTGAATTTGGCTAAGAAGGAAGAGTTGAAGAAAGTGAAGGAAAAGCAAATGGAGCTTAATCAAGCTGAAAGTCAAGCCATGTAGAAGAAACCGACTAGACGACCTGCTCAGACTACTCGTCCATCTGGGACAAGGAAGCCTTCTGCTGGGATTGTTATCAGGGAACCAAGGGCAGATGAACCCCAGGCTCTCAGAAGAAGAAAGGGCAAGAAAAATCATTTTCTCTCAAAGTGAGGATGATGAGGATGACCAGCCCATTGGACTTGCTTTGAAGAAGCAGAAGCAAGTTGCTACCCCTGTTGTTGTTGCTGAGGTAGCTCCACCAACTCATTCAGTGATTAAGAATGTTGTTGCTACTGTTGTCAATAGTGTTAGAGTTCCTGTCAACACCATATCACCATCACAACCACTCACCTAAACTCACTCACCACAAACAAGCCAAAACACCCTATCCATACAAGAACAACCATAATACTTACCCCAACACATCTCTGAACTCTCACCAATTTACATTTCTCCACCTCAACCACAATTTCCATCCATCATTCCTACTGATGATTCCTGGTTTAATCAACCAGATATTGGTGTCATTCTTGGTGCACATTTTCCCAAACTACCCAAAGTCCAATTTTCATATACTGACCCCACTACCTTTTATGATGGCCAGCTGAGGATTGGGCCAAGGTCAAAAGAAACTGGAGAATCCTTTATCACACATTCCCAACTACTCCAGAACCAAGACCTTTCTACCCTCTACCTGAATATGAATATGAACCAGAACCAGTCCAATACTCCTGGTATTCTCCCATTTCGTATGAAGGAGATGGTCCCCTTCCCTCTACCATCTTCACTGTCAATGGTCCTCTTCTAACTAATCTACCACAACAAAAATTCCCACCTAAGAAATTTATCCCAACCTCATCAAAATGGACCCCTTTACCCCCACACTGATGGTGTTGATAGGGATATTATCCCTATTTGTAGTATTGTCCCTGGCAAGAATGACCACCAAGACTTGCAGTGCAGAAGGTCCAGGACTTACAATTACAAGAGATTCATTTTGACCAGAGAAGTTAAATGGAAACAATTTGTCCATGCAAGAGAGTATGACACTCTATCTGATGTGGTTGTTTGGACATCTAACGACTGAATTCTCAATGCCAACGTTCTTCAGAGCTGATAATTTTGTACCTCCTGCCTAGTTATATCACAGTCACAAAACCAAAGTTGGCATGGTCCCTCCTAAGATTCCTAAGATATGTCCAAGACTGCCAATGCTAGATCTTAATAAGGACAAGGATGGTAAATTCAGACCAGTCAAAGTATCCCTTCCTCTACCCGAAAAATGTATGTTGGAAGTTAGTTAGTAAGAGAGGATTGATAATGATATCCTGGCAATCTACCTGGCTGGAGAAGAAGAAAAGAACTTTGACAATGAAACAAGAGGCTACTGGGAGAGCCATATGAAACTATGCTCCAAGCAAGCTTCCTCTTCTGGTCTTTCTGCTGAAGAAAAAGAATACACCCCTGTTCTAAGAGGAGAGTATGGCTTCTCTGATATCAGGTTCTTCATTCACAATGACACCCTTGGCATCCCTCTTAGGAGCTCATACATTTATGAGGATGAAGTTCATTGGGGGGAACCTGTACTAGAACCTGAGCCAGAGCCATCTATTCATGAAGCTGAAGCTCAATCTGAGGAGATTGAAGAAATTATTGTTGAAGGCCCTGAGCAAGCAGAACATCAAGGAGAACACACGGTAGAATCTGCAGATATAGAACAAAAGGTTGAGAAACAAGCGTCACAGCCTGTTCATCTTTCAGTTATACATCCAGAGGCACCGCAACAATCTCTTGCTCTGAGTACAAGGCCAGAACAAGGTCATTTGGATGCCATTGCTGAGAGCTCTAGGACTACCATTCCTCCAGAGCTTGAAGAAATCATTGTCATGAAGATTGAAGAACAAGTAGAGCAAAGTGTTCAAAGAGTTATTCAGCCGACCAATGCAGTTCTCCAGCAGATGTTTCAAATGCTCTCCAACTTGGGTTTCCAGCAAAATCAAGGCCCTCTTGCCCCACCTCCACCTCCTCCTCCATCTTCTTAAACCCTTCTCTTTTTAACTCTTTGTTTTTCTTTTCTATATTGACAATGATGGTTCACTCTTTTTACCTTTTTGTTTGATGACAAAAAAAAAAGGGAGAAAATAGAGAGATATAAATTTGAAAAGTTTTGAAAAATATGGTTCTTAACTTAGTATTTAACTGATCTGATGCATGCTTCTCTGATTCATGCCTTTCTGTGTTTATACATTTATGCTCTGATACCTGTTTATATGCTTAAGTCTATATGATCTGATACATGACATATCAGCTCTTTGCATATCTAAATGTTTAATATTAGACTTGTTATTTGGTTGAATGCTTTGTCTCTGTTAGACTTTGTTCAATCAAATTTAATAAGTTTTTGTCATCATCAAAAAGGGGGGGATTGTTGGAACCAAAGTGGTTATGGTTAAATAATCTCTTAAGTTTTGATGTTAACAAAAAGATTAAATTTGTATGGCAAAGTTAAGTTATGAACTAACTTGTCTATTCTAGTGTGCAGGACTGTTTTAAATATCGCTAGATGAGGGAACTAAAAGTCAAAAAGCATCGCGAGACCAAATTATGTTCGCTGGACGAGCTTTTAATCTCATCTAGTAAAGAACTAGTCTAAAACTGAATCGCTAGACGAGTCGTTAAAAGTAACTAAGTGTAAGAAGTTCTAGACGAGTCTCTAAGTCTATCAAGAAAAATAACAAGTCCAAAGACTTGTAGTCCACCCGAGAAAAGGTTAGACGATTTTATAAGTGGACAACCCGATAGAAGATAGACAAGCAGTTATGTAGACTACCAGATAAAAGGAAAGTTAAGTTACACTGGTCTACCCGGTAGAACTACTAAACGAGATATCAATAGAACTACCTTGTTGCTCTAAGCTCAATGCTGAAAATGCATGTCCAAAGGCGTACCTCTTGTGAACCCGTCTAGTCAGTGAATTTATTTCACATGATTGTTTAATTAATTCGAATGTTTTCATGTCTTTACCTATGTTGTTTCATATGTTTACACTTTGTTTCTTGGTAAGAGAAACATAGTACCACCGATTACACAATTACTTTGTATTCTGACAATAAGGTTGATTCAGTACAAAGAAAGAAAGATAAAAGGCAACTTTCGTGTACAGCAGAGAAGTGACTGTACCACTTTCAAAATTTCTGATAACCAATAATGCTTTTCTGAAGATCACATATCAAGTTATCAGACTCAACGGATCGTAGCATTTAATGATATCTTTAAACGGACATTTCTTAAAGACCGTTGAAGATACAAGAGCTCAAGTTGAACGCCTTCTATAAATACTGGACGACCCCAGTGAAGAAGGTGACCAAAAAACTACCACATGCTCTAATATCTGAAAGTGCCAAAACTCTGTAAAATCTTCTCTCGATTACTTTGTAATCCTTGATCTTAATCTTTCATACCCTCACACATAGTGAGTTATTAGATCAACCTTTCTATCTCTTAAGTTAGAGAGAGCCTGAAGAGGCTTGACTGAAAAAGAATACTTGAGTGCCTAGAGAAGTGTCGAATACTTGTGAGATTGTAAGCCTGAAGATGCAAGTTAACGAATACTTGTAAGCTATTGGATTATAGTGGAGAAAACCTTCAAGTAGAATGGACTTGACATAGCTCTTGGTTAGAAGAGAGTGAACCAGGATAAAATCTCTTGTGTGAATCTTCTATCTCTATCTCTTTACAACTTTCGTTTATACTAACTATGGGGATTTGATTTTGAGTTTGTTAACTCATTGTAAAAGGTTTTTATTGTATGTTTATTTCTTAGTTTCCTTGCAAAAGAGCAAAAGGATTTTGAAAAATCTGTTAAGAAATACAATTCAACCCCCCTTCTTGTGTTTCCCTGTGTCAACTTCAATACACATGTGTGTTACACATGTGTATATTCAGTTAAATTGCTAAGTACAAATGAGAATTCTGCAGTTCACCCATGTACGCAAGTTGTACACATGTGTATTAAAGTTGTTTCTTGAGAAAACTGAAGTATACATCGATGTACAGAATCATACACTTGTGTTAGCTTAAATCAGAAGCTTCAGGATTTGAGTTTGTGAACTCAATCAATGTACACAACATGTGTATGAAGTTCTAGGTTGATGTTCTTATATACACCGATGTACAAAGAACATAATCTGTGTATACATGTAAAATAGTTCAAAAAAAGTTCAATACACAGATGTACTACACAAATTATGTCGCGTCAGTTTTTTACAAACTGATTCTGTTTCACTTCTAACTGATTCTATATCATGTCCAACGGATCTATTTCTTCAAATAACTATAAAAGGACAATGGAAACACTTTTCAACAACTATTCATTCAGAAATTACACTCACGAATTCTAGAGTTTCCTATTGAGCTTCATCTTTGAGAGAAGAGTGTGATATTTCCTAAGTGCTTCAATTTGTAATATCTGACTTCTAGAATTCTATTCTTTTTATTCAAGTTTCGATTTGTTGATAAGAGAGATGGTATCTCTATGTTGTATTACAAGGATAGAAGGGATCACTGGGTTGCAAAGCAAGTATGCAAGTGCTGAAAAGTTTTAAATACTCAATTAACCCCCCTCTTGAGTGTGTAGCCACAACCAACAGAATGATATATATATATATATAGACACACACACACACAGAGACACATGCAACACAATCAACAAGGGAAGTTATTTCACTTACCTCACTAAAGCAATTCAAACTGGGAAAACCACGAAGAACTAAAAAATATAGGATAAATGACAAACACCTATATAAAAAAAAATTATGACTTGAGAGATTAGGAGCACAAGCATTCAACAATTAACAAATGTATAAGTGATACATAACATGTACGAATCAAGAAAGCCATGACAAGGCACAAGGCAATCAACGTTGAATTATTTACTACAAGTAACCAAAAAGATCCAACTTTTCTTCCATATTTCTACGATGGCCCAGTTCCTTATTTTAATCAAATCACAAAAATAACATCACTTGACTCTACTTCCATGATTCCCATGAAACATAACAAAAAATTAAAATGAATAAAATTGCAGCATATCCATAGCTTTTAACTTATAATAACAAAATCAATGATTCTAAATATATCCCAGAACAAAAATTTGGAATTCACTAACATAGCACAAAAAGAGGCAGGGCCATTTTGCTATCACACAAAGAATCTATCTTGGGCTCAAATGAAAATGCAGACATGTACTCTATGACTTTGCCACTTATGCAACATTTTGGCAATTCTTCTTCCTAATAGCCAAAGCTTGAGTTGTAAACTTTAAACAATAGATTTGGAAGTTCACCAATGACTAATAAAATCTTATAGGAGAATTGGAAGTTCCAATTCCATTTTATCAAATACAATAAATAACCACCATCCCACAACATTACAAGCACCACACCCTCTAAAGAAAAGAAAATAGACAGAAGTGAACATGGATAAAGTTGCGACATTCTAAATTTTAACCCTAAACATAATATGAACCACAAAGCACAAGACATGCAACCACCGAGCTATGTTAATTTGTGAACATAAAAAATTTGTGAACATGTAACCACAGACCAAACATTAAGTTGAATAAAAAATACATAATCAAGAATGCCAAGCAGCAGGGAACTGAACTCACCTTCAATAAGGAATTGCCAAGCAACAATAAATGGAAACCTTGAAGTTGAAAATAAATGGCAGAGGAAGCTAAAAATGGAGAAAAAAAAGTTTGAGAGATGGTAGAGACACGAGTCAGAGAGAAAGCAAACAAGAGAGAAAGGGATTCATAAATCTTACCCAAAAACACAAAACTCAGAGATTGGTCACAATGGTGTTCTGCTTAAGAACTCAAAGAAGGGGGAGGGGTTTCGTATACACCCTCTACCCCGCATGTATTTATAAAGCAAGAACATAGAAGAAAATAATTTAAAGTTAAAAACATACATGCATATTATTTCATAATAATAATAAAAACCAAGTAAAAGGTACCACATTATCCAAAAGGTTCTCAACGCGGAAAAATAAAACAAGTTTAAAAAGAAAAACATAACAATAAAGTAATCTCAACCCCGATGTCATAATACAGAGCTGGTATAACCAATCCGAAGATTACAATAGAAAAACAAAATAAAACTGGAAACAAATCCTAAACTAAGAGTAGCGGCTCCTCAGAGTCACTCCTCAATTGGCTGCTCACCGTCCTCTGCATAAAAGATACATGCCAAACAAGAAACAAAAGAACGGGGAGTAAGAACCATATATATAAACATAACGGCAACAAGATAGTTGGCAAGATGATCATACAACAAGACAACATAACATACATTATCATACCATACATCATAAAGCACATCACATATATCAATTATATAATGCGATGTGACTCACTACTCCAAATGCATGTGGATCTATCTATACTGGGAATACGACTTTGGAGTTACATATCCACATTGGCCATCAAGCGCCAACGCCGGCAGTCTACCAAACCATGGGTGAACCCCTAGGATAGCCGATGCACCTTACTCACGGATGCACCCCCGCGGGTGTACACAGTTTCCTAACTCTAGGACGAATCACCGCGGACGGCCAGATCGCCTTACTCTCGGACGACCTCCCTAGTTACCGTATCTCCCCTAACAACTTCGTGCATGAATGCATGCATACAAACAAACAATCAATCATTTGATCACCACCTCCATCAACACCATTTGTTATGGTTTAACACCCTTGCCCAATGGGAACCAAGGTTTAACATTATCCTTAATCTTTAATCTTGATTTAACACTCTGGCCAATAAGCATCAGAGCTCAATACCTTGACCAATAAGCATCAAGGTCCCCTTGGCCAATAAGCATCAAGGTACAACATCATTTAACACTTTGGACAATAAGCACCAGAGCTCAACACCTTAACCAATCAGCATCAAGGCCCCCTTGGCCAATAAGCACCAAAGTACAACATCAACGTCTTAACGTTTGTTATTTAGTTTCTTCATTAAGTCTTCGTAAGATTAACTAGCTTGCCTTCATCCCAATTGATGTCATATTTCTTCATTGAAGATAATTTGGGGCGAAAATCCCCTTCTTTCTTTAGTTTCGGATCTGTTCTGTTGGCGGAAGCACTGGCGTGCTGGACTTCAAGTTCAGCACGGTCGTGCTGCCTGTTGAGCACGGCCGTGCTTATCAGCGCGGCCTTTTTGAATTTGAAATTGGAGCACGGGCATGCTCCCTTTTAAGCACGACCGTGCTTACTGGAGCATGGTCATATTATACCGCGCAGAAAGGGTTGGAAACCCTTTCCAAACTCCCTAGGACAATTCATTGATCAAACCTATTGGCTTTTACTAAACCTTCAAGCATTAAACTTGTTATTTTTAATTATCTCCATGTCTTATGATTTATTGGGAATTAAACCTTTAATTCATGTTTTGTTATTAATGTCCCTAAAACATTCATAATCAAGCCTAATGTAACATCCCTGGCTACTCTATGGATTGACGACTGTCCCCACAGACCAACACGGGTCTTTTCAGCGTGCTTTGTCCTCACTCACACACTTCCTGGGAAAACTTCCCAGGAGGTCACCCATCCCATAATTGCTCCAAGTTAAGCACGCTTAACTGTGGAGTTCTTAAGTGATGAGCTCCCGAAAAGAAGATGCATCTTGTTAGTATAGGTAGTACCAATCAATTCATATAAGCCTTCCTCAGCTGTATAGTCCCATACCTACACAGTCTCAGGATCCCTTTCATTCGGGTGTGTAATCGGTTCATTCATGTGTCCCTCCCTCCGCCTAGAAGCCTGCTAGGAGCCGCTCCTTGTCCATGCCTTCTTGCACCGGCGACCACTCCCCGCCCTCGTCGACACCTGGGTGTTACATGCCCACCAGCTTCCGCTTGGTTCGTCCCCGAACCACACCGTACTGGGAGAGGTGCCGCTCTGATACCATTTGTAACATCCCTGGCTACTCTATGGATTGACGACTGTCCCCACAGACCAACACGGGTCTTTTCAGCGTGCTTTGTCCTCACTCACACACTTCCTGGGAAAACTTCCCAGGAGGTCACCCATCCCATAATTGCTCCAAGTCAAGCACGCTTAACTGTGGAGTTCTTAAGTGATGAGCTCCCGAAAAGAAGATGCATCTTGTTAGTATAGGTAGTACCAATCAATTCATATAAGCCTTCCTCAGCTGTATAGTCCCATACCTACACAGTCTCAGGATCCCTTTCATTCGGGTGTGTAATCGGTTCATTCATGTGTCCCTCCACCTAGAAGCCTGCCAGGAGCTGCTCCTTGTCCATGCCTTCTTGCACCGGCGACCACTCCCCGCCCTCGTCGACACCCGGGTGTTACACCTAAGGTCTTAACTATACCAATAAGCATTAACCTTTCCTCTCATTACTAAGATTCAAGTCTTATGAACACTGGGAAATTATCCTTTCATCCTTATAACGTCATCATCATCATCATTCTTTAATGTCTTATCATCATTAACATTAGGATTAACCACAACAACAACCAACATTCATGTTTAGCATGGCAACATCATTCATCAACATTAACAATACAATAAACCAGGCATGCCAAAACATTGAAAACATATCATACATATAGCATACAATATCAATTAGGCAATTAGCATGCAACGGGGTCATGGGTTAGCCCTCATTTTATGCTACCCCAAGCCTCCATGTTCATATTAGCTCTTCTCCCCATACCTGGTATGAAAATTCCCAACAAAAACGATGCAAGAAAACTAAACGCGTTCCCTCGAGCAGCTTGACGAGTTCCCCAAACCTTGGTCAACACATAAGAACAACCAATTAATCCCAAATCCAAGGAAATAAGGAAAATAGATTAATAGAGGGACGTTAACATTACCTTAGATGACACTAGCGCGTGACTCCTCTCCCAAAAGGACGTAAGAACACTATGAATTTCAAAGGGTTCAAAGGAAGGGAAAGGGGAGATGTTTGTCACACTAGGATTGCCCAAAGTGCCAATTTAAGGGTTAACACTCGTAACCCTCGCTGACTCCTCTGTTTATATAACATCAGACCCGAGCACGGCCGTGCTCCCCACTAAGCACGGTCATGCTTAACTCGAGCACGGGGTCGTGCTCGTTTAAGCACGGTCAGGAAAAAACACCATCATACGAGCGCGTTTCCGACACAGCCGTGCTCCCATTAAGCACAGTCTTGCACGGGCGTGCTGATACATGATCACAGCTATGCTCATGCATCAGAAAGGGATTTTCAACTTAAAAATCCCACTTAGCCCCTTTCTATCATTTCTTAGGCATATTCCTAGAAACTACCCATCATACAAACATATATAGCAAACATATAAAGGCGTTTAAAGACTTATACGAAAAAACGGGGTGTTACATTTCGCACGGTGGGGAGAGTTGGAGGGAGAGAGGAAGAAGGGGGTGGGGGAGTGGGGTTTCGCAGGTGGGGATTGGTTACTGGCTACTGGTGTCGGTAGGGAGGGGAGGGGGCGTTCACACAGAGGAGCTCTCAGGAGAGGGAGTGAAATGTGAAAAGTGAAGGGGAAAAGAGGACTACGTGACCATTTAGGGATTTCAGATTTAGCGACTGAACATATCAGTCACTAAATCCGTCGTTAGGAATTTAAAAAATTGATTAGCGGCCGCATTTATGTCCATCACTAAAAATAGTTGTTAACCAGATGCAATTTCGGTCACCAAACGAAATAAATTTTTGAATTTTAAATTTCCCAATCTAGCGATTGAAAAAATAGCGATTGAAAAGTTCGGTCACAAACTCGGTCACTAAAGTTAAACAAGGGATCACATTTGAAATCAAACTATCTACATCGCTAACTCTATAGCTAATAACGACGAATGCATTTCGGTCTCTAAATCATTAATTTCTTGTAGTAAATGATTGCATCTCAGGATAATTTGTAGCTAGAAATTGGGAAGGCAGTCCTAGGGTACGATATCCACATAGCTTAGAGGCCTCTTGGTGAAAAGTGCTTTAAATTGTAAAGATTTCTCAAGCACCTATAAAGCTTGATCAATAGCCAAAAAACTTATATGTGATATGAGGACTGAATATAGATCACATTGGTTGTGATTAAATCAGGATAAATCTCTATTTTCAAGTTCTTCTCCCTGTCTCTCATTATTATTTAAATTTCCAATCTTATACGTATTGAGCAAGTAGCTTGATTAATTAAACTCTGCTTATTGCTCTAAATACACGAACACCCACATAGTTGCTGCAAGCAACAAAACTTTTTTGAATTTAAAATTAATTATTTAATTGAAAAAGATAATGAAGAGAGTAATTAAAGCTCATTTATTTTTTATTTTATTTTTTGATGAAAATTAAAGCTCATTTATTATTAATCATATATTAATTTTAATATTGTTTTTTCTGAGAAAATTGTGTAATAGTATATAATATTTATGAATTTTTAAGAAAATAAAAATTAAAAAAGATAAAATAAATGCATCATGCATAAATAACTTGAAATAAGATTCCCATAAATATAACATATCGCGATATAAAACTAAAATAGATAATTATAAACTTATAATTATTCATAATAATAACGCATCAAAACTAAGATAAATTAAGAATAAAATTTTTAATAAATAAATTTTCTTAAATTTAAATAATTAAAATCATACAATTAATTAAATAATTGTTTTAGCCTTAAAATATGGACGACTACAAATATCAAAATTTTATTTGAGTTGATTTTATTAGACAATCAAGCAATTACAAGTAGGGTGCCAAAATGGGCTGGACCCGACGGGCCAACCCGTTTAACCCGTATTTTTTGGTGGGACGGGTTAAGGTTTTTAGCCCACCAACCCGTTCTGACCCTTCCCGCTTAACCCGCCAAGAAAACGGGGTGGAGGCAGGGCGGGGCAGGTTGGCCCTTCGGGCCAATTTTATTTTTTGTTTCATTTTTTTATTTTTCCATATTAATTAAACAATTTTTAAAGTTTTATTTTTAATTTTTTTTATGTTAATTAAATAATTCTTTTGAAAGCCAGATGCCGTGTGTATCTAATATCATCATCATCTATATGCTTTTTTATTACTTAACAACGTGAGAGAATCATGTTTAAGATAAAAGAAAATTGACTTATGTTATTTGAACACCTGAATTTGGACACCCAAGTGATACCTAATTCATAATTGCATACTATACATATACTCTATCTTAAAATACTATACATCTCCATCTCATCCACACTCGTAACAATCTACGGTGTCTATACGGGTATCCAAATTCAGGTGTTCAAATAACATAACTCAAAAAAATTATAGTAAGGCTCATTGTTTGTTTTGATTTGTATATATATTTCTGAGTCTATCGTGTTCAGTGATACAGAGAGCTAGCAAGCATGGCCATAACTATAAGTTCTAATGCATGTTTTATTTTGCTTTTTTGCTACATAATATTTATTTTGACTTCAAAAGTAAATGAAGAGAAATCATTACTAATACTTTATTTTGTTATAGGTGAGAAATAAAAAATATTATTTAGGTGATTTTAATTTTTTATTTTTTTTATAATTTTCAAGGAATTTAATATTCAATTATGTTCTTTTATTTTATTTTTGACAGGTCAACCCGTCAACCCGCAATCAAACAGGGCGGGGTGTGATTTACAACCCACTTTCAACATTCAACCCGTCCCGCCTCGTCCCGTTTTATGGGGGTTGACGGCTGGGCTGGGCGGGTTGGCCCGTTTTGCCACCCCTAATTACAAGTCATTTTATGTGTAAATTTTAAAATAGTTATTATGAGAGTCATCACAATTAAATCCATTTGATTTTGATATGCAATTGTTGTTATCTGTATATGAAACTTTCTTGAAATAATGTATTCTTTTTTACAGGAAAAGAGCATACAACCCCCCTAAACTATAGTCCATTTTGCAAATAGGCACCCTCAACTATTGATTCTTCCCAATTGATCCTCAAACTTTAAGAATTAGTGATATTGGTCCTTCCATTAACTTAAAGTTAAACCACTAAAATCGAACCGTCCATTTTTTTTTAATCTCAACCATCGATTATTTTTTTTAACTTTTATTTTTATTTTCTTCTAATGTTTTAATTTTCGGAAAATACTTTAAAAAGAAAATAAAGAAAGAACAGTAAAAAGAAAACTGAGAAATAGCTCCAACTTTCTTTCTTTCTCGTGATTCTTCTAGGTTGGAGACTGAGATATGGTAATATTCTTTGGCTCTAAGGTCATGGTATGCATTTTTTTTTTTTCCTTTCTTGCACTCGGAGACAATTATGGTTTATATAAATATAAAAGCTTGACATTTCTCCTGCTATTGGATTTCTAAACGTTTTTTGCCATTGAAACATACCTGCACATTGGATATAGGTGGCTAGTATGGCGTACTAGGAACTCATTCAAAAGGTCAGGTCGCATAGTTTAGACTTTGTCTTCCATGGTTTACCAATTTAAAATATGCAACATCTTTTTCTGTTTAAAAAGCATTTATGAATATGGTTGATTTGTGACTACAATTATATTACAGCGAACAAAAATATATCTTGCAAATCCTTAAAGTCGCGATCTCTATTCAAATGGGGGAAGCGGGATTCATAGAGCACACACAATCATCATCATGATTGATAATAACACTGCTTTCAAATTAGTGAGTCGTCCAGAGGAAACGCCAGAAAGAAAGGTTGAGCTCTTTCTTTATTTTCTTTTTACCGTTTTTTACAAAAGGTAAAACATTAAAAGAAAATAAAAATAAAAACAAAAAATAATCAAGGGTTGAGATTAAAAAAAATGGAAGGTTAGATTTTAGTGATTTAACTTTAAGTTAATGGAAGGACCAATTTCACTAATTCTTAAAGTTTGAGGATCAATTAGAAAGAATCAACAGTTGATGGTGCCTATTTGCAAATGGACTATAATTTAGGGGGTTGTATGCTCTTTCCTGTTTTTTTTTTACTATTTTAATTGTCAGTTATCTTATTAATTAATTTTCATTTTAACAAAAAATTCAGTTTCTTTACTAAAATTGAATGTGAATTCTCAACGTGAATTTATGTAACCCTTTTTAACGAGCGAGTGTAATTGTAACATTACATTATGAATTCATCAAATAACCACTCAAATGAAACGTAATTTCATTAACAAATTTCCACATACATAGAGTGTGTTTGGGAAAGCTGGAAAAAAAAGATTATGCTGATAATCCGTTTTCAAATAATCGATTATTTTGATAATCGATTATAATCAGAATCAGTTTTTGTTTGGGTATGTTTGCTGAAAAGCTATTTTAAGATAATCTATTTCGTTTGGGTGATACAAAAATAATCACTTATACATAGTAAATTACGAAAAAGGGTATGAAGATATTTGTTTATAATATTTGTTTTTCTTTTAACATTAAATTTTTTTATATCATATCATCAAAATTTTACCTATCTATAAAAATTGAATAAAATTTCTAAATTTTGGGTCATTGATTTTTTTTGATTGATCAATTCAACTATTAATTTTTACTCTAAATTAAATTTTAAAAGCATATATTTGTCACTCATTATTTTTAAATCCAATGATTAATATTATTTTCATTTTTTTAAATTAATTTCAACCACAAAATTTACCTATTAAACAAAAAAAAAAAAAAACTACTTAGTTTCAACTGCACACTACAGCGCCTCCCTCCCTCTTCTTTCTTTTTCCAACAGTAACAAGGGCACAGTGGTACGCACGCATAAAATGCAACAGCGCCGCCCTCCCCTTTTCAGCGTTTTAAGGAAAACAGCTCCCCCATGAAGCTTATGGCAAAACAGTGTTTTTCCAAAAAAAAAAGCTTTTTATTGATTTCAGTTTTTTTTCCAACATCACAATTTTTTCCAAAACAGCTTAAATTAAAAAAACCAGCTGAAATGGGCACTAAAACCATGTTCCCAAACACACTCATAATTACATATATGATATAACTGTCCCCCAAGACGGTACCATCTCATAATCCTTCCGTTTTTATTTTCAGAATAGAAGAGGTTTCAAACAAATTAGAGAGAACTATAAATTCATCAATACTTCAACAAACTATAGATCCATACATATTAAGTGATCAAATTAAAGTTATTGTCATGGATGCCACAACTACTCACATAGCCTTGGTTTCAGTTCCTGTATATAGCCATCTACGCTCAGTTCTTGAGTTCTCCAAGCGACTTGTTCATCTCCACCAAGACATTCATGTCACATGCATCATTCCCACAATTGGTTCTTCTCCCTGCAACAACACCAAAGCCCTTGTCCAATCTCTCCCTCCATCCATACACCACATGTTCCTCTCACCACAAAATTTGGAAGACATACCACAGGACACTCACCCTGCCATCCTAGTTCAAGCCGCAATGTCTCGTTCTCTGCCTTCTATACATGATGCACTCAAGACACTACATTCTAGCTCAAACCTTGTTGCAGTTGTTTGTGATGGTTTAATAACTGAAGTGCTACCATTGGCTAAGAATCTCAACATCTCATCCTTCATATATTTCCCATCCACTGTGATGTTACTATCATTGTGCTTGTATTCTTCAGAACTAGACGAGACGGTTTCATCCGAGTACAGAGACCTATCAGAACCTATACGGATTCCTGGCTGCATACCAATCCATGGCAGAGATCTCCCTGAACCACTCCAAGATCGATCAAGTGAAGCATACAAGGCGTTTCTAGAAGGTAACAAAAGGTTCTTTTTAGCTGATGGGGTATTGGTTAACAGCTTCCTTGATATGGAAGCAGAGACCATAAGAGTGTTGCAATTGCAACAAGAAAGCTCAAAAATCCCTTCTGTTTATGCAATAGGACCCTTCATACAAAAAGGGTCATTTAATAATATAGGAAATAATAATGGAAGAAGTACTGAATGTCTAACAAGATGGTTGGATGAGCAGCAAGAGAATTCCATCTTGTATGTTTCATTTGGGAGTGGTGGGACACTTTGTCAAGATCAGATGAATGAGCTTGCATTGGGATTGGAACTGAGTGGTCAAAAGTTTTTATGGGCATTAAGATCACCTAGTAGATTTGGCTTTATTACTGACCTTGGTGCTGCACATCATGAGGATCCTTTACAATTTTTACCTAATGGGTTTTTGGAGAGAACTAAAGGTCAGGGCTTGGTACTTCCATATTGGGCACCCCAAATTCAAATCCTTGGTCATGGTGCAACTGGTGGGTTCGTATCCCATTGTGGTTGGAATTCCACGCTCGAAAGTGTTGTACATGGCATTCCAATGATTGCGTGGCCACTCTTTGCTGAGCAAAAGATGAATGCTTCTATGCTGACTAATGGTTTGAAAGTGGCACTCAGGCCTCAAGTTAATGAGAAGGGTATTGTAGAGAGGGAAGAGATAGCAGAGGTCATAAAGAATCTAATGGTTGGTGAAGAAGGTAAGGGAATTCGCCAAAGAATGAAAGAGTTGAAAGGTGCTGCTGTTGATGCACTTGAAGAAAATGGATCTTCAACAAGGACCCTATCAGAGTTGGTACTAAAATGGAAAAGTTTCGGTGTGGCATGGAGCAACTGAAAACTTCGGCAAAATTGATTAGTTAATTTTGAATTAAAAAATGTAGAAGTTTGGAAGGCTTATAGGCATTTGCAGTGCTAACACGTATACTATACACATATTAGACGTTGCAGGGGAAATACAAGTTACATACCATTACATAACTATTGCATTAATTTGATGTAGCATTGAGGTAACTCATTTTTACGATCTCAGCAGCTTAAATAATCTAATTTGAGTTGAATATATGTGCTTTTTTTAGTTTCTAATATACTGTTACTTTTTTTTAGATGGATTAATAGCATTTTAAACAATTCTTTTGAATTAGACACTCACATTCTCTCTATTTAAAATAATTTGAATGTAAAAGAATGTTAGTAAAATAAATGTTAATAAAGGGTCTCTTTAACAAGAGTATTAGACCAATCCGCCAGCTTATGGCGAATGAAATTATAGTCATGTTTGGTCAACATTTTTCTAACTAACCTATAACATTTTTTTACCGGCTTATAGTGTTTATTCCAGACGCTAATTGAAGTAGCATACACTTATAGCTTATAACTTATCATTTTTCTCCCATTTTTATGATTTCTTTATGAATCAAATTCATAATTTATCCTTGATAGCGTGAATCCGCAAGTGTACGGTTTCGTCGTAAGTAATAAAAAGATCGAACCCACAGAGACCGTGATCTTAAATAACAATTAATTATTAAATCAATTTAACTAAACTATATATAAAAAAGATTTGGAAAAGATTTGGTTTTTAAAATAAAGATTAACTAACAAATCAAATATCTAAAACGAAATCAGTTAAAAATCGCAATCAAATCTAATCTGGTGTTTTTCAAATTAAAAGATATTTTCAGGAATTGGGTTACCAACAAGACTGCTTATGCTACTAAATTGACTACCCCTCTTGTTAATTATCAAAACGCTTTGAAGGTGAATTTATCCTAATAAAGTTAATGTTCCCTCTCGAGATACAAGAACCGTGCCCAATCAAACCAACCCCTACTCTCGTGGTAATTGTATTTAAATTGAACCCATTGAGATTTATGACAATTCAATGAACCCTCGAAGGATCGCTTCTAACTCTCGTGATTTAAGTCCTAAGTTCAATCCCTATAGATCCAATACCTAAGTTCACCGCTAGGTTCATCCTTAGAGTATCTATGACATGCAAATAAGTGCGCACCAAATTTACAAGTAATTCATGCAATGTAGGAATCAAATCGAAAGCAAATTGAAATTAACAAGAAGTAAAACGTCAATTCATCACATAAAACGAGTCTTGGGCATAGCCCCAATTCCTAGAAATAAAACGACTACTCACACATCGCCATGTTCATAGCAACGTTGAATAACAAAAACATGAAAATCCTAAAAGAAGAGAAGAAATTGAGAAGAAGAGAAATCCTAAAATTAAGCCTAAGGTAGCAGCCCAGAGGTAACTTATATATAGTGTAGGTTAACTTGGGATTAAATCAATTACAAATCAGATCAAAAACAAATCCCAAAATTCCAGATTTTACGCGTCACGGCCGTGATGGCTGTCAGGGCCAGGCCATGACAGCTTCTGCTTTGTGAATTCTTGTGCTGATGGTCTGTCATGGCCATGATGGCTGTCACGGCCAGGCCGTGATGTATGTCACGGCCATGATGGCTGTCACGGCCAGGCCATGACAGCTTCTGACTTGCACTTTCTTCTTTTTTCTTCAGTCCCACGCGATCACGGCCGTGATGGTTGTCACACCTGGGCCGTGATGGTCTCTGCTTTGCTCATTTTCCTTGCTTTTCAAGCTCCATCTTCATACAAACTTCGATTCAACTGGATTTGATTATTTTAATCATGAATTCCTGCACACAAACACCACAGAACCACCTTACCTGTTCCAAGGTAAAAACTAACAAAAATCAAATTAAATATGCCTAAACTATATGAAAATGCATGCAAAATGACAAGGAAATATGAGGTGAAATCACACTCATCAATCCTCAGCTAAATAAAATAGAAAAAATAGTAATCCTAATATTTTCTAATCCTTAACTGACGTCAAAAAAAAAAAAGTTTAGGATAAAAAATAGAAAATATTCTTTTGTCTAAACAAAATAAAACTTATATAAAAACTCCTTGGAGCGATCATCTGTTCCATGCTGGTAAGGAGTGTAGTACCTAGCCAGCTCCTCAAACTTGGTCGCATAGTCACCAACTGACAGCGACCCCTGCCTCAAAGACAAGAACTCCATCTCTTTCTTGTCCCTGATATCTGCCGGAAAGTACTTCTCTAGAAACCTCTGTCTGAACACAGCCCATGTAACCGCTGTGCCCTCAGCCTTCATCCACTGCCTGCAGTTATCCCACCAATGCTCCGCCTCCTCGGCCAGCATGAAGGTAGCAAAGATGAGCGTCTGCTGATTGTTGCAATCCATGGCTCGGAAGATCTTCTCAGTCTCCCTCAACCATAGCAAAGCTCCTTCCGGATCATACGCTCCCTTGAACGACAGAGGGTTGTTCCCCTGGAACTTATCCAGTCCCTGGAACTCAGCTGGCCCACCATTGTTGTTAGGGTTGACCTGACCAATAGCATTGGCTAGGAGTGCCAATGCGTCAGCAATCCCCTGATCGTTACGTCCTCTACCGGCCATTGGTTCATGTACATGCCTAAAAACAACTTTCAGTACAGAACTTAAGTGGGTAAAAGTGATAGACAACTAACTTAAACATCATTATCTATAACAAGTATAGATAATCCAAACAAGAGTCACACAACAGACTCACGACAGACTCATACCACGTCCGGACAGGGCCGAACTGCTCTGATACCACTAAATTTGACACCCTTCTACCCTGCGTGTTATAAGGCGTTTAATAATAAAACAAAATAAATGAAAAGCATGCATTTACTGAATAATTTAAAACATTTGCCCAAGGGTAGAAAAGTGCCACATGAACCAGTTCACAACCGCAGAAAATAAAATAAGTTTAAAACAATTAAAACATAACAAACAAATAACCCAACCCCGATGTCACAACTCAGAGCTGGTATAACCGTTCCGGAAACATATCCTCGGAATACAAATGAAATAAACTAACATAACATAAACTAGCCCTAACTATGAGTGGCGGCTCCTCAGAGTCACTCCTCTCCGGGCTGCTCGTCATCCTCTTCAAGGTGCCAATCAAGCCAACAACAAACAAACAAACAGACATAGGGAGTAAGAATCATGTAAACATAATAGCAAGGAAGTATGAAATAAAGTAAATCATACAGGCATGGCACCCACATAAACATACATCAACAGCATCAACATTCAACATGTTATGAAGTGCAATGCAATCCTACTCCGCTAAACCAACAATGCATGTGGATCCACTAAACTCGGGAAGGACGACTTCAGAGTTAAATATCCACAATGAGAATCTACTTAACGCCGGAGAATCTACTCCTTGGATAGCCAACGCATCAAGCCAACGAATGCCTCGTCACGGGGGCGCTAGGAGAATCTACTCCAACCGTGGATGGCCAGATCGCCGTACTCTAGGACGACCTCCCCTATGTTGAACATCTCTAAACAACAACTCCAATTCAATGCGTATGCAACACAACAACAATGGCAACGCCACCTCCATAACTCCAACGGAATCGACCGAAGATAACAGCGGAATCGACCGCATAACTTGCCTTGCGGAATCTACCAGAAGACTTTAGCGGAATCAACCGCAGCACCTGGGGCAAACTCTCGGCCACCAAGGTACATAACAACAGCACCTTAGACCCAAACCGCGGGGTCAAGGCATCCTTGGTCAAAATCACCAAGGCATAACTCATCAGCTTGCGGTACCCAATGGGCACCGACTTATCAAACTCAACACCTCACCATCTCATCATCTTAATTATCTTTAGTAGACATTAGCCAAGTTGTCTAATCAACTTATCATTATTGGGGAAATGGGGTTTGAAACCCCTTAAGTTCTTTAATTCTGATATGTCCAGTAGGAGTGAGCACGGTTGTGCTTATACCCTAGCACGGTCGTGCTTAAACACGTGAGGGGCGTGCTGCCCCTTAAGTGAAGCACGGTCGTGCTTCCTATTGAGCACGGTCGTGCTCAGCAGCACGGTAGTGCTCTTTGTCCTGCACGGCCGTGCTAGACAGCGCGGCCATTTTCCAGAATTCAACTTGGAGCACGGTCATGCTCCATGTTCAGTACGGTCGTGCTCATCGCACTACAGTGCTGTTTTGGGCAAGAACAGTAACCGAGTTTTAACCAATTTCAAGGGTTTAATCCGTTAATCATCCTAAATCCATTATTAGCACGTTTAAGGGTTAAAACTCATCATTAACAACAGCATCAACTCAATATCATCATCATCATGTTAATAACAACGATTAAAAAACAACAATCATGCTCATATTCAACATAAACCAATCATCATAAACCAGTCAAAACATGCATCATAACATAGCCTTAAATCATACAATCATCAAATCAGATAATGACGGGGTTATGGGAACCCCTTTACTTTACCCTAACCCCAAGCCTATGTAAACACTACCCTTCTCCCCATACCTGGATTGAAGGTAGCTCTCTAACAACGTCCTAAACAGCATCCGGTTCCTCCTCCAAGGCAGCTTAGCCTCAAACAATACCTTAAACAGTTGAAATACAATCTTATTAGTTTCCCAATCACAAAACGAAAAGGAAACCAAAGAAAAGGGATGGAACATTACCTATATATGAAGTACAGATGAAACCACGTTTCCATAGGGTCTCTAATACTCAAGAACCACACTGAGTACGAAGGAAAATAGGGAAAAAGACGTAGCAGCCGCACTAGGGTTTTAGGCACCAAGATTTGGAGTGTACGACGCAACCCTCGAGTCTGCACAACATATATAAGCTGCGCTCAGAGCACGGTCGTGCTCCTTACCAAGCATGTTCATGCTGGACTTAGCGTCAGCGAGACGCGGTCCGCACTTGGGCACGGGCGTGCTCACTGTTGAGCACGGTCGTGCTCAACTTAAACTTGGTAACGCGCTTCAGGCTTTAAGCACGGGCGTGTTGGCTAATGAGCACGGGCATGCTCATGTACCAGAAAGGGACTTTTAAGCCAAAAATCCCACTAAGCCCTTAGCCAACAATTCCAACTTAACATAATGGGCTTAAGGAAAACACTTAATAAAAAGTGGGGTGTTACAATTCTACCCCCTTATAAAAATTTCGTCCTCGAAATTTACACGTACCTCAAGGGAAAATATGCGGGTACGCCTCCATCATCTTGCTCTCCAGCTCTTAGGTAGCACTTTCCTCAGTTGCCCCACTCCAAACCACTTTGACCAAAGGAATCTCCTTGCCTCTTAGCTGCTTCACCCTCCTATCCTTGACTCGAAGGGGTAACACTTCAAACGTCAAGTTCTCTTTCAACTGTATAGCGTCGGGTACTATCACATAACTAGGGTCATGAATGTACTTTCTGAGTTGGGACACATGAAAAACATTGTGGAGATTTGACAAGAACGGAGGTAAGGCTATTTGGTAGGCAACATCGCCGACTCTTTTAAGGATCTGGTAAGGACCAATGAACCTCGGAGTAAGTTTCCTCGCCTTCATCACTCTACCAACCCCAATCGTCGGGGTAACTCTCAAGAATACATGATCGCCTTCCTGGAATTCGAGCGCCTTCCTCCTTTTATCATGATAGCTCTTCTGCCTACTCTCTGCAACTCTCATCTTTTCCTGAACCAACCTGATCTTTTCTGTTGTTTCCTGGACTATCTCTGGCCCTAGCACCGCACTATCACTAGGTTCACTCCAACACAAGGGTGTCCTACATCTCCTCCCATACAGAGCCTCATAAGGTGCCATCCCAATGCTGGAATGGAAACTGTTGTTGTAGGTGAACTCTATCAGGGGCAAAAACTTGTCCCAACTTCCTGACTGCTCTAACACATAAGCCCTCAACAAGTCCTCTAAGGACTGGATGGTCCGCTCAGACTACCCATCAGTCTGTGGGTGGTAAGCTGAACTAAGCCTAAGCTTTGTCCCTAAAGCCTCTTGCAAACTATTCCAAAACCTAGAGGTAAACCTCGGGTCTCTATCTGAAACTATGCTAGAGGGTACACCATGAAGCCTAACTATCTCTTTGATGTACAGCTTAGCCAACTTCTCTAAATGATACTCCATGTTCATCGGGATGAGATGAGCAGATTTAGTCAGTCTATCCACCACAACCCATATAGCCTCAAAACCCACTGGAGTCCTAGGGAGTCCAGACACAAAATCCATGGAGATGCTATCCCATTTCCATTCTGGGATACTTAAAGGTTGCAACTTAACTGAAGGCCTTTGATGCTCTATCTTGGCCTTCTGACAAACTAAGCACACATACACAAACTCAGCTATATCCTTTTTCATCCTAGGCCACCAAAACATCCTCTTAAGGTCCTGATACATCTTAGTGGCACCAGGGTACACACTCATACCACTCATATGTCCTTCTTCAAGGATCAACTTCCTAAGCTTAGGAACATCAGGTATACATACTCTATCCTTAAACCTCAAGATGCCATCACTTCCATCCTTAAAACTTAGGTCTCTACCCTGAGCGAGCAACTCTCGCTGGTCTAAGAGAAACTTATCTAACTTCTGACCCTCTCTAATATGATCCATCAGATTGTTGGTAACCTTCAAGGTACCAAGCCTAATACTCTTAGGGGTAAACTCACAAGCTAGACTAAGGTCTCTAAATTCCTCAATCAGATCCATCTCCTTGACCATCAAAGCTGAGACGTGCAGGGTTTTCCTACTTAGGGCATCGGCCACCACATTGGCCTTTCCTGGGTGATAGGTCAGCTCGAAGTTATAATCCTTTAAGAACTCCATCTACCTACGCTGCCTCATATTCAACTCCTTTTGATCAAAAAGGTACTTCAAACTCTTATGATCACTAAAAACCTCAAACCTCGCTCCATACAGGTAATGCCTCCAAATCTTTAAGGCAAATACCACAGCTCCTAGCTCTAGGTCATGGGTAGGGTAGTTCTTCTCAGGGGTTTTTAACTGCTTAGAAGCATAAGCAACTACCTTACCACTGCATCAGCTCACTACCTAACCCTTGCTTAGAAGCATCGCAGTAAACTACAAAGGGTTCACTAGGATTTGGCAAAACTAACACTGGTGCTGATGTCAACCTATTCTTAAGAGTTTGGAAACTCTCTTCACACTTAGAGTCCCACACAAACAATTGTCCTTTCTTGGTGAGACGGGTTAAGGGTAAAGCTATCTTAGAGAAACCTTCTATAAACCGCCTATAGTACACGGCTAACCCCAAGAAACTCCTAATTTCGGTTACAGACTTTGGCGCTTCCCACTGGAGCACCGTCTCTGCTTTAGCTGGGTCCACTGCTATGCCACCTTTAGAGATGACATGTCCTAAGAAGCTCAATTCCTCTAACCAGAACTCATACTTAGACAACTTAGCGTACAACTGTTTTTCCTTAAGGGTCTGCAAGACAACCCTCAGGTGTTCCTCATGTTCCTCCTTACTCTTGGAGTACACTAAGATGTCATCTATAAACACCACCACAAACTTATCCAAGTAAGGGTGAAAGGTCTTGTTCATGTAGTCCATGAAGACCGCAGGAGCATTGGTCACACCAAAGGGCATAACCAAGTACTCATAGTGATCATATCGCGTCCTAAACCCTGTCTTCGGGACGTCTTCAGACTTAACCCGAATCTGATGGTACCCTGACCTTAAATCTATCTTTGAAAAACCGCAAGCGCCCATCAACTGGTCCATAAGATCATCAATCCTAGGGAGGGGATACCAATTCTTTATGGTCACCTTGTTGAGCTGCTGATAATCGACGCACAACCTCATACTACCATCCTTCTTCTTCACCAACAACATAGGTGCTCCCTACGGAGACACACTTGGCCTAATGAACTGCTTCTTCATCAGGTCCTCCAGCTGTTCCTTTAACTTAACTAGCTCTAGAGGAGACATTCTATAGGGTGCTATGGAGATTGGCCCGGTGCCAGGCACTGAGTCTATGGTAAACTCAGAATCTCTCTCTTGGGGTAAGTTATAAACATCCCTCGGAAACACTTCAAGAAATTCCCGCACAACAGGCACGCTGGCCACAACAGGCACGCTGCTCTCTACTTCCAGGGAAGCTAACATCACGTATACTTGGGCTTCGTCTCTCATCGAAGCTTGAACTTGGCTGGAAGAGAGAAGGTCCGGATTCTTAGACTCCTTTGGAGTTCCAAAAATCAAGGTTTTATCAAAACAGTTCAGGAGGACATGGTTGGAAGATAATCAGTCCATGCCCAGAATAATATCTAGGTCTTTCAAAGGTAAGCATACAAGATCGACAACAAAATTTTTATCATTTATGACTATATGACAGTTCTTGCATGCATAAGAAGTGGAAACAGGTTTATTTGTGGGTGTAGAAACCAACAAATCAAACTCAAGAAAAGTAACAGGCAATTCAAGACTCTTGACCCTATCATGCGATATAAACAAGTGAGTAGCACCCGAATCATACAATACAGTTAATTGAGTTCCATAAATAAAACATGTACCTTGGATCAAGTCATCAGACTCGGAGGCTTCGGCTCCACTAAGAGTAAAGACTCTTCCAATGGTCTTCAGTCGGTTGGCCTGGGACCTCTGATTCTTGCTGGCGCTGGGAGGCTCAGTCTTGGCTCCATCACACTCGCAGCTGATGTGTCCTGGCTTGCCACATTTGAAATAGATAACCTGTGTTTCCTTGCACTAGGACGAATAATGGTCGGGTGCTCCACACTTACCACACCTCATAGCTCTAGGGGCATCAGAGAACCCACCCCTGAAGCTATTCTGCTGAAACTGTGGCTTCCTGCCACTTTTCTTGAAGTCCTTGCCGGTCGGGGCATACCGCTGCTTGCCCTTGTCTCTCCGATCAGTCCTCTTGCCACTCTGAATATCCGATCCTCTGGAACTAGCAACTCTGAACTGAATAGCATCCTTGTAAATCCGACACTTGTTTACCAGAATCAGAAAAACTCTTATCTCCTGATAACTGATCGCCTGTTTGATCTTAGGCCGGAGTCCCACTTCAAACTTCACACACTTGGAGCAATCATCTATTTCATCCTGGTAAGGAGTGAAGTACCTACCCAGCTCCTCAAACCTGGCCGCATAGTCACCAACTGACAGCGAGCCCTGCCTCAAAGACAATAACTCCATCTCTTTCTTGTCCCTGATATCTGCCGGAAAGTACTTCTCTAGAAACCTCTGTCTGAACACAGCCCATGTAACCGCTGTGCCCTCAGCCTGCATCCTCTGCCTGCAGTTATCCCACCAATGCTCCCCCTCCTCGGTCAGCATGAAGGTAGCAAAGATGAGCTTCTGCTGATCTATGCAATCCATGGCTCGGAAGATCTTCTCAGTCTCCCTCAACCATAGCAAAGCTCCTTCCGGATCATACGCTCCCTTGAACGACGGAGGGTTGTTCCTCTGGAACTTATCCAGTCCCTGGAACTCAGCTGACACACCATTGTTGTTAGGGTTGACCTGACCAATAGCATTGGCTAGGAGTGCCAATGCGTCAGCAATCCCCTGATCGTTACGTCCTCTACCGGCCATTGGTTGGTGTACATGCCTAAAAACAACTTTCAGTACAGAACTTAAGCGGGTAAAAGTGATAGACAACTAACTTAAACATCATTATCTATAACAAGTATAGATAATCCAAACAAGAGTCACACAACAGACTCACGACAGACTCATACCACGTCCGGACAGGGCCGAACTGCTCTGATACCACTAAATTTGACACCCTTCTACCCTGCATGTTATAAGGCGTTTAATAATAAAACAAAATAAATGAAAAGCATGCATTTACTGAATAATTTAAAACATTTGCCCAAGGGTAGAAAAGTGCCACATGAACCAGTTCACAACCGCAGAAAATAAAATAAGTTTAAAACAATTAAAACATAACAAACAAATAACCCAACCCCGATGTCACAACTCAGAGCTGGTATAATCGTTCGGGAAACATATCCTCGGAATACAACTGAAATAAACTAACATAACATAAACTAGCCCTAACTATGAGTGGCGGCTCCTCAGAGTCACTCTTGTCCGGGCTGCTCGTCATCCTCTTCAAGGTGCCAATCAAGCCAACAACAAACAAACAAACAGACATAGGGAGTAAGAATCATGTAAACATAATAGCAAGGAAGTATGAAATAAAGTAAATCATACAGGCATGGCACCCACATAAACATACATCAACAGCATCAACATTCAACATGTTATGAAGTGCAATGTAATCCTACTCCGCTAAACCAACAATGCATGTGAATCCACTAAACTCGGGATGGACGACTTCGGAGTTAAATATCCACATTGAGAATCTACTCAACGCTGGAGAATCTACTCCTTGGATAGCCAACGCTTCAAACCAACGAATGCCTCGTCACGGGGGCACTAGGAGAATCTACTCCAACCGTGGATGGCCAGATCGCCGTACTCTAGGACGACCTCCCCTATGTCGAACATCCCTAAACAACAACTCCGATGCAATGCGTATGCAACACACAACAACGGCAACGCCACCTCCATAACTCCAACGGAATCGACTGAAGATAACAGCGGAATCGACCGCACAACTTGCCTCGCGGAATCTACCTGAGGACTTTAGCAAAATCAACTGCAGCACCTGGGGCAAACTCTCGGCCACCAAGGTACATAACAACAGCACCTTAGACCCAAACCGCGGGGTCAAGGCTTCCTTGGTCAAAATCACCAAGGCATAACTCATCAGCTTGCGGTACCCAATGGGCACCGACTTATCAAACTCAACACCTCACCATCTCATCATCTTAATTATCTTTAGTAGACATTAGCCAAGTTGTCTAATCAACTTATCATTATTGGGGAAATGGGGTTTGAAACTCCTTAAGTTCTTTAATTCTGATATGTCCAGTAGGGGTGAGTACGGTCGTGCTTATACCCCAGCACGGTCGTGCTTAAACACGTGAGGGGCGTGCTGCCCCTTAAGTGAAGCACGGTCGTGCTTCCTATTGAGCAAGGTCGTGCTCAGCAGCACGGTCGTGCTCTTTGTCTTGCACGGCCGTACTAGACAGCGCGGCCATTTTCCAGAATTCATCTTGTAGCACGATCGTGCTCCCTGTTCAGAACGGTCGTGCTCATCGCGCGACAGTGCTGTTCTGGGAAAGAACAGTAACCGAGTTTTAACTAATTTCAAGGGTTTAATCCGTTAATCATCCTAAATCCATTATTAGCACGTTTAAGGGTTAAAACTTGTCATTAACAACAGCATCAACCCAATATCATCATCATGTTAATAACAACGATTAAAAAACAACAATCATGCTCATATTCAACATAAATCAATCATCATAAACCAGCCAAAAATGCATCATAAGATAGCCTTAAATCATACAATCATCAAATCAAATAACGACGGGGTTATGGGAACCCCTTTACTTTACCCTAACCCCAAGCCTATGTAAACACTACCCTTCTCCCCATACCTGGACTTAAGGTAGCTCTCTAACAGCATCCTAAACAGCAACCGATTCCTCCTCTAAGGCGGCTCAGCCTCAAACAATACCTTAAACAGTTGAAATACAATCTTATTAGTTTCCCAATCACAAAACGAAAAGGAAACCAACGAAATGGGACGAAACATTACCTATATATGAAGTACAGACGAAACCAAGTTTCCCTAGGGTCTCCAATACTCAAGAACCACACTGAGTATGAAGGAAAATAGGGAAAAAGACGTAGCAACCGCACTAGGGTTTTAGGCACCAAGATTTGGAGTGTACGGCGCAACCCTCGAGTCTGCACAACATATATAAGTTGCGCTCGGAGCACGGTCGTGCTGGAGACGCGGTCCGCACTTGAGCACGGTCGTGCTCAACTTAAACTTGGTAACGCGCTTCAGGATTTAAGCACGGGCGTGCTGGCTAATGAGCACAGGTGTGCTCATGTACCAGAAAGGGACTTTTAAGCCAAAAACCCCACTAAGCCATTAGCCAACAATTCCAACTTAACAGAACAGGCCTAAGGAAAACACATAATAAAAAGCGGGGTGTTACTTGAGACATTAAGTTGTGAGAGTAGGGAGCTAGACCGTGCGAATACACATTTTGTGTTAAGACATTCAACATCAGTTAAGAGCCCACCCGATGTGTAAGAAAAGTTTTCAACTTCGGTTAGAAGCTCAATCATTGTCAAAAGTGAGGCGGGATTCATTACTTAATATCATATTTCCACTTTCTAAATCGGTTGTCAAAAACAACCAATGATAAAAGGTTTCAACATTGGATAAAACAGGAACCAATGTTTTTAATTGCAAAATTGCACCATCAACACTTATGGCATCCAACTCAAATATGTTAGGTTAAATTCCCTTTTAAATTTTATTACAGGAAAAGCTTGTCACCACTTCCTTTATTAAATCGGTTGTGAGTGAACCGATGTAAAATCTTGTTTTAGAATGTGTTTTCTGCATTATCGTGTCTTAATGCCAAGGTTTGTGTGTGTGTGTGTGTGTGTGTGTGTGTGTAACACCCCGTTTTTCGTATATGAGCTTATGTGTTTATGCATTGTGCAAAATGGTATGTTGTGCTACTTTATTGGGAATATGCCATAGGAAAGTTAAAAATGGAGCTAAGTAGGGTTTTGGTGGTCAAAAATTCCTTCCTGATACATGAGCACGACCATGCTCATGTGCAGCACGACCCCGTGCTGATAGGAGTGCTCCAGTGGCTGCGCGAGCCACGAGCACGGCCGTGCTCAAGGGGAGCACAACCATGTTGGAAAACGGGAACGAGTGACGTGAATAATGCAGACCCCGTGGTCCTTTAAGCACCACCCCGTGCTCGGTGTTGAGCACGACCGTGCTAAAGGTGAGCACGCCCGTGCTCGCGGTCTGACAGCTTAAATAGGTAGGTTTTAGGATGTTTATGAGTTGCAATCCTTATTTTGACACTTTTCACAACCCTTGTACGATAGAAACCTCTTATTTCTCTTCTCTTTGAAACCCCTTAGAAGTTCTTGGTTGCTTACGTTTGGGAGAGAAGTCACGCGCTAGTGTCAAATTAAGGTAACCTTGTTATTCCCTCTGTTAATCTCTTATTCTTGTTTCTTGAATTGGAGATTAATAGTTTTCCCTTTTGATGTTTTTGGCCAAGGCTTGAGGAACTCATCGAGCCGTTTGAGGGAGCCAAGTGTAGATCCTTTCACGTTAGGCAATAGTGTAGATCATCAAACCAGGTATGAGGAGAAGCGCTAGTATGAACATGTAGGCTTTGGGGTAGCGTAAGATGAGGGTTAACCCATGACCCTGTTGTGTGCTATATGATTAATTGGTGTTGTTTGTTACATGAATATCTATGCTCCTTATATGTTGGCGTGTTTAAACCGTGAAAAGTATTGATGATAAAGTTATGTTATGATTGAGTGCATTGATGCTTGATGCTGATGTTGATGAATGTTGTTGTTGCTTTAAATGTACCCGTTAAAGATGCAGGGAACGTTAGTAATGAATATGTTAATTAAATATTCATAAGACGTGAATCATAGTAAAGAGAGGCGAGGTTAATGTTCAATTTTATAGCAAAGACACTAGGATTGATCCATGAGTGCTTTAGGGATATTAACAAAGAAATAAGGATTAAGGATTTAATTCCCAAAATTGTTCATAAGACATGAAGATTAGTAAAGAGGGGTGAGATTTATATTCAATGGTGTATTATAAAGTCAATAGGATTGATCTATGAGTGCCCTAGAAAGTTTGGCAAAGGTTTCCAAATTTCTGCCCAGATTCATACGGCCACGCTCCAGTAAGCATGACCGTGCTCCCCAATCAGTAAGCGATATAAGAGGAATTTGGGTAGCTTCACCCGGATTTCCCCATGATGAAATAAGACCATAATTAAAAGTAAAAATGAGAGAAATAATTCAATCCTACGATTAATATTATAAACTTTAAACAAGATAATTAATGATAAAGATGTTAATGATGATTAAGATGGTAACGATGAATTACTACACGTTGACAAACTTTGATGCTTATTGGTCAAAGTTGCCTTGATGCTTATTGGTCAAGGTGTTGATTTTGATAAACTTTGGTGCTTATTGGTCAAAGTTGACTTTGGTGCTTATTGGCCAAAGTTGTTAAATAAAGATTAAATATAATGTTAAATTTTGATGCTTATTGGTCAATGTTGCCTTGATGCTTGTTGGTCAAGGTGTTGATGTTGGTAAACTTTGATGCTTATTGGTCAAAGTTGACTTTGGTGCTTATTGGCCAAAGTTGTTAAATAAAGATTAAATATAATGTTAAACTTTGGTTCTTATTGACCATAGACATTAAACCATAAATAAATGGTGTTGATGGAGGAGGTGAATAGCAGTTGACTGTTTGTTTGCATGCATGCATTCATGCACGAAGTTATTAGGGGAGGTGCGATGACAGGGGAGGTTGCCTGAGAGTAAGGCGATCTGGCCATCCGTGGTGATTCATCCGATAGTTAGGTGAATAGTACGCCCCTGTGGTGGTGCATCCGAGAGTAAGGTGCATCCGCTATCCAGGGGTTCACCCATGTTTTGGTGGGCTACCGGCATTGGTGTTTATTGGCCAATGTGGATATGTTCTCCAAAGTCGTATTCCCGGTACAGATGGATCCACATGCATTCGAAGTAGTGAAGTCACATTGCATTATACAGTTGATTTATGTGATATATTTTGTGAATGATGTATGATATAACTTGCTATGTTGCTCCCCATCTATTGTTGTTTCTTGTATTAATCTTGGTTTATGCATAGGATGGTGAGCAGCTTGTTGAGGAGTGACTCCGAGGAGATCGCTTACTCATAGTTTAGGATTTTATGTTAATTATTTTCCGATGTAATCTTCGGATTTGGCTACCAGCTCTGATATGTGACATCGGGGTATTGGGTTTATGTTTATGTTTTCTTTTGATTATGTTTTTCCATAGTTGTTACATGTGTTTATTTATGTTTGGATCATGTGGTATTCGTTACCTTATGTTTATTATTTATTTTATAATAAACGAACGTTTTATTTTATATTTAAAGTATGCGGGGTAGAGGGTGTCACAGTGCGTATGTGCGTGCCAAATGTTATCCTTTTTTGTCAACTATTATTTATATTCATTTATCTGACTAAAACTATCTGTAACAACTAATTTAATACATATAACTCAATTTGTTCTATATTTTTTGTTTCTTATTAATACAATTGATCATGCTATACGTTGTTATAATATTTATTATGAATATATTTTAAATTTAAAAATATAAATTATGAAAAATATAATTCAGACCTTAGAAATACCATGTGCATTGCACAGGTACCAGTACTGGTACTTAATGAAAGAAGAGAATTGTTGAAATTAGGATTGTCAAAAGAATCCATGGACCATTTGTTCATTCAGGCTCATCCATAATAAAATCCATCTAACCTATCCAAAAATAATATTAAAACTAAATGGATTGGATTGGATTGGATCCATTTTATTAGTGGATGGATAATGATCCGTCTCAATTTTATCTAAATCCATTGGACAAAAAAAAAAAAATAAAGAGCTGGACCATTTTTTATCCGGTCCAAAAATCAATCAATTTTATTTTAAAAATCAGATAGTGAAAAAAAAAAAAGGAAATGTAAAAAAAAAAAAAAAACCTTGGAGAAATTGAGCATAGAGACACTGAGAGATGAAGATGGTGAAGGCTCTCCTGCACACATTATATGAGTGTGTGTGTGTGTGAGAGAGAGAGAGAGAGGTGCTTCTATTTCAAATCAAATAAGCGTCGATGGTGTTCTAAATCTTATATTTCAAATTTGGTCACGTGACAGGGGCTAGACTCATGTTTCATGGATGAGTATACGCATGAATTATTGATCCGTTGGTACATCACTATATCATACATCTTTTTTTATAAGCAAAAGGTATATTAATAAAAGAGTACGAACGGTACTCTAACCCATATACAAGAAAATAACATGACCCAAAGGATAGATCCAATATAATAAAATACTGGGAAAAACAAAATCAAACCAATATTTCTATTACAAAAACCTAACCCAAACCACCGAAAGTTAATTACCAAAGCTATTCCAAAAATAAAACCCCTGAATGTACTTTAACAACTACCAGCAAGAATATTTTTTATTAAAAAAAATATCTTGTTGTGACCAAAACACCCAAGGCCAGAAGAACCATCGCTGTATTTGAAGTCAAACGGAATAATCTCAAAGTCTTCTAGCACTTGATTCCAAAAGCAATTGTGGAGAAATGCCTCTAAATCTGTAAGTATATTAAAGGTGGAGATATTGTTGGCAGAGACATCATAATCGATAATCAATTATTGTGGATGATAAATTGTTTGTGAGAAAACAATTACGCTAGCAGAAAGCAGGAAAGGGCACAAGAACACGAGCATGGACCAATCTCACATATCCACTCAAAAGAAGCTCACAAAAAGCCACTCAAAACTGTTTCCCACCCATTACCAATGAACACACTAGTGTTTCCCACCCTCTGTACTTAACACTGACATTTCCAGTAGATCACTCTTTCTAGCCTACCATGCCTCCAAAACCTGCAAAAAGGAGAAAACAGGAAGGGAAATCCAACCAACAAAGATTAATAAAAGAAATTAAATCTTTGGCTTTCAACTGGTGGAGACACCAGAAACCACACTCCCTTTACTGTTTACACTCAAGTGTTTCACACTCCTATAATTCCACTGTTTCACACAAAATATACACCTCACTAGTGTTGGCGCTCAAGTGTTTCGCTCATGTTGCCTAACTCTAAGAAGAAAGCCGATCCAGAATAGAATTACTGCACTATATTGAAAGATCTACAGCATACTTGAAGAAGAATACTCCCGCCAGACAGCAAAAGAGGAAGTTAACATCAGTTACATTGCAACCAAAAAGGGTTAAAGAAGAATAGCTTTGAAAAACGATCACCATTGCTGGGGTTCAAACACCATATCATACATCTATGCAGATGCTACTAATACATTTTTGGTTAGTCAAAAATATTTTACATTTCTAATTATTATTATAAGTAAAAAATTCATGTATTTAATTAAGGTCCTTAAAATTCTAGAGAGATAAAATATTTAGTACGTAAAAATTGTTATAATAAAATTTTAGCTGATGCTTTGTAAAAAAAATGGATTTTAGCTGATGCTTATGATTCTGTTAGGATGAGGCTGTAATTTCGTTTGTTTTCCTTTGTTGTTTTCTGACTGAAAAAAAAAATGGATGGTCGGATATCCATCCATATAAAAATGATTAATGGATAGGTTTGATGATTTTTTATTACATGAGTCATGGATGGATCGTATTTTTTAATATATTTTTATTGGATCAAAATGGATTGTTGGATTGTTTTTGTTCAATCCATTATAATCCAAATCAAAATCCATCTGATCCGTATGTTTGCCACCCTTGAGTTGAATCATATCTTAATGAGCAGAAATATACTCCAATTAATAAAAAAGAAGAGCCTGCAAAATTATTAATTAAATCTTAAATTTTTAATAAAAAAGCAACATACTTATTATTTTGATAAAAATATTAAAGGATTGAGTTAAATATTTTTTAAAAAAATAATTTGTATATTTATTTTAAATTTTAAATTTTAAAAATATGTCTAATATTTATTTAAAATCGACAAAACGGTTAAATTGGTCCTATACATTTATTTTATTTTTCATATTGGTCCTATAAGTATTTTATTTTTCAAATTGGTCATACACGTTACGTTTCGTTTTCACATTAGTTCTTTCTGTCAATTTTGACCTAACGTCATCAGTTTTGATACCACGTGTCGGACTAAGGTGATAGCTACGTCAGATCAAAACTGACGGCTTTAGGTCAAAATTGACGGGAATGACTAATGAAAAAAGAACGTAACGTGTAGGACCAATTTACCTATTTAATTTGCCTTTAAAATATCTATGTCTATACTCAGAATTCAATCATATATATTTCTTTAAAAATTTCATGCATAAATTTTATATAAAATTCATAGATAAAATTATTATGGTTATTTGATATATTTATTTTTATATTTTATATATTAAATATCATATGTTTTCACTCAATAATTTTATTCGATGAATAAATTTACAAATATTTACAATATTCTGCATATCATTGCACAGTTGACTGTTCTGAATCTAGAACTATGTGGTCTGTGTTCTGATTATGTTTTTATTTCTTTCAAAATTGTCATAAGCCTGCCTAGTCCGCAGGAAGAGGATGAAGCTTGAAAACAATCCTACCATTGAAATGCAACCCCACCAAATAAATGTCTGCAGGTAGCACTTTCTCCCCATGCACATGGTCATTTCACGCAGCCATGTTGCGTGCATTGCGCTCCCTGCATTGGAATCATAAACCAAAGCTGCAAGTAGCCCATAAAGGCATGAACCTAAGGGAATGTTGGTAATGAGGATATTGTGGTTCACCCCAACACTGTTTGGGCCAAATAGCTCTGATGTAATGGATACTGCTGCAGAAAACACAAACCCAGAACTTAGACCAATCAAGCTGGTGCAGGTGTGCAATGCTGCTTCACTGCCAGATATGGCCAGCAAAATGAATGCAATGGGTGTTGGCACCAGGGCTGCTGCAAACCATCCAGTTCTTGCAAAGTGTATCTTCCTACATTGTCAAACAACATAGTGGATTAGTTCAAGGTTCTAAATTGCAATTGCGGTCACTGCGATTGTGGTCGTTGCGAATTACAGTCGTTGTGGCGTAAAATAATTTTATGTTCACACCAAATATAAAAAAATTATATAATTATTGTAAATCTTCATATAACTAAATTGAGAAGAAAAGAGTAAAAATGGACAAAAGAAACAAAGTACTAAAGCATAAATGTACGATTCTTGTATCTAAATGCTTTGGGGGTCTGGAATTTTTTTAATTTTGAAAAAAGATTTGAATGAAACAGCACTGATGGGTGTTGCAGTCTATTGCGGTGTCCGATGAGGCCTGATGCGGTTGTGTTGCGGCCGTAACACATGAAAAGTGATCACCGCAATTGGGGTATGAATGTGATATTGCGGCCGCAATGCGTGATGCGTTCCGTAATTTAAAACCATGGTGGGTTATTGTGTAACTGGAAAATCCTCACTATACAGTTTTTTTTTTTTTTTTTTGCTCATTGATGGCTGAGCAGTCCCCATCATGTTATCTTAATCAACAATGTTAAAAAGGTCAAGATTAATTAATGTTTTAGAAATACAACGTGTGTGACATATGTCAATTAGGATTTGTAGAAAGATTTATAGCAGGATATAACATTTATCTTAATACGTACCCGCTCAAGAAGTCAGGTGCAGCTGAGAGAAGGCGACCAAAGAAAGAACATGTGGAATACAGAGTGACCAGAGAAGTTGTCTGAGAACCACGTCCTAGTGATTGGGAAATTTGACCCAAGTTGTTGCTGTAAACCAACCCAATTGTTCCTCCACAGAAATATGCTATGTAGTATAGCCAGAAGTCCCATCTACGCATTAGCAACCTGGTTGGGTGCTCTTCACCAAGCATTGTAATCTGGTCTCTCTCCAACACATTCACAAGACAACATATCTTCTCTCTTTCAATCTGTTCAGTGCCATTCCTTTCGCCGTCCTCGTAACCAATCAGTTCTTTGTGAAGCTCATGATCATCAGGGCCAATGGAATTGAATCTTGAATTGTATAAGGAGAAGCTTGTGGGAAGAGTAAAGCAAGACCATTCTCGAGAATACACGATGCCAGGCACGAATAAGAGAAATACAAGGAGAAAAATGGCACCTACAAGGATAATGCGTGCCACTGCTGAGGCTGAAGAGATGGCATAAAGGAAGAGGAGGTAGAGGCCTGTAACAAGGGCAAGGATGTTGAGGCAGAGGAAAACCAAGGAGTCGCGCTGAATGGTCTCAACTGAATGTGGCCGAGGCTGTGGTTGCTGGAGAATTGGGATGAGTACCACTCCAGAAAACAAGTACAGGAACAAGTGCATTGAGGAAGAGATAAAGAGTATCATCACTTGAATTTATTGCATTGGCAATCAGAGTGTACAGAGCTGCACTTACACCATTGAAACTAATACTTAAGGATAATGCAAGTGATCGGTGTGCAGGAAAATGTTTGATACATAAGACATAGCAGATGGTGTTGAACCAGCAGATGCTGCACCCAGCAATCAAGCATAGGAAAAAGACCTGTCCAGTGTACAACAAAATTGTTGTGTCAATTTGGAATAGTTTACATAAACAACATAATAGAAGTTAAATTTAATTTTGATGCACTGTAAGACCGCCAGTAGTGTGAATGTTTTCTATATTTTCAGCTAATCATAAAATGCAATATCAATAAAAATATTTGACTCTTATAATAACTACCTTTCAAGTCACATACATGATGATATATGATTGGTTGATAATATAAAAAATTTAATAATAACATTGTATTAAAATTAAACTCATTAAGATATTACAAAAATCATTATAAGTTTAATCACACATGTTTATAATCTTAACTAGACAATGAAAACTAGTAACTTTGGTGGTGAAAATAGCAGCCTCTCTCTAGAATAATCTCGGAGCAGATTTGAGAAATTATGAATGGGTTTAGAACAACTTCTCCTTATTCTTGGATTGATAATGAAATCTCTCTTGTCTAGCACTCTTTCAAAGAGTATTTGTTTTACCTCTCGTCCTTGCTCTCTGCCACATATGTACAACAGTGTTCGGGTATGTGAGTTTTTTTTTTCCTCTAATATTCAATTATTTTTATTTTTATTTTTTAGATACATTGAATAATCTTTAATATGATTTTGACTTGCCCTCTACTCAAATCTTCATACACCCATCTTCAAGTTCACCAAAAAAAAAATACACCATCTTCAATCCCCACATGATGGGGAAGGGTAGGTGAACTTAAGTAACAAAAAGAATGGTGAAGAATTTCCAAAGAATGCTTTAAAATACTGATGATGTAACATATGATTTGTGGCTACCGTTAGTTGGATTGAACTTGAAAAGAAAACAGATATACTTGGGAAATTTCCCCAAGACTGTCAGCTAATCCTTACCAATTTGCTGCTATGAGAACAACTACCCCAACCCCACCAGCATTCTAGTTAAATTGATATTGAAATTGATAGTTAAAATGTGAAGATGAGATTCTTTTTTTTTTTAATGAAGAAATCTGAAGATGAGATGATGTATAGGTGCAATAGATTCAAACAGATTGACATAAAGTGAATAGAAATATTTTTTGTGACTGAAAAGTGAATAGAAATATAGTCTCCAAGAAAGGGAAAACAAAAATTAAGGGTGACTTGACGATATACATACATATGTATATTTTGTAATTATATAAATATATATGAGTTTAATTGATATGTGCTGTTAGTGTAAAGTTTTTTACACTGTCAACCAATCACAAGTTATGGTATGAATGACTTTAAGGGATAAGAATCAATGATTTTCAATGACGTATCGATTTATTATTGGTCGATAGACCTTTACACCGACAATATATACTAATTAAACTCAATATATATTACAGTGCATTATTTATAAAATTAGTACATACTTTTTAAATATTCGAAAGTAGGTGTGTGAAATTTTGTTATAGAATTTAGTGCTATTAAGTTTGTTGTCCAACACCATTACTTTTGGTCTAAAGTTGATTGGCACTATCTTAAAGATGGACCCATATATGAATGTGCATTGTTGTACTCATCCTTTCTTTCTTTTTTTTTTTCTTTCTTTTTTTCAGAGTATCGTCACACCCGTTAAGTGTAAGACTAATCTTCCGAAGTACTCCCTCTGGTCCTATATATAAGAGGCAAAACCCTAAAACACACAGACCAAGAAAATGCATTGAAATAAGCTATTTGTAATTAATATTCGTATAAATTTACAAATTTAACCCTTCAATAATTAATGAACAAACCTACTTATATTGAAAGTTGCACTGTCTCGTAAATATAAACCCTATTATAAATAAGGGTAAAATTGGAAATAAGCATTTAATATTTGTCAAAATACATGCATATCTCTTATATTTTGGACCTAAAAAAAGTAGTCATTTGCCTCTTATAATAAGGATCGGAGGGAGTATTATCAGGCATCTAAGAGAGAATCTCTCCCAGTAGTGTTTTTCTTTGTACATATGAATCTAAGGATCGAATCTAAAACTACATGCTTAAAGGATCCCATCCGTTTCCACTTGGGCCAACTTACATTGATATTCAATTCATCCTCTCTTTTTCTTAACCAATATATGGCCACTTAAGGAGGATTAGAATAATTTCTAAGATTCCTTAATGTAATAATAACTACTATATGTAATAATAATAAAAAATAAAAAAATTATATTAACTTTCCTTAATGTTTCATTTAATTATATTAGGTATCCTCTTTTATTTTTAAAATTATCTGACATTCCAAAATATTTATGTTATAAGGAATGTAAGTGTAATATAACATAAATGTCAAGGGAATAAGTGCAATGTCAATATAAATCTCAAGGAAAGTCAATGTAATTCTTGTAATCATAGGGCTATCGACTATATATAGTTTCCCTAACATATATCTTGGGAAAAGTTAGTGCAGTTTTTTTTTTTTTTTAAAAGTGTATAATTATGTATAAACACATAAAATGTAAGTCTAATTTTTTTAAAAAAATTTATAAATTATAAGCAGATTGAGAGATAAACATTAAGGTAAAGGGTCTGTTTGGATGTGTTTTAAAGAAAAAAAGGCTTTTATGATATAGAAATAGAAACAAAACTATTATAAGAAGCTGAAATTTTGGATGAGCTTTTAAAAGAAAAAGTTTTTCTTGAGATTTGTTGCATTGTCCAACGATTTTTATGATCGGTCTCACTCTCTCCCACTGCATCTCTCTATCTATAAAAAGTGTTCTTTTAATGCTTTTGCTATTTTTACGAAGTTCATCCGAGCAGATCAAGATATGTTGTCTCACTTAGGTATATCATTCTCTGTTTTCACTAATAATATCTTGTTACGTAAGTTAAAATTTATTATAATTTTAAAAATATAGAATATATGTGGCAAGAAATTATTATTGGTGACACATTGTGATACACCAAAATAGAAAGCAAATTCTCATCCCAAACAAACACTTTTAAAAAAACAAATATTTTAAAAACGAGTGCACCTCCGTGCCTCCAAACCGGCTCTAATTAATTGGAAATTTGTAGGACCCACTCGGGCAATTCTATAATCCTCCAACCTAAAGGTTGAGGATCAATCCTCCTTAAATTTGACTGATGATAACCGGTCTCAATTTTAAAATGGACCGATATTTAATGATCCATTTAGTAAATATAATCAATATCAATTGATAATTAATTAATTATTACTATCATTAAGGATTTTAACTTCTTCCGCTTACCTTTTTTCTATCTGGAATAGGAAATTTTTTTGCAGACTTTGAGAACAGTCTCTGACAAAATGGAAGAACACCAGTTCCTTCTAGATTCCTCTACAAACTACAATGCTTTAATTTTTTTTTATTTTTTTTTTAAAAAATAACGAAACTCTCATGGTTCATCTTCTCCACACTTCAGTCTCCTGCTCCAGCCCAACACCAAAACCATTTTTGCAGGTCTATCACAAAAAAAAAAAAAAACAAAAAAAAAAAAAACATCTCTTTAGCTCCACATTGATCCCACCTAACCAAGAATCTATGCTACCACCACTGTTCCTACTACGGTGTTTTGTTTTACTCTTGTTTACATTTACATCACTACACATAACATTATCTCTCACCCCACAGATCATCATCGTTGTTTCCACCATTTCTGTGTTTCTTCTTCTTCTTAGCAAGCTCTTGAGAATACTTCTCCTTCCACCATTCCTTATATGGTCTTCTCTTCACCTTCTTGAAAATTAACCCCAGCAGCATCCTTTTCCTCATCCATTGATTCCCACCATTCGAATTTCTTACTACTCATTCACCTTTTGGCCATTGCTCTTTCCTTGTCTACTTCATTTCCAATCTAATTAATCAGATAATCTGCAACCTCATTTTCTTTACCATTCTTCACACACATCTTCGGCGTCGGCGATGTCCTTGCTACATTCACACTCTCTGCTTGTTTAGCCAGCGGCGAAACACTTGTTCCATTGAAGAAGGTGGAGCCAGCCGAGGCAGAGGAGAGCATCGTCGAGGTTACCGTTGCATATAAGTTCATAAAGAAGAAAACTGATTTAGGGGGAGGATTACTAACCGACATGGAGATACCGTGAGAAAGAAATAATATTTAGGGGAGAGGAACAGTAACCAGCATAGAGTTACAATATGAGAAGATGACTCATTTATCCGGTTGTGGGTCATCAATCTCATCCGTCCGTTAAAAATAATAATAAATCTACGACTCTTAATGAGTGAGGACAGATCCTCCGAGTTCTTCATGGAGTTTTTTAGACAACGCCCACTCATCTTGACATGTGTGTGGTTAAAAATGTTGTTTTGTGGCTCCACGAGACACGCATTCCTGTCATACACTTGTTTATTTCCCCAGAAAACTAGGAAAGTGAATGCTCGTACGAGTTCATGGTATTCAGATGGTAATAAGTCAACCCACCACAATGACAAAAAGAAAAATCAATTGAATTTCATCCTGGGTGTGTACCTTCAGTTAAATCTCACAAATATAATGATATTAGGCACAAAACATTATGCATCAAACAAGCTCTTCATCCTGAAGAACACGTTGTTTAAATGCTTTCCTAATTTCATGTAAAGTTCATTCATTTTCTAGTGAATCCCACTTATCCAAATGCTAAGAAAACGAAAAAAAATAGAAAAACAAGAAACAAAAGAAAATGTATGAAAAATTAAATCCAAAGAAGCAGTGATAATGAAATAATTAAACATGGCAAAGAGGATTTAGGATTGATTAACACTGACCACAATATAAGGCAAGGTGATGAGTCTCTGAATGACAAGCCATTGGAGGCCATAACCAAGAAGGCCCAAGAAAACAGCCATGAACATGACCAACCACAATGGGAAATACATGAGTGAAACCCCACAGCACCAACCAAATGCTTTTTCCCATATCTGATGCCACTGACAGATAATTCAGCTGAAGCTGAGTTATATCCAGAACAGATTTGAGGTGAGATGAGTAAGATGAGAAGTCAAAGTTTGTCCCAGTAAATGCCTGTATCCATATTGATGCAATCAGTATTACCCACTTTCTTGATTCCCCAACCATTGAAGAATTTCTCCTTCCTTTTTCTCTGCACTTTTTCCAACAACCAAGAAGCAGGAGAAGCTTTCTTGTTTCTCTAGTCTTGTGTTAAATTTGGTGATGGCTTGCTTAAAGAGGTTGGTTGTTAAATTTGGTTTGTTGGTTGTATAAAGTCCAAGTTTTGATTTGGTAGAGAATTTGAGATGGGAGACAATTTATTGGCTTTACCAAACATCAAAGCAATAGCATCTTTGTTTTTCAAATTTAAAATGAATTTGATTGAATGGAAGGAAAAAAATTAGTTTTCTTTTGAACTACGATTTTAATATTAAAATTCAATTACAAATAACTAAAATATAATAATAATTTAGTGAGTGCAGGTTCCGTAATTCAAGAAAGCACCAACCATGTGGTGTCTTGGAGTCATGAGAGCAGGGACGGAGCTACTTGTTAGGAGGGAGGGGCGTTGGCCCTCTCAAAAATTATTAATAGGCTTTGAAATTATTTTTGATTTATGTCATTGGTTGATGAAAACTAGAAAAGCTGAAATTTTTTCTCTTGTATGTAGAGTGATAAGTTTTATTTTTACACTGTTTTTACAGCTACTATCAAGCATTGTTTTTAAGCTATAAATATAGTCAACACTACACTTTGCAACAAGATGGAAGGTGAAATTTTTACTGACTTTCTGATAGTATACATTGAAAATAAAATTGCTGAAAAGTTTAGTATATATTCAATTATTGATGATTTTCGTGACATGCATAAAAAGAGTAATGTGCTTTGATAGATTAATAATGTAATTAACGTTTTGGAATATATAATTATAAATATTTTATATAAATTCAATGTGCATATATTTGTTAGATGAACTTTAATTTTATAGTCGGTCTCGTCTATCATTTAAGTCTAGCTCCGTCCATGCATGAGAGAGAAGAAGATGAGATTCATCCGGTGGAGGTTAATGAATTATCGAATGCAACTGCAAAAGGATAACAGATTAAATGTATCTTGAATCAAAATCTCTAATAGATCCAATGCTTAAATTGTTAGAATTTTTTAAAAATTTTTTGTTGGGAAAAGTACATATACACCCCTTAAACTTTAACATATTTGCTAATAGGCACATTGAAAATTTTATATAAGTTCAGGGATCCAATTAAAAACATTTTTAGTTCAGAGACCCAATTGAAAACTTTATAAAAGTTCGAGGACCCAATTACAAATTTTTTTAGCATAGGAACCTATTTGAAAATTACCAAATAATTCAGGAACCTACTCAATAGTTAAACTTTATTCTTTCTCAACAAATTAATGGAACATAAAGATCACCGGCGGACCTTCTTGTGGACCGGAGAGAGCCACGGCTCCCCCCAATTTTTTTCCCCTAATTTTTTTTTTATATGAAAAAATTATGTATGACACCCTAAAATAATTTATGCAACATATATTACATGTAAACTTTACAAACTATCATATATTTTATTTGTGGAACACTATTATTAGACCCTATTCACTTAAAAAAAAATATTTAAACAGCTGAACAATTCCATCAAAATGATTATTATTTCAAATTTAACATCATTAAGACTCACTATAAATACGTTTTTCCTCCTCCACACATTTATTTCAAATTTCTCAATGTCACATATGCATCTGCACCATTACAAGATGAGCAAACACTAATTCTAGAATATTTCACATATTAAATGTTTATTCACTTTGTAATTTACATATTTGAGTGATACAATTATCCATGATTAATTATAAATTTTAAGTATATTATTTTGAATAATATCTAGTGGCTCCCCAAAGATCATGTACCAACATAAATGATATGAGAATTAGTCAATGATCATTAACAATAACTTTTGGTATTCAATAATTATTGTTTCTCAAGACCCAGCATTCCCAGTGTTATGCTTTCTTTGAAACAAATATCTGTACATAGAGGAAGGACGAAACCGGTTGATAAATAAAATAAAGCTACATTTCATGCACTAAGAAAAACATTTTGAGCCTGACTATCGCTAGCTTATCTTTTACGGCAAAATGTTAATACGGTATATACTCTAAAAATCAAGTGGCCCAGATTTAGTTGACCCAGAACAGCCACCAGATGTGCCATACGAACTCCCACTTGAACCGTCAACTGGGGCTTGATTTAGACACTCTAAAACCAAAAACCTCCGTTTTTGCAATTTTATTGAGAATGTTGTGGCTTCAGGAATCACAGGAACCTGCAAGTTGGAAACCAGACGATCTACATAAGCTTGCTCTGATGGAACAAAATGAAAGAAAAGAGTAGCTTCTAGAAATCCAATGTTCCTTCAATGCTTTACAAAAATTAGAGGCAAAAGCAATTAAATGTAAATAAATTAATAAAGACGGGTGATAATGCACATAATGCTAAAAGCTATTGGTAAAGCATGAGATAATGTAAGGCATACAAAAAAGGGAGAATGTGCATAGGATTAAACCAATAATATTATTTGTACACCCAAAATTTGACAACTTCACACTTGGTTAATGGTGTTCGAAATTGTGGTTAATGATGTATTACACTTGATTAATGAATACACATGTACCTATATGGATAACTCGTTGACTGGCAATTTAGTTAATGATGCACAAAAGTTTGGTTAATTAAGCCCAGTGGATGGTTAATGAATTACCCAATCTTAGTGTACCTGTTAACTAAACTCAATACGTCATTAACCATAATTTTGAACTTTATTAATCAGGTGTCGTAGGTGTCGATTTTTCAGGAGTACAAATTGTAAGACTCAATGAATTAGAGATTTTGATGTATGACAAACATATCATTTAATGTGTGTGCAAGTGTTTTTGGTATCCAATTGCAAAGACAGGTATCAAGTTAAGAATGTCAAGTTCAATGAGCAATTCAAAGAGGAATATCCAAAGAAGGACTTAAAGAAATCAAAAGAGCAACAAGCAAGGCAAGGAACAAAGGAATCATCAAGATAAAGCTCAAAGGAGAATTAGATTTAAGTCTTAGATGATTTGTAAGAGAAGACCTCTCTTAATCACAAATAGCTCTTTAAAAGATGCATGAAAAAAATCATTTTCATAATCTGCATTAAAAAGGAATAAGTTTTAAAGAAAATGATTTTTGGAAATTAACAAAATTATTTGTCAGTACAGCCATGTATTCAATGGGTGTATACCTTATTCTGGAACTGACAAAGGAATAAAAGGTTTTTGATATTCAGTACATAGATGTACTACACCTATGAATAATACGAAATCAGATGAGTTATAAATGGTTAACTGAATACAGCCCTGTACATAAGCTATGTACGCGTGTATTCAAGTTTCTAGAAAATATGATGTTCATTAATACATAAATGTATTGAATAGGTGTACTGGTTGATTAACCAAGATCAGTTTTGGAAAAAACACGTACAGCCATGTACTACACAGGTGTACAGTAACTATCAGTATGAATTTGGTTAATACATCCCTGTAGTCAACCCATGTACAAGAAACCTGAAACAGTTTAACTGAATCTGTTATGATTCCAAATCTGTTTCTAACTAATCCCAAACGGTTACAATTTGTTTTCTATATATACTGGGATTGAAAGAACACTCATAACATATCAGAATAACACGAAATCAATTTGAGAGATCAATTGTGAAAATCATTCATCTTCATTGAGCTATATTGTGAAAAGTGTTTCTTCTCATAGGTGCTTCAATTTGTGTATTCAACTTCTGAGAGTTTAGATCAAATCATTTTTCTTTCTATTGAATTGCAAGAGAGTGGGGATCTCTCTGTTCTTGATGCTTGTAATCTGAATTGAACCCTGTGCAAACTGCAATCTAATTTGATTTGGTAAAATCTGTTCTTAAGGCTTTAATCTCTGAACTGAATTGTGCATAACCTGTTCTTGAATTGCAAGGCTTAAAATTCAATCATATACAAACTGTTCTTGTTTCTTAAAGATTGAATTGTATGCTATAAAACCTGATTGTTAAAGTTCAGAATATGATCTGTTTTATTAATTCTGTAATCTGCATCTTCTTATCCTCATTGTTCAATTCAAGAATTTGTAAAAAGCCCTTCACTGTTTTTAATAAAGATCCTGAGGCAACAAACCTGTTTTGAAAAGATTTTTTTTAAGAGGGAAAAAACTCAATTCATCCCCCCCTCTTGAGTGCTTGAAGCCAAACCAACACAAATAACATAATTGGGAGTAAACCAAAGGTATAAAATCTTTTCCAGATGATCAAAATGAAGCATGAATGTAACCTGTGTATTGAACCGTGTGACTTTATGTATGTTTAAAAGCCCAACCATGTCCTGGTAACCAGTGAGGAGCTTTGCTAGTTCTTTGTCCTCATCTGACATGAATATTGTTTAGTTTAGTAGTGAAATTTGAGGTAATTGATAAACACGGGATATAAAAGTTGCCTATGAACCTGGAATAGCCCGGACAGAAAGCAAGGTGTCTGCCATATGTTGCAATCTTTTTGAAGAAGATGGAGAAAGAAGTGAAGGTGGAAAGGTTACAACAACAACGGCATTTGAAGACCGGGTTATTCCTTTTAAAGAGCTAACAAAGGAAAGCATTTGCCACTCCTGCAATAACGATATGATAACACATCTTTAATTAAGAAAATTTCAAACAATTTGTAGAATGCAGAACAGTTATCAATAGCTGAAATTCAACAAGGATCTCACAAGACAGGATCTGCTATCAAAAAAATACAATCCTACAAAGTGATATATGAAAATCATAAAAATAGAACATACAGTCGAAAGACAAAGGAGAAACTTAGTTCAAAAATAGGGCCGGCAAAATAATCCGTGGATCAATTATCCATCCGATCATCCATTACAAAATCCATCCAACCCATCCAATAAAAAAAAATTAAATGGATTGGATTGGGTTGGATTGTTTTTAATAATGAATGGTTAATGATCCATCCAATGGTTTTTCTTAATCCATTGGACCAAACAAAAAAAGAAGTGAATCATTTATTATCCATTTTTTCCAAATCATTTTTCAGATACAAAAAAATCAAATGAGAACAATACATTCTTTTCTTGTTTCTTATCCCCAATTTCCAATTTCAGAACCCTAGCTGCAGTAATCACAATTCACAAATTCCAAATTCAAGACTCAGTTTGTACTTATCTTAGCAAATTTGCAGAAGAAATAAAGTAATTATGCAGAAGACAAAGAAGGGATCTCAGTAAGTCATGGTTATCTCCAATTCCCTTGGGAAGTTTCAGATAGATAACGCAGTTTAACACTAACATCACTGATCCTTTGATAAATCTAACAAAATAAGGAATAAAAAAAATCACTTTTTTGTGAATGAATAAAAAACTTAAATTTGTAGAATAATTATTATATGATAAAAACAGAGTGAAGAAAGAGCATCTCAGAGTAATCATTCGCCATAAGCTTCTTCACGGAAAATCAAAGTGCAAGGATAACAAATTCAAATTGTTCATCACTGATGCTCGTAAATAGAAATCTAATAAACACTAACACATAACCATAAACATTGAGAATGGTTGAAATTTGAAACACAACATTGTAGGTTTAAACTTGAACCTTGGATTGGGAACTAATGAAGAGAAACGGTGTTTCTGGTGGAACCATTGGAAATGAGGTTCCAACCACATGCAGCATGTGCATTCTGAGAATTTATAGAACCGTTTTTAGAACCCTAGGGTGCTGTTTGGAGACTCGGATACTATATTTCCTTTCCACTCCCAGACGGGTTTTGAGTTTTTTTGGTACAGTAGGTTTTTTAAGGTCTGAAGAAAATCAAAAATGATTTTTTCCACCAAAAAAAAAAACTTTGATACCATCGCATATTGCAAACAGAGGTAAATCCTAATAAAAATACATGTTTTTTAAAATATATAAATTATAGGAGTTGACCTAGTTTTATGATATATTTTTAAATGGATGGATCGGATATTCATCCATATAAAAATGATTAATGGATGAGTTTGGATTTTTTTACATTTTTAATGGATTGAAATGGATTGGTGGATTGTTTTTTACTCATCCATTATAATCCAAATCAAAAATCCATCTGATCCATCCGTTTGCCAGCCCAGAACCATATGAAGAGAAAAATGGGAAAAAAATTTGACTCACCATGTTTGAATACTTGCATTGTGGAGAGCAGAATGACTGAATTGCAATACGACCAGCAGAGGAAATGCAGCCTTCTTTTCTGTGAATGTCATCCATAATGTTAGTGAGAATTAAATAGAAAGAAAGCTCTTATTAAATAATAATCTTATAAAAAATCACCACAGTAGTCTTTAACAAAACCTTATTGATGCAAAACAAGAAATTCATAGGGAATTAGAAAAGGCTAGATAGGAAAAGTCTTTAATTATTACAAGTTCTGATCATGTGCCCATGTATCTAATGCTAGACAAGGGTCCAACATCAGCAATAAATGTATTTAAAATCCCCAACGGTACAATCCTAGCCATGTTCTTTTACCCCAGCATTCAAGAGAATGAATGACATTGGAGAGTTTCTGGCAGGTTTATGGTGATTAAAAATTATTTTTGAAAGCCAATTGTAAAAAATGTATGCATTTGCAAACATGCATATAGTTACAGCCACCCGGATGTAAAAACCCTATATGATGTTTGAGATTGCAAAGTGCCTATCAAACTTAAAGGAAAATTGTACAGGACAGCTATAAGGCCATCGAACTCTATGGTAGTGATGACAATAGAAAGCCAACAACAGCAGAAGGTAAGCGTTAAACATACAGTTTGATGGTGTCAATTTATCCATATACAGTGTGATAAGGATTGATATTGTTGTACAATCTCATGCTCTTGGTTATAAAGAAAAATAAATCAAGATACTTAAATTGCATATGCTAAAAACAATATCTACCAAAGATACAGTTAAATTTTGTTTAGGAAGATCTATTAAAACCTATGATTCAAATCAATCTTATTTATTTTATTCTGTTCAGAAAAGCTTGACTGAGAACCAGACACGACAACATGAATAACTAGTTGAAGACTGTCAAGAACTAACTCTACTAAAATCTTTTGCTATTAGGTAGAGGCCAAGGACTCATTTTATATCTCTAACAAAATAGTGCTAGAGATCACCACACCTTGAGAATTGAGCCAGAAATCCAGTACAACGATCTAGAAGAGAAGTAAGGTTTGGGGAATCTTGGATGCTAACACAATCTACATTCATGCCGCTAAAAAATTGCCTTTCCAAGGGCTTCCGCAAGTCAAAATCATTGCAATAATCATGCTGACCACCTGTGCAAGGAAAGTATGATTCAACTCAATATTTTAGAGAGCTTGATTTGGCATATCCGTCAATATGCAAATTGTTTACTTCCCATAGGATGTGATAATAATTGATCGTAAATCCATAAAAACAATATGTAATTGGTTTTTTTTCAAAAAATGAAAATGATTATTGGAACTACTGAAAACATAATTTATCATACTCATAAATTAAGCTGAAAAGGGCAGCCAAGACTATATAGCTCCTATTATGGGTGGATACAGACCACTATATGGGTCTATAGTAGACAGCATGGTTCTACTTCTAATGGCAGACTGCATCACCCAATGAAGCTGCATCACCCCCAATTGCGGCGTGGCTCCAAATTGCAGGAAAGAATCGCAAGGAGACAGTGATGCAACTGCATTGAACCACATTCTAGCTGCAACTAATTTCAAAAATAAAATGTTAACCACAAAAATTCATGCTGCAACTGCATCACACCACAATCGAGGCGTGGCTCCAAATCACGGAAAAGAACCGCAACGATACGGTGATGTGACTGATTCAGAACCACATTCCAGCAACAATACATTTCAAAAATAAATCGCCAACCACAAAAATTCACGCTGCAATGGCCATAAACAGCATCATAGCAACCTCAATGCCTGCAAATCAAAGCAGTTGCAACTTGCAACTGCATCTTAAAACCATGGTAGGTAGCCTTGCATTTGCAAGAGGTTGATTCCATGAATTAAACCTATGACTTCCTGTTCGCATGGTGACAACTCCAAATGTTGTGCCAAGGCTCCCCTTCTAAAACTTCATAAACTAGAATCGCATGGTCAGAAAAGATGACAAAGCTACTAAAACCACTTGCTCAATAACTTGATATAGACAAGAATTCTATCATACATGAAGCTCCCTAGAGACAGAATTGCATTCCAGGGCATTATGCCTTGAATACATGAAAACACCTTAGAAGTGGGGTAAAATTGAAAATACATAAAAGCATTTTGGTTTATGCTTTAAAGTGCTAAAATCGTGCTTTCACCTCATGATTTTATGCTTCTATGTCTGAAATGTAAATGAGAAAACTTTTTCCTGGTTTTGGGCTTTTTATTGGATGACCAATAAACAATCAGCTTTATTGCTCTTAAAATGAATAGCAGAGTAGAAAAGGGGCTCCAAGATTTCAGTTTTCACTTTTTTAGATTGACTTAGGCGTGTTTAGGACAGTGAGTCTGCAGCAATAGCAAACTAGGGAGAAGAACAGTGACAAAAGAGGAAACTAATCGTAACTGTCGTTGTTGGTTTGTTGCTACTGTTGATCTTTTCGCTATTGTAAACTTTATGCCTATAGAATATGATATTTTAACATAGTTATAAAACTTGTGAGTTTTAGTAGTTAAATTTGAGTTAGAAGTTAGAATATTTACATTCCAATGCTTATATGTGCATGTATTATTTTTAAATGATATCTTATATAGTATAACTTTTCACTTTTACTAGACACTCCAACGCTTTTGAGTGAAAATTCGCTTTTCACAATTTAGTTATTAGTTAAAATAACTACAAACCACATTAATACCACAAATAAAGTAACAACACAATGATATTTACAGAAAGAACAATAAGGAAAAATCTATAGACAATCTTACCATTATTAGTGTTTATATTTAGCTGAGGCTCACCAAAGTACTTCTTGTACTGCCAAGCAATTCTCAGATCCTTCTCCTGCAATTATTAGCATAATAAACAAATTATATCACCATAACAAAATTTAAAATAATCATGTATATCACAATGTGCAATGGACAAGCAAAATTACATGGCTATGATCCCTAGATTTATCCTCTTTGGATGACCCTGGACTAGGCAAAGTACCAAGAAAGCCTTTAGGGTCTCTGGATGGGCTAGCATACAGGAGTGGTTGTCTGTGTACAAGTCCTTGAGACATAAAATTTCTCAATAGAAGCATATGATGAGGCGCTTCTGCATCTTCAATAACCATGACAAGGCTACCAAGAGAAAAACCACCACCTAAAATTTCTGTTGAAAAAAAGAAAGCAAGTATAAGAATCTTCTATGAAAAGACACTACATATGAATCAAATAAAACTTTCTAACTAATTCATTTACTATATGACTAATTTAAAGCAAGCCAAAGAGATCATTACTGTCTAGATCAGGAATCCCGGATGATATATACGTTGTCCCATTAGGACCATGCTTAAAGCCAGGATTCTGTGAAGATGATTCAGTTGACAAATTGCGAGAGAAGCTACTAACTCGAGTTCTGGTTGCAGCCATTATGCTTCAATACTCGTTATGCCACTCTGAGGAAGCTAAGAGAACAAGTTGATGTAGGTCCACCCAATCAGCAGCTACTGATATGTCAAGAAAATATTATTTTCAGCCACATCATAAGCATATACCAAATATGTGCTACTCAATATAAAGGAGCAATCCCTTTTAACTGTTAGGTCACATTTTTTTTACCCATTTTTTTTCATTATGATTTGTTTATATTTACAATTTATAAATATAAGCCACAATACATGTTTCTTGCATATGATATAGCCCTAGTGGGAGAATCGAGAGTGGGAATAAATGGTATGCTAGAGCTGTGGAGACAAGATTTGAAAGCATATGGCTTCCAATTAAGTATAAGTAAAACAAAGTATGAAATGTAAGTTTAGCAAGAAGAGCCCTACTACTTGCGTAAAATGAAAGTTGGAGATCATAACATCCCACAAGTCACACGGTTTAAGAATCTTGGATGATGAAGACTTACGTGGAGATGTAAACCATAGATTCCAAGCAAGGTAGATGAAATGGAGAAATTCTTCAGTTATTTGTGATTAAAAATACCTCTCAAGCTAAAAGGAAAAATTTCCAAATACATGAGGAAGCAAATTAAAGGGATCCTACACGCTTGGAACAAGGACACCATGAGGTAAAATAAAGTCACAAGTGGTAGCTGTTGATACAAGGTGTTTTGTGCATGAAGAGGACAAAATAACACACTTTGAAAGATGATACATGATCATGGTCTTAGGAGTTTAAAAAGCAAGGTACATGTGTCTCTAATGAATAAAATGCTACGGCACTTGTTCTCATAGGGTACAGGTTTAACGACATGAAAGATGACACCTAGTAACTCTGTTAAAACAACATTTCTATAATTTAGATAGTTTAAAATTTTAAGCCTAATGTAAGATTAATATGCAAGGCATTAGGACAATTTTCTTTATGGCACTATGTTTAATCTTAGGTGTTCAAAATTCTAAGTAGAATATTCCTGGAGACTACATGGCACATGAAGTTTATTAAATACCAATGAGATAGAAAAGTGACAAATGGCTTTGGTTAGGAAGTTTGGAGAGCAAACATTTAATGAATTACACTGAAGGGTCTTAAGTAGAAACAAAACTCACTTAGTAAGCAACTAAGTGTCATTTTGTTGGTGCTTCATGACATGCAGCTATGAACTGCCCATGGGAAACAAGGACAAAACATCAATTTAAAAGAACTATTGACAAGTGAAAGTGTAGGGAAAACTGAAAAGACATGTAGGAATCTTGGAACGAATAACATGCCACTTGGCTACAAGGAACCAGAAGAATTCAGCACAATTCAAGGAGGAGTGGTGTGTGGATAGCAAGTGAACAAGGCATTTCACGTTGATGTCGAGTGTAGGGATTAGTTCCCTATATAAAGACTGCAAAGCACTATTTCATGCAGACCAACTATCCTCCCAAAACAGGCAGACGGCCTTACAGCATGCATGCACGGAAGCCACAATTACCTAGCCTTAGCCTACAGTACACAATGTCTCTTTCAAATCAACTATAGGAAATGAACATTGCCTTTATTTTGGTCGGTCCATTCCTTAGATATAATTGAGGATTACTAATCGTAAACTCCTATATTGTGCTCTTGAGGGCTACTTCTCTTGTACTTCACTCTTGAGTATTTTCCTTGAAAGGTAGGAATGGGGAAACTCGTTTAGCCCATAGCTTCAAGAAGGAACTATTCTTGCTTATCTTTGGCTATGGGTTTTATGGACTTGATGACTAACTATACCATATTTTTTCTATAGCTTCTATCCTCCCAAAACAGGCAGACGGCCTTACAGCATGCATGCACGGAAGCCACAATTACCTAGCCTTAGCCTACAGTACACAATGTCTCTTTCAAATCAACTATAGGAAATGAACATTGCCTTTATTTTGGTCGGTCCATTCCTTAGATATAATTGAGGATTACTAATCGTAAACTCCTATATTGTGCTCTTGAGGGCTACTTCTCTTGTACTTCACTCTTGAGTATTTTCCTTGAAAGGTAGGAATGGGGAAACTCGTTTAGCCCATAGCTTCAAGAAGGAACTATTCTTGCTTATCTTTGGCTATGGGTTTTATGGACTTGATGACTAACTATACCATATTTTTTCTATAGCTTCTATCTTCACTCTTTATTCTTTATTTAATTACTTCATCTATTGTTCTTCATTTCTTTCTCCATTCCACTTTACAAACTATTCTAATTAACAGTTACGGTCAATTTCTAATAACAAGAAAACCTCATTTTCATGAAACTCAACCTGCGAGTAGATTGAACCAAAATGACTTTAGTTCATGCATTCATCAGAATGAGAAGAAAGAGCAAACAATCAAATTCATCATCCATAAAACTCCACATTCAACAGCCCACATAGCCAAATTAGAAAACAGAAACCAGAAAAAGCGCGAGGAGAGCTTCCATTGAAAAACCCACGTACCTAATTAGAAATGACCGAAGCAACCAGATCTTGAAGCGCAAAGCAGAACATGAGCGTAAACAACCCCGAGAAGAAGCTAAGCAATGGAGGACAGTAATTTGGGGTTAGGGTTCAGACAACTGATTTGGGGATTAGGGAATGGGGCTCATGTTCGTTGCAGATATGGGAATTTGAGATTGAAATCTGATTTGGATGCCGTTCATTTTTCTTAACTTAACTGAACTGTAATTGAGTTGCTGAACGGAATTGCTAAAATATTAAAAATGGGTTCAGGTATGAGAACTGGCTCTACTGAAATGGGTTTACGTGGAACATTCAAAGTGGTTTTATGCACAAAGTGTCGTCAAGGAGTGATCTGACCAGCTTCCACTCTTGGAGGAAGTACTTGTGCAGCACTCTCTCCTTAGCAGTCGCACTCACTGTGACTCGAGGAGCGGCGACGAGAGACAGAGGAATGGAGGGCGCCCCCTACCTAGGGTTCAGTTCAGAGGAACACGTTCCCTTTTTTCCTTTTGATGTTTCGAGAAAGTGGGTACAAACCTAACATCTCACGTTTGAGCACAACCAGTCAAACAATGCTAACTCATCAAAATATAAATATAAATATAAATATAAATAAATAAAATAAATGAGACCTGGTAAACCAATTTGGAGAACTCTACCGCCCCAAACTCCTCTCTAAACCTGTTTTTGCCTTTTATCTTCTTCTACGATTCCATCAAAATCCAGGTATCAAAAAATTATTCTTTTATGTTGATTCATCGCCATCATCTAACTAACTAAAACCATATCACAAGGGAATTGAATGACAGTAAAAATCTGTTAAGAAAAGCATTAAAAAAATAAAAGAAAATGATTAAGTTAGAGGCAAAACAGAGGGGATGCACAAAGCTTCTATGGTGGCTGGGCTCAACGATGATGAGGCACGACGGTTTTAGTTTATTAAGGAGGTAGTGAATCATTTTTTTTACATATATATGGAGCCCATAGAGCTGCTTGTGGGATCAAGTTTCAAGCTTTGTGATTGGGTTTCACTCTCTCTTTTTGAATGTTTATAAAGAAGGGGCTATTACAGACAATCCCTGTTAAAGATGAGGGTTTAAGGAAGAAAGGAACCTGGTGAGAGAAAGAGAGAAAGTTGCTGGAAAAAAAAACTTCCAAGTTTAAAAAACAAATTAAAAGAAAGCCGAACAAACCAAAAGGAAGAAAGGTGCATGTTTCATATGTAATAGCGATGAGGAAGGATCTATTTACAGTGGAGGTGTGTCGTCAATGGAGGCACATTGGATTGCTTGAACAGAGAGCTCGGTGTGGATGGCATAAGGCGGTGGTGATTCCCGGTGCCTTTTCGATTTTTTTTAATACAATTTTTTATTTTTTATTTTGATGAGTGAATTTATTGGGTCCCACTCATTTTATGTTTTACCTATATTTTAATGAGTTGGCATTATTTTATTGGTTGTGCTCAAAGGTGTCTGTGCCCATGAAAGTCTTTCAGATTCAGCCATTCGGAAATAACAGTTCGGTGGGAATTACTTTTGACACCGTGTTTTTACTTCAGACACCTATCTCACTTTTTTTAAAAATTTTCCTTTTTCAAAATACCCTTAACTCATTTTATACACCCTTATCCTTTTTAAAAATATATATATATAGGTAGATTGGTCTTATACTTTTATTTTATTTTTCATATTAATCCTATAAGTTTTTTATTTTCTAAATTGACCCTACATGTTACGTTCTGTTTCCACGTTAGTCATTTCTGTTCATTTCGATCTTACGGAGTCAGATCAAAAGCCACGTGTCAGACTAAGGTGATAGCCACATTTGGTCAAAACTGACGGTGTTAGGTCAAAATTGACTGAAAAGACTAACGTGGAAACGAAACGTAACTTGTAGGACCAATTTGATAAATTAAAAACTTATAGAACCAATATAAAAAATAAAATAAATGTATAGGACCAATCTACCTATTTTGGCTTTTTTTTAGACCCATTATACACCAATATCGTTCACCATTATAAAGCTCGGGAATGAATTCTTTCTCATACTTTACCATCCAGTGAAATCCCTATCATCCATCAATAAGAGGATAGAGAGTATTTACATTGTAATAAAGGGGGAGAGGAGGTTTAACACATGGTTTGGATTAAGTTAGGGATGGCAATATGGACTCTACCGACTGGGTATCTGCAAAAAAATACTAACGATAGGTATGGTAAATACCCGCTTTATGAAGTTGACACAGGCAAACACAAGAAGGGGGTTGAATTGTGTTTGTTAATATTTTTCGAAAACAACCTTTTCAAGAATAGTTTTCTCACATAAAGATAAAGAGGCAGAATAAAGCACACAAAAAAACAACCTTTTGAAAGAATAACAAATTCAAGTTCAAATCCCCACAGTTAGTATAAACACGTAAAACCAAAAAGATAAGTGATTAGGAGATTCACGCAAGTTGTTTTATCCTGGTTCACTCTCTTCCAACCAAGAGCTACGTCCAGTCCCTTCTACTTGAAGGATTTCTCCACTATTCTCCAAATAGATTACAGCAAGTATTCAACACCTCTCCAGGCTCACAAGTATTTCTTTCTTACCAAGCCTCTTCAGGCTCTACCTCTAATAAAGAGTTTTTGGTTTCTTTGATCTTCTAACTCACTATGTGTGAGAATATGAAAGTTTAAGATCAGACAAATATTATAGCAATATTCAAACTATGATATTACAGACTTTTGCTTTTTGAAAGAATAAGACAATATTTGCTTGCAAGAGATTTCTTGAGATTTCTATGTATGCGCAAAAGTTCTTTCTTCAAAAGCCTTAGTCTTCTATTTATAGTGTCCTTGATCTTCTCTTCAGAATCATCAACGGTTGTATTTGAATTTTCCGTTTAGTGATAGAACCAACCAAGTAATATCCGTTGTGACTCAGCTTGCTCGTGGCCTTTGTACTATGTGACAAAATTCTTGCATGTAATGGCACACCTCTGAGCAAATGCAACTTGAAAAACAGTCTTGCCTTCCTTGTACAAATTCCAGCTATTTCAGCGTAAAAGGTGACAGGGTACACAACGTTTTGCATTGTACTATTATGCTTTTTGCAATTTCCTTATTTGTACTATGTCTCTCTCATAGAAACAAGACAATAAAAACCGTTAATAGAAAATGAGAAGGACCATTATAAATATATGAAATGAATATCAATCATATGAAATAAATTCGCTTTGGTTCAGATTGATTTAAATATAAATGCTCAAATTCTTCATCCAGCAAAACAATTGTAAAGGCAAGGTAAGTAAGAAGAGTTTTAAGGCTCCATCCACTGTCGTGGCAACCAAAACTTCGTCTACTTAAAACAACGGTCTTGCCAGTACTTGAGACATTTAAAATCTCCGTCCAGTGATGTGGCATTAGAAAACTAATGTTATTATTGGAGAGTAACTTGCGTCTACTTGAAAGGAATTTCTCCGTCTACTAGAAACATTCAAGCGCTCGTCCACTGACGTGGCACTTGAGTTAAAGGAGATCCTTCCAATGATAGAGTGGACTCGACCACTCTGGGAAACTTTCAATACAAAATATATGGACGCGGATTGCAAAGTAAATAGACTTATCATTTTAACTTATAAAAACAGAGATCCTTCAAGGCTGAAGGCACTTGTTAGATTAAAGCTAACACTTTGCTACACAAATTTAATCCTTATTGTTAACATCAAAACTTAGAGATTATTTAATCCAAATTACTTTGGTTCCAACAATCTCCCCCTTTTTGATGATGACAAAAACTAATTAAATTTATTTTGCAAAGTCTAAGAGAGCTTACAAGGCTCCCCCTAAGACAAAGCATTCATCAGATTAAAGCAGTTAAGGCATATTAAGCTAAGTCTTATTTGCAATATAATATAGGTTATCAGACCAAGATAGCAGCTTATTAAACATTTGAGATTCAAAGCAGTATCGGAGCATAATTGACTTTAGACAAAATTAGGCATAAACATAAAGTCAAGGCATAGAAGGCATAGTATCAGCAAGATGAATATACACTTATGCATATGCAGACAACAATGTACTTTTTAAAAAATGTCTCTGTATTATAAAATTTAATCTTTCCTTTCTCCCCCTTATTTGTCATCAGACAAAAAGGTAAAAGGAAGTGAACCATCATTGTCAGCAAACAACAAAAAAGGATAAAACAGAGAAGGAAAAAGTTTTTAGGTAGAAAGAGGTGGTGGAGGGGGTTGGTTAGGATTTTGATTTTGATTCCTCTGAAATTCCATGGTCAGAGCCAACATCTGATTCATCATGGCATTTGTAGGGGCCAAAGAATCTTGAACTTGCTTCTGCACCCTTTCTTCAATTTGTTGAGCCATCTGTTCAGTCTTTTCTTCAACTATCTTGCCAACCTTATCATCAACAATTTTTCCAATGATGTCTTCAAGGTTGGGTGGCAAGGAAAGTTGTCTTGAGCTCTCAGCAGTGTTAGAGACAGTGTCTTGAGCTTGGGCTGGTGGATTAACCATAGCAAGAGCTAATGGTTGAGAAGAAGTCTTAGCAGACTCAGCACCTTGCTTAGAGACACCAACCTCAGCAGACTGCTCAGCTTGTGCAGATGGGGGTTCAACTAAAGCAGGTTGAGAAGACAGTTCTGCATCAAATTCAGGGCCTTCTACAATCAACTCCTCAGCTATATGATCAGAGGATGATGTTGCTGGAGAGGCAGTGGCAGCTTTTACAGATTTCTGAGGGACATCCTTTGCCCAGTGGATAGGAGTAATTTCCTCCACATCCCTGCTGGTAATAGGAAGTGCCCACAGATCTTTGTAGATCATGTGCCTTAGCTTGGACAGTCCACACTTTCCTCTGAACTTGGGAATTTCTTGCTTCTCTTCCTGAGACAAGCCAGAAGATGAAGCTTCCCTGGTGCAGTGGATGATATGAGACTTCCAGAAGTCAGCAGCTTTCATCTCTCCAATATTATTCACATCCTCCATATACAGATAGTAGTCGAGCTGGGAGTGATCAAAGGTTTCCTTAGACAAATCCAGCATGGCAGAATGAGCTTCAGGCATGACTCCCTTATTTCTTCTGAGCCTCCTATCTTTGTCCTTGTTGAGGTCTATTATGCCAAGCCTTGGACAGATAGGGTAGGGAGCAATGCCTACACGTGTTTCCTTATTATGCCCGAGCCATGTGATAGGAACCCAATATGCAGCTCTTTCAACTTGGAAGTAGCTGAACTCCCACTTCAGAATATTATAGAACAACTGATCTATGAAGGGGTCTGATGCACTTCCATAGATGCTGGGAAGCTCGAATTTCAGCCATTTTGTGTTTCCATCCAATACGATTGGATTGTGCTCAGATGATCTTACTCTCTTCTGAGGTAAAGTAGGCAGTCTGTTCCTTTTAAAATCAGTTTCCCATACAGGAATGATGTGCCTTGCTACTCCATTAGTGTGAGGAATCAAAGGTGGGGTATTTGTGAGGTTGGGGTAAATTTTTCTTTGGGGGAAACGTTTGAGGGGTAGATGGGTGAGGAGAGGGCCATGTTGGTTGTTCATCTCAGATGGAAAGGGACCTTTGGGAGGCTGAGAGTTTGGGTATTTGGTGGTCCAGGGGTAGTCCTCATAGAGTTCATAATCATAATCAGGGTGGGAGTACCACCTTGTTAGAGGAATGGCAGAGTTAATTTCAGGGTCAGGTTGGTGAGTATGAAACAAAATTTTCCAATTTCTCTTGACCTGAGCCCAATTCTCAGACTGATTGGCAAAGATAGTGGATGAGGGTATAAGTGGTGGAAAGAGTTTCCTTAGGGGTTTAGGAAAGGGGTACCTCGGCAAATTCCATCATCCTTTTGATGAAACCAAGGATCAGAGTCAGGAATTATAGGTGGAAAGATGGTTTTGAGTGGTGAAGGTTGGGGTATGGTTAATTGATTTGGGCTAATTTGTGGTGAGGATGGGGTTGTGGTTTGGTCAGGTTGTTCTTTTTGTGGTGAAGGTTGGGGTGTGGGTAAAGTAGGTCTATATACATCATCAAAAAATCCTACTTTCGGAGTAGGGGCACCATCACTCACAGTATTAACAGGAACTTCAACAGAAGGGTTTACCTCAGAGGCTGCAAAGGTTCTAGCTTTCCTTGCAGGTTGCCTCCTCTTGGTAGGCACAGCAGCATCAGCGGCTGCTTTCCTATTCAAGGCTGTTCCCAGGGGAATATTATCATCTTCATCATCCTCATCTTGAGGCAATACCAGCTTCCTTGCTCTCTTGGGAGCAGGTTGAGGGACAGGTTGAGGAGCCTCAGCTCTAGGCTCATTAATCTCAATGCCTCGGGTATGCCTTTTAGGAATAGCCTTCCTGACAGCCATTGTTTTCCTCTTAGTTCCTCTCTTGAGACCAAGAGTAGCTGCATTGTTGGCCTCAACAGATTCTTCTTTAATCCTCATCTTCTCCTCTTGTTTTGACATCTCAACTTGTTTGTACGTGTCAAGATGCATGCTGCTGAGGTTGCTCTTTCCGAAAATGGCAGGTTGAATTCCCTTCGAATGAAGAATTTTTTCTTGTTCTTCTAGAGGCTTTGCACGTATGTAATCATACAAGCCTTGCTGCTTGAACATTTTTGAAAGAAGATGAGAAAAGGTGATGTGTGAGGCGGTTTCCCTGTTTGTGATGGCATCCTTGAAGCGATGAAACAGGATCCATGGCAGGTTTATCTTTGTCTCAAAGATCATGTTGCAGAGACAGAATTTGTGAAGGGCAGAAAGGTTGTCCTTAGACCCTGCCTTATGAAGCACCGTCTTGTTCAGAATCTGACGAAGAATCCTGATATGATCCTTCATTTCAGATGACTTCCACGAGTGAGTCCTCACTGTATCTTCCCGCATCAGTGTAACAGCGATTGTTTCTATACCACCAAGGTCTTCTTCCCAGTTTTCTGTAATGATCAGACCTTCTTGAGCACAAACGATTGCATCAGAAATGGTCTTCTCAGAAACAGTTATCTTCTTGCCATGAACAAACCCTACTACCTCAGTGTCAGTAATCTTTGGTTTCCTCCAGAAATCCCTTACTAAGTCCGGATAAATCGAGACCTTTTCCAGAAACAATCCATCCCAACCAGCAGCGTTGATGTACTTGCTTACATCCAAGTTGTACTCACTCAGAATTTCAAAATTAAAGTGATGTTCCACAGCAATACTTATGATGTCGATAGCATAGGCAAGCTCGGGAGTTGAGGTTGAAGCCATTGTTGAGTAAAAGTTAAGGTTTGAAGAATAGAGAGTTCGAAAAGATTTGAGAGAGTAAATAACAGGGATGAAGAATAGCGAAAGGTTTTTTCAGAGGGAAAGGAGTTACCTTTAAAGAGTTCCGAATACCAACAGTTTTCAAAGAAAATTCAAAAGAAATGATTGATTAGACAAGACTTTAGTGAAAAAACAGTGTTGGTATATTGGGACCGTAAAAAGTTACGATGGGATTGATGGAAGTAGCTGACTCAGCAAGGAAATGATTAAAACCAAAAGTTTTAAAATAAATAAGTTCAGATATAAAATAATGTAATTTAAAAAGAAATTGTATGCAAGATCGGGTCCACAAAAGATTGAGGGTGGACGCGTAAAAACATATGTAGTGGACGCGGCACACCAACAGTAGTGGACGCGTAGACTACACGTGCTCTGGACGCCAAAACCAGTGGACGCGCAGATAAAACAAGCAATCAATACATATACCAAATCAAACCACATACAACATGTTAAGATGTTTTCTAATAAAATAAATCTGTCCTCAACAAGAGGTTTAGTAAAGATATCTGCCCATTGATGATCAGTATCTACAAATTGAACATCAAAAACACCTTTTTGCACATAGTCTCTAATAAAATGATGTTTGATTTCTATATGGTTAGCCCTATAATGCAGAATTGGATTCTTAGACAGATTAATTGCAGCAGTATTATCACACATTAGTGGAATACTACTTACAAACACATTGTAGTCCTCCAATTGGTATTTAATCCAGAGGAGTTGTGAGCAGCAGTTTGCAGCTGATATATATTCTGCTTCAGCAGTTGATAGAGCAATGGTACTCTGCCTTTTGCTTGACCATGATACTAGATTAGCTCCAATGAAGTGACATCCCCCACTGGTGCTTTTTCTTTCAATTCTATCTCCAGCATAGTCAGCATCACAAAAGCCAACTAATCTGTAATCTTCATCTTTCTTAAAGCACAGACCAAGATTAGTAGTACCTTTTAAATATCTAAAAATTCTTTTAACTGCTGATAAATGAGATTCTCTAGGATCAGATTGAAATCGAGCACATAAGCAAACACTGAACATAATATCAGGCCTAGAAGCAGTTAGATATAAGAGAGATCCAATCATACCTCTGTATACCTTCTGATCTACCTTTTTCTCTTTATCATCTTTGTTTAGTATGGACGTGGGATGCATAGGAGTGTTCATAGGTTTGCAGTCATCCATCTTAAACTTTTTGAGAAGTTCCTTTGTAAATTTAGTTTGATGGATGTACACCTCGTCCATAGATTGTTTGACTTGAAGTCCAAGGAAGAATTTGAGTTCTCCCATCATGCTCATTTCGAACTCTTTTTGCATTAGCTTTGAGAATTCTTTGCACAAAGATTCATTAGTAGCACCAAATATAATATCATCTACATAAATCTGTACTACTAAGAAGTTGGATTTAATTGATTTTCTAAACAAGGTTGTATCAACATTTCCTCTGACAAAGCCATTATCCATTAGAAAAGAACTTAGCCTATCATACCAAGCTCTTGGGGCTTGTTTTAGGCCGTATAAAGCTTTCTTAAGCTTGTATACATGTTCAGGTTGGGTTTCACTCTCAAAACCCGGAGGTTGCATAACATAAACTTCTTCATTGATAAAACCATTTAAAAAAGCACTTTTTGCATCCATTTGAAAAAGCATAATATTATGATGTGCAGCAAATGAAAGTAAAATTCTGATTGCTTCCAATCTTGCAACAGGTGTAAAGGTTTCAGTATAATCTATATCTTCTTCTTGAGAGTAACCTTGTGCAACTAATCTTGCTTTATTTCTTATAACCTTACCATTCTCATCAAGCTTGTTTCTGTAAACCCATTTTGTTCCTATAACAGATTTATCCTTAGGTAGGGTTACCAGAGTCCAAACTTCACTCCTCTCAAACTGATTTAGCTCTTCTTGCATTGCTAAAATCCAACCATTGTCCAGCAGAGCCTCGTCTACAGTCTTTGGTTCCAATTCAGAGACCAATGCAGAATCTTCTTGCTCTCTGAAGGTTGATCTGGTTCTTAGCTTATCACTTGGATTTCCAATGATTTGTTCCGGTGGATGATAATTCTGGAAATGCCAAGTTCTCTGAATATTGTCTTGTTGAGAGGTGGATGTTTCTGGTTGGTGAGAATTGTCTTCAACTTGATCATCAGCTTTAACTTCTTTTGTGTCTCCTGAGATGTTTAAGTCAAGATCTGCAAAACTTTCATCTAGCTCTAATAATTTCTTATCAGGCTGTTTATCATTGAATCTAACATGTATAGATTCTTCTACAATTAAAGTTCTTGAGTTATACACTCTAAATCCTTTTGAGGTTTCAGAAAATCCTAGTAAAATTCCATTGTCTACTTTTGCATCAAACTTACCAAGTTGATCTTTTGTATTCAAAATATAACATTTACATCCAAAAGGATGAAAATAAGATATGTTGGGTTTTCTGCCTTTCCACAATTCATAGGGAGTCTTACTCAGAATAGGTCTAATGTATATTCTGTTCTGAAAATGTAGTAGGCAGTGTTCACAGCTTCAGCCCAGAAATGCTTAGGGACAGAATTGTCATTGAGCATAGTCCTAGCCATCTCTTGAAGAGATCTATTCTTTCTCTCTACCATACCATTTTGCTGTGGTGTTCTTGGTATTGAGAAGTTGTGTTGAATTCCATTTTCTTCACAAAACTCATTGAATAGCTCATTGACAAATTCTCCCCCATGGTCACTTCTAATTGAAGCTATACACATGCCTTTTTCATTCTGTACACGTTTGCAGAATACAGAAAAGACCTTGAAGGACTCATCCTTGTGAGCAAGGAACATAACCCATGTCCATCTAGTATAGTCATCTACAATGACTAGACCATATTTCTTACCACTGATAGAAGCAGTCCTTGTTGGACCAAAAAGATCAAGGTGTAGCAGTTCTAGTGGTCTCTTGGTACTAACAATATTCTTAGATTCAAAAGAACCTTTGACTTGTTTTCCCTTCTGACATGCATCACAGAGAGCATCAGATTTGAACTTAAGGTTTGGTAATCCTCTCACGAGGTTATGCTTATTTAGCTTTAAGATTAATCTCAAGCTTGCATGACCTAGCCTTTTATGCCAAATCCAACGCTCATCTTCAATGGACACTAAACATGAGACACTTTGATTTGAGAGGTCCTCCAAGTCAATTTTGTATAAGTTGTTTTGCCTCTTAGCAGTGAATAGGATTGATCCATCATTTTTATTGACATAACACATGTTCTTATTAAAAGAAAATCATATCCACTATCACATAATTGACTTATGCTCAGTAGATTATGTTTTAAACCATTCACTAAAAGAACATTATCAATGGAGGGAAAATGATGTTTGCCAATTTTACCTATACCAGTGATCTTTCCTTTCTGGTTTCCTCCAAATGTCACCCAGCCACCATCCTTATGTCTAAGGTCTTGGAACATATACTTTTCTCCCGTCATGTGACGTGAGCATCCACTGTCCAAGTACCAGGATGTTTGTTTCTTTCCTGTTGTTAAGCAGATCTGCAATAGGTATTATCTTGGCCTTAGGTACCCAAACTGACTTGGGTCCTTTCATGTTAGTTATCTTTGGACGAGAATATTTGGCATGCCTGTTATGTATGCATCTAGATGTAGAGTGCCCACTTTTTCCACACACTTTACAAAAAGTGTTGGACGGGCCTGATTTGGTTTTAGCATACCTAGCTAGAGCTTTTGAAGCTCTTTGCTGCATAGGTGGTTTTGACTTAATGTAAGATGCCTCATGCTTCTTATTGTCATAACCAAGGCCAGATTTATCAAAAGGTGACATAGAATACCTTAGGATAAGACTAAGCTTATCTGAGCCTCCTACAAATTTTGACAGAGAGTCTGTCAAGTATGTTACATGTTGTTTCAGTTTTGCAACTTCACAAGAATTGTCAGGCTCACATTCAGATTTGTCAGTTAGACTGACATTCTCTGATTTCAGCTTATCATTTTCTTGAACTAAACTTTGTTTTTCAATGCAGACTCTATCATATTCTTTGGTTAGTTTTGCAAACTTATTTTTAAGACTTTTGTATTCATGAGATAATATGGATGAGTCATGCAGTAATTCATCAAAGGCATTTTTGAGAGTAGAAGGTTCAGAATCTGTTACCTCATCATCATCAGTGTACTCATTTTCTGATGATGTGTCAGCCATGAGGCAAATGTTTGCCTCTTCATCTGCTTCCTCTTCCTCATCTGATGAGGATAAGTCCAAGCCCTCCCATGTAGCCATTAAGCCCTTCTTTTTCTTGAAGAACTTCTTCTTCCCTTTTAGGTCAGGACAGTCAGCTTTGAAATGGCCTGGCTTTTTGCATTCAAAGCACAGAGATGGATCTTTTTCTTTGGAGTCTGATTTCTCCTTAGAAAATTTCTTGTTGAATGGCTTTCTCTTGAAATTACTTTTTCTTCTCCACATATGTTGTATCTTTCTGGAGATGAAAGATAATTCATCTTCATCTGATCCTTCATCACTATCTGAAGGTTCAGCATCATCTAAAGACTCAGCAGCTTTGAGGACTTTTGAAGAGCTTGTTTTCTTTGCCTTTAAAGCAATGGACTTTCCCTTTCTGGAATTGTCTTCTTCATTTAGTTCAAGCTCATGAACTTTTAATGATCCTAGAAGTTCTTCCAGAGAGAGTATTTAGATTCTTAGCTTCTTGAATAGCAGTGACCTTTGGTCTCCACTGCTTGGAGAGACTTCTCAGAATCTTTCTGATATGATCTCTATTCTCGTATATTTTTCCCAGAGATCTGAGACTGTTTGTTATTGTTTGAAATCTTCCAAACATCTGATCTATAGACTCATGATCAGTCATCTTGAAGAGTTCATACTGATGATTTAAATATAAATGCTCAGATTGATTTAAATATAAATGCTCAAATTCTTCGTCTAGCAAAACAATTGTAAAGGCAAGGTAAGTAAGAAGAGTTTTAAGGCTCCGTCCACTGTCGTGGCAACCAAAACTTCGTCTACTTAAAACAACGGTCTTGCCAGTACTTGAGACATTTAAAATCTCCGTCCAGTGACGTGGCATTAGAAAACTAATGTTATTATTGGAGAGTAACTTGCGTCTACTTGAAAGGAATTTCTCCGTCTACTAGAAACATTCAAGCGCTCGTCCACTGACGTGGCACTTGAGTTAAAGGAGATCATTCCAATAATAGAGTGGACTCGACCACTCTGGGAAACTTTCAATACAAAATATATGGACGCGGATTGCAAAGTAAATAGACTTATCATTTTAACTTATAAAAACAGAGATCCTTCAAGACTGAAGGCACTTGTTAGAATAAAGCTAACACTTTGCTACACAAATTTAATCCTTATTGTTAACATCAAAACTTAGAGATTATTTAATCCAAATTACTTTGGTTCCAACACTTTATGGGATGGGTTCGGGTATGGGTAATTACCCGCAATTAAGAGAGGGTATGGGTGCGGGTGCGGGTGCGGGTACTCTAGTGCTCACCCCTCCCCGCACCCGCATATATATAAACACCAATATAGAGTGCGTTTGTTATTGCTTATTTTGCTAAAAAAAATCATTTTTTTAACTAAATAATTATTTTTTAAAACTTTTAGTGTATTTGTCTTTGCTTTTGAAAAAAATGAAAAGCAGAAAAAAAAAATCATTTTCAGGGTTATAATGAAAAGCAACTTTCATTAGTTTTGAAAAAAATTAGTTTTTATAACTAACTACTGTTTAAAAAATGTTTTTTTATTGTAAACAAACACAAATCTGCTTCTGCTTTTCTTTAAAATCTCTAAAAATAATCACTAAATTATTTTGTATCAAAATCATTTATTTTTTAAACTTAAAGAAACGGGCAATGTTGTCTCAAGTAACTCAATACATAATACAAAACAAAAACTAGTTAATCAATTACCTATTTAATAAAATTTTGTTCCTTTTACCACTTGTCATACTCTCATTCACTCTCATTCATTCATTTTCCCGCTCATAACCTGACCGCACTCACCTCACTTCCCTTATTATTATTATTTTTATTTTTTTTATTACATTTCATTTCACCCTCATTTTTTCTTTCAAATTTAAAATATTTCAAAATTAATTCCCCCTAACCTATTTCTTCCTCCCTCTTCCTCTCCGTCATCTCCTCTGAATATCCCTCGAGCATATCTGGGACACTTTGGTTCTATAATCTCTTCGCTCTTTCTTTTAGACTCTTCATCTTCTTCACAACATCAGTTCCTCTTTTTTCATTTATTCGAATATCGCTTCTCTTCTTTTCTCTTCTCTTCAGACACTTCCTCTTCATCATGACACTGTTCCCTTTTTTTTTTTTTCCTCTTTCTCTATTTTTTCAAGTTCCAAACTTGAAATCTATCACAATATCAACAAAAAAGAAAAAAAAAAATTAAGGCTTTGGTAGTGGGTAGCGGCGGTGAATTGGTGAGTGTGGTGGTATGGATTGGCTATGGTGGATTCAATCTATGGTGGTGGTATGTTTTTTTTGCAGCATTTTCAATAATAGTGTTCCTCTCTCTCTCTCTCTCTCTCTCCCCCCCCTCTCTCTCTCAATATGTTGTTCTTTTGCAAATTACTGCTTTCTAGCTTTCTCTGCATCGGGTTTTACTTTTTTCTGCATCATCTGGACCATGGTTGAATAGTGCTACAAGATTCTATCACACCTGCAACCTTTCATTATTCAGATTTAAAAGAATATATATATCGTATTAAATTCTTCAAACTGACACACCAAGTTGGAGTTTTCCTTTTGAGTGAATAATTTTTTTGCTAGATTTTGGCAAAATTCACAATGATTTCGAATTTGAGTTCCCCTTTAATTTTTTTTCCTTTCATCCCCTTTTTTCAGCATGTCCTTGAATTCATGTACACTTTTTTCCTCTTGGTCTTTTGATGATTCATTTTATGATGCCCTCCTAAAGAACTAAATTAATTTACTATTGTTGGCAGTAATTAATTTACTATTGTTGGCAGTGGGAATTGGTTCTAAATAATGCATATGAGGTGTTCAAGAAAAATGGTATGGATTATAGGACGAGAAAATATATGCTTATTAGTCTAATATACTTTATCAATATTTTTAGAGACTATCTTATGGAAAAAAAAATATTTTAAGAGACTAATTTTAATGTTAATATTAATGAGTTGCCTATTAATGCAAGTGTTATATTTGATGACCATTGATTTCATGCTGGTCACATAAAAGAATCATCACATTTTTTAGTTTGTTTTACAAAATTGATAGAGAGCACCATTGATGATGATAGCTTTGTCAGGAGAATATATGGTGAACATTTAATCATATATAGCATATCACACCATCAAAAGATATATATATATATATATATATATATATATATATATATATATATATATATATATATATATATATATATATATATATATATATATATATCAATAGCTTGGTTTCCATAAGAAAGTGGAGTAATCTAATAAATTTCATTTGGGTTTTCGAAGTCTTTTGTGTTTGAATAACTTGATGTAATCAAGAAAGAATAATGATATGGCATTATGCTACTATAGCCACAGCTTTTGACTTGAAGCTTTTGATATCACATCTTCTCCGTACCTAAATATAGGAGGAAGTGCCTAAACATAACTTACATTTTATATCTCCCATAGTCTAGAGAAAAATGCCTTGGTTTACTAAGAAAGTCAAACACATTTTGAATGAAGTTAATACTAAGGAGACTATGTGACATTCTATGGATTCCAGGAGTTTATTCTAAGATTTAAATCAAAGATAGTCAATATCTAAGAAAAAAGGCATTGCTACTAGGCAACAAACTTAAAAATGGTATAGATTATGGGAAGAGAAAATATATGCTTATTAATTTAGGATATAAGGTTGAGGCTTAAGATACTAATTGGAGTCTGCTTTTCGACTATCAGTGTTCAAGTGTTATAAAGCAATATGCATTAGCTTTATATTATTATTAAAGATAATTTATTCCATTTTTGCAGGAAATATATTTCATGATTGAGGCCTGAATGCATAGGCGAGTTTGCACACTTTTGGAAACAACTGGTACTCCCCACTTATTAAATTGATGTTTTCTTCCTTTTATTTATTGGTACACTTATTAATCGAAGCATATTCCATGTTTATATCTGTGCTTGTGATGCAAAATTCAATGTTTGTACACAACTTTTGGATGGTCAAAATTCAAGAATATCATCACTTATAACTGAGAACTGCATGTCAATCCTTCACAAAAACATAGCATGACAGGATATTGGATCTTATTTATTTGTTGTGAAGAATAACAAGGGAAAGCATAAATAATGAAGCAGAACATAGGTTCCAATTACATTGGTACTTAGAGCTAGAATTTTCAAGCTTATCACCCTGCCCCCATGATAAGCTAACAATTAGGGATGGCAACGGGGCGGGGCGGGCACGGGTAGCACTCCCCCCGCCCCCGTACCCGCGGGGTGAAATCCGTACCCGTCCCCGCCCGGTACCCGCGCGGGTATCTTTCGGGCGGGTATCCAACGGGTTTCGAGGATATCCACAGGTTTGCGAGTATCCGTGGATTATTTTTTCCAAAAAAATATATGCTCTTTTTGCTTGAAAAATTGCTAAAATATGCGTAATTCAATTTAAAATAACCATGTTCATACAAATAGATGTTACGAAAGTACCAAAGCATTATCCAATCGCAAAAGTTACTAACAAAAGTAATCAAACACATTTGTTTTCTCCAAAAATAAAAGTTACAAAAGCTAGGATCCACTTGAAACACCATTGGATTATGTTTTCTCCTAATACCAAAGCTACAAAATCTAGGATCCACTTGAAACAAACTTGGATTTTGAGAAATTAGGATTAGCAATTAGTACATATATATAATAAAGGGCATTATAGTAATTTAAGTAACGGGTGCGGGTATCCGCGGGCACGGATAGTGTGATACCCGCCCCGCCCCGTTTATAAACGGATATTGAAATTACCCATTTATTTTACCCATGGATACCCGTTTAACTACCCGCCCTGTGCCCGTTGCGGATTTTATCCGCGGATATCCGCGGGTACAGGTAAAATTGACATCCCTACTAACAATCTTTGTTCACAAGATAGGAGCTAACAACCTTTGTAAACCTAAAACACATGATTGATGGATTTTGCATGGTTTGTGGAGAATAGTAATAGGCTTTGGCAAAATATTTGTGGTATGAGACTCGGAGTCAAAATTCTTCACTTCTTTGATCTGCAGATTTTCCGGCTAAGAGGAAGTTGCCCTGCATCACAGGTTAACTGCAAATTTCAAAGGTTATTTGTTTAAAAACTTTGATCTGGAAGTCTTAGCTAAAAGAGGATAATTACTATATTGTTCAAAATTTCGAAGATTAGTGCAATGATGGACAATATAGGGTGTGTGATGATATTTTGGGAAAGAGACTTTAGCATTCAAGATCTAAATGCAACCGGCTTATAATCGTTCATACGTGGTTATGGTGTCTGAAGATTCACAATTAATTGAAGAAATATTGCAGAAATGATATAAAACATAACCTATCTCAAACATATTTAAGGTGCCAATTTGATGGGGTTTGGTTTAAGTCTATCAAAGTGTCTATTCTTGTCACTGGTTTAAATGATATCAAAGTGTCTGATTGCTCAATGATCAATTTTCCTCTGTAATTTGTCTTTTGGAAGCTCTCTTTTCCAAATCTGCGTGATTAAGTTGTAGTTAAACCAACTCTTTTATTTACTTATTTTTCTGATTTTATTAGCTCATCTTTTTGGCTTTTGGTTTTCATAGTCCATTTTGAGGATGATGACAAGTTAAAAGAGTGACGGGGTTATTTCAGCAACATGACCATGTGATATTGCGCAGAGATATTTTATATTGATCTTCTTTGTTTTATTGTTTTAAGGTTTAGACAGAGATTTTGGGCATGAGGGTTGTTAGGAATATACATGGCATTTGTCAAAACTGTTATTTACAATTGCCATTATATCCATATTCAACACATGATTGCCTGCATAGTTGTATCTTTACATCTTTAACTGATTATACTGGAGACATGAAATTGAAACCTCTTAGGTGGGGGTACAGGGAGCTTATTGTATTTTTTTGTAGTCTGTAGACTGTAGCTGAAAAGAAATTTGATTGCATTGGTCTCCGGTGCCTTTTGTTTTACATATTTATAATTTATTTATATTGTACTCCTTGATTGTTCCCTATAAAGCTCATGTTTATTTGCAGGATGGAAGACTCAAAGGTAAGTTTCTTAGTGACAATTAGAGGTATGGCTTCTGCTAACATTGATCAAAGTCTTGCATATATTGAAAGTAAGTTCTTCTTTCCCTTTAATTACCACCACACACATGTTTACTAATTACTATACATTCTCTGGTCCTCGACTTCTTTTTATGTTTGCTGCAAAATGGGAAATATATATTTTCTGAAAATTCTAGAAACAATTTGTTTGTATAAAATTATTTTGAAATTTTGATGTCACCATCCAGAGATTGGAAGTGTTATATTACTCCCTGGCGGTCTTGGAGCGCCATCACTGATTTACTTCTTTTTTTTGTTTGAATTTTTTTTTCCAGTGTTTCAGAGCAGTGGTTTGGTGCTTCCAAAGATAATGGAATGTCATTCAAAATCTTTCAGCTATGATGGTACTATCTTTTCCTTATTGCATAGTTTCTTTATCACAATATTTGCTGTTTCAATTTTTATTAATTCGGTACAAATTACTTTTGCTAAAAGTTCATGATTCTACTGATGTATTTGATGGAGCTAAAGCCTTAGGATAAACCTATAGCTATAAGAAAAGTTTTAATTGACCCCACCATGTATTCATATATTAATTTTAACGTTGTCATACACATGTCAATAGCTTGAGTATAAGCAACACAAAATCCATTCATCTCCACAGTCTTCAACAAGACTTTTCGTGACACCATTTCACAAATCTTTTTTGTTTTCTTTCATTACCTCTCCATCAAATTTTGTGAAAGATATGTTGCTTCTATAGGTGACCTATTTATATAGTTTACCCTTTCTAGTAATTTCATAATGCAGTTCACAATCGTCCTTATGTAATTGTGGTTGTACCATCCTAAGCAATGGCATTTGAAATGAATCCATTTAATTGAATCAATTTGAAATGACCTGACGCTGATATGTTGCCGTTGAAATGCCTAATATTTTTGTTTTGTGGAACTTGTGCATTTTGAAGTTGTTTAGATCATAGATGCATTTCTGGTGTTTCTCTCTACAAGTTGACTCTCTCAATGCCATTAGTTTAGATGCCCTATATATTGTTATTTGATCTGTATCTTGAGATTTTCTTTTTTCCTTTGATTGTTATATGTTTGTCAGTTGATTCTCAAGTTGCCTTTTAGATATTATCTTTGTTCAAGTGTTTCACAATGTAACACCCCGATTTTTCGCTGTTTACATATCAGTAATAAATATATAAATACATATATTTTTATCCGAGACTCTGAAAATGAGTTTGGATAAACAACTGTTATTTTCATGTCATGTTTTATATTTTAAGGTTACGATAAAATTTTGGGCTGAAAATTCAGATGGAACCCGGTCTGCGATTTCACCGTTGTCCAAAAAGATGTGCAAGTATACACAGTCAAACAAGTAATAAAGAATGAGTAAAGATCATTCCCACGAGGATTTAAATGAATTGAATATCACTTCTAGTTATAACTTTTTCTACTTAGCTTAATATAAATAGAACGTGACCTTGAGCATGTAAAGTAAATAGAGTAATTGGGTGACAGAACAGTAATTAATAAATGCCAAATTTACTGTAAACAATTATGGGTGTTTAAAAACAGAGATGGAAACAGCTAGGATTCTAATCCTTTGTAATCTTAAAATCAGGGTAATCGATGCTTCAGAATGCTACAACATTTAGTCCAGGAAAATGAGTTTGCTTTCCAGCAATAAAACTGAGTTCATTAAACGCTTCTTATTCCTAAGTTCATATTAATTTCCCTCAATTGTCAAATAAATACGTCCAGCTACTTAAAGACTTGAAGGCTATTCCTAGCTCATTCAACACAATTAATTTTCCAATTAATTGCTATATCTTTATCCTCTAAACAAGTCCACTAACTTGGTTTTTCCAAACCTTGTTAGCTGATATCTCAGATCAGTTGATCAAGCTAATGCCGAAATTAAACATTCAAGTAGAGAAGAGGAAAATGTATAACATTCATTGCATTGAATTACCCAAAAACTTGATTACAAATTCATAGAATCCTAACTTGAGAGAATTAGCTCATAATGAGCTTAAAGATAAAACAAGATAAAGAAATGGAGAATAAAAGCATAAAGTAAAAATGGAATTACAGAGACGACAAATTGCTGACGGCTGCTGCACAGTACAGGTTGCTGCAGTCCCAGCTGACCTAAAGGCAAGGTCACGTTTTGCTATTTGTACTACTCCCCCCAAAAATAGGGCTACACACTCTCTCTCATGCTTCCCCTTTTTGGGCTATTACAAAATTCAAGTACTCAAACATTCCTTGGCCCAATTTCCAAGTACAATCAGCTGCTGCCTTGCATTTTCTCTTTCCTCGTTTTGGGACAGCGCAGCATGCTCTTTATCTTGTAGTGAAAGTGTGTTGAGCTGACAATTCTTTTGTCTTGTAGTGATTCTCTTTCCAGACGATGCAGCATTCCATATCATTCCAGAGCAACTCCTGCAGTAATTTCACTTCTAAATTCTGCTCAAAACTCAAGCAAACTGTCAGCAGAGAGATAATTCAGTTTTAGAGATCTTTTTCAGCATTTTAACAATACAACACAGATATTCTCTAATTGAGGCAAAACTTGAATTTCTTTTCCAAAATTAATCAAAACAAGAACAATGATAAAGCTAAAAGGATAGTAATAACTCATATTTCTATGAGTTATCATTCACTGACAGTAAAAGTTTACTGCTAAGAAACCCTAATTTTAATTCGTGAACGAGATGAATAATATTTTTATCGTATTTGCTACGATATTGGAAGTTTTGAAAAAAATTAGCTTAAAAATAAAATATTATATATTCTGCAGGCAGAAACGTCGAGATATCTCTAGGAAAAACCTGAGTCAGATGAGGTCGGGAGTCAGATGAGTTCGGGAGTCGGCAATGTAGCAGAGACCCTGATGTGACTGAGATGACAAACATTTATGACGATCCTATCCGAGTCATAATGGCCATAATGGCGCATTTATGACAATTAGATATTTTGGCATGGAAAATACTATTTTACCCCTAGTTTCACTTGGTTTTTACAAGTCTTGCCATTGTGTTTTTGGACAAAATTACCCCTAAACCCACGGCTGCCCCCTTCATTACCATCACTTAGGAAATTTTTCATCATTCAAGTCATCTTTTCTCTCCAAAGTTCATAACTTTCCTTAAGAACTCCAAGAACTTCATAGGTGTTCATACTCGTCAGATTTTGCACAGAGATTCTGACCACTTTCTGTTATGAATCTCAAAAAACTTTCTACATGAAAGTTGTTCCTCTTTCTACCTTATTTCCAACGACATAAAGATCATAAAAAACGGATAAGTATATTGACAGATATGTCCAAATTACCGAAACTGCTCTAAGTCTTCATCATCTTCATCCTTCTCATTAAACTTCTCAAGAACACTTAGAACATCAAGGTGATTTTGTGAAGAACAACATCCAAATCATCATCTTATTTGATCATCAAGAGGTAACAACTCTTCATCTTGTCATCTTAAGACTTTCTCTTCACAACTTTTATGGATTCATGCTTGCGTTCATCAAGTTCTTCATTTCATTCAAAGTTTATGAAGCTAACTTCAAAAATCCATAACTAATTGTCGAAAAATCCTTTTGACTTGAAACCAATTGCTATGATCTCATAATCATCTCTATATTCATCATCTAGAAGCATATGATCATGAGAAATTTCCTTCCTAATTTTCTGAGCTTGGCCGAAACCCCTCAAAAGTGGGTGTTCTTGGATTTTATTTCAACTTTAAGCCATGATTCATGATTTAATCTATTGATATCATGATAGCTATTGTATAAAAGTGATTTGAAAATCAAAATTCTACTTCTAGCTCATTTATCTTGAAAGGGCCGAAACCCTAATTTGTGTTATTGGAGGAATTTTTATTCAAAAGTTGTTTTGTAACACTTGAATCCAACTCTATGTCATGTGTAACAACCGTTTTCTTGATTAAGGAATCGGACAACAATTAAATTGGCGGGACAACTTAATCTTGTTCGTTAGGTGTTAATTAGTATGTGTTTCAAATTTGGGGCAATCGGACTTCAAACTAGTTCAGAACGCGACGAAATGTGTGTATCAGAGTTCCTGTCAACGCGGATTAGGCCGGGCTCAGGTATGTTGAGCCGGGCTCAGAAAATTAGGTCGGGCGTAGGTTTGTTAAGCCGGGCGCAACACAAAGGCGGTGATCTACGCATTTGGGCCGGGCGTAGAAAACTTGAGCCGGGCGTAATCGGCTGAGCCGGGCGCAGAAAAGTTTGGCCGGGCGTAATCAGTGCTGACTCACCCCCTTTAGCTTTTAAAAGGTAGAAAGTTGGAGAAAACTCTCAAATTTTCGAGAGAAAAAGAGAGAGATCAAGGGGAGCTCGAAAATGAGAGTGAGAAAGAGAGTTAGAGAGAGAAAGTTAAGCCCGGGGGAAATCCGTCCGTCTGATCGTAATTCTGACTTCGAATATGTGATTAGCGCAGTGAATACTACGAGTATCAGCTAACGTTTCTTAGATCCAACTGAGGTAATGCTCAAATCCCTAACTTGGCATTGTCATTTACTTCTCTTGGATTCTTGCTTCAATCTGAGTTCTATTTAAGAAACTGTCGCAAGATTAGAGGTCATGACATTGCTAGGACTTTGTCCATGTGTTAGGACAAATTTTGGAACATCAAGGAATTGTCTGGGGTGCAAGGCAGCAGCTGGTTAGAGAGGAAGAGAAGTTTGGACAACGATACCGGATAAGCCAAGGTGGGAAGAAAGTAACCGACATCGTCGGGGAGGCAAGCATAGCGTCAGTTATATATATATATATATATATATATGTATGTAGGGTGCCCCAGACCCTATTAGGATATTGAGTAATCAACAATGGCTAAACCCCAATAAAATAATGTTTTAATAATGTCTTGGGTTTAGTTATTGTAGATTTATCAATGCTCGGTTTGAAACTCTAGGTTAGAGAACTGATAATGATTGGGGTTGTTTGCTATGTCTGTTACTGTGATGACTGCTATAACATGCTTGGTTGTGATGATTGATGTGATGGCATGATATTTTATTACTATAATATATAGTTGATGATTATTGGATGAATGAGAATGACTAATAGTGTGATCTGGTTATATTAAGAGTTGACACCGTGGTAATGCCTTGAGACTGTGGCTTTAAGGCCGGGGATGTATTGCCATCCAATCTGAGACTGTGATTTTGAGATTTGGATTGTGAGAGAAGGTTCCGGTGTTAACTTAAGGATGGTTGTTGCATTGCATATTGCCAAGGTGGCGAGCCGTATGACAGGGGGTCATACGAGGTTAGTTGTACTCAAGTGCGAGTACGGATTACGGAAGGGTCGGTCTAGGGAGAGACCTTGGGGATGTATGAACTGGACTCGGGAGGCTCACAATGACCATTAGGTAGCTCCTAGTGCGTCGTGTACCCCGGTAGAGCCTAGTTGTCCCGACTTTGCCCTGAGTATCCACGTCTAAGGTTGACTATCCGAGGCGACCCAGATACCTCTGATGGAGCTGAGCTCACAGAGAGATGCACTCTTATGGGTCACGGCGAGCGGAAAAGTCACCTAGACAAACTAACTGACGTTCCTTAAGCAGAGAGGCTTGATAAGGGAATGTCTTGGGGTTGAGACCCGGATAAGATATATCGGCCGACATGCATAGGAGTGAGACTCCTTAGAGGAATGATCTGAGAGTGTGACTATTAAAGATGATTGTGTTGGTGTGACTAGATGGATGATTGTTTGTTTGTCGTATAATGTATATGTGACTGTTGATCTATGTGTCCCCATCCCCATTTTTATGACTATGTTCTTTTGCTTATCTCCCTTCTTCCTCTATCTTTCTATGTATGTTATCGGTATGGTAGATAAACAACAATGGCAAGATGGGAACGACAACTTGGAAAGATTACCGGCCACAACGCTATCTACAGAAGATTCCACCATGGGTATAAGTGCGCCGTTAAGGCGAAGGCAAGGGTAGTTCTAGACGCCCACATCACTGATGATGTGGATATGTCGGAAGCGTCTGTAGGCAGTGAGTCTCTGCGAGATTGTTTTGTATTTTGATTTATTTTGAGAGGCGGGCCGGGTAACTCTAGGACTTCTTCTATGTCTCTTTGGTTAGTCTGTATATGTTTATGCTTTGAGTTTGTATAGATGGTTGTCAGTTATAATGGTCCCATGGAGGGGACTTGGCGTACTCTGACAGATGTGCTGTATATATTGTATATATGTGTGGATGACGTCGCTTGCGTATGTTTAAACTGTTTTAAAATAACTACAATTTTTATTTTACATATATTTTCGAATGTATTAATCGCGTTAACACTAATTATGGATTAAGACTAAGTTAATTAGGATTTTATTTAATGGGACATCGGGGTGTCTCATCATGTATGTTGATTGAATCCAAGAGTTGAGAAATTTCAAAAATCCTTAGCCTATGATCTTGAGAAAAACCGAAACCCTAGTTCTTGGAACTAGATGAGTTTTATTCCATGTTCTTAGTTCATGATCTTGGTTTACGTACTTAATCATGTCTAAGATACTTAAGGATCATAAATCCCTAAGTTAACAAATTTTCAACTTTCCTAATCTAGAAAATTTGTTGAGGCCAAAACCTAACCTTCATGATCTAAGTATGTTGTTGTTTGATTTGATTTATTTTGGTTGCAATTCGTTTGAAGGAATCGATCGAGTAAGTTTGACTTAAGCCAACGGAGGAGAATCGGATCGGGATAGGGAGATTTCTTGAAACTGCTAGTTCGAAATCATCAAGAGGTAAGGGGAGCCTTGCCTGAGGGATTTTTCTCGATAACTGTGTGTGTGATATATGTGGTTGTAGTGTTTCTGGTTTATTTTACTTGGCTATGTGTTTCTAGCTGTTTATCTGTGTTTCGGTGATTTCTCTGCTTTTAATTTATTTAATTGTTCGCAGATATATATTATATTGCTATGATGTATGATTTGTCTGGTAATATAGTTTTGATGATGATGTTAGATGTTGTTTGTGAAGCCTGACAGTGGTCAGTGCACAACCGTTTAATCAGATAAAAGCTTTAATAAGCTGCATAAAATTATATTCAATGTTTTATGGGAAATGTTGGAATATAATGTTTATGGAAAATATTATTTGGAAAAATAAGAGTTTTTGGAAAATATTATTATTTTAACGATCTATTAGTGTAAAAGTGAACTAGGAGTCACAGAGAGGGCGAAACCGTGAAAATATTTTACTACGGCTAAAAATAACTTAATCATGAATTTAAAAAATTGTTTAAGCGGAAAAAGCTAAGTTTTACCTTAAAATACTTTAAAAGGACTTAACGACGACAATTTGGAAAACCGACGACGGCAAGTATTTTAGAAACGGCAACATGTATTTTTGATGAACTTCAAATCTCTGTGACCCTCTTTTCTGAAAATGATGTTTTTCGGTAACTGGTGTTTTATGACAGAAATCTTTCCACTTAGCAAATTTTCCGAAATCAAGTTTTCTCAATGATGTTAAAAGTTGAAAGTGTTATGGAACTTAGTAACCGAGACGTCGGGGTACTAAGGTTCTTAAGGTGTTGTGGACTTGGTGTCCTGTGGACTTTGAGATCCTGGAGACGTGGTGTTTACTTGAAGGTTTGTAAAGGTGTTAACACATTTTGAGATGTTTTCTATTACCACAACCCTAAGCCTGATGCATCGGTCTAGGTGTTTTGTGATTGAGCACTCGGACTTTGAGGTTCTGTGTTATTAATGAAAGTTTTAAGATGTTTAAGATTACGGTTGGTCGTAAGCTTTTAAGCTTCGACAAGGAAAGATTGAACACAAAAAAAAGTGTCAAGAACAAATTGTTTTCTTGCATGCATTTGGCAGACGTGCCTATGGTTTTATGTATGAATACCTTGCGGCGTCAGGTATTTCATAATTACGATTTTCTTCATTGTGCCAAGCTGGACAATGAAACCCCATTTACGGTTTTATCATTGTGCCACGGTGTTGGACAGTGTGCAATGGGTTTTGGCTGCGTGCCTGTGTGCCATGGGATGGCTATTGAGTTTGATTCACTCATTACGTATTGGGATATCTCATGAGATTAAGTCTGAATGTTTAGATGGTGTATATGAAGTGTTCATGCATAGTTTTAAAATATTGATGTTTGGGGTGTGAAACCCATCGATAGAGTATATGCTTATATATGTGTATGTGCCGTATGTGAGTCACACTAATGGTTATCGTGTTTATATCCATATATTGGTGTCTTACCCTTACAAACAATATCAGGTATTCTTCCTGTTGGCTAATATAAGGGAAAGACCCTTTAGGTTGGAGCGTGCCGAAGCTACCCTCTACTGTTATAGTATTAGTTAAGTTACAACCAGCTTAGGTTTTCTGTTATGTTATGTTTGGAAATAATCTATGCTTATTATAGACATAAGTGTGAAAACATATGAGGCAGTATAGTTGTATGACTTATATACAATTATGTACTTAAGTGTGATTTGTTTATGTTGTTGTTATTATGAGGTTAACAAGAAGAAAAAATTTTATCACCATATTTTGAAAAGATAAACGTTGAGAAAACAGTATTTTCCGAAAGCAACCAGCAAATTAAAATATTATTTTCCACAAACGGGTAATCATGTGATGACCCAAGTTAGAGTGTCACACACAACATTGTTTTGTCGTGTACCTCTAATGCTCCTAATGTTTGTGATAGGGTTTGGTACTGTCCTTGAGTTTGAGGCCAAGGAATCCTCCTAAGAATGAAGGGAAAAGGAATTCTGAATAATACTTTTCTTACCCTTTCATTCAAGAATCATTCCATTTAAAGGATACATCAGATGCCAATCATTGGCTCTCCTTAATCCTAGGAAACGTACAGCTGCCAAAAGGAAACAACGGAAAGGAAATAACTAATTTGGGGAATAAAATCTTGCAAGAGCCAACAATCCTAACAACCTACTGACTCAGCATTTTAGGATAAAGAAATAGCAAAATAAAATGCTAAAAGCTTCAGACGAAATCCTGCAAATATTCGGGCCTTCTAGTGATCCTTCTTGGGCGGTCCATGTTGCTGCTAGTTGGGCCTTGAGTGGCAGTTTGGGTCCTAACATCTCCTTCCTCTGGGAAAACCACCTTGTCCTCAAGGTGATAAGTTGAGTGCAAATCATCCCAGTTCTCCCATTAAGCATCCTCAGGTGCAAGGCCATTCCACTGAACCAGAACCAGTTTTGTAGGTGGAGTGACGGAGTTGTCCAGCTTTGAGTCCAGGATCGAAAGAGGTTCCACAATGGGGTGATGGTCCATAGAAGTTGGTGGTAAAGGGTCGGATGGAGTAGTGAGGGGACCATGGTGTGGTTTCAGCAGGGAAGAGTGGAATACAGGGTGTATTTTGGATGATTCGGGCAAGTCTAGTTTATAAGCCACAGGTCCGATTCTAGCAGTGATCTGGAAAGGACCGTAGAAGCGTTTTGACAGCTTGTTATAAGTGCGACCGGCCACTGAAATTTGCCGGTGGGGACGTAGTTTCACATAAACAAAGTCCCCAATATTGAACTCTAAGTCCCTTCGATTTTTATCAGCAAAGAATTTCATTTCGGATTGTGCCTTTAAAAGTTTCCGCTGGAGGGTGGACAAGATTTCCTGTCTGTCTGTTAACAGAGAATCAACAGCCTCAATGGTAGAAGATCCTAGAAGATATTGAGGGATAGAGGGTGGTGGTTTACCGTAAGTCACTTGGTAAGGAGATAAACATGTAGAAGAGTGGGTTGTGGTATTGTAAGACCATTCAGCGAGGGAAAGATATTTGAACCATTGAGAAGGACGAGTGTGCACAAAGGATCTGAGGTATTGCTCCAGAGTCCGGTTGAGAACTTCGGTTTGTCCATCCGTTTGAGGGTGGTAAGAGGTACTCATCCGAAGTTTAGTGCCACATAGGTGAAATAAATCACGCCAGAACTTGCTGATGAAGATGGGGTCTCTATCCGAAACCAGGCTGCGAGGGAAACCATGGTATTTGCAGATGATGTCTAGGAATAACTGTGCCACTTTGTATGCAGTAAAGTGGGTGGGTAGAGCTCCGAAATGGGCACCTTTTGAGTAACGATCGACAACGACCAAAATAACAGTATGTCCTTGGGAAAGAGGAAGACCAGTGATGAAATCTAGTGATAAATCTTCCTAAATCGCGGACGGAATGGGCAGGGGTTGGAGTAGACCTGCGGGTTTCTTGGTTTCATATTTTGTTTGTTGGCAAGTAGAGCATTGTTTGACATAACCTTTGACATCAGATCGCATATTTTGCCAGAAAAAATTTTCCTGAAGGCGATGCAATGTCTTGGAAACTCCCATGTGCCCTCCGATAGGTGTGTTATGGAACTCATCCATCAAAAGAGCCTTGAAAGGACTATCAGAATTTACCCAGATTTTGCCCTTATAAAATAGGAGGCCATTATGTGTTGAATAATCGGGGTTGGACTCAGGGGCCTGCTGGACTTGTACACATAGCGACTGAAACATGGTGTTGGCCTCTAATGACTGCCTCAGTTGTTCCAAGAATACGAAATTGGGTATAGACAGCAAGAAGTATTGGCCATCAGTGCCCTCGTAAGAACGGGAAAGACCATCCGCAACCACATTAGTCTTCCCAGATTTATATTGAATTGTGTAATCATAACCAAGAAGTTTAGATAAATATACCTGTTGTTCCGGAGTTTGAATGATTTGTGACATTAAATCTTTCAAACTCTTGTGGTCAGTGTAAATGATAAACTTATGGCCCAAAAGGTATTGTCTCCATTTCCGGACAGCCGTGGTAATTGCATGAAGTTCTCTGACATAGGTGGAAGCCCTTAGTAGCCGAGGACAAAATGGCTTACTGTAGAATGCAATAGGGTGGCTCCGTTGCATCAAAACAGCACCCATGGCAGTTCCGGAAGCGTCGGTCTCGAGAGTAAAGGGGAGGTTGAAATCGGGTAGTGCTAAGACCGGGGCCTCTGTCATAGCGTTTTTGAGATTGTCAAACGCAGTTTGAGCTTCGGGAGACCAATGGAAAGAGTCCTTTTTGAGGAGGTGCGTGAGGGGGGAGGCGATGGAAGCATAGGATTTAACAAACTTCCTGTAGAACCCTGTTAGCCCTAAGAAGCCACGAAGCGCCCTGATGGATTTGGGTTGAGGCCACCCTAACATGTCACTGATTTTTGAAGGATCAGGAGCGACGCCTTTATCAGAGACTATGTGACCCAAGTATTCCAATTGTCTCTGGCCCAATATGCATTTGGAGAGTTTCAGCAGGAATTTCCCAGAGGATAGAGTGGTGAAGATCACTTCCAGATGATGAATATGGTCTTGAAGTGAAGAACTGTAAATTAAGATATCGTCGAAAAAAACAGCGACAAATTTTCGAAGAAATGGTTGAAGCAATTCATTCATTGTAGCCTGGAAGGTTGAAGGAGCGTTGCAAAGGCCAAAAGGCATTACCTTATACTCATAGTGACCCTGGTGGGTGCGAAAAGCGGTCTTAGGGATGTCCGATTCCTGCATACGAATTTGGTGAAAACCTTGGCGTAGATCAAGCTTGGAGAACCATGAGGCACCACCCAATTCATTCATCGAGTAGCTCATCAATCGTGGGCATTGGAAATCGGTCACGGACTGTAATAGAGTTCAAGGCTCTGTAATCTACACAGAAGCGCCAACTCCCGTCTTTTTTTTTTACTAGTAACACTGGGGAGGAGAAGGGACTCCGGCTCAACTGGATCATACCTGATTGAAGCATTTCTGTAACTTGTTTTTCGATTTCGCACTTCTGGGAGTAAGGGTAGCGATAGGGGCGGACGTTGATAGGTGTGGAATTAGGGAGGAGGTGGATTTGGTGGTCAGTGGTGCGTGAGGGTGGTAGCTGGGAAGGGTTGCGGAAAAGGTGTTGGTAGCGATGGAGAAGGGAGGCAATTTCTGGGATAGGGTGTGTAGGGAGGGACTCGGGTGTGGGTGTTGGATCGTTTGGGCTGGGTGAGAGGTGAAGGTGGTAATATTCGGAAGCAGAGTGGGTTTGGAGGCAACGCCTCACTTGTTGGGCCGAAATGGTTTGGGGCTTGGATGGGGCGTCGGCCCGTAAGGTGATGGGTTGATCGAGTAAGGTGAAGGTCATGGTGAGGTTGGAGTAGTCAGTGACAATGGGCCCTAATTGTTTTAACCACTGGACTCCGAGTACAATGTCTGCTCCACTAAGGGGTAAGAGGTGTAGGTCAACATGGAAAAGATTCCCTTGAATTAATAGTGGAGTAAGTGGGCAGTACTGATGACACTCTAGTACGTTCCCATTTCCTACCGTCACTTTCAGAGGCTTAGTAGGGGTACTTTGCAATCGCAGGAACTTGGCAACGCGATCTTGGATGAAGTTATGAGTACTTCCTCCGTCAACTAGTATCACCAGTTGGTGCTTATCAATGGTACCCAGAATGCGGAATGTCTCCGGAGCAGGGAATCCCGAAAGGGCATTAAGGCTGATGAGGGCATCAGAGTGTTCAACACAAGGCTCCTCCTGATTGGGCTCATCGGCCACTGTTTCGGTGGGATCGGTTTCCTCATCTGCAACGAGAAGGAGGAATCGGGCTTTGCAACGGTGGTTGGAGTTCCATTTCTCATCGCAGTTGTAACAGAGGCCCTTTTCTCTTCGCGCCGCCATTTCTGCCGGGGTAAGGTTTTTGAAGTGGACTTTAGGAGGTGTGGGTAGAAGGGGAAGGTTGGGTCGTGGGTTGGGATTGTGGTTGGGTGGGTTAGTGGAGTTAGAGGGTTGAGCAAGGTGCGGGTAGTTTCGGCCCCGAAAACCACGGCGGCGATCCTCCAGTTTGTCTTCCTGGAGCTTGGCAAGGGCCGTAGCTTGAGGAAGGGTGAGGGGTTGAAGTGCCTGGACTTCGCGGCGTATATCGGGTTGGAGGCCCGAGATGAAGCAGCTAAGGAGGAATGATGGGGGAAGGCCTATGATGCGGTTGGCCAACCTCTCGAAGTCGGTCAAATACTCATTAACAGACCCTTTCTGGGTGAGTTTAAACAAAGCTCCTTTTGGGTCATCATAGAAAGAGGGAGCAAAGCGGGTTTCTAAGGCTTGGAGGAGGCCTGGCCAAGATGTGATGAGGCCGTTTCTGAACATCCACTGATACCAGCTTAGGGCCGGGCCATCCATATAGAAGGAGGCCACTGTGATTCTTTCGTCCTCTGGTGTGCCGTGATATTCAAAGAATTGGCTGATCTTGAAGATCCAACCCATGGCATCTGCGCCATCAAAGCGGGGGACTTCAAGCTTTATATGGGGTTTGTGGGTAGGAGGTGGTGGTGGGGGTGTCGTAGTGGTAGTGTGGTCAAGGGAGGCTAGGTGGTCAAGGATGGAGTCAATCTTACTGGAAAGGTCATTCTGAACGTTGTCAAGTTTGAGGGATAGGTCATTTTGGTTGGCTGTGAGGGTGGTTTGGTTTTGTGTAAGGCGGAGGATGGCTTCCTCGAGGCGATCGTTGTTAGATTTGGTCATGGTGGGAGAGGGCAGGTCGGACCAATTGATAGGGTTTGGTACTGTCCTTGAGTTTGAGGCCAAGGAATCCTCCTAAGAATGAAGGGAAAAGGAATTCTGAATAATACTTTTCTTACCCTTTCATTCAAGAATCATTCCATTTAAAGGATACATCAGATGCCAATCATTGGCTCTCCTTAATCCTAGGAAACGTACAGCTGCCAAAAGGAAACAACGGAAAGGAAATAACTAATTTGGGGAATAAAATCTTGCAAGAGCCAACAATCCTAACAACCTACTGACTCAGCATTTTAGGATAAAGAAATAGCAAAATAAAATGCTAAAAGCTTCAGACGAAATCCTGCAAATATTCGGGCCTTCTAGTGATCCTTCTTGGGCGGTCCATGTTGCTGCTAGTTGGGCCTTGAGTGGCAGTTTGGGTCCTAACAGTTTGCAACAAAACTTTGCAAAGTTTCGTAAAATACATTTGGTTAAAATTTAGGAACAGTGTGATTAACTAAGAGCATTGACAATGCTTACTAATAGTGATACCTCTGCAAGATTTCTGCAAAGTGATACCTCTTTTTTTTAACTGGGTTCAAGTTGGATTTATGGGAGAGAGAATTTAACATGTTGTAAAATCACATTAGCTTCATATTTTGGAACTTAATAGCAAGATGCAAGAATTATTCGATCTAACAGGACTGAACAATAGATATGTTGAGCATGGTTTTGCCTTATATAACTTATCATGTCATCAATTTATAAGCTATTTGATACAGAAATCTGCTTTCAAGGACCTAGAGAGATGGGTTTCTTGCAATAGATTTCCTTGAGTATTATTATTTCCTCCCTGGGCATCTCAATTGTTATTCAGACGGTCAGTTTGGTACCCCCTTAAAAGGGTTCTATATTCTTTCTTATATCAGAATCTTTGTTATTTAGTGATAAGAGTATTATGCTTTGGAGTATTTTTTTCCTTTGATGTTCTAAGTCAACCTTTTGGCATGCATGCCGAGATGTTTTTTGAAGCAAATCAAATACCAGCGAAGCATGTTATTTTGAACAGGGAACCTCTTGATTCAGATCAGCTCATGTTTCTCCTCAGCTGTCCAACTCAGCCAATTTATTATGCTTTTTTTAAAAAAAAAAAAATGGAGTTGGAAAAACTATCATTGTGCTAATGATGGAATTTTATGAATTGGAGGTCAGACATTTTATGTTGTGTACCATTGGCTTTGCTTTTTACCAAGCTACTATGTGTTTTGTCAATAAAATCACTTTTTTTTTTAAATGATATGCTCCAATACATGTTGTCCAAGGTAATAATTTAAAACCAAAAGGGCTATATAATTCACATTTCCTGTATGAAGTTTCGAGCAAGGAATTTCTTTTTCCCATCATAAACTAATGGGATTATCTTTGGTCTTTTGCTGCTTAATTTATATGATACAACCAAAAAGGAAAAGAAAAAGATATAAAATAATAGAAACTCCATTCATGTGATTGAATTTGGGTATATTTCTAATGTGAAATAGACACCGCTCTAGTTTTTATAATCATGTTGTTTTAGATAAAATTTGAAGATGAAAAGCCATCTGATTCTTTGTCATGCTTAATCTAATATTTTCATTTTTATGACGGATTTTATCTATTGTTCTTTGAGGATCATGAACTAAATACAAGTCAAAGACCAAAACTGACCCAATCTTCTACAAAAGTCTCTTCTACCAACACAGACAGAACTTATATAGTTATGAAATGTTTTGTCCCTTAGTAGTACAAATATATATGATATGTATAGCAAGAAATTATTATCTGTTACACATGGTAATATTCCATGTGTTTGCAAGTCTGCACGTGAAACATGTTTTGACTTAAATATATACACCAGAGAAGCATTGTCATGGGATATATACACCCGGGAAACATGCTTGGCTTGAATTGAGTTTGTCGATATAACTTCATTGTATTTGAGCACATATCAGCTTTATATTGTCATGACTGTATAGAGTACACATGTAATCTCTTACAAGTTGAAAAGTTGTTATATTGTTGATGCAGTCTTTGTTTTCTTCATAAAAGTTGTTAGTATATATGGATTTAGTATAGACAAACTTATTAGTATATGATAAATTGTTTGTAAACAGACCGTTTCAAACATACGTAAAAACAAAAGTGACCCGTGCGAATGCACGGATACCTTACTAGTACAGAATACAGAACAAAAACTAGATAAATGGAGGGTACATAGCTTGGTACAGTTTATCACTTAGCACTTCACCTCCTTCAAGACATATGCGAGGTACAGAAATGTTGGCTCAGTAGCGCCATCCTTGCAGTAGGCAAACACCAAGATAGTATCTTCATGCATGCTCTTCCCAACATATTTATATTAGTACACGTAATTATAATTATATATCATTTTTTAAAAATAAAATTAATATAAAAGTTCTAAGCCAAGAATAATCCATTATTCTGTTGTTTCTGTTATCTATTATTTTCAGGTAAAATGTGGGTAACAGATGCGGACATAGGTAATTAGGTACCCAGAGGGTACGGGTACGGGTATTAAAGTTGTTACCCATGCAGGTAAGGGTCCGAGTATGAGTATGTTTTTCAAACGCGGGTATGAGGACGGGTACTATATTACCCTACCCAGACCCTACCCATTGTCATTCCTAGGATTGAGTGATTTTGGGGAGAGGGAAGTGGGAGAGAAAAAAGCATGTGTGTTTGGATGTGAAGAGAAAACAGGAGAGAGAGAAAAAGGATAAGTGGGATCCACGCAAAATAAAACCTCTCCAAAAGTGGAGAGAAAACTAACCAAAGTGGGGACAAAATTTAAACTACCAATTTCATCCTTTTATTTTCAACAATGATATTAAATTATTATTGTTATAAGGACAAAAATGTCATAGTATTAAAATTTAATTTTTCTTTCTCTTCTACTTCTTTCATTTTTCTCTCAATCCAAACAACATAAAAATCTACTCATTTTTTATCCATTTTTTCTCTTCTCTTCTACTTCTCTCCTTCCTACTTTCTTTTCTACTTCTCTCATTACCCAAACAAAGTGGGATTTCCCCCATATTATTTCCTCAAATTATTTTCAAATACAGAGAATTCATTTCCGTAAAGTTTCTTTTCAGGAGAAGTCAGTATGTTTGCTTACTAACTAAATTGCATGACAACAGTTTTTTTTTAGAAAAAAAAAGTTGTTTTTAAATAATCTAGAAGTCTGAAGCTTATATAAATAGCTATCAGATTATTTTAAAACCAATAACATTCTTCTTTTTCATATCTGCAAAACTAACTATCAAACAAAATTTATTAAATTATATCCATGACTATACAATTGAGAATGTCCCGCATGTTACTGTAGATATACAGTAACTTGACATGTGTCGCCTTGCTATTGGTTATCATATTTTAATGGTTTTAAAGCTTATTTTATTCAAATATATATACCAGCCGTAGGCCGTGTTTGGGTAAACAACTTAATTAAGAGCTTATGAAGAAAGGGGCAGGAGAGGATTCGAAGGGGAAAAACACGGAGGGATCATGAGCACTTGTTAAAATTTCATAAGCTTGTTCTAGTGACTTATGAAAATAAGTCAAAAACTCTTTATGAGATGACATAAGTTACTTTTATAAGCTCTGCCAAACACCACCTTAATGCTTTATGCCTTTTGCTCCGTGTTTCACTTCAATTCATGTCAGTACAGAATACAACTATTTTGCCTTTTTCTGGTCATGTCATGTAGCTCGGCTAGAGCTGGTGAGGATTTGTGAAAGGCATTAACTGTTGACTTTCTCTGACACACATGTTAACTTCAAGTTGAAAATTTGAGGGCAAATTTATCTTTTACTTTTTTCTAATTAAGTTTTCTTTTTCGCCTTCTACTGATGTTTTGTTCTACCAAAATGCTTTTTCAGAAATTATTTATCAAAAAAAAAGGGCTTCAGAAATTCAAATATATTCCTCTCATCTTCCTTTTCTTCATCCTCTAACATCTCCCCTTTTGCGTTCTCTATCACAAAAAGGTTTTCATCACCATCTTATTTTCTCCTTTTTTACTTTTAAAAAATAAAATTGAAACTTAATAAATCCAGTTTGATTATGGCTGCTTGTGGTTCATACGTTTGATTGTGTAATTTTTGTTGTTTATGAAAACAAAATCAGTTTTTCTCCTCAACTCAGACCACACCTTCTACTTGTCCTTATCTCCCAAATTCATGCTCATCCTCTTTCCTTTTGTTATTTTTCTCTAATCTCCTTTCCACCGCTTCAGGGAGGGCCTTTTCAGTGGATACATTGTACATTCTTTCTGCCACCGGAGCTGCTACTGATTTCAGAGGTTCGTTAATTTGAATGGCATGCAAAATGGAGGGAAAATAACAAGGTGCCCCGCTCTCTACTAGAGTCTCCCGCTCCCAACCAAAGAAAATCTCACATAACTCTATTTTCTGAGCGGATGACTTTAATCTCCACGTATTCTATTTTGCATTATTATCTATAGCAAAATTAAATCATGAACTACATGCGAGAACAAGTTTTAAGGCTTGTAGTAAGGTTTAAGCTCTTGTCTAGATTGTTACTGGCTACTGCAACATACTCTCAGTTTCTGTTAACACAACATTGTTATGAATCCAGGAAAAGTTATTTCTCAAGAGTATATTTTGGATTATGGAAGGGACTGTCTTGAGATGCAAGTTGGAGCCGTTGAACCTGGTGAGTGTGCTTTGGTGGTTGATGATTTGATTGCTACTGGTGGAAGACTCTGTGCAACTATGGACTTACTAGGTAAATACATATGTGAAAATTCTAATGTAAACTTTTTTTTTTGAAAGGCCAAATTCTAATGTAAACTGTTTTTTTATATAGTTAAACTGAAATTGGTAATATTAGAATATGCCATTGTTGGACAATATGGTGCTCCATTTTTATTTTTTTTTCCATCTCTTTATTGAACAAGTATAATTTCACGGGTAGCTTAATTGGTCACGCTTGAGATATTTTTCTCCCTAATTCAATAGTATATTAGGGATTATTAGGCCAATATTTGAGGCACTTTGACTTGTGTATTTTATATGGTTACATTTAAGTGCGCATAGCATTCATGATTTATTCTTGATATTAGTGAATAAGCAGATTGAAACATGGTTTCTTTTTTCCTTTTCTCTGCTCTGGTAATATGCAAATTCATTTGACTAATCATATATAAAGTTTCATTAATAGGTAATTAGTAGTGGTGTTCTTTTATTGAATATGATTTATGAATCTACGTGATCAAGGGTCCTATTGCATCACAAGAAGCTTTTTCTTTAGACTAAGCTTACAAATGCATTATTGACTTGATACGCCTACTTCATTTGTTACATGTCTCCTAATATCATCTTGGGATTTGATTTACTGAATTTTTTTGTTGTGTTTCTGAATGTGTGGGAGTAGAGGTAGTGGAGTGCACATCCATTTCATTTTTTGTAAAGAATATTTTTGAATATTCTCCATTTTTCATTGGAGGTTCATTAATTGTTGTGTCGGTGAGACTCTACAAATTTTTCCTCCATTTTGCATGCCATTCAAATTGAATTTATCTATAAAAAGACCACTTCGATGTTGTTACTTCATTGCTTTATGGGATTCTGGGCATTGTTGCCTTTTCATGGCCTTGAGATAGGAAATGAGTAATCCGGTCAATTCCTATTAGATATAGGATGCTCATAAGTAGTGAATGAAGGAAGTTTGTATTTATGGTGAATAATCAAAATACTCATCGGGTTGGGAGGAGTTCACTCTCACTTCTCACTCACTTCAGGAAGACTTACAGGAAGATATTCTCTGGATAGGAAAGTCGAATACTATTGCAATGGATCCTTCAGCACCAGGTACACATCCTAATCTTAAACATTCTCTTTTATGCAACATGCAAACTTGTAATATGCTGTAATTTGTATCTATGTTTATGTAAATTTCCTTGAGTGAAATGATGATATTGATAGAATGGTCCTCACTAATGTTGGAAGCACTCTATTTGCTGTGTAAATATGAATTCTTCTCTCTCTACCTCAAAGACTCAAAGTAAATGAGACTTTTATGCTTGTGTTTATGTTCCCACCCAAAATTTTGTCAATTGAATTTCCTTAATTTTATATGGTACTATTACCCTTAGGTAGCATTTGGTACAAGTTTTATAAAAGTATACCCTAGAATGTTGGCAAGGAAATAAAAGTTTCCCATGTTTGGTACAAGTTTTAAAAATTTATTCCCAGGGATAAAAGATTTCCGAGAATAAAATTAGTGAATGATAGTTATAAACTTGGGAAAACTCTATTCTCATGTGCGAAGATGAGAAAGAAACATTCCCGGGAATGTGATTCCTAGGAATGTAATTTGTCTAGAAATAAAATATTCCAGGAGCCATACGCCACCTTACAGAGAAGTCCATGTATATTCAGGTGTATTGTTGTTAAGGCACGTTGTTAAGGGTGAAGCTGATGGTTGGTCCATTACCTATTTCTGAACAGTCCACTCTACTGTCAAAGGGTTAAATGTCATCAATTGTGCTGGACAATCTAAGATTCAATGCCTTCTTGTTTATCTCATAATTGAATCTTTGCCCTTTATTTTTTATTTTGTTTTCTATCCTAAGATTTGTCTTTAACTTTACCGCATATTACAAATTAAATATGCTTCTTCATAACGTGTAGAGAGAATCAATTATGTTGTTTAGTTTTAAATTCATTGGGAATGAGCTCTGATCATTCGATTGCATGGGGTTCCTATCTCTATTGGTTTCCTATCTCTGTTGTCAGTGATAGAGACCCTACTTTTATGAGTCATTTCTGGCAGGAATTGTTCAAATTGCAGGTTACTACATTAAAGATGAGACAGCCTACCATCCTGAATCGGATGGACAGACAGAGGTCCTTAATAGAACCCTGGAATACCTCAGGTGCTTTAGTTAAGAACAACCAAAGACGTGGGCAGATTTCATACCTTGTGCAGAATACTGGTATATTACCAACTTCCAGAGTGTTGCACATTGCACACCCTTTGAGGTGGTATATGGTAGACCTCCACCTTCTTTGGCTAAATTTATCCCCGGGGAGACACTTGTGGAAGCAGTTGCACAAGATTTGATGGACAAAGATGAAGCCTTGAAGCAGTTAAAGTTCCATCTACAAAAAGCACAAAACCAGATGGCTCATTATGCTTACATGCATAGGAAAGATTCTCAGATTCAGAATACCTTTCCCCTGTATGTGCAATTATTCCTAGTTAGGCACTATTTTTCCTGCTTAAGAAAGAGGATCTTAACATCTTCATTGTTAATATGATGTCATATTGTTTGATTATGAATGTAAACTATTTTATTAGTAAGTTAGTTTATTATTGAATATATTATATAAAATAAAAATATATATATATTAAAACCGATTCGACCACTCTTTGACTTTGGTTGGACCTTTAAACTGTGGATCACTTCTTTCGTTGGTTCAATGATCCTTTCGATTTTTAAAATATTGATAATTATTACTACAAGTGAAAAAGGAACATGATGACTTAAATTAGCGACCATTACGTCCGATAAACTGATTTTTCATGAAATGGTTGCTCATATTTGTTTATGGAGCAACTGATTGGTATTATCTTGTGCACATCTCAAATACTTGAAAATACTAAAAGTTGCATAAAAAATTTTGAGGAAGCAAGATTAATTCAGGAATTACTAAATTGATGAACAATGATAGAGAGATTATTCAATAGAAAACATATTCCTCCAGAAATCAGGAACAATTAAAGCACTTTAAAAACAAAAAATCACACGCACACACTCACACAAATTACTCTTTCCCACTTTGCCATTTCATTGCTAGGCTAGAGAGTGCCTTCTTAGAAGAACCATTTCCATCTACCGCATAAGAAGCAGCAGCGCTGAAGTCTTCAATTCTTCGGCGTATTTGCAAGCTTTCATCGCCTTCCATTATTCTCTTTATCACTTTGGCAATTTCATCTCGTTTTACAATTCCAGTTTCATCATCCTTTGGCCTCACTGCCACTTTAAGCACCTCTGTAAGCGTTACTGCATTCATTTTCTGCTCTCCAAACAGTGGCCACGCAATCATGGGAACACCGTGGGCCACACTCTCCAGAACTGAGCTCCAACCACAATGAGTCATGAAGGCACCCGTGGACCCATGCCTAAGGATTTCAATTTGTGGTGCCCATGAAGGCACCACCAAACCTTGCCCTTTTGTTCTGTCCAAGAAACCTGTTGGTAAAAAATCTAGTGGGTTATCCTTTTGTCCAACAAAATAAGCAGAACTAGAAATTTGGTTTGGAGCTCTCAAAACCCACAAAAATTTGTGGCCACTCATCTCTAATCCAAAGGCTATCTCGCTGATTTGGTCATGAGAGATTGTTCCACCACTCCCAAAAGAAATATATAAGACAGACTTTGGTGGCTGATTCTGCAGCCACTCAATACACTGATCTGAGTCATTTCCCATACTTCTTGACTCAGTTTGAATGATGGGTCCCACAGGATAAATATAAGGACTGTTACTGGCTTCTTTGATTTCTTGCACAGCTCTTATGGCATCTGCTTCCAGATCTGTGAAGGTGTTGACTATGATACCATCAACGACATGATGTCGTTGGCACGTGAGAAGAAATGATTTGTATGTTTCACTCGATCTTGCAAAATGAAGTGGTTCCGGAAGATCTTTCCCCTGCAAAGGGATAGCACAACCTGGAAGATTCACAGTTTTTGTTAAGTCCAGGAACTCGGAAGAAACACTCTCGTCATACTTGGGTAGAAAAAGACCCAATGATACTACTAAAGCTCCACAGGTTGAAAAAATGTAAGTCAGGAGATTCAATTGCTTAGCAATATCGATTGTATCGTTTGAAAACACGTCAGCAACTAAAGCAACAAGGTGGGTTCGGGAACTCAATGAGGTCAACGCTTCATGGAGAAATGGGAGAGAGAGTTTGACTGTGAGGTTCATTTGTGCTGTAAGGTGAATATTCTTAGGAAGGTCTTCCATGTTCACTTGGGGAAGAAGAGTGAAGTCAATATTTGGTGGGAGAGAATTTAGGATGGATTTCATGGAAGGGGTGAGGGGCCCAAGTGTGGGGATGAGGAAAGCGACATGGAGGTCATTGTGTTCAAGAACAAGTCGCCTGGCAAACTCGACAAGTGGGATCAAATGGCTCAGACCAGGGCACGGGACCATGGCGATGCATTTATTTTTTGCCATGATTTGAAAATGAAATAACTTGAGCTGAACAGTAGAGACAGGAAGTACTTGGGAAGATGCTGTATTAGGCTATTTCTAACATCGGATATGGATTGTCTGCCTTTGTAGTGGGAAAGTCACGGTGACTTTTCCTTATTCTTGGTCGTCTGATAAATCTAATTTTTAAGATGATGCCATGTGTCTTTTTTTTTTTTATAAAAAAAAAAAGAGATTGTTGTTACTATCGAAGACCTCCCAGGCTCTCACTCCTTTTTTCAGTCTTTCTCATTTTCTCTTTTACAATCATCTTCTTCTTCTCCCTCGACCTTCCATTCTATATTTTCTTCCCTCATTCTTCTTTACCTGCCTTCACTCCATTGTAATCATCCTTACCTGTACTTCTATCTTCCCCGCGCAACAATAACAGCATCACTGCCGTGCTCCGCCATTTCGATACCATCCTGAGCTGCACCCGAATCCGTTACACCGTCGTGCTCCGCCGCTATCCTGTCCTCGACGTCAAAACCGGAGCCGCCGTACAGATCTTGTCAGTCCGATTACGCCCCACTACCCGCGTCTGAGCGAAGCGACGTGGTCGGAGCGGTGGCGGCGGCGGCGACTTCATTTTCTATGGTGATACAACGGCAGAACATAACAGAATAGAACATATTAGTCTTTCCTCGTCGAGGCCGTCGTCATCACCGCATATTCCATTATTGAAATTTAGAATCAGTAACATAATATCCAAGCACCCAAAGGAAAAAGGAACAATCAATGGTGAATTTGATGAATAGGAGCCACACGAAAAGACATTCAAAAAGCAAGAAACTAGGCTATGCAACCTTCAAAACTGGTTCAGAATTGTTGATAAACTACATATAACTAGTTTTTATTCTTAGTTTCGTTAAAACTTGTCTTAAACAATTTCTTAGTTCAAAATTGCTGAAGAGAGGCCTTCACTCCTGCACTTGCTGAAGATGAAGCTTAAGTCTCAGATGCAGAACCTGCAAAAAAATTGTTCGTGCCCATCCAACTTGGTTTGATTATCTAGTAAACAAAAAAAAAAACTTGGTTTGATTATTTTTAATACCCAACACTGTTCCTTTGGAGTTGTCGAAGAAGAAGAACCGAAGAAGGGCCATGCGTTTTGTTTCTTCCATTTTTTTTAAAGAAAAAAGAAAGAGGACACGTGTCAGAATTTAGTATATCAGATTGATCTAATGGTCCATAAACATTGAAAGTTAGAGTAACGTTGGCGCTCAAAAGTCAGAGAATCCGGATCCTTCTAACATCCTCCGTGAGGATGGATGCCAATTTGACCATGACCAAATACAGGAAATCAGAACCGTTCGTTTACTAATAAAATAACCGAAGGGTCGAGATTTGATGCCATAAAAGGGTCCTTTTCACCTGAAACCGGAATGCCTTTATTCGAATAAAATAAGTGTTTTATTGGAGGCTTGCTTGCTAGACCGGTTATGCTGTCAGTAAGTAATGACCAGTCAATTGATATGGGTTACGACAAAGCAGTATTTTGTTTTCTTACCAAAAAAGGCAGTATTTTAGTAATTAAAAAAAAATATAATCATGTATGTTAAAATGTATTACCTCCGGACTTAATTATAAGAAAAAAAATTTCTATATTTTGTAGATTTAAATATAATAAAAAATCAATCAATTCAACTTTATTTAATGTAAATATTCCAAAAGTCAAGACAATCAATCAATCCAACCAATTCTCTTCCTACTTTTCCAAGAGCATTGCACACTCCCGAGACAAATAAATGGTAGTTTAGTAATTGTAATTCATTTTTTTTATATAAACCAAGACAATTAAACTAAATTATAACTTCCTTAATAAGTGTGAAGTTAGTTACTTTTGCTTATAATTAAGTCCGGAGGGAGTAATGCATATTGTTTGTTGTATTTTGTTTAAGTCAATTAGCTACTACCTCCGGACTCAATTATAAGAAAAAATAACTAATTTCACATTTATTAAGGGAGTTAGTTAATTTAGTTTAATTATCTTGATTTATGTGTAAAAAAAAATGAGTTATAATTACTAAACTACCCTTTAATTGTCTCGTGAATATGTAATGTTCTTGGAAAAGTAAAGGGAGAATTGATTTGATTAGTTAATTTCTTGATTTTTTAGAATACTTATATTAAATAAAGTTAAGTTGGTTGGATTTTGCTTATATTTGAGTCCAAAATATATAGGTGCTTTTTTGTTTATAATTGAGTCCAGAGATAGTATTATTAGTCAAAGTAGTTAAGTACTCCCTCCGGTTCAATATATAAGCAAAAAAGTCCCAATGTTTTTCGTCCAATATATAAGCAAATTTTGTTTTTCAATGACTCATTTAATGACATTATTCCCAAAATATCCTTTATTCAATATAAATTTCAATGACTCATTTAATGAAGATTGAAGTTTTAGATGAAGGGTAATTTAGGTAATAAACCTAATTTTTTACAAGATTCGATAAGATTAATTAACCACCTTAATATGTATGTTTCATTAATTTTTTAGGTTATAATATGGATCGGAGGGAGTAGTTAGTTTTATAGTTAAAGCTGTTATTAGTTAGTTTTCCAAGGAAGTGGTTGAGCTTGTAACAAACTATGATTGAATTGAGTAGATGTTAATTTTGTAAAGTCAATATAAGACTTAGTATCAATGAATAAAATCAGTATCTGTGAAATTATATCCAGTAAAATTTCGTCTCAATCTGATTCTCAATTTCTCCTAATCTACAGAGTGAGTGTGTGTAAGGCAACATGTTGTACAAGTAGAATATGGTATATTAATATATAATAAATTAACAGTAATATTATTATTAAGAATAATAATAATAATAATAATAATAATAATAATAATAATAATAATAATGTCATTAATAGTAAAAAATTATATAATAATAATCCTTATACTATTAATAATTAAAACAATAATAATGAGTGTTTACTCGTACATGTAATGGTTTATTATTTATAATGTGTGTTTTTGGCATTTATGTTTGTTGTAACACATTTGTGTTCTTGTAATTTGTAAAGCATTAGGGCTAACACTTCTTTCATTTATTTTAGTGTTGAACATAGTGTTGAGACCTCAAAAGTCTGAAACACATTTGATGTGTAAATTCTCTAAGTTTTGATGATTCCAGATATATTAAGTATGATTGTATTGAACCATGTGATATTATTAATGAGACTGTTTAAGTGTGTAGAAAAATCACTTTAAGATCTCACGGCAGAAATGGACTCGTCTAAGTTTTCCAAAGAAGCAGTTTTTCAGACTTGTCTGAAAAATATCCATCTGGAAAAAGGGCAGCTCAGCCAGAGATCAAGTCAGCTCAAAGTCAAAGACCTGTTCAAGAAGATGGCGTAGCAAAGATCAAGACCTGAAGAACCTTTAGTGACTCACTCATCTGAAAAAGACTCGTTCACTCGTCTAAATTTTGGATCAGTGCAATCGTCTAAAAATGGTCTATACTGCACTTGTCTACTGATCAGTTGTCAGAATAAAGTCCAAGTCAACATCCTTTGACCCAGATGCTTCTTTTGAAGACCTCGAAGACATCTGGACAAAAGCACGAACCATGAATAATAAAGAAATTATTTTTTAAAGATTTTAAGGAATAAACACGCTATCTCTGCACCAAGTCAGCTGCTTTTCGCTATTTAAAAGTACAAAGCAAAAGTACTTTCCAAAAGGTGAACGGAGTGTTGCACTAAAATGGGAAAGTCCTTTGCTGCAAGTACAAAAGCTCTATTGTTGCATTTACTCTGCTCATTTACTTCTTCATTCCTTCATTGATTATCTCTTCAATCATTTGATATTAATACGCAGTCTTTCATTCTCATATTTATTTCACTCGGAGTGTTACCAAAAGACTAGCAAAGCTGTATTAATTTACAAACGCTTTTACCCTTTTTAGTTGTTGAGCCTAGAGAGGTTATGTGAGAATATAATACTTGTTTAAGTTTAAGAGTAAGTCTGGAGAGGATAGGTGTTAAAAGAATACTTGTACTGTAATCTGATCAGTTATAATGGATATACTTGGTGCTGCCTCGAACTGGACGTAGTCATGTTGATATTGGGATGAACAAGTATAAATCTCTTTAGTGATATTCCTTTCCCTAATCTCTTTCCTTTGTTTAAAAGTTTATTTGTTATAGCTTTTAACCTGGGGATTTAAAATCGTGAATATCAAATCTCTTTTAACCCTTCACTGCCTGCGCGTGTGCTGTTTCTAAATTAGACGAGTCACCCATCTAATTTTATTTTTATTACTGATTGCTTGTGAGCATCCTCCATGTTAGCGTATACCTCAATCGTAGTTACGCCGATGTTTCTACAATTTTCAAGAAACATGTCGAACATCATTACTACCTCATCATCGGAGGCAAGATAGAGCTGGTGATATCTGACATATCTAACTAATTAAAAAAAATTAAAACTAACTAACTAATTAATATTTAATTTTTTTAATTATTGTTTTTTATTCATAACTAAATTCTTTGGTAATAAAATTAACTTCTTAATATCCTAATTAGCACACTAATTAACTAAACTATCCTAATTAATTAAACTAAAAAATTTAAAAAACTATTTAATGATTAAAAATAATAAACGAAAAAAAGGATATTGAGAAGTCGCTATTCCAAAAAGCGACTTCTCAATTATAAAAATAAAAAATAAAAAAAAACTAAGGTGAGAAGTCGTTGAACCAAAAAACGACTTCCCACCAGTACCAAAAAGTGAGGTTTTTTGGTACATAATTAGGAAATGGGGTAAGCCTTAAGACGTAGCTTGAGGACTAAGTGGGACTTCTAGGCTAGAAATCCCTTCTCTTAGGCTTGTGTCTTGTGACTTTCTGAGTCGCAAGCACGGTCGTGCTTGTTAAGGAGCACGACTGTGCTCGTTGTTAGTGAGCGTCTCGCTGACGCTGAGTTGAGCACGCCCGTGCTCAAGTGCGAGTCGCTCCTTGTAGACGCTAAGTTGAGCACGCCCGTGCTCAAGCCTGCATCTTTATAAGCGAAGCGTGACCGAGGGTTACGTCAGAACCTTGTTTGGCACTAGCGGCTTCCCCAGTGCGGCTGCAACCCTTTCGTTCCCTATTTTCCCTAAACTCCTTCCGTTCTTGGAGCAGTGGAGACCCTTGGGAGCGTCTAGTTAGTCGGTGTCAATCGTTGTAAGGTAACGATCCCTTCCCTCTTAGTTTCCTTTCCCTGATTGATCTGGAAACTGATGGTTTGTCCCTGTTATTTGGCCAAGGCTTGGAAGCCGGTTGAGGGAATGAGTCCAGTTTGTCGTGGTTGTGTTACAGCTAATTCTTCATACCAGGTGTGGGAGAAGAATAATGTATGCACTAGGCTAGGGAATAGCGTAAGATGAGGGGTTCCCATAGCCCCATTAAATGTTAATTGTTATGTTAATTGTTATGCCTAGACTGTTATGTTTATTATTATTGATGCCATGATCTGCCTAGTTGTATGAATATTTATTATAATGTTAATTGGTTGTTATAATCTTGAATATGATCGTTATGTTGATGTTGTTATTGGCTGAATGTTGTTGGTTGAGTTGGACTGTTAATAAGACCCTAAGTGATTTAATAGGACTCTTAATTAACATCAGAATTAATGGGTTAATTCCCCTTAAGTTTCATAAGACATGAACTGTTAGTGAGAGGTGAGGATTGAGGCCAATTGGATTAGTCAAGACCCTAGGATCTGATTTGAGAGTATTAGGGAGTTTTGACTCCAAGAATACGTTAATTGAATCTGCTCAGAACAGTACGACTGGCCCAGGGGCACGGTCGTGTTGAACAGGGAGCACGCCCGTACTCCCAGTTGTATTCTGGAAGGCAGGCCGCGCATTTAGCACAGTCGTGCATAACATGAAGCACGACCGTGCTGTTGAGCACGGCTGTGTATAACGAGGAACACGATCGTGCCGGTGAGCACGACCATGCCTAAAAGGAAGCACGCCTGTGCTCCACTTACGTGACAACACGACCGTGCTGGGGCGAGCACGCCCGTGCTCCCCTAATGGTCAGATCGTGAATTAAAGGAATTAAAGGGATGTTTACCCCAGCTATCCCCAAATGATGAAATAATATACAAATCAAATGATAACAGTTAGATAACTTAATTAAAGACTAATTAAGATGACAAAGAGTAATAAGCTGGTTAAGCCGATACCTGATGGGTTACCATACGTTGTTACGCTTTGGTGCTTTTGGGCCAAAGTAACCTCGATGCTTTTTGGTCGATGTGTTATTAAGTTGGACCTTGGTGCTTTCTGGCCAAGGGGCCTTGACCCCACGGTTTGGGTCTAAGGTGTTGATGTTGATGTTGGTGATAAGTCTTGGGGTGCTTTTAGGCCCAAGCAAAGGAGGTGGTTGCCTTGTGTGTTGTTGTGCTCACGCATTCATACGTTGGAGTTGATTAGTGGGGGATGTTCAACATAGGGGAGGTCGTCCAAGTTATGATGATCTGGCCCAAGTCTCGGGTGGTTCACCCAAGGTTTGGTGAACCGTTCGCCCCCGAGGTGGCGTATCCAGTTATGATACGTCGGCTATCCAAGGGGTTCCTCCATGGTTTGGGGAACTGTCGGTGTTGGTGCTTTTTGGCCAATACGGATATGTAACTCCGAAGTTGACTTCCTGAGTTAGTTGGATCCACACGCATTGATGGAGTAGTGAGTAGGGTTGCATTGCACCGCATAACATATGTAGATGATCAACATGCTGTTGTAATATTAAATAATGATGTATGATGTTTGTTGCTATGCCTGATATGATGTATGTTCATCTTATTCACTATTCTCATGCCGTTGTGTTTACATGATTTCTTACTCCCTGTTTTCCTGTTTCTGTTGTTGCATGTATTTCCTTATACAGAGGACGGTGAGCAGCCAGTGAAGGAGTGACTCTGAGGAGCCGCGACTCTAGTTAGAAGGCTTAGTTATAATTGATAGTTTCATTTAGTTATTTCAGTTTGTTTCTGTGATGTATCCCGATTTTGGTTATACCAGCTCTGTATGTGACATTTAGGTTGGGTTTTTCTTTATCTGTCTTGTTTATGTTTTATTGTTTTAAAACTATGTTATTTCCGCATTGTTTTTGTTGAGATGTGAAACCTTTTTATCCAAGTAATTATTTTAATCAAATAATTGCATGTTTTTATATTACATCTTTTAAGTAAATGTTTTATATTAACATGTGGGGTAGAAGGGTGTCACACACGTACCCATTTTTAGAAGGTGTACGTTAGCAAGTTACAACGTCGTGTGTATTTTCCATTATTTTTAGTTATAACTTGCTAACGAACACTTTTTAAAAAATGATGGGCGTATGTTAGCAAATCCCTATATATAAAATCGAATAAATATATCACATGAATATAAATAGAGAATCGTCAACGTGATTCAACGGTTCCTATTAGCTATTTATTGGTTTTGTCTCTCGTTTTCGGAACATTTTTTTATTTCCACCACAAGATCCCTTACCACATAAGCTCAATAAGAGGTTCTATGCGCTTAGAGCAGTGATTCTTATATGTTAATGATTAAAAAATTGACGAACTTTGAACAAAAGGACCGAATTTGCAATATTGAAAAAACAAGGTGACCAAATGTACAAAAAAAAACTTTAGGGACCAAAATCGCATATAACCAATAATAGGGGACAAAAGTAAAATTAAACCTAAATAAATAAAATTTTAATTTAATGTGTTTAATTAAATATTCTTATATTAATTTTTAAACCCACACAGATTATTATTAACTATTTTTTCTAAATATTTTTAACAAATTATTATTATTTAATTGTTAACTATTTATTTAATATTTAATCATATTAACATAATCATAAACTTTTTTGGTGTAATTACCATCTGGACTATGAAGTGAATTTTGAAAAACAAAAATTCTAATTATTTATAAATTATTTAATAATGAATAATTTAGTAGCAATAAAATAACAATAAATATATTTATTAAATAAATAATGATAGATGAATTTGAGTGACAAATTTTGTTCATGAAATATTGATAATAATAAATAATAAAATAAAAGTTGTGCTTAAAAAAATCATGGTTTATAATAACATATTAGGTGATCAAATAGAGTAAATAAATTTATTATTTGAAATAATAATAAATAATAAAAATTTGAATTTAGTGGGCAAAGGCCTTATCTAAAACAATAAATAAAATGTGAGTCTTGCTGACGAATGCCCTAAGGGCATTGATTAACCAACCCACAAAAGAAAATTTTATATTGGAAAACCAAGTGTAACACTTTTCAAAATATTAAATATACAAATTTTCATACAAATTTCATTTCTTGGTTCCTTAGATAAAACCCTAAGAACATTTGTTAGCATAATCCATAAAATATACATGCTTAATTAAAAATTAACATTTTTAAATAATAATAAAATAATATAATATAATGAAAAATAATAAATGATGCTAATGCACATTAAAAATGATTAATGAAATGAGAATGACCACAGTCTCGTGGTCAGTGAATGGATGAATAGAAAAAAACAAAGTCGCAGCAATGAATAGTAAAAGGTAGATGAATGTACAGTAGAAAAAAAAATAGTAATTTGGACTTTATTTTATAAATGTCAATCATATCCCTTGTGTAATGGTCCTCTGGTGTGTAATCGATTCATTCATGTGTCCCTCTGTCTAGAAATCTATCAGGAATTGCTCCTTATTCGTGCCTTCTTGTACCGACAATCATTCTCCATCCTCATCAGGCTCAGGTGTCACAACATGCATGTACAAGTGTATGATCATGTAGTATAAATAATAGGAGGTTTGTACTGAACCCGTGCAAAAAATAAAGGTTCGAAACCCATATGGTCCCTACATGTACAAGTGGTCCAATGAGAAAAATTGAATATGTTAGATACATAGAGTAATAACTAAAGGGTTAAATATTTTTTTGTCACAAAAAAATGAGCGAATTTTGGCTATGGTCTCGTTAAAATTTTTTGTTTGTTTTTGGTCCCTGTAAAATCTAAAATAACTATTTTTAATCCCTAATGTCATGGGACATTTATTAAGTATTTATGTGTATAACAGACGATCATATGACCATCCCAGGTGACATACAAGAACATCCGTGAATCTATGCTAAAATATGATTCCCCAAAAAATTATCCTTATATCCTCAAATGAATTATATTTATGTTTCCTTAAATGAATGCTATGGACGAAAAAATGGTGATATTAAATTTTAAAGGGATTAAAATCAAAGAAAACATTTTTTAGGGATGAAAACCAAAATATCAAAAGAAGCACTTTTATATTTTAGAGGGATGAAAATTAAAATAAATTTTTTACAAGGACGATCATTGAGGAATAAAATAATAAAGGGTTAAATATGTTTTTAGTCCCTCATTTTTTACAAAAGTTCGGTTTTAGTCTCCCGTTTGGAAAATGTAATTTTTTAGTCTCCCAATTTTTAAAATGTGTCAGAAATGGCCCCACACCACACGTCCTTTTAAAAAATGGTGGACTAAAATCGAATTTTTGTAAAAAATGAGGGACTAAAAGAGTGTGATTTTAAAAAATTAGGGACTAAAAATATGTGGTGTAGGGACCACTTCTAACACACTTTTAAAAATGGGGGACTAAAAAAGTACGTTTTTTCAAACAGGGGTCTAAAACTGAACTTTTGTAAAAAATAAAAGACTAAAAACATATTTAATCCAATAATAAAATATACAAAAAAGAACAGCTTCAAACAACCGAGGAAAACCTACTGGCTAATTAATGTTTCCAGTTTTTTATTTTTTAATATTTAAAGCATTATTAAATGATACCTACCGGCTAACTTGTCAACACCGGTAATGGTCAAATTGGCATCCGTCCTCACGGAGGATGTTAGAACTTGCCATTTATTCTGTCTAAATCATAGGAAGAGAGACCGAGAGCGGGGTTGGTTTGAAGTGTGGACCAAAACCTACCCCGTTAGCCTCGGAAGTCGGATCCCGTGCTTCATCTGTAAAAATTTATTGAACGCCTAATTATCATGGCTACGTCTAACATGAAGGAGTTAATATATCCCTCATAGCTAAGGGAGTTGTTTTTACCGGTTATTGAAAGTAACACAGGGTCCTAACTCTTATTTTAAAAATTTAATAGTGGGTTTTGTAAATACGAGTCTTACAATATAGTCCTTGGTCAAAGATCTGGAAAATACATTGAAGATGAAAGAATTGTCTGAAGTCTGAACAGGTCTCTCGCTGAAGGGGAGGAAGATGAAAGCAATGTCCTTTTTTTTAGAGAAATGTTTCGGTGACACATTTCTTTACACCATACACCGTATAGTGCCGCACAGTGCGGCACTGTAGCTGCACTGTGCGGCACTGTAGCATTTTTTTTTTTTTTTTTTTTAGTTTTGGTTTTTTTTGAATGTTATTTTTTGATAAATAAATTTTTTGGTTAAGTATGTGTAATTATCTGGTGAATCATGTACAAATATCTGGTGAATTCAATTCATTATCTGGTGAATGGGTTTTTTTGAGAAATAAAATTTTTCGTTAAGTGGTGAATCATGTACAAATATCTGGTGAATTCGGTTCATTATCTGGTGAATGGGTAATTTTGAGAAATAAATTTTTTGGTTAAGCATGTACAAATATCTGGTGAATCATGTACAAATATCTGGTGAATTCAATTCATTATCTGGTGAATGGGTTTTTTTTTGAGAAATAAAATTTTTCGTTAAGTGGTGAATCATGTACAAAAATCTGGTGAATTCAGTTCATTATCTGGTGAATGAATTTTTTTGAGAAATAAATTTTTTAGTTAAATACGTGCAAATATCTGGTGAATCATGTACAAATATCTGGTGAATTCAATTCATTATCTGGTGAATGGTTTTTTTTTAGAAATAAAATTTTTCGTTAAGTGGTGAATCATGTACAAATATCTGGTGACCTCAGTTCATTATCTAGTGAATGGGTTTTTTTATAAATAAAATTTTATTTTTTATAAAAAAACTTAAATTTAAAATTAAAAAAAAAAAAAAGACCCGCTACAGTGCAGCTACAGTGCCGCACAGTGCGGCACTGTAATATCCTCGTGCGCGTCCCCTGCACACATACGGTGTAAACCGTATGTGTGTCAAAAAACTGTGTCATGGTAACACAGCTCTTTTTTTATCTGCTGAACCTGCTGGGGCTTGTGTGCGGAAGTCAATGGCAACAGTAGCTGCACTTCATTTTTCCCAACCTATAAAAGGCGCCGAAACAGAGATGCTAATAAATCCCATGATCAAGCAAGGTGCTAATAAAAATTAATGAAGAACAATCATTAATTTCCAACCCCCTCACAGAGATGCAAAAAGAAGACCAAACTTAGTTAGAATTTCCAATCCCCTCACAGAAAGCAACCAATCGCCCGAAATACAACCAATCTGCTAACTTTTCAAAATGGTTGCTTCAACCAAGCACCTTGCCTTACTATCCCTAACATTACTACCCTAAGTGCCATATTCTTCAACCGAGACTCACTGACATAAGCAAATGGTTTGGGAATATTAAAAAAAATGTAAACTTTATTAAAAACTAAAAGAGGGTAATCTAGATAATAGCCGAACATGGGAAAACAAGGTTCAATATCGAAGCACCACCTCTTCTCATTCCTTCGGTGTTCTTCACAGTCACCCATCGAACCAACAACCTCTGAAACATACCAATCGCATCTGTGCTGATGGTGGTCGATGAGAACCTTCCTGAGTTTTTACACAGCCATACATATTCAATGGTGGTGGCGAGCAGAGGGTGACGAAGGAAAAATACGAATTCCAGAATTTCATTTTGAAGGGTACTTAAGTAATTTCGAAAATATTTGGGGCAGATTCATAAATTTTTTAGAGTAACTGGACACCCAGGTCACCTAAACATAATCTCAGCCATCCTAATTTTATATTATTATATCTCATGGTCAAAAAAACTCCCTCACACATGAGGGACTTGTTAACTCCCTCATGGTAGAAGCCACCAATTATCATAGGCTAAATTACACTTTCGGTCCCCAAATTATTATTAAATATTTAATCTGGTCTCCAAGTTTTTAAACTGTTCATTTTGGTCCCCTAATTCCTTAAACTTGTTCAAATAGGTCATTCCATCAAGTTGACTAACGGCAACGTCAAGTTGACTAAGAGACGACAATGAACATTTTAAAAACTTGAGGACCAAATTAAACATTTTAAAACAATTTGGGGACCAAAATGAACATCTTTAAACAATTTGGGGACCAAAATGAACATTAAATATTAAACTTAATGCCATGTGACATTAGGTTTGACGTCGCCGTTAGTCAACTTGACAGAATGACCTATTTGAACAAGTTTAAGGAATTAGGGGACCAAAATGAACCGTTTAAAAACTTGGGGACCAAATTGAACATTTAATAACAATTTAAGGACCAAAAGTATAATTTAGCCATTATAATAAGAAGAATACTTTTTTTTTTATATACAAATATTATTTTATTAATGTTAGTAGTATTTTATTAGTGGGTAGAGTTTGAATCTTCATTCTTCTTATTCCTTCATTTCTTAACACTCTCACAACCATATTGACCATTTTATGACTTCCTTAGAAGAATACTAATGAGTGTTTTTAGGATATTGTTTAAGAAATCAAAAAGTATTGGGTATGGAGAAAACTTGGTAGGGAGGGGAGAACCAGCCTTGTGTGCCCAACAGGTTCCCCGACAGAGATTAATCACTACTAACGATGGTGGATACTTCGTACCTATGTCATGGTTACCTAAAAATAAAAAGAAAGTAAATTTTTTAATGGAAATGTATGTAATATATTCTTTTTTATGTTTTTTTTTATTAAGTCATGATCTTTTTCTTAATTTTAAATTATTTTACTTTTAGAGAATATGGGGTATGACTTATTAAGAGGGTTATACCAAAAAGAGAGTTTGTTGAAAATAGTATACATAGATTGTATTAATATTTTTCAATTTAATGGATAAGAATATGATTTGTGTTTTAAATTTTAATTTTTTTCATTAGGGAAATGTTAACGAATTGATGTATTTAATATTTGAAAGAGTAAATTGCTTGATTTCCAAATGAAAACTTACTTTTTATGATGGGCACTCGTTAGCATGACCCTTTTCATTAATGAGTTGTAAGAAAATAATATGCATATTATATTTTTTATCCAAAAATAATGCGATAAATATTAAAATAAAAAACTTGTAATTTCTCCTATTTCTATGAAGTTGAAAAAAATACCCATCTTACATGACAATTAAAGTGCACCATATATGTATATAATATTCCAGACAATATCTCATGTCATAAAAGATATATTATATTTATTTAATATTTCACATAATTTTATCTCGTGAAATCGTATTTAAAGTTTGTTTAGTATATATTGAAATCGTGAAATCGTATTGGTCGTCAATTCGGTCAAGATATTGATTTAATAAGTCATTGATGAAACCGGTTGGCTTAGTATATATTGAAAGAATCCATAAAATTCATAGCATAAGCTAATATTCCAATTAAGGAAAGTCATTCACTTGGATTTCTCGAGTGGTTGTACGGTTAATGTAGAGGAAAAATTATAGCACGTAATTCATATTTAAATAGTTAATTTCATAGGTTAAATGATATTATTACATAATGTTAGAGTGATTATAATTATTGTTCTTTTTGTCAAGTTTTATAAATAAATAAATAAATAAATATGACTATCAAAAAAATTATGGCCAATGGGTTGGCCCTGGCCCCTAGGGCTTTTTAGTGCATTTTGGCCCTGTGGGCATTTTTTAATGTGGGTTTTTAGCTCTGACCCACATGGATGAGGGCTAAATGTGCTAGGATGACCCATTTGGCAGCTTTAATTATGGACTAAATGGACTAGGCTATTATTGTAGGCTAGATGGACTGGCTCTAGGGCTTATGGCCAAAATGATAGCTCTAAGACTAAAACCTACCCTATAGCCTCGGATCTCGTACTTCATCTATAAACATTTATTGAGCGCTTAATTATAATAATAAAGAGAAAATTTAGATAAAATTATTTGAGAAATTTCCGTAATATATTTTTTTTTATTAAGTCATATTCTATTTTTTATTTTAAATTATATTTTTTTAGAGAATTTGGGGTGTGACTTATTAAGAGAATTGTACCGAAAAATAGAGTTTGTTCAAAATATTATATATAGATTGTATTATTTATATTTGATAAAAAAAAGATTGTATTATTAATATTTTTCAATTTAATGGGTAAGAATATAATTTGTCTCTAAATTTTATTTTATTCATTAATGAGCTGTAGGAAAACAATATGCATGCTGTACTTTTATTAATAAATAATACTATAAAAAACTTGTTTGCTGCTACATATATCTTTGCTGCTACGTTTGGTTAGGTCTTCAAACTTATAATATGCCAAAATTCGTAGCATAGAATTTCTTCTTTCTGACTTTCTTCACCATAGCCGTCGCGCCACACCCACTGCCATCGCCGTTCAGCTTCTACGCCCCTCGCAGTCTCGCTGTCAATGCCCATGCACCCACGCCCAGCTATTGCAATATGGTGCTGTTTCTTAATTTTTCTCCTCTATTATTTCGGTATCTTTCTATAAATGAGTTTTACAATTTTATCTTCTTTAAAATGCATTTTCCACTATAGACGTTCGTCTGGTGTGCGGTGGAGGCACAGTTTTTGAGTGGAGAGGAAGTGGTGTTGCGGGGCTTGTGCATGGGCTGACTGATGTCGCCTGGTTCAGGGAGCTGTGGTGGTGTTCGGACCTGGTTTGGGGTTGAGGGACTACATCGTAACGCAGTGCGCGAAGGTGGCTGGCGGGGGTTTTTTGCCATTAAAAGAAGACAGATTGGAAAATCCCGGAGTTTTATTCGACGAAAACAAAGCTATATGACTATGAGTGTTCAACTTGGCTTGGTCTCTGTCCGCGGGAGGCATCAAGGACCTCATTGGTCAATGCGAGACTATAACCGACGTCGAGGTTATTTCGAAACTCTAATCTTGCTATTCTCTATTCTATATGGAGCTTTTCCGTTATGTTTGTGTAATTTGAAGAAATGGGTTTTTATTTATAGTAGATGTTCCTGCCGAGATCCGACTTGCCGGAATCTCGCCGTAAACGTCAGACCAAGGGTGAACGTTGAGGTTATTTTAGATTATGGCTTGACAGAATACTTATGTTCCGGTCATACGTATCCCAATGGGAATCAAAGCCAAACGTAGTTCTGAGTTCAACCCTTGATCACGTGGTGCATCAATCTCTTAATCTTGTATCCGATGTACTCCGGTGGGCAAGGACCTTTTGATAGTCTCTTGATCACAACCGGGACTTCTAATACGCTTAAGAGAGAACACCAAGCTTCAGTAAAAGTTAAAGTGCCTCTTCTCTTAGGCTCTTCCTCCTTTTATAGAGGAGTAGAGGAATAATCCGATCCTATTTTATAGGATCTGTTTTATCTTTTCTCATCACTTATCTCTTTGATATTAGGTTTATCTCTTCCTATCTCTTATCTTTTAAGGTAACCTCTTGATATCTGATAGGTGAGATTTATCTCTTATATTTGAAGATAAGTTGTTTAGATAAGCTTAGGTGAGTGTTATCTTCTAAGCTTATCTTTCCTATATCTTTGGGAGATCAAGTCTCCAAGCTTGGTGGCCGAGTTTACCACCTCGGCCAGTACACAAGCCCCCCAAGCTTTGAGCTTGGAAGAGCGTAAAAGCTTTCATGATAGAAACCGAGCTTGGCTTTAATATTATCATTGGAGAGTCTAGGATTTACTGTGTAGATCTTCTACCCTTGTTCTCTTGAGTTTGGTGACCGATCTTTACACCTCGGCCAATACTTGAGTTTAGTGGGCTCGGTGGGCGAGCCTAGTAATCCTTTCCCTTTGATTGTTTGGGTTTGGTGGCCGAGCTTTATTTCTCGGCTAACACTTTAGTTCGGTAGGCTCGGTGGTCGAGCTTACCGACTCAACCAGTACACAAGCCCCCCAAGCTTTGAGCTTTGAAAAAGCGAAAGAGTTTATTGGAGTTTCTATATTGGCTAGCATAGTCATACTTTGGCATTGGACTTTTTACCTTGTCCATCTGGGCTTCTAAAACCAAGTTTTTCTTTCCTGGACTTAGTTGAGTGTAACAGAACTTGATCTTGACTATAACCTCATGGGTAGTAATAGACGTAATAAGAACATATTCTGAATAGAAGATATTTCAATCTTGCTTTTGTTAAGACTAGTTTCCAGTAGCTGAGATTCAACTTATCAATGATTCAGGCTCAAACCGGCCTTTTGGAAAGTCAAGCTCAAACTCGGTCATTAGAAAATTACCTCAGGCTTGTATTTCAGCTGAAATCTTTGATGCATTCAAGATGCTTATCTTGAGAGTTTGAACTCGACTCCCCCTTTTCCGAGTGTAGCTTGGTCTTTGAAGCTTTTTATAACGAGAGCTTTTAACCTTTCATCTGAGTAGCTTTTAACCTTTCATCCGGTGGGTTTTGAAATACCCACTAACTTAAAGCTTGACCTTGAATATCATTATTTATATGATTTTGAAGGTGTATCTCAGAATAAGCTTTCCTAATAGCTCTTCCAACTTGTATGAAAAAATAGTTGTCATACAAGTCCTTTATAATAACAATCGAGATGTAGGCTAAGAGATATCCTTCCTCTGTAATTTCCGAGCTTGGTGTAGGATAAGAGAATATCCTTCCTTTATCCCCATAAGCCCCCCAAGCTCTGAGCTTGAAATAAGCGAAAGAGCTTAAATGTCAACCCGTATATCTTAACACGCTTTTTGGTGCCGAGGACTTTGGATTGTGATTCGCGGGAGCATTGCTCGAAAATTTGTTATTTGCAGAACCAAGTCTTTCTTGGTTTTTCGGCTTACTTGGCGGAGCACTGCTCAGATTTTTGGTTTATGCGGAACCATGTCTTACTTGGGTTTCCGCCTTGCTTCACAAAGCATTGCTTGGATTTTTGTGCGGAGACATGTCTTACTTGGGTTCCCGCCTTGTTTCACAAAGCATTGCTTGGATTTTTGTGGGAGCCAAGTCTTACTTGGGAATCCGGCTTATTTGGCCGAGCATTGCCAGGATTTCCTTCAATTCTTGGGCCTCTAACATGCATGCTCTGCTGCGGACATTATCTTGGTGCGAAGATGCTGTGCTCGGCCTCGGCTCTTCAGTGCGAGGGTGGGAGCATTGCTCGACCTCGACTTGGTTTTTCAGTACGAGGGAGCAATGCTCGACCTCGACTTTTTAGTGCGAGGGAGCATAGCTCGACCTCAGCTTTTCAGTGCGAGGGAGCAATGCTCGACCTCGGCTTTCTGGTGCGAGGGAGTAATGCTCGACCTCGGCTTTGTTTTCAGTGCGAGGGAGCAATGCTCGACCTCGGCTTTGTTTTTCAGTGCGAGGGAGCAATGCCCGACCTCGACTTTTTAGGGCGAGGGAGCATAGCTCGACCTCGGATTTTTAGTGCGAGGGAGGGATGCTCGACCTCGGGAGGGAGGGATGCTCGACCTCGGCTTTTTAGTGCGAGGGAGGGATGCTCGACCTCGGCTTTGTTTTTCAGTGCGAGGGAGCAATGCCCGACCTCGACTTTTTAGTGCGAGGGAGCATAGCTCGACCTCGGATTTTTAGTGCGAGGGAGGGATGCTCGACCTCGGGAGGGAGGGATGCTCGACCTCGGCTTTGTTTTTTAGTGCGAGGGAGGGATGCTCGACCTCGGCTTTTTGGTGCGAGGGAGTAATGCTCGACCTCGGCTTTGTTTTTCAGTGCGAGGGAGCAATGCCCGACCTCGACTTTTTAGGGCGAGGGAGCATAGCTCGACCTCGGATTTTTAGTGCGAGGGAGGGATGCTCGACCTCGGGAGGGAGGGATGCTCGACCTCGGCTTTTTAGTGCGAGGGAGGGATGCTCGACCTCGGCTTTGTTTTTCAGTGCGAGGGAGCAATGCCCGACCTCGACTTTTTAGTGCGAGGGAGCATAGCTCGACCTCGGATTTTTAGTGCGAGGGAGGGATGCTCGACCTCGGGAGGGAGGGATGCTCGACCTCGGCTTTGTTTTTTAGTGCGAGGGAGGGATGCTCGACCTCGGCTTTTTGGTGCGAGGGAGTAATGCTCGACCTCGGCTTTGTTTTTCAGTGCGAGGGAGCAATGCTCGACCTTGACTTTTTAGTACGAGGGAGCATAGCTCGACCTCGGCTTTTTAGTGCGAGGGAGCAATGCTCGACCTCGGCTTTTCAGGCTTCTGCCCTTTGCTCTTGGCGAGACGATTTTAACCCGGGCCCTTTAATGGATTCTCATGTTCTTAAGCCAGCATATGCTCGGCTTTTACTGGAATAGGGCCCGATGCTTGCATGGAAGTCGCGGCTGCTTATGTTCTCCGAGTCTCCTCCATTACCCGTTTTTTCGAGCCACGAGCTTTCTAATAATGTGAAGATGAAAAGCATGAAGGCTGAAGCTGCCCGAGCTTTGCGCACTAGGGATGAGCTTGAGAAGACTCTAACAAGTGCGAAGAGCAAGCTCGATTGGTTTGGCAACCGAGTCCAAGCTCAACCTCTTTGTTTTAATTATAGGGGGAGTCCGAACCCGACTTCTGAAATTTTAATAGAGGGAGTCCAAACTCGACCTCCTTTTAGTTAGCTTGAGAGGGGGCCAGAGCTCGATCTATGGTCTTTAAGGGAGACGGAGTTCGATTTTTGACTTTTGAGGAAGTCGGAGCTCGACTCGTGTCTTCAAAGGAGCCGGGGCTCGAGATGTTTCTGGGTTTTTCCCCGTTGCACAACAAATCCAACACTTCCTTCCAAATGCTGACCTTTCAAGGGCCGATGTGCATAAGGACTTTAACAAAGAAAGGGTCACGGTCCCTTTTTCTTCGACAATTTCCCTCTGTCCTTCTTCTGATTATGACTTTATGCTTTGAGAGTATTATCCCAAGCTCTGCCTTTTTTTTTTGGGGTATTTAATCCAGCATTTGGATTTACTCGGGTAACTTCTCCTAAGTTTTTACTCACCTTTTATGCTTGGCATTTTAATTTGGCCTGATGAGCTTTTTGAGCTCGGCCCCTTTAATCCTATTGTAGTTAACCCTTTCAGGTTTTTCTTTCTTACCTTTTTAGGTTCGGCTTTTCGATTTTAGCTCGGTAGGCCACTTCGGCCCGGCATTTCGATTTCAGCTAGGTCAACCTTTTTAGGTTCGACATTTCGACTTTTGCTTGGTCGATTTTAGCTCGGTCAACCTCTTTAGGTCTTTGTTTCGCCTTTTTAGGTTCGGCATTTCGACTTTTGCTTGGTTGATTTTAACTCGGTCAACCTCTTTAGGTCTTTGTTTCGCCTTTTTAGGTTCGGCATTTTGACTTTTAACTCGGTCGATTTTAGCTCGGTTAACCTCTTTAGGACTTTGTTTTGCCTTTTTAGGTTCGACATTTCGACTTTAACTTGGTCGATTTCAGCACAGTCAACCTTTTTAGGACTTTGTTTTGCCTTTTTAGGTTCGGCATTTCGACTTTAGCTAGGTTGATTTCAACGTAGTCAACCTCTTTAGGACTTTGTTTTTCCTTTTTTTTTTGTCAATGACTTTTAAAGGCGACGCTAAGAGTAGTATTTGTATCGGGCATTGAAAAATCCTACATTTGCACCTTCATGAAGGCTTTCCGCAGTGACAAGCATTTGTTAGAATAATATACTCCGCGGTAATCACATTTTTCACAGCAGCAATCTTCATCTGCATGGTAACTTGGCCAATACCTATCCATGTTTTTCCCATTTATTGGCATATGACTACCTCCATCTCTTGTGTAAGAGCACCATTTGGTGGCGTGATTTTGATGCGACAGGGGTGCTGGAAGATGCACAAACCTCATTTGATGGCATCAGTTGGCCAAGCTGTGGTGACCGAGTTCTTCAAGGTTGAGCTGTTATGGCCGAGCTCTGGCCGAGCTTTGGCCGAGCTCTCTATGATACCTTCTTCTGTTCTCCGAGGCCAAGCAGTGATGGCCGAGCTCTCTAAGGTCAATCTGTGGCAATCGACTGACTGAGCTCTCTGAGGTCGAGCTGTTATGGCCGAGCTCTGGCCGAGCTTTGGCCGAGTTCTCTATGATACCTTCTTCTGTTCTCCGAGACCAAGCAGTGATGGCCGAGCTCTCTAAGGTCAATCTGTGGCAATCGACTGACTGAGCTCTCTGAGGTCGAGCTGTTATGGCCGAGCTCTCTAAGATACCTTATTCTGCTTTCCGAGGCCGAGCTGTGGTGGCCGAGCTCTCTAAGATACCTTCTTCTACTCTCCGAGGCCGAGCTTTGGTGGCCGAGCTCTCTAAGATACCGTATTCTGCTCTCCGAGGCCAAGCTGTTATGGCCGAGCTCTCTAAGATTCATTCTTTTGATTTCCGAGGCCGAGCTGTTGTGGTCGAGCTCTCTAAGATTCTTCCGCTTTCCGAGGCCGAGCTGTGGTGGCCGAGCTCTCTAAGATACCTTATTATGCTCTCCGAGGCCGAGCTGTGGTGGCCGAGCTCTCTAAGATTCTTCTGCTTTCCGAGGCCGAGCTGTGGTGACCGAGCTCTCTAAGATACCTTATTCTGCTCTCCGAGGCCGAGCTGTGGTGGCCGAGCTCTCTAAGATTCTTCTGCTTTCCGAGGCCGAGCTGTGGTGACCGAGCTCTCTAAGATACCTTATTCTGCTCTCCGAGGCCGAGCTGTGGTGGCTGAGCTCTCTAAGATACCTTATTCTGCTCTCCGAGGCCGAGCTGTTGTGGCCGAGCTCTCTAAGATTCTTCTGCTCTCCGAGGCGGAGCTGTGGTGGCCGAGCTCTCTAAGATACCTTCTTCTGATTTCCGAGGTCGAGCTTACAACACGCCCAGCAGCTTAGGCTTGTCATCCTCCTCCTCGGATTTTTCTGAGAATTGTTGAGAATCCTCTTAAAGATGGTAATCATTGCCATATATGCTGCATAAAAATCAAGCCAATGCAATCCATAATTAAATGGAAATATGACATAATATTCATATTAATGAATTACATCAAATAACTAAATATTAGTATAGAATTAATAGCTTTGATAATGGATAAAGTATAGGGATAAGATATTTCTTCCCTTCTGGGTGACGAGAATACCAAATTCATAGAGGCCATCATCACCATATTTTTTGATTGACCTGTTAGCGGCTTCGTCATATGATGTTGAATGTGCGGCCGGGGAAAATTTACCTCGGCCCCACGGTGGGCGCCAAATGTTCCTGCCGAGATCCGACTTGCCGGAATCTCGCCGTAAACGTCAGACCAAGGGTGAACGTTGAGGTTATTTTAGATTATGGCTTGACAGAATACTTATGTTCCGGTCCTACGTATCCCAATGGGAATCAAAGCCAAACGTAGTTCTGAGTTCAACCCTTGATCACATGGTGCATCAATCTCTTAATCTTGTATCCGATGTACTCCGGTGGGCAAGGACCTATTGATAGTCTCTTGATCACAACCGGGACTTCTAATACGCTTAAGAGAGAACACCAAGCTTCAGTAAAAGTTAAAGTGCCTCTTCTCTTAGGCTCTTCCTCCTTTAATAGAGGAGTAGAGGAATAATCCGATCCTATTTTATAGGATCTGTTTTATCTTTTCTCATCACTTATCTCTTTGATATTAGGATCGGATTATTCCTCTACTCCTCTATAAAAGGAGGAAGAGCCTAAGAGAAGAGGCACTTTAACTTTTACTGAAGTTTGGTGTTCTCTCTTAAGCGTATTAGAAGTCCCGGTTGTGATCAAGAGACTATCAAAAGGTCCTTGCCCACCGGAGTACATCGGATACAAGATTAAGAGATTGATGCACCACGTGATCAAGGGTTGAACTCAGAACTACATTTGGCTTTGATTCCCATTGGGATACGTAGGACCGGAACATAAGTATTCTGTCAAGCCATAATCTAAAATAACCTCAACGTTCACCCTTGGTCTGATGTTTACGGCGAGATTCCGACAAGTTGGATCTCGGCAGGAACAGTAGATAATCAAAGAACAAAGATAATGGGAGGAACAGAGATATGCCTTCGTTGCTATGGCTACAAGGGAAGAGGCTATGGATGTTGTTGTGAATTTGACTCATATGTAACTTGCTTCTATGTTCTATTTAGGGTGCTATTTGCTTCCACTGTCTTAGTATTTCGTCTTTCTTGTGCTGAATTGCTCACATGATTATCTTCTGAATGGTGGCTTCAAAATTATGATTCCTATTAAATTTCTTCCTGGGTAATTAATCTCTATCTGTGATGCCAATGCACAGCAGCCAAAGCTTTTTTGTTGGAATGATTTTTTCTCGCCAATATCTTCCTTTGAGCCAACGCACATTGATGAGGTAGCCATCAATGGCGGATCACTTTGGCCAACCTCCTGGCGCAATGGTAGTACCTTTTATTTTATTAAATAATTAATTAATTTTCTAAATATTAATAGATTTTGTTCCTATTTAGAATCCATGCAATGTGTTTTAGGGTACATGTACACAGGCCATGTTTGTGTTTGCTTTGGCCGTTCCTTGCCATTTTGCAGAATGGTTTTTCATCCTTAGTTTCTCTTTGCCACTTTGCAGGTTCTGCTATTAGGCCCCTACTCTCTCCCTATCCAATGTAAGACTCACCCCTTTATAGCTTATGTCAAAATCAAATACCATTAAATAAATTTAACAGTTGTAATGAGTCATCACACTTCATTATCTTGATCAACTTTTATTTATCCAAGATAATCCTTATCATCTGCAATGCCTACTTAAAATATTAGCTATCAAGAGCATTATCTTGATCACCACTCTGTAAAGAATTATTAATCTCACATAGTGATAAATCCTCTATATAAGTGTTTTTTTTTTCCCATTAAGATGCAGTATAGGTTTGTACTTTGTACCAAATACTTGTATATGTTGGCGGGAATTTGAAGCAGTTAAAGTTGGTTTTGTTTTATGTAGTCAAGTAGCATTACTACTTATGCACACCTGCTGTTTAAAGAAGATTGCCTAAAGCTTTTGTTACTCATTAAACATCTTTTTCTCACTTCTTTTGTTTGTTGTTACAGTTCCCAAATGATCTCAAATATTTTCCCAAATGCTAATAGAAGATTGGCTGACGAAGATACAACTAGAAATATACAGGTATACATGCCTTTGCAGAGATATCATTCTGTAAACAAAAATGTTTTTTGGAGACACTTTTCCGATACCAAAGTAGTCGACACCGTATGGTGCATGTGTGTGCAGATGCCGTGCCTGGTAACTTTAATAGAGATTAGTGGAAAAATACGGCGTCAAACACCTCCTTTGTGTCCAAATAACACCATTGTTTTGTAAACATCAGTGTTATGAATTCTATATCTGCTGACTATTCTTTAAGTGAAAGTGATAGAAAGCATAAGGGGCATATCTAGAAATGCTGGATAATAGGTCACAACGTGGCATTTATAATCTTAAATGTAGAGGCTTTAGGATTATTTTGTATATTTCTTAAAAAAAAAGGATTATTTTGTATTTTAAACTTATATGTAGTGCTGCTTTTCTCTCAACTTGATGTAACTTATTACAACTTGATGAAAACTGGATAGATTTATATAAGTTATATTATTTTGTGTATTAAACTTATATGTAGTGCTGCTTTTCTCTCAACCTTTTAATAGAGAAAAAGATACGGGAAAAAGGAATTGTGCTCTTTTGCCCTTAAAATGAATTTTATTTTTTGTTTTTCAGGATTCCATCCGTTCTTTGTTCTCATCCCTTAGTTCTCACAGCATTGTCAAGCTTCAGTTATATCACTAATACAACATGAGCTCAAGCAATTTAAATACAGTGAATATAGCAGCTGACATCAATTTGGTTGAGGTTTCATTTTGGTTGGCCTTTTAAGTTTGCCTTAATTGGCATTTAGTTTTAAATGATCATCCTTAAAATTGACATTTGTTAAATTTTATGAATAGGTTAGTTAGAGGTTTAATTTTGATTGCCTTTTTTATTGCATTAATTTACATTTAGTTTGAAACGGATAGCCTTAATTGGCATCTGTATGTGAAAGATAAAAAAGTTATGGTTTGTATGTAAGCATATGATGATAACTAATACAAATAATGCATAACTCTTACACTATAGTGATTCAACGAACTAATTTAAAATTGAAATTTGCAGAATTCAATGGTCAAATGCTTCGATTTTACTGTGATAACAACTGACAATAATAATATAGTATTGAAATATTGGGTATTTTATTATTTTAAAAGTTACTATTAGATAATTTTAATATCATTTTTCATGGGTAAGTATAACTGATGACACAAGAGTATAGTATTATGTTTGAAAAAATAAATTAATTGAATAATAATATAAATTAAAAAAACATAATGCACAGTTTTGACAAAAACATTCTAATTAGAAACTACATTTGAATGCAAGAATATTTCATATATTACAAGGTTAAATCCTATACGAAATATTTTGGGCATTTTTGAATTTTAAAAAAATTAGTGTAGACAAGTCGAAGATGGTCACGAACACACGAAACTTAACTAGCTTAGTTCGAAAGTTCTTACACTTATTAATTCTCTTTCTCTTTTTAAGAGACTTCAACGAACAACATTACATTTTAATATATATATGTGTCAAATGTTTTTAAGCCAAAATATATAATTGATTTCATAATACATGTAACTAAATTTATTTCAATATTTTCTACTTTAAATATAACTCATACATAAAGTTTTTATTCGGTTGATTATGCAAATATTTTAAATTTAAAAATATAAAATATAAACAAATTCTACATATTTAGAAGTCCAAAACACAACACCCATTCAATAATTTTTCATTTCAAAAACTGAACAATTTTTAATTTTAATTTTTAACATTTAAAAATAACTATCCAATCAAAATAGTGTAAAGATGATAATATGGCCGTGCATCGCACCGGTACAACGTCTAGTTGTATATAATATTCCAGACATTATCTCATGTTGCCTCCGGTATGTCCTGTCGCTTCTTTCCTTCTCTATGAAATTAAAGTTTTTAATCTTTGGAAAATGCTAACGAGTGCGGATATTGTATAAGGAACCAAGAATAGAAAAGTTATATGAGAAATATTGTATGTAACATTTTGAAAAGTGTTACACTTAATTTTTCAATATAAACATTTTGTGGGTTCATTAACCAATATCCTTAGGATACTCGTTAGCAAGACCCTTAATCTTTTCATTCTTTTGAAGTTTCTTTCGTCCTCCGTTGTTTTTTTCTTCTTTATTTCGCTCCCTCTCCCTGTTTCACCCTTGCATATCTTCTGAAAACGCAAGAAACTCAGCGGAGTCCGTAGTATTCGCAAATGAACGGATTTGATAAATTTTATTCGAATGATAATAGATGGATTAAAAAACAATTAATTAATTTATTATAATCCATTAAAAATTCATTAATGGATGTTTCTTTTGTTAGTTTTGTTATCCGATGTATTTTCCGGATTTTGGTTGTACCAGCTCTGTTATGTGACATCGAGGTCTGGTTTATGTTTTCATGTTATGTTTTAACTATCTATTGCTGATCCTCAACTTTACCGTAGATCTACAATAAAGTTGAGGTTTCAGCTTATAATTTTTTTGGCTTTTACTTTTTATATTTTTTCTTTGTTTAATGGCATTTAATGCATTTAGAGCATAAAAAACCACGGGAAATGAAACCTTGCCTTATTCTGAGTATCAGATATAAATTGATTTTATTAAACCTTGCCTTATGATTTTTTTAAAGATTTTTTTAAATATATAATTGTTGAATTCATATTTTTGTAGTTTAAAATTTTTTGTGAAAAATTATATGTCGAAAAATGTTAAAAAATTGTTTTATCTAAATCGTTGATCATAAATTATAACAGATATTAACTTAATAATTATTATAGATATTACAATACAGATAATGATGCTTAAGTTTAAATAATAGGTACACAATTTTAGTATTAAAAATATAATTTAAAAATAAGACATGTATGAAGAATATAAAAAATCAAATATTTGAAAACAACCATTAAAGTTTTATTGTGAATTTGTTTTTTTTAAAATCAAAATTATAAGTTAATACTAACCATTTCTTCTCTCACAGTAACACCTTCCTTGGGCATTACATGGCTAACTCAATTTTCGTAAAAACTTATTAGATAAAAAGAAATGTTGGTTTTCTTTCGGAAAATAACTCATGTAACTCTCTATAAGTCATGAAAGTGGGTATAAATTTTTTTCTTTTTGGATATAAGCAAATATCAATCCAGTAAGACAATATTCCACCAAACTTAATAAAAATCACATTCACTCAAAAGATAAGTAAATTCCTGGTCATAAAACAAACAAGACCATCACCTTATACAAATTTTCCGTAAACTATTTTTAACATACAAAACTGAATCTCAAACTGAAAATTCACAAAGAAAACATATGTACAAACCTTCTCAAAACCAAAAGACCCAAAAGGAAATCCTAGGCTGGTCATACTATGAGACTCTTACTGGAAAAGACCCCATGGTTATTCCAGTAAATCAACTTTCTTCAAAAGTTGGGACCAATCCCTCCGAGTGGGGCAGAGAACTCCTCTGCATCATCTGTACACTCAAACCAAAACACCACAAATAGAAACCAAACAGAAATAACGCAAATGTGAGATACCAATATATGAGTGACCATAATAGTCACATACACGACTCACACAAACTACAACATATGACAATAACACTTCACATAACATCATAACTATAACCACAGGGATTCATTCCCGACAATCAAATGCATTTTAGTAAAACCTTTCATGTCATTTCAATATTCACTATCAATTTCATAATCTTCGGAGATCCTAACTTCCCTTCGTCGAGCATGATAGGTCCCGATAATGCCTATAACACAATTGTTTCGCGTTGGGTCGACCTCTCAATTTAGGTCCGATCCCCAATTTTTCTAGGGTATCGCGTCTCACCTAAGTAATATTGAATAGTTTCTGATTGAGTACATTATGTGCTAGGTAACCGATTTCCAAGGCCCAAGTTTCCAAATGCCCGAGCCTTCCGTGGGTTTTCGAGCCCGAATGTCCCTAATAGACCCAAAGACTATAGAATATATCTCTGGTCCGTAACTATCCAATTTATCAGTTCATCCTTTGTGAAACTGTAGCTCGATACACAATGGCACGTCTGCCACAACGGCACATTGGCCAGACTATGCATGCGAAACAATGGTTTTCATTTCTGTGTTCTTTCTCGCTTCGTTCTTTCCCTGTCGAGGCTTAAAACTCCCGACTACTTTTTATTCAGGTATTAAATACTTTTTAATACCAACTTAAGATTTTAAAATCTCTTCCTCATTTCGAACACTAGCCCGACGTCTCGGTAATCTAGGTTTTTCTCAGTAGGAACACTAGTCCCGCTTCTCAGCAATCCAAATACAGCCCGATATCTCGGCAATCCATATTCAGCCCGAATCTCTTAGCATCGGAAATCTAGGTCCTTATCTTTCCTCAAAACTCAAAAGAGGAACTCTAGCCCGTCATTTCAGTAATCTAGGTCCTTTCCACATTCATTTCCTTCCACTTGGTTTTTCTTTTTCGTTCAGTGGAAACTAAATCGAAAAAAAAAACAAAATACAAAAGTGTTCTCAACTTTGTGCCTTAAATACTTTTTCATTCTTAGAATTACACTTTCACTAAAACTTTTCCTTTTAGAAATTCATTTTCTGAAAACTTAGAAGACTACTAAAATCTTTTTCTCAACTTTGAACCAAATTCAAAACGCTTATAAATAGATTTATCAAAGAGAGCATTCTCTCTAAATCTTTCCATTTTTGAAACCACTTTTGTAAGAACCTAAAAGAAAATCTTTGTTTTCAAAAGACTTTTCTTTTCAAAAATTCTTTTAAAACATTTTCATAAATTTTGATATTTTCCATTTTCATTTCTTTTCCTAAACTTTGTTCTATCTCCACACTTGAATCATTAGGATTTTCTTCTCACTTTCAAAAGAACCAAAACAACACTTTTTAATCTTTGAGTTAAGGTATTTTAATGTCTTAATTAATCTTTATTAACAAGCAATGGCCAGTATCATGCCATCAGCTAATCAGAATCAAGCAATACAGTAATATCATCCAATATATATATATATAGACCATTCACATCATGCAACATCAACACATACAAATTTTCAATTATCATCACAACACATTATAAATCAACATACAACAAGGTACATGACTAGTATGAACTCCTCAGGTAAACTCCCTTTACCTTTGAAGACCAGAAAAGATCCTCTCTTTGGTTTCTCAACCGTCAGCTTCCTTCTCAGCGAAGCTGAACAAAGCCAAACTCCAACTAATAACCCGACTAGATGTTCCAGTTTCCTCAAACAGCTTCTGTCAACTCCCGAAAAATGTAAAACCTATTTCCCCCAAGCAAACACAACCACGACAACATCCCAGAGAGGGAGTCAAAACATTTTCAACCGTCAGTCAAATCTAACAATCAATCATTCATGACCAAACACTTATTCTAAGTTGATTTAAACACTTAATTTCACAAAAACATAACCAATTTCAAATAAAATTGGATTGGGACTTTAGGGTTCATAACATAAACTAGGGAAAACCAATCTACTTAAAGAATGATGAAATTAGTTTAAGATAACTCTAATTCATAGTCCCAATTGCACAAAAACAAGTTTTAATTTCAAATCACAGTATGAAATCCAAGAGCTAGGGTTAGGGTTTGCAAACTGATTTGGGGATTTTTCAAAATAGAAGAGATTAGGGGTAAACACTTACCCAAGGAAGAAGAGGAGAGGAAACGGCTGCCATACATAGGTACAGCGGCGGCGACGACTCCAGCGGCGCGGCGGCAGCGGCGGTGGCACTCCGGTTTAACAACCATTTCCAAAAGAAAAAGGGATAAGCCTCAAGGAAGAATAAATAGAGGTTTTCAAGGGACAAGGGCGGCGGAGGGCGAACACACGCAGGACAGCGGCGCTGTCGTCTCTTCCCGTGCGGCGAGCGGCGGCCAGACGGTGCTCCTGTGGTGGCGGCGCGCGGCTGGGCTCTTAGGAGGTGGCTATGAGTGGTGGAGTAGAGGTGGAGAAGATGAGAAAGAAAGAAAGAAGAAAGATTAAGGAAGAAGAAGAAATAGAAAGTAAAAGTGTTTGGGGGAGGGGGTCGTATACGGAGAAGAGAGGAGAGGAAGTTTCCTTTTTATTTATTTATTATTTATTTTGTGTTTCTTTATATTAGTATTAGGTAAAATGTGTGGTTGAAATTGATTTTAGAAAAAGGGAAATAATATTGACCCTTAGATCTAAAAATAATGAGTGACAAACATATAATTTCAAAATTTGAATTAGAGTAAAGATTGATAGTTGAATTGATCTACCAAGAAAATCAATGATCCAAAATTAATATAATATTAATTTTAAACCAACATATTTTCAAATCTAAAATTAAATAGAGTAAAATATGAAAATAATTTTCTTTCAATCATATTATTTAAAATATTTTTCTAAACAAATACTAATAGAAAAACATATAATTTCAAAATTTGAATTAGAGTAAAGATTGATAGTTGAATTGATCTACCAAGAAAATCAATGAGCCCCTGGCCTACAGCAGGTTTCCAAAATCTGGGCAGCCAAACCCTGCACTGCCGGCATCAGCTGATGCTCACTCCTATCCTCCCAAGTAATGGGGATGCCCAGGCAGGCATTAATCTCTTCCTCCGTGAAAGTCACGGGCACCCCTCTGACCATAGAAATGCAAAGAGTGATTTGAAATATAGTTAATTAAACTTGAAAGAAGTTTATTAATATATTTCCTATCTTCAATCGAAATCAGAGAAACGAGAAAAGACAAAAGGGCAAAGCTACAGAAAAGCATTCCTTATGTTATTAAGAGAAAAACTACTTTATCTGAGCCTTTCTAAGTGTTACACAAATAAGGAAAGAACGCTTCCCAAAGCCAGAAAAGCACATCTACTATACTCAGATGTCAACAAGGAATCTCCAACGTTCTTCAAAGCATTTATTATCAAGTCAGAAAGGCTATTTCTTGAAGAACAAAGCTGAAGACTCTCAAATGCATCTCACCGGATCTTTGTGATCAAGTATAAATAGAAGAAGTCGAAGACTGAAGAACAAGTGAGGTGAGACAGTGATAAGCAACCAGAGAAATTACTCATCAGTTGAAAAGCTATATTACTCAAAGAACAGTATTCATCTTATCAAATCAATAGCTGAAAGCCGTCATCACTCACATATCTTCTTCACAGTCTGAAAAAATCATTTGAAGAAGAACTCATCTGCAACTCACCAAGTTCCAAGTTCATATTCACTCTCTGTAGTGTTTAAAGATTGGTTGAATTGTTTTGTAACTTCGAAGTTGCGCTTCAAAACTCTCTGAGCCTGAAGAGGCTTGTTTCAAGAATACTTGTTGAGCCTGAAGAGGCTAGGTGTGCAAACAATACTTGTTATTGAGCCTGGAGAGGCTAGGTGTGCAAATAATACTCGTCTGTAACTTTTATCAGTTATAGTGTTAAAACTTGGTAAAGCCAAGGACTGGATGTAGCCCAAGGTTTGTGGGTGAATCATGATAAATCTTTGAGTATACTCTCTCTCTATCCTTCACTTTATTATTTTGTTGTTTAACTGTTTTAAGTAACTAACTCGGGCGTGTTATATAATTGCTGATCAGTGTGTTGTGAAAGGCGTCTGTTCTAAGAGTCACTTTCATTCACTGATTTTGTTTTGTGCTTCTTAAACTCTGATTTTTGAAAACACTATTCAACCCCCTTTCTAGTGTTGTTTTTTACCATTTCAGTTGGTATCAGAGCTCAGCCTCTGGGTTGAGCACCTCACAGTGTAGAGGAAAAGATTCTGAAGAATGGCAAGTGAAGCAGGCTCAAGCAACAGTATGTACAATCAGGGTACATATCTCAGCAAACCACCCATGTTCAGTGGAAAAGACTATAAGTACTGGAGGAGTAAGATGAGAATGTTCATTGAGTCAACTGGTCTAGATCTATGGGAAATCATATCTCAAGGACCATACAGTCCAACTGATGAAAGTGGAAATGCTATTCCAAGAAGCAGATGGACATTAGAACACAAAAATATGGTTCAACTTAATGCCAAAGCAAAATATCTTCTTGTATGTTCTCTTAGCAGGTCTGAATATGATAAAGTCAGTAGCTGTGAAACAGCCAAAGATATCTGGATCAGACTTGAAGAACTATATGATGAAGATGCTGTTGTCAAAGAAACATCTGAAGAAAAATCAGTTAACAATGTTGACAAGCTTCCATCTTCAAATACATCAATAGATCAACATTCTCAAAATGATGATGAAGATGAAGAAGTTTCTAAAGCAACCAGAAAGATGAGAATATTCTGGAATAAAATAAGAGCTAAGAAAGTAGCAATTAGAACAGCAGGTGATAGAATGCCACCTCTCAAAACGATGATCACTTGGGAAGATCTGGACAAAGAATCAGATGAAGAGCTCAAATGTCTACTTGGAGACACTGACTTAGATCATGAGGTAAATTCTAAATTTGAGGATTTATAAGATGCCTATCATGAAATTCTGAGTGAATCTAACTGTATTCTTGATAAGTTCAAAGAACTTAAGAAAAAGTATATAAAGCTCACTAAGGAGTATGAACAAAAAAATCTTAAGGTCAATGAACTGATCTTAGAAAAAGAAAGCTCAAGCAGAAATGCTTAGAGCTAAGATCATTACTGAAACACCACCATCTAAAGAAGTTTTGAAACTTCAACAGAAAGTGGAAGAGCTCACTAATGATCTTGCTAGATTTGTCAATGGTAAGAACAACCTGATGAAACTTCTCGGAAGTCAAATGACTAGTTTTGACAAAACTGGTATTGGTTACATTGAAGAGAATCATGATAAAGTATCTGACAAACTCTCAGATAATGTGAAAATTCCTATTAAACCCTCTTTTGATATATCATGTACTTTTTGTGGTAAATCTGGACGTATCATGTCCAAGTTCTTTCACAAAAGAAAAGCCAAGTCTTCACAGACCAAAATAACTAACAAAAGTGGACCCAAAAAAGGTATGGGTACCAAAGCACCTTATAATTCCTCTTGCAGATTTATTGAGTAGAACAAAGAAGACTCCTTTAATAGAGATTGGAAAATGGAATCTCGCTACTCACAATTACAAAAGAGTATATATTCCAAAGCCTCCAATTTAAGCAAGAGCATATCAGAGAAAAAGAGAAACAATAAAAAAGGTCAGTGATTTTTGAGACAAATCACTTACAAGTAAGTATTTAAAATCTTATTTTAAGAACTTTATGTGTGAATATTTGATTAATGCGTCTGTTAGTTTAAAACTCGTATGATATGACATGGATCCTCTTTAAAGACTGAGAAAGATACAATTAATTTCAAAATTCTCGAATGATTAAGTGGGAAGTTAACGAGAAAACGTTTCACTCCCTTCGGCTAGTTTCTCTCTCCGCACGTCAGCGTCATAAATGCTAAAGTGCTTTTCGTAAACCTCTCCCTCATACACAACCGTTCACCTTCAGACTCGTCTCTCTCTCTAAAGTTTCTACCTTTCGCCCTTCATCTGCCCTAATCTCTCTTCACCTTCTTACCCAAATGGCTTCAAGGAGATCAGTAAACTCTTCTGCTATCCCTAATATGGAAGATTCTGAAGTGAGGGAGTTGGCTATAGAACACATAATCGAGTTCCAAGAGATCAAGGATGTTGGCTTGGATGTTTTCGCAGAACTGGAGTTCGCTGTTTGGATGAACTTATTTATGATTAGAGAAAATGTCTACCCTTACGTTGTTAAGGAGTTTTGGAAGAACTCTGCCTCATCAAGGCATGCACACCTATTTAATGCTGTTGGAAACGTAAACGTCGTGAGACACAGGTTTGACATCCGCGACATTATTCAAGCAACTGGTTGTCCAAGGGAAGGAACATGAATGTCAGATGACTGGGAAGAGTATGAGAACAAGGAAGAAGTTAATCTAACTCTGTTCGGAGACAGACTCATGGAAAGCAAGTTTGTTCGATATCTTCTACCAAAGGCAAGGTTTTTACATCTTCTCTTAACTAGATGTGTGACTCCTAGAAAAGGTTCCTTAAATATCATTTCTAGAGCTGATAAGTATGCTTTATATCGACTTCTTCAGTTTAGGAAAATAGATATAAATGATCTTTTCTTCAATCATATGCTTAAGATAGTGAGTGGAAATAAGACATGCTATCCTTATGCTATGCTCTTGACAAGACTGATAAGGAATAAGGGAACCGTCTTAAGTTCTGAAGTTATGAATCAGATTCTTGTTATTTCAGTAAGAACTCTTATAGAACTAGAAATGAAAACTGAATGTGGAAATGATTTCATAATTGCTGAAAACCCTGTTGAAGAAATAGCCCCTGAAAGAGTCTCTGAGGACTCAGATGATGACAAGCCCATAGCTTGTATTGTGAATAGAAAAAGAAAGGAAGTGTCTGTGGATGAGAATAGTAGGAAGAAGAGAAAAGTAAAGAAACCAAAGTCTGGAGAATCATCAGTCTCAGTAACTAAATCTGTATCTGAATTAGTTGCTGGTGTGTCTGAATGTTTCAACAAAAAGAAAAGATTGCCAAGAAAAAGAAAAGGAGGAAGGATTGACAAAGAGGAAGGAAGATTAAGTAAAGGGATCAAAATCTGTGAACCAAGGAATGAAGAAATAGTGCTTACGGCTGTCTGAACAAGAACAAGAAGAAATGCAACAAGAACAGATTGTTGAAGAATCCGAGGAACAAAGAAGAAAAAGACTGAATGAGTTTGACCAAAGTTGGGAAAAGTACAAACTTGGCTGGTGCATAAGGTACAGACCAACTCAAGATACTACACCACAGCAAATGAAAACAATTGGTGAAGTTTATGAAAAAGAGTTTGAAGCAGCAATGACCAAGGGAAAGAAGAAACCAGTAAAGGTAAGGAAATTTATTGCAAATGATACTCATGTCCCCATTCCAAGATTTCTTCTGGATGACACTCAGAGGAAAGATCTAAAAAGAAAAATTGATAAGTGTTGACGATCCGGCAAGTGTACCGTTTCGTTGCAAGTAATAAAAACACGGAAAGAAAATACCGAGGTCGAACACAAGGATTGGAAGACCAATTTAACTAAATAAAGAAATTTAAATCGTTTGACCAAGTCAAAGGGGAATCTTTATGAAGAGAGAGAAAATCAAATCAAAAATTAAATCAAAATAATTAATTAAAGATCCTAAAAGATTATGATGAGATTTGATTAAGATTAAGGCTTCTAAGGTCACGAATCCACCTACCCTATCAAGCAAGTTACCCAAGTGTTTATCTCCTTATCCCTATGTTGAATTTAATTTCTTTGTCAATCAAGAACCCTCAATTATCCTAATGTCACTGCCAATTTTCAAAAGGAATTTTCTACAATTGCGAGTTGTCAATCTGCCAATCTATTCAACCCACAATTAGATTTATCAAGTTCTTGGTTCCCTATAGCAATTGCACCGCTTTCCTATTCTATGCCTAGCAATATTCAAACGGTGTTCTTAATTCAAGTCCTAAGCACGAATTGCCTGCCAGCCTCAACGCACTAGACTAGTTAACCATGCGCGCATATGATTAACACAAACAAATCAGAATTAAGAAACAAGAAAAGAGACAAGGGTATAAGAAAATATTACTTGGATTCACTATGCCATCAACGGTGGCTTCATTGTTCCCTTAGAAATAAGGATTAGTTCCTCATAGAGACGATAACAACGAACAAGGTATAAAAAACATTCATCCTTCAAGAAACCGAATTAAAACTCACTACCCAGCCCTTAAGAAAACTAGGATTACAATCTCTATTCAAAACTCTTTCCAATTGACCTAAAACAAGCTATTTATAAAGTTTAGGATCTGCGCGTGCTCGCGGGGATAACATAGATTCGCGAGGCGAATCTTAAGTTGGCACCAATTCAAATTTGGATCCTTCGCGAGGCGAGACATGTCTCGCGAGGCGAGACAGAATGATCTTCAATTCCCTGTGTCTGGCTCGCGAGGCGAACACATCCTCGCGAGGCGAGGCTGAATGGTTGCTGACATTGCTTAATCTGTCCTTCTGGCTCGCGGGGTGAGTGTCAGTTCGCGGGGCGAATGACCAGTTTTGCCTTTTTGCTTGTTTTCTCCATTTTTCCAAGTTCTCTTGAGCTTCACTTTTAACCTGAAAATATAAAATAGCATCAAATGATTTATTTAACTCAAAAATAGCAAAGATATTCTAAAAACTACTTAAAAGACTCAAGACATTGCTTAGAGACAATTAAAGCTTAATTTGGGCAAAAACGAGATTAAACTCGAACAATTAGCACAAAAACCGTGGCATCACTAGCAATAAAACTAGATGAGCCAGAGGCTTATCAAAATACCCCAAACTTAAACTTTTCTTGTCCCCAAGCAAACTAAAACTTAAAAAGACTCAAAACTGGGTAAGCTTAATGGACTCAATTATTTTCGCACAAATTTCACGCAATTTTAACAATTCAATTTTCTAATTCAATGTTCCCCCTTTTCGTCAATGTAATCCCCACATTCATTTACTTTAAACAATTGAGAATCTAATCATTCAAGCAATTATTAATCTAAGTCAAGGATCCAACATACACATAAAAGGGAGATCACCAATTTCAAACAATTTGTTTCCTCACAAGAGCATATAGTAATTCCACTCATTCAATCATTTGTCGAGGTTATCAATTTTCACTCAATTTCACATTTTAAGAGCACTTTCCATGAATTTGATTTTCATCTCAAAAATAGTTCCCACGAAAACATGTATGCAACATCAAAAGGTCTTTTAAGGGTTGTAATGTGGCCTGGCTCGAGGTAGGATATGCAAAGGTACTAGGCTTACGTCCCCAGGAACTTAAGAGAGCATAAAACTTTTTACACTTATATTTTTCACTCTAATTCCTTTTTTCCATTTTGCTTTTTCGCTTTTGGGTGGCTACAAACTTTTTTCCTTTGATAACCTTTTTATTTTCCCTTTTTGCCTTTTGGCTTCAACCTTTATATATATATATATATTTTTCAACCCACAATAAACCCTTGTAGCCACCCCAAACTTAGTTTCCAAACAACACTTACAATGTTAAGTTTTCATGCTCTCCTAAATCTTAAGATTGGGTTAACATGGTTTTTCCGGATTTTTGGCTTATAACATAAGGTCATCAAGAAATAACAGGCTATTAGGCTCAATGTGGCTAACTAGGGAACATGCATTAAGGGAGGTTCTTTTTAGGCCAAGTAGCTGTTTCAAAGAAAATTGCCTAAATCATTTGTTGCAAACATATAAACATGCAAACCATGATGAGATTCAAGCAAATCCGGGAAAGTGCAACAGAAAAGTGATTCACACAATTCAAAACAATGTTGGAGGCTCAATTTCCTCACCTGGACATTTTTAGCAATTTATTTGACTGAGATACATCCCTAGTGTGTGCACCTTTTCACCCCAAATTTGTCATAAATCATGCAATCACAATAGAATTTCTCAAAGTTCAATCTTCAATTTTTCATGGGGATCAATTTTCAACATTTCAAATCATTAGGGGAAATCATCAAAAATCAATATTTTTTATGCAAACCATTTATGCAAAATTCAATAAAATCCCTTTAAGCTTACCAACACAATTCTATGACACTATGGTTTTTTTTTTATTTTTTATATAATTCAAAATAAAAGAAACGAAAAAGATTAGAATTGAGTTTAAGAAAGAGTTATCTCAAGGGGTCCGAGCGGACCCCACGCTCTCATTAGCAAGCCTAGCATCTTCCTTGTCTTTCTTTGCTTTCTTCCTTGGCTACATTACAAACAAGAAGGAGGAAGGAAAATGCAACATGTATACCAAAATATAGTCATCCAGAGTGTGTGCAAAAAGTATCATGGTATCAAATAAAACTAAACTGAGTTTCTAACTAGCAGTACAACCATATCGAATAGATCAAAAAGAAACTAGCTAGAACTCAAAGGAAGAACATCAAAAGAGTAATAGGTAAAGGAGGGGCCCGGAGCACTGCTCAAAATCAATGTCATCCACGGGGTCCCCCTGCTGAGCTGCTGCTGCAGGTACCTCGGGCACCCCCCCTGTGGCATGGCATCCTGGTCCCCAGGATAATCCTGCCACCCAAGCCGACGTGCCAAATCCTCATCGGAAGGGTAAAGAGGTACCCGACCCTCCTGCTGAGCTAGGGACATCTCCCTGAAAAAATCTCGCAGCACAGCCTGATCCCTCCTCATAGCCTGTTGGTTCTGCAAGAGCAGAGCCATATTAGCTGAACGTGGCCTCTGAGGGGGCTGTGTAGCTGGCCTCCGGGGTGGTGCGGGCTCAACATAACAGTGACGGCAAATGTAATCTCTGTCGATCGGCTGACGGGGAATCTTCTCCACCACGTCAGATACTGGTACACCCATCTTGCGGATCAACTCTGTGATCAGAAACCCGTGCCCCAAGCACTCTTTCATCGCCCTAGAGTTTGCCTTCTGCTGAATGTCCTGTGCTATAATCGCCCCCACATTGATGGTTTTCTCCTTCATAATGGCATATATGAGATGGGCCGGGGCAGCAGTAATGGTAGACTCGTGAGAGTTAACCATCATGTTGGCATGTACGAATGCCGACCAAACCCGGGCCACCGGTGTCAAATCCTGCCTCCTTAACCTCAGTAGGTTCCCAGAGGTCCCTACTTCCCACTGGGCCCCTGGCCTACAGCAGGTTTCCAAAATATGGGCAGCCAAACCCTGCACTACCAGCATCAGCTGATGCTCACTCCTATCCTCCCAAGTAATGGGGATGCCCAGGCAGGCATTAATCTCTTCCTCCGTGAAAGTCACGGGCACCCCTCTGACCATAGAAATGCACCCTGGTTCATCAATATCGGGGTTGAGAGCGTTGGCGTAAAATTCCTGAACTAGTTTGATATCAAACCGGGGAGGAAGATCAGCCAACATACCCCAACCCCGAGTGTTAATCTGTCCAGAGATTGACGTATAGTTGTTCCCCACAAGGACCACCCTCCTCTCTAGGACCATCTCCTTCTGCGTCACCAACTCCCAATGTTGCTCATGAAGAGGAGTACGGAAGCTGGGAGCAGAGGAAATCCTTCCAGAAGAGGAACCTGGTCCCTCGGAGAACAGCAGGTCATCCTCCTGAACAGATTGGCTCTTCTTGCGCTTAACCGGCTGTTTCTCAGTATTTTTCGGGGGAGCCATTACCTGAAAACCAGAAAAGTCCCAATACAATTTATATCAACATAACAAATAACTCAGAATTCAGAAGTCCATCCTAAGTCATTGACAATAATATATCAGACCATCTAGTCACACAGAATTTTGTTCCTTAAAAAAAATTTAGAAAAAATTACCCCCAAGGCCCCCTTAACATGCATCATCTCTATCTAAACTTGTAACAACCTCAAACTTAGGTCATTAAGCATAAAAATTCAGTTCAGTGCATCACAAGTAAAACAAAAGAACATGCACCAATATTTAAGTTCAAGGAATATCAATAGTCTCATAAGTCTTCTCACCCCATTCATGTAAAACACTCACAAAATGCATTTATCATTTTAAGCATAAAGCAAGAATCAATGCTTGAAAACATAAAAACAATCCCGTGTCATGCTATGAATTTTCAGAGAGTTAGCATGCCAATGGGTTCGAGTTTCTTGCCCAAAATCAAAGGAAATATAGATGGATAGGTGAGATTCACCTTATGAGAGTGTGAGTTGAAGAGTAAGGTGAAGGTGATGATGCGTTCTTGAAGCCCCACGCGAGAGAAAAGAGAGAGAGTTTTCAAAAGTTTTGGTAGAGTGTCTCTTTCTCTGACTCGCGGAGCTAAATAATGGCGACATTCTCGGGGCGAATCTAGTTTCGTGAGGCGAAACTTAGAAAATCCCCAAATCAGAACCCTAATTTTGTGTTTCGCGAGGCGAAACATGGTTTGAGAGGCGAATCCGTGCTTCAAAAAACCTTTCAAATTCCCAGATTCGCCATGCGAGATGTGTCTCGTGAGGCGAATCTGGGCTTCGACTTTGAGTTCTTAACTTGCCCAGAATCGCGAAGCGAGATATGTCTCGCGACGTGAGGCAGAACGAGGTGCCCACTTCTGAGTTTCTGCCTTTCGGCCTTGCTTGGCGAGGTGTTACTCGTGTCGCGGTCCAATTTATTTTGCTTTTGCCTATTTACCCAGGATCGCGAGGCGAGGGCTGGTTCGCGAGGCGAGACAGAAGCAGGTATTTTTACTTCCTTTTGTATCGCGGGGCGATCTCAGTATCGCGAGGCGAGGCAGGAATTTATTTATTTATTTATTTTTATGCAATAAACCAAAAAGGATATCTAGCTTGGGTTGCCTCCCAAGTAGCGCTTGTTTAACGTCTCGAGCCTGACGGAAATGGCCCTTTTAGGGCTAATTTAATGTTAGCACTTGACTTTCAGTTGGGATGGGTTTCCCCATGATAGTGTTTGATCTGCTGCCCATTTACCTTAAAGTTTTCCCTTTCACCTTCTAGCTCCACTGCTCCATGTGCATAAACATTAAGAATCTTGAAAGGTCCGGACCACCTTGATTTTAGCTTACCTGGGAAAAGTCTCAACCTTGAGTTGTAGAGGAGTACCCATTGTCCCGGCTCAAACTTCCTAGGCAAAATGTGTTTGTCATGCCATGCTTTAGTTCGCTCTTTGTAAATTTTTGCATTTTCATATGCCTGCATGCGGATTTCAGATAATTCATTCAAGTCTAGTAGCCTCTTTTCACCGGCCTTCTTCAAATCGCAGTTGAGCTCCTTGATTGCCCAATAAGATTTTTGTTCTAGCTCCACCGACAAATGACACGCCTTTCCAAATACCAAGTTGTAAGGAGACCTTCCAATTGGAGTTTTGAAGGTGGTTCTGTAGGCCCACAAAGCATCATCTAACCTTTTTGACCAATCCTTCCGTGATGAGTTGACAGTTTTCTCAAGAATGCGCTTCAGCTCACGGTTGGATATCTCTGCTTGCCCATTGGTTTGTGGATGGTAAGGGGTTGATACTCTATGTTTGACGCCATATCTAGAGAGTAAATGGTTCATTTGTTTGTTGCAAAAGTGAGATCCACCATCAACAATCAAAACTCTAGGAACCCCAAACCTTGTGAAAATGTTGCACCTGATGAATTCCATGACAACCCGCGCATCATCCGTTGTTGTTGGAATTTCCCCCACCCACTTTGACACGTAATCTACTGCTACCAAAATGAATTGATAGGAGAAGGAGGGTGGGAAGGGTCCCATGAAGTCTATCCCCCAAACATCAAAGAGTTCTACTTCAAGCATGCAATTAAGAGGAAGCTCATGTCGCCTAGATATGTTTCCAACTCTTTGGCAACGATCACAATTTTCAACAAAGGCGTGTGCATCCTTAAAGGGTGTTGGCCAATAAAGCCCGCTTTGGAGGACTTTCTCCGCGGTCTTCTTTCCCCCAAAATTCCCACCATAATCCGAGCTATGGCAATGCCACAACGCCCTTCCGATTTGGTCATCAGAAATGCACCTTCTCAAGATCCCATCCGAACATTGCTTGAAAAGATAAGGGTCCACCCAGACATAGTATTTTGCGTCCGAGAAGAATTTCTTTCTTTGTTGAGTAGTCCAACCTTGCGGAACCACATTTGAAGACTTGAAGTTGGCCATATCCGCGAACCAAGGAGAAAATTTTTCAAACAAAGAAAATAGTTTCTCATTAGGAAATTCTTCCTTGATGTCCAGAAATTTCTCCTTGGTGTCGGGATTGACCAGCCTTGATAAGTGGTCCGCCACACCATTCTCTGACCCTTTCCGGTCCCTAATCTCAATATCAAACTCCTGCAAAAGAAGAATCCACCGAATTAATCTAGGTTTGGCCTCTTGTTTTGTCATCAAGTGTCTTATGGCCGCATGATCAGTGAACACAACAATCTTAGACCCCACTACGTAGGATCTAAATTTGTCTAAAGCAAAAACTACAGCTAGGAGTTCTTTTTCAGTGGTGGAATAGTTAGCTTGTGCTTCATTTAAAACCTTATTCGCATAGTAAATCACATGAGCTAACTTTTCCACCCTTTGACCCAAAACCACCCCCACCGCATAATCACTAGCATCGCACATGATTTCAAAAGGTAAATTCCAATTAGGTGCAGTGATTATGGGTGCGGTGACATGCATATTTTTTAAATTATTGAAAGAATTTAAGCAAGGAGCATTAAAATCAAAGGATATGTCCTTCACGAGAAGGTCACATAGCGGTTTCGCTATCTTGGAGAAGTCTTTGATGAACCTTCGATAGAAACCGGCATGGCCCAAGAAACTCCGCACCCCCTTCACATTTGTTGGTGGGGGTAGCTTCTCAATCAATTCAATCTTGGCTCTATCAACCTCAATCCCCCATTAGGAGATTTTATGCCCCAAAACTATACCTTCCTTGACCATGAAGTGGCATTTCTCCCAATTGAGCACTAGGTTGGTTTCTTGGCATCTCTCAAGCACCAAAGCCAAATTCTTCAAACAATTATCAAAGGAGGTCCCAAATATCGAGAAGTCGTCCATACATACTTCAATGAATTTCTCCACCATGTCCGAGAAGATGGAAAGCATACACCTTTGGAAAGTAGCGGGGGCATTACACAATCCAAAGGGCATCCTCCTATAAGCAAAGACTCCATAAGGGCATGTGAAGGCCGTCTTCTGTTGGTCTTGAGGATCCACCACAATTTGATTATAGCCGGAGTAACCATCTAAAAAACAATAGTACTCATATCCGGCCAACCTTTCAATCATTTGATCTATGAATGGAAGGGGGAAGTGATGTTTTCGTGTTGCATCATTAAGCTTTCTATAGTCAATACAAACTCTCCACCCCGTGACGATTCTTGTTGGGATCATCTCATTATTCTCATTGACCACCACGGTTGTGCCACCTTTCTTTGGGACCACATGAATCGGGCTAACCCAATTGCTATCCGAGATTGGATAGATGATTCCGACATCCAAAAGCTTAATCACTTCTTTACGCACCGCTTCTTTCATGATGGGATTTAACCGCCTTTGTGGTTGAACCACCGGTTTGAAATCATCCTCCATCAAAATTTTGTGCATACATAGGGAAGGACTTATACCTTTTAGATCCGAAATCTTCCATCCAATGGCGGATTTATGTTCCCTAAGAACTCTTAAGAGCTTTTCTTCCTCGTCTTTTGCCAATGTATTGCTAATGATGACTGGATATTGTCCCTTCTCACCCAAGGATGCATATCTCAAGTGAGTTCGGAGTTGCTTCAACTCCGATGTTTTGTTGTCTTCTTCCACTTCTTCCTTGTTGAGCTTTTCCTTTGGACATTCATCCTTAGGGAGAATTGGCAAGGCTTCCATGTTCTTTAAGCACTCAAAATAATCCTCATCACCCAAAAGGTCTTCTTCTTCATCCTCATCATGGGATTTTACCAACACTTTAGAAAGTGAAGAACCATGGGCTTATCTTGTGGCTATAGATTTTACAATGGTTTCCACCACATCAACTCTATACACATCCGATCTTTCAACGGGGTGTTTCATTGCTTCAAAGACATTGAAGACTACATTCTCATCTTGCACCCTTAGTGTGAGCTTTCCTTGTTGCACATCTATTAAAGCACGCCCGGTGGCCAAGAAAGGCCTACCCAATATGAGAGGGATCTCGGCATCTTCATCCATGTCAAGCACCACAAAGTCCGCCGGAAATATGAACTTGTCAACCTTGACTAACAAATCCTCCACCACCCCATAAGGGTATTTGATAGAACGATCCGCTAGTTGGAGCGACATCCTAGTCTCTTTGGCTTCCTTTATGCCTAGCTTATTCATCATAGATAAGGGCATCAAGTTGATGCTAGCCCCTAGATCACACAATGCTTTCCCAAAAGTTAACTCTCCAATGGTGCACGGCATGCTAAAAGAACCTGGATCCTTCAACTTTGGAGGTAGTTTCCTTTGGAGAATTGCACTACACTCCTTGGTCAAAGCAACCGTCTCCTCATCCACTATCTTCCGCTTCTTGGAGAGAAGCTCCTTCATAAACCGAGCCTAAGATGGCATCTGCTCCAAGGCTTCCGCAAATGGAATATTAATTTGAAGTTTGCGGAAAACATCAAGAAACTTGTTGAATTGCTTGTCTTGCAAGGGTTTCTTCAATCTCTCTGGATTTGGTACCTTCATGAAGGGGGGAAGATCTTTGGGCTCAACCCACTTCTTCTTTCGGAATTCTTCATCCACTAATTTCAACCTCACCTCTTGCTCCGGCACCTTTTCACTAACTACTTCCTCTTCCTTGTCTTGCTCATCTTCTATCTGTGGTTGTTCTGGAGTTTCAACTTCTTGAGAACCAGTTGTACCCCCATTAGATTCCAACACCTTACCGCTCCGAGTTGTCACGGCATTGCATTGGCTCTTGGGGTTAATCTCTGTATTACCTGGGAAAGAACCTGGAAGGCGTTCATTCAGTTGCTTTGCTAGTTGGGCTACCTGTGTTTCAAGATTCTGAATTGCTGCCCCTGTGTGAGTTGCCAACTTGTCTATGGCTGTGTTTGTATTCACTGACAATTTCTCAATGGCCGCACTCGTCTTCTCAATAGCCAACTCCCATGGTTGCCTCCCACCATCTGTGATCTGTAACTGATTAGTCCTCGGGAGAGCTTGCTGATTGTTACGCTATTGGATTCCATAGTTTGGCTTCTGATTCTGTTGTTGTTGTTGCCCTGCTAGACCACCACTAGTGTTGCTCCAAGTGAACCCGGATGGTCTCTCCTAATGTATCCTCGATTCTGATTGTAGTCATTCTGCCTATTCCTCTGATAGTTATTTTGTGGCACTGTGTCATAAAAGTTGTGACACGAGTCCACATGTTCCTGTGAAAAATTTATGGGACAACTCTCACTGGCGTGTTCACCATTACAAAAATCACACCCCGGATGCGAGCCTTCTCGCACCGCATTAACCTTGAGCTTGCTAGACAGTGTCTCACATTGCTTCTTCAAGAGTGTATTCTGTTCAAGAATAGCCTCCAGGGACGCGATACTGATTCCGGAAGCATTAGAAGTGCTTGTACTGCGGTTATAATCATTCCTGGACATTTTCTCTAATAAAGCCCAACCGTCCTCTGCTGATTTGTAAGAGAAAGAACCGCCAGCTGCGGCATCTAAGTTCATTTGGTAGCGACCCTTCAACCCATTAAGGAAGTGTTGTACCTTTGTTACCAAGTCAAAGTAGGATGAAGGGCATCTTCTCAAAAGCACATTGTACCTTTCCCAAGCTTCATTATAGGACTCATCATCATGCTGCTTGAAGGAAGTGACAGCTATCTTTAACTGTGCCACTTTCTGAGGAGGAAAAAATTTAGTGAGGAACTTCTGAGCCATTTGTTTCCAAGTAATGATGCTAGCACGATCCAAGTGCAAGTCTAACCAATCGCGTGCTTTATCCCGAAGAGAGAAAGGGAAGAGTAGCAAACGAACGGCGTCATCTGAAGCTCCTGGAGTTCTGAACAGGTCGCAAGTATCTAAGAAGTGAGTAATATGCCTGTGAGGATCTTGGTATGCACTCCCATCAAATTGATTATCTTGTATCGACCGCAGCGCACCTTCCTTTATTTGAAAAGAAGCGGTCGTAATGGGAGGTCTAACAATACTCGAAGCACAATCATCCAAGTGAGGAAGATTGTACTCATAAAGAGGCTTGTAGGGTGGAGGATCTCCTTCCGCCATCACTTCAAGATTAATGAGTTGGTTTGCTTCAAGCCTCTTTTTCTCTCTGAGCTCCTTCCTGTACCTCTTCTCGGCCCTTGTGATTTCTGGATCGTATAGCAAGTCTTCCTGTGAAAGGGTACCTCGCATACACAAAAACAAGGCAAGACCAAGTGGGATCAAAGAAGTAAAAGAGATAAAAAAAAATGCAGAAAAAATAAAAATAAAATAAAAATTGCTCAATCAAGAGAATTGAATTTCCTAAAAATTAGGAAAATTGGTTGTGCCAATCCCCGGCAACGGCGCCAAAAACTTGTTGACGATCCGGCAAGTAATAAAAACACGGTAAGAAAATACCGAGGTCGAACACAAGGATTGGAAGACCAATTTAACTAAATAAAGAAATTCAAATCGTTTGACCAAGTCAAAGGGGAATCTTTATGAAGAGAGAGAAAATCAAATCAAAAATTAAATCAAAACAATTAATTAAAGATCCTAAAAGATTATGATGAGATTTGATTAAGATTAAGGCTTCTAAGGTCACGAATCCACCTACCCTATCAAGCAAGTTACCCAAGTGTTTATCTCCTTATCCCTATGTCCAATTTAATTTCTTTGTCAATCAAGAACCCTCAATTATCCTAATGTCACTGCCGATTTTCAAAAGGAATTTTCTACAATTGCGAGTTGTCAATCTGCCAATCTATTCAACCCACAATTAGATTTATCAAGTTCTTGGTTCCCTATAGCAATTGCACTGCTTTCCAATTCTATGCCTAGCAATATTCAAACGGTGTTCTTAATTCAAGTACTAAGTACGAATTGCCTGCCAGCCTCAACGCACTAGACTAGTTAACCATGCGCGCATATGATTAACACAAACAAATCAGAATTAAGAAACAAGAAAAGAGACAAGGGTATAAGAAAATATTACTTGGATTCACTATGCCATCAACGGTGGCTTCATCGTTCCCTTAGAAGTAAGGATTAGTTCCTTATAGAGACGATAACAACGAACAAGGTATAAAAAACATTCATCCTTCAAGAAACCGAATTAAAACTCACTACCCAGCCCTTAAGAAAACTAGGATTACAATCTCTATTCAAAACTCTCTCCAATTGACCTAAAACAAGCTATTTATAAAGTTTAGGATCTGCGCGTGCTCGCGGGGCGAACATGGATTAGCGAGGCGAATCTTAAGTTGGCGCCAGTTCAAATTTGGATCCTTCGCGAGGCGAGACATGTCTCGCGAGGCGAGACAGAATGATCTTCAATTCCCTGTGTCTGGCTCGCGAGGCGAACACATCCTCGCGAGGCGAGGCTGAATGGCTGCTGACATTGCTTAATCTGTCCTTCTGGCTCGTGGGGCGAGTGTCAGTTCGCGGGGCGAATGACCAGTTTTGCCTTTTTGCTTGTTTTCTCCATTTTTCCAGGTTCTCTTGAGCTTCACTTTTAACCTGAAAATATAAAATAGCATCAAATGCTTTATTTAACTCAAAAATAGCAAAGATATTCTAAAAACTACTTAAAAGACTCAAGACATTGCTTATAGACAATTAAAGCTAAATTTGGGCGAAAACGAGATTAAACTCGAACAATTGGCACAAAAACCGTGGCATCCCTAGCTATAAAACTAGATGAGCCAGAGGCTTATCAACAAGAGAATATGCACTCCAAGGGATGTGGCTGTGTATCTAGAGGATGAAAAGGGTCAATGGGATGCAGAGTCACCTGGATCTGGGATGACAAAATATCATAAGTGGAAGACTCTCACTCAGAATGGAAGGATCGGCTTTGTTGCTTTGCAACATTTTGGGTACGTTGGACCCTCATAACCCTTACCTCTCTATCCCTTTTTCAGAAGTTATCTGTTCATGGTTGTATCTGGAACAAGAGTGTATCTATTCAAGAACACTTTATATATCATCTTTGCTGGACCAAGAGAATTCATCACATGGCTTGAGGATTCCATCTTCTTCGAGGATGAAAAAGAACCTCTCCCTCCTCAAAGGTCAACTGAAAGTTTGTTCTATACCATAGTGACACATTCTATAATTAATAGATTGAGTCTATGGTGTAGAGCTCCTATTTATGAAGAATTTGTATCTGGAAACCTCCCTTCCTTGTACCAATTCTTGTGTCTGAACAATCTGCATCACTTCATATGCTCCATTTCTAACACCTTTCTTATGTTAAGAAACTCTGTCACTATTATGTTTGAAAACTGTTTTTCAAATCTGGCTATCACATCTAAACCAAATTTATCTGATATTGAGGATGAAGACTATGCTGTTGTCCCTCAAGTTTCTGTATCTGTGTCTACTCCATCCCCGATTAACTTCTCTGCAACAATTCCGTCTGTGATTAATCTTTTTCAAAAAGAAACAAGGAATATGTTGGTTGTATCTTCTGAGCAAACTGTAGTAGAGGAAGCTCTGCAATGTGCTGAAGTTGTAATGGAAGAAGCCTTGACTGCTGAAATTTCTGAAATAAGTTTGGTTTCTCTCTCTGCTCCTGATGAGTTAAATGCACCCTCTTCAAATCTCCTACTTCTGCCATGGTATGATAACTACCATGAGGCAATGATTTCTGATGAAGATATAGTTGAAGCTGTTGGAACTAAAGTAATTTGGATTAAATAATCTCTAAGTTTTGATGTTAACAAAAAGGATTAAATTTGTATGGCAAAGTGTCAGTTAAGATCTAACAAGTCTTAACTATGTCGTACAGGGTATTCGAAATTCAATATGATAAAGAAACCTCCTAAGAGTCTATATCCATGTCCAACAGGGAAGACGAGCTTCTCAAAATATATGGTATATTTTTCGTTATAAGAATATGCTCTAGTACACCGAATTTTGAACGGTACTAATAGACGAGCTCCACTCTATTCTGAATAGACGAGCTATAGAACAGTGCGTGTGGACGAGCTCTTTACTCATGTAAGTAGACAAACGTATGTACCACGTCAGCAGACACAAATTTTAAGCTACTCACCAATATATAGCAAGTCCAAAGACTTGATAGTAGACGAGCAAATTTTGCCACGTCACTGGACGAGCTAAAGTTGAATACTTGCTATATTCATATAGATGCACTACTCTAAATAGACGAGCTCTTCACTTAAAATGAATGCTTGATATAATCAGAATTTATATCTCGACCATATAGAAATATTTATTTCAAATGATTGATATGTAATGGTCCTTCTTATTTGCTATTAACGGTTTTGTTGTCTTATTTCTATGAGAGAGACATAGTACATTTGAGGAATTGCAAAAAGCAATATAATACAATGCAAAACGACTTGTACCCTGTCACCTTTTAAGCTAGAATAGCTGGAATTTGTACAAGGAAGGCAAGACAGTTTTTCAAGTTGCATTTGCTCAGAGGTGTGCCCGTTTCATGCAAGAATATTGTCATATAGTACAATGGCCACGAGCAAGCTGAGTCACAACGGATATTATATTGTTGATTCTATCCCTAAACGGGAAAATTCAAATACAGCCGTTGATGAATTTGAAGAGAAGAGCAAGGTCTCTATAAATAGAAGACCAAGACTTTTGAAGAAAGAACTTTTGCACATATACAGAAATCTCAAGAAATCTCTTGCGAGTAAACATTCTTTTATTCTTTCAGAAAGCAAAAGTCTGTAATATCTTATCTTGAATATTGCTATAATATTCATCTAATCTTAAACTTTTTATATTCTCACACATAGTGAGTTAGAAGATCAAAGAAACCAAAAACTCTTTGTTAGAGGTAGAGCCTGAAGAGGCTTGGTAAGAAAGGAATACTTGTGAGCCTGGAGAGGTGTTGAATACTTGTTGTAATCTATTTGGAGAATAGTGGAGAAAACCTTCAAGTAGAAGGGACTGGACGTAGCTCTTGGTTGGAAGAGAGTGAACCAGGATAAAACAACTTGTGTGAATCTTCTAATCCCTTATCTCTTTAGCTTTACGTGTTTATACTAACTGTGGGGATTTGAACTTGAATTTGTTATTCTTTCAAAAGTTTGTTTTTTTGTGTGTTTGCTTCTGCCTCTTTATCTTTGTGTGAGAAAACTGTTCTTGAAAAGGTTATTTTTGAAAAATATTAACAAACACAATTCAACCCCCCCTTCTTGTGTTTGCCTGTGTCAACTTCAGTTGGTATCAGAGCTCAGCCTCGAAAGGGTTGAGTATCTAACAAGTGCTAAGGAAGTACGATCCTACAATCATGGATGCAGAAGGACAAGCTATCAACAGACCTCCACTCTTTGATGGAACTGATTATGATTATTAGAAGAAGAGAATGTTGGCCTTCTTGGATGCACAGAACTTAGACATCTAGGAACTGATTGAGAATGGCTATTCTGAGCCAAGAGGTAAAAATGGAGCAGCCTTGGCTAGAGTAGATTGGAGTGTAGATCAAAAAGCAAAACATCAACTAAATCTCAAGGCCAAACATTACTTGATGTGTTCCATCACCAGATCAGAACATGATAAGGTTCACAGCTGCAACACAGCTAAGGAAATCTGGGATACACTGGCTCTTGCTCATGAAGGCTCATCACAAGTGAAGGAGTCAAAGATAAGCATGCTGGTTCACCAGTATGAACTCTTCAAGATGACTGATCATGAGACTATAGATCAGATGTTTGGAAGATTTCAAACAATTACTAATAGTCTCAGATCTCTTGGAAAAATATATGAGAATAGAGATCATATCAGAAAAATTCCGAGAAGTCTCTCCAAGCAATGGAGACCAAAGGTCACTGCCATTCAAGAAGCTAAGAATCTGAACACTCTCTCTCTGGAAGAGCTTCTAGGGTCATTAAAAGTTCATGAGCTTGAAATGAATGAAGAAGACAATTCCAGAAAGGGAAAGTCCATTGCCTTAAAGGCAAAGAAAGCCAGTTCTTTAAAAGTCCTTAAAGCTGCTGAGTCTTCAGATGATGCTGAACCTTCAGACAGTGATGAAGGATCAGATGAAGATGAATTATCTTTTATCTCCAGAAAGATACAACATATGGGGAGAAAGAAAGGTAACTTCAAGAGAAAGCAGTTCAACAAGAAATTTTCTAAGGAGAAATCAGACTCCAAAGAAAAAGGTCCACCTCTGTGCTTTGAATGCAAAAAGCCAGGCATTTCAAAGCTGACTGTCCTGACTTAAAAGAGAAGAAGAAGTTCTTCAAGAAAAAGAAGGGCTTAATGGCTACATGGGAGGACTTGGACTTATCCTCATCAGATGAGGAAGAGGAAGCTGAGGAAGAGGCAAACATTTGCCTCATGGCTGACACATCATCAGAGAATGAGTACACTGATGATGAAGAGGTAACAGATTCTGAACCTTCTACTCTCAAAAATGCCTTTGATGAATTACTGCATGACTCATCCATACTATCTCATGAATACAAAAGTCTTAAAAAGAAGTTTGCAAAATTAACAAAAGAATATGATAGAGTCTGCATTGAAAAACAAAGTTTAGCTCAAGAAAATGATAAGCTAAAATCAGAGAATTTCAGTCTAACTGACAAATCTGAATGTGAGCCTGACAATTCTTGTGAAGTTACAAAACTGAAACAAGATGTAACATACTTGACAGAAACTCTGTCAAAATTTGTAGGAGGCTCAGATAAGCTTAGTCTTATCCTAAGGTATTCTAGGTCACCATTTGATAAATCTGGCCTTGGTTATGACAATGAGAAGCATGAGGCATCTCACAATAAGCAAAACCACCTATGCAGCAAAGAGCTTCAAAAGCTCCAGTTAGGTATGCTAAAGCCAAGTCAGGTCTGTCCAACACCTTTTGCAAAGTGTGTGAAAAAAGTGGGCATTCTACATATAGATGCATACCTAACAGGCATACTAAACATTCTCGTCCAATGAAAACTAACATGAAAGGACCCAAGTCATTTTGGGTACCTAAGGACAAGATAATACCTATTGCAGATTTTCTTAACAACAGGAAGGAAACAGACGTCCTGGTACTTGGACAGTGGATGCTCACATCACATGACGGGAGAAAAGTATATGTTCCAAGACCTTAGACATAAGGATGGTGGCTGGGTGACATTTGGAGGAAACCAGAAAGGAAAGATCACTGGTATAGGTAAAATTGGTAAACATCCTTTTCCCTCCATTTATAATGTTCTTTTAGTGAATGGTTTAAAACATAATCTGCTGAGCATAAGTCAATTATGTGATAGTGGATATGATGTTTCTTTTAATAAAAACATGTGTTATGTCAAGAAGAATGATGGATCAATCTTATTCACTGCTAAGAGGTAAAACAATTTGTATAAAATTGACTTGGAAGACCTCTCAAATCAAAGTGTCTCATGTTTAGTGTCCATTGAAGATGAGTGATGGATTTGGCATAAAAGGCTAGGTCATGCAAGCTTGAGATTAATCTCAAAGCTAAATAAGCATAACCTCGTAAGTCGTAAGAGGATTACCAAACCTTAAGTACAAATCTGATGCTCTCTGTGATGCATGTCAGAAGGGAAAACAAGTCAAATGTTCTTTTGAATCTAAGAATATTGTTAGTACCAAGAGACCACTAGAACTGTTACACCTTGATCTTTTTGGTCCAACAAGGACTACTTCTATCAGTGGTAAGAAATATGGTCTAGTCATTGTAGATAACTACACTAGATGGACATGGGTTATGTTCCTTGCTCACAAGGATGAGTCCTTCAAGGTCTTTTCTGTATTCTGCAAACGTGTACAGAATGAAAGAGGCATGTGTATCACTTCAATCAGAAGTGACCATGAGGGAGAGTTTGAAAATGAGCTATTTCAAAAGTTCTGTGAAGATAGTGGTATTCTTCACAATTTCTCAATATCAAGAACACCACGGCAAAATGGTGTGGTAGATAGAAAGAACAGATCTCTTCAAGAGATGGCTAGAACTATGCTCAATGACAACTCTGTCCCTAGACATTTCTAGGCTGAAGCTGTTAATACTGCTTGTTACATTCAGAATAGAATATACATAAGACCAATCTTGAATAAGACTCCTTATGAATTGTGGAAGGGACGAAAACCCAACATATCATATTTTCATCCTTTTCGGTTATAAATGCTATATTCTTAACACTAAAGATCAACTTGGTAAGTTTGATGCAAAAGTAGACAATGGAATCCTGTTAGGATTTTCTGAAACATCAAAAGGCTTTAGAGTGTATAATTCTAGAACACTAGTAGTAGAAGAATGTATACATGTTAAGTTTAATGACAAGCAGTCTGATAAGAAATTATCAGAGCTAGATGAAGCTTTTGCAGATCTTGACTTAAACATCTCAAGAGAGACAACAGAAGTTAAAGCTGATGATCAAGTTCAAGACATTTCTCAACAACCAGAAACATCCACCTCTCAACAAGACAATGTTCAGAGATCTTGGCATTTCAAGAATTATCATCCACCAGATCAAATCATTGGAAATCCAAGTGATAAGCTAAGAACCAGATCAACTTTCAGAGAGCAAGAAGATTCTGCATTAGTCTCTGAATTGGAACCAAAGACAATAGACGAGGCTCTGCTGGACAATGGTTGGATTTTAGCAATGCAAGAAGAACTAAATCAGTTTGAAAGGAGTGATGTGAGGACTCTGGTAACCCTACCTAAAGATAAATCTGTTATAGGAACAAAATGGGTTTACAGAAACAAGCTTGATGAGAATGGTAAGGTTGTCAGAAATAAAGCAAGATTAGTTGCACAAGGTTACTCTCAAGAAGAAGGTATAGATTACACTGAAACCTTTGCAGCTGTTGCTAGATTAGAAGCTATTAGAATTTTACTGTCATTTGCTGGACATCATAATATTATGCTTTTTCAAATGGATGTAAAAAGTGCTTTTCTTAATGGCTTTATCAATGAAGAAGTTTATGTTATGCAACCTCCGGGTTTTGAGAGTGAAACTCAACCTGAACATGTATACAAGCTTAAGAAAGCTTTATACGGCCTAAAACAAGCCTCAAGAGCTTGGTATGATAGGCTAAGTTCATTTCTGATGGATAATGGCTTTAATAGAGGAAAGCTTGATACAACCTTGTTTAGAAAGTCAATTAAATCCAACTTCATAGTAGTACAGATTTATGTTGATGATATTATTTTTGGTGCTACTAATGAATCTCTATGCAAAGAATTCTCAAAGTTAATGTAGAAGGAATTTGAAATGAGCATGATGGGAGAACTCAAGTTCTTTCTTGGACTTCAAGTTAAACAAACTATGGACGAGGTGTTCATCCATCGAACTAAGTACACAAAGGAACTCCTAAAGAAGTTCAAGATGGATGATTGCAAACCAATGAACACTCCTATGCATCCCACGTCCATATTGAAAAAATATGAGAAAGAGAAAAAGGTAGACCAAAAGGTACACAGAGGTATGATAGGATCTCTTCTATATCTTACTGCGTCTAGACCTGATATTATGTTCAGTGTTTGTTTATGTGCTCGATTTCAATCTGATCCTAGAGAATCTCACTTATCAGCAGTTAAAAGAATTTTTAGATATTTAAAAGGTACTACTAATCTGGGTTTGTGTTTTAAGAAAAATGAAGATTACAGATTAGTTGGCTTTTGTGATGTTGACTATGCTGGAGACAGAATTGAAAGAAAGAGTACCAGTGGAGGATATCACTTCATTGGAGCTAATCTCGTCTCATGGTCAAGCAAAAGACAAAGTACCATTGCTTTATCAACTGTTGAAGCTGAGTATATTTCAGCTGCAAGTTGCTGCTCACAACTTCTATGGATCAAACACCAATAGGAGGACTACAATGTATTTGTAAGTAGTATCCCACTTATGTGTGATGATACTGCTGCAATTAATCTGTCTAAGAATCCAATACTACATTCTAGGGCTAAGCACATAGAGATCAAACATCATTTCATAAGAGATTATGTGCAGAAAGGTGTTTTTGATATTCAATTTGTAGATACTGACCATCAATGCGCAGATATCTTTAGTAAACCTCTTGTTGAGGACAGATTAATTTTTATTAGAAAACATCTTAACATGTTGTTTGTGGATTAATTGTGTTATTCATACTTGAGAAATTCTGTCTTTGATGTATGTCTTACAAGCCTATTACATGTTTTTAAATGCGCGTCCATTGCATACCGCGTCCATTATTTTTGAACCGCGTCCACTGCATGTCGCGTCCATACTGTTTTGTTGCTTGAACCCTTCCACTCTCACATTATTTATTAACTGCATTTAGTTTGTCTTAAAGACAAATCTATTTTATATTCTCTCTCTGCTGAGTCAATATTTCTTTTAATTTATTTCCAAAAAGAAAACCCTTTGGAATTCAAAACCTTTAAAACTAAAACCCTTCCCTCTGAGGAAACTTTACGTTAACCTTCGTCTTCAAACTTACTTCAACTCTCTGTTTTCTGACTTGCAAACCCTAACCCCTTTCTTCAACCATGGCCTCATCAACTGAAACTTTCGATGTTGAAAAACTGAATCTTGCTATTGAACATCATTTTGACTTTGGGATTCTGAAAGATTACAACTTGGATGTAAGCAAGTTTGTTACTGCCGCTGGCTGGGACGGCATGTTTGTCGAAAGGGTCCCCATTTATCCAGACCTGATAAGGGCCTTTTGGAGGAACCCTCTAGTGTCAGACTCTGATATTTCTGCAACAGTTGTTGGGAGAAGAATTGTCGTTTCTAAGAAAACTATAGCTGAAGCCATCAACTGCTCTCAAGAAGGAGAAGTTATTTCTGAATCATGGGAGAAGGACCTTGGTGGTTCTGAGGTTATAGCCGCCTTGCTGATGAGACAAGATACTGTACGAAATCACTCATGGAAATCTGTAGAGATGAAGGATGAGGTTCGTATTCTTCATCAAATGCTAAATAAGGTGGTTCTGCATAAAGCTGGGTCAAAGGACAATCTCTTTGCCCTACACAAATTCTGTTTGTGTCATTTGATCACAGAAACTAAAATCAACCTACCAAGGATTCTGTATAGAAGATTCAGAGATGCAGTAGCTACAAGGAAGAAGATGTCAGGAATTCCTTACTGCCATTGCTGTCAAAACTTTTCAAGTCTCAGAAGCTAGATGAGTTTATATCTTCCAAGCCAATTGAGGAGCGGGAAAGGATTCTTACACAAAAGTGCATGTGCACTGCAATTTTTGGCAAGATGAACATTGCTAACATGAATCTGAGCACCTACACAGCTATTGCCTTAGCTAAGCAGGAAGAATTGCTCAAGGTGAAAGAAGAACAGGTTGAGCAAAACAATGCTGAAGTCCTAGGAATGAAGAGGACTTACAGAAAGAAAACTGTAGCTGTTAGGACAAAAGCTCCTAAAAGGCCTGCAACTGGCATTGTCATCAAGGAACCCTCTGCAGAGGTTCTTCAACCTGCAAGAGCTCAGAAAAGGACAAGAAATTTGATCCTTTCTCACAATCAGGATGATGATGAAGATGATGAGGACAGAGTTCCTATCAGTGCTATCCTCAAGAAGCAAAAGGCTATCAGTGCTGCTGTTCCTATTAGAAGACAGCAACCACAAAGAAGAGCCAAGTCTACCATTGCCACTGAGGTAACTATCCCTGCTAATGATCCTGTTAAGTTAGCAGTAGATGCCTTAGTGTCAAGCTTAGAGGATAGAATGGAGTGTGTCTCTGCACCATTAGTATCTGTAAATCAACCCATCAACACTGATGATGTATATATCCCTTCACCGCCCTCACCACCACAACCACAAATAGCCTCACCTCAACAACCACAATTTCCACCTTTGATTTCTGAGGATGATCCCTGGTTTCACCAACCAGATGATGGTATTGTCCTTGGTGCCCCTTTCCCAAAAATGAAAATAATTCCATCCCCTTACACCCCTCCCTCTGAACTTTACAATGGCAAGTCTGAATCTCTGGCCAAAGTTAAGAGGGACTAGAGGATTCTCTATCATACTCATGAACCACAACCAATTTCAATCAGATCCTGGTATCCATTGCCAGAATATGAGTATGAACCTACTACCATTGTACAACCTTGGTACAGACCCCATCCTGACATTCCCAAAGGCACCCCTCCATCCAAAAATGTTTAACAGACTTGGACCATTAATCACTCACCTTCCACAAAAGAAATTCCCTCCAAGAAAAATCTACCCAAACCTTGTCAGATACCCTCCTTTTAAACCCTTTACTGATGGTGTAGATAGGCATATTATCACTGATTGGTCTAAGGATCTTGCTAAGAATGACCTGCAAAATGTCTTATACAAGAGGTCTAGATCCTTTAGACATGTTCCCTTCATCATGGACAAAAATACAAAATGGAAAACTTTTGTCCATCCAGATGAGTATGGCAAGGCAATGGACATAAAAGATTATCTCATGTATGCAATGCTGAAGACTGAGTTTGAGCTCTATAGGGTTGTGCGGGGTACCAATTTTGTACCCATAACTTGGTTAAGACATTCTTATAAAACCAAGATGGAGTCTAGCCAAGAATGATCTGTTCAAGACTGCCCATGATAGATCTTAATAAGGACAAGGACAAGACGAAGGAAAGATTCACTGGAAAGATGCCCTTCCCAGAGTCCTACTTGATCACACCAGATGATGTTAGGAATACAGATCAAAACATCATTGACTACTGGCTAGCACAACCTGTTGAGGATGTAAGAGAAGATGTAGCTGTTGATATATGGAGAAAATACTTACTGAAATGCACAGCAGAAGCATCTACCTCTGGCCTATCCTCTGAGCAAAAGAAGTTCATTCCTAAGATAAGAGGCAAATGTGGACTGTCAATCGTCAGATACTTCATCTACAAGGATGTTCTAGTTGTTCCTACCATCAGTCCAATTTATGTAGAAGATGAAGTCCACTGGGCTAAAGAACTGCTTCCATCTTTACTGCAAATTACAGACTCTCCTCCACCTTCACCACCCTCTGAGCACACAGAAGAAGAAATAATTGTTGAAGACTCTGGCATGGAGATTGACACTGTTGCACCAGTGACTGCTAATGAGGAAGTTGCTGAATCTGACTCCAGACCAAGCATTTCTGGGAAATCTTCATCTCAACCATTGGCTATCACTGTCATTCATCCAGAAAATCCCCAGACTTCAAGAGCTCTTGACACTATGCCAAGTCAAGCTCAGGCTCAAGAGAGTGTTGAAAGCTCAAGACCACCACTATCTCTGCCTCCAAATTTTGAAGAAATCATTGGCAGAATAGTAGAGGAAAGAGTCAAAATTGAAGTAAAAGAGCAGGTCAGAGAACAAGTTGCAGAGGCTCTGGCTCCTACTAATGTGATGATGAATCAGATGATGAGCATCATGCTCAGTTTTCAACAAAGCCAGAACCTGCCAACCCAAGTTCATGCCCCTCCACCAAATCCAAATCCAAACCCACCCCCTCCACCTCCCCCATCTTCTAAGACCTTTATTTTGTTTTTGTAATGACAATGATGGTCCACCTTCTTACCTTTTTATCTGATGACAAAAATAGGGGGAGAATGGAGAGAAGAGATTAAATTTTTATATTTATGAAAGTCAGTTTTTGAAAATACACTTTTTGTCTGCATATGCATGTGTGACTTGTCCTATATGATTGCATAGTTATTATTTTATATGCTCTAAATGCTTTTGTCTGATAAGTAGTTCTGCTGATATGATAAGTAGTATATGTTATATACTTATCTGTTCTTATCTGTTCCTTTTTATATTCCTGTTAAGTTTGAATGCTTTGTCTTAGGGGGAGCTTTGTAAGCTCTCTTGGACTTTGCACACTCAAATTTAATTAGTTATTGTCATCATCAAAAAAGGGGAGATTGTTGGAACTAAAGTAATTTGGATTAAATAATCTCTAAGTTTTGATGTTAACAAAAAGGATTAAATTTGTATGGCAAAGTGTCAGTTAAGATCTAACAAGTCTTATCTAAGTCTTACAGGGTATTCGAAATTCAATATGATAAAGAAACCTCTTAGGAGTCTATATCCGCGTCCAACCGGGTAGACGAGCTTCTCAAAATATATGGTATATTTTTAGTTATAAGAATATGTTCTAGTAGACGGAATTTGGAACAGTACCAATAGACGAGCTCCACTCTATTCTGAATAGACGAGCTATAGAACAGTGCGTGTGGACGAGCTCTTTACTCATGTAACTAGACGAGCGTATGTGCCACATCAGCAGACGCAAATTTTAAGCTACTCATCGATATATAGCAAGTCCAAAGACTTGATAGTAGACGAGCAAAATTTTGCCACGTCACTGGACGAGCTAAAGTTGAATGCTTGCTATATTCATATAGATGCACTACCCTAAATAGACGAGCTCTTCACTTAAAATGAATGCTTGATATAATCAGAATTTATATCTCGACCATATAGAAATATTTATTTCAAATGATTGATATGTAATGGTCCTTCTTATTTGCTATTAACGGTTTTGTTGTCTTATTTCTATGAGAGAGACATAATACATTTGAGGAATTGCAAAAAGCAATATAGTACAATGCAAAACGACTTGTACCCTGTCACCTTTTACGCTGGAATAGCTGGAATTTGTACAAGGAAGGCAAGACAGTTTTTCAAGTTGCATTTGCTCAGAGGTATGCCCGTTTCATGCAAGAATATTGTCATATAGTACAATGGCCACGAGCAAGCTGAGTCACAATGGATATTATATTGTTGATTCTATCCCTAAACGGGAAAATTCAAATAAAACCGTTGATGAATTTGAAGAGAAGAGCAAGGTCTCTATAAATAGAAGACCAAGACTTTTGAAGAAAGAACTTTTGCATATATACAGAAATCTCTTACGAGTAAACATTCTTTTATTCTTTCAGAAAGCAAAAGTCTGTAATATCTTATCTTGAATATTGCTATAATATTCATCTGATCTTAAACTTTCATATTCTCATACATAGTGAGTTAGAAGATCAAAGAAACCAAAAACTCTTTGTTAGAGGTAGAGCCTGAAGAGGCTTGGTAAGAAAGGAATACTTGTGAGCCTGGAGAGGTGTTGAATACTTGCTGTAATCTATTTGGAGAATAGTGGAGAAAACCTTCAAGTAGAAGGGACTGGACGTAGCTCTTGGTTGGAAGAGAGTGAACCAGGATAAAACAACTTGCTATAATATTCATCTGATCTTAATATTTCATATTCTCACACATGGTGAGTTAGAAGATCAAAGAAACCAAAAACTCTTTGTTAGAGGTAGAGCCTGAAGAGGCTTGGTAAGAAAGGAATACTTGTGAGCCTGAAGAGGTGTTGAATACTTGTTGTAATCTATTTGGAGAATAGTGGAGAAAACCTTCAAGTAGAAGGGACTGGACGTAGCTCTTGGTTGGAAGAGAGTGAACCAGGATAAAACAACTTGCGTGAATCTTCTAATCCCTTATCTCTTTAGCTTTACGTGTTTATACTAACAGTGGGGATTTGAACTTGAGTTTGTTATTCTTTCAAAAGTTTGTTTTTCTGTGTGTTTGCTTCTGCCTCTTTATCTTTGTGTGAGAAAACTATTCTTGAAAAGGTTATTTTGGAAAAATATTAACAAACACAATTTAACCCCCCTTCTTGTGTTTGCCTGTGTCAACTTCAGAAGCTACCCATATCCCTGAAGTCTCAGTGCACCCAAGAGAAGAAGTCCCGCAGCCAGAACAACAAGCTAATCAACGTGAACCAAGAGCTGAATAGAATCCTGCAGTGGTTAGTGATCCTGTAGCTAGAGCTAAACTGCAAGGAATGCGCCAAGAAATGAAACAAGTCGTGAATCTTCGACATAAAATCCTTGAAAAGATGAATTAATCTGTCTTTCGATGATGCTCCTAATTCACCCTATTTCTGATCTTATATTTTAAATATATGTCCTTGTTTGAGCCGTTTTTGTGGACTCATTATGTTTTGATAAGCTTTTTTGAGCCTTCAGTTGGACTCATATTTATCTAATTGCGGGTTAATGTTTATCTTATACCTGTGTGCTAGTACAGACTGCTGTGTTATTTATCAACTTTACTTGTATGTTTTCTAGCAAAATGCCTCCCCAAAAAGTACCAAAGTACTTTCCTTTTTGATAATGCCAAAAGGGTGGGAGAACATGAAGCAACATAAGCAACATAGCAACTAAAAGCAAAAAAATAAAATAAAATAATAAGTTTACAAAGAACGAGAATGTATGTTAGGATAATCTTATTCGTTGTTTTAAATATAGCATAAGTTTAGGGGGAGTCTCTAAACTTTCTTGGAAACAAAATGTTTTGATAATCTCTTATTTGTTAGTGCTAAAATTTTATCATCTTTGTCTCTGTTGCTTGTTCTTATAAAATCTTTTGGAATGTTTGTCATCATAAAAAAGGGGGAGAATGTTAAGTCATAAAGCATCTGACTCGTCATGCTCTGACTCACACTCCTGTGGCCCTTGTGTGCTATGATGAACCCAAACATTAAGTAATTGATTTACATTGAACCATCTGAACGTTGCTAATCATCTACTTGAGTTGTGTAGCCAAAGCATTCTATCTTAGCAAAACAAGTCAACAAAAGAGTATGAAAGAATCAAATGGTTGCATACAAGCGTCTGAAGTACAATGCGTCTGAAGCCTGACTCACTGAAGCCTACATCAGCATCTTTCAGACTAATCAAACTATGAACAAGACTAGCTAGCAACAGTATCAAAGCAAAGCAATCAATGATTGTCATCTTCACTGAAAGCTAAAGGAAAATGACTTATTCACTCATAAGCAAATGAAAGAATAGAAAGTATCAAGCAATACTCTTATGGAAGACTATTCGTTCTTACTTGACTGACTATGCTTAAGACCAAGAAGCATGAAGAAGTTATCAGTCATAGTAATGATCAAAATATTCGAAGAATACATATATCTTCTGAAGTAAGTTGAGAGAAGAAGAAGGATCAAGATTACAGATCATAAAGTCTCACCTCAATGAAGCGTCTATCTCTCTCAGTATGCGTCTAAGCTTCTGACAAGCTCAGAATCACTTTTCTGTCAGATTAACATGTTTGATTCAAAAGATATTCAAACATCTACAAGCTTAGAAGATGTGAAACACTAAGTCACTTCTGTGATATTGAAGCACGCTCCAAGGAGAAAAGCTCTCTATGAAGAAATCACTTAATCTCTGATTCAAAAGTAAAGAGTGATTTGAAATATAGTTAATTAAACTTGAAATTTTTTTATTAATATATTTCCTTTCTTCAATTGAAATCAGAGAAAGGAGAAAAGACAAAAGGGCAAAGCTATAGAAAAGCATTCCTTATGTTAGTAAGAGAAAAGCTACTTTATCTGAGCCTTTCTAAGTGTTACACAAATAAGGAAAGAACGCTGCCCAAAGCTAGAAAAGCATATCTGTTATACTCAGATATTAACAAGGAATCTCCAACGTTCTTCAAAGCATTTATTATCAAGTCAAAACGACTATTTCTTGAAGAACAAAGCTGAAGACTCTCAAATGTATCTCAAAGGATCTTTGTGATCAAGTACAAATAAAAGAAGTCGAAGACTGAACAACAAGTGAGGTGAGACAATGATAAGCAACCAGAGAAATTACTCATCAGTCGAAAAGCTATATTACTCAAAGAACAGTACTCATCTTATCAAATCAATAGCTGAAAGCCCTCATCACTCATATATCTTCTTCACACTCTGAAAAATCATTTGAAGAAGAACTCATCTGCAACTCACCAAGTTCCAAGTTCATATTCAGTCTCTGTAGTGTTTAAATATTGGTTGAATTGCTTTGTAATTTTGAAGCGGTGCTTCAAAACTCTCTGAGCCTGAAGAGGCTTGTTTCAAGAATACTTGTTGAGCCTGAAGAGGCTAGGTGTGCAAACAATACTTGTGGTTGAGCCTGGAGAGGCTAGGTGTGCAAATAATACTCGTCTGTAACCTTGATCAGTTATAGTGTTAAAACTTGGTAAAGCCAAGGATTGGATATAGCCCAAGGTTTGTGGGTGAACCGGAATAAATCTCTGAGTATACTCCCTCTCTATCCTTCACTTTATTATTCTGTTGTTTAACTGTTTTAAGTAACTAACTCGAGCGTGTTATATAGTTGCTGATCAGTGTGTTGTGAAAGGCCTAAGATTCACTTTCATTCACTGATTTTGTTTTGTGCTTCTTAAACTTTGATTTTCAAAAACACTATTCAACTCCCTTCTAGTGTTGTTTTGTGCCATTCATGTAAGATCCGAAACGATAACTTGATGAATCCGAAAAGAAAAATGCTAAGAACGCACTCTTTATCACACTCATCTTCAACACAATCTTTATTATTGGGTGGATCTCATATGAGACCCACCGAAACACATGGTCCCAAATGAAATCCACCCAATAATAGAGGGTGTGTTAAGAGGAGTGTGATGAAGAGTATAATGCTAGCATTGGTCATCCAAAAATCTAAACCAATTAAATTGGTTTTATTTTTTTGGTGTTCGGGTCCGAACCAAACCAATCCCGATGGTGATTGGTTCGATTTTCGAGTCCATGAATTTTGAAACCGAACCAATTGCTTTATTTTAATATTTATTTATATATATATATATAATAATAATAATATTTAATATTTATATTTATATATATATTTTAAATTTAATATTTATTATATTTATTTCTATATACTTTACTATTTTATATATTGAATATTTATATATATTTTGAAATCTAATAATTTTCGGGACCAAATCAATCCGTTCTTGAATTGGTTCGAGTTTTGTAATTTTTTTTTGCTTAAAACCGAACCAAACCAAACCGATCGGTTACACCCCTACTTGAACTAATGACTTCGTCCGTTCAATGACCGGTCCGATTTTAAAAACATTAAAGATTAATGGGTTGATAAAAGAACCAATGATAACAAAATCAAAATCAATAAGTAAATTAATATTTTAAGTAAAAGTAAATTTAAGTGAAAATAAAAAAGTATAATAAAGTGAGTTGCTCAAGGGTTGCTTATTATATGTACCATTGGAGTAAAAAATGTATGAGTTGCTTTAATGTGACGTGACACAGTAGGGTCCACTTAAAAGTGATATAAGAAAACAAAGTAGGCTGCTTAAACATTTAGCATTAGAGATTTAAATAGTGTGTGGTAGAGGAGGTGTAACGCCCTTCGTTACATTATTAACCCAAAATAAATTGTATAAAAATCCTTTAAAATATTTAATTAAAATATACAAGTCATAGAAACTTTCTCAAATAATTATGGCTGAAAAATACCTCATATTAAGTAAAATAATAATATTTCCAAAGTAATGAAAAATATTAATAAATCCATGCATTCGAATAAAAATCAAAAGCCTTAAAACCGGTCGTCTAACTACAATCCGAGAAAAGTAAACTGAAACTAATAAATGATGTGGCATAACACGCTTAAACGGTACTACAATGCTAGCCAACTAAGCTAAAAGCAAGATAATAACTCTTCAAGTTTCTGTGTCATTAACAACGATGTCATCGTGCTCTGAAAGCTACACTTTTTAATGACATATAAAATCCCAGTGAACAACAATACAATTATAAAATATTTCGAAAATTGTGATGTTCTCAGCCGGCGTGGTAACCGGAAAAACTGTCCATGGTACCCGCTAATTTTCCAAAGTAAGTTTATTTAAAATACATTTAGATAAAACAGTTAATTCGGCAACTAAGAAAATATAAGCAATAATCACATATACGATAAGTAAAGCAAACCACACGTCACACCAATAATGTCATTATTCAAGTGGCTCGGAAACCCCACTCTGTGTTGGTTTCTTGCCCAATTCGGTGACTGTAACATCCTTGTTGCTCTATGAATTGACGACTATCCCCACAAACCAACACGGTCTTTTCAGCATACTTTGTCCTCACTTACACACTTCCTGAGAAAACTTTCCAGAAGGTTACCCATCCCAAAATTGCTCCAAGTCAAGCACGCTTAACTGTGGAGTTCTTAAGTGATGGGCTCCTGAAAAGAAGATGCATCTTGTTAGTATATGTAGTGCCAATCAATTCATATAAGACATCCTCAACTGTATAGTCCCATACCTATACAGTCTCAGGATTCCTCTCATTCTGGTGTGTAATCAGCTCATTCATGTGTCCCTCCGCCTAGAAGCCTGCCAGGAGCCGCTCCTTATTCGTGACTTCTTGCACCGGCGACCACTCCCCGTCCTCATCAGCCCCGGGTGTCACAGTGACTCGAGAACCTCATAATTAAATTGGTTCCTTTCCCCTTATCTGCGGTGACTCGAGAACCTCGTTCTAGAATAGATTCCTTGCGACCCTCTTTATGGTGACCCGAGAACCTCGTTCTAGAATTAATTACTTGCCTCTTATCTGCGGTGACTCGGGAACCTCGTTCTAGAATTGATTCCTTGCCACCCTCTTTATGGTGACCCGAGAACCTCGTTCTAGAAATGATTCATTGCCCCCATGGTGACTCGGGAACCTTGTTTTAGAATTGACTCCTTGCCCCTATGGTGACTCGAGAACCTCATAATTAAATTGGTTCCTTGCCTCTCATTAACGGTGACCCGAGAGCCTCGTTTATAAAATGGATTCCTTGCCCCGTGTCTAATGGTGATGTTACAAGCCGGTGTCCCTAACTTAGGTGACTCAACGACAATCTTCACACATCACACATATAATCTTTCATTCATACTTTAGAATACACATCCAGCAAGCATAACATCAATATCATAGTTTGACAGATATATTCCAGGGCATATAACAATTATAAATTCCATAGCATCATAAAAATCAAGTCATGCATACCAATTAATCATATATTATATTAATCATAAACATTGAGGCAAACAAACACATCATAACATCAATTTAACATTTATCCCCTTTTATGAAAAAACCCAATTTTAGAAATTAGGATAATAACAACATACATCAAATTAATTAAAAACTTTCAAAACCATTGGGTAAACCTTTGTCAACACCAAACAAACTAGAATACCATGGAAATGGTTTGAAAAAGATATTGTTACTCACCTTTTGAAGACCTCCAAAAAGCTCTAAAAATATCTATGACAAAAGTTAGTGCTTCCCTAAAAGTCTTTCTTCTGTTTACCAATACTTTTTGATCTATGTGACTCCCTAATCAGCACCGCAAACAGGACTATCACTACAATGACATGAAAGAGGCGCTTCTCTTTTACAGTGTTGGTATAGGTGAAAACAGAGGGAAAGAAAACAAGAGGAGGGAAAAGTGAAGGAATCTTGAGTTTTCCACCGTTTGGTTCAGAGAAGAAAAGAGCTGGAAAGAAAACATTTTGGTGGGCCCCACCCCAAAATGGTTTCTACGCTGATTGGGGAGAAAATAGAAGGAAAAGCTGATTTTGGTGCAAAATTACATTAGTATCCCTGTGTCTTTTTCTCCTTCACATTTCAAAGTTCAAACCCATTTTCTCGTATGTCTGTGCAACACAACTCTGAAGATATGTTCATCTTCTCCTCTCCCTCTTCTTCTTCATATCGTCTAAATTCTCCCCCTCCTCTATCGCAAACCACAGTACAACCGAGCCTCCGTCACCCCTTCACGGTCCGCCACCACCTTTCGCACCTTCTCCACCCTGCCTCAGGCCCTCAGTCGCGCTCCGTCGTGTTCCGTACTGGACAACACACGAGAGAGGTGGTCAATACACCAGCAACCTCACTTGTCCTCTTTTCGTCGCCGTCTGAAGCTTTGTGGCTTGGGGCTGGTGTGGAGCTCCAGAGAGGTGGGGTGAAGAGGAAAGAGTTTTCATGGCCATGGTGAGTGATGGCGAGGAATAGTTGATGGAAGAAGGGAGAAGGTTGGCTTGTGACTAGATATCACTAGTTAATACTTTGAATTGATGAAACAAAATGGATCATTCGAAGATCTTTTCAAGGGGATTTTGAATGGGTAGTGTAAATGTTTAGATAAGGTGATATGTTTGAACCAATGGAAATGTATCATTTTGATTGTTCTCTCACCAAATCCTCCCAGCTGTTACGTTTTTATTTTTTAAATAGAAGACCAGCTGTTACGTTGAAATGCCCAAATCAAAAGTTGAAGGATAAAGGCATAAAGCATTGAAAAGAGAGAACATTTTATTTATTTATTAATATTTGGTTTTTATATTTTGATTTTATACCAATTTTTTTATAAATATCTGGTAAATTATTAAATGAAATTTTTTTTTTGAAAGAAAAATAAAAAATAAAAAATATATTTAAAATATAAAATTATTTAATATTTTTTATTATGTTTATTACATCTCAATTTTGGTTAAGGGTATTTATATCATTTCACAAATATGAGTTTTCTTTCCTCTCACTTTCTGTTCAACCAAACAAGAGAAAAGAAAAGTTTTAACTTTCTTTCCTCTCATTTTCTCTTCAACTAAACAACTAACTAATTCTCTTATTTTTCACTCTTTTTCTTTTCTTCCCCTTTCTTTCCTCTTACTTTCTTTCCTCTCTTTTTCTTTCCTACAACCAAACAAGGTGTTTCTCTCTCACTGTAGCAGCGTTGCCGTTCTTCTATCTGACGCAAGTTGTATTTGGTTAAAGAGCAAGGAATATACAACATGTCTTTCTCTTTAGGTTTTCACCAATTATTATTTGGTGGCTTCTATGGTGAGGATATGTTTAAGTCCCTCACCTGTGAGGAAGCCAAGTTTACAGGTCAGAGGAGGTAAACATGGTGTATGTTTTATAAATTTAAAGTCTGAACAATAGACAAGTGTAAATATATTTTTTTGCAAAATAGACCCTATTAAAGAATAGAGTTGATTTTCACTATCTTCATCAAATGACCAGGCAAATGCAGGCATGTTCTTCAGCGGACGGTTGAAGTTGGATTTGTAGATGGATGGAATCGTGTATTTGTGGCCATCTAAAAGCAACGTTCTTCAAAAATCAATGTCATTTTACCCTTGCTGGTTGCTGCAGCAACTCGATTCCTGATGAGCACGCCGTCCACCACTACCTAGGTTCGCCGTCGTCGTTTGCCGCTGCAGTTCGTGGCTGCCGTCTAACCAGATCTCTTCTACACCGCCTTTCGCGCTACCCAGCTCCATTCGCCGCCACCATCTGCGCGCTACCTAGTTACTCTAATATCCAAATCTTGAAACCCTTGCAATTTCAGACAAACACTTATCTTGAAACCCATGATGAGTTGGATCACTTAATTTCTTGTAACACCTTGTTCTGTCATTTCACTATCACAATTCAACTATTATGTCATTTTACAATTCAATTATTTTGTCACTTCAAGCCCTAATTGAAATCACAAACCAATACAGAGCATTCAATAGTGGATAAATATTGGGTGCTAACAGAAAAAAAAAAAAAAAAACTTGCTCAATTCTGGTTGTGCTCACGTAAATGAAGGGTGCAAGCTTGAGGCCGACAATCCTAGACTGAAATTAACGAGGAATGGAGTTGCTGCAGCAAGGTAAAATTGGACTGAAATCAACGAGGAATGGACATTACCTGTTATAAACTAGTGTAGTTGCCAGTGCGACACGTACGGGGACTTATCATATAAATTTATTTTTTTAAGTTTTAAAATTATTTCAATATAAAGGAAATGTATCATAATATAGTTAAAAATATGAATATCAGTACATGCTTCAATTAAATTAATATCAATGTATAAAATAATTGAATTAGGAACTAATAACACCATATATTTTCTATTGATATTATTTCCCTACAGAACAAATTTTTTCTCGATATTATTTCAGTTACCACATTTGTGCTTTCATCCTTGACTGGTTTCTCTATACAATTTATTGTTGCAGGTTCAACATATAGCACAAATAGGTTATAGTTGCAATTTAAATCTTTCTTTTACAATATGGTAGCACACAGGTTGTGAATATTGTTAAACATAGAAGAAGCCTACATGTAAAAAAAACCGCATTCAATGCTAAAAAAAACCAGTTAGATGACTGTAACCCGGTAGCTTTATCAAAATTTTATAAGGAGATTTCACTTGCCACAATAAATTTTTCAAGCAACAACAAATTATTATAATATTCAATTGAGGAGTTAATTATAATACTATTATTATTTTTTGGAATAAATTAGGTTGTCTTTGATTCAAGAAAATATAAATACCACAATTAATCCTATAAAATTAGAAAAGGCGAGTCAGTTGCACAACGTACAAGTCAATTTTCCTTTAAAATGATTATGATTATGATATCATCTAATTCAATTGTTTATTGTAATTATTACTTTATGTTTACATTTTATTTTATTTGGTAATTACGGAGGGATTAATCCAACATTTTAAAAACAGATTAATTTGAATTCCAATAAATGGACAAAATTATGCTTGGATTCAATTTATTAAATCATATATGTAGATTGACACGACATTGTATTTTATTGTAATGTAAAAATATTGAATATGTAATATTACAAATGTTCTAATGCAATATATTGAAATAGATATAGTTTTCAAAGTAAAGAAATATAAGAGTTGTAAATAAAACAAAGTATCAAACTAATTAATAACAAACATAGTGGTTCTACAAATAAAATTCTATTTAGCTCTAATAAAATAACAGTTCATAAAATAAAATTTACGTAAATGATATATATTGAAAATGATATCTAACAATTGTTATTGGCTAGACGCGTTTTGTCGTTTTCTCTTTTTACTTTTGGTTTTTTTTGTTTTTGCAAATAAAGTCGAGGACAATTGGCAGTACATTGAGCCTTTCTTACAGGTAGCTCCTTTCTTGTAGGTAGCTCGAAGCATTGACTTCAATATCAATTTATGTGATGAGCGAGGTTATGTCTTCAAAGCTAAATTTTATAGTTACTCTCCCAGACTCCATGTGCAAAAAGAGGAAGTCATAGGTCTCCTTCAAGAGGACCAAGCTAATTATAGGGCTATTATTCCTAATTATAGGAGTCTTTTATCATCTTAATATAACAACTCTTCGATAGAGTTTGATAGGAGGAAAGTCCATGTAGTTGCTCATCCTTTGTTAGGGGTGGCTACATATATTACTATCCTCCAAATTTGTGATGATGTTACGGTTGTTTTGAGTTCCTCATTCTTAATGAAATTGCTTAACTTCTCTTTTCGTCCAAAAAAAAAAACAACAGTTGTTATGATGGACTATAGTGAAATAGACATAATTGGAACAATGTTATGACATAATTGAAAATGTTATCAAATAATTACATGCAAAAATTGTTGTACATATATAAATATTCAATCTCGAAGAGTTGTGTTTTTTATTCTCTATCTTTATTTTTATGCTTTTTTTTTTTTCAATGTATTGAAACAATGTTCTAATTCAATACCTTAGCTTTTTTACCTTCCATTGTAAGATTTTCTACCTGTATAATATTACATAATACATATATAAATATAAAGTATTACACCATTCTATATAGATAAAAAAATATTTTAAACTTATGTTCAATTATTTTTTTTACAATGAACTATATACATAGACATATACATGCAATGAGCAAAAATTCATTTTACAGATTGTCTCATTTTTCAAATTCACTTAATATTATCCTAACTAAGAGTTGTGTCCTTTCCATTTTCTGTCTTTATATTTTTGTTTCTTTTCATTGCATTGGATTTCAATACCTTTTTACCTTCCATTCCATGTCTTTATTAAATATTTCCATAAGAAGTTTGACTTCTTAGTTTCTAACTACACACTCATCATATTCATACCCACCACATTTTTGTTTGTTCAACTTCAAAGCTATTGAATTTAAAAAAAAAAAAAAAAGTCATAAGATGTTGTTATCTTATTTAAGATAAAACTTTATCAATACTTATCGTAGCTGCCAATTGCATTTTCTTACCTTTACATAAATGATTTGTGTTTCTACAAAATTTACACAAACTTTTATCATTATTCCAATTCCTGCATTGCCTGTTGATATAGAACAACCTAACATTTATTCTCCTCATCAGCTACCTTTTTCCAATATTTTCTAAAAATATGTAATTCCCAATAGAAAAGTCTTCTCACGTGCATCTCATGGTGCTAGTGTTTTTAAGTATCTACAATAAGTTGGAATTTGAATGGTATCCCGAATCAGAAGGTATCAACTTCAATCGAGGAATATATATACTTTGTCACCAATATGATTGCCAATAACAACCTTAGCACCAATAACGTTGTTACTCATCTCAACCACAATAAGTCTTGTGTCATCACAAAATCCTGCTATCTGATCAAGAATGCGCAACAAAATCACATACACACCTTTTATAGGGATTATTTTATGACTGGATAGTCCCGAACAATTTATTTGATTCATAAACAGCCCATGTGGCAGGCACGAGTGCTTATCATATAAATATTATTTTTCAATATTTCGAAATTATATCAATAAATTTTAAAAAGAGATACATAAATGACATATATAGAGTTATTTATTGTTTTAATAAATTAATAAAACCCAAAAGCAAAAATAAAATAAAATTAGAAATAGATTATTTTAAATCCCAATAAATGTAAGAAATGAGATTATACGATGATTAGCAATAATGTGAAAAGTCCTTAAATTTTTTTTAAAAAATGTTTGCTGTTTGAGAATTACAAAAGTTTGATTATAAATATACACATCATTCGTATAAAATTCATATAAAGTAAAATAAAAATTTGTCAATATTTAAATTAACTATCATCATCCTTCACATAACATGACAATTTATATAAATTTGAAAATAAAAGCACAAAAATCCCAACCTATGAATAGAAAACCCTTGTAAAAATTTCAGTTGACTATAACCAATAACTACATAAATATCAAAATAAACCAATTGAATGGGGAAAAAAAATATGTATAAGCAAAAAACATATTATAAAAAATGAATAAAAAATAAAATTTATCCCAATTTTTTTTACCTTCCATTTAATGTCTACATTGAACATTTTCGTTTATTTAAAGGTTGAAAAGTTAGTAAAAAACACATATATTAGTCATAAATCATTTAAACCCCGAAAAACGAAAATGTCAAGAAACCAAACCAAACCAAAAAGAAAATTTCTCCTTTTAAGAGTTTCCAAAAGCAAAGTTTATGCTACAGTGGTCTAACAAAGAAAGTCAGGATTTTGACTTTTTTTTGCTTTAAAAGCCGAGGCCACCTTTTTTTTTGGACAGAGAGGTTACCTTTTCTTTTTTCTACATTTATAGTATAAAAAATCACTGTGATATAACTATAAATACAGCTAGTGATGATCGATAAATGATATAGAACTACTCAAGACTCTAAAATTCTTAGTGGTATATATCAAAACCTTTCCCTTTGAAAAAATCATCCGTAACAATAATAATTTAAGGTTCAACAAACAAAAATTGAAGGTCAGAAGTGATAGCCTGTTATTTAAAGTCTCAGAGGAATTTGAACAAAAAATCGTAAACACTTGAATTAAACTTCAGTTGAAGTCTAAGTCTCTGATATAGACATCAAAATTGGAATCCTCAGTGTATTCTAATTTAATAACTTACAAAATAAGAAACAATCAGTTCAATTTTGTTTAGTGGAAACCAAACCAAACAATAACAGGAGGTCTGCATAATAGTTTCATGTTTTTACTCAAAATATGGTTATATTATAGCAAAAGAAACGAAAGACCCATAGAATCTTTTTGACTAATAAACTATTGCAAACTCAAGGATTGTGCATTATCATTTCAACATTGAAGAACATTAAATAGTCAATAAATTTTGTTCTAAAGAGAAATTTTGCATTACCAAAAAATTTGAAATCGTTGAATAAGTTCATTGCTTATAACTACAAATTAGCAACACATCCCTATAACTCTTCTAAGCCATGGGCAGTAACCGCCAACATCCTTTCATAATTTCACTTTTGTGGTTTCTTCCCATTTCAATATTTATTCCTTCTTCCCTGTAGATATCACTTCTTCCTTATAGATATCAGAAAAAAATAATCAAAGAAAGAAAACTCAACAAACTCGCAAAATTAAATAAGACCGAAACCAAGATGATTCATAGTTCCCATTAGAAAAGTTACTATTATCTAATTAAATAGTATTTTCATAGCTTCTACTAATAGCAGTGATAAGCAAACGTAAAAATAAGAACAATATCTCCATTTAGTTTAGAAGCATTAGAATAATAAAAACAAAACAAAAACAACAGCAGCTAAATCTCAGACCTTGTAGGACAACACTTCTTGGAATACCCATTTAGATCATAAGGCTCAACATTTTTTGTGGTCAATTTGAGCCCATGCCTTCCAGACTCCCTAGCAATGTCCTAATAGAGCCATACCCTAGTGAATAACTAAGCCAGAAAACAAAAGTCTTCCAACAGTTTCTGCCTGTAGCTCCTATAGTCCTACCATTCATTTGTCTTGCCCTGCCAACAGTTAAAACAAAGAAGAAAAAAATGAAAACTCAGCCAGATTATACAAAGAAAAAAAAAATACAAATCTACAATTCTCTTATCAAATTAAATGATATATTATTCCACTATTGTAATTTTAGTTTGCACTTGAATATTGCTTATCTCTAGCACAGGTGATGCGATGAATGCATTCAAGAGCAACTTGCTTGATCATAACAATGTTCTTCAAAGTTTGGATCCTTCCTTTGTCAACCCATGTACTTGGATTCATGTTACATGCAATAGTGAGAATACTGTGACCCTTAGCAGCAAAATATGCTGCCTGACAAAGACCTTAAAAATAATGTGTATAAATTCTACTTTTACCAAGTAACATGAAACTCATTTTTCATAAAATCTCAGTCATCTATTAACACTAAAAACCCATTTATGATCTAAATAAAAACACACCATCTTACAACAAAAATATTTATTTCAATTACATGTGATGTAAGACAATATGATTGCACTTCTTGTGTTGTAGATGTATATCCATCAAGTGAATCAACATTTGAAAATCCGCACATTTATTTGTGGGTGAGAAAGCAGGATATCTTGTAGCAAATTACCTCTGGAATATAATTTTGGTTAGATTACATTTCATATTGAAGTGCTATATGGTGTGAAAACAGGAGTTAGTAATGACATTGGAATCAGAATGAAATTTTGATGAAAATTGGATGTACTACAGTGATGACGGGGATCAAAATTGATAAGTTAGACAAAGAAATGAATAGAAAGTTTGACACCTATTTTATGAGGCATTGAGGCTGTAAGGGCATATTAAAGGAAGCTTTTGAAAAGGTCACCAGCTTTTCAAAGGCATGCTTCTATATTTTTTAGTATCAACACTGTTAGCAGTCAATCACATGTGTAATCAGTGAAGAATGAACAAAAGAATATGCATGTGGCCAAATGAAGGATAGGAAATTGACAGAAAGGAGAAGTGGGAGGGAGAGAGGAGAGTTATATCATGATCTAATTTCAGGACATACATTATTACCACCACATGGCTTAAGCAACTTCCCGGACTTTTCAGAGTGAATACCCACTTGTGGTTTTATGGAACCTAGATAATAAGCTAAATATTACAGCCGAACTATATATCATAAAAATACAGCTTCTTATTTGAAGCTTGTCCATTTCAGAACGTCTGAAGTAGAAAAATAGTGGAGCAAAAGTTATAAAGTAATCAATCATATAGGGTTGGTAAGAAAAATGATGAAAACAAAAGCAAATAAATTTTTTAAAACCCATATGACTTACATTTGAGAAGGTAAGGAGTCCTGTTATAGTATTCCAGTTGGCACAAAAAAAGGAGTCAAGCCTTTCATATGACAAACTTGCTGCAGGAGTTGGAATTGATCCTTTAACAAAAAAATGCTTCAATATTAGTTTCCTTTTTCACCTTAGATCATTCCAATTTGTGAGCAATGAGTTTCTGTATGTCTTCAAATTTGGCACTTTGGTGTTCTCCAATGGGCTCATTCTGCATCCAAGAAAAAAAAGTCAGATTCATTTCTAAGGAAGCAATGGATAATATATATAACCCTTATGTATAAAACAGATATTTGATCTCATTTTTATACCACCATATAAGTTAAGCCCATTGAAAATCCAATCAAACAGTGTTTGATGGTTCAAATTAATGGATTGACCACACTTGGAATTATAAACAGAAAAAGAAAACAACAAAAGAAGGGCATTCAAATCAAACACTCCATGTTTTCTAAAAATAAGAAAAATATAACAACTTTCAATTTCTCACCTTTTCATTGCTGCCAACAGCTCAGCAGCAGCAAGATCCTCGGTGAGCTTTCTATCCTGAGACTCAAGCTTCACCTTCAACCTTTTAACTTTATCCAATTCAGCATTCAAGTCCAACACCTCAGACTAACAGGTAATGAGAACTTTATTAGAACTTAATTTTATATAAAAATCCAAGTTAAAACCACACATACAGCCAAAGAAGACAAAAATACCCCACTTGGAAGGTAGTTACTAACTACCTCAAATTCAACTTGGACCAGACAAAAAAACATCAGCGTAGATTGTTCTGCACTTACCTCTGAGTCAACTTGCAAAATCAGAGGATAATAATTCTGCAAAGGTTTGAAAACATGGTCAAATAGTCAAAATTAGTATGAGACTTTCAAATCACCAAAGGCAAAACTTTCAGTTTCAGTCACGAAAGACTTCCAGCCTTCCACAATAAGCATAAGAAATATAATCACCAAAGACAAAACTCAAACAAATAGTCTAATAAATTTACTACATTTTTTATGCTTCCTTGCAAAAAAAATTCTCTGATGCCTTGAGGATTTACCACCTTTATCCTTTCCAATAAGGCAGTAACCTTGTGCTTAAGGAATTTCACAGTTCCGACACCTCGTTCCTTCCATTGAAAAAAACCGAAAACCTGTTGGATGTTACGTTTTGAATTTGTGAGAAAGCAAAAAGAGAAAGATGTTATCTTAGGAGAAGTGGATCCAAAGAAGAAAGGGCATAATTTGATAGATGGGTGGAAAGGAGGGATATTTATGGATGGAGAACTTTTATCACAATAGAATAAGAAAAAAGGAATGATTTTGCAATGCATACCAGTGCCAATGAATAAGGGATTTTGAGATTTACTTCTCAGTAGGATCTGTTTTATTCTGTGATTCTTCTTCCGCTACTGCAGACGGAGAGAGATAAGAAGAGATGTGTTTTGAGTTTATCCGGTGAACCCAGCGACCGAAAGGGAGAGAAGACAGAGGAGCTACTCCTTTTCAGATGCCTAGCATGTTAGAGCTTTAGTTAGCTTTTCATGAGAAAAACGGAAGAGGGCTGCCTGCATGGTATGACACTGTGACCCATCACCTATGTACGGGAGATGGAGATATCTTTGGTCAAAATAAAAGATAATTAACATCAGCCTATCAGATTTTATCAAATCAAATAAATAATAAATTTAAACTATCAATCAGACACTTTGTATGCCTGTTATGATCACCATCATCGTTCAGAGTGCCTCTTAGGCTATTAAATGTAGCTTGCAATGGGAATGATGGGATTTAAAGTGTGGTTGACCACCGGGTAAAACAGAGAAAACAATTTAATAATGTAAGCCAATTCAAAATCAACACTTGTCCAGTTACTGTAGATCTACAGTAATCGTGGGACATCCTCAACTGTATAGTTAGTGATGTGGAGGCTTTTAGCAAAAGGTTGGGGTCAGTTTGAAAAATTTCGTGCAACTGGGACATCAGGTGACTGGGAATTGATCTCAGCCATCCACTTAGAAGGAACTAAAATCCAATGGTTAATAACACACGTGAGGGACTTAAGCACATCCTCACCTTAGACGTCACCTTGTTATTTATTTATTTTTCCTTATATCCTAATACTACGGTGGCCAACCATGAGCTAGGAATTCAAATTGAATTCCGAGGCTCCAGCACTCCACTCGAGTTGCTATTTGGTGGAGCACCTTACCCTTTTATTTTTTTTAATGTTATTATTAGTTAAAATCCCATATGACTTGTTTGGCAAAAGCCAAAAGTCAATACAGAATGGTACTTGGGCTTAATGTAGCCCTTTTACACCTTATGTTTATATTTATTTTTTTATATTATTTATAATAGTTAATTAATTTCAATAAGTCCTTATACTATTAAATCTTTACATTAAACATCATAATTATATTTATTTGCATTATACTTTTTAATGAATTAATTTTTTTTATCAAATTAATTCTATTAAAATTTAGGATGTTACATGAGGGAATAGGGTCGTAGTAGGAGAGTAGATAAGATGTGAGAAAAAGCAACCATCATTTCTCTCAATTTTCTTTCTACACCTCTCATTTTTCCGTATTGTTTGGCAAGTGAATGAAAGAAAGAAGAAGTAATCATCATTTCCCTTCAAATCTCAATGGGAAACGCTAAAGCCAAAGAAGACGGAGCCATAGCCAGCGGCTGAGGATACAACTAAACATACGACGGGTACCATATTTATTACATCTTGATCGATTATTAAAAAAAATGATTCTTTCTTAACTACCATGAAAAAATTTACCCTAAATATTTAATTTTTTATAATGTAAAAATTGTAGGCTAATTTTGCATTAGTATTAACTCTTTGAAAAACTAAAGATAACCCAAACTTTATTTGTAGGTGTTATTGGCTGCTTGATAAGTATGGATATATCAATAATTAAATCTATTTGTTTGTATGTTTTAAAGTAGTATATGTTTATTAGTGTAAAAGTCTTTAAACTATTATTCCTTAATATTTTGATATATGCGCTTTTATTTTAATAATATAAATAAATAACTACAATGTAAATTTGTCAAAATAATATTACATACCAGTGTACAAAATCTTTACTTTCACAATACATACAAATTTAATTTAAATATATTCTAAAATATAAAAAACAATTATAATTAATAATTTAATTACATATTATAATAATTTATTTAAAAAAATTATGACGGTGCATTTCGCTAGGGTTAACAATAGTAGTACATTTACTTAACCTCAAACCGTAGTTGTTTTGGTACAACTCTCTTAATATGTCACATCTCATATTGTCTATACAAAAAATTTTAAATTAAAAATGCAACTTAAAAAAAATATAAAAACTATATTGCAGACATTTTTCAAAGAGTTATATTATTTGAATATCAAATTTTGGACACTATATATAATATCCTATACAATTAAATCTATCTCTTTCTTTTTATCTTCTTTGTATATATACATTTCAAAAATATAACAATTAATAAGGGGATACCATATTTTAGATGTTGAAAAATCTTTTCTCTTCCTTGCCTCTGAAACAAAAAAAAAAAAAATCTTTTCTCTTCCTCAAATGACTATACTTAGATTTTCTCTTATTATTAAGATTATAATAATAATTAGAGCCTAGAGATTTGTTTCCCACGCTCAATAAATTTTTACAGATCGATGATGCAAGGTGGGTCATTGTTATTACGTGGTGGGTTTTAGTCCACATTTCCCACCAACCACTCTCTCTGCCTCTATCGCTATGATTTACACAGAATGATTGGAGCATCTTCCCAGATATAAAACTTACAAAACTTCCTGTGTCTTCTGTTCAGCTAAAGTTTCATTTTCAAATCATGGTGGTAAGAAACAAATGCATCGCCATGGTTCCATGCCCAGGATTGAGCCATTTGATCCCACTTGTTGAGTTTGCCAAGCGACTTGTTCATGAACACAAGGAGCTCCATGTCACATTCCTCATTCCCACACTTGGCCCCCCACCCCTTCCATGAAATCCATCCTACATTCTCTCCCACCAAACATGGACTTCACTCTTCTTCCCCAAGTCAACATGGAAGACCTTCCTAAGAATATTCACCTTACAGCTCAAATGAACCTCACTGTCAAACTCTCTCTCCCATTTCTCCATGAAGCGCTGACCTCATTGAGTTCCCGAACTCACCTTGTTGCTTTAGTTGCTGACGTGTTTTCAAACGATACAATCGATGTTGCTAAGCAATTCAATCTCTTGTCTTACATTTTCTCAACCTCTGGAGCTTTATTGGTATCATTGGGTCTTTTTCTTCCCGAGTACGATGAGAGTGTTTCTTCTGAGTTCTTGGACTTAACAAAAACTGTGAATCTTCCAGGTTGTCCCATTCCTTTCCAGGGGAAAGATCTTCCAGAACCACTTCATTTTTCAAGATCAAGTGAAACATACAAATCATTTCTTCTCATGTGCCAACGACTTTATGTCATTGATGGTATCATAGTCAACTCCTTCACAGATCTGGAAGCAGATGCTATAAGAGCTGTGCAAGAAATCAAAGAAGCCAACAACAGTCCTTATATTTATCCTGTGGGACCCATCATTCAAACTGAGTCAAGAAATATGGAAAATAATGAATCCGATCAGTGTATTGAGTGGATGCAGAATCAGGCACCAAAGTCTGTCTTGTATATCTCTTTTGGGAGTGGTGGAACAATCTCTCATGACCAAATCAGTGAGATAGCCTTTGGATTAGAAATGAGTGGCCACAAATTTTTGTGGGTTTTGAGAGCTCCAAATCAATATTCTAGTTCTGCTTATTTTGTTGGACAAAAGGATAAGCCACTAGATTTTTTACCAACAGGTTTCTTGGACAGAACCAAAGGGCAAGGATTGGTGGTGCCTTCATGGGCACCGCAAATTGAAGTCCTTAGGCATGGGTCCACGGGTGCCTTCATGACTCATTGTGGTTGGAGCTCAGTTCTGGAGAGTGTGGCCCACGGTGTTCCCATGATTGCGTGGCCACTGTTTGGAGAGCAGAAAATGAATGCTGTAACGCTTACAGAGGTGCTTAAAGTGGCAGTGAGGCCAAAGGCTGATGAAACTGGAATTATAAAACGAGATGAAATTGCCAAAGTGATAAAGAGAATAATGGAAGGCGATGAAAGCTTGCAAATACGCCAAAGAATTGAAGACTTCAGCGATGCTGCTTCTTATGCGGTAAATGAAAATGGTTCCTCTATGAAGGCACTCTCTAGCCTAGCAATGAAATGGCAAGGTGGGAAAGAGTAAGTTGTGTGTGTGTGTGTGTGGCTTTTTGTTTTTAAAGTGCTTTAATTGTTCCTGATTTCTGGAGGAATATCTTTTCTATTGAATAATCTCTTTATCATTGTTTGATCAATTTAGTAATTCCTTAAAAGTTTGTGGGTAACTTTTAGCATTTTCAAGTAACTGGGATGTGCACGACAGTCCGAGACCATAGCAATCGGTCGCTAGCTTAACAATGCTATATAGTACGACATCTTATTGCACGAATTTTGACGAAATCCAATCCAACTGATGCAAATGAATATTGCATTACATAGTCAAAGTCAAAGGGCAATATCAATGGCCAAAAAGATTCGAACTCCCTTGTCGCACATTAGATTTCGAACTGTGACGCATTTTCCTAACAAATATGAGGAACAATTTTATGAAGAACTAGATTATCGGTCGTTAATTTGATTATAAATAATGATTGATTAAATCCAGTCGCTAATTCCATTCGTTTGCTCCCTATTTCTTATAGTTTTATATAATTATCTGCATTTTAAAAATTCAGACTGGTCACTGAACTGGTGAAGGCTATTCATAATTTTGAAAAAAGCATATGATTTGGTGGACTGGATGTTCACTAGTGGAAATTATGTAATATATGTAAACGATTTACGTCAGTTAACCATATGTTTGACGTTAAAAAGGAGGTGGTGGCAGTTTTGTAAATAAAAATTACTATTTACGTCAGTTGTTTAATGAACTGACGTTAAAAGTGATATGCAAGAAAGATTAATACTTTTAACGTCAGTTATTTATAAAACTGATGTTAAAATTGTGATTTTTACTTCAGTTAAATAAAAACTGACGTAAATAATTCTATTCCTCTCTGAAACTCATTCCTATCTTTTTTTCGTTGTCATCTCCCTCGTTGTCACTCTTAACGTAGATAACTCCATATATAGTGCCTTTTATTTCTAATCTTAATTAGCTTGAATTAATAAACAAATTCATGTGCAAATTTAAATAAATAAACACTTAATATAAAACAAGTTATATATATATAATCAAATCGTATCTCATTGAAGTGATTCATAAGTTACAATTACATGATTAAAAGATAAAAAATTTCTGCAACATAGCCCTAAAATATAAAAAAGTTTCTAATTCAACATCAGTTTCTTCTCAGTCCTGTCCTCAGAAACTCCAATGGTTGCATGATCCGGATCCCCTTCGTACCCCTCAGTTGAAGTCCTTGATGCTCCATCTGAGGCCACAGTCACTTGCTGCGAAATCAGAGGCCAACAAGGGTGCACTCGATCTATTTCAGCAATGGTCCTGGAACAGTCACTGGCTGCCAAAGCTGAGGTGAGCAACTCACATTATGTTATTTACTCAACGTCAGAAGTTGCTGGCTATCAAAACCGGGGTGAAAGGGAAACCTTATCATCCATGTTATGTGATTTACTCAACCTCAGAAGTTGTTTGACCATTAAGACAGAAACCTTTGAGTCTAGGTATAGGAAGAAATAATAAAAATCTAAAATATGGCAGAGCCATATTGTGAAGAAATACAAAACGAAATATAGGGGAAGAAGTGTGTGTGTTATAGAGGAAGAATGGTGCTTTATATGGAGAAGAGACTGCCTGATTTTCTTCAAAACTGAGTCTATAAACTTAATGTTCATTAAGAGGATTAAGTTACAAGGCGCATGGGAAGGTAGCACAGTAGCCAAAGGTATAAATGTTTTTGCAGAAACTGATAAACCTTTAACGTCAGTTGTCTTAAATAACTGACGTTAAAACTATTTTAAAAATAATAAAATATATTTTTAACGTCAGTTGTCTTAAATAACTGATGTTAAACAAATGAACTTTTAACGCCAGTTGTTGTACATAACTGACGTTAAAATTTCAATTAACGTCAGTTCTTTGTAACAACTGACGTAAAATATTGTTTTATTTTGGTTATAACGTTACACCCGTGCGCTCTGTATGCCTTCTTCACTAAGCTCTGTCTCTGTTCTTCTCTTTTCATCACTCTCACTCTCACTCTGCCCTAATCGCGAGCTACTCTCCACCGCCACCACTGCGAGGGCTTCTCCGCAACCACCGTGAGGTACACTCTTTCTCTCTCTTTCTCTTAACCCTAACTCAGTCTTTCCCGCTCACTCTCTGCCTTGTGAACATTGCGCGCACTAACTTTCCTTGTCCCTCTGACTCTCAGCAACACATCGAACGTTGGCCACCACTCGAGCTCCCCTCCTCACCACCACGCGAGCACCTATTTCTGGTTAGTTCTTTAGGGCACTAATTTTTTTTTTTGGTTTTGAGTGTATGTTGAAACTGTAGTCTCTGTAGTTGAAACTCAGAGTTTGAGTTGTTTGGAATGTCTCTATTTCTGGTCGAGGGCTTTGTGTTTTCTCTTATTTTTCTTCTGCTGTCATGACCTATTTCAAAATGGGAAGAAATTTAGAGTTGCTTGTAGCATGTGACATCAACAATTGCTCATTGGAATTTTGTTTTGATAATTTATCTTAATCTGCTGCTTTCTTTTCCGTGTTAAGAAACCTGAAAATGGTGTAAATTTGAGATAATATTTGACCACCTAGCTTGTATCATGCTCTCTGGATTGATTCATATGGCTGAGTGGTTATAGTACTAATATGTGTTGTTGCCTGCTTGATGAGAAGAATGATGTGAGATTACTGTGGAAATAAACCACCTAGCTTGTATCATGCTCTCATCTGTCATTTTTCAAAAAACTAGTTTTCAATCTCCCGTATTGTGCTTATATTGGATATATATTTGTATATCTACAGAACCTATCTAGCTATGGATCATAGTTGGATGGTTTGTAAGCACACAAGTGCTGAGTATTTGAAGGGAGTGGGAGAGTTTATAGAATTTGCTCAAAGGAATGTGTTGGCCGTGGCAACCATCACCCAAGAGGGGGGGTGAATTGGGTTTTAAATAATAATGAAATCTTTTGCGTTAAATCAAAAAACCCTTTTTAAAGTTAAACAGAAATCGCAGCGGATAAAAGGTTCTTTTCAAATTAAGGCGCTTTATAAAAAATAAAACGTTTGAAATTAAAGCGCTATAAATAAAATGTGGAAATGTAAAGAGGATAGGGAAAGAGGATGAACACAATAATATATCCTGGTTCGGCCACAAACTACCCACGTGTCCTACGTCCAGTCCCCAAGGCAATACGACCAAGGGATTTCAATCAACTCTAGTTTTTAAACAGGATCAACTAGAACCTTTACAATTCAGAGAACCCTTAACACAAATCTCAGGACATACGATCCCTTGTGTAAGAGCCTCAAACACTAGCTTTTAAACAGGCGTAGCTAGAACCTTTACAATTTAGAGAACCCTTAACACAAATCACAGGACATACAATCCCTCGTGTAAGAGCCTCAAAAAACCGTTCGTGAGATCACACTCACTTAAAAAAACAAACTATAAAAGTTTTACAATGAGAAAGCACTCAAAAGTGCAGATATGAAATACAACTTGAAGTTCAAATAGCAACACCTATATGGTGTATAAGTTTCTCAAAATAATATGATCACGTGTAAGTGCAAGAGTAAAAGAAAATAGTAATCAGAGTTTAAGCACAATAGAGAGTAGAAGAGAGTAGTAGATGGGGCATTTTTCCAAGGCTGCCAGGCTACCTATTTATAGAGAATAGGTTAGGGTTCAGTGAAATTAGGTCAAGCCTCTTAAAATGCATTTCAGCCGCAGCATAATCGATTATTACATTCTCATAATCGATTATTTAAACCAATTTCAGGAAGCGCTCACTTTGACAGAATAGTCATAATCGATTATACTAATCGATTACGAGTCCACTGACTTTCATTTAAAAAGCCATAATCGATTACATAATCGATTACGGGGTTTCTGTTTGAAGTACGTTGAAAGCAAGACAGACATAATCGATTATACATTTCACATAATCGATTATTATATTTGAAAATTCAAATTCAACGGCTTTAATAACATAATTACTCATTAAACTCATTTAAAGCCTTTTAATACATATCATAATCGATTATTGGTTTCCCATAATCGATTATGGCTCGAAGCATATTTGAATTTGAAAATCTTAACAATTAATATTTGATTACTCATTAAGCGCAATTAATTGTCAGATATAAAACATGTTTAAAACGTTTTTGGCACATGTTAAAAGTGTGTGTGTGAGACCAATATTAAATTGAGAACTCTACTTACCATTTACACACTTTTTCTAAAACAACCAATACAAATACTGAAATTCCCATTTTGCCCCTTGTGCTTGCTTTCTTTATAACTTTCCGCTTTTTGCACTTTAGTCCTTCTGGACCTTTCCCTTTTGTCATTCATCAAAACTTAAAGTACCTGTCAAGGCATATATTCACATTCTCCCCCTTTTTGATGATGACAAACATCTCAGGAGGGATTTGCTAGAAAGATAGGGTTAGAGCAATAAAATATATCACATTATAATTTCGCTCTACTCCCCCTCACTATATGCATACATTCAAATCCACTCCCCCTGAATCATGCATTCAGATAACTCTCCCCCTTTTGGCATTATCAAAAAGCGGGAAAAATATTGATAAAGCAAGGCATATATTCAGAGTAATAAATATAGTCAAAAATATATATATGCAGGCATCAGTGTAATTCAAACATGTGTGCGAAAGCAAGTGCCAAGATAGAAAAATATTATTCCAAGAGAATTTTCCCCCTTTTGCAAGAGTATGATTTTGTATTCGTATTTCCCTTAAGCATGCAAATAATTCCCCCCTTTCAAAAATAGTTTTTCAAATTAATATTTCAATTTTCTAAGGCATTGGAGAAAAGGATAACCAAGCATTTAATGTCAACCAACATCAGTGATAAAATTAAAACTAGCTTGATTTGATGCAATGGAAAATTTGAAGCATTACAAGCATGTATCATGATGAAAGGCGTTTATCAAAGAAATTCGAAGAGATATTCATGAAAAAGGTTCCAACATGCAAGAGTTATTTCTCATGAGATTTATCAAGATGTACAATAACTAATCATAAGTTGAGTGCATGACCTTTTCCTTTCGCGAAATCAGTTATATAATCAATTATTTTCAAGGTTCTTTGCATAATCGATTATGTAATCGATTTTGACTCTTCTGGAAAACTACCCAGTTGCATAATCGATTATGCTAATCGATTAGAGGCATTCTGACTTTTGTCTTCTGTTTCTCGTCCAAGAGTAATCGATTATGATAATCGATTACAACCTTACTGACTTTTTAATAATCGATTATATCTTGTGCATAATCGATTATCACTCGAAAATTTCAGAACTTTGTCGATCTCTTGGGAGAAAACCTTGTTATGTAGATTCACAAGACTATCCTTTCTTACCCACTTTTGTTTGATCTTGGATCTACCTTTTGCATCATCGATCTTGCCCTTGTTTGAGTTATTCATCAAGCGATCTTTGCTTTTATATGTCGTGATTGCAATATCAGAGTTGTGAAGCATTCTTCTTGATGTCAATTCCTTATGCGAGCTAGAATGTTTCTCAAGCTTTGATTTTTCCTGCAAATTTGAGGAACTAGAGAGACCTTTTGGTACCCATTTCATATTGGGTCCTTGAAGGTTAGTGGACAAATTATTTTTGCCTTTAGGCAACCAAGCAACTTTATTTCTCATGGAATAGTTTTTCCTATACTTGCACATATGAGAAATATGTCCTAATTTTCCACAATAATTACATGTTACATCCTTTTCATTTCTAAGATGAGAATTTTCATTTCCAACTATGGAACATTTGTGATCTTCATATGTATCATGATTAACAGTAGACAAATCATAGTTGACATGAACTTCTTCTTTTTCGAAAGATGATTGTACACATGTGGATTCTTTTGATTTTTCAATTTCATGAAATAAGTCCTCAACTTATAATCAAAGGTTAGGCATGCAAAAGCATCACTGCAGAGAAAGACATCCCAACTATGTTGGCACCCCAGACTCTACCAATCATATGCAGCACACCCAGAAATTATTGAAAAAATAAAAGAATACAAAGGAGCATGGGGGGACTATACCAAAACCCATGAAAGAATTATCTAAACCTGAAGAAAGGCAATCCCACTCTATCACGAAGGAGATCCCCTTTCAAAACATCAGGCAACAAATCCCACCAAATGAAACCAGAACTATTAGCACCCAAGTTAGCTAATCTATCAGCACAACAGTTACCCTCTCTATAAATGTGAGAATAATATAAATTAATATTAGGGACAAACTGCATACAATTCCTCCACCTCACTCTCAGATTCCAAGGAACCAAGGAATGAGATTTGAAAGCAGCAATAACTAAAGTTGAATCGCACTCCAACCAAATGTTCTTCCACCTCTTCTTGAAAGCTATTTCAATAGCAAACATTACAGCAATTAACTCAGCACAAAAAGCATTAGTGATCCCAATATAAGAAGAGAAACAACCTAAAGAACCACCATACATGTTCCTGAAAATACCACCACAACCTGCATGACCTGGGGTTCCCTTGGCAGCTCCATCTGTATTACATTTCAACCAGCCAAGGGAGGGGGCCAACCAATCAACCTGTTTTATAGAAGGGGCCTTGGGAGCATGGATAGGATTCAAATTTCACAATACTTTCTTCACTAAAACAAGTATATTCATTTTTCACGTTTTCCAAATCACTTTCAATAGATGCAATATTTTTCAAGTAATTCAAGCTCTTATTTTCTAAACTCATCAATTCATCACACAAATTATTGTATGTATGTGACCATTCATCTTTCAAAGGATTGAGTTTAGAATCTATTACCTCCAAGTTTCTTTGAGATGCTTGGAGAGTTGTTTCTATTTTCTTGACCATGAGCTCTTTGCTTTTGTGGTCCTTCTTATTGGCATGTTCTTGAGGATTTCTTTCCTCTAATGAGTTTTGCCCTTTCCTGTAATTACTTTCAATCTCAAAAGTGTTAGTGACAAGGTAATTATAATCAAGCACATTAAGAATATCCTTGGCACAATCACAATTCTTAATTTTCTCATAAGCATTATCGCATAGACAATTTCGGAGAATTTGCATAGCTTTGAGATTCAGACAAAAACAATTTTTATGAAACTCAATCTGATGCTCTTTGGGTTTGAGAATGAGTCCATTGACTCCAATATCCCATAAGTCGACATCAATTGACTGCATAAAAATTTCAATTCTCATTTTCCAATACATGTAATTCTCACCATCAAAGAATGGTGGTTTGTCAATTTCAAAACCAAACATTTTTGGAAAACTTTTTAAAAAGGGTTGCCAACAGGATCTTAACTCTAAGCTGTTAAGCTACTAACCAGAGCCGAAGCTCTGATACCACTTGTTGGCCGTGGCAACCATCACCCAAGAGGGGGGGTGAATTGGGTTTTAAATAATAATGAAATCTTTTGCGTTAAATCAAAAAACCCTTTTTAAAGTTAAACAGAAATCGCAGCGGATAAAAGGTTCTTTTCAAATTAAGGCGCTTTATAAAAAATAAAACGTTTGAAATTAAAGCGCTATAAATAAAATGTGGAAATGTAAAGAGGATAGGGAAAGAGGATGAACACAATAATATATCCTGGTTCGGCCACAAACTACCCACGTGGCCTACGTCCAGTCCCCAAGGCAATACGACCAAGGGATTTCAATCAACTCTAGTTTTTAAACAGGATCAACTAGAACCTTTACAATTCAGAGAACCCTTAACACAAATCTCAGGACATACGATCCCTTGTGTAAGAGCCTCAAACACTAGCTTTTAAACAGGCGTAGCTAGAACCTTTACAATTTAGAGAACCCTTAACACAAATCACAGGACATACAATCCCTCGTGTAAGAGCCTCAAAAAACCGTTCGTGAGATCACACTCACTTAAAAAAACAAACTATTAAAAGTTTTACAATGAGAAAGCACTCAAAAGTGCAGATATGAAATACAACTTGAAGTTCAAATAGCAACACCTATATGGTGTATAAGTTTCTCAAAATAATATGATCACGTGTAAGTGCAAGAGTAAAAGAAAATAGTAATAAGAGTTTAAGCACAATAGAGAGTAGAAGAGAGTAGTAGATGGGGCATTTTTCCAAGGCTGCCAGGCTACCTATTTATAGAGAATAGGTTAGGGTTCAGTGAAATTAGGTCAAGCCTCTTAAAATGCATTTCAGCCGCAGCATAATCGATTATTACATTCTCATAATCGATTATTTAAACCAATTTCAGGAAGCGCTCACTTTGACAGAATAGTCATAATCGATTATACTAATCGATTACGAGTCCACTGACTTTCATTTAAAAAGCCATAATCGATTACATAATCGATTACGGGGTTTCTGTTTGAAGTACGTTGAAAGCCAGACAGACATAATCGATTATACATTTCACATAATCGATTATTATATTTGAAAATTCAAATTCAACGGCTTTAATAACATAATTACTCATTAAACTCATTTAAAGCCTTTTAATACATATCATAATCGATTATTGGTTTCCCATAATCGATTATGGCTCGAAGCATATTTGAATTTGAAAATCTTAACAATTAATATTTGATTACTCATTAAGCGCAATTAATTGTCAGATATAAAACATGTTTAAAACGTTTTTGGCACATGTTAAAAGTGTGTGTGTGAGACCAATATTAAATTGAGAACTCTACTTACCATTTACACACTTTTTCTAAAACAACCAATACAAATACTGAAATTCCCATTTTGCCCCTTGTGCTTGCTTTCTTTATAACTTTCCGCTTTTTGCACTTTAGTCCTTCTGGACCTTTCCCTTTTGTCATTCATCAAAACTTAAAGTACCTGTCAAGGCATATATTCACAGAATGTTCCTAATAGTAATGGAATGTTCTGTTGTCCTTATGTCAAGTGTTTGAATACGAGGAAATATACAGTGAAGGATATACGTACTCATTTGATTTGTGAAGGGATTTGCTTGAGTTATACAAGATGGATATGGCATGGTGATGTGTTGTTGAGTACTAAGGCAAGTGTCTCCCAAAGTGAGGACGTTGACGTAGATATGGAGGATGATCGAGTAGAGGACATGATCCATGATATTGGACAAGAATCTTTTCATCGAGCACATGTGTATGATAGGTTGTGCGGTGATGCAGATAAGCCTTCGTATCCAGGGTGTACTACTCATAAACGGTTGTCGGCGGTGCTAAATTTGGTTTGTGTGAAGGCGAGAAATGGTTGGACCGATAAAAGCTTCACTGAATTGCTTGAAGTGTTGAAAGACTTGCTTCCGGAGGACAACACATTGCCTGACCGTAACTATGAGGCCAAGAAAGTATTGTGTCCGATGGGTATGCAGTATAAGAAGATACACGCATGCCCCAATGATTGCATATTGTACACGGGTGTTCATGAAGACAATCACGATTGCCCCAAGTGTGGGTTATCACGATACAAAGTGAAGAGTGGTGATGATGGTGATGATCTTGATGATTCGATTTGTGATGCGAGAAAAAAGGGTCCTCCTGCGAAGGTGTTGTGGTATCTTCCAATAATTCCAAGGTTCAAGCGATTGTTTGCTAATATGAAAGATGCGAAGAATCTTAGATGGCATAATGATGAGAGGAAACGTGATGGAAAGGTTCGTCATCCTGCTGATTCTATGCAATGGAAGAATATTGATACTATGTTTCCGGATTTCGTCGATGAGCCAAGAAACCTAAGGCTTGGACTTGCTACGGATGGAATGAATCCACATGGTAACATGAGTAGTATTCATAGTTCATGGCCTGTTCTGTTGATAATTTACAACCTGCCCCCTTGGTTGTGCATGAAGCGCAAATACATGATGTTGTCTATGATGATTTCGGGCCCAAAGCAACCGGGAAATGACTTAGATGTTTATCTAAGTCCCTTGATTGAAGACTTGAAAACGCTGTGGGTGGAAGGTGTTGATGTAGTTGATGGGTATTCTCACGAGACTTTCAAGCTTCGTGCCATGTTATTTTGTACCATCAACGACTTTCCAGCATACGGTAACTTGTCTGGGTACAGTGTCAAGGGGCATAAAGCATGCCCTATATGTGAAGAAGGCACACGCTACACTCAGTTGCATCATGGAAAGAAGACGGTTTACCTTGGGCATCGGAGATTTCTTAGACGTGATCACCCATATCGTAAGATGAAAAAAGCTTTTAATGGATGCCAAGAGACTGAAGATGCTCCGACGGCCTTAAATGGAGAGCAGGTTTATCAGAGAGTAAAGGGCATCGATGTTATATTCGGCAAGTCCAAAAAGAAGGGTAAAACTGCTGAGAAAAACATATGGAAGAAGAGGTCGATATTCTTTGATCTTCCATACTGGCGCAAGCTTGATGTCAGACACTGCATTGATGTGATGCATGTGGAGAAAAATGTGTGTGATAGTGTGATCGGGACACTTCTCAACATTCAGGGCAAGACAAAGGATGGTGTGAATGCTCGTCTCGACCTCATTGCTATGGGTATACGAGAGCAGTTAGCTCCAGTTGTTGAGGATGGTAAGCGGACTTATTTGCCGCCAGCATGTCATACTTTGTCAAAAAAAGAGAGACAAAGTTTCTGTGGGTGTCTTCAGGGCATCAAGGTTCCACATGGTTACTCTTCAAATATGAAGAGGCTTGTCTCTAGTGATCTTAAATTGGTTGGCTTAAAGTCTCATGATTGCCACATCTTGATGCAACAACTTCTGCCCGTTGCTATTCGTGGTATTGCTCCAAAAAATGTGAGACATGCCATTACTCGGTTGTGCTCATTCTTCAATTCTATATGTAGCAAAGTCGTTGACCCCCGTATGTTGGATGACTTGGAAGTTGAGGCTGCTACAATCTTGTGCCAACTGGAGATGTATTTTCCTCCTTCCTTTTTCGACATCATGGTTCACTTAATTGTTCATTTGGTGAGGGAGATTAGATTATGTGGGCCTGTTTTTCTGAGATGGATGTACCCAGTTGAGCGCTACATGAAGATCTTGAAAGGCTATGTGAAGAATCCACATCGTCCGGAAGCATCTATTGTTCAAAGGTATGTTGCAGAAGAAGCTATTGAGTTTTGTTCAGACTACCTTCATAACACGGATCCTATAGGGGTTCCTAAGCCTCGGCATGATGAGATAAGATGTCAAGGTAAGGGTACACATGGTTTCAGAATTAATAGCAAGGGTCGGGAGGAAGTGCTTCAAGCACATTTGTATGTATTGAACAACATCGATTCTGTTCAACCTTACTTATTTGAACATAAAAGAAAAGTCAACAAAGAAAACCCTCGAATGAGTGAAAGGTGGTTGTTGAACAAGCATAACAAGACTTTCTTACAATGGTTCAAGGAAGAAATGCTTAAGGATGGTAGTACTGCTTCTGATGACGTAAGATGGCTAGCACATGGGCCTAGCTTCAACGTCATATGTTGGAGCGGATACGACATCAATAACTTTTCCTTTTATATAAAGGAACAAGATAACAAGAGTACCATGCAAAATAGTAGGGTTATGATCGTGGCCGAAGCAATGCACCTCTCTAGTGCAAAGGACACAAAACCCGTTAAAGCACTGACACCTTACTTTGGATATATTGAAGAGATTTGGGTGCTCGATTACACTAAGCTTACGGTGCCGGTTTTTAAATGTAAGTGGGTTGATAGTAAAGGTGGTGTACAAACCGATGAATGGGGGTTCACATTGGTAGACCTCAACAAGTTAGGTCATATAAATGAACCTTTCATAATGGCTTCCCAAGTAAAACAAGTGTTCTACATCACTGATCCTTCTAACAAAAGGTTGTCTGTGGTTCTCCAAGGAAAAAAGCATGTATAATGGTAGTGATGAAAATCAAGATTCAAATCTTGATATTCCTGAGACTCCTTCTTTTTCAACAAACATGCCTACTATAATTGAGGAAACACAGGTGGACGATGTACATGCCACTCGTGATGATCATCACGAAGGGATATTGATATAGGAAGTTTATACTTGATTATAGTGTGAGTTTTTTTTCTTTTAAGGAAAATGTTTTATTTATCCAGTTTAGTATCGATTTATTTTTATCTATCCATCTGTATTTATTTATCCAGTTTAATATATATTGTTTCTGAACAGGCATACATATGGATTAGTCGGATCACCCACATGCACGGGAGGACACTGTGGGGCCTACACAGGACATGATGCGCTTGGCATAATTCTTCTTCAAGTATGCTGCTGAAAAAAGAATTGAGAAAGTACCTCCTGATCATACTTAGATAAGTAGTTTTGTTTTTAGACTTTTTAGAGACTAACATTTATATATACTTAGATTGGTAGTTTTGTTTTTAGACATTAGAGGCTAAAATTTATATATATATATATATATATATATATATATAGTTATATTTTTCCTATATATGGGTTTTGGTTTTAAGTCCCCCCATTGTTTCCTTTGTATATTTCTTTTCTTTTAGTAATATTGAAATTTAAGGGTACACTTTATGAGACCCTATTTTTGCCAAAGTTGAGTGTTTGCAATTCTGTAACAATATTCTCTGTGTTGCTGGGATGTTTACTGAATGCAGGGACAGCTGGGGGTAGTGTTATTTTAAAACCGAATTTAAAAAATAAAGATAAATCTATTAATGTCAGTTGTTTCAAACAACTGACGTTAATAGTATTTTTTTTAAAAAAAGATACTCTATTAACGTCAGTTTTTTTAAAAAAACTGACGTTAAAAATAAAACTATTAACGTCAGTTCATTAATACAACTGACGTTAATGTTACACTATTAACGTCAGTTTTATTAAACAACTGACGTTAATAGTTTACTTTTAACATCAGTTAAACAACTGACGTTAAAATGTTAACTATTAACGTCAGCTGTATTTACGTCAGACACTATTCTGATGTGTAAAATCAATTATGACCGAATTAAAAAGCACTTATTGCACTAGTGGTTCCTGGATTATGTCACGGAGAAGATGGGTTTTGCAGTCAAATGGAGCTCTTGGATGTTAGAATGTCCGTCTATATCATTAGTGTCGGTTCTTGTAAATGGTAGCCCAACAAAGGAATTTGGTGTTTGTAGAAGTTTAAGGCAAGGAGACACAGTTTCTCCTTTCCTTTTCTTGTTTGTGATGGAAGCACTAGTGCAGGAAGCATTTGTAACGTCGGTTAAAATTGACTTGTAACGTCGATTTCGAAGGCGATGTTATTCGAGTCGATGTTACAAGTTTAACTTGTAACGATGGTTATCCAACCATTATTACAAGTAAACATGTAACAACAGTTCTGGGGAAAACCGCCTTTACAAGTAGTGGATTGAATGATCAAAGCAATGTTACAAGTTAACTTGTAGCAGTGGTTTAGGTTATAACCGCTATTACAAGTTAACTTGTTTCACCGGTTGTCCTAGGATTCACTGTTACATGTCATTTGTAACGTCGGTTATATCCTTAACCGCTGTTACAAGTGTTTTTTTAATTTTGTTTGCTTTCGTTACTTCACACATATATGCATGTGCTTTCAGATATACACACAGAATCCAAAATTCATACCAAATGACTGAATCAAGCTATATAGTTCCTATATATATATATATATATATATATATATATATAAGGCCCTCTCACTAGATATGTCCCCTATATATATATATATATATATACACACACACATACACACACACTACTAAAATTGTTCAAGCTAACTAATTAAGTCATGATCTATTGCATACACACTCTAATAATGTTCTAAGTACCTAAAATATAAATCTACGCCTAGGATCTAAGTCTATTTGTTTCTCTTGAGCATACTCAAAAAGAACTTTGCAAAGTGCTCCCTTAAGTCTGTGAATTCCGACAAAGTCATGCTAGATTGATTGCGTTCGAAAGCCTGCACAAGTTCAAATTAATACAACATTAATTAAATTAAGTCATCAACAAAAACAGAATATAATTAATTAACTGATTATACATAGCTATTTATTACCTGCAACAATTTATCTTTAATACCAGTAGAGACAATGTCTAACATGTCTCATGACATAGTAGGCACACTCCCAAGTGCTGACTTGTTTTCGAGACTACAAATCAATTTGAATTTGATCAATATCAAGTAAAAATAATGTATGAGTGTAATAATAATAATAATAATAACTATTTATTAAACTACTTACCTTCGGGATAATCCATGTAGGCTTGAGTTTTGCCTTTACATTCTTTCTTTTACCATTTGCGCAAGCAATTCTACATGCAATCATTGCACTATGATAATAATAAAAAAATGAATGTCAATGATATGTTCATACATATGTAATAAAATAAAAGCAAAATGTTACAAATTATATAAAAGTTTACGTACCTATCAATATTCTGTCTCACTTTAATATCCGGCTGATAGTGCAACGAGCAAAGAAATACGACTGTATGCTACGCTGGACAAAATAGGAGCAATTGCCAATGGCCACCCCTGAAAAGTGGTGCCATATATACCTCAGAGTGGCTACGATCAACTACGGATTGCAAGTATCTGGTGATGGCATCGTCAGTTAGGCAAAATTCACCCTGAATGAGGTTGGGGTCTAAGAATCCATAATTAGACTGGATGCCCCTTGCAATAACAAGGCGATGAAGATACCTAAGATATGAAATAATTAGTTAATGTTAATTACGTAATACATTAAAATAAATTATAATATTGAAATACCTAAGATATAATATGACAAAATGTACTTACGTGCACCAGACACTGACAACCGTATTGGCTATCTATACTCGATTATGGCATAGGTCACCCACATCCCCCTCCGAGACAGAAAAAACAGGCAACCAGGCAGTTACAGCGTCGTGTTCCAAAGGCAACTCAAACTCGTCATATTGGTACTCCGCCGCAAACGCAGCCAGACAAGCTATCGCTGAGAGACTCTTTCTCGGATTCGATGGAGTTGCGTCGTCCTAAACAACAAATATAAAGCATTAAACAGGGTTAAGTTATTTCAATTGTAAATATAAAAAACATAAGTAATAATTGAATGATTAATAATACCTGGAGTGAAAGAGACTTCCCCCTCTGCTGCGACCGATTCGATGGACCACCGACTTTGTCATTATCCTAAAAAATTAACAAAGATAAAGCATTACTAAATATTGTCATAATTAATTGTAAATAGAGAAAGACATAATTAATTGAATAAATATGAAAACCTTCGGCTCCATCGGCTCCACCAGCTCATCATCATCCCGCTCCTCCTCATCATCATCAACCAACATATGTTGACCTGGACAGCTCGCCTTTGTACTCACATGTGAAGGTTGGACAGTTCGGGTTCCTACGGTTTGCTAAAAGAGATCGGAAAGCCCCTGGATCCTTTCAAAGCGACCGGATAACATCCTCTCTAATCTTCTCACCGAATAGCTAATCCCACTCGTCCATGGTTCACTCAGGTGAACGTGGTCCAGGGAATTACCGAATGCCCACCTGCCCTCCAACACTAATGACACGGCCAGGGTGGTCGTCTTTGTCTAGGGCAGCGGCCAGGATATCTCGATGTCCCTGTGGAACGAAGGATCCTTGCGAGCTTTCTTCCTTCAGCGAAGCCTACAAAGATGAAATTCAAAAAAAAAAGTGTAAGACAATGTGTACTACTTTAAAGTTTGTTACAAATTACAAGTAGAATTAAATATTAATTACTTACAATATTTTCTGCAACAACTCATGTGGGCTCAGATTTAATAACTTCCGACTTTGTCTTTCGACCTTCAATCCATGTATCCTAGCGTGGGGGTGGAGACGGTGGAGACGGAAGATCAATAACTGATTCCTCATCTCCTGCTTCTTTCCGCTTCTTCTTCAACTTGTCCTCCATCATCTTCTGTCGAACCAGTTTATAGCCACCACAAGACGTCGTGTGTTTGTGGACATTATTTTTCTGGATCGCCTGCGCCTTTTCCCTTTTCACCTGTTACAAATAGCACGTACTCAATTCAGTTAAATAAATAAATTAGGTTGCCCTATTATAAAAAAATTAACTACAACTAACCAGATAGGTAGGCGAGCATCGGATCGTAACAAACTGATCCCACGTATCCCGATCAAGGAAAGGGTACGCATTAGGAGGAGATTTCTCGGCCTTCTTTCCAAAGATGTAGTTACTGGACAGATATGACTTAAACCACGTCTAGCGCTTAGCAGCAAGTGAAAGCACTTTCTTCTTCATTCCATCAGTATTCGGCAAATCAAAATGGATCTACATTATAAAAACAAAATAGAGGAATTAGTGTATGATAATATGCTTAAATACAATAGATACAAACAAAGAGGTTAAAAGTAAATCACCGTGATTGCCTCCCAAATCTGATTTTTCATGTTATCCGGTACTTTATCCCATTCCTCAACCAATATGCTAGCATGGCTTTTACCTTGCACAACCATGAAACTAGAAAAATCCTTACCATGTGGGCCAATAGGCTCCCCATAGCTATCAAACTCAATTGGCCACTTCATATTATTAGGAAGGGCGGTGGTCAATTTTTTCATCGTGGTGCATGATCTACCCTTCTTTTTGGAAGAGGTACTACCAGCACCGCCCTGGGAAAGAGCCATACCAACTGATGATGAACTACTAGCACGGGCCTGTGAACCAGCCATATATATATATATGTATGCCTGTTTAGACAAAAAATAATAAATTAGATAAAAACAGATAAACAGTTTAAACATATTGAACAAGAGCAATCTCCAAAGAAATATAGGGACCATTATCCAAAGAAATGATGCATATCTTCATCTAGAGATACTTAAAAAAAATAACAATATATAGTCTAAAAAACAATAAACTACTAGTAAAGGCTCCTAATTCCAACAATAAATAAAATGCTTTGCTCCAAAAAAGATCAAGTATATATATATATATATATATATATATATGGTGTTTATGAGTAGTCAACAATGTATACATGTGTTTCTATAGTCTACTGTATGCATAGAAACCTATTTTCCTTTTCTACACCATGGGTTCAAATATGCGTCAAATCCAAAGCAACCCAAACAAATATGTTTCCAAAGTCAATCCAACATTCACATACTTGATAATAGATTTAAATATAAGATCATAATCTAACTCACCCAAGCAACCTATTTTCCTTTTCTACACCATGGGCAAAAATCCAACACAAAGTATCAACAATCTTTCACATAATGTAAGGTAAAGTGCTAATTACATAACCATACCATGCACACAGGCAATCATCACACAATCATGATCAAGCATTTTATAATAACAATCTCCATACAGCATAATGGTAATTGATTTTAAGAAGTTATCATTTTAGGTGAACCCGAAATGAAAATAGAAAAGAGTAAAGAAAAGAATGAAAACCTTAAGGGAGAAGAAGTGGATTCAATGCTCTTAAGGGCGGCAGCGGCGGCGTTGTAGTTCTAAAATGTTTAATAGAGTTGTTAGGGCTTGATAAGGAGTAAGGAACAAAAAAGAAAATGGTGGCTGTTAGGGCTTGATAAAGAGTAAGGAACAAAAAAGAAAATGGTGGCAGTACTTACCTCGCAATGGGAGACCTCCTTTTGGAACGGGGAGAGAGAGAGACGACGGTGGAGGACATTGGCTTTGCAAGAGATGACGGTGGCTTTGCAGAGAAGAGGGAAGAAACAGAGAAGAAGGTGTGATATGTAACACCCTGTTTTTCGTATAAAAGCCCTTAAGTATGTTTTTATGTATCGTATGTATGCTTTCTTTGTCTTAGGAATATTCTTGGAGCTAAGTGGGATTTCTTAGGCTTAAAATCCTTTTCTGGTGCATGAGGATGGCCCTGCTCATGTACCAGCACGCCCGTGCTCATAGGCGTGCTCAATGGCTAAGTGAGCCACGAGCACCGCCGTGCTCAAGGGGAGCACGGCCGTGTCTGAAAGGAGCGTTCATGACGCTCTTTCTGCGAGCCCGTGCTGACTTAAGCACTACCTCGTGCTTAAGTTAAGCATGACCGTACTTAATGAGGAGCATGCTCGTGCTCAGGTTTGAGCCTATATAAACAAGTCAGTGTCTGAGGGTTACGAGTGTAAACCCTATTCTGGCACTTTGGGCAATTCTAGTGTGACAGAAACCTTTTCCCTTTCCATTCCCTTGAACCTATTGGAGCTAATAGCGTTCTTACGTTCATTTGGGAGTGAAGTCACGCGCTAGTGTCGTCAAAAGGTAATGTAGTCTTCCCTCATTAATCTCCTTTTATTTTTAAGTTAATTGGAGATTAATTGGTTAAGTGTTTGGCCAATGCTTGAAGAGTTCGTCGAGCCGCTCAAGGGACCGACACCAATTTTGTTTACGTTTAGCAAAGGGAATCTTCATACCAGATATGTGGAGAAGGATATGATGAACATGTAGGCAAGGGGGTAGCGTAAGATGAAAGGTTCCCATGACCCTATTATTAATTGTTAACTGATTGCTTGTTGCCTGTTATGAGTTTATGTATGTTTAGGAATATCTGTTATGTTTGCACATGAATATTGATAAATGTTTATGCCATGATTAATTGTTTGACTTGATAATTGATATGCCATAAGCAAACTGCTTGATTGATAATGATACTATACTATGAATGTTGTTTGATTGTATGAGTGATTATGCTATGGACGAACACATAAGCAAACTGTGTGCATTTCCCTAAGTTTTGATGAAAACTAAACATTGGTTAATGATTTAATTAACCTACTTTGTGGTTGCTAACCTGTCTACTTAGTGTACAGATCAGAAAATAACAATACTCACCTGTCTGTCTACCTAAGTACCAACCTGTCTGGATAAGCAAAAAGTCAACCTGTCTGCTGACTGGGATTGTTGGCTTCGTACAAACTAGTTTCAACCTGTCTCCACTCTGCTCTCAAACTCGTCTAAGGTTCTTTGTTAAGAACTCGAAGTACAGGAAGCTTTTGGAAGCTGTCCCCTCATGCAGAAGACTCTGAATCTCTCTCTCACGCTTATCAAGAAATTCAGAAGTGCTCTCTCTCAAGCAACCTAGGAAGTCAGAGACAAACTTCCAGTTAAAGAATGTTTCCAACATGCTTTATTCCCTAGTACTTTCGGTTATTACACAAGAAGGGAAATGTACTCTGCAAAAGTACAAAAGCATTCTGCACAACTCTGATTTGGCTACTACACGATGCATAAAGCCATTATCCTTCATGTTAGAGTACAACCAACGTCTCCATTGCATTAATGGCTGCCCAGAACGACTATATTGCATTTAATGAAGCTCTACTTGAAGCCATCGTTGCAAGGAATGTCTCTAACGGATATTAAATGTTTGAAGGCTATAAATACAGAAGTCATTGAAGATGAACACATCAGAGATTACAAAGCATTAAAGAGCCATTACTCTGTTCATTTATTCACTCTGTATTCTTCAATTATTTGAAGTTATTACGCAGACTTTCCTAAGCTTTACATTTAAACTGAAAATGCTATATGTGTTGTGAATAATTGTTTATGTGGTTTTGAGTGATGACAAATCAAAGAAATAAGTTAAGTTCCTAAATATATTGCATAAATAATTTATAAATGTGTGAACATTGCTAATTGTGTGCTCAAGTGTGCAGACAAGTGAAAAGTGCTTCACTCGTCTAATATCACCTGTCTAGTGATGTGTGCAGACAAGTGAAAAGTGTATCACCTGTCTAGTGATATGCAGACAAGTGAAAAGTGCTTCACTCGTCTTATGTCACCTGTCTAGTGATAACATGAAAGGTGTTCTATCTCCCTATGCATGTTTATGAACCTGTCTACTGAAGTGTCTTAAGACCAGAAGCGTCTTAAGACGGGTGAAGGATATTAAGACAAGTGAAGTGTCTTATCCCGAAGAGTCTCAATTCAAGAATCTGTCTCGAAGTGTCTCTGCTCAAGTGTCTATCTAAAAGCATCTTATGAAGTGTCTGAAGAGTATTCAAGCATAGATCAGACTACTGCTTATAAAGAATAGATGTGTAGAAGCAAAGATGGAAGATTAGAGTCAAGCGTCTGGACAAAGCATCTGCTACCGACATTCAAGCGTCTGTGCCATCATATATTGAGTTACACTCATTCAAATCAGGAGATCTTGGCCTCATTGGAAAGATAATAGAAATATCTACAACTTTCATGAAGAAGTCGAGACCTGAATCAATCTCCATCTAAGTGAAAAATCATCTACAAGTTGAAGATGTGATTCTGTTCGTGACAACCAGAACATACAACCGTCTGCTGACAATATCTGGAGCTTTAGGTATCCAAATGAATCTACCTTGGTGTCATTGTAAAGCTAAGAAGCATATCTACAACTTTGATGAAGACGTTGAGACCAAATTCGATATATATCAGTGTCAGATTTCATTCGTAATTTGATGGCCTGATGCTGTTCTGACAGACAGACCTTTGAAGCGTCTTCTGGCCATAACTTGAGTTGTACATGTCCAAATTGTATGAAACTGGTGCCATTCGAAAGATAACATCCAGGTATACAACTTTCATGAAGAACTCGAATCCTGAATCGATCATTAAGAAGGTCGAAATTGCATAATACGAAGATGACGGAGTTTAGGAGCTAAAGGAGCAAGCATCTCACAAGCTCATCTAAGAAGTGTCTAATGAAGCTAACCAAGTGTCTTCCCAGTATAAGACAAAGCTGAATTAGTTAAATATTTATATGGGAAAGCAGGAGGTGTCAACAATTGAAGATATGTTGACATGCAATGAAAGATAGCTGTTACGTATTGAATATTATATATGTTGACATGCAATGAAAGATACCAAAGTTGCACAGCTATTTAATATTATATATTATCACAAAAGTGCAAAAGCCAAAAAGGTGTGCAGCTGGTCAGAATAGTTTTATTGATAAAGACATATACAACTGTACGTTGAAAGAAAAGAAAAAAAGAAGAAATATATCACTGCTGCAAAAAGACAAAAGCTGTAAAAGTAAAACCACTTTATATACAGTGTGGTCAGCATCAAGAAGTTTTGTGCAACGGTCAAAAACTCCAACGGGTATATTTTGTCAAGCTTATATAACGAAGACCAAAAAAGAAGAAGAAGAGTTGCTGGTGTTGGTGCTGGTACTGCTGCTACAGTTGATGAAAAATAAGAGCATCACTATCTTCATCTCAACAGAAATCATTCTCAATGTAATCATCCTAGATTCACTCAAGTGAGTGTTATGAGTGATTTCTTTTTCAGTTCTGAAGTGCTTAAAAAAATATATCCACTCTTTTGAGTGTAGGAAGAACTCATATCTGTACTTCATTGTAAAATCACTCTATGAGTGTTGTGAGAATTTCTCTATGTAATCTTCATCAAAATCCAGTGAGCCTGGAGAGGCTAGGTGAAAATAATACTTGCAACAGCCTGGAGAGGTTGGTTAAGAATAATACTTGTTGAGCCTGGAGAGGCTAGGTGAAAAGAATACTTGCAACAGTCTGGAGAGGCTGGTTAAGAACAATACTCAATGAGCTTGGAGAGGCTAGGTGTGCAAAGACTACTCGTTGTAATTATCTGATGTGATAGTGGAGAAAACTCAGCTGCTGCTGGGGACTGGATGTAGCTCATCGTTTATATGAGTGAACCAGGATAAATCTTGTTGTCTATCTTCTCTCTACCCTTATCTCTTTATCTTTGTTGTCTTATGTGTTTCAACAAAGTTTTCTAACTGATTTTAAGCTTTATGTTCGAAGTTGTTTTCAAATGTTTTTATCCTCTAGATTTTGTCTAACTGGTTGACGTTTAGTCTGAGATAATCAGACAAGTCAATATTGTCCATTAGACAAGTGAAATGTTTTATCTTCCTTATTTCCAAACTGGTTAAAAATATGTTATTAGTGTTGTTAGATGGTTTTTAAATTATCTTCTTTTATCCATCTATACTCTCTTTATTTGAAAAACTCTGATTTATGTTTTGATGTTTCGTAAAAGTTTTAAATTTCTATCATCACCCAATTCACCCCCCTCTTGTGTGATGGTTGCTTTGACCCAACATAAACCACTCTCTGAGTGTTAGTGAAAGATCTGTCTGTCTGTAAGTGTATTTATTACAAACCAAAATCTCAAACAAATCTGCGTGAGCCTGAAGAGGCTAGGTGTGCAAAGAATACTTGTCTTGGAGCCTGAAGAGGCTAGGTGTGCAAACAATACTTGGAGTCTGTAACCTAATCAGTTATAGTGGATAAATCTTGGTGCTGCCAAGGACTGGACGTAGCTCTTTGTGTTAAAGAGTGAACCAGGACAAATCACTGTGTTAATCTCTCTTCCCTTAATCTCTTTAGTTGTTTTGATTATATATCATCTGCATTCTAACTAAGGGGTTAAAACTGTTTTTATCAAGCCTGTTTTTCATCTGTATGCTTGTGTTGTTTTCTGAGAAAAATATAACAGACAGGTGACCTGTCTGTGTAACCTTTTTACACCTGTCCGAACTTAGCTTCTGTGTGCCAAAAGTTTTTAACTTTATTTTAATTTCTGATAAACACAATTCAACCCCCCTTCTCGTGTTTATAGTTGTCTATTTTAGTTGGTATCAGAGCTCAGCCTCTGGGTTGAGCATCTAACAGTGTAGAGGTAAAAGATCCTGAAGAATAGACATGACTGCTGGAGCTAGTGGAAGTCACCAGACTGAAGGAGCCTCCTTAACCAGACCTCCATTCTTCAATGGAAAAAAACTACAACTATTGGAAAGATAGATTTCAATGGTTCATTCTATCTACAAACGCTGATCTCTGGGATGTCATCACAGATGGTCCTTTCATTCCTAAAAATGATGACAACACTGACAAGCCAAAAGCTCAGTGGACCCCTGCAGAAAAGACAAGTGGGAGCTGAATCACAAAGCCAGATACAATATTATTTGTGCTCTCAGTCCTGATGAGTTTGAAAAGGTCTGTGCCTGTGACTCTGCCAAAGAAATATGGGACACCTTAGCTGTCACACATGAAGGAACAGCCAAAGTCAAAGAATCAAAAATTGCCATACTTGTCAAAAAGTATGAACTGTTTCTCATGGAGGAAGGAGAATCTGTTGCTCAAATGATAGGAAGATTCCAAACTATCATCAATGGCCTAAAGTCTCTTGGCAAAGTTTACTCTAATGCTGAGAAGGTTGGAAAGATACTAAGAAGCCTGCCTAAGCAGTGGAGACCTTTGGTAACTGCTATATCTCAAGCCAAAGATCTTACCACCTTGACTATGGATGAACTTCTTGGTACACTCACTGTTCATGAACAAGAACTTGGAGATGAAATTTCAACAAAGAAGGGCAAGTCAATTGCTCTGAAGGCTGATCAAAAGTCTTCAAAAGCTTCTAAAGCTTTGAAGGCAGACGAGTCATCCAGTGATGCTGACCTGTCTGAACCCGAGGATTCTGAAAGTGATGAAGAATTATCTCTCCTAACCAGAAAGATAAAGCTTCTCTAACAGAAAAAGAAGTTCAGAAAAGATAAGTCATTCAGAAGGTTCAACAAGGACAAGAACTTCAAAGATTCCACTTCAACAGACAAGAACTCAATTGTCTGCTATGAGTGTAAGAAGCCAGGTCACATCAAAGCAGAATGTCCTCAACTCAAGAAAGCCCCTTTTAAGAAGTTTTTCAAAAAAAAGAAGAAAGGTATGATGGCTACTTGGGAAGATCTAGAGTCAACATCTTCTGATGAAGAGATAGAGGAAGAAGCAAATCTCTGTCTAATGGCTAACAATGACTCAGACTCAGATAATGAGGTAAATTCTGATTATGAGGAATTACTTGATGCCTATGAAGAATTGCTGGAGGAATCCAACTGCTTATCTAAGGCTTTCAAATCTCTCAAGAGAGATCATGTTAAGCTCCTCGGTGAGCATAAACAGAAATCTCTAGAGTGTGAGAAATTTGCCAAGGAGAACAGTGAGCTGAAGACTGAAAAGTCTAATGAAGCTAAGATCTCTAGTGATACATCACAGTCTGAAGAAGTTGAAAAACTTCAACAGAAAGTGGAAGAGCTCACTTCTGATCTTGCCAGATTTGTTAATGGTAGAGAAAATCTAACCAAGCTGCTTGGTTGTCAGAGGCACTCCCTTAACAAAGAAGGTATTGGATATGTCCATCAAACACATCATAAAGTATCAACTAAACACTCTAAAGTGTCTACTACATCTACTACTAAATCCATACCTGTCTGTAATTTCTGTGGAAAGACTGGACATGTTATGTCTAAGTGTCTTCATAAGAAAAGAAGGAAGTCTTCACAGGCTCCTAGAACTAACAGAAAAGGACCCAGAAAACTATGGGTACCTAAAGATCAAATAATCTCTGTTGCAGATGTCCTCAACAGCACAAAGAAAACACCACTGCTGGTACCTGGACAGTGGCTGCTCGCGACATATGACAGGAGAAAGGTCTATGTTCCTAGACCTCTAACTTAAGAAAGGAGGACATGTGGCATTTGGTGGAAATCAGAAAGGGAAGGTTATAGGAATTGGTACTATTGGTGGTAAACCTCCTCTTCCCTCTATATCAAATGTTCTTATGGTTAAAGGATTAAAACACAATTTGCTTAGCATAAGTCAATTATGTGACAGTGGATTTGATGTCTCCTTTACCAAGGATTTTTGTATAGTTAAAGATCTGAGTGGCAAAACCCACTTTTCAGCTAAAAGGCAACAAAATCTGTATAAGATTGAACTGACTGATCTCTCAGATCAAAGTGTAACCTGTCTGATGTCTAAAGAGGATGAAAGATGGTTATGGCATAAGAAACTAGGACATGCTAGTATGAAACTAATTTCAAAATTAAAAAGGGATAACCTTGTGAGAGGTGAGACACCCCGATGTCCCATTAAATAAAACCTAATTTATCTAAAACTTAATCGTAATATTAGCATTGGACATATATATAAAATCATAATTATTAAAAACTTAAAGGTAAGAACAAAATTTAAACATCACATCACACACATATATATATAAATACAAATATACTATGCTGATAAACTAAAGAGGGTACTCCATCAGTAGGGTCCCAAAAGATACATACTGATACAAAATGGTATAAGCAGCGGAAACTAAAACGTCACAAAAGACGCACTGGCCATCGACCCTAAACTCAACGGCTGGAGGTCACTGCTCGTCCTCCAGCATCCCCATCAAGCTCCTCTGTGGCCGGCTCATCCGCAGTGTCTTCTCAAAACGAGCACATAAAAGAAACATACATATAAAAGAAATAGGGGATAAGAAACTATCTATCATCATATAAGGAAAAGGATACGTCACATATAAACAATAAAGGCACATAGACATGCATCACAGATAAATATATATATAATAAATATATACAATCATCCTCGAGATATATTATCATCCTCTACCCTTCGCACTCATGCAACTTATGCTGACGTGACCATCATCAATCCTGTCACACATCCCTTACCCGCTCAGGGATGTTAGTCAGTCGTCCAAGCGACGCGTCCCCAAACACCGATGCACATTCTCATCCGCGGTGAGAATGCTCATGCAAAGCAATGACACTATAGCTGCACAATACACGTCGGTGCACACCCTGGTTCTCTCTCGAGGGTGCTCATGCAAAGCAATGACACTATAGCTGCACAACTTAAATCTAAGTTGGGAAGGTCCCGCGAGGACTTCTGACCTCGTATGTTCCAAACACACGGCTGTGATCAACAACATGCATCTATATGGATCTTACCAGCATATATCGAATCATATCCTAGTGCCTTAACCTCTCATCACTATCTTATAGCATATATCACCTCATCAATCTCGTCATAATAAAATATTAATTAATTAGGTTAGGCACTTCTAAATCATATATCATACACTCCACAGCGTGCATCACTCAAAAATATCAGATATCATCACCTAGATGTCACTAAGCATATTATTCCAGATAAATCATATTATCAATCAGAACAACATGTTATCAACCATAATCAAAATAAATAATAATCACAATAATAATAATAAAATAATACTAACATATTCTAATAAATATAATAACTATAATTTAACATGTTAATCCAAACAGCACACAGCAAACAATTCAAACATAATAAAACCAGACAACCTCAGATATCATAAAATTAACCTAACGGCGATAAATCTACAATCTCCATATCATCATCGGTACCACTAAATAGTCCCCAATGTGATATTGATATTGTCTATTATTCGCCCACTAGTAGGGTTTAGGTCGCCTTACGCCAATATTGAATAAAATGTTACTTAGCCATTTCCGACGCTAGATGGTTACTTTCCCCCACCTAACACTACTACAGAAAAGGGCTTTAATAGCGCTTTTTTTTTGCCTTTAGTAGCGCTTACAAGCGCTACCTATTCACCCGCTACTGAAGGTGAAAAAAATAGGCAGCGCTTAAAAAAGCGCTACTGAAAGTGTGAATAGGTAGCGCTTCCTTGAGAAAGCGCTGTCTAAAAATAAAAATAGACAGCGCTTTCTTAAGAAAGCGCTATCTATTGAGTATACTTTAGACAGCGTTTCCTTGAGAAAGCGCTATCTAAAGTATGCAATAGATAGCGCTTTCTCAAGGAAGCGCTACCTATTCCCCCTTTTTTTTATATTATTATTCACTTTGTTTTTTCTACATTTCCCACCTGCACTCAGCAATTCACAGTTTTTTTTTTTTTTGATAAATCAAATTTGTATTGAAACAGTATTAGAAGTACTAAAAAACAACCACACATATATAATGTACAAAGCTTACATACAATATTGGAAAGTATATATAAATCAAACCAAATATCAAAATAATACATATAACCAATTAACTAATATACTTTAACACAATTCACTGTAAGACTTACACATAACCAATTCTCATATTTAAGTCCATAAAACAAAAGGTCGCTAACCTATACTAGACAATAACCATGCACTACTAACAATATATACAAGCTAATCAACATACTAGTAATTCTAAGCAATTTGTGCATGCAGCTTCCATCTTCTGCTTGATCCAACCGACCACCACTTGGCATTAAAAAATGTCTTCTCTCCTTTATCATCTTTGGGTTGATGTAGATGAACATTTCTTGATCCTTCACAAGCAATTATCCTTGGGCCTTGTATGCGGTAAGTATCTCATAGGGCATTTAGGATTAAGTTGTTCAAGCCTGTTGCATCAACCAATAACATAGAACTTTGTTAACGGAATGTTTGTTACAGCCAATAAGTTTTCTGTGTGGCACCATGATACAAAATAAATAAAAAGTCAGAGAAACAAAATTTCACATCTCATTTCAGCACCATGATAGACAATGTTTCTCGGGTGACAATGTTTCTCGGGTGTATATATCCAAGTCAAAACATTTTTCCCGTGCAAACTTGAAAACACATGGAATATTACCATGTATAACAAATAATAATCTCCTGATGTATATCAGATATATTTGTACTACTAAAGAACAAAATATTTCATATATATATATATATATATATGAATTATAAACCGATTAACATATGATTAAGCATGGATGTCATCATACATATAATATGCTTTTGAAGGACCAAATTTTTTTTTATAAATAAGTATAATCTATGATACTTTTGAAGGTAGCAGTTACCTTTCAAAGGGATCTCTTTCTCCATGACACATAGTGATGGTGATTACATCTGTGGTTTCAAAGCATATAATCAGTCTCTCTTCTACAATTAGACAATTTAATGACAGAATTAACTTGATGAGAATCTATTCTATCATTCTTGAAGCAAAGGGAATCAAAGAAAGTGTTTAATATGAAAAAAAAAGGGAGAGGCATTCATCTGGTGCTCCATTGCAACAAATGTAATCATCCTAGAAGCCATAATATTAAACTTTCAAGATCTTAGTAATTCATCAAAATTACCACAAAAAAAGTTATGATATTCAAGTCAAATAAGAGAATTGTACTAAGTTTTATCCAAAACAAATCTGTTTCAACTTGAGTCTTACTTACCATTATGGAACTGATGTTCAAGTGACTTTGTTTCATCTTCCCATGCCTTCCATATTGCCATCTGCGTACAGTGCAAAAAACAAAGAATTGAGACAGTCCAAGAAGAGTGGAGAACCTATTCAGACAAGATGACACCTCAATATTTTCACCATTACCACCAAAGTGCCTTCCACCACACAACCTACCAATCATCCCTGCAATGACACCAACTATTTTGATTGCCCTATTAAAAAATCCTCTGCTTTATACTGTGCAGCCAAAATGCTAAAGGCAACATAAACAGAAAGGGTAACAGCTACCATGAGTGGAAAACTCAAGAGAATAGATGAAAAATCAAGGATGAGATGTTATGGCATATGATTTATTGCAGGACAAGAGAAACTATAGCAGAATGAGGAAATAAGATTGCACAAAGTTGTGGTACTGAACTATATAGATTACAGTAAAAGTGTCAAAGTGTGTTGTGTTTCAGGAGGTTACCTTTTCTGTTTTCTCCCCTTTTGTTGCCCCTTTATGCACAGTTTGAAGGTTAGACTTGTTCTTCTCTGCAAAGAAATGGAAGACAATTGTTGTGCAAAAAGAGGTTAGATGTAAGATTAATAAGAATAAAAAGAAAATGACATAAAGATTGCAGAGGAGCAAAGAGTATACATAGGCTGATGATAAATGCATAATCATTAAGCATTATATCGAGTTGATCCACTCACCAAGTTCAGAAATTAAATAATAACAAGCATGTATGCTATAGCAAGTTTGATACAATGCCCAAAAAATCTGCAAGTGCACCAGAAACTCAAAATTAGAGTAAACTTTATATTTAATTATTAAATGGTAGTGCAATAAGCGTTGAAAGCATATGGTCATTATTACCATATCGTATAAAGCATAAGAAAGCAAACATGTGTGATGATCAAGCTATATATATGATGAATGAGTAAGCACTTCAATGATTGATGAAAAAGAGGAAAAAAGGTAAGAGTATCATAATAGTGCCATACAATTAAAATCGTGCAGTGCAAGCCTCAGAACTCAAAAGAGAGCTAATAGAGCAATGACCAAGAGCTAAAATGGAACATCTTGTAAGACTACCTCCAATATCTAACCAAAACTCAAAAGAGAGATAATAGAGCAATGGGTATGAATGATAAATCTAAACTTTCTCAATCTAAGAGAAGAGTGAGACGCAGCGAGGGGAGGGAGGCGCGACGGCACCGTCACCGCAAAGAACATAGAAACTTGAGCTAGCAAAGACAACGACTGAAAACGAAAGATAAAAATACCGGTTACTACAATATTTTCAGATCCATACAAAATAACCATCTTCAGCTGTAAAATAAACAAAATCAGACTCCTTAACACAGACCCTCTTCACCATAAGCCACTGATACAGCCACTAAAGTAAATATATTTATGATATGGCCCTAAAAATACACTGTCCTACACTTTAGCTCACAAATTTTAATAGATGTAAATAAAAACAGCACGGTATGTTCTCAGATTCAGTTTTGGTGAAAATGAAAAAAAAAAAAAGGCTTATTAAACAAGGAAAACAAGAACAACATCATACCAGGTTACATTGTCATAGAAGGAAAAAAAAATTAACGAACTTACTCTAAAGCTTCTTGTCCATGTACCTGCAGCATCCCAAAAAGAAAAAATGCTTATTGATACATATCAAGTGTAGCAGAACACAACAGGGTTACAAAAATATCAAAATTAAATCAATGCTTACCAAAATTCCAGTATCAAATGCTGGGTCTTCTTGCCTCCTTCTACAAACACAGCTTTCTCGCGTGCGACTTGAACAATCCACACGGACCTGTCGAAAGGTGAAAATCGTGTTGCCAGAAGGGGAGGGTTCGCGTTTCGACGGTCTCAAATGTTAAAGAAGTGAGACAAATGGAGGCACCTATGGCAGTCACTGGTGGTTATGGTACGGCGGCACAGTGGAAGGCGCGGCGGAGGGAGACACAGAGCGCGGCGGAGGGAGACACAGAGCAGTGACCTAGCGAGGTTTTGAGTGTGACCGCGTAAATGGTATACCTAGCGTAAAGGGAAGGTGTTTGAGAGCGAGGAAAAAATTTGAGTGAGAGGGAACAGTTTATTTTTAGGGAAGGAATAGATAGCGTTTCCTTAAAGAAGCACTATCTATTCTTATGTCTAAGACAGCGTTTTCTTAAGAAAGCGCTATCTATTTCTATCTGTCAGGAATAAATAGCGCTTGTTTAAGAAAGCGCTATCTTAGGGCGAACCTAAGATAGCGCTTTTTCAAGGGAGCGCTATTAAAGGTCTTCCGCCTCCTTTTAAATAGCGTTTCTCATTAAAACGCTACTAAATGTGCGCTATTTATTATATTTTCTGTAGTAGTGTAAGGTGTCGTAGGCTAGCTTTAGAGCAACGAAACGAGCCCACTCCAATCTCCCCAAATCTTCCTCGTGAGGTTCTCCTACCTCCGGGGCTCCAAAAATTCACCTGAACACATATTCACGAAGTACACGTTATGTGTAGCTCAAATCTGAAGACAGAATTGAAAACAGCTAAACGGATTGAGAGATAACTTCAATACTATCACGGACAGCATTTCGGCATAAAAACATAGGCTTACCAAGAAAATAAAGGTAGGATGATGAAGTAGAAGTCGCAAGGATCACAACGGTATAATCGGTTTTTCAATAGGACGAACGGATTGATCGGAATCAGCTCTGGAATTTTCTCTCTCTTTCTTTCTTTTCTCTCCCTCTCTCTCTAAGTTTTCTGAGTTTTCTTCCCTATTCTACAATGTTCCACGAAATTCCACATTTAAAACCCTTTTTTTTCTTTTTTTTTTTGGCGCCCAGCGCCCGGGATCCAGCGCTCAGCGCTGGTGAGGCAAACCGCCTCCCTCGGCCAATCACAACACGACACGTGGCACCCTGGCCAGCGCTCAGCGCCAGGAAGACAGCGCTCAGCGCTAGTTGCTGTCCAGCACTACTGGTTCGCATGTTTTATCGCATTCTGAGCTCGTTTGAAGTCCGTTTGACTTGAAATTTGAAACATAGACTCTTCTATACCTAAGAAATAAGACTAAGCCCTCAAAAATACCTAATCTCTTCCACAAAAATAAATTTCCTATTGTGCATTCTTAAGCATTCTAAACAGTATAACAGAAATTCTAGAATACGTTCTCATTCAATTCAACGCCGGTTAATCTCATACTTTCCATGCAAGGTTCCCAACACCTAAACATGCATATCAGACCTTAAATCAAAGTCTTAAACATAGTTATCCAACATATAAATAATGCCTTAAAACACAAATGTTACATTACTACCCCCCTTAAAAGAAATCCCGTCCCCTGAATTTACGTACCTCAGAAAAGATGTGGATACTGCTGCTGCATATCTGCCTCACGTTCCCAAGTAGCATCTCCTGTAGTCTCATCCCAAATGACCTTGACCAAAGGAATCTGTCTACCGCGAAGTTCCTTAATCATTCTATCTGCAATCCTAACCGGTAAAGCCTCATACTCTAGATTCTCTCGAAGTTGTATTGACTCAGGCTCAAGTACATGAGAAGGATCAGGATAATATTTTCTCAACTGGGATACGTGAAAGACATCATGAAGATTGGAAAGGTTAGGCGGTAAGGCAATATGGTAGGCTATTGGACCAATCCGTCGAAGAATCTGGAAAGGTCCAATGAATCTAGGAGTAAGCTTTCTAGACTTGATAGCTCTGCCAATTCCAGTCTTCGGAGTGACTCTCAAAAACACGTGATCACCTTCCTGGAATTCCAAGGGTCTCCTCCTCTTGTTATTGTAGCTCCTTTGCCTATCCTGCGCTTCCTTCATCTTTTCCCTGATCTTTCTAACCTGTTCCGTCATTTACTGTACCACATCAGGGCCCAATATCTGGCTTTCACCGGTCTCATAGCAACACAATGGAGTCCTACATTTCCTACCATACAAAGCCTCATACGGTGCCATCCCGATACTACTATGGAAACTGTTGTTATATGTAAACTCAATCAACGGCATAAACTCATCCCAACTGCCAATGTCCTCTAAAGCACACGCCCTCAAAAGATCCTCTAATGACTGAATTGTCCTCTCATACTGTCCATCCGTCTGAGGATGATAAGCAGAACTCATCCTCAACTTCGTCCCCAAAGCACTGTGCAACTGTCTCCAAAATCTAGATGTGAATCTAGGATCTCGGTCGGAAACAATGCTCGATGGTACACCATGTAGCCTAACAATTTCCTTGATGTAGATCTGGGTCAACTTCTCTAAGCTATAACTCTCACCAATAGGTAAGAAGTGAGCACACTTCGTCAACCTATCGATGATAACCCAAATCGCATCATGCTTCTTAGGAGTTCGTGGTAATCCCACCACAAAATCCATAGCTATACTATCCCACTTCCATTCTGGGATATCTAAGGACTGTAGCAAACCAGCAGGCTTTTGATGTTCTATCTTAGCTCTCTGACAAACCAAACAAGATAAAACATACTCTGCCACTTCCTTCTTCATTCTCGGCCACCAAAACATTTTCTTTAAATCCTGATACATCTTGGTGGCTCCGGGATGAAAACTCAACTTACTCTTATGCGCCTCGTCCAAAATCATTTTCCTACACTCTAAGTCCTCTGGCACACATATCCTATCCCTAAATATCAACACACCATCTGGCCCTCTACTAAACTCTGAAATCTTACCCTCATCTATGCCTCTACTCACCTCTTGCAGGTATTGATCTTGAACCTGTTTATCCTTAAGATCCCTCAGAAACTCACTATTAATTGTGATCATACCTAAGCATAGTCTATCCTCACACAACTCCATCCCTAGATTCATATATCTAAATTGTTCAATCAATTCCATTTCCTTTACCATCATCGCCGACACATGTAAAGATTTCCTACTCAGAGCATCCGCTACAACATTTGCCTTCCCAGGATGGTATTGAAGATCAAACTCATAATCCTTAATAAACTCCATCCATCTACGTTGTCTCATATTTAGCTCCTTCTGATCAAACAAATACTTTAAACTCTTACGGTCACTGTACACATTAAACCTAGCTCCATATAGGTAGTGTCGCCATATCTTTAATGCGAACACTATAGCTGCCAACTCTAGATCATGGGTCGGATAATTCCTCTCATGAACTCTCAACTGTTGGGAAGCATAAGCCAGAACTCTTCCCTCTTGCATCAAGACACAACCCAATCCTTGGAATGACGCATCACAATATACATCAAACTGTCCTAATGGATCTGGCAAAGTCAGAACAGGTGATGTGGTTAACTTTTCCTTCAACTTCTGAAAACTCTCCTCACATTCCTCCGTCCAAACAAACGTTGTACCTTTTCTCGCTAACTGCGTCATAGGCAATGCAATTTTCGAAAACCCCTCAATAAACCTCCGATAATATCCAGCCATTCCCAAGAAACTCCTTACCTCACTAACTGACTTAGGTCGTTCCCACCTAAGCACTGCTTCAACTTTAGCAGGATCTACTGCTATTCCTTCTTTGTTAATCACATGACCTAGGAACTGAACCTTCTCTAACCAAAACTCGCACTTAGAAAGCTTGGCATACAACTGTCTATCCTTCAACACCTGTTAACACTGTTCTTAAATGTCCCTCATGCTCTGCCCGTGTACGGGAATAAATAAGGATATCATCTATAAACACCACAACAAACTTATCGAGGAATGGTCTAAAGATCCTGTTCATATAATCCATAAACACTGCTGGAGCATTAGTCACACCAAAAGGCATAACTAAATATTCATAGTGTCCGTACCTTGTCCTGAAAGCTGTCTTGCGTATATCCTCCTTCTTTACTCTAATCTGGTGATACCCGGACCTCAGATCAATCTTGGAAAATACCGAAGCTCCCTATAATTGATCCATCAGATCATCTATCCTAGGCAACGGATACTTATTCTTGATCGTCACTTTATTCAACTGCCTGTAATCTGTGCACAATCTAGCACTTCCATCCTTCTTCTTAACAAACAACACTGGAGCTCCCCACGGTGAAACACTGGGCCTGATAAATTCCTTTTTCAACATATCCTCCAATTGTTTCTTTAACTCGACTAACTCTACAGGTGACATCCGATAGGGTGCTATAGATATAGGTCCTGTCCCTGGTATGAGATCTATGGTGAACTCCACTTCCCTCTCTGGGGGCAAACCCGGAACATCGGGAAGGAAAACCTCAGGAAATTCTCTCACGATAGGCATAGAATCTATACTCGGAGTCTCCTTAGATTCCACTGAGAAAAGCATCACGTACAATCGAGAATCATCACTCCTCATAGATACTCCTTCATTGGCAGATATTATGCTAGAAGGCTCTAGAAAGGACAAAGTCTTGCTGGACCAATCCAACACTACATGGTTAGCCGAAAGCCAATCCATGCCAAGGATAACATCTATCTGCTGCATAGGTAAACAGACAAGGTCCACAAGGAATGTCCTATTCTCAACAACTATAGGACACTGTAGACAAACAAACATCGTAGTCAAGGAATCATTGGTTGGGGTTGATATTGTAAGGGTATAGGGTAACAAAGAAACAGGCAAATGTAAATGATCCACACACTCATGCGAAATAAATGAATGTGTAGCACCTGAGTCAAACAACGCAGACGAGAGTCTACCAGATATCAAGCACATACCCTGGATAAGATCTGCAGATTGAGAGGATTCAGCTCCCCTCACGGTAAACACTCGTCCTGTGGCCTGAGGTCTAGCCATCGACTGTCCTGCTACTGGGGTTCCTCTCCCAACTCCACCTCTGTAACCTGCAGCTCCTCTACCAGCAGTTGACTGCTGCTGCATCCCTCTCTGCCTGCAATCCCGAGCCATGTGACCTGGTTTTCCACAGTGGAAACAACTAGGCCTCTCTGTGCAATCTCTAATATAATGCTGACCTCCACATCTAAAACAAACTGGGCCTCTCTGCTGCTGACCCGCTCCAGCAACAGGTGCTGTAGAAGCTGGTACTGATGCAGATGACTGAACACTCTGCACGGGTCTAGTATAGGGTCCACGTCTCCCCTGTGAGCTACTGTCTGCTCTCCTCTGGAAACCTGATCTGATAGGGCCTCCACTCCTCTGCTGTCTGTGATCAGCAGCCTGCCTCTGATCAATGCCCTCTATGGCACTACATCTCTTAACCAGATCTGGGAAGCTCTGAATATCAAGCGGCACTATGGCTCTCTGCAGCTCATGTCTCAAACCATCCTCGAACCTCCGGCACATCCAATCCTCGTCCGGAAACCTATGATAAAACTCAGAATACTGTATCAAGGCCTCAAATCTGGCTGCATAGTCACCCACAGACATGTTCCCCTGTCGGAGACTCATGAACTCCCTCTCCTTCTCGCGTCTGACCAACCGCGGGAAGTATTTCTCAAAGAAACAGTCTCTAAACAGCTCCCAGCTAATCTGCCTGCCCTCTGCCTCAAGCAACCTTCTCTTACCTCTCCACCATGACTCTGCTCCTCCCGTCAGCATGAAGCCAGCATAAGTCACCTTCCTGTCATCTCTGCATCTCATGGTGTCAAAGATTTTCTCCAACTCCTGTATCCACCACTCGGCTCGCTCTGGATCATAATCCCCTCTGAACTGGGGTGGCTTCCCTTTTAGAAAGGTAGCCAATCCTGCATCCTCTGCCTCAGCAGCCCTCCTCCTGCTCCTGTAACTCTGCCTCTCCCTGCATCCTCTGAGCATTCTGTTGCGCCTGTTGCAACAGTACGGATGCTAACTCCCGAATGGTCTGGAGAGTCTCAGATGACTCTCCTCCACCTCCAGCTCCTACCTCAGGCTGAGAAGTCTCACCCACTACTCTCTCTAGGGTCCTACTACTCTTTCGTCCTCTACGTCCTCTGCCTCGAGCCATGATCCTATTAAAAGAAATCATTAGCCAACATCAATATGACATATAATTTAAAACTGGAATATAAATACTATATGTCATAGAAATGTCGCATTCAGACTCACTACCCAACTTCTAAGCATAGTACTTCTAAGCATAGTCGTTATCCGATGTGGATTCAACTAAAATGTCCAGTACACCTTAACCTCACAGTCTGAATAGAATCAAACTGCTCTGATACCACCAATTGAGACACCCCGATGTCCCATTAAATAAAACCTAATTTATCTAAAACTTAATCGTAATATTAGCATTGGACATATATATAAAATCGTAATTATTAAAAACTTAAAGGTAAGAACAAAATTTAAACATCACATCACACACATATATATATAAATACAAATATACTATGCTGATACACTAAAGAGGGTACTCCATCAGTAGGGTCCCAAAAGATACATACTGATACAAAATGGTATAAGCAGCGGAAACTAAAACGTCACAAAAGACGCACTGGCCATCGACCCTAAACTCAACGGCTGGAGGTCACTGCTCGTCCTCCAGCATCCCCATCAAGCTCCTCTGTGGCCGGCTCATCCGCAGTGTCTTCTCAAAACGAGCACATAAAAGAAACATACATATAAAAGAAATAGGGGATAAGAAACTATCTATCATCATATAAGAAAAAGGATACGTAACATATAAACAATAAAGGCACATAGACATGCATCACAGATAAATATATATATAATAAATATATACAATCATCCTCAAGATATATTATCATCCTCTACCCTTCGCACTCATACAACTTATGCTGACGTGGCCACCATCAATCCTGTCACACATCCCTTACCCGCTCAGGGATGTTAGTCAGTCGTCCAAGCGACGCGTCCCCAAACACCGGTGCACATTCTCATCCACGGTGAGAATGCTCATGCAAAGCAATGACACTATAGCTGCACAATACACGTCGGTGCACACCCTGGTTCTCTCTCGAGGGTGCTCATGCAAAGCAATGACACTATAGCTGCACAACCTAAATCTAAGTTGGGACGGTCCCGCGAGGACTTCTGACCTCGTATGTTCCAAACACACGGCTGTGATCAACAACATGCATCTATATGGATCTTACCGGCATATATCGAATCATATCCTAGTGCCTTAACCTCTCATCACTATCTTATAGCATATATCACCTCATCAATCTCGTCATAATAAAATATTAATTAATTAGGTTAGGCACTTCTAAATCATATATCATACACTCCCCAGCATGCATCACTCAAAAATATCAGATATCATCACCTAGATGTCACTAAGCATATTATTCCAGATAAATCATATTATCAATCAGAACAACATGTTATCAACCATAATCAAAATAAATAATAATCATAATAATAATAATAAAATAATACTAACATATTCTAATAAATATAATAACTATAATTTAACATGTTAATCCAAACAGCACACAGCAAACAATTCAAACATAATAAAACCAGACAACCTCAGATATCATAAAATTAACCTAACGGCGATAAATCTACAATCTCCATATCATCATCGGTACCACTAAATAGTCCCCAATGTGATATTGATATTGTCTATTATTCGCCCACTAGTAGGGTTTAGGTCGCCCTACGCCAATATTGAATAAAATGTTACTTAGCCATTTCCGACGCTAGATGGTTACTTTCCCCCACCTAAGGTGTCGTAGGCTAGCTTTAGAGCAACGAAACGAGCCCACTCCAATCTCCCCAAATCTGCCTCGTCAGGTTCTCCTACCTCCGGGGCTCCAAAAATTCACCTGAACACATATTCACGAAGTACACGTTACGTGTAGCTCAAATCTGAAGACAGAATTGAAAACAGCTAAACGGATTGAGAGATAACTTCAATACTATCACGGACAACATTTCGGCATAAAAACATAGACTTACCAAGAAAATAAAGGTAGGATGATGAAGTAGAAGTCGCAAGGATCACAACGGTATAATCGGTTTTTCAATAGGACGAACGGATTGATCGGAATCAGCTCTGGAATTTTCTCTCTCTTTCTTTCTTTTCTCTCCCTCTCCCTCTAAGTTTTCTGAGTTTTCTTCCCTATTCTACAATGTTCCACGAAATTCCACATTTAAAACCCTTTTTTTTTCTTTTTTTTTTTTTGGCGCCCAGCGCCCGGGATCCGGCGCTCAGCGCTGGTGAGGCAAACCGCCTCCCTCGGCCAATCACAACGCGACACGTGGCACCCTGGCCAGCGCTCAGCGCCAGGAAGACAGCGCTCAGCGCTAGTTGCTGTCCAGCACTACTGGTTCGCATGTTTTATCGCATTCTGAGCTCGTTTGAAGTCCGTTTGACTTGAAATTTGAAACATAGACTCTTCTATACCTAAGAAATAAGACTAAGCCCTAAAAAATACCTAATCTCTTCCACAAAAATAAATTTCCTATTGTGCATTCTTAAGCATTCTAAACAGTATAACAGAAATTCTAGAATATGTTCTCATTCAATTCAACGCCGGTTAATCTCATACTTTCCATGCAAGGTTCCCAACACCTAAACATGCATATCAGACCTTAAATCAAAGTCTTAAACATAGTTATCCAACATATAAATAATGCCTTAAAACACCGATGTTACAAGAGGATTGCCTGATATTAGTTTTAAGAAAGATGTTTTGTGTGATGCATGTCAGAGAGGTAAACAAGTAAAATCAAGCTTCAAATCTAAAAACCAAGTATCAACCTCTAGACCTCTTCAGCTGTTACACATGGATCTGTTTGGACCAGTTAGTGTTGCCAGCTTAGCTGGAAGGAAATATGGATTTGTCATAGTTGATGACTATATATTTTAGATATACATGGGTACTCTTCTTAACCCAAATAGATGAGTCTTTTATGTGTCGCGCATGTGATTATCTTATCAAAACTCATATATTGGTATCTCACCCTTGCGATATATCTATTTTTCTAGTTTTGTTGTTGTACCTTGGTACATGAGAGCAGATGGTGCAGATGAGTTCCAGTTCGCTCGAGGAGTTTAGTCCTGATACTTGAAGAGGTCGGTGATAGTGGTAAGGACCATGGAGGTCTTTCCAGCAAATGTTGTCTAGAATGACCAGCTTAGGATTTTATTGGGTTGTGTGTTTTCAGAAAATCGGTAGACGTTATCTTGAGAACTTTTATGTGGTTTGAATTTTCAGTTAGGAATAATGAAGTATTTTTAGAAAAACTTGTATGTTGTGGAAGATTTTGTTTATAAATAAAAATCAATGTATGTGTGCTGACAAGTATGACGTAGTTTTATTATTTGATGTGTGCATCACATTTTTCGAAGTATTCAGAAGAAATTTAATTTTTTTACACCCTAGTTTTTTGACTTAATGTAAATAAATTTCCGAAAGCAAACAGCAAATTCCTTTTAATTTATTTTCGTACGTGTTCATGAGGTAATGCCCAAGAGGGTGTTACACTTCTCAAGTGTGTGGATGAATTGTTTACATTAGTTTGCTGTCTCTTCAGCTTTGCATAAGGAAACCAGGGTTCATTTTAATCAGTTCCAAGGTCTGGTTTGGAGGAGGGGCGCTAAACAAGATGATTGGTTGTCAATTTGGTTTGCTGTAATTTGGTCCATTTGGATTGCTCGCAACAAAATTAATTTCAAAGGGTTAAGGCCAGATTGTGAAGAGATATCGGAGTCTGCAAAGGTTTGGTCTTGGCAGTGGTTAAGAGCCAGAAGGAATGGTTTCACATACTCCATTTCTAGCTGGGTTTTTAAACCCAACTATTTATTTGTCTTCTTATTAATCTTTGTCTGTTCGGCCAGCAGTTGGGCTCTTTGGAATATATTGTTGTTGTGCTTATACAGGGAAGGTGCATTGCGTTTTTGCTTCAGAACCTCCTTCATTTTCTGCTAGCTCAATGTTGGTGCGGGTGTCTAGCTTTTGACCTAATTGAGCATCCTTGATTAATCTTGGAATTGTTTACTTGTATTTTTCTTTTTATTAGGGTGTATTTTATCTGCAGGGGCGTTATTTTCCCATGCTTCTCTTTTGTGGGCGGTGTGGCTGTTTGGTGTGGTTTCTCTTTTCTTGTAATTTGCTTTTGGTGGCTTTTTCCTGGGCTCATCTTGTGCTTGTTTTTAGCTGCCTTTAATGCAATGTCCCATTTCCAATTCATTTACACAAATACATTGTTCTTTTGCACTATTATTACTACTACTTGTATGACAATATATTTAAGTTCAATCAACACTAAACATAACATGCATAAGCTTATAACATTAAGAAGTTCACATTAAACATGTCCAACCATAAACAACAATATCCATTAAACTATAAATAAAGTAACAAACAAGAAGTTTTCAGTTTTTTTAAAGGAAAAAAAATGTAATATGTTCGAATATGCATGTGAAGAGAAGGCAGATAGTAAGTGGTATGTCCATAGCTTTGTGAAAGGGCATAATTGTGAACTTTTACGAACTTAAGCTCATTTTTTTTCACTATTGGAGCTCTATATCCACTAAAGGGTGTTTGTTTGTGCGGCGAGATCAACGCAGACATAGAAGCTATCACGTTGCATATGAAAAATATTACATCTCTGTCATTCCATACGTGATTTTAGGCGAAGGAAACATGAATCCAAACACGAGTTAAGTAATCATGTTTAGATGCAAAGATGGAAGAATAAATCAACCTCGGTTTCTAAATTATGTAGTGCATATCAAAATGTTGATTCTTCAATGCAGCTGTTTTGAACAAATAGCATCGACTGAGAAATGTGTTTTGGGTTGATCCTAAAAGGCTTCGAATATTTTGATTTCATTGATGATGTTTCTTTTGTACACATCACACTTTACAAGCAAGTACAAAATGGATACAAATCTGCTATCCCAAAAAATGGTGTCTCGATATCCCCAACCAATTAAAAACTGAGAATGTACATAAGGATTAATGAGTTAAGATTTTATTTTATTAAGTGGCAAATTGTAATTGGTGGGGGACAGAGAATGTGACAGGAAAGTGTGATAGAAGATCTCCATCAGTATAAAATACCATTGGTACTTTTTGGAGTAAACCATATTCATATTCAACCAAAGTTGTTTGGTTGTGCGTTAATTGCTTATGATGAGACCATATATATACTTTTGCCTGGTTTGTTTTGAAATATATTAAACTTTGTAAAAAATTTATTTTATAACATTTAATAACCAATATTATAATTAAAAAATTGTCTATCTATATATGTGGGAGTTTATTTTGAAATTTGAAATTTGTTTTGATATTTGGTTTCATCAAAATTTACTATATGGAAAATTTAGTCAATATAGTTTTGATTTAGAATTTCTCAATCTTAATAATTTATTTTATTAATGACTTATTTTGTTTTCAATACTTGCTTTTAAACTTTTGATACTTCCAAATGTTAAACTTTAGATCATGCACTAATTTTTTCTTATAAGCAAACAAATGTATTAATAGGAGTACCAGGGGTAGTCAAAGTCAATACATCTAGTCATATTACAAACCACCAATCTAAACTCAAATTAGTTACCTCACATTACAATTCACCATTCACTACAAGAAAATTCCTTATTACCGAGGGCTTATTACCAAAGGACACGCTTCCATCGGTAATTGTGTTCATTATCGAGGGCCACAACCATCGGTAAGTGAAGCGATGAGTTTTCTTCCATTTTATCGAGGGCCTAGCCCCTCGAAAATGAAAAACATAATTAACAAGGGCTTGGCCCTCGGTAATCCATCAGTAAAACTTGCATGCCGCTTTGCAGAATGGCTGTCTGCTCCTGCTTAATCTGGCCCTCTGGCTCGCGAGGCGAGCAGCCTTTCACGAGGCGAATCTTGCATTTTTGCCTTTTTGCTTGTTTTCTTCATTTTTCTAGCTTTCTTGAGTTTCACTTTTAATCCTGAAATGAAAAGGTAGCATTTTAATGCTTTATTGACTCAAAAATAACCAAAATATCCTAAAAACTACTTGAGAGACTCAAAATGTTGCTCGAGGACAATTAAAGCCAAATTTGGGCGAAAACGATATTAAACTCGAACATTTAGCACAAAAATCGTGGCCTCACTAGCTATAAAACTAGATGAGCCAGAGGCTGATCAAAATACCCCAAACTTAAACTTTGCTTGTCCCCAAGCAAACTAAAAATCAAAAAGACTCAAAACTGGGTAAGCTCAAAGGACTTAATTATTTTCGCACAAATTTCATGCAATTTTATCAATTCAATTTTCTTATTCAAGGTTTCCCCCTTTTCATCAATGTAATTCCCACATTCATTTACTTTAAACAATTGAGAATCTAATCATTCATGCAATTATTAATCTAAGTCAAGGATCCAAGTTACACACAAAAAGGAGATCACCAATTTCAAATAATTGCCTTCCTCACAAGGGCATTTAGTAAATCACTCATTTGCTCAATTTGTCTAGGCTATCAACTTTTACTCAATTTCACATTCAAGAGCACTTTCCATGAATTTGATTTTCATTTAAACAAAGTTCCCACAAAAATATGTATGCACATCAAAAGGTCTTTTGTAACATCCCGATTTTTCTGTTTCTTAATGATTTGTGCTTATGTATGTGTAGGTGTAATTATTAATTTAATTTAGAGAAAATTATTTTGATAAATAAAAATTTATTCTTGTAGCTTATTTTAATTTTCATACTTATTCTTATTTTAGAAAACTTTAGTTAAATTTCCGGTTGAAATTTCAGACGAAAACAGTCTACGTTTTCGCTGTCAGCAAAACTTTACTAATATAGAAAACGAAGTTCGACACGAAAAATAAAATTTTGGATTCTTAAAATATTTACAACAATTCCCATGATTTTAAATATTTTTATTTATAAATATTACTAAAAATTAATTTTTCCGGGTGAATTTTCGTTTAGAAAATACGATTGGTTTTTGCCGTCGGGAAATTAATGGAACCGGAATGAAACAAATTAATTTAAAATATATTAAATACAGATTTGAAGAGACTTGATTTGATTTGAATAGTGTTTTCATTTATTACACAACATCATGATTTTTCATCAAATTATTTCATCAATTTTTGCAAGAAACCTATAAAATATTAAAAATTTAGAAAGCTTTATTTAAACAATTTTTGGTGCAGAATTTTAGAGACATGATGAAGAAAAGACTTGATGGGTTGATGTGCAAAGTACTCTCATTTATGGCATATCATCATTTTCTCCATTTTTGCAAGAAAAACCTTATTCAATTATTATTGTTTTTGTTTTAAATTTAAATAAAGAAAAAAATTGAAAAAAAATATCTTCCCCCACTAAGTGCACCTAGCAGCGCCCCCCTTCTATAAATACCCCTCACCACCACTTTCATTCACTTTTTTTCATTTTCTCTAAATTCTCTAAAAAATTCTAAGTTACTATTCATCATCTTCAACCTCTAGATTTTCTTTAAAAACTTGAAGGCTAAGGAGCTATCTCATCTTCATCATCATCTTGAGGGTATTAACTCTCTACTCTTACTCTTTTCTTTCTTAAGAACATTGAAATTCCTACATGCATGATTTTTCTTTAAGCTTTATGTTCATGTTCTTAACTTAAAGAATTTTTTTTATTTTTTTCAACAAGAGATGAATTTTATAGCTCTTCATCATCATTATTTTCATCTTTACGGATTGCATGTGATGAAGAAAATCTTTTAAGCCTAGTGTTATCAACATGCATGTCATTTAAATTTTGTTGCATGTTTATCTTCTAGTTGATTTTTGCAAGAAAGGTTCTTGGGGGGAAAAAAAACTTCAAGAGTATAGCATTATCTTCTCTACTCTTCATTCCTTAAAAAACTGAATTTTTACTTACATGCATGTTGATTATTTCATGTTGCATTTTTAAACATTCAACTTAAAAATTTGTAGAAAATATTTTGAGCATGAGATGAATTTATATGAACTCATATTCATTCCTACTACCATCTTGTACAATTGCATGTCACAAAAAGAATTTCCCAAGCCTATTTTTCTAGGGTGGCCGAAACCCTATTAAGAAGAAAAGCTAATGTTTTTGTTATATTTTCAACTTGCATGTTTTGAAAATCCTTAGGAACAAGTATTTTAATTTCATGAGTTGTATAAAAATTTGAATTGTCTACCCATTTTAACTTAATAGTGCCGAAACCCTAACTATGAGGGTAAAGGAAGCTTGGTTTTGATTTTAAAGAAAAGACATTGTTTTGATAATTTTCTTTCAAACATGCATGTGAATCAAAAGTTGAAATGACTTTGTTTTAAAAATTCTGAAAAGAATTGATCATTATTTTGGTTGCATGCATGTGTTTGTAAAGCTGAAAAATCAAATTTTCTTGGCCATTATATGTAGAGGGCGAAACTCTAATATTGGAGCTGAGGAAGCCTTGTTTCATTTCTTAGGAAAGATAATTACTTGAATCATTGTTTTAATAACATGCATAAAAATAGAAAGTTGAAAATCAATTTTATAGTCTATTTTTATGAGAAGGCCGAAACCCACTCTTTGTGGAGTAGATGGTTAAAAATTTTATTTTTAGGTATTGGACCTTGTTTTTGTCTCCATGATGCTTAAGGATTATTGATCCAAGAGCTTGTAAAAATACAAAATTTTTATCACCATTTTCTTATTAAGGCCGAAATGCATACATGAGGAAATGGGATGATTTTGTGAATTTTTAACTTATATTTTATACATAATTTTGTTTAGATTTGCAAGCGTAGCGGAATACCAAAGTTCGGTCTTTAAAACACGGGAAAAAAAGACCATATTTGTACTAGCTAGTCAAGTTAAGGTAAGGGGAGAAAGTCTGAGGGATAATTATGTTATGATGACTATATGCCTTGTGTGTTTATTTTGATGTGTTTGATTGATGTTATTATTGTTGTGACTGTTTTGGTTGGATTTTGAGTTCATGATATATTGATGGTTTATGAAAATATGCATGTTGCTTATATGTGTTGAAGTTGTTGTATATGTGTTGATGATTTATGAAAATGTGCAAGTTACTTATATATGTTGAAGTTGTTGTATATGTGTTGAAGTTGTTGCATGGAAGCCTAACCATTGGTTATAGCTCAAATAATGAAGATAAAAGCTTTAAGAAAACATTTACAAAGAAAATCCCAAGTAAGGATTTCCTTTAACAAGATTTTGACAAAAGGGGGAATTTAAATAATTTTAATGTTTAATGAAAGTTTTAGAAAATAAAAACAATTTTTATGAAAGAAATTCAATTGAAAATTTAGATGATTTTACACTAAGAAAAATCAAACTTTGAAAAGGATTTCATGGTAAGAAACCATGAAGAAAAAAAAAATTATTTCGAAGTTTTGAAAAGATTTCTTTTAGTATCGTTTTAATGAAAGACAAAATTTTTAGAATTCAAAACAATTATATAAAGGAAAATTATTTAAGCTGAAAGAGTTTTCTTTTAAAAAGGTTTACTATATTTTTTGAAAGGAAATAGACTTTTCCAAAATAACGGAGATTTTTAGAAAAAGAAATGGAGTTCCTAAAGTTTAAAGTTTTAAAAATGAATTTCAAAAGAAAATGTTGTTGAAAAGAATTTATTCAAGTAAAAATATCCGGTAACTTGGATAAGTTACGGAAGTTTTGGTTTTGTACTTGTTTCTCACTGAACGAAAGATAACGTTGAAAATTGAACCTAGTAACCGAGACGTCGGGATACTAGAGTTAAAGCACGTGGATCCATGATCCCTATCACAATGTTGTGGACTGTGTGTCCTATATATAAAGTTGTGGACTGTGTGTCCTATTTACGTTATTGTGGACTGTGTGTCCTATATACGTTATTTTGGACTGTGTGTCCTATACATGTTGTGGACTGTGTGTCCTAGACACGTTGTTGTGGACTGTGTGTCCTACATACGTTGTGATAAAATGTGGTGGAAGCAGTAAAAAGGTGAAAGTTGTTTTCTACGACCACAAAGTCTAAGACTAGTGCACAGGTCTAGGACTGTTGTGATTGGACACTCGGACTAAAACGTCCTGTGTTAAAAATGAAAGTTTTAAAAAGTTGAAAATTTATGGATGGTTGTGAGCCTTGAGTCTAGACGAAGGAAAGAATGAAACACAAAGAAAAGCTGCGAAAACAAAGATGTTTTTACATGCATTTGGCAGACGTGCCCAAAAGTTTTATGTGAATGCCTTGAGGGGAAAGGTATCTCATGCGACGATTTATCATTGGTGCCTTGATGGACCATGATTTCCATGAGCCTTGTTCACTATGTCTTATGTAGGACGGTGTGCTCTGGAACCCACATGCATGTGTTGATTACTGTGCCTTGAGTTGGACAGTTGCTGTGGGAATTAAGTTGAGCCATGTACATGTGTTGGCTATTTGTGCCTGAGTGGCAATTGAGCCTGATCAGCTCACTGTTTTTCAAAAACTGCATGGAGTTGGGGTCTCCGGAGACTAGGACAGAATGTTGAAATATAGAAGTGCCATGTTTTCAAAAACGACGGCGATTGTTGATTTATATGATTATTTGTGAGCATTTATATATTGATTATGAATATTTATCTGTATCTGTTGCTCTGTGTTTGGACATGTAGTCGTCATAATTCATCCATATATTGGTATCTCACCCTTACAATATATCAGGTTTTTTCCTGGTCTTTTGCTGCAATACGAGGGCAAGTGGTGCCGAGAAGTTCCTAACCTCACTTAAGGATATTACTCCCGATCGTTGAAGAGGTTGGTGAAAATTCTATGGTGAGAACTATGAAATTCTTCCCAGTAGTTGTCTTTTAGTACGACCAGCTTAGGATGTTTCCTTTGGGACGGATGTTTTAAAGAAGTTATTATAGGTGGTCTTGAAAAGCCATGTAATGATTTTATAAATTTTAGTAGGAAATATTATTCCATGAAAGTTCATATGTTGAAGTGTTTTGGATTTATAAATAAATCTAGTTGTTGTTAATTATTAAACTTGGTATGATTATACTGTTTGTGTTGTGTGCACTATTTTATGTACTCCGCAAAACTTTTACGCTCATATTTTTAGACTTATGAAAATTATAGAAGTTTTTCCGAAAGCAACTAGTAAGCCTTCTTTTTAATTTATTTTCGCATATGATTAGGACGTAATGCCCAAGGGGGTGTTACATCTTTTAAAGGTTGTAATGAGGCCTGGCTTAAGGTAGGATATTCAAAGGTACAAGGCTAAGAACCTAGGAACTAAGAGATCAAGAAATTTGGCAATTACACTTTGACTTTCCACTCTCATTCCTTTTTCCTTTTTTTTTTTTTATACTTTCACTTTGGGTGGCTACAACCTTTTCCTTTTAATACCCTTTTTGACATTTTTTTACTTTTCTTCCTTTTCTTTTTGCCTTTGGCTTCAACCTTTATTTTTATTTTTCTCAACCCAAAATAACATATCGAACCCTTGTAGCCACCCCAAACTTAGTTTCCTACAACCATTGCATTGCTAAGTTTCCATGCTCTCCTAAATCCTAAGATTGGGATAACATGGTTTTTCCGGATTATTGGCTTATAACATAAGGTCATCAAGAAACAATAGGCTATTAGGCTCAATGTGGTTAACTAGGAAACATGCATTAGGGATGGTTCTTTTTAGGCCAAGTAGCTATTTCAAAGAAAATTGCCTAAATCATTTGTTGCAAACATATAAACATGCAAACCATAAAGATATTCAAGCAAATCCGGGAAAGTGCAGCTTAAAAGTGATTCACACAATTTAAAAACAATATTGGAGGCTCAAATTCCTCACCTGGACATTTTTCGCAAATTGTTTAACGAGATACATCCCTAATGTGTGCACCCCTTCACCCCAAACTTGTCATAAATCATGCAATCACAAAAAAAATTCTCAAAGTTTATTTTTCTATTTTTTTCACGGGATCAATTTTCAAAATTTTAAAACCTAGGGGGAAATCATCAAAGAACAACATTTATCATGCATTCCATCTATGCTAAATCAATTAAAATCCATTCAAGCTTACCAACACAAGACTCAACACACATATGAAACGAAGCAAAGCAAAGCAAAGATAATTAAAAAGGAGAAGGGTTTAAAAAAACTCACGAAAACGCTTCCACTAGCATCCCACTGCCGGTGGTACAATGGCCAAGAGATGCCCAAAATGTCAGATCTTCCTCCTGGATCCCATGGCTTGTGGAGTGGAGTTGGAAGAAGCAAGTGTGAAGAGATTCCGTTGACTTCTTTAATTGCTATGATGAGTTCACTTCTTCCCGGGTCAAATGGCAAGTCACCTACTCTAAGAATGGCCTTTATGTAATTAGTTTCTCCATGAAGCATTAGCACCATAACTTCTTGATGCGACCTTAGAGCCTTCGCCGCTATTGATGAATACTCTCAATGCTCAGGCAATGACTTGTACTCCAAAGTTGGTATTTTCACAAAATGTGGTAGACAAATAGAAGACACCAACTAAGTAACATCCACACATGTATGCAAACCAATGTACTTATCCAACTCAGAATTTCTAGGCTCCTTAATAGGAATGGTGAGAGAAGTATTTTCCACATGATTGGTCTCATTTGTCCCTTGCAAAGGAACAATAGGAGATATTTCGTCCTTGCACTTCTCTTCATGATCCTCTCCTCTTGAATCATCTTCCACCACAACTTCATCTTCATTCAAGTCCATACTAGCAACAATATTCTCTTCAATTTGAGTCTCATGTGGCCTTGTTGCTAGCAATTTGGAAAATTCACTAGCTTGCCCTTCTAACTTCTGAAAGTTGTCACCTAGTGATGCCGCTATCTCTTTAGAAAGTTCTCCATCTTGTATTTCAACCCTCTAAATCATGGAACTTAATTCCTCCTTGCTACACTTTATGCTGAGGCTCAAAAGATAAGCATCTATATTCCAAAGAATCTCTAGCAAATCGGGATCCAGCTTGAAGTGTGGAGGTGATTGCAAAGATGATAAATAGGATTTCCATTCCTCCTTGGAGAATATCTTCACATGCTTATTGATAATCCCATCAAACACGACCCAATCAATTTGATATTTCCAGCTTGGATAGTAACGATGGTCCATGTGTCGCATCACCTTTTCTTGGTCCTACGAATTTCTGGGTTGTATAGCAAATCTCCCGGTAGAACGGTACCTTGAATACAACAAAAAACTCACAAGACGAAGTGAAATCAAAGAAATTTAAGAATAAAAATAGTAATAAAAATTAAAAAGAAAAATTTGACTTGTTCAAAAATAATTATTTTCTTCAAATAATGGAAATTGGTTATGCCAATCCCCGGCAACGGCGCCCAAAACTTGATGGGCTCCGGCAAGTGTGCCGGATCGAAGCAAGTGATAATTAAAAAGGCAAGTAGTTTACCGAGTATCAAACACAGGGATTGGGTGGCCAATTTGCCTAGATTTGAAGAAGACAACTAATAGTTGACCAAGTCAAAGAGGAGAGATAAAGTTGTTGGGATAAAATATATTATCTAAAACAAATATCAATTATCAAAATTAAATAAAAGGTGTTAACTAATCAATTATCTAAACTATGATAGTGAGATTTAAGTTCACGAATTCACCTACCCAATTAAGCAATAGATTCAAGTGATTAATTCTACACCTAAGTTCACTTTCTTTGCCAATCAGGACCCCTAAATTATCCTAAAGACATTACCAATGCTCTAAAGGATGTATCTAAAATGTAAATTAATCACTTCCCAAGTCTCATAACCTATAGTTAGACTCTATTAAGTTCTTGTTCCCTATATGGTTGCATCAATCTCCTACCCACTACCAATGCAATAATCAACTGGTGTTCCTAATTTAAGTCATAAGCACGAATCACCTACCAAGTCTCAACGCCCTAGACAAGTCAACCAAGTGCACTTTTGATTAACACAATCAAATCAGAATTAGGAAACAAGAATTAAGAATAGGGATAAGAAAACATCACACAGAAACTATACCGTCATGAGCGGCTTCATCGATCCCTCAGAAAAGAGGATTTGCTCCTCATCACGTTCATAATCAACAATAAATAATTGAAAAGAAAATAGAAAATAAACCTAAAACTAAGGGAGACGCAGCTCCAATAAAACTAGGATTAGAATAATGTTCAAAAGCTACACAATCTGCATCAAAACAAGCTTCTTATAGGGGGTTGGATCTGCGCATGCTCACGAGGTGAGCCTTAAGTTTGGCGCCAGTTCAAATTTGGGTTCTTCGCGAGGTGAGCCAAAGCTTGCGGGCCGAGCCTGAATGGTCTTCAATTTCCCTGTGTCTGGCTCGCGAGGCGAGTATTGCCTCACGAGGCGAGGCTGAATGGCTGTCTACGCCTGCTTAATCTGGTCCTCTGACTCGCGAGGCGAGCAGCCTTTCACGAGGCGAATCTTGCATTTTGGCCTTTTTGCTTGTTTTCTTCAATTTCCTAGCTTCCTTGAGTTTCACTTTTAATCCTGAAATGAAAAGGTAGCATTTTAATGCTTTATTGACTCAAAAGTAACCAAAATATCCTAAAAACTACTTGGGAGACTCAAAATGTTGGTCGAGGACAATTAAAGCCAAATTTGGGCAAAAACGAGATTAAACTCGAACATTTAGCACAAAAACCGTGGCCTCACTAGCTATAAAACTAGATGAGCTAGAGGCTTATCAAAATACCCCAAACTTAAACTTTGCATGTCCCCAAGCAAGCTAAAAATAAAAAAGACTCAAAACTAGGTAATGTCAAAGGACTCAATTATTTTCGCACAAATTTCATGCAATTTTATCAATTCAATTTTCTTATTCAAGGTTTCCCCCATTTCATCAATGTAATCCCCACATTCATTTACTTTAAACAATTGAGAATCTAATCATTCATGCAATTATTAATCGAAGTCAAGGATCCAACTAACACACAAAAGGGAGATCACCAATTTCAAACAATTACCTTCCTCACAAGGGCATTTAGTAAATCACTCATTCATTCAATTTGTCTAGGCTATCAACTTTCACTCAATTTCACATTCAAGAGCACTTTCCATGAATTTGATTTTCACCTAACAAAGTTCCCACAAAAATATGTATGCATATTAAAAGGTCTTTTAAAGGATGTAATGAGGCCTGGCTTAAGGTAGGATATTCAAAGGTACAAGGCCAAGACCCTAGGATCTAAGAGAGCAAGAAATTTGGCAATTACACTTTGACTTTCCACTCTTATTCCTTTTTCCATTTTTTTTTTCATTCTTTCACTTTTGGTGGCTACAACCTTTTCCTTTTAATACCCTTTTTGACATTTTTGTACTTTTCTTCCTTTTCTTTTTGCCTTTGGATTCAACCTTTATTTTTCTTTTTCTCAATCCAAAATAACATATCGAACCCTTGTAGCCACCCCAAACTTAGTTTCCTACAACCATTGCATTGCTAAGTTTCCATGCTCTCCTAAATCCTAAGATTGGGTTAACATGGTTTTTCCGAATTTTTGGCTTATAACATAAGGTCATCAAGAAACAATAGGCTTTAGGCTCAATGTGGCTAACTAGGGAACATGCATTAGGGATAGTTCTTTTTAGGCCAAGTAGCTATTTCAAAGAAAATTGCCTAAATCATTTGATGCAAACATATAAACATACAAACCATGAAGAGATTCAAGTAAATCCGGGAAAGTTCAACTTAAAAGTGATTCACACAATTCAAAAACAATGGTGGATGCTCAAATTCCTCACCTGGATATTTTTCGCAAATTTTTTAACCAAGATACATCCCTAATGTGTGCAACCCTTCACCCCAAACTTGTTATAAATCATGCAATCACAATAAAATTTCTCAAAATTTATTTTTCAATTTTTTTTCATGGGGGTCAATTTTCAAAATTTTACAACCTAGGGGAAATCATCAAAATCAACATTTATCATGCATTCCATCTATGCTAAATCAATTAAAATCTATTCAAGCTTACCAACACAAGACTCAACACATATTGACTCGAAGCAAAGCAAAGAAAAGATAATTAAAAAGAGAAGGGTTTAGAAAAACTCATGAAGACGCTTCCACCAGGATCCCACTGCCTGTGGTACAACGGCCAAGAGATGCCCAAAATCTCAGATCTTCCTCCTGGATCCCATGGCTTGTGGAGCGGAGATAGAAGAAGCAAGTGTGAAGAGATTCCGTTGACTTCTTTAATTTCTATGATGAGCTCACTTCCTCCCGGGTCAAGTGGTAAGTCACCTACTCTAAGAATGGCCTTTATGTAATTAGTTTATCCATGAAGCATTAGAACCATAACTTCTTGAGGCGACCTTAGAGCCTTCGCCGCTATTGATGAATACTCCCAATGCTCAGGCAATGACTTGTACTCCAAAGTTGGTATTTTCACAAAATGTGGTAGACAAATAGAAGGCACCAACTTTGTAAAATCTACGCATGCATGCAAACCAATGTACTTATCCAACTCAGAATTTCTAGGCTCCTCAATAGGAATGGTGAGAGAAGTATTTTCCACATGATTGGTCTCATTTGTCCCTTGCAAAGGAACAATAGGAGATATTTCCTCCTTGCTCCTCTTCATGATCCTCTCCTGTTGAATCATCTTCCACCACAACTTCATCTTCATTCAAGTCCATACTAGCAACTACATTCTCTTCAATTTGAGTCTCATGTGGCCTTGCTGCTAGCAATTTGGAAAATTCACAAGCTTGCTCTTCTAACTTCTAAAAGTTGTCACTTAGTGATACATCTATCTCTTTAAAAAGTTCTCCGTCTTGTATTTCAACCCTCTAAATCATGGAACTTAATTCCTCCTTGCTACGCTTTATGCTGAGGCTCAAAAGATAAGCATCTATATTCCAAAGAATCTCTAGCAAATCAGGATCTAGCTTGAAGTGTGGAGGTGGTTGCAAAGATGACAAATAGGATTTCCATTCCTCTTTGGAGAATATCTTCACATGTTTATTGATAATCCCATCAAACACGACCCAATCAATTTGATATTTCCAGCTTGGATAGTAAGGATGGTCCATGTGTCGCATCACCTTTTCTTGGTCCTACAAATTTCTGGGTTGTATAGCAAATCTCCCGGTAGAACGGTACCTCACATAGAACAAAAAACTCACAAGACCAAGTGAAATCAATGAAATTTTAAAATAAAAATAGTAATAAAAATTAAAAAGAAAAATTTGACTTGTTCAAAAATAATTATTTTCTTCAAATAAAGGAAATTGGTTATGCTAATCCCCAGCAACGGCACCAAAAACTTGATGGGCTCCAGCAAGTGTACGGGATCGAAGTGTAAGGAAATTGGTTATGCCAATCCCCAATTAAGCAATAGATTCAAGTGATTAATTTTACACCTAAGTTCAATTTTTTGCCAACCGGGACCCCTAAATTATCCTAAAGACACTACCAATGCTCTAAAGGATGTATCTAAACTGTAAATTAATCACCTCCCAAGTCACGTAACCTACAATTAGACTCTATTAAGTTCTTGTTCCCTATATGGTTGCACCAATCTCCTACCCACTACCAATACAATAATCAACTGGTGTTCCTAATTCAAGTCCTAAGCGCGAATCACCCACCAAGTCTCAACGCCATAGACAAGTTAACCAAGTGCACTTTTGATTGATGCAAACAAATCAGAAATAGGAAACAAGAATTAAGAATAGGGATAAGAAAACATCATATAGAAACTATGTCGTCATAAGCGGCTTCACCGATCCTTCAGAAAAGAGGATTAGCTCATCATTACGTTCATAATCAACAATAAATAATTGAAAGAAAACAGAAAATAAACCTAAAACTAAGGGAGACGCAACTCCAACGAATCTAGGATTAGAACAATGTCCAAAAGCTGCACAATCTGCATCAAAACAAGCTTCTTATAGGGGGTTGGATCTGCGCACGCTCGCGAGCCGAGCAGGGGACTCGCCAGGCGAGCCTTATGCTTGGCACCAGTTCAAATTTGGGTTCTTCACGAGGCGAGACAAAGCTCGTAGGGCGAGCCTGAATGGTCTTCAATTTCCCTGTGTCTGGCTCGCGAGGCGAGTATTGCCTCGCAAGGCGAGGCTGAATGGCTGTCTGCTCCTGCTTAATTTGGTCCTCTGGCTCGCAAGGCGAGCAGCCTTTCGTGAGGCGAATCTTGCATTTTTGCCTTTTTGCTTGTTTTCTTCTATTTCCAAGTTTCCTTGAGCTTCACTTTTAATCTTGAAATGAAAAAGTAGCGTTTTGATGCTTTATTGACTCAAAAATTAGCAATATATCCTAGAAACTACTTGAGAGACTCAAAATGTTGCTCGAGGACAATTAAAGCCAAATTTGGGTGAAAACGAGGTTAAACTCGAACATTTAGCACAAAAATCGTGGCCTCACTACCTATAAAACTAGATGAGCCAGAGGCTCATCAAGTTCGGACACGATAATTAACATTTGTATAGCATATAGTATTTATATACCAGTTTTATGTTGAGTTGATGATTTCTTTTATAGGATCATGGATCGAGGTAGAGATAGAGGACGATGGGGACGAGATAGCAGTAGAGCCACAGAGAGAGATGCCAAAGATGGCAACGGAGATGCCTCTCAGACTGGTGGAGGAGCAAGTCATGGAGGATTAGGTCATGGAGGAGAGTCATATGAGATTCTTCAGACCATTCGTGAACTGGCTACTATGCTACTACAACAAACCCTGTAGAATGCCCAGATGATGAAGAGAGACAGAGAGCAGTAGGAGTAGCAGAACCAGAGGAGAGCTGCAGAGGCCGAGGATGCAGGGATGGCTACCTTCCTGAAAGGGAAGCCACCCCAGTTCAGAGGAGACTATGACCCAGAGAGGGCAGAGTGGTGGATACAGGAGTTGGAGAAGATCTTTGACACCCTGAGATGCAGACAGGATCGGAAGGTGACATATGCTGCCTTCATATTGACCGGAGGAGCAGAGGCATGGTGGAGAGGCAAGAGGAGTCTGTTAGAGGCTGAGGGCAGAGTGATTAGCTGGGAGTTGTTCTGAGAGTGCTTCCTCGAGAAGTACCTCCAGCGGTTGGTTCGACGCGAGAAGGAGAGGGAGTTTATGAGTCTTCGACAGGGTAACATGTCTGTCAGGGATTATGCAGCACGGTTTGAGGTTCTGATTCTGTTCTCAGAGTTTTACCAGAGGTTTCCGGATGAGGATTGACAGTGTAGGAGATTCGAGGAGGGTTTGAGGCATGAGCTACAGAGAGTGGTGGTACCGCTAGATATACACAGCTTTCCTGATTTGGTGGAGAGGTGCAATGGCATAGAGAGCATTGACCATTAGAGAAAGGCAGAGCAGAGACAACAGAGGAGTGGAGGACCTGTGAGATTATGTTTTCAGAGGAGAGGAGGCAGTGGTTCCCAATGGAGGCGGGGACCATATACCAGACCAGTGCAAAGTGTTCAGACATCTGCGCCATTACCAATTGCTACAGCACCAGTTGGTGGGGAGGGCCAGCAACAGAGATGCCCAGTCTGTTTTAGATGCGGGGGACCGCATTATCTCAGAGACTGCCGGGAGAGACCTGGTTATTTTCACTGTAGTAAACCAGGTCATTTTGCTCGTGATTGCAGGCAAAGAGGCATGCAGCATCAGGCAGCTGCTGGTAGAGGAGCTGGGTGTTACCAAGGTGGAGCTAGGAGAGGAGTTCCAGCAGCAGGACAAAAGATGGCCAGACCTCAGGCCACAGGTAGAGTGTTTGATATCTGGTAGACTCCCGTCTGTGTTGTTTGACTCAAGTGCTACACATTCATTTATTTCGCATGAGTGTGTAGATCATTTACAGTTACATGTTTCACAGTTACCTTACACCCTTACTGTATCTACCCTGACTAGTGATTCCTTGACTACCATGTCTGTTTGTTTACAGTGTCCTATAGTTGTTGAGAAAAGGACATTCCTTGTGGATCTTGTTTGCTTGCCTATGCAGCAGATAAATGTTATTCTTGGCATGGATTGGCTTTCGGCTAACCATGTGGTATTAGACTGTACTAGCAAGACTTTATCTTTTCTTGAGCCTTCTAGGTTAGTATCTGCCAATGAAGGAATATCTAGGAGGAGTGATGATTCTTGGTAGTACATGATACTTTTCTCAGTGGAAACTAAGAAGACTCCTAGTATAGATTCTATGCCTATCGTGAGAGAGTTTCTTGTGGTTTTTCTCTCCTGATATTCCGGGTTTGCCACCGGAGAGAGAGGTTGAGTTCACCATAGATCTCATACCGGGGACAAGACATATCTATCGCACCTTATCGGATGTCACCCGTAGAGTTAGCTGAGTTGAAAAAACAAATGGATGATATGAGGAAGAAGGAATTCATCAGACCCAATGTTTCATCGTGGGGAGCTTCGGTGTTGTTTGTAAAGAAGAAGGATGGAAGTGCTAGTTGTGCACGGATTACAGGCAATTGAACAAGGTAATGATCAAGAACAAGTATCCGTTGCCTAGGATAGATGATTTGATGGATCAGTTGAAGGGAGCTTCAATGTTTTCTAAAATTAATCTGAGGTCAGGATACCATCAGATTATAGTGAAGAAGGAGAATGTACCCAAGACCGCTTTCAGGACGAGGTACGGACATTACAAGTACTTAGTTATGCCTTTTGGTGTGGTTAATGCTCCAGCAGTATTGATGGATTTTATGAACAAGATCTTTAGACTGTTCCTCGATAAGTTTGTGGTTGTATTCATTGATGATATCCTTATATATTCCCGTTCACGGGAAGAACTTGAGGAACACCTAAGGGTAGTATTACAAGTGTTGAAGGATCGTCAATTGTATGCTAAACTATCCAAGTGTGAGTTTTGGATGGAGGAAGTGCAGTTCTTAGGGCATGTGATTAATAAGGAAGGAATAGCAATGGATCCGGCTAAAGTTGAGGTTGTCCTTAAGTGGGAGCGACCTAAGTCAGTGAGTGAAGTGAGGAGTTTTCTGGGATTAGCCTGATACTATCAGAGGTTTATAGAGGGTTTCTCAAAGATTGCATTGCCTATGATGCAGTTGACGAGAAAAGGTACATCTTATGTTTGGACAGATGAGTGTGAGAAGAGTTTTCAGGAGCAGAAGAATAGGTTGACCACATCACCAGTACTGACTTTGCTAGATCCTCTAGGACAATTTGATGTATATTGTGATGCGTCATTTCAAGGTTTGGGTTGTGTATTGATGCAAGAGGGAAGTGTTGTGGCTTATGCTTCCTGACAGTTGAGAGTTCATGAGAGGAATTATCCGACCCACAATTTGGAGTTGGCAGCTATAGTGTTCGCATTGAAGATATGACGACACTATCTTTATGGAGCTAAGTTCAATGTATATAGTGACCATAAGAGTTTGAAGTACTTGTTTGATCAGAAGGAGTTCAATATGAAGCAGCGAAGTTGGATGGAGTTTATCAAGGATTATGAATTTGATCTACAGTACCATCCTGGGAAGGCGAATGTTGTAGCGGATGCTTTAAGTAGGAAATCTTTGCATGTATCCGCGATGATGATAAAGGAGATGGAGTTGATTGAGCAGTTCAGAGATCTAGACTTAGGTGTGGAGTTGATTGAAGGTAGGATTTGCTTAGGTATGATTACTATTAGTAGGGGGTTTTTGAGAAAGCTTAAGGATAAGAAAGTATAGGATCGGTGTCTTCAGGAGATGAGTAGAGGGATATATGAAGGTAAGATTTCAGAGTTTAGTAGAGGTTCAGATGGTGTGCTGAGGTTTAGAGACCGGATATGTGTACAAGAGGATTTAGAGCTTAGAAAGATGATTTTGGAAGAGGCACAAAAGAGTAAGCTGATTTTCACCCTGGAGCCACGAAGAAAATCAGGATCTAAAGAAGATGTTTTGGTGGCTGAGGATGAAGAAAGAAGTGGCAGAATATATTTTATCTTGTCTGGTTTGTCAGAAGGCTAAGATAGAACATCAAGAGCCTGCTGGTTTGCTACAGTCCTTAGATATCCCAGAGTGGAAGTGGGATAGCACAGCTATGGATTTTGTGGTTGGATTGCCACGAACTCCGAAGAGTCATGATGCGATTTGGGTTATCATCGATAGGTTAACGAAGTGTGCTCACTTCTTACCTATTGGTGAGAGTTACAGCTTGGAGAGATTGACCCAGATCTATATTAAAGAAATTGTTAGGTTGCACGGTATACCATCGAGCATTGTCTCTGATCGAGATCCTAGATTCACATCTAGATTTTGGAGACAGTTGCATAGTGCTTTGGGAACAAAGTTGAGGATGAGTTCTGCTTATCATCCCCAGACAGATGGACAGTCAGAAAGGACTATTCAATCATTGGAAGATCTCTTAAGAGCCTGTGTGTTAGAGCACACTGGTAGTTGGGATGAGTTCTTGCCTTTGATTGAGTTTACATATAATAATAGTTTCCATAGCAGTATCGAGATGGCACCATATGAAGCCTTGTATGGCAGGAAGTGCAGAACCCCATTGTGTTGGTCTGAGGCAGGTGAGAGCCAAGTATTAGGTCCTCATGTGGTACAGCAGACGACGGAACAGGTTAGGAAGATAAGGGAAAAGATGAAGGAAGCGCAGAATAGGCAAAGGAGCTACAATAACAAGAGGAGGAGACCCTTAGAATTCCAGGAAGGTGATCATGTGTTTTTGAGAGTCACTCTGAAGACTGGAATTGGCATAGCCATCAAGTCTAGAAAGCTTACTCCTAGATTCATTGGACCTTTCCAGATTCTTTGACGGATTGGTCCAGTAGCCTACCATATTGCCTTACCGCCTAACCTTTCTAACCTTCATGACGTCTTTCACGTATCCTAATTGAGAAAATATTATCCTAATCCTTCTTATGTACTTGAGCCTGAGTCCATACAACTCTGAGAGAAATTAGAGTATGAGGCTTTACCGGTCAGGATCGCAGATAGAAGGATTAAGGAGCTTCGCTATAGACAGATTCCTTTGGTCAAGGTCATTTGGGATGAGACTATAGGAGATGCCACTTGGGAGCGTGAGGCAGACATACAGCAGCAGTATCCGAATTTATTTTGAGGTACGCACGTAAATTCCGTGGACGGAATTTCTTTTAAGAGGGGGTAGTAATGTGACATCCTTGTTTTACGACATTGTTTATACGTTTAATGACCATGTTTAAGGCCTTGATTAGATATATAATATGCATGTTTAAGCATTGGAAACCTTGCATGGAAAGTACAAGATCAACCAGCGTCGAATCGAACGAGAACGTATTCTAGGGTTTCCTTTATACCGTTTAGAACGCTTAAGAGTACACAATAGGAAATATAGGTTTGAGAAAGATATTAGGCATATTTGAGGACTTGAGCTTGTTCCTTAGGAGTAAAGGAGTCTATGTTTCAAATTTGAGGTCAATTGGATTTCAAACGAGCTCAGAATGCAATGAAACATATGAATTAGGGTTGCTGAATAGCATGGGACGCTGAGCGCAGGTCTTGGGCGCTAAGCGCTAGGGGAACAGTGCCACGTGTCAGACAGTGACACGTGGAGGGACACATGTAGCAAACTTCGCGAGGAAGTGCCCAGCACTGAGTGCTAGTTTTATGGAGCTGAGCGCCTAGTATAAAAAAATAAAAAAATAAAAAATAAAACAGATTTTTAAAGAGGTAACTTGAGTTACCTCGTGAAGAAGCTTGCAGAAGCAGAAATATAGAGAGACAGCGAAGAGAGACCATGAGTGAGAGAGAAAATTCCGAAGGAATTTTCGATTAATCCGTTCATCCCGTCGAGAAACCGATTATACCGTTGTGATCCTCGCGATGTCTACTTCTTCATCCTGTCTTTCTTTTCTTGATTAGATTAAGGTAAACCTATGTCCTTATTATGCTGAAATGCCATCGGCGACGATATTGAGGTTATCTTTCAATCCGTTTATCGGTTCTCAATTCCGTTTTCATATTAGGGTTACACGTAACACGTGCTTCATAAATATGTATTTAGGTGAATTTTTGGAGCATCAGGGGTGCTATTTCTGGATGAGGCAGATTCGTGAGGCTTAGAAGAGTGTTCGTTTCGTTGTCCCAGAGCTAGCTATACTCACTTCAGGTGGGAGAAAGAAACCCATATCGTCGGAAATGACTAAGTAGCATATCTTACAATAATGGCGTAGGGCAACCTAAACCCTACTAGTGGGCGAATAATTGACAATTTCAATATCACATTGGCGACTACTTAGTGGTACCAATGATGATATGGAAATTGTAGGTTTATCGCCGTTAGGTTAATTTTACTATATTTGATGTTGTCTGATTTTATCGTATTTAAGTTGCTTGTTGTGTGCTGTTTGGATTAATAACTTATATGTGGATAATTTTGTTTAATTAAATATTTTATTATTTTTTATTGTTATTTTATTATTATCTTATTATGATCATGATTGATAATATGTTTCGTGTGATAATATGTTTTATATATGTTATCTGATTATTTATGATTTTTAATATTTTAATATTATTTTAATATGTGATAACATGCTATGATTATTTTTTTATGCATAGTGGGCATCTCGGTAATGATATACGATGTGTTTGAGAGATGCATGTTGAGGAGTTTATTACAAGAGACTTAGTAGTGCCTAACCTAATTAAAGAATATTTTATTAATGATAAACTATGTGATATGACTTGAAATATGAGATTGAGATGATGACAGAAGGTTGAGGCACTAGGTTATGACCCGATATGAGTCAGAGGGAATCATATAGATGTATTGTGTTGATCACAGTCGTGTGGGTGGAACACACGAGGTCAAAGTATTCGATTATGGATACCAGAGTAACGGGTGAGTGTTTTCACAATGACTTTCTGAGAAAGACTTCTGTGATATCCTCGGAGTCCTTGCGGAACCGTCTGTATTTATATTGTGCAGCTATAGTGTCATACTTTGCCTGAGCACCCTAGCAGGAACCAGGGTGTGCACCGACGTGTACTATGCAGCTATAGTGTCATTCTTTGAATGGGCGCCTAACGGGAACTGGGGTGTGCACCGACGTGTACTGTGCAGTTATTCCCTAACGGAACGGGGGATAATGTCATTCTTTGAATGAGCACCCTAGCGAGGACTCAGGTGTGCACCGGCATTTATGGACGAGCTGCTTGGACAATTGACTAATATCCCTAATCAGCCGAGGGATATGTGTGACATGATTAGGTGGTGGCCACGTCAGCATACAGGATCAGTTGCATGAGCGTGAAGGGTAGAGGAGGATAATATATTTCGAGGATGAATGTTATTTATATGTGTTTATTTGATGATGCATGTCTATGTGCTGTTACTTTTTATATGCTACGTACCCTTTTCCGTATATGATGATAGCTAGTTTCTTATCTCCCTATTTCATTCTGTATATGTTTTATTTATGTGATCAATAGAAGAAGACCCTGAGGAGGAGCCAGTTACTGAGGAGCTAGATGGAACCCCTTATGAGCTAGATGCTGGAGGACGAGCAGTGGACCCTAGTAGTTGAGCAACAGTCTGTGGCTAGTGCGTCTTTTTGTGGGTTGTTGTATATTCAGTTCTTTTGTCAGTTTGTACTTATGGGGACTACTACGGTGGTACCCTAGACAGATATGTTGTACCATGGTGTTTGTATATGTATATATAGTGTGATGGTTTGCGTTCGTGTCTTTTATTTTTAACGTTTTAATATATCCTGCTTTTCTGTTATGTACGTTTAACACTTATAACGCAATTAAGGTTAGTTAAATTTAGGTTTTCTTTGATGGGACATCAGGGTGTCTCATTTGTCCTTACATAGATCTGGTTCCAGTTTCCAAGGCTCGACAGATGTCATCACGCCACAGTGCTCTCTATAGACTGTGTTTCCAGTAGCGTCCTAGTGGGAGTACTTCCAGTAGCAGCCGAGGAGCTTCTGGACCTTCCCGACCGCACCAGAGACACAGAGGAGCTAAAGGGGAGAGTCAGGGTAGTAGTAGCTGTCCACCATAGGATTGGCCAGAGCGTAATCTGTATGTACATAGATGTGTGTTTATGTGCCCATTTTGATGTATTTTTTAGAAGGGCTGGGGTGTGGAGTGTCGGTGAGATATCTTTTTATGGCCTTTTGATGTATTTTTCTTTAGTGACGGTTTGTACCTTTACGGGGCCTTACTGATGGGGTTCCTTTTACAGTTTGATGTGACAGACGTTTGTATGATATTTTATATATGCATGGGTGTATGATGTGATGTTTCAGTATGGTTGTTATTTATATTTAAGGTTCTTATTTCTTCGATATTTTATGTTTATGCGCTTAACGTTAATACCGCGATTAGGTTTAATTAACTTAGGTTTTCTTTAATGGGACATCGGGTTGTCTCATTTGTTGGTATCAGAGCAGTGTGAGGTTAGGATGTACTGGCGATTTTAGTTGAATCCACATCAGATGTCGACTATGCTTAGGAGTTGGGTAGTGAGTCTGGACACGATAGTTAACATTTGTATGGCATAAAGTATTTATATACCAGTTTTATGTAATATTATATGTCATATGAATGTGAGTTAATGATTTCTTTTAAGGATCATGGCTCGAGGTAGAGGTAGAGGACGATGGGGATGAGGTGGCGGTAGAGCCACAAAGAGAGTTGCCGGAGATGGCAACAGAGAGGCTTCACATACCGGAGGAGGAGCAGGTGGTGGAGGGGAGTCATCTGAGACTCTTCAGACCATCAGAGATCTTGCTATTGCTATGTTACAGCAGACCCAGCAGAATGCTCAGATGCTGCAGATGACTAGAAAGCAGTAAGAGCAATAGAACCAGAGGAAAACTGCAGAGGCTGAGGATGCAGGGATGGCTACCTTCCTGAAAGGGAAGCCACCACAGTTAAGAGGTGATTATGACCCAGAGAGGGCAGAGTGGTGGATACAGGAGCTGGAAAAAATCTTTGATACCATGCATTGCAGAGAGGATAGGAAGGTCACTTATGCAGCATTCATGTTGACTGGTGGAGCAGAGGCAATAGGAGATTACTGGAGGCAGAGGGCAGACTTATCAGCTGGAAGTTGTTTCGTGAGTGCTTCCTCGAGAAGTATTTCTCGCGGTTGGTCCGACGCGAGAAGGAGAGGGAGTTTATGAGCCTTAGACAAGGTAACATGACTGTTGGTGATTATGCAGCACGATTTGAGGCTCTGATTCAGTTCTCAGAGTTCTATCAGAGATTTCCTGATGAGGATTGGCTGTGTCGACGGTTTGAGGAGGGTCTACGGCACGAGTTACAGAGAGCTATAGTGCCGCTCGATATCCAGAGTTTCCTATAGTTGGTTGAGAGATGCATTGCTATAGGGGGCATAGATCAGAGACAACAAAAGAGTGGAGGCCCTATTCGATCAGGTTTTCAGAGGAGAGGAGGCAATGGTTCCCAGTGGAGGCGGGGACCATATACCAGACCTGTGCAGATTACTCAAACATCTGCACCATTACCAGTTTCTTCAACACTAGTTGGTGGAGGGGGCTAGCAGCAGAGAAGCCCAGTTTTTTTAGATGTGGGGACCGCATTACCTCAGAGATTGCAGAGAGATAGATTTGGTTGTTTTCATCTCAGTCATTTAGCTCGTGATTGCAGCCAGAGAAGCATGCAGCAGCAGGTAGCTGCTGGTAGAGGGGCTGGTGGTTACAGAGGTGGAGCTGGGAGAGGAGTCCCAGCAGTAGGACAACAGATGGCCAGACCTCAAGCCACAGGGAGAGTGTTTACCGTGAGGGGAACTGAATCCTCTCAATTTGCAGATGTTATCCAAGGTATGTGTTTGATATCTGGTAGACTCTCGTCAGTGTTGTTTGATTCAGGTGCTACACATTCATTTATGTCGCATGAGTGTGTGGATCATTTACAGTTACCTGTTTCTCAATTACCTTATACCCTTACCATATCTACCCCGACCAATGATTTCTTGATGACTATGTCTGTTTGTTTACAATGTCCTATAGTTGTTGAAAATAGGACATTTCTTGTAGACCTTATCTGTTTGCCTGTGCAGCAAATAGATGTTAGCCTTGGCATGGTTTGGCTTTTGGCTAACCATGTAGTGTTAGATTGGTCGAGCAAGACCTTATCATTGCTTGAGCCTTCTGGCGTAGTATCTGCCAATGAAGGAGCATATATGAGGAGTGATGACTCTCGACAGTATGTGATGCTTTACTCCGTGGAAGCTAAGGAGACTCCGAGTATAGATTCTATGCCTATCGTGAGAGAGTTTCCTGAGGTTTTTCCTCTTGATGTTCCGGGTTTGCCACCATAGAGAGAGGTGAAATTCACCATAGATCTCATGCCAGGGATAGGACCTATATCGATAGCACCCTATCGGATGTCACCCATGGAGTTGACTGAGTTGAAGAAGCAATTAGATGATATGTTGAAGAAGGAATTCATTAGACCTAGTGTTTCGCTGAGGGGAGCACTGGTGTTGTTTGTTAAGAAGAAGGATGGAAGTTCTAGGTTGTGCACGGATTACAAGTAGTTGAATAAGGTGACGATCAAGAACAAATATATGTTGCCTAGGATAGATGATCTGATGGATCAGTTGAAGGGAGCTTCAATGTTTTCAAAGATCAATTTGAGATCTGGGTATCATCAGATTAGAGTAAAGAAGGAGGATTGTAACACCCCGATTTTCACTACTTTCTAATATCGGTAATAAATATATAAATGTTTATATTTTTATCCGAGATTTATAAAATGATTTTGGGAAAACCAAAGTCATATTCATATTATAATTATTTTTATAAGGTTACGGTTAAATTTTGAGTGGAAAATTCAGACGGAACCCGGTCTGCGTTTTCACTGACAGTAAACTTTTACTCATCAGAAAGCCTAATTTTGACTCGAGAACAAAATGGCTAGATTTTAAATACCATTTCCAACGATAGTGGTTATTTTGATAATTTTCAAAACCTAAATCGGGTAATCGACGGAGTTGAGAACGGATGTGCAGAGACAAAACCCGACATCGGATGATGAGACATCTTGCCACCTAGAGTGGTGAGTCATAGGGGTGACTCACCTAGCATTTAATGCATGTAATGATGAGTTTAAGTGTGAAAAGACTAAAATACCCTTAACCTAACCTATCCTAGTTAAATAACAACCATGGTTAAGACCAAGTCATTATCAAGTTTGCTAGTCCTTCCTTCTTATGGTGCAAAATCAGCCACATCTCCTCAAGAATCATGTCCACTCATTTATCATGATGACATTTTAAGAGGAAATGACCTAAATATCTCTAATTTTTTATGAAATGCAAAACTTGTCCCTAAGTGATTTTACTCTTATGTCCTTAAGTGAAATTTTGGACCAAATAAGCCCCCTCACTCCCTCATTTTTGTGCAGCCCCCTCCCCCTCCCACTTAGTCATTTTTCATGATTCACTTCATTTTCTCTCTAAAAACACCAAAAACCTCCATTGGTGTTCTTGAAGAAAACTTGCAAAGTTGATCATTTCTCTTCATTTCTTCAATCTACAAGAGGTATAACTTCCTCTCCATGATCAATCATGTCTTCTTCTTCATTGATTTCACTTGTTTCATGCCATGATCATCATTTGAAATTCTTAGATCTAGAACTTCAAAAATCTCTAGAAAATCATAGAAAAATCCTATGATCATGAAACCAATTTCTATCAACTTGTTATCATCTCTATGTTTATAATCCAAGAGTATGAATCAAACAAAATTTTCTTTCCTTATCTTCCTCCCATGGCCGAAACCCTATATTTTTGGGTGGAAGAGTTTTGTTCAATTTTTTAGAAAGTGAAGCTTGATTCCATCTTTCTAGTTCATATATGTGTTGAATCCAAAAGATTGTATCAAAATAAATTCCCTAACCCATTTTTCCATGGATGGCCGAAAATGTGTTCTTGAGAGGTTGAATTGTTTTGATTCAATTTTCAACTTATGATCATTGTTCATAACTCTAGACTACTCTAAGGTGATGGATCTAAGGGTATGTGAAATTTTGAAATCCCTAGCAAAATTTTCTAGTCATGGTCGAAACTTACATATAGAGATAGGTAATTATAATTGTTTGATGATTGATTATTTGGTTGTGGTTTGTTGAAGGAAAAGTAATTTGTTGTATGTTGAGTAGTGAAACCGGAAGTTAGACGTTGTACGAAAAAATAAAATCCGAAAGAAAAATTCTCCAAGAGGTAAGGGGAGTACCTGAGGGATTTTTCCCATAGCTATATGCTATCAGTGTGTAATCTGTATAATTTATTTGAGCTTGTTTGTTGTGTTTTAAATTATTTTACGTAGTTAAAATTATCTGCTTTTAAATGATTATCTGCAGTTATGTGTTATAACATTTAATGCATGTTATAAACTGTTTTATATGCTATATTGTGGATGTGGAAATTTTATGGATGTTGATTGTTGATTGAGAAGCCTGACAGTGGTCAGTGCTTAATTAATTATGAGGATAAAAGTGTTAAAAAGCTTTATGAGAAAAACTGTATTTATTTTAATTGGTGGAATATAGTAATATAATATTACTTAATTATTTGATAGTTGAAAATACTATTATTTTAATGATTTATCAGCATAAGAGTGGTTTATGAGTCACAGTGAGGGCATAACCGTGAAAATATCTTAGTACTGTTAATTTTTATGTAAGAATGTAGGGAATATTAGAAGATGTTATTATAAAAAGTTAAGTTTCAAAAATAATTTAATTATGGTGTTGAGAAAATTATTTTACTAGAAAAGTCAAATTTTTGACTTAAAACATTTCTAAAATGTCAAACGAAGGTTAATTCCGAAAATATTTACGGAAAGCATTCTTAAAAACAACAATATTTGTTCGAACAGAGAATTAGTCTCAAAACGATCTTTTTTTCTTTGAACTAAAGTTTCAAATAAAGAATTTTAGAAGAAAATGAGTTTTTAAGTGATTTGATGATTTTATAAACGAATTTCCAATGTAAAAGGATTTTCTGTAAATTAGTTTTATACAATACTGTTATTTCCAACAACTTGGATAAGTTGAGGAGATTTTGTTTTTGATTTGTGTTTCACAGAAAAAAAAAGATTTTAAAGTTGAAAAACGAACCTAGTGGCCGAGACGTCGGGGTTCTAGAGTTCTATGGTATGGACCGTGTGTCCTAAAGGTGAAGTTGTGGACTATATGTCCTATAAAAGTAGTGTTGATTTTTGTGCGCTACAATCTACGAATCTAAGACTGGTGCATCGGTCTAGACTTCGTGATTTGCACATTTGGACTTGGAGTCCTTTGGTTGAAATTGATGACAAACTTAAATGTTTAAAAGTTGAGTTGGTCATGAGCCTTTGAGCTTCGACAAGAAAATAATGAACACACAGAAAAAAATGACGTGAATAAAATGTTTTACATGCATTTTTGGTAAACGTGCCTATGGGTTTGATCTTGATTTCTTGATGGCAAGATAATCATGCAGTTGCATCATTGTGCCTTGATGGACAATGAAACCATAGACTATAGACAGTAACCACTGTGCCTCGTTTTGGATAGTGCTATGATTAAACCCGATGTGCCTTGGCTAAAATCTGGTGTGCCTTATTTTGTAAAGAGAGCTTGATCAGCTCATTGATATGGTGTTGGGATCTCCGGAAATTAGGTACAAAATTTTAGATGGTGAATATTGAAGTGTCATGCATTTGTTTTAAAAATGACGATGACTGTCGGGTATGAAACCCTTTGATAAACTATTTGTTTATGTTTTGAACATCTATGTTGTTATAACTATACATGTTATATGATGTTTGTGTGGCGCGCATGTGGTTATCGTTTTAAAATCTATATATTGGTTCTCACCCTTGCATATATCTGTGTTTCTGGTTTTGTTGTACCTTGGTACACGAGTATAGATGGTGCAGAGGAGTTCCTAGCTTCACTTGAGGATATTACTCCCGATCCTTGGAGAAGTTAGTGATAATGGTGAGAATTATGGAGTGACCAGCTTAGGATTTTTTAGGATTTTTTTCTTTGGGTGACGTGTTTCTGAGAAAGTCGGTGTTTGTGGTTTGAAAACCTTTATATGGTTTAAAATTCTGTTGTGAATAATGAAGTATTTTCAGGAGAAATCCGTACATTGTAGAAGATTATGTTTTTGAATAAAATCAGTCTGTGTATGTTGGTGAGTATAATTTAGTTTTACTATTGTGATGTGTACACCACTTTTCGAAGTATTAAGATGAGAAATTTTTACACCCAGATTTTTCTGACGTAAAGTAAATAAATTTCCGAAAGCAACCAGCAAATTTCTTTTTAATTTATTTCCGCACGTGTTCACGAGGTAATGCCCAAGCGGGTGCTATAAGGATATTATTAAAAAATTTAACAATGATATTAATTAAATTCTTTATCTTTCTAATGATATAATATTATTATTTTGATAATCTCAGTAATGTGAGTATGATAATATTAAGAAAAATTAATAGGTCAAAAGTTCGTATCTTAATTATACAAATTATTTTTTAAAGTAAATATTCAAATTGGTGTCTGGAAAAAAAATTCGAACACACATTTGGTCCCTTTAGAAATGAAAATATCATTTTGATTATCAAAAATCTCAAATGTCAGTCAAAACAGTCTTTATAGAGACTAAAATATCGTCAAAATGCACTCTCATTCTCTCTAATGGCTATCCTCAACATGTATACATATAACTTAAGCTTATTCAATTAAATTAGATTAATAATTCTTACTAAGTTTTGGTAAAAAATTAAACTATTTATCTTTTACTATTTTCTTTTGTTTTTTAATTATTTTTTTGAGATAAATTTTAATACATTGTTAGTGTCAAGTATTTTATACTATTAATCATTCATAAATCATTTTATGTTTGACTTTTAAAGTTATAATAAGAGTACAATATTTTTAATGATTGGTTGACCATGTAATTAATGAATTTTTAAAAAATTTAACAATGATATTAATTACATTCAAAATCTTTCAAAGATATAATATTAATATTTGATAATATAATTAATGTGAGTATTAAAAATGAAAAATAATAAGAAAAATTAATAGGTCACAAGTTTGTATCTTAATTATACAAATTATTTTTTAAAGTAAATGTTCAAATTGGTGTCTAAAAAAAAAATTGAAAGACACACTTGGTCCCTTAAAAATTAAAATATCATTTTGATTCTCAAAAATCTCAAATGTCAGTCAAAATAATCTTTATAAGGACTAAAATATCCTCAAAATGCACTCTCATTCTCTCTAATGGCTATCCTCAATATGAATACATATAACTTAAGCTTATTCAATTAAATTGGATTATTAATTCTTACTAGGTTTTGGTAAAAAATTAAACAATTTATCTTTTACTATTTTCTTTTGTTTTGAAAGTTTTTTTTAAGAGTTAAATTTTGATACATTGTTAGTGTAAAGTATTTTATACTATTAATCATTCACAAACCATCTTATGTATGACTTTTAATGTTATAATAAGAGTACAATATTTTTAATGATTGATTGACCGTGTAATTAATGAATTATTAAAAATTTAACAATGATATTAATTACATTGAAAATCTTTCTAACGATATAATATTATTATTTGATAATATAATTAATGTGAGTATGATAAATATTAAGAAAAATCAATAAGTCAAAGTTTGTATCTTAATTATACAAATTATTTTTTAAATTAAATGTTCATATTGGTGTCAGAAAAAAATATATTCGAAGACACACTTGGTCCCTTAAAAATGAAAAATATCAATTTGATTCTCAAAAATCTCAAATGTTAGTTAAATTAGTCTATATAGGGACTAAAATATCCTTAAACATTATTTTAAAAAACTAGTTTGATCGACATTTAAAATTTATTAGCGCCAAATTCACTTTTTCCATTTTCCACTAACCAAATACATCTTTGTGTTTTTTAAGGACCAGTTTACCCTTTACTATACTTTTCAGCATATATAAATTGAGGTGGGGAAACTCTGATTCAACACACAAGTTTGAATTCTCTCTAGCTACCCTCTGTCCATCCACTCTCCATTGTCCATCCTCTCCATCTCTCTAATTTTTTTTCTCTCTCCTTTATCCTTTGATTTCCCATTTTTCTTCATATTCTCTCTCCACCCATCCTTATTTTTCTTACTGCAGAGGCAGAGGAGAGAATCCATTTTGTTAAAGACATACCTTCGAATAGCGAGCTCGGAGAGACACCTTTTCTAAGCCATATCTTTTGATTTGGGATGGTGGCATCAACATCTTGCTGCTATCATAAAATCAACCGAGCTAGAGAAGATTTCTATCACAAGTTATAAAGGTGAGTGATGCCTTTTTCATCATTTTTCAGTCCTTTCATTTTATATGAATCTAAAGCTTTGAATTTCTATGTTTCAGGATTTGGGGGTATGGTATGTATAGTGCATCTTGCGTATCTGCTGCTTTTAGTGCTTTATTTCAAGGTATTCTATTCTTCTTTTTCCAATTCCAATTTTTACAGATGTATTCAAGTTTTTCATTTTTGTGCTTTTTTGTGTTTGCTTATTTGTTTTATGCCGCTATAATATTTTTTCCTTTCTTATATATCGAAATCAATTCATCTTTGCTTCTCTTATAGGCAACTGTAATTGGAAAACAAGAGTTAGTAAATCAATGAAGTCCGCCGAAGAAGAAATCTAAAACCAGTGTTGGATTCAGGTATATTAATATAAAAAAGTTATTCTTGTACTTAAATGTCAGTAATTCACATTTATATCTTTTGCATAAGTTTATGTGAAATTTTATAAACCTAATTTTTTTTCCAGTAGTTGTCCATTATCTTAGCAAATTAAAGATGATCTTCTATGACCTTGAAGTGGTTAGTCACAGTGGAAGTGTACGACATCTCTATGTGAATTCTACCTACAATATTAGGGGTTCGAATGCTAGAGTCATCACTTTTTGATGATTTTACCTAACAGTCCCTACCGAGGGTTTGTCTCATAGCTATGTCTGTGGGATACCCAGTCAAAGACATAAAAAGGAAAGCTTGTTTATTTAGCTAGATTACGTATTAAACCCGCTAAACCTTGCACAATTATTTCAATTACATAATGTTCGTTGTCTTCTTTTCTTCCCAATCCAAAGATTTCTTATTACACCCAAATATGTAACAAAATCCAACACTTTCTTACTTTTATTTTTAAGGACACTTTTATTATTGAAGAACATATACCACACTATTCCTATATTTTATTAAAGTATGATTTGCATTTACTTGCGAAAAAAATTCAAAACCAGCTTTCATTTATTCTACTCATTGATAAAACCTACTTCATCCAAAGTGCATTAAGTATGGATTTTTGCCATATAAAAAACTAAAAGAGAATCGACCACTACAAGTAAGACTATCACATGTTATAAGAGATTCTACTTAAATTTCAACACTAACATGTTTTTCATTGATGGACAAGTAGGTCCTATACTAACCCGGGGGGGGGGGGGGGGGGGGGGGGGGGGTTCTTTTTCTACCTTACACAGATATTAGGGAGTTGAGATATTATATTTTCATTGTCTGTATTTTGTTCTTTATCCTTCTATTCAATGTTTTTTTGTCCTAGGAAGATTCCTTTATTTTGCTCTACTTTTCTCTGAATAGTCCTACATTCATTTTAAATTGTGTAAGTTATACATGTTTCATTTGTATTGTTTGGATACTTGTTTTGTTGTCTTTTTCTATGCTGGTTTTGATTTTTCTTTATAGATTTTCTGGAGGGCTTAGTGGCTGCTAATTTTTCATTGAATTGAAAGTTTACGTTGTCGTATAGTTGTCTGAATTTATAGATTATGATAATCTGAAAAGATATAAATGAAACAAAGTGATAATTTCATTTTCAGTTGAGTAAACTCAATGATGTTACTAGAGATTACTGATTACTTGTTTAAATTTTTTAAGTTCATGGTTTGAAATTTGTATTTATTTGCATGGATAAGAAGTATATTTGTATCTCATCTACTAAAATATATTTCAGGTTACCATGGAAGAACATCCAAGTGAGACCATCACAAATAATTTCACAGATAAGTGCTGGGAAACAGTTCTTGAGAGACTAAGTAATGAAATCATGAAACGAAGGAGTCTAGGTGAGCCACTGCCTCCTTTAGAGCTTCGACAAAGCATTAACGATCATGAAATGTTTGGATTCCTTTCACCATCCATTATTCCGGTAATGCAAACTCATGAATCTTAAAAATATCATGCCTTTGTTGAGCTAAAATTAATACCAACATTCTCTATATTTTATAATATGTAGAATTACAATCGCATAGTTTGGATCATATCTTTACCATGTTGTACAAAACTAGATTAACATAGCTTGCTATGGTCAAGTTCATTCATTGACCGCTGGATTAAATTGGATTGATGTGATGAAACTTAGATGACTCTTGTAATATGTAGCTTTGGAATTCTGTTCTATTTTCTCATGATTTAATCCTTTATTACAAACTTTTTCTAGGGCATTAAAGCTTAAGATCCCGACCATAAATGTATAGAATATTGGAAACATAAATAAGTTGTATGTCTATCTTAGGGGAGTGCCAATAATGATAAGTTAACACATTGTTCAAGTAGCTCTCGAGGTGATGTCAAGACCAAACTTTTTGGGGTAAATCTGGTGAAACAAGAGCAAGGGTAACATAGGAGGTACCAAACTTTTTGGGGTAATTTTGGTGAAACGGATTAAAATAACATATGAGGTATTTTTATACCTTGGTTTATGCTCATATTACTTTACTTCCAGGATCAAATGTGAGAATATATGTGTCTCCTATCTTTTCTGATTTAGTCTTGTCTATCTAGTGAGTTAATGAGAAAATGAGATACATTTTATCATTTTTTTAAAAATATTTTTTTTATGTAGCTAACTCAATCTATAATTCCTGATAGAATTCCTCCTGAGCCCAAAAAAAAAAAAATGTATTACTCGTTTTGCAAAATATTAACTGCCTCTAATACTAGCACACATGGAGGATTTTCAATTCTGTGGAAGCATGCTATTGAGTGCTTACCACCATTGGTATTTAACTCTCTGGGTTTCCTTCAGCTACTGCTTATTCCATATATTTATTAAAAAAATTCAAATTTTCCTCAATTTTTGAATGCTTTCCATTTATATATTGTAGGACATGACCCAAACAACCCTGACCTAGGACTTAATAGCAAAGGACTTGCACGGTTTTGAATGGAAATTTTGCCATGTATATAGAGGTAGTAATTTGGATTTTCTATTGGAAGTCTTCTTTTTATATTTACGTTTTAGTTGCACAGTCAAAATTATGCACAAATGAATTTCATGGTTTGCATAGAACGAGGAGTACTGGGTACATTACATAGTCTTCATATATTCTATGCAAACCATGAAATTCATTCGGTGCATAATTTTGACTGTGCAACTAAAACATAAATATAAAAAGAAGACTTCTAATAGAAAATCCAAATTACTATCTCTATATACATGGCAAAATTTCTATTCAAAACCGTGCAAGTCCTTCGCTATTAAGTCCTGGGTCGGAGTTGTCTAGGTCATGTCCTACAATATATAAATGGAAAGCATTAAAAATTTGAGGAAAAATTGAATTTTTTTAATAAATATATGGAATAAGCAGCAACTGAAGGAAACCTAGAGAGTTAAATACCAATGGTGGTAAGCACTCAATAGCATGCTTCCACAGAATTGAAAATCCTCCATGTGTGCTAGTATCAGAGGCAGTTAATTTTTTTGGGGGGCTCAAGAGGAATTCTATCAGGAATTATAGGTTGAGTTAGCTGCATAAAAAATATTATTTTAAAAAAATGATAAAATGTATCTAATTTTCTCATTAACTCACTAGATAGACAACACTAAATCAGAAAAGATAGGAGACACATATATTCTCACATTTGATCCTGGAAGTAAAGTAATATGAGCATAAACCAAGGTATAAAAATACCTCATATGTTATCTTAATCTGGTTCACCAAAATTACCCCAAAAAGTTTGGTACCTCCTATGTTACCTTGCTCTTGTTTCACCAGATTAACACCAAAAAGTTTGGTCTTGACATCACCTCGAGAGCTACTTGAACAATGTGTTAACTTATCATTATTGGCACTCCCCTAAGATACACATACAACTTATTTATGTTTCCAATATTCTATACATTTATGGTCGGGATCTTGAGCTTCAATGCCCTAGAAAAAGTTTGTAATAAAGGATTAAATCATGAGAAAATAGAACATAATTCCAAAGCTACATATTACAAGAGTCATCTAAGTTTTACCACATCAATAATCCAAATTAATAGAGCGGTCATTGGATAAACTTGACCATAGCAAGCTATGTTAATATAGTTTTGTACAATATGGTAAAGATATGATCCAAACTATACGATTGTAATTCTACATTATAAAATATAGAGATCGTTGATATTAATTTCAACCCAACAAAGGCATGATATTTTTAAGATTCATGAGTTTGAATTACCTGAATAATGGATGGCGAAAAGAATCCAAACATTTCATGACCGTTAATCCTTTGTCGAAGCTCCAAGGGAAGAAGTGGTTTACCTAGACTCCTTCGCTTCATGACTTCATGATTCAGTCTCTCAAGAACTGTTTCCCAGTACTTATCTGTGAAATTGGTTTATGCTCTGAAGCCTCTACCAAGAATAGCCAAATGGGACGAGGAAGTATCATGCGACATCTGTGGTAGAAATTGGTTCAACCAAATTTATATCGCTACTGCTCCATTTCTTGCAAGGTGATGAAAGTAATTTGACAATCATCCAAATTCCTGTTTTCCTCGTTTCCACCTTTGTCTTAAATTTGAACATTATAGTTAGTATTATTAAACATTTAATATGTACTTTCAGGTTGAAGCTGCTTCATGGAACTCTAATGATTCTGTTCCTCCCTTCATTTCTATCCATAGTCATCCTCACGAAAAGAATGAAAAAATTACTGAATCTCGAGTAAACAAGGCTTATATTTATACATATAATGTTAATTAATTAGGCTTATATTTATTTATCCATGTTATACCTAACCTAATTTATAATTTCTTTGTCCAAACAGGCATCATAAAGGGCTGACATCCCTCATGCACTGGAGGGGTCGGTGGCGGCTACGCCAGCTGATAGTGTTAGCTGTATAGAATGTGTATGTATTATCATGTTATGAGTTTTTTTTCATGTATTGTAGCCTGAATTGTGTTAATTAAGATAGTTATAGTTCTAATTGTTTGAATTAAGAATTGTGTTAATTAGCTAATAATAGTTCTATATATATATATATTGGATTGCAAATGCATGAGTTAATGTATATGGACTTGTTAGTGATGAGTGTGTGTGCAAATTCTGTATTATGGAATTAGTGAATGCAGGGAGTAGCTAGCTGGGGAAAGGGATATTGTAACATAATTAAAAAAAAAATACGTTTAACGTATGTTTTTATCCAACTGACGTACTTTTAACGTCTATTGTCTAAAATAACAGACGTTAAAAATAGCACTTTTAACGTCCGTTAAATAAAAGAACGGACGTTAAAGGTGTTACATTTAACGTCAGTATAATAAAAGACAGACGATAAATGTAAACTTTTACGTCTGTTTAAAACAGACGTTAAAAGTCACACATTTAACGTCTGCTGTATTAACTTCTGGCTTTTTTGAGACGTTAAAAAGCACTTTTAACAGACATAAAAAGTGCTTCCTACACTAGTGAATATTTGTCATCCTTTTTCTAAGTAGGTGGTGTCATCAAATTACTATAGTTTCTACAAATACCCATGTGTATATAAATATAAGTTAGGCATAGGATTTAGTTAGTTCCACTAGGTTCCAAGTTGAAAAATAGTTATATTTAATTAGGTTAAAACTTACCCATGTTCAACAAGTATGAGGTGGCACCAATTTAAGCTAAGTATCCTTAATTAGCTAATTAACTAAAACTAATCATAATTAGTAAAACTTATGTAGATTGATTATTTGTAATTTGGTTAATGTTTGTTCTTCTCTTAAAGCCACCGTCCAGGATTCTTGATTCCTTTGCAGTTGATTTCCCAGCAGTTTATGATGAAATTGTCCATACTGTCATTCCAGCCGAAGCCAGTAGATGATCAACTGATTTGGTCTTTTTCACAGGATGGCTGTCTGAGTTTTAAGGATTCTTACACATTCCTGAACCCTTGCAACCAAGTTATTTCATGGGGCAAACAGGTTTGGAATGTTGCAGTGCCCCCTCTAAATGAGAATCTGCAACTTAGAGGATGTACATTGGCATTAGTTTGTAGTTTGTGTGGCTCTAAAGAGGAGCCATCCTCCCATTTGTTTCTGCAATGCAATTATGCTGTTGCTATATGGCAATGGTTCAGTGATATTCTACAGTTTAACTTTGATCAGTCGAGTGTTCAGTCAGTTCTGGAAATTTGTAACAGATTCAATAATGGCCAGGTTAAAGATGTTGTTCTATCTTCCATTGTTCATATCTTTTGGTACATTTGGTATGCTAGGAACCAGGCAAGATTCAATGATAAGATGCTAAATGTTACAAGATTAACCCATCTGATTTCTGCTGCTAGTGCTCTAACAGGAAAAGTCTCTAAAGGGTAAAGCCTCTCATTTAATTGGTGATTTTCGAATTCTAAAGCAATTTTCAATTGAAATTCATACTCCTAAAGCCCCTTTGGTAATTCAAGTTGATTGGCATAAGCCTCTTTGTGGTTGGATTAAAGTGAACTCAGATGGTGCATCTAGAGGCAATCCCGGTCTAGCTGCTTGTGGTGGGATTTTCAGAGATTCTAGTGGGGCAATTCTTGGTTGTTTTGCTGAGTTTATTGGAATCTCTTCCTCTTTTAAAGCTGAATTGCTTGCAGCCACGAAATCCATTGAATTGGCTTCTCAAAAGGGGTGGAATAGGCTTTGGCTAGAATTTGACTCTATGCTAGTGGTTAAAGCCTTTAAAGATCCTGCTTTGGTTCCTTGGATGTTAAGAAATAGGTGGAGGAATTGCTTGCTATCGACCAAGCAAATGCATTTTGGTGTATCTCACATTTTTTAGGGAAGGAAACACTTGTGCAGATAAGTTGGCAAACTATGGAGTTAGTAGTCATTGTTTCACTTGGTGGGATCTAGCCCCAAGTTTTATTTTAGAGGACTTTAATCGCAATAGATTTAGTCGTCCTTTCTTTAGATTTAAATGATTCATTATTCTTCATAGGTTTTGGTTTGGTCCCCCCATGGTTTTGTATTATTTTTCAATTTTAATAAATTTGGGTGTGCTGCAAATGATTGGTAAGTTTTGAGGTGCCAACCTAGTTGGGATATCTCTTTTTACAGTGATGCTCTTGCATGCTTTTTTCAGTTAAAAAAAACAAAAGCTTAATTAAAGATTTAAATTGATGTGCTTATGACGAGGGTTTTGACATGCATGCTTGAGATGCTTGCCTATTGAAAATTTTTAGGTGCTTGAATTTTGTTCTAAACTTGCATATATGTTCGGATTCTTAAATGGTTTTGATTTATCTAACCCTCATCCAAACCTTATTAAGATATCTAATTTTCACTTGCTAAAAATAGGATGTTACATTACTACCCCCTTAAAAGAAATTTCGTCCTCGGAATTTACGTACCTCAGAAGATATGGATATTGTTGTTGCATATCCGCCTCACGCTGCCACATATCATCTCCAGTAATATCATCCCATATGACCTTAACCAAAGGGATCTGCCTATCGCGAAGCTCCTTAATCCTTCTATTTGCGATCCTAACGAGTAAAGCCTCATACTCTAGATTCTCTCGGAGTTGTATTGACTCAGGCTCAAGTATATGAGAAGAATCAGGTTCCTCAACTGAGAGGCATGAAAGACGTCATGAAGGTTAGAAAGATTAGGTGGTAAGGCAATATGGTAGGTGTTGGTAATGGCTACAATCTCGGGGGGGGGTGAATTGAGAGATTAAAAACTTTTTCAGCAAATTCAAGCAAAGCAGAGTTTTCTTATAAAAAGTAGTTTTCACCCAATTTCAGAATTAATCTTTCAAGATTCAGATTACAATTAAAGTAGGAATGATAACAGTAATGCGCCAATTGTTCTAACAATGTTTAGCAACAGATTTCAGCATAAAGATTCAACTAAAACATGCATTCAATCATAACTCTCAAGAAAACATGTATATGACAAATGTAAGAAGTTTAATGGTAAGAAGAATGCGCAAACCGATTTATTCTGGTTCAGCTACATCCTCTGATAAGCCTACATCCAGTCCCACACCTTTGTGGTTTCCTCCACTATAATCAGAAATTACAATATCCAATTACAATCAACACAAGGCTTCACTACCTTGCACAAAACTCACCAAAAAGCACACTAGCTTTTTCCACCCAAGGATTCCTTCTATCCCTGTGAAAATCCTAAGAGATACCATCTCTTAAATCTTTGAAACAACTAAGAGATACCCTCTCGATTATACATAAAACCACAAGTTCTAAAGTGTCTGATTTGTTCTATACACAGGTGTATGGTTTTGTACATCTGTGTACTCTTCATAATTTTCAGGAGACAGCTTCGATACACATGTGTACAACACGCGTGTACCTGGTTTTCATTTGTACTTCTGAAAAATCAACTGAACATACACATGTGTACAACATAAGTGTACAGAAAGGTTTTTCACTTGTAATTTGAAATTTAACTGATCATACACATGTGTACAACACAGGTGTATATTTTCACTTAATTTCTTATTTCAATTAACATATTTTGAAAAATCTTTTTATTGAAAAACTCATTTAATTAAACTTTATAAAATTTAGTTTTTCCTTAATTTTCCAAGAGCTTCACTTAAGAGATTGGTGTGCTATCCTTACAAATAGCATCTGAGAACTTAATGATCTTCATTCAATCTTGGTCTTGATGCTTTGTTCCATGTCATCTCCTTTGAATCTTTGAATCTCATGATCTTTGGCATTTCATCCTTTGATCCTTTGACTTTCTCCTTCATGAGTGAACTTGCAAACACTTGAACACTTTATTAGTGTATAATCAAATTGAAAAACTCATGTAAAAATTCACATTGTTTGTCATACATCAAAACCTCAAAAGGGCTTAGTCTTACGGTAGGCTGCTTGACCAACCTGTTGAAGAATCTGGAAAGGTCCAATGAATCTAGGAGTAAACTTCCTAGATTTGATAGCTCTGCCAATTCTAGTCTTCGGAGTAACTCTCAAAAACACGTGATCACCCTCCTGGAACTCTAAGGGTCTCCTTCTCTTCTTACTATAGCTCATTTGCCTATCCTGCGCTTCCTTCATCTTCTCCCTTATCTTCCTAACTTTCTCCGTCGTTTGCTGCACCACATCAGACCCAACACTTGGCTTTCACCATTCTCATACCAACACAACGGTGTCCTACACTTCCTACCAAACAAGGCCTCATACGGTGCCATCCCAATACTGCTATGAAAACTGTTATTGTAAGTAAACTCAATCAAAGGCAAGAACTCGTCCCAACTGCTAGTGTGCTCCAACACACAAGCGCTCAAGAGATCCTCCAACGACTGAATCGTTCTCTCTTACTATCCATCTGTCTGGGATGATAAGCAGAACTCATCCTCAACTTTGTCCCAAAAACACTGTGCAACTGTCTCCAAAATCTAGATGTAAATCTAAGATCTCGTTCGGAGATAATGCTCGACGGTACCCCGTGCAACCTAACATCCTCTTTGATGGAGATCTGGGTCAACCTCTTCAAACTGTAACTCTCACCAATAGGCAGGAAGTGAGAACACTTGGTCAACCTATCGATGATAACCCAAATCGCATCATGCCTTTTAGTAGTTCGTGGTAATCCAACCACAAAATACATGGCTATACTATCCCACTTCCACTCTAGGATATCCAACGACTGCAACAACCCTGCTGGCTTCTGATGCTCTATCCTTCTGACACACCAAGCAAGACAGAACATACTCTGCTACCTCTTTCTTCATCCTCGGCCACCAAAACATCTTTTTCAGATCCTGATACATCTTTGTGACACCCTACTCCCGGGTCATCACATGGTTACCCATTTGCGGAAAAATAAGATTTTATTTACTGGTTGCTTTCGGAAAATATTAATTTCTCAACGTGAATCTCTTCAAAATATGGTGATAAATTTTTTTTCCTTTTAACTCCCTAACAACGACATAATCATAACCATACTTAGATATATAAGCATATACAGAAGTCATACAACTATACTTAGATCTTTATCAACTTCGTTTATTCCAACACATGACATCACATAAAAAGAACCTAAGCTGGTCTTAACTAATAGACAATTATTGAGAATACCCTTATGGTCATTCCCACTAACAGATACTTCTCCAAGCATCTAGGAGTTAAGTCCTCGAGCGACTTAGTGAATCCCTCCGCTTCGTCCATACTAGTATACCAAAGGAATACGGTAGACTAGAGTAACCTGTTATATTGTAAGGGTAAGACGCCAATATATGGATTTAACACAATAACTAAAAGCGCGACTCACAAAACAGCATATACACACATACAACTATAGCATGATACATTCTCATAAGTAAACAAGTACTTTATCAATGGGTTTCATACCCCAAACATCAACGTTTGAAAACTATGCATGAACACTTCAATAAATGTTCTCTACATTTCGCTAAATCTCCGGAGATCCCCAACAACGTGTAAATGAGCTGATCAGGGTCGATTGCCAGGTATATTAGGCACAACGTATTTACCATAGCACACTGTCCAACACAAGGCACAGTGATCAACGTATATGGTATTGCCAGGTATATTAGGCACAACGTGTTTACCATAGCACACTGTCCAACACAAGGCACAGTGATCAACGTATATGGTTTTCCATTGTCCATCAAGGCACAATGAATCAACGTAGCATGAAATACCTCGCACCTCAAGGCATTCACAGAAAACAACGTGGGATGGAATACCTTACTCATTAAGGTACCATACTTCACAACGTGGACACGTCTGCCAATGAATGCATGTAAAACGTTTGTTCTCATCATTTTCTTTGTGTTCAGTCTCTATTTGCCGAAGCTCAAAATGGCTTACGACTACTTGTGATTTTCAACGTATTAACTTAACAACGTGTTTAGATCTTTCAACGTCAACACAGGACACGAAGTCCGAGTGCTCAATCACAAAACCTTAGACCTTGCAATCAGCCTTGGGGTTTGTGGTCGTAGAAAACAACCTTTACCTTTTACAACGTAACCCACCACGTGGATATACAACGTGAAAAGGACACAAAGTCCATAACAACGTAACTCATAACATGGATACTCAACATAACACGAATCAAAGATCTTCGTGCTTAAATTAAAGAACACTAGTATCGCGACGTCTCTGATACTAGGCTCACGTTTCAACGTAAACACCATTTTCGTTCTGTGAAAAACAAATCCAAAACAAAGTCTCCGCAACTTATCCAAGTTGGCGGAAAATAACACGATTAGAAAAACTCATTTATAAAATCATCGATTACTTGAAATTCTTTTCTATAACTTTTATGTTCCAAAAGAGAATCACGTGAGGCTCAAGTTTATCTAAAATACGTACTGCCGCTTTAAAAATACTTGTCGTCGACACTTTTCCAATTTGCCGTCAAATTACATCTTTTAAGCCAATTAAGCCAAAACTTAGCTTTTTCCACTTAAACAATTTTCTAAAATCATACTTAAGTTATTTTTGAAGATTAATTTCATAAAATAACTTTTTATAATATTACGGAATTTCTCACGTAAAAATTAGCAGTACTAAAATATTTTCACGGTTACATCCTCACTGTGACTCATAGTTGACTTTTTTATCAATAAATCATTAAAATAATAATATTTCTCAATACTCATTATTTTTCCCAAATAATATTTTCCACTACTATTATATTCTAACATTTCCCATAAAACATTGAATATAATTTATATAGCTTATTAAAGCTTTTATCTGATTAAGTCGGTTGTGCACTGACCACTGTCAGGCTTCACAAACAACACTCAACAACATCATCAGAATTATATCACCAGGCAGATCATGCATCATAGCAATATAATAAACAACTGCAGATAATTAAATAAATTAAAAGCTGATAAATCATCGAACACAGATAAACAACACAACATAAACAGCATATTTAAAGCACCACAGCCACATATCAAGTATACAGACCACACTAAAGCTAATAGTTATTGGGAAAAATCCCTCAGGTAAGCTCCCCTTACCTCTTGAAGTCACAAAGAACTTTGTCACGTATCGTCGGTTTTGGTTTCGGCACGCGTCAAGGAATTTCGGCTCGCGTCAAAAGCTTAAACAAACCAAAACTATTGTCAAAACACAACCAAACAACACAAAATCCAACAACAAGTCCTCTCCTAAACTATATGTTAGATTCGGCCAACACTACACAAAAAGAGACAAATTCCAAATATTGCTGAAGTCATGGATTAATGATCCTAATGAACTTAAGACTTTGGATCAAGGATAATCAACAAGTTTTGACTCAAAATCCTCCTAACCCTCACAAAGCTAGATTCGGCCATCAAGAGTATATAGGGTTAGGGTTTTCATTTTAACAAACCAACTAGGATTCAACATATGTACATACATGTATGATAGAAGACATGATCATACATCAAAATAAAGAACAAAACTTCATTCATTCTTTCCTCTATAGGTTCGGCCATGATCCATTAAATGGGAAGGAAATTTTTGATTACAATATGCTCTTGTATTATGGTAGTAGAGATGATAACGAACTCATAGAAATTGATTTCATATTTTTAGGATTTTTCTATCATTTTCTAGAGAATTTCAAACTTCTAGATCTAAGAATGGAAAAATATGATTCATGGCATAAACATGAGAAATACATGAAGAGGAAAGCTTAGATGATCAAGGATATGAGTTTTTACCTCTTGAAGATTGAAGAAATGAATAAAATGATCAATCCAAACTTGATGGCTTTTGAGACAGCTTTGAGGATGTGGTGGTTTTGTGAGTGTATCTCACAATATACTCATCCAAAAATCACAAACTTTGGCTTGTTAGAAAGATAAGGAGAAAAGGAACAACTTTGGTGTAGAAGGTTTCATTTGTTTCGAATCCTAACAGGGGTGGAAATAGGCTTCTTTATGCTGTCTCGCATGGATCTGAGGATTCTGGGCAGTTTCTGTATTTTGGTCATAACTCTCAATATACTCATCCGTTGTTGATTATCTTTAGTTTGTTGGAAATAAGAGAGAAAGTGGAACAACTTTCATGTTGAGAGTTTGTCGAGTTTCAGAAAGGAAGAGGGTCATATTTCCGGTGGAATTTCTGCTATCATGAACACCAAAGTGTGTTCTTAGAGGAAGAAGATGAAGTTGGAGAAGATGAAGAAGATTGTGGAGGAATGGAGAAGGATGTGGAGAATTCTTGCACTTATGGCAGCCAAGGAAAGGCTTGGGCCTTGTGCAAATGGGCTTGAATCCATTCAATTTTGGTCCATTAAAGCTTAAGGCATAAAACTATACCTAGGAAACTTATAAGTGTTTTATGAACAAAAAGCAATAGGAATGAAATGAAGTGTGATGGAGGGTATTTATAGGAGTGTGGGCTGCGAAAATAGGGACCAAAGAGCAAGGAATTCTAGTTTCATAAGGACAAAAGTGCAAATACTTTGAAGGACTAGTTTGCAAAATTCCAAAAGTATAAGGACTAAAATGCAATTTCCTACAACTTAGTCATCATGATGCCATGTGCACCATTAATGTGTTCACATGGGTGACTCATCATGCATGACTCAATGGTATTATCCATTAGCGGCTCTTGGAAATCCCGTAATCTGCTCCGCCGTTTACTCGATTAAATACGACGCCCGGATAAAATATAATATGTCACTTTTTAGTGAAATATTTCAAAATAACCAAAATCGTAGGAAATTAAATAAAAATCTTAAGTTTTTCGTTCACGAGTTAAAATTAGGTCTTCTGAGCAGTATAAATATACTGTCAGTGAAATTCGCAGACCGGGTTTCGCCTGACTTTTCAACCTAAATTTTTATCGTGACTCTCTACGGTCAAGTAGAGTGTAACTATGGTTTCGGATTAATTAAATAAATTTCCTAAGTCTCATAAAAATATAAACTTATTTATATAATTTCTGATATTAGAAAATCAAAAATCGGGGTGTTACAATCTTCGTGGCTCCAGGGTGAAAGCTCAACTTACTCTTATGTGCCTCTTCCAAGATCATCTTCCTAAGCTCTATATCCTCTAGCACACATATCCTATCTCTGAATCTCAACACACCATCTGAACCTCTACTGAACTCTGAAACCTTACCCTCATCTATACCTGTACTCACCTCTTGCTGATATTGATCCTGAACCTGTTTATCCTTAAGCTCTTTCAGAAACTCACTACTGATAGTAATCATACCTAAATAAATCCTACCCTCAATCAACTCCATGTCTAAGTTCAGACCTCTTAACTACTCAATCAACTCCATCTCCTTTACCATCATCGCGGACACATGCAAAGACTTTCTGCTTAACGCATCTGCTACAACATTCACCTTCACAGAATGGTACTGTAGGTCAAACTCATAATCCTTGATAAACTCCATCCATCTCCGCTGCCTCATGTTCAACTCCTTCTGATCGAACAAATACTTCAAACTCTTATGATCACTGTATACATTGAACTTAGCTCCATAAAGATAGTGTCGCCATATCTTCAATTCGAACACCATAGCAGTCAATTCCAGATCATGGGTCGGATAGTTCCTCTCGTGAACTCTCAATTGTCGAGAAGCATAAGCCACAACTCTTCCCTCTTGCATCAGTACACAACCCAAACCTTGGTATGACACATCATAATATTCATCAAACTATCCTAAAGGATCTGGTTAGCATTGGTGATGTGGTTAACCTCTTCTTCAACTCTTGAAAATTCTTCTCACACTCATCCATCCAAACATAAGTTACCCTTCCTCGTCAACTACGTCATAGGCAACGCAATCTTCAAGAAACCTTCTATAAACCTCCGATAGTGTCCAGCTAGTCCCAGAAAACACCTAACCTCACTCACTAACTTAGGTAGTTCCCACTTAAGCACTGCCTCAACTTTAGCTGGATCTACTGATATCCCTTCCTTGTTGATCACTTGTCCTAAGAATTGAACTTCCTCCATCCAAAACTCACCTTTGGAAAGCTTAGCATTCAACTGCCGATCCTTCAACACCTGCAACACTATCCTCAGATGTTTCTCATGCTTTTCCCTTGATCGGGAATAGATAAGGATATCATCGATGAACACCACCAAACTTATCGAGGAACAGCCTAAAGATCCTGTTCATGTAATCCATAAACATTGCGGACACATTAGTCACACCAAAAGGCATAACTAAATACTTGTAGTGTCTGTACCTCGTCCTGAAAGCTGTCTTGGGTATATCCTCCTTCTTCACTCTAATCTGATGGTACCTAAACCTCAGATAAATCTTCGAGAACATCGCAACTCCCTTCAGCTGATCCATCAGATCATCTAGCCTAGGCAACGAATACTTATTCTTGATAGTTACCTTATTCAATTTCCTATAATCTGTGCAAAGCCTAGCATTGTAACACCCTGTCTGTTACCTTACATTTTATCTATTTTGCTGTATCGGTAATTATGTATCTGTTTATATTTTTACTGGTAGTCTAGAAAATGATTTTTGGAAAAACAAAATTATATCTAGAACCTACTATATTGTAGGAAGTTAGGGTTCAATTTTGAGTTTAAAACTCATACGGAAACTGGTCTGCGTTTTTACTAACAATATAGTTTTATACTGACAGAAACCCAAATTTGACCCGAAACTGAGAAATTCTAGATTTTATCATAATTTCATTGATAAAGTCTATTTCTAAAATTTTTGCACAAAAATAAAATACTGTATTTTATTCGGGCGAATTTTGAAGAAAAACGGAAGAAAATCTAAATCGGGTAAATGATGGAACCGGATACGAAACTGCAGGGATACACAAGGAGCCAGGACCACGAGTCATCCATGATGACTCACTTGGGGGGAGTCACCATGGTGAGTCATCACCATGACCCACCAAGTTATGATTACTGTAACATCCTATCTTTTGTGAATAAAAATTAGATATTTTAATTAGATGGGAATGAGGGTTCGATAAATAAAAATTATTTAAGAATCCGAATGTATACGCAAGTTTAGAATAAAATTCAAACACCTCAAAATTTTCAATAGGCAAGCATCTCAATTTAAATCCTTAAGTAAGGTGGTTTATCATTAACAAAAATTAAAAGATAATTAGCCATAGATATAGATCTTAATCATAGCTAGATAATTATAATCAATTTACTCAAAGTTTTACTCATCATGACTAATTAACACTAATCTTAATTAACTATGCTCTAGTTACAAGTTTTAACTTAATTAAATTAACTAAAATAATTTTTATAATCTTATGAGTAGTAGTACACGGCAGTTTTATAATAGATGACACCTCTACCTTCCGAAATTTTGGCTGCATGAAAGCATGCCACCTCCTGCTTGTGACTATTACAAAGTCACGCAAGTTTTTAAGCTTTCTATGATCAAACAATGACCACGTCTCCTGTTGGGTTCACTTAGCGCAAAAGGAAGTTTAATTTTCCTTTCTTCATGCAATTCCATGACAGCAAAAAGGCCACGCCTCCTTTCTTCATTTCACGCCAGCATTGAGTCCTAATAAGTATAGCCTTAAGTGAGTTATAATATTATAATCCAAAAACAAGAAGAATTTGTTTCTTACTTACCCAATTAATGTGAAATAAAAATAAGGCAAAGAGTGAGTGAGATAGCATGAGATAGAGAGGGAGAGTCCGTGAGGGTGAGAGAATTTCCAGAGCAGATTCCGATCAATCCGTTCGTCCTATCGAGAAACCGATTATACCGTTGTGATCCTTTCGATGTCTACTTCATTACCCTATCTTTTTTTTCTTGATTAGGCTAAGGTAAACCTATATCCTTTTTATGCCGAAATGTCCTCGGTGACGGTATTGAGGTTATCTTTTTATTCGTTTATCGGTTTCCAATTCCGTCTTCAGATTTGGGTTACACGTAACGCGTGCTTCACAATGATGTGTTCAGGTGAATTTTTGGAGCCCCAGAGGGTGTAGAACTGTGCATGGCAGATTTGAGAGAATATAGGGAGTGTCCGGTTCGTTACTCCAGAGCTAGCCTAAGACATCTCAGGTGGGAGAAAGAAGCCTCCTATCATCGGAAATGGCTAAGTAGCATATTTTACATTAATGGCGTAGGGCGATCTAAACCCTACTAGTGGGCGAATAATTGACAATGTCAATATCACATTGGCGACTACTTAGTGGTACCAATGAGGATATGGAGATTGTAGGTTTATCGTCATTAGGTTATATTTGAGGTTGTCTGATTTTATCATATTTGAGCTGCTTGTTGTGTGCTGTTTGGATTAACATGTTAATTATAGTTTATTATTTTTGCTTGAATATGTTATTATTATTTTTTTATTATTATGATTTTATTTTTATAATTTATAATTTTTTATTTTTATTTTGATTATGGTTGATAACATGTATTGAGTGATAATATGCTTTAGCTGCTATGACTTGCTTAGTTGGTTCCTAGGTATTGAGATATGATATTGTAAAGATATGTATGTTGGGGAGAGTATGATATTTGATTTAGTAGTGCCCAACCTAATACAATATTATTTTATATTGATGTGACCTGAGATATGAGTTGAGATTGTGAGGCAAGGTTGAGGCACTAGGTTATGACCCGAGGGGAGACAGTGAAACTCATATAGATGTATTATGTTGTTCACAGCCGTATGGGCGGACGCACGAGGTCAGTGTATCTGATTACAGATACCGGATATCATGGGTCAGTTCCCTAACGGAAATGGGGGGAGACTACTGTGGTACTCTTGTAGTCCTTGACGAGCTGCTCTGAGTGCTTAGAGTCTATGGCTAGTGTGTCTTTTTGAGACATTTTAGCTTCCGTTGCTTATATCAGTTTGTACTAGTATGTATATTATGGGACCCTACTGATGGGGTACCCTTTACAGTGTATCAGCACATAGACATGTGTGGTGTGATGTTTATATTCTGTTATTTTTTTTATATATTTATAGTTTGTTTATTTATGATTTCCTGTATATTCGTATAACGTTAATATCATGATTTAGTTTTAGTTAAATTTAGGTTTTCTTTAATGGGACATCGGGGTGTATCAATTACCTTGAAACAAATATCTAGATATTTGTTATGAAAAGTTCCAAAATGCCCTTAAGTTCTCAAACAATTCCCTTGGTATCCCAAAACAAATCCTCCTACCCTTCCTAATGAACCAAGTTCAGCAGCCCTCCCCCCTCCAAGACCACACTTCTTTCATACTCATTCTTCACATTTCCTACACAAAAACCCTAAGTTCATCCTTAAGGATTTCATTGGAGCTCCAAGTTCTCGCTTCCTTCTTCAAGTTCCAGAGGTATACCCTCCATCTCTATGACTTTGACATCATTTCCCTTCATGAATTTCTTGCTCATCCACTTCATTTTCATAAGTTTAAGATTTGACCCATTTCATTGAGAAATTTCTTGAGAATCATAGGAAATGAATTTGTGAGTTATGGCGATTTTCTTATGCTATCTAAGACTCTAGGATCATGTATCCAAGAGCTTAAAAAAATTGGAAAACCTTCACCCTATTTTCTATGCCTTGGCGGCCGAACCATACCCTGAAGAGTTAATCATGAGTTTTCTTGTTTTATTAACTTATTGTTGTTGATTATTGAAGGTTAAGTGTGGTTGAGTGTTTGTGATCTTGTTTGGAGGAAAAGGAAGATTCAAAGACAAGGAAATATTTTGTCTTCAAGAGGTATGGGGGAGATTTCCATCATCCTACCCTAGGGTAGATATGTTGGTGGTTTAATTTATGTGTATATTGTCTTGTAAACCCTAAGTGTGAGGGTTGTGTATTTTATTGTTTATGATTGTGTGATCCTCTTAGAGGATTTGGTTTGGTGTTGGTGATTGAGGTAAGTGCATGAAAATAGATGTATATATGTGATTACTTGATAGATGATGGTTTGAAAAAAATTAGAATATGCTCACATAGCATAAATAATCAAGTATGCCAAATGTTTTAAATTCATGCCATGATTTGGTGCTTTGATACATGAATGTATATGTGGTTATGAGTGGATTAGTGAAGTGAAAATCTTCATATTTGCCTATGATTGGTTTCGGCCAATACTTGAAAAAGAGCATGACAACATGATTTCTTAAAACTATGAATTTCTAAGAATGTTAAGGTGGTATAGAGTAATAAAACCAAGAAGAAAACACATTTCTTTGCAGAACTATTTTGAGGGCAGTATAATCTTCCTTACCATGTTTTAAAGGTTTTAAATTTGGTTTAATTTGAGTTCAAGGCTTAAGAGAACAAAAATCATGTTTTAAAGGACGTAAAAATAGAATTTTTATGAAATCGGACAAGTAAAATGAACAGAAATTCAAAATTCGACCAAAACTGTTTGAAACTGTTTTTCAAGTCTATTTAAGTGTCCTAAGACTCCAAAATGAGTTTTGGAACATTAGGTTTAAAAATCATTGAAAAAGGAATTACGCGATTTTTGTATTTAGCAACGTTAGGTCAAGTTTTAGAATTTTTGTACAACCGTGAAGTGAAACTAGAAATTATCATTTTAATACTTTAATACAAGTATTTGAACCTAAGAAAGTGAAGGATTTGAGAAAAAACGATCATATTTTTGAAAATACGGAATTTAAGTTGAAATACAGTAAAAAGTGGTAAGACCGTGTTTAAAGAATTTCGACGTTTTTCAAGAAACTATTTTTGAGGAATTTACTACTTATATACTTTTGGTGGTATTTGATTTCAAAATTATTGGTTTTAACCAAAGGTTTTGGTTTTAAGACAAAAAGGATTTTAGTCCGTGAGGACGAGCATTTACGGTAAAATGCAAAAACCTAAGTCATGAATGTCTTAGTCGAAACTCGAACTTAATAACTTATGACGTGGGGTGAAACAAGACCTTATGTCATAAAGTATGGACAATTCATTATCCATACCTCCATAAGATTTAATGTACTAAGAGTTATTTGTTTTCTTTGGAAGCCAAGAAAAAAGCTCAACTAGAAAAGTGCAGAGAAATAAATAATTGGACTTGTAATCCAATTTCATATTGGGTTAGGATTTGTAATCAAGTGCTTTAAGATACTTTTGCACAAAGATGAAAGGTTTCTTCAGAACTTTAGCTCGATGTTAAGGGCCGGTGATTCGGACCTGAAAACATCTAGCATCTAAGAACAACATGTTGAATGGATTCCGGTGGAATCAAGAGGTCATCCGGTGGATGTACGACAAGAACGCATTTCCGGAAAATTTTGCCTAAATACATAGTGAAACTATGTTCTGTAAGGCCGTTGTGCCGAGGAGATTGAGCTGACACTTTAATACGGGTGTGAATTCCATAGTTACGATCTGGTTGATGCTTGGGGATGTCGGGGTATGAAATACTCATATAGGCCCAGTTGGTAGCTCCTCTGTGGCGTGGTGATCTTGGAATACACCGACATACTCGACTAGATGCTACGTGTGTTCTAGTAGTGTAGGATGTTCCCGAAAAAGCCTATGTGCACGTTGCTGACTGTTGACGCATTTTACCCAAGGCTGGTGTAATCCGGAACAATCCTCCCAACCACTCTCTCTGATTGTTTGTTAAAACCAAGATATAGGAATCAAAAGTCATTCCTCGAGTCTTAGATGTCTCCTATCTAGAAAAACGTTGCCTAGTGATTATGTTTCTATGAAACATTATTATTCTGACATCATTGATGATATAAATGTATATTGATAGTTGTACTTACCTGTGTGTCGTGCCATTGCATATCCGCGTTATGTGTATGATAAATGGGGATCTAACCTCATTTTCTTTATTTTCTGGTTTTCTATTTTATTTTACGTTCTTCAGAGATGATGACAGCAATGTTTCACCATCACACTCATCTGGAGTTTGAGATGACTTGGACGCATGGACACAATCTCCGTGGCTTTGGTATAGTAGATGTGGAAGTATACCCACGGCGTGACGGTATATCATCCATGACTGTTACGGTTGTGCGGGGATGACATTTCATCATTGTTTTGTATTGGCCAGCATGATAAATATTGTGTGTATGTTTATATTTTGTGGAGTTGTGTCTCCAATGCTGTTATTATTATTATTATAAACATATTTCCAGCACGTTAATTTACCACCGTTGGTATTTCCGCCATTTTCTGGATGTTTATGTTTATGACTGTTAGTACTTGGAGAATGATTGTAAAATATATATATGCACAAGTTTGATGATGTATGTTAAAGACTATGTATCGTACTATTTGCGAAAAGAAAAAAAAAAAGTAAACCCATATTTTTTGGTCGAAAATATTTATTTTCCGTTTTACTCGGTCTTATAGAATAGAAGTGTCACAGATAATGTAGCGCCGAGAAGGGTGTTACAAGCACTCCCATTCTTCTTCTTAACAAACAACATCGATGCTGCCCTTGCCAAAACACTCGGTTTGTCGAACTCCGTCTTATATCAACTTATCCACTTTCTGAAGTAGTAATCCTCTCAGATGTATGATTTTACTTTACAGCTTATGTCTCAGATGTAACACCCTTTTTTTCAGAATTATCTTAATTAAGCTGGTTATATTAAGTTGGATTTATCGTTCAAGGGCTTAGTGGGATTTTTGGTTAAAGTCCATTTCTGGTACATGAGCACGCCCGTGCTCATTAGCCAGCAAGCCCGTGCTTAAAGTCAGAAGCGTGTTTCTGATTTTAAGTTGAGCACGACCGTGCTCAACAGGGAGCACGCCCGTGCTCAATGCATGGACCGCGTCACGGTGACACTAAGTGGAGCATGACCGTGCTCAAGGGTGAGCACGACCGTGCTCAAGTCCAAATGTTATATACGTGAACAGAACTCGAGGGTTTAACATTTAACCCTAATTGTGAGTGCAGCAACCACCTTGAGTGCGGCCAGAACGAACGTCCTCCCTTTTCCTCTTTCTTGAGCAGTTTAAGTGAGCATTGGAGACCTTGGGAGACCGTTGGCATATCAGTGTTGATTATATAGGTAATGTTTTTGCCTGTCTAAGTTTCCTTTTCATTATTGTGATTAGGGAACTAATTATTCGTGCTTTTATTTGTTTAAGGATCGTTTGAGGTCGAGCCGTCTTAGGGAAGGAACCGTTTGCCGTTAACATCACCGTTAGAGCTACCTTCAATCCAGGTATGGGGAGAAGGGTAGTGTAATCATAGGCTCGGGGTTAGGGTAGAGTAAAGGGGTCCCCATGGCCCCGGTTTTGTTTGGATGATTGACTGTTATGTATGCATGATTTGTTGGTTGTTCTGATAACATGCTAGTGTTGATAACATGTATGCCTATGCTCAGAATGTTGGTTGAGTTTATGTTATTGTAATGGCTATGAACATGATATACTATTGGTTGATGCCACTGTTGAGTTGATGTGATGATGTTACTGAGTTTAATTCTTAAAACGTGTTAAGAACGGATTTAGGATGTTAAGTGATTAAACCCTTAAAAATTGGTTAAAACTCAGTCTCTGTTCCTGCCCAAAATAGCACTGTCACGCGATGAGCACGACCGTGCTGGACAGGGAGCACGACCGTGCTCCCAGTTGAATTCTGGGTAAATGGCCACGCTGTTCAACCCGACCGTGCAGGACAAAGAGCACGACCGTGCTGCTGAGCACGACCGTGCTCAATAAGAAGCACGACCGTGCTTCACTTAAAGAGGAGCACGCCCCTCACGTGCTTAAGCACGATCGTGCTGGGTTACGAGCACGACCGTGCTCAACCCACCTGGACAGAACAGAATTAAAGGACTTAAGGGGTTTCAAACCCCACTTCCCTATGATGATAAACGATTAGACAACTTGACTAATGCCTACTTAAGATAATTTAAGATGATGAGATGGTGAGGTGTTGAGTTTGATAAGTCAGTGCCCATCGGGTGCCGCAAGCTGATAAGCTGTACCTTGGTGCTTTTGGACCAAGGAAGCCTTGACCCCGTGGTTTGGGTTTGAGGTGTTGATGTTGCTGTGTACCTTGGTGGCCAAGAGTTTGCCCCAGGTACTGCCGTTGATTCCGCTTAAGTCCTCAGGTAGATTAAGTGAGGCAAGTTGTTACGGTTGATTCCGCTGTTATCTTCGGTCGATTCCGTTGGAGTTGTGGAGGTGGTGTTGCCGTTGTTATTGTATTGCATACGCATTGCATCAGAGAGGTTGTTTAGGGATGTTCGACATAGGGGAGGTCGTCCTAGAGTTCGGCGATCTGGCCATCCACGGTTGGAGTAGATTCTCCTAGCGCCCCCGTAATGAGGCATTCGTTGGTTTGATGCATTGGCTATCCAAGGAGTAGATTCTCCAGCTTTGAGTAGATTCTCAATGTGGATATTTAACTCCGAAGTCGTTCATCCCGAGTTTAGTGGATCCATATGCATTCTTGGTTTAGCAGAGTAGGACTGCATTGCACTGCATAACATAATGATGATGTTGATGTTTGGTGTAATGTTGCTAGGTTTACTGTTTACTTTACTTCCTATTGTATATGATTACATGAACTTACTCCCCATGTTTGTTTGTGTTTGGCCTGATTGGCACCTTGCAGAGGATGACGAGCAGCCCGGAGAGGAGTGACTCTGAGGAGCCGCCACTCATAGTTAGGGCTTACGTTTATGTTTTGTTAGTTTTCAGTTGTAATTCCGTGAATGTTTATTCCGGAACGGTTATACCAGCTCTGTAGGTGACATCGGGGTTCGGTTATATTTATTGGTTGTTATGTTTTTATGGTTTTGAACTTATTTCTTTTCCGCGTTGTAAATGGTTCATGTGGGACTTTTCTACCCATGAACAAATGTTTTATTTATTTCAGTAAAATGCATGTTTTCCTTTAATCGTGTTTTATATTAAATGGCTTATAACATGCGGGGTAGAAGGGTGTCACATTTAGTGGTATCAGAGCAGTTCGACCTTGTTCGGACGTGGTATGAGTCAGTTATGAGTATGTTGTGTGACTCTTGTGTGAATTGTCTATACTTGTTATAGATAATAAAGTTTTAGGTTAGTTGCCTGTAGCTTTTACTCGCTTAAGTTTCTGTATTAAAGAGTTGTATTGGGCATGTACAGGAACTAATGGCTGGTAGAGGACGCAACGATCAGGCAATTGATGATGCATTGGCGCTTCCGGCCAATGCTATCGGGCAGGTCAACCCTAACAACGGTGGACCAGCTGAGTTTCAGGGACGGATAAGTTCCAGAGGAACAACCCTCCGTCGTTCAAGGGAGCGTACGACCCAGAGGGAGCATTGTTGTGGCTGAGGGAGACAGAGAAGATCTTCCATGCGATGGACTGCAATGATCAGCAGAAGCTCATCTTCGCCACCTTCATGTTGACTGAAGAGGCGGAGTACTGGTGGGACAACTGCAGACAGAGGATGCAGGCTGAGGGCACAGCGGTTACTTGGGCTATGTTCAGGAAGAGATTTCTGGAGAAGTATTTTCCAGCGGATATCAGACACAAGAAGGAGATGGAATTCTTGTCTTTGAGGCAGGGGTTGCTGTCAGTCGGTGACTATGCGGCTAAGTTTGAGGAGCTGGCTAGGTACTACACTCCTTACCAGCATGAGACAGACGATCGCTCCAAGTGTGTGAAGTTTGAAGCGGGACTCCGGCCTGAGATCAAACAGACCATCAGTTACCAGGAGATCTGAGTTTTTCCGATTCTAGTCAACAAATGTCGGATTTACGAGGATGCTAGTCAGTTCAGAGCTGCCAGTTCCAGAGGATCGGACAATCAGAGTGGCAAGAGGACTGATCAGAGGGATAAGGGCAAGCAGAGGTATGCCCCGACGGGCAAGGACTTCAAGCAGAGTGGTAGGAAGCCCCAGTTTCAGCAGAGTAGCTTCAGGGGTGGGTTTTCTGATGCCCCTAGAGCTATGAGGTGTGGGAAGTGTGGAGCACAGGACCACTGTTTGTCTCAGTGCAAGGAAACACAGGTTATCTGCTTCAAGTGTGGCAAGCCAGGCCACATCAGCCTCGAGTGTGATGGAGCTAAGGCCGAGCCTCCCAGCGCTAGCAAGAATCAGATGTCCCAGGCCAACAGACTGAAGACCACTGGGAGAGTCTTTACTCTTAGTGGAGCCGAAGCCTCCGAGTCTGATGACTTGATCCAAGGTACGTGTTTAATTGATGGAACTCAATTGACTGTATTGTATGATTCAGGTGCTACTCACTCGTTTATACCGCATGATAGGGTCAAGAGTCTTAAATTGCCTGTTACTTTCCTTGAGTATGATTTGTTGGTTTCTACACCTACAAATAAACTTGTTTCCACTTCTTATACATGCAAGAACTGCCATATTGTTGTAAATGATAAAACTTTTCTTGCTGATCTTGTATGCTTGCCTTTGAAAGACCTGGACATTATTCTGGGTATGGACTGGTTATCTTCTAACCATGTTCTTCTAAACTGTTTTGATAAAACCTTGGTTTTTGGAACTCCAAAGGAGTCTAAGAATCCGGACCTTCTCTCTGCCAGTCAAGTACGAGCTTCGATGAGAGATAAAGCCCAAGTGTACATGATGTTAGCTTCCCTGGATGTAGAGAGTAGCCCTCCTGATGTCGCCAGCTTCCCTGTTGTACGAGAATTTCCTGAAGTGTTTCTGGGGGATGTTTATAACTTACCCCCAGAGAGAGATATTGAGTTTACCATAGACTTAGTGCCTAGCACTGGGCCAATCTCCATAGCACCCTATAGAATGTCTCCTCTAGAGCTAGCTAAGTTGAAGGAACAGTTGGAGGACCTGATGAAAAAGAAATTCATTAGGCCGAGTGTGTCTCCGGGGGGAGCACCCGTGTTGTTGGTGAAGAAGGAGGATGGTAGTATGAGGTTGTGTGTCGACTTTCGACAACTCAACAAGGTGACCATAAAGAATCGGTATCCCCTCCCTAGGATTGATGACCTTATGGACCAGTTGATGGGCGCTTGCGTCTTTTCAAAGATAGATTTGAGGTCAGGGTACCATCAGATTCGGGTTAAGTCTGAGGACATCCCGAAGACAGTGTTTAGAACGCGATATGGTCACTATGAGTACTTGGTTATGCCCTTCGGTGTGACCAATGCTCTTGCGGTCTTCATGGACTACATGAACAAGACCTTTCACCCTTATTTGGATAAGTTCGTGGTGGTGTTTATAGATGACATCTTAGTGTACTCCAAGAGTAAGGAGGAACATGAGGAACACCTGAGGGTTGTCTTGCAGACCCTTAAGGAAAAGCAATTGTATGCTAAGTTGTCTAAGTGTGAGTTCTGGTTAGAGGAAGTGAGCTTCTTAGGACATGTCATCTCTAAGGGTGGCATAGCAGTGGACCCAGCTAAAGTAGAGACGGTGCTCCAGTGGGAAGCGCCAAAGTCTGTAACCGAGATTAGGAGTTTCTTGGGGTTAGCCGGTATTATAGGCGGTTTATAGAAGGTTTCTCTAAAATAGCTTTACCCTTAACCCGTCTCACCAAGAAGGGACAGTTGTTTGTGTGGGACTCTAAGTGTGAAGAGAGTTTCCAAACCCTTAAGAATAGGTTGACATCAGCACCAGTGTTAGTTTTGCCAGATCCTAATGAACCCTTCGTAGTTTACTGCGATGCTTCTAAGCAAGGGTTAGGTGGTGTGTTGATGCAGAATGGTAAGGTAGTTGCTTATGCTTCTAGGCAGTTGAAAACCCACGAGAAGAACTACCCTACCCATGACCTAGAGTTAGGAGCTGTGGTGTTTTCCTTAAAGATTTGGAGGCATTACCTCTATGGGGCGAGGTTTGAGGTTTTTAGTGATCATAAGAGTCTGAAGTATCTCTTTGATCAAAAAGAGTTGAATATGAGGCAGCGTAGGTGGATGGAGTTTTTAAAGGACTATGACTTCGAGCTGACCTATCACCCAGGAAAGGCCAATGTGGTGGCCGATGCCTTGAGTAGGAAAACCCTGCATATTTCCGCTTTGATGGTCAGGGAGATGGATTTGATTGAGGAATCTAGAGACCTTAGTCTAGCTTGTGAGTTTACCCCTAAGAGTATTAGGCTTGGAACCTTGAAGGTTACCAACAGTTTGATGGATCAGATTAGAGAGGGTCAGAAGTTAGATAAGTATCTCTTAGACCAGCGAGAGTTACTCGCTCAGGGTAGAGACCTAAGATTTAAGGATGGCAGTGATGGTATCTTGAGGTTCAAGGATAGAGTTTGTGTGCCAGATGTTCCTGAGCTTAGGAAGTTGATCTTAGAAGAAGGTCATAGGAGTGGACTGAGTGTGCACCCAGGTGCCACTAAGATGTATCAGGACCTTAAGAGGATGTTTTGGTGGCCTAGGATGAAAAAGGATGTAGCTGAGTTCGTGTATGCGTGTCTAGTTTGTCAGAAGGCTAAGATCGAGCATCAAAGGCCTTCGGGTAGGTTGCAACCTTTGAGTATCCCAAAATGGAAATGGGATAGCATCTCCATGGATTTTGTGTCTGGACTCCCTAGGACTCCAGCTGGTTTTGAGGTGATTTGGGTTGTTGTGGATAGACTGACTAAGTATGCCCATTTCATTCCGATGAACATGGAGTATCCTTTAGAGAAGTTGGCTAAGCTGTATATCAAGGAGATAGTTAGGCTTCATGGTGTACCCTCTAGCATAGTTTTAGATAGAGACCCGAGGTTTACCTCTAGGTTTTGGAATAGTTTGCAAGAGGCTTTGGAGACAAAGCTTAGGCCCAGTTCAGCTTACCACCCACAGACTGATGGGCAGTCTGAGCGGACCATCCAGTCCTTAGAGGACTTGTTGAGGACTTGTGTGTTAGAGCAGTTAGGAAGTTGGGACAAGTTTTTACCCCTGATTGAGTTCACCTACAACAACAGTTTCCATTCCAGCATTGGGATGGCGCCTTATGAGGCTCTATATGGGAGGAGATGTAGGACACCCTTGTGTTGGAGTGAACCTAGTGATAGTGTGGTGCTAGGGCCAGAGATTGTCCAGGAAACAATAGAAAAGATTAGATTGGTTCAGGAAAAGATGAGAATTGCACAGAGTAGGCAGAAGAGCTACCATGATAAAAGGAGGAAGGCGCTTGAATTCCAGGAAGGCGATCATGTATTCTTGAGAGTTACCCCGACGACTGGGGTTGGTAGAGTGATGAAGGCAAGGAAACTTACTCCGAGGTTCATTGGTCCTTACCAAATCATCAAAAGAGTCGGCGAAGTCGCCTACCAGATAGCCTTACCCCCGTTCTTGTCAAATCTCCACAATCTTTTCCATGTGTCCCAACTCAGGAAGTATATTCATGACCCTAGTCACGTGATAGTACCTGACGCTATACAGTTGAAAGGGAATCTGACGTTTGAAGTGTTACCTCTTCGAGTCGAGGATAGGAGGGTGAAGCAGCTAAGAGGCAAGGAGATTCCCTTGGTCAAAGTAGTTTGGAGTGGAGCAACTGAGGAAAGTGCTACCTGGGAGCTGGAGAGCAAGATGATGGAAGCGTACCTGCATCTTTTTCCTTGAGGTACGTGTAAATTTTGAGGACGAAATTTTTATAAGGGGGGTGGAATTGTAACACCCTGTTTTTCAGAATTATCTTAATTAAGCTGGTTATATTAAGTTGGATTTATCGTTGAAGGGCTTAGTGGGATTTTTGGTTAAAGTCCCTTTCTGGTACATGAGCACGCCCGTGCTCATTAGCCAGCAAGGCCGTGCTTAAAGTCAGAAGCGTGTTTCCGATTTTAAGTTGAGTACGACCGTGCTCAACAAGGACCACGCCCGTGCTCAATGCGTGGACCGCGTCTCGGTGACGCTAAGTGGAGCATGACCGTGCTCAAGGGTGAGCACGACCGTGCTCAAGTCCGAACGTTATATATGTGAACAGAACTCAAGGGTTTAACGTTTAAGCCTAATTGTGAGTGCAGCAGCCACCTTGAGTGCGGCCAGAACGAACCTCCTCCCTTTTCCTCCTTCTTGAGCAGTTTAAGTGAGCATTGGAGACCTTGGGAGACCGTTGACATATCAATGTTGATTATATAGGTAACGTTCTTGCCTGTCTAAGTTTCCTTTCCATTATTGTGATTAGGGAACTAATTATTCGTGCTTTTATTTGTTTAACGATCGTTTGAGGTCGAGCCGTCTTAGGGAAGGAACCGTTTGCTGTTAAGATCACCGTTAGAGCTACCTTCAATCCAGTTATGGGGAGAAGGGTAGTGTAATCATAGGCTCGGGGTTAGGGTAGAGTAAAGGGGTCCCCATGGCCCCGGTTTTGTTTGGATGATTGACTGTTATGTATGCATGATTTGCTGGTTGTTCTGATAACATGCTAGTGTTGATAACATGTATGCCTATGTTCATAATGTTGGTTGAGTTTATGTTATTGTAATGGCTATGAACATGATATACTATTGGTTGATGCCACTGTTGAGTTTATGTGATGATGTTACTGAGTTTAATTCTTAAAACGTGTTAAGAACGGATTTAGGATGTTAAGTGATTAAACCCTTAAAAATTGGTTAAAACTCAGTCTCTGTTCCTGCCCAGAACAGCACTGTCGCGCGATGAGCACGACTGTGCTGGACAGGGAGCACGACCGTGCTCCCAGTTGAATTCTGGGTAAATGGCTGCGCTGTTCAGCACAGTCGTGCAGGACAAAGAGCACGACCGTGCTGCTGAGCACGACTGTGCTCAATAAGAAGCACGACCGTGCTTCACTTAAAGGGGAGCACGCCCCTCACGTGCTTAAGCACGACCGTGCTGGGTTACGAGCACGACCGTGCTCAACCCACCTGGACAGAACAAAATTAAAGGACTTAAGGGGTTTCAAACCCCACTTCCCTATGATGATAAACGATTAGACAACTTGACTAATGCCTACTCAAGATAATTTAAGATGATGAGATGGTGAGGTGTTGAGTTTGATAAGTCGGTGCCCATCGGGTGCCGCAAGCTGATGAGCTGTACCTTGGTGCTTTTGGACCAAGGAAGCCTTGACCCCGTGGTTTGGGTTTGAGGTGTTGATGTTGCTGTGTAGCTTGGTGGCCAAGAGTTTGCCCTAAGTACTGCGGTTGATTCTGCTTAAGTCCTCAGGTAAATTCAGTGAGGCACGTTGTTGCGGTTGATTCCGCTGTTATTTTCGGTCGATTCCGTTGGAGTTATGGAGGTGGTGTTGCCGTTGTTATTGTATTGCATACACATTGCATTGGAGAGGTTGTTTAGGGATGTTCGACATAGGGGAGGTCGTCCTAGAGTACGGCGATTTGGCCATCCACGGTTGGAGTAGATTCTCCTAGCGCCCCCGTGATGAGGCATTCGTTGGTTTGATGCATTGGCTATCCAAGGAGTAGATTCTCCAGCGTTGAGTAGATTCTCAATGTGGATATTTAACTCCGAAGTCGTTCATCCCGAGTTTAGTGGATCCATATGCATTCTTGGTTTAGCAGAGTAGGACTGCATTGCACTGCATAACATAATGATGATGTTGATGTTTGATGTAATATTGTTGTATTTACCGTTTACTTTACTTCCTACTGTATATGATTACATGAACTTACTCCCCATGTTTGTTTGTGTTTGGCCTGATTGGCACCTTGCAGAGGATGACGAGCAGCCCGGAGAGGAGTGACTCTGAGGAGCCGCTACTCATAGTTAGGGCGTACGTTTATGTTTTGTTAGTTTTCAGTTGTAATTCCGTGAATGTTTATTCCGGAACGGTTATACCAGCTCTGAAGGTGACATCGGGGTTCGGTTATATTTATTGGTTGTTATGTTTTTACGGTTTTGAACTTATTTCTTTTCCGCGTTGTAAACGGTTCATGTGGGACTTTTCTACCCATGAACTAATGTTTTATTTATTTCAGTAAAATGCATGTTTTCCTTTAATCGTGTTTTATATTAAATGGCTTATAACATGCGGGGTAGAAGGGTGTCACATTAAACCATCTTCAAATCTTGTACATATACAGTTCTTGTCCGGTTGCACTTAATAGAACTTGGAAAATTTGAGTAGAGATTCAAACCTCATAGTATACTCACTCATAGGCGTACTTCCTTGATTCAACCTAAGGAATTCCTTCTCCTTCTCATGTCGAACAGTTTCAGGAAAATATTTTTCCAGGAAGCATTCCTGGAATAGTTCCCATGTGATTACTCTTCCATCTGCCTCCAACTTCCTCTAATGTTTCTTCTATCAAGACTCAGTACCTCCCACTAGCATGAAAAATGCATAGGTAAACATTTGATCCTCTCTACAGTGCATGGCTGTGAAGATTTTCTCTATTTCTCGTATCCATAACTCTGTTCCCACCAGATCATACTCGTCGTGGCACAGTGGTCGACCATACTGATTTCCTGCCTGATATCTTATTCATGCTCCCTGAGTTCTTCTGCTTTGTTGCGGAACTGGATTTCTGTTAACATTGCTCTGCTGACAGTATCGAGCTATATGACCCACCTTGCCACATTGGACACAAACAACATTCTTAATTTAATGACAATTCCTAATCAAATTTGGTCCTCCACATTGGAAACATCTCAAAGCTCTTTACTGACTTTGTCCTTGATTCCCTTCAAGATTAATAACCTATTGTACGGGGCGATTGGAAGATTTTGCCCTACGAATGATGGAAACCATTATCCTCACATGAATAATAAGGATAAGTCGCGTATCGGACACTCTACCCAACTTCTAAACATAGTCGGTATCCAATGTGGATCCAACAAACATGGCCAGTACACCTTAACCTCACACTCTGAACAGAATCAAACTGCTATGAGACCACCAAATGAGACACCCCGACCCGATGTCCCATTAAAAAACCTAATTAACTAACCTTAATCGCGATATAAACGTTAAACATACCTATCAGAAAAGCAGGATATATTAAAACTTTAAAAATAAAAGACATGCACGTAAACCATCACACTATATATATATATATATAAACACAAAGGTACAACATAGCTATCTAGGGTACCACATCAGAGTAGGGTCCCATAAGTACAACTGTCATAAGAACTGAAAATACAACATCCAAAAGAGACGCATAGGCCATAGACTCGATACTCAACTATTAGGATCCACTGCTCATCCTCTGACATCTAGCTCATAAGGGGTCCCATCAAGCTCCTCAATAGCTACCTCCTCCGCAGGATCTTCTCACCACGATCACATAACAAAACATACACAATATAGAGAAATAGGAGATAAGTAACTATTATATCATCATGTACGGAAAAGGTACATAGCATATCTACAATAATAGCACAAAGACATGCATCATAGAATAAGCACATATAAATAACAATCATCCTCGAGACATGTTATCGTCCTCTACCCTTCACGCTCATGCAACTTATTCTATATGCTGACATGGCCACCACACAATGCTGTCACACATCCCTCGTTTGATTAAGGATATTAGTCAGTCGTCCAATCAGCTCATTCCCAAATGCCGGTGGACATCCCCGTTCCCGTTAGGGCGCTCATGCAAAGCATGACACTATAGCTGCACAGTTCACGTCGGTGCACACCCCAGTTCTCTCGAGAGTGCTCATGCAAAGCATGACACTATAGCTACACAATATAAATAAAGGGAAGGCTCAGCAAGGACTACGGAAATATACAGTAGTCTTGCTCGGACCTCATCGTCCGCAGGGCACTCATCCATGACTCTGATATCCGTAATCAGATACTCTGACCTAATGTGTTGTACCCACACGGCTGTGATCAATACAATGCATCTATATGAGTCTTGCCGACTCATATCGGGTTATAACCTAGTGCCTCAACTTTTCATCATCACATATAATAGTTCAAGTCACATTATATCCTCAATGTCATCATGAATAAAATATCAATTAATTAATTAGGTTAGGAATGACTAAGTCATACGTCGTATGCTCCACAACATGCATCGCTCCAAAATATCATATATCAATGCCTAGGAACCAACTAAACATATCATATCAGATAAAGCATATTATCACACCAAGCATGTTAACATTAATAAAATAATAATAAAATATTTAAATAAACATAATTAATAAAATATAGCATATTAATCCAAACAGCACACAACAAGCAGATTAATAGGCAAAATCATGCAACCTTGAATATCACAAATTTAACCTAACGGCGATAAACCTACAATCTTCAAATTATTATTGGTACTACGAAGTAGTAACCAATGTGATTTTAGTATTGTCGATTACTCGCTCACTCATAGGGTTTAGGTCGCCCTACACCACTATTGTATAAAATGCTACTTTGCCGTTTCCGCCGATAGGTGTCTTCTTTCTACCACCTGAGGTATGTGTAGCTGTTACCGTGATCATGAAACGAAACTCCTCCTTCCTCTACAGATTATGCCACGCACAGTACGGCACCTCTGGTGCTCCAAAAATTCACCTTAGCCTTTGCAACCAACGAAGGATAGGGTTAAGAAGTAGATGCCGCCGTGAACACGATGATGTAGTCAGAATCGCGTAATGATGATCGATTAGGTCGCACCGAGCTCCGAAGGTTTTTCTCTCTTCTCTAACCTCTCACTCACTCTATGTGTTATATTTTGTACAAGGAAAGAAGATGATGGACATGTTGGGACTAAAGCAAGTAAGATTAAATGTTTTTGGAAGATAGAATACGGGTAGCTAGTTTTGAAGTGTTTAAACTTCAAAGAACCATGTGATTCCTTAAATTAGTAGAGTATGGAAGGATTTTGTAGTAACTTGGGATTAGTTTAACTGTTGGGGTCTTAGACAATAGATGGCCAAAATCCTACTCTTTCATGTACCGTAACTTGGTGTGAAATAAAACTAAACTAATGCTTTCTTCATAGTAAAGTAACTTGATTTCTTGCACCCAATATATGACTAAGCAAAGCTAGAGAATGAGTAAGCAAAGCTACAAAAATGGCTAAGCAAACCTAGTGTAAGAGGTAGCCGTAAACTCTGACCTTGCTGTACTTATCTAGATTTATCTTTACATAGTTTCATCATAACTTCATGTATTTGCTTCCTTTGACCGTGTACCTTGCTTCTCTTTGTGTGTGTGTGTGTGTGTTTTGTATTGCTCACCTAAATCATTTTAGTGGAACTATTCTACGTGCTCGGGTCAGAGTTTATAAAAATGCGTCAGTCAGCGAGGGTTATGAGTTAAACCCTCACTTTGGCACTTTAGGCAACCCTAAATGTGACGGTAGCCTCTCTCTTCTTTTTCCTTTGAACCCAATCGTTTCTTGGTGTTCCGTTCATATTTGGAAGAGTAAGATCACACGTTAGTTCCAAATAGTAAGGTAACGGCTCTTCTCTCTTTCAATTCCTTTTTCTTTTCATGAATTGGGGATTAATTGGTTAACCTCTTTTGTGTTGGCCAAGGCTTGGGTCGTTCGTTGAGCCATTTGAGGGAACCAGTTTAGAGTCTTCGTCAGTTAAAGGGGAAATCTTCATACCAGGTATGGGGAGAAGGGATTGTATGAGTATGTAGGCGTGGGGGTAGCGTAAGACGAAGGGTTTCCCATAACTCTAATGTTTGATAAAATGCCTAAATGATTATTGGTTGATAACATGAATATATATGTCCATTTGTTTATGGTATGAATGTTTAACTTGCTTATCTTGGTTTATTTGATGATGATGTTGTTGCTATAACATGTTGAATTATTGATGCCATGATTGGATGATTTATAATATTATTGGTTGTTCGTTGTTCGTTGTGAACGCATTAATGTTAAAACGATGAAAAATTGTTAATGATGTTAAGGGAGGTTTTTTCCCCTTTTGTTGATAAAATTGAATGATAGTAATGAGGGGAAAGGATTTTGCCAAAAGGTTTAGTCAAAGAGACTAGGGATTCATCCATGAGTGTTTAGGGACAATTAATATGAAACTGAGATTAAAGGACTAATTTCCCGTTTTTATAAGACATGAAGATTAAGCCAAAAAGTAGTGAAGTTAATGTTCAAAGACTTAGTAAAAGCCAATAGGTTTAATCCATGAAATACCCAAGTGTTTGGCAAGGGTTTCTGACCCTTTCTGCCCAGACTAGTACGACCATGCTCCAGGAAGCTCGACCGTGCTTAATAAGGAGCACGCCTGTGCTCCACTTCAAAATTCAAAAAGGCCGCACTAAACTAGCACTGCCGTGCTTAATAGTCAACACGACCATGCTTGACTAAAGTGTCAGCATGCCCGTACTGAATGGGGAGCATGCCCGTGCTTCCCTGTCCAGAATAGAAAACAGAACTGAAACAGGGGTGCTTATCCCAAACGTCTTAAACAATCTAATAAGATACCAAACGAACGTGAAGACCAAATGACAAGTGATAAGATGTTGTACCTTGGTAGCCGAGTGGCCAAGGGGGCTTGATGCATGATGGTCAAGGTGGTAATCTCTGGTGCTTAATGGCCAGAGTGTTAATTAAAGATGATATTGTACCTTGGTAGCCTAGTGGCCAAGGGGGCCTCGATAGCCGAGTGGTCGAGGTTGTAATCTCTGGTACAGAACGGCCAGAGTGTTTAAAAGAATAAAAGATGAAAGGATAACATTAATCCTCGATAGCCAAGTGGTCGACGTGTTAATGGCGATAAAACTTGGGTAGTCTAGTGGCACAAGCGGAGGTGGTGGTTGTGATTGTGTGCTGTGTTGATCATGCATTCACGCACCGGAGATGCTAGTGGGGGATGTTCAACAAGGGGTAGTCATCTGAGCGTAAGGCGATCTAGCCGTCCGCGGTGATTCATCCGAGAGTTAGGTGCATCGTGCGACCCCGTGGTGGCGTATCCGAGAGTAAGGTGCATCGGCTATCCAAAGGGTCTACCCAAGGCTTGGTGAACTGCCCCAGCATTGATGCTTATTGACCAATGTGGATATGTAACTCCGAAGTTGACTTCCTAAGGTAGATTGGACCCAAGCGTATAAGGGAGTAGTGGAGTAGCACTGCATTGCATAGCATACATTGTTGTATGATGAGAATGATTGATTATGTTATACTGTTGCTTGTTAATTACATGCCTGTTGTGATGCATACTCGTCTTGCTAACTGCTTCCTTGCCATTATATTCGTATATATGTTACTTACTCCCCGTTTTCTCTGTTTGTGTTTGGCATGTATCTTTTTGCAGAGGACAGCGAACAGCCAGTTGAAGAATGACTCTGAGGAGCCGCGACTCGTAGTTAGGATTTCCAGTTTTATGTTATTAGTTAATTTGGTTTAGTTTGTTTATTCGAGGATATTTACCGGATTGGTTATACCAGCTCTGTATGTGACATCAGGGGTTGGGTTTTGTTTTCATGTTATGCTTCATTTTGAACCAATGTTATGTTTTATATTTTTCTGCATTTGAGACTTGTTAAAATGTGGTATCATTTACCCGTTGTTTTTTATTACTAAATAAACTACACATGTTTTTAGGGTCTTGACAAGTTCCAGCGGAACAATCCGCCATCCTTCAAGGGAGCTTACAATCCTGAGGGAGCCCTGTTGTGGACGAGGGAGATTGAGAAAATCTTCCGGGCTATGGGATGCAACGACCAGCAGAAGGTCATCTTTGGGACCTTTATGCTGACAGAGGAAGCTGAGCACTGGTGGGAGAAATGTCGCCAGCGCATGCAGACTGAGGGTACTATGGTTACATGGACTGTCTTCAAGGACAGATTTTTAGAGATGTACTTTCCGGCAGACATCCGCGACAGAAAGGAGATGGAGTTCTTGGCATTGAAGCAGGGTAACATGTCAGTGGGAGAGTATGCGGCTAAGTTTGAGGAGCTCGCTCGTTACTATACTCTGTATCAGTATGTCACGGACGACCGCTCCAAATATGTGAAGTTTGAGGATGGTCTGCATCCGGAGATTAAGCAGGCTATCAGCTACCAGGAGGTCCGAGTCTTCCCAGTTTTAGTGAACAAGTGTAGGATCTTTGAAGATGCCTACAAGTCTGGAGAGTCAGGATCCAAGAGATCAGATAACCCGAGCAGCAAGAAGAGTGATCAGGGGAATAAGTGGAAGCCGCATCTCGCTCCAGTTGGCCGGAACTTCAAGCGGGATGGCAAGAAGCCTCAGTTTTCTTCAGACAGGTCCAGAAGGTGGGATTCTTCTGCTCCTAGACCTTTTCGGTGCAGCAAGTGTGGATGGGATCACTTTACTACTCAGTGCAAGGAGACAGACATCATCTGCTTCAAGTGTGGCAAGTAAGGCCACATCAGCTGGGATTGCGGAGGAGCAAAGTCAGAACCACAAAGTGCTAGCCAAAGTCAGAAGCCTCAAGCCCACCGAATGAAGACCATGGGGAGAGTCTTTACTCTTAGTGGTGCCGAGGCCTCCGAGTCTGAAGACTTGATCCAAGGTATGTGCCTCATTAATGGAATTTGTTTAGCTGTATTGTTTGATTCGGGTGCGACTCACTCGTTTGTATCACATGAATGTGCTAAGTGTCTTAAATTGCTTGTGACACTTCTTGAGTGTGATTTGATTGTTGCGACACCCACGAATAAACCTGTTCTTACTTCTCATGCATGCAAGAATATTCTTATTAACATAGATGGTAGAGATTTTATTGTTGATCTTGTATGCTTACCCCTAAAGGACCTTGATGGCATGGACTGGCTATCTTCCAACCACGTCCTTTTGAATTGTTTTGATAAAACCATAGTTTTTGGAACTCCTGTGGATTCTAAGGATCCTAGGTTTCTCTCTGCCAACCAAGTTAAGGCTTCTATGAAAGAAGAGGCCCAAGTGTACATGATGCTATCTTCCCTAGAAGTAGAGAGCCCTCCTGATGTTGGAAGCGTGCCTGTTGTGCGAGAATTTCCTGATGTATTTCTGGGGGATGTTTATGAACTACCCCCAGAAAGAGATGTGGAGTTTACCATAGATTTAGTGCCTGGCACTAGGCCTATATCCATTGCACCCTATGGAATGTCTCCTCTAGAGCTAGCTGAGTTAAAGAAATAGATAGAGGACCTAATGCAGAAACAGTTCATTAGGCCTATCGTATCCCCATGGGAAGCGCCAGTGTTGTTGGTGAAGAAGAAAGATGGCAGCATGAGGTTGTGTGTCAACTATCGGTGGCTCAACAAAGTGACCATTAAGAATAGGTATCCCCTCCCAAGGATTGATGACTTATGGACCTGTTAATAGGAGCTTGTGTCTTCTTTAAGATATATTTGAGGTCAGGGTACCATCAGATTCGGGTTAAGTCTGAGGACATTCCGAAGACAGTGTTTAGGACGCGTTATGGTCACTATGAGTATCTGGTTATGCCCTTTGGTGTGACCAATGCTCCTGATGAGTTCATGGACTACATGAACAAGACCTTTCACCCTTACTTGGATAAGTTTGTGGTGGTCTTCATAGATGACATCTTAGTATACTCCAAGACCAAGGAGGAACATGAGGAACACTTGAGGGTTGTCTTGCAGACCCTTAAGGAGAAGTAGTTGTATGCTAAGTTGTCTAAGTGTGAGTTTTGGTTAGAAGAGGTGAGTTTTTTAGGTCATGTCATCTCTAAAGGTGGGATAGTCGTGTATCCGGCTAAGGTAGAGATGATGCTCCACTGGGAAGCGCCAAAGTCAGTGACCGAGATTAGTAGTTTCTTGGGTTTAGCAGGGTACTATAGGAGGTTCATAGAAGGTTTCTCTAAGATAGCTTTACCCTTGACCTGTCTCACTAATAAAGGACGACTCTTTGTGTGGGAATCTAAGTGTGAGGAGAGTTTTAAAACTTGAAGGATAGGTTGACATCAGCACCAGTGTTAGTTTTACCCGATCCTAGTAAACCTTTCGTGGTGTACTGCGATGCTTCTAAGCAAGGTTTAGGTGGAGTGTTGATGCAGGATGGTATGGTAGTGGCTTATGCTTCTAGGCATTTGAAAACCGATGAGAAGAACTACCCTACACATGACCTAGAGTTAGGAGTTGTGGTGTTTGCCTTAAAGATTTCGAGGCATTATCTGTATGGAGCTAAGTTTGAGGTCTTTAGTAATCATAAGAGTTTGAAGTATTTGTTTGACCAGAAAGAGCTCAATATGAGGCAACGTAGGCGGATGGAATTCCTTAAGGATTATGAGTTTGAGTTGACCTACCACCCAGGAAATGCCAATGTAGTGGCAGATGCTTTGAGTAGGAAAACCTTGCACGTCTCCGCTTTGATGGTTAGGGAGATGGATTTAATTGAGGAGTTTAGAGATCTGAGTCTAGCTTGGGAAGTTACCCCTAAGAGTATTAGGCTTGGAACCTTGAAGGTTAGCACTAGTTTGATGGATTAAGTTAGAGAAGGCCAAAAGATAGATAAGTTTCTCTTAGACCAGAGGGAGTTGCTTGCCCAGGGTAGACACCTTCGTTTTAAGGAAGGAAGTGATGGAGTTTTGAGGTTCAAGGATAGAGTTTGTATACCAGATATCCCTGAGCTTAGGAAGTTGATCTTTGAGGAAGGACATAGGAGTGGTCTGAGTGTGCACCCAGGTGCCACCAAGATGTATCAGGACCATAAGCAGATGTTTTGGTGGCCTAGGATGAAAAAGAATGTAGCTGAGTTCGTGTATGCTTGCTTAGTTTGCCAAAAGGCTAAGATAGAACACCAAAAGCCTTCAGGTAAGTTGCAACCTTTGAGTATCCCAGAATGGAAATGGGATAGTATCTCCATGGATTTTGTTTCTGGACTCCCTATGACTCCAGCTGGTTGGGATACGATATGGGTAGTTGTGGATAGATTGACTAAGTCTGCCCATTTCATCCCTATGAACATGGAATACCCTTTGGAAAAAGTTGACTAGGTTGTACATCAAAGAGATATTTAGGCTACATGGTGTACCTTCTAGCATAGTGTCCGATAGAGACCCTAGGTTTACCTCTAGGTTCTGGAATAGTTTTCATGAGGCTTTAGGGAGCAAGCTTAGGCTCACTTTAGCTTATCATCCACAGACTGATGGGCAGTCTGAGAGGACCATCCAGTCCTTAGAGGACTTGTTGAGAGCGTGTGTGCTAGAACAGTCTGGTAGTTGGGAGAAGTTTTTGCCCCTGATAGAGTTCACCTGCAACAACAGCTTCCATTCCAGTATTGGAATGGCACCTTATGAAGCTCTTTATGGGAGGAGATGTAGGACACCCTTGTGCTGGAATGAACCTGGTGACAATGTGGTGCTAGGACCTGATATAATGCAAGAAACCACATAAAAAGTGAGGATGATTCAGGAAAAGATGAAAGTGGCACAGAGTAGGCAAAAGAGCTACCGTGACAAAAGAAGGAAGGCGCTCGAATTCCAGGAAGACGATCATGTATTCTTAAGAGTTACTCGAACCACTGGGGTTGGTAGAGTGATGAAAGCGAAGAAACTTACTCCCAAATTCATCGACCCGCACCAAATTCTTAAAAGAGTCAATGAAGTTTCTTGCCAAATAGCCTTGCCACCTTTCTTGTCCAAACTTCAAAATGTTTTCCATCTGTCACAACTTAGAAAATACATTCATGATCTAAGCCATGTGATAGTACCCTATACAATTCAGTTATAAGAGAACTTGACATTTGAGGTACAACCCCTTCGAGTTGAAGATCGGAGGGTGAAGCAGCTGAGAGGCAAGGAGATTCCTTTGGTTAAAGTTGTTTGGAGTGGGGCAACTGAGGAAAGTGCTACATGGGACCTTGAGAGCAAGATGAGGGAGGCATACCCACACCTTTTTGTTCGAGGTGAGTATAAATTTCGAGGACGAAATTTTTATAAGGGAGGTGGAATTGTAACACCCCGTTTTTCGTTAAGCGCTTCTTTATGCTTGTTTGCATGTTTGCTTGTTAGAAGTTTGCTTAGGATTGTTTAGAAAAGGCTAAGTGGGACTTTTAAGCTAAAAATTCCTTCCTGATGCATGAGCACGGCCGTGCTCATGTATCAGCACGACCGTGCTTAAGGTGCGTGCTTTGTGATTGTCTGGGCCACAAGCACGGCCGTGCTCAACGCCCTCGCTGACGGTCTTTTTGTCTGAACGTGCTAACTTGAGCACGACTCCATGCTTAAGTTAAGCACGATCGTGCTTAGAGGAAGGACGGCCATGCTCGGGTCAGAGTTTATAAAAACGTGTCAGTCAACGAGGGTTATGAATTAAACCCTCACTTTGGCACTTTAGGAAACCCTAAGTGTGACGGCATCCTCTCTCTTCCTTTTCCTTTGAACACAATCGTTTCTTGCTGTTCCATTCGTATTTGGAAGAGTAAGATCATGCGTTAGTGCCAAATTATAAGGCAACAGTTCTTCTCTCTTTCAATTCCTTTTTCTTGTCATGAATTAGGAATTAATTGGTTAACCTCTTTTTTGTTGGCCAAGGCTTGGGACGTTCGTCGAGCCATTCGAGGGAACAGGTTTAGAGTCTTCATCAGTTAAAGGGGAAATTTTCATACCAGGTATGGGGAGAAGGGATAGTATGAGTATGTATGCTTGGGGGTAGCGTAAGATGAAGGGTTTCCCATAACCCTAATGTTTTATAAAATGCCTAAATGATTATTGGTTGATAACATGAATATATATATGTCTATTTGTTTATGGTATGAATGTTTAATATGCTTATCTTGGTTTATTTGACGATGATGTTGTTGCTGCTAGTGGAGGGATTTTTCGTGGTTCCAGAGGTGAGATTGTTGGCTGTTTTGCCTCCTCCATGGGTGAATCTTATGCTCTTCATGCAGAGTTGATGGCAGCCATTCTAGCAATTGAGATAGCTTCAAATAGAGGTTGGAAGAGTTTATGGCTTGAATGTGATTCTATGCTAGTAGTTCAAGCTTTTAAGTCTGATCATATTGTTCCTTGGAGTTTGAGAAACAGGTGGGATAATTGTAAATTCCTCCTCTCTAAGATGAATTTTGTGGTTACTCACATTTTTAGAGAAGGGAATGTTTGTGCTGATAGGTTAGCCAATTTTGGTGTAACTAATCATAGGTTCCATTGGTGGGACTTAACTCCTAGTTTTATTAGAGAGGATTTTTTTAGAAATAAACTAGGCTTGCCTAGTTATAGATTCAAATAGCTTTTCTTCATGGGTTTTGGTCTTGTCCCCCCATGTTTTCCTGTATTCTTTTCTTTTCTTTAATAAATTCTAGATGTGCTGCATATGATTGGTAGGTTCTTTGGTGCCAACCTAGTTGGGACCATTTTTTCCCTGCAGTGATGCTTTTGCACATCTTAGCCTTTTATCAAAAAAAAAATGATGTTGTTGCTATAACATGTTGAATTATTGATGCCATGATTGGATGATTTATAATATTATTGGTTGTTGGTTGTTCGTTGTGAGCACATTAATGTTAAAACGATGAAAAACTGTTACTGATGTTAAGGGAGGTTTTTCCCCCTTTTGTTCATAAAATTGAATGATAGTAATGAGGGGCAAGGATTATGCCAAAAGGTTTAGTCAAAGACCCTAGGGATTGATCCATGAGTGTTTAGGGACAATTAATATGAAACTGAGATTGAAGGACTAATTTCCCGTTTTTATAAGAAAAGAAGATTAAGCCAACAAGTAATGAAATTAATGTTCAAAGACTTAGTAAAAGCCAATAGGTCTAATCCATGAAATACCCAAGGGTTTGGGAAGAGTTTCTGACCTTTTCTGCCCAGACCAGTACAGCCATGCTCCAAGAAGCACGACAATGCTTAATAAGGAGCACGCCCGTGCTCCACTTCAAAATTCAAAAAGGCCGGGCAAAACTAGCACGGCCGTGCTTAATAGTCAGTACAATCGTGCTTGACTAAAGTGTCAGTACGCCTGTGCTGAATGGGGAGCACGCCCGTGCTTCCCTGCCCAGAACAGAAAACAGAACTAAAACTGGGGTGCTTATCCCAAATGTCTTAAACAATCTAATAAGATACCAAACGAACATGAAGACCAAAGGACAAGTGATAAGATGTTGTACCTTGGTAGCCGAGTGGCCAAGGGGACCTTGATACATGATGGTCAAGGTGGTAATCTCTGATGCTTAATGGCCAGAGTGTTAATTAAAGATTATATTGTACCTTGGTAGCCTAGTGGCCAAGGGGGCCTCGATATCCGTGTGGTCGAGGTGGTAATCTCACGTGCAGAACGACCAGAGAGTTTAAAAGATTAAAAGATGAAAAGATAACATTAATCATCGATAGCCAAGTGGTCGAGGTGTTAATGACGATAAAACTTGGGTAGTCTAGTGGCACAAGCGGAGGTGGTGGTTGTGATTGTGTGTTGTGTTGATCATGCATTCACGCATCGGAGATGTTAGTGGGGGATGTTCAACATAGGGGAGGTTGTCCGAGAGTAAGGCGATCTGGCTGTCCGCGGTGATTCATCCGAGAGATAGGTGAATCCTGCGACCCCGCAGTGGTGCATCCGAGAGTAAGGTGCGTCAGCTGTCCAAGGGGTTCACCCAAGGCTTGGTGAACTGCCCCGGTGTTGGTGCTTATTGACCAATATGGATATGTAATTCTGAAGTTGATTTCCTGAGGTAGATTGGATCCAAGCGCATAAGGGAATAGTGGAGTAGCACCGCATCGCATAGTGAGGTGATCTAGGATATAGATCACTAACATTTTAGGATCTTTCTTTGATTTCAATTGCTAAGAATTCAAGATCAAACACAAACAAGAACAATAGAATGAAACTTGATCTTCAAGTGAAGAATCAAGAGAAACAAAAGGAGTAGAAGAGAAGAACAATTGATATATGAACTAGAAAGTAAATTGTAAGAAGTAAATTGCAAGAATTAAAGTGCAAGAATTAAAGAACAAGGTAGAAAATGGAATAGGTAGAAGATGACGGGGAAGGCGCCACAAATTGAATCATCTTTGAGAAGAAGATTGAATTTGATAAGCCAAGGGAGGATTCACCACTTGAATAAGGATATTCAAGATAAGAATCAAAGGTTCAACTCATGAACCAAGAAGAGGAGAACTCTCAACTCTCTCTAGAAATCTCAAGTGTGAGAAAACTCAAAGGTATTCAAACTTCTAAAATGATTTGCATGAAGCCTATTTATAGGCTCATCCTACTTAAGGTGCAAGCTAGTCTAACTTGAAGTGCAAGCTACTCTTACTTAAGGTGCAAGTAGCTTTGTTTTGGGCCTAATGCCTCCTACTCTTATGCTGTGGCCCAATAGGTCCAATTCCTAAACTAGTCCTAAGTGCTTTCTGAATAAGCACTTTTATTACATGAGCTCTACTCTATACAAGGGTCCTAATCCCTACCTTTATTACATGAATTCTACTCTATACAAAGGTCCTAAGCCCTACCCCTAACTAGATATCTTCGACTCTTCTTAGTCTTGACCTTGTTTTGGGTCCATCTGAGTCTTCAATGCTTGGTTTTTTGCTTTGTGAATCCATGTCCATATCATCCCCTCCTTCTTGAAGAAAATTCGACCCGAATTTTAAGCCCTACATTAAAGAGAAGATGTTTATGTTTATTCTTTCATAAAGTTCGTAAAAAGAAAAGAAAAGTTTTTGGAAGAAAACCCCCTTATTCGGGAAGGTAACTCCCTTATTATCGTTGTAATTCTCAACCCATCCTCCCAGGTCAAAAACCATCCTTTTAAAAACAAGTTTTGCCAACAACCCTTTCAAATATTTGCCATGAGTCGTAATCACTTGAAAGTTGTGTGGTAAAGTTCGTCCACTATTGAGAGAAATGGTTGGAAAGATATTTAATATGTGTTTTATTTCTCTCAATGAATGGGAACCTTGATGGATGTGCATTGCTTTCTTTTTAATTTTCAAAATAGGTTCAATGCACATAGGTATAGTAGAAATATTAGTAGGCAAGTAAACATCATTATGTTTAAAATTATTTAAGGGTTGCTCTACTAATAAATCTTCTTTTACCTCACTCTTAACCTTTTCAATATGCACACTTTTAGCACTTACAATATAGCCTAAGCATTCCACTTTGGTGGTGCAAAAAGTGTATTTTTCAAGACTTGCAAAAGGTTTTTCCTCTTTTAGTAATAACAAAACACATTTTAAATGTTCAAAAAGATTTACTTGTGTTTTATTATGTACCAAGAGATCATCATTGTAGATTACTACAAGCCTTTGAATTTCTTTAGGTTCTTGAGGAGTGACTTGAAGTTTATCCACAAGAAACTCAAAGGTAGTAGGTAAAGCAAAAGATGGAATAGGTTTGTTACCAAAAATTTTGGAGTAAAGAAAATACAATGGTGGATTTTCCAAAAGTATTTTCGTTACTTCTTTTTCTTTTAAAACTATGCATTCTTTATCATCTTTTTCTTTTTCCTTTTGGTTGTCACAAAAGTTTTTCTCACTTGTGCCAATAGCCTTTTTCTGATTCTCTTGTGGCACATGCTTTTCTTTTGCATTGATTTCTTTATGGTTATTTTCACTCTTGGCTTTTACCTCAAGCTCCCTTTTCTCTCTCATTTTCTTTTGATCCTCACTAATTTCATTTGTAGAGCGAGGTACAAGAGTAATCTTTTTGTTGTGGTGCATAGAAGGCATAGAAGAAAGGGTAGAAGTGGAAGGTTTAGAGTTAGGAAATGTGGCCTTTGATCCACTTTTACCAAGAACTTCAAGTTGTTTTGATGAGTCACCCTCCTTCTTGAAGGAGTTCTTTCTTTGCACTTGTGCTTCAACCTTAAGTGCATGTTGGAGGTCTTTAGTATAGCTTGAAGGCATATATCTTTTTCTCAAAACCCTCTTCATTTCTCTCCAAGTACTAATTGGTTCCTCATCATACCTTCTTCTCTCTTTACACAATTGATCCCACCAAATTAAAGCATAATCATGAAATCCTAGACTAGCTACCTTTACTTTCTTTTCTTCATTATAGTAGTAGCAAGAGAATAGGTGCTCCAATTTGGTCTCCCATTCCAAGTAAGCATCGAGATCACTCTTCCCATGGAAGCTAGGGATCTTCACCTTCACATTATGCAACTTGTCATCCTTCTCAATCCTACTTCCTATATGCTCATGTCCAGGTCTCCATCTATCAAATCTAGGTCAATGGTCAATGTCTTCCAAATTTGATGAGCCTCTATGTGAGTTGTCATGGCTTGATCCTTTTTTGTTCTCAAGTACTTATAATCTTTCAAACACTCTTTTTAAGTAACTTGTCATTCTATCCAACTTCCTATTCAAGTTCCTTGTTCTTGGTGATGATGGAGGAGAATCTTCATTGTCTTCTTCATGTATGGAAGTCATGGTGCACTTACAATTTGAGAAATTACATACAAATTCCAGCAAATTGAAAATTACACAATTCAAATGAAGATTACACCAATGAAAACAATTACACCACCAAAAAGCAAAAGAATTAAGTACAAACCAAACTAGGAACAAATACACTTAAAGAGCAAAGAATTACAAGAAAATGAAAAGTACAAGGACCTCACCACTCACTCACCATTCACTCAAAGATGGTCGCTCGTGTATATCACTCAAGTAGACTTTTACAAGATGATTTCACTCTTGTCTCTTTCCACTCAAGAGTTTCCTCCTCAAGGGATCTACAAATTGAAACAAGATTCTCAACTATTAGTCCACAAACAAGTGATAAAGCAACCAATAAGCAAGTCAATTTCAAGAGGTCAAGAAAGTGGAAAACAACTAATACAAAACTAATGGAGTTTAGAAAACAAGCAAGAAAAAGTTCAAGAAGAATTGCACACTCAAATTGATGTGAAAAAGACAAGTTGAAAGAGTTCAACAAAGTGTAATTCAGTTTTAATCAAAGTGTTGGTGAACAATTAATGATCAATGTGAATTGTGCTACACCAATTTGTGAAGGATCAATACAAATATAAGCATGTGAAATGGTGGCAAGTCTTTTACCTTTGCTGAATTTTTTTTCAGATTTTGCACTTTTGCTCCAAAACTTTGTATATTTACGGTTTTGGCCCACTTTTTCTTTTTACACCAGAATTGTTTTTTTAAAATTACAGCCACTTGACTTTTTCTAATTATAATTCCACAGCAATTACACTTAATTTTCGAATTTACAAAAAGATCCTTCAATCATGAACAAATTTGAACATAATTGGTGTAATACTTGGAAATATGAATAATTCAAGTAGTGTAGAATAATTTCCAAGTGAAGGAGCACAAATCAAGTAATTAGAGACCTAGATCTTTCATTCAAGTGGATGATAAACACATTAACTCCACAATTTGAATTTCATGAAGATCTATTAGGTTCTAAAAATTTGAAATCATTGAAGCACTTTTGATGAAAATTTGAATCAATCTTACTATTGTGAATTGAAATTTGAATTGAAATTTTGCAATTGTTCAAATTCACAAAGTAAGGAAAATAGATCTATGCTTGAATTTTCAAGAAGCAACCAAAATCATATGTGATGGAAGAGCACATGCAAGAAATGGAGCCTAAAATTTGAAAGTGAAAATGTGGAGGGAAAATATTTTCACCAAAAATTCATGCAAGATCAATTCAAACCCATTTCAAATTCTAGATCCATGACCACAATTAGATTCAAATTACTTTTCATCATCCAATTCTTGTGGTAAATGGTGCCACTAGCATTTGAAATTTTCAACATGAATTTGGCTCCAACTCAAAGATCATCATAGAATTTGAAAATTTTGATAAAAAATTCAAAACAATTGAAGATCAAAGATCTAGCCCTAGATACCACTTGATGTGATCTAGGATATAGATCACTAACATTTTGGGATCTTTCTTTGATTTCATTTGCTAAAAATTCAAGATCAAACACAAACAAGAACAATAGAATGAAACTTGATCTTCAAGTAAATAATCAAGAGAAACAAAAGGAGTAGAAGAGAAGAACAATTGATATATGAACTAGAAAGTAAATTGCAAGAAGTAAATTGTAAGAATTAAAGTGCAAGAATTAAAGAACAAAGTAGAAAATGGAATAGGTGGAAGATGACGGGGAAGGCGCCACAAATTGAATCATCTTTGAGAAGAAGAATGTGATACCCTAACTTGGGTCATCACATGATTACCCGTTTGCGGAAAATAAATCATAAATTCGCTGGTTGCTTTCAGAAAATAATGTTTTCTCAACGTTTGTCTTAAACAAAATGTGGTGATAAATTTTTTCTTTTCAACATCGTCACAACAACGTTCACATAATCACACTTAGATATATATATATATATATGTCATACAGCTATACCGCCTCGTATGTTTCACACTTAAACATTTATAATGAAAAGATTATTCCCAAAACATAACTTAACGTAAACCTAAGCTGGTCAAACACTACGACAAAAGAAGCAGCATCAGCATGCCCCGAACTAAACATTCTTCTTCTTGTAGACGCCATAGTCCTTAAGAGGTTCATCTGAATTCCACCACATAGAACCCAGAAAAGAAACCACCAATAAAACATGCTGACAAATGGATCATAATGCGAGAACCATATGCACGACACAACAAAACATGTACAAACCCAGATCAGTTAGTTTCTCACAATTAAATTATCATACCACGCAATATATCAAAGGGTCTCACACCCGAACATCTTCATATCTAACAATTAGTTTATCAGTGAGTTTCACACCCCAAACGACATTATTTGAAAAACTATGCATGAACACTTCATATACACCATCTAAACATTCACACATAATCTCATGAGATATCCCAACACGTGATGAGTGGATCAAACTCAATAGCCATCCCATGGCACAAAGGCACGCAGCCAAAACACATTGCACACTGTCCAACACCGTGGCACAGTGATAAAACCGTAAATGGGGTTTCATTGTCCAACCTGGCACAATGAAGAAAATCGTAATCATGAAATACCTGACGCCGCAAGGTATTCATGCATAAAACCGTAGGCACGTCTGCCAAATGCATGCAAGAAAACATTTTGTTCTTGATACTTTTCTTTGTGTTCAATCTTTCCTTGTCGAAGCTTAGAAGCTTACAACCAACCATAATCTTAAACATCTTAAAACTTTCATTAAAAACACAGGACCTCAAAGTCCGATTGCTCAATCACAAAACCCCTAGACCGATGCATCAGGCTTAGGGTTGTGGTAATAGAAAACATCTCAAAATGTTTTAACTTCTTTAAGTAGATACCCAGTCTACAACACAACGAACCTTAATACCCCGACGTCTCGGTTATTAAGTTCAAACCTCTTTAAAACAGTTTCAACTTAAAACTTGATTTCGGAAAATTTGTTAAGTGGGAAGATTTCTGTCATAAAACACCGGTTACCGAAAAACATCATTTTCAGAAAAGAGGGTCACCGAGATTTGAAGTTCATCAAAAATACACGTTGCTGTTTCTAAAATACTAAATCATTAAAATAATAATATTTCTCAATTACTTGTTATTTTCCCAAAATAATATTTTCCATAAACATTATATTCCAACATTTCCCATAAAACATTGAATATAATTTATACAGCTTATTAAAGCTTTTATCTGATCAATCGGTTGTGCACTGACCACTGTCAGGCTTCACAAACAACATCCAACATCATCATCAGAACTATATTACCAGACAAATCATACATCATAGCAATATAATATATATCTGTAGATAATTAGATAATTAAAAGCAGATAAATAATCGAAACACAGATAAACAGTTAGAAACACATAGCCAAATAAAATGCACCAGAAACACAACAACCACATAAACAAATACATACAGACCACAAACATGAACATATGGCCATCCGAATAACCCGTCAGGTAACCCCTCTTACCTCTTGAAGATTCGGCCTCCGATTGAAACTTGACACTGCTTCGAGAAACGGCGACACACGTACGTAGCTCAAAGTGCTAACCTTCATCAAACCATAAGATAATCCGTCAAAATCAAGCAAAAAAATCCCTAAGTTCCTCTAATAGGTCACGGCCTCAACATGGTTGGATGGCTAAAAAGTCTCAAAATTGCTTAAGTCATAGATTAATGATCCTAATGCACTTAAGACAATGGATTAAGGATGATACAACAAAGTTTGGATCAAAATCATCTTAACCACAAAGTTAAGATTTTCGGCCTCAACAACATAAATAGTTTAGGCTAGGGTTTGATCTTCTAATCACTTGAATCAACAACTAAATGGATTAAAGATCATGAATCAAGCATCATTTAAACAAAGTTGAAGAAAAATCTTACCTTACCTAGATATAGATAGGTTCGGCCAAGCATAGATGAAAAGGCAAGAAATTTTTGTTGATCACATGCTCTAGGATAATCAAAGTATACATGATTCTAAGATCATAGGAAGTGGTTTCAACATCATAGGATTTTTCTTAGAATTTGTTATGGATTTTCAAAGTTTCTAGATCTAGAAATGGAAAAATATGATTCATGGCATCAACATGAGAAATACTTGAAGATGAAAGCTTAGATGATCAAGGAGATGAGCTTTTACCTCTTGAAGATTGAAGAAATGAAGAAAATGATCAACCTCCACTTAGTTGAAAACTGGACAGCTTGAGGGTGTGATGGTTTTGTGAGTGTATCTCACAATATACTCATCCAAAAATCACAAACTTTGGCTTGTTATAAAGATAATAAGAAAAAGAATAACTTTGGTGTTGAAGGTTTCATTTGGTTCGGATCATAACAGGGGTGAAAAGGGCCTTCTATCTGCTGTTTCGTGTGTTGCTGAGAATTCTGGGCAGTTTCGGTATTTTGAGCATATCTCCCAATCTACTCATCCGTTTTTAATGTTCTTTATCTTTTTGGAAAGAAAAGAATAATAGGAACAACTTTCATGTAGAAAGTTTTTCGAGTTTCGAAACAGAAAAAGGTCAGAACTTCGATGAACTTTCGGGTGGGTAAGGAGAGTTTGGTTTAGTGTTCTTGATGTTCTTGATGAATGATGAAGAGAAAAATGGTTTTGGGAGAAGGAATGAAGGCTGGCGCACAAACAAGGGAAGAGAGGAGAATGAACAAAATGATTCTTATGTTAAATAGAATTAAATGATGATGTGTGGTAAAGAATGAAGCCATGTAGTCTTGTTTAATGTGTGGTTGAAATGGAAGTTGATACTTGGCTACAAATGGAGAAAGGTGGGCAGCCTTAGGGCCATAAAAAAATGATGTGGATGAGGGCATTTAGGTGGTGTGGTCGCCTCCTATACCACATATTAGGGAGAGTATATTTTGTATAGCAAATCATGGTTAGTTAACCTTGGTTAGTTAACCAGACGTAGGTTAGGTTAACATTTAAAATATCTAGATATTTTCTTTGTCTGACTAGAGTAAATTATCACCATGATAATTCATTCCTCTTGAGTCATCATAGATGGCTTGTCGGTCTGTTTCACGATATATCTCTGCACAAACGTACCCGATTCCCGATTAGGGTTTTTGAGAGAAATGAGTCTTGATTCATGAAGATGATATAAGTGAGTTGACAAATTGCCTAAGTGTAGGGGAAAAAGGAGTAGAACCATGTGGGGAGGGTAGAATGGTCCCAAAATTTCAATGGCAAGCCTTGTAATTTCCATAGGAAACCAAGGGTAAAATGGTCATTTCCTTACAAAAATATCTAAAGGCATTTATGAGCCATTATGGCCATTATGATACGGATAGGATCATCATAAATGCTAGTCACATCAGTCACATGAGTTTCATTGCTGACCCTTTTAGTTCATCTGACGCGGATTTCCTAGAGATATCTCGACATATAGGACCGCAGCAAATATAATATTTTATTTTTTTGCTAAAATTTTCAAAACTTCCAATATCGAAGCAAATATGATAAAAATATTTTTCATATCGTTCACGACTTAAAATTAGGTCTCCTGAGCAGTAAACTTTTACTGTCAGTGAAAATGCAGACCGGGCTCCGTCTGAATTTTCAACCCAAAATTTTATCGTAAGCTTATAAGACTAAGCATAACATGGAAATGACGTTATTTTACCCAAAATCATTTTCTAAGTCTCGGATAAAAATATAAACATTTATATTTATTACCGATATTAGAAAGCAGCAAAAAATCGGGGTGTTACAAAGATTGAATTTGATAAGCCAATGGAGGATTCACCACTTGAATAAGGATATTCACGATAAGAATCAAAGGTTCAACTCATGAACCAAGAAGAGGGGAACTCTCAACTCTCTCTAGAAATCTCAAGTATGAGAAAACTCAAATGTATTCAAACTTCTAAAATGATTTACATGAAGCCTATTTATAGGCTCATCCTACTTAAGGTGCAAGCTAGTCTAACTTGAAGTGAAAGCTAGTATAACTTTTGGGCCTAATGCCTCCTACTCTTATGGTATGGCCCAATAGGTCCAATTCCAAAACTAGTCCTAAGTGCTTTTTGCATAAGCACTTTTATTACATGAACTCTACTCTATACAAGGGTCCTAATCCCTACCTTTATTACATGAATTCTACTCTATACAAAGGTCCTAAGCCCTATCCCTAACTAGATATCTTGGACTCTTCTGAGTCTTCAATGCTTGGTCCTTTGCTTTGTGAATCCATGTCCATATCACATAGCATACATTATTGTATGAAGAGAATGATTGATTATGTTATAATGTTGCTTGTTATAACATGCTTGTTGTGATGCATGCTCGTCTTGCTAACTGCTTCCTTGCCATTATATTCATATATATGTTTCTTACTCCTTGTTTCTCTATTTGTGTTTGGCATGTTTCTTTTTGCAGAGGACGGTGAGCAGCTAGTTGAGGAGTGACTCTGAGGAGCCGCGACTCGTATTTAGGATTTCCAGTTTTATGTTATTAGTTAATTTGGTTTAGTTTGTTTATCTGAGGCTATTTACCGGATTGGTTATACCAGCTCTGTATGTGACATCAAGGGTCGGGTTTTGTTTTCTTGTTATGCTTCGTTTTGAACCTATGTTATGTTTTATATTTTTCCATGTTTGAGACTTGTTAAAATGTGTATCCTTTACCCGTTGTTTTTTATTACTAAATAAATTACGCATGTTTTTATATGTATCTTATCTTTTTATCGCTTATATATGCATGCGGGGTAGAGGGTGTCACAATTTGCATTTACATGAGAAAAAAAATACTTCAAAAGCCAACTTTTGTTGACTCCACAATAGTCTACATACTCTTTGATAAAATTGTATTACTTCTTCTAAAGAAATATACATCTCTGTCATATAGAAAACTTAAAACATGAAAAACAAAATTGAGCATTATAAGTAAAAATTATAAGACCACATGTTACAAGAGATTTTACAAAAATTTCATTATCGCATATGTTTGTCATTGATGAACAAGTCAGTCCTATACCAGCATTATATACACTACCTTCCATGTTAACATTATATTATTTATCACAAATTTCATTCTTTACACTTAAAATATTTTATATGCCCATACGTACAAATGAAGAAAAATAATTTTCATTTCCAACATATTCAACCTTTTTTTTATTTTTTAAAATAATATTTGACTTTTTCTATGCAAAAAAATATTCACTTAAAAATATTCATTTCATTACCTTATTAAATTTTATACATTATACCTTAGGAGTGTCTATCAACTAGTTAGATTGAAATAGTGCATACAACCCTATAAGGCAGAGTTCAACCCGCCAATTGCAAAACAAGAGTCCCAACACAATGCACTTCTTCACACGTTCTATTCAATCAACTACGTTACTGTTTGCTGTTATGGTTTTGGAGTGATATGTAGAAAAATCGTGTTTCTATAACCCCCTTCTTCTTCTTTTAAAGTTTTCATTTTTTTTCAAATATAACGTCCTTCTTGTTTTAAGGTTTTCATTTTTTTCAAATATAATGTTTCACTCAGCTAGCAAGAGTTATTATATCATTTATTTTATACTAATTTTTCCCTCATATACCGTTTTACTGACAACAATGCAGAACAATACCAATGAGGGTAATGCAGAGCAAATTAGTGTTTCTCATCAAAATGCACTCCCATTCTCTCTAACGGCTATCCTCAATATGTATACATATAACTTAAGCTTATTCAACTAAATTAGATTAATAATTCTTACTAGGTTTTGGTAAAAAAATTAAAATATTTATCTTTTACTATTTTCTTTTTGTTTTTTAATTTTTTTTTAAGAGATAAATTTTGATACATTGTTAGTGTAAAGTATTTTATACTATTAATCATTCAAAAATCATCTTATGTATGACTTTTAAAGTTATAATAAGAGTACAATATTTTTAATGATTGGTTGACCATGTAGTTAATGAATTATTAAAAAATTTAACAACGATATTAATTACATTCAAAATCTTTTGAAAGATAAAATATTATTATTTGGAAATATAATAAATGTGAGTATAAAAATAATAAGAAAAATTAATAGGTCAAAAGTTTGTATCTTAATTATACAAATTATTTTTTAAAGCAAATGTTAAAATTGGTGTCTGAAAAAAAAATCAAAGACACACTTAGTCCCTTAGAAAAGAAAATATCATTTTGATTCTCAAAAATATCAAATGTCAGTCAAAATAATCTTTATAGGGACTAAAATATCCTCAAAATGCACTCACATTCTCTTTAATGGCTGTCCAGGATTCGAATCATGGTGATGGGAATAGAGCTACATCTGTGGGTAGAGGAGTTGCCCCTTAACTGGTACTCTACATCCTCGGGGGATTAGTCCTACAGCTACCGGCTGTGGGGATAACCTGGGTTCCATCTCGGACCAAAAAATATATAACTTAAAGCTTATTCATTTAAATTAGATTAATAATTATTACTAGGTTTTTTGGTAAAAAATTAAACTGTTTATCTTTTACTATTCTCTTTTGTTTTGAAATTTTTTTTAAGAGTTAAATTTTGATACATTGTTAGTGTAAAGTATTTTATATTATTAATCATTCACAAACCATTTTATGTATGACTTTTAAAGTTATAATAAGAGTACAATATTTTTAATGATTGGTTGACCATATAATTAATGAATTATTAAAAAATTTAACAATGATATTAATTACATTGAAAATCCTTCTAATGATATAATATTATTATTTGATAATATAATTAATGTGAGTATGATAAATATTAAGAAAAATCAATAGGTCAAAGTTTGTATCTTAATTATGAAAATTATTATTTAAATAAAATGTTCAAATTGGTGTCAGAAAAAAAAATTCGAAGACACAGTTGGTCCCTTAAAAATAAAAAATATCAATTTGATTATCAAAAATTACAAATGTCAGTCAAATTATTCTATATAGGGACTAAAATATCCTTAAACATTATTTTAAATAACTAATTTGACCGACATTTGAAATTTTTTAGGGCCAAATTCACATTTTCCATTTTCCACTAACCAAATACATCTTTGTGTTTTTATTGACCAGTTTACCCTTTACTGTACTTTTCAACATATATAAATTGAGGCGGGGAAACTCTGATTCAACACACAAGTTTGAATTCTGTCCATCCACTCATCATTGTCCATCCTCTCTGTAACACCCTAACTTGGGTCATTACATGGTTAACCCGTTGCGGAAAAATAAAATATTCTATTTGCTGGTTGCTTTCGGAAAATAAATTTATTATAAGGCAGAAAACTCAGGTGTAAAAATTTTCTTCTTCCGCGAATAACTCTAGAACAACATAATACATACGTTAACTAGTAAAGTCAAATTCTGAAAGAAGTCACCACAGTATACCGTTTTTATTTTCAAATGGTCTCCATTTCCAAAAAGAGAAACTTAACCCAAAGATAATATTACGACATCACAGTTACCTACCTTTTCAACATAAAACCCAAAACAAGACTCCTAAGCTGGTCGCTTTACAAGACATTATTGGAAAGACCCCCGTGGTCTTTTCCCACAAACAGATACTTCTTCAAGTATCTAGAATCTAAGTCCGCAAGTGACTTAAAGAACTCCTCCGCTTCATCTGTACCAGTATCCCAGGATACAACGGCAATTACCAGTAGAACCTGATATATTTGTAAGGGTGAGACGCCAATATATGGATTTAACACAATAACCGCATGCGTGACTCAAAGGAAAGCATATAAACATATATATTTTCATACAACATCAGTTCTTAAATAAACAAGTAGTCATCATTGGGTTTCATACCCGAAACATCATCGTTTGAAAAACTTTGCATATACACTTCAATAATCGTCGTCTAACTTTTACCTAATCTCCAGAGATCACCCAACGTCGTATGAATGAGTTGATCAGACTCGATTGCCAAATAAGGCATGTCGTTTTTACCATAGCCCATTGTCCAACACAAGGCACAATGAGAACGTCGAGTATGGTTACCATAGCCCATTGTCCAACACTAGGCACAATGAGAACGTCGAGTATGGTTTTCATTGACCACCAAGGTACAATGATACGTCGAGACATGAATATCGCCATGATACCATGATTAATAGATACATCGAGACATGAATATCATCAAGATACCATGATTAACTTCGTAGGCACGTCTGCCGATAATGCATGTAAATCATTTTGTTTTCGTCGTTTTTCTTTGTGTTCAATCTTTCCTTTGTCAAAGCTCAAAAGCTTACGACCATCATAGTTTTCAATGTCTTAAAATATTCATCATTAACACAAGACACAAAGTCCGAGTGCTCAATCACGAAACCCTAAACCGGTGCCCCAATCTTAGGTTCGTGGTAATAGAAAACAACATTAGTCTTTTAACATTGTTTATTACTCCACAAAGTAGACACAATGTCCATAGGACATCAAGTCCTTAACGTCGTAAGAACACTAGTACCCCGACGTCTCGGTTACTAAGTTCCATTTCATCATTAACATCCTTTTCGTTCTGTGAAAAACAAATCCAAAACCAAACCCCCACAACTTATCCAAGTTGCCAGAAATACCATCGTTGAGTAAAACTTGATTCTGAAAAATCATTTAAAATAACACTTGAAACCTTTTTCTGAAAATCTTATGATTCAAAAGGAGAGTCACTTGAGGCTCAAACTCAGTTTAAAACACATACAGCCATTTTAGAAACAGTTGCCGTCGATACTTTTCCAAATTACCGTCGTTAAACATTTTTAAAGTCATTTAAGCCAAATCTTAGCTTTTTCCACTTAAATAATTTTCTAAAATCATAATTAAGTTATTTTCGAAGATTAATCTCATAAAATAACTTTTTATAATATTACAGAATTATTCGTGTAAAAATTAGCAGTGCAAAAATAATTTCACGGTTACGCCCTCACCGTGACTCATGAATTGCTTTTACACTAATAAATCATTAAAATAATAATATTTTCAAGTAATCCTTATTTACTCAAATAATTATTTAAATCATAATATCTTCCAATATTTCGTAATTAACTATTGAATATTCCTTGTAAAGTCTTCTTAAAGCTTTTACCTTGTTTAATTAATTGAGCACTGACCATTGTCAGGCTTCTCAAACAACAATCAACCACAATATCACAAAAATATTTCCAGGCAGATCATGCATCACAACACATTATAATATAATTGCAGATAAACAATTTAATGCAAATCAACCATCACAGGTAAAAATTAACATAACTTAAACAACTTGAACCAAATTAAACAAGCACCACAACCACAGATAAATAATACAGACCACACACTAATCACATATAGTTATTGGGAAAAATCCCTTAGGTAAGCTTCCCTTACCTCTTGAAGAACTTATCTCCCGATTTCCTTTCTCGAACGTACGCCAAACTTCAGTGTCACGACTCATGTATAACCGACACACTTAACCTTCAACGACCACAATCAACCAATTACTAATCAAACAATTAAAAATATAAAAACCCTTCTATATGGTCACGGCCTCCCCTAGAGTTAAGTGGCTAAAATTCTAAATTTGCTTAAGCCTTGGATTAATGATCCTAAGTACTTAAGTCTTTGTAATACATGTTTAATAACAAAGATTAAAACATAAACTTCCAAGTTTGCAAAACCCTAATTTCGGCCAAGACTTTAAAATATGGCAAGGAATCTTTGTTTGACATAAGAACATGGAGTCATCATTAACACATGTTAAATAGATGATATACAAGATTACTTCCATGAAAAGAAACAAAAGTTCTTCCTCCAAAATCCTACATGATTCGGCCTTGATCGAAAATAAGGGAAGGAAGATTTTGTTTGTAACAATCTCTTGGATTATGATAGTAGAGATGATAATAGGAACATAGAAATTGGTTTCACATTTTTAGGATTTTTCTATGATTTTCTAGAAAATTTCAAACTTTCTAGATCTAGAAATTTCAAATCATGAACAAGGCTTTAAATCATGAAATGAATTGAAGAGACTATAGTTAAATGATGATAAGAATCATGAATCACCTCTTAAAATTTTAAGAATGGCAAGGAATCACCAAGTTGCTTCACAAACCAAGCTATGGAAGCTTAAGAGAGAAAGTGAGAGTAGAGAGAATTGGAGAAGATGATTGTAAGTTCAAGAAAGTGATGGAAGCCTCTAGTTGCCTCATGAAATTTATGAGCAAGCCAAAGAGGGCTTGGGCCTTGCGCATGGGCTTGGGCAAATTCACCAAAGTCCAATTGATTTTAAGCTTGAAAAATGCTTAAGACTTAATACTTTGTCTTGGAAACTTAAGAGTAGAAATTTGCCTCATGCAAAATGAAGTCATGACCATAATATTGGGCCCAAAAACCGCAGCCCAAACTTGATTTGGATGAGCCAAAATTTGATTCAATTCACTTGGAAGATCATGAAACTAGTTTAGGGACCAAAATGCAAAATAGAAAAAGTTTAAGGACCTAAATGCAATTTCCCTAGAAATTGTCATCATGACTAGTGACTCCATCCATGACATCATCCACATGGCCTTGTCATTTGTGACTCATGGATATTATCCGTTAGCGGTTCCCGGAAATCCCGTAATCTGCTCCGCCATTTGCCCAATTAAATACAACACCCTGATAAAATATAATATTTCACTTTTTAGTGATATATTTCAAAATAACCAAAATCGTAGGAAATTAAATAAAAACCTTAAATGTTTCGTTCACAAGTTAAAATTAGGTCTTCTGAGCAGTATAAATATACTGTCAGTGAAATTCGCAGACCGGGTTTCGCCTGACTTTTCCACCTACATTTTAATCGTAGCTTTCTACAATCAAGTAGAGTATGAATAAGGTTCCAGTTTAATTAAAAGAATTTTTTAAGTCTCAGATAAATATATAAACATATTTATATAAATTTCCGATATTAGAAAGTAGCAAAAAATCGGGGTGTTACAGACTACCCCTCTTAAAAAAATTTCGTCCTCGAAATTTCGTGACTTGAAACTCGACAGGATTTCTTAATCCCAAAATCTTACTCTCACAAGAAAGAATACAGAAGAATTTGATCAATCAGAAAAAAATACAAAAATATCCTGTGCATAAAAGATTCTTTAATAGGTTCGTGAGTGTAAAAATGCATAGCTAATACATATTTACAACCATGACCCTAATTAAAGTTCCTTATTTCACAAGAACTTCCAGTGGATTAGAAAATCAAAGATAAACAGTTCCGAACTCCAAGGGAATTTATTCTTCGTACAGGAAATTTACAAAACGACAATTTTCAAAAGGAGAACAGTCTGGCCAAAAATCAGACTAGACCACATTTACCAAAAGTAAAAGTGATTAGACTGAGTTTCATTAAGAAACCTCCATTATCAAGAAGTCGTTTGGGTTATAACTCAAGAAATAGTCATAACAAATCTTTCAATAGCATATGAAATTATCCAGACCAATGGATACTATCAAACCAACCCACTCAAATGTCTAATACACTGAGGGTTATTTAGGAGTGTGAGTATAAATGCTCCTTTGGGATCGCAGGCCCTAAGAATTTTCACCTCATCGAGCCAACTCGCACTTAGGTAACTTCGCGATAACTCTTCTCGCATAGGATTCGTAACACTTGACGCATAGATTCCTCATACTTCTCGTAACTCTTAGAGTAAACAAAAACATCATCGATAAGGATGATGACGAACTTATCAGTAATGGACCAAAAATTCCATTTCAAGTGGTCTAACTTGGCTAACTTCGTAGACGATATTCTACCTGACACGATGGAGATTTGACTGAATCTAAAAACTAGATCAATCAAAACTCAACATCCTATTATATACTAAACATGAGTTCTTACAAGGCCTCAACCTGATTAGAACCCATAAAAATATACATACTTGTGTGTCAACAGACATTGTTTTCGACAAGGAAACAATTCATCTAAGAACCAACCAGAGATCACACAACAAAAACACAACAGACCTATTCCCCAACATTCCCGAAAGACTCGACCAGCTCTGATACCACTAATGTAACACCCTAACTTGGGTCATTACATGGTTAACCCGTTGCGGAAAAATAAAATATTCTATTTGCTGGTTGCTTTCGGAAAATAAATTATTATAAGGCAGAAAACTCAGGTGTAAAAATTTTCTTCTTCCGTGAATAACTCTAGAACAACATAATACATACCCTAACTAGTAAAGTCATATTCTGAAAGAAGTCACCACAGCATACCGTTTTTATTTTCAAAAGGTCTCCATTTCTAAAAAGAGAAACTTAACCCAAAGATAATATTACGACATCACAGTTACCTACCTTTTCAACATAAAACCCAAAACAAGACTCCTAAGCTGGTCGCTCTACAAGACATTATTGGAAAGACCCCCGTGGTCTTTTCCCCACAAACAGATACTTCTTCAAGTATCTAGAATCTAAGTCCGCAAGTGACTTAAAGAACTCCTCCGCTTCATCTGTACCAGTATCCCAGGATACAACAACAATTACCAGTAGAACCTGATATATTTGTAAGGGTGAGACGCCAATATATGGATTTAACACAATAACCGCATGTGCGACTCAAAGGAAAGCATATAAACATATATATTTTCATACAACATCAGTTCTTAAATAAACAAGTAGTCATCATTGGGTTTCATACCCGAAACATCATCGTTTGAAAAAACTATGCATGTACACTTCAATAATCGTCGTCTAACTTTTACCTAATCTCCAGAGATCACCCAACGTCATATGAATGAGTTTATCAGACTCGATTGCCAAATAAGGCACGTCGTTTTTACCATAGCCCATTGTCCAACACAAGGCACAATGAGAACGTCGAGTATGGTTACCATAGCCCATTTTCCAACACTAGGCACAATGAGAATGTCGAGTATGGTTTTCATTGACCACCAAGGTACAATGATACGTCGAGACATGAATATCGCCATGATACCATGATTAACAGATACGTCGAGACATGAACAATGATCCTGATTGCATTTCTGACTTTAACAGGGCTGATACACTCCGTCCATATCTGAAAAACCCTGATGTGATCCCTGGTTCCAAAGCCAAAACCAGCTTGCTCAACATGGAGGGACGGTTGCTACACTATGTCATAGTGCGCATAGTTAATGTCCGCGGAGGTAACTATGCAACTATCCTTGAATCTGATATAATTCTGATGTGGGTGCTGCACAATAGGGTACGTGTAAACTGGCCTTGGTTCTTTACCGAGCGGCTCTTACATTGCAAGAGAAAGAAAAATGAACCCATACCCTATGCCATAGTGATCACTCGTTTCTTCACCTACTTTGATTTTCCTGAGCATATTATTACCACCCCTTTAGATCATAATCATGTAGTTAGAAAAGAGATTAGGGCACAAATGGGTATACAAAAGGTCAAGGGCGCTTGGTGCTATAGGATTGTTACACCACCCTCTCCTGTTCCGATGGATTATGCTTCAATGGCTACTGTTGTGCAACAACTTCATGCATCCTCGGCTCCTCCTTCAGCTGGTGCATCCTCTAGTACATCTACCGCTCCTCAGTTCACAGATCCGTTCCAGATGTTTGTGGTACAACAGTTTCAAAATCTGAACATTCGGGTTTACAATATGGAGAACATGCTCCAAACTTTGTTGGTTCATCAAATGCCTGAGGAAACCGATGATGATGGCGAGGAATAGGGACACTAGGACTCTTTTGTTGAGACAATTTTGATTAGGCCTAGTTTTTGTTGTTAGGCTAAATTATACTTTTGGTCCCCAAATTGTTATTAAATGTTCAATTTGGTCCCCAAGTTTTTAAAATGTTCATTTTGGTCCCCTAATTCCTTAAACTTGTTCAAATAGGTCCTTCCGTCAAGTTGACTAACGGCGACGTCAAGTTGACTAAGGGACGACAATGAATATTTTAAAAACTTGAGGACCAAATTGAACATTTTAAAACAATTTGGGGACCAAAATGAATATCTTAAAACAATTTGGGGGACCAAAATGAACATTTTAAAACAATTTGGGGACCAAAATGAACATTAAAATATTAAACTTAATTCCACGTGTCATTAGGTTTGACGTCGCCGTTAGTCAACTTGACGGAAGGACCTATTTGAACAAATTTAAGGAATTAGGGGACCAAAATAAACATTTTAAAAACTTGGGTACCAAATTGAATATTTAATTATAATTTGGGGACCAAAAGTGTAATTTAGCCTTGTTGTTATTATGGGCTGTTTATGATGATTATGCTTATTCTGGACTATTTCTATTATGCATATTATGGACTGTTTAAGATGATAATGCTTATTCTGGACTATTTCTATTATGCATATCATGGACTGTTTGTGATGATGTGGATTATTGCTTCTGGATTATTATCAGCATTGATGTATGCTTTATGGACTTTATTGCAAATGGACCATGTTCTCTAATGTTATGACGTTATTTGCAGTTACAGACTCTATTTTGTCTATTTTGCATCATAGTTCATTGTTATTACTCCTCTGTTCTATTTATATATCATGATCCTATCGATGTTGCAATGTTATATTTTTTTTTATCATGACAAAAGGGGGAGTGTAACACCCCGATTTTTTACTGCTTTCTAATATCGGTAATAAATATATATATGATTATATTTTTATCCGAGACTTAGAAAATGATTTTGGTTAAACCAACGTCATTTCCATGTTATGCTTAGTCTTATAAGCTTACGATAAAATTTTGGGTTGAAAATTCAGACGAAGCCCGGTCTGCATTTTCACTGACAGTAAAAGTTTACTGCTCAGATGACCTAATTTTAAGTCATGAACGAGATGAAAAATATTTTTATCATATTTTCTTCGATATTGGAAGTTTTGAAAATTTTAGCAAAAAAATTAAAATATTATATTTGCTGCGGGCGTATACGTCGAGATATCTCTAGGAAATCCGCGTCAGATGAACTAAAAGGGTCTGCAACGGAGCTCAGATGACTGATGTGACTAGCATCAATGACAATCCTATCCGTATCATAATGGCCATAATGGCGGATTTATGACAAATGGATATTTTTGCGTGGAAAGGACGATTTTACCCCTAGCTTTCCATGAATTTTGCAAGCCATGCCATTGTAATTTTTAACCAAATTACCCCCCAAACCCACGGCTCCTTCATCATAACACCACTAAGGCATTTCATTTTCATTCCTTCATGTCTTTTGTCTTATGAACTTCATCATTTTGCCTTAAAACTCATAAGAACACCATAGTTGAAACTTGGAGATTTTGTGAAGAACATACCTCTAATCATCAAGTTCTTTGATCATCAAGAGGTAACAACTCTTCATCTTGTCATCTTAAGCCTTTCTCTTCACAACTTTTATGGATTCATGCTTGTATTCATCATGATTCTTCTTTTGATTCAAGTTCATGAAGCAAACTTCAAAAATCCATAACTAATTCTAGAAATATCCTTTTGACATGAAACCAATTGCTATGATCTCATAATCATCTCTATTTTCATCATCTAGAAGCATATGATCATGTGAAGTTTCTTTACCCATTTTCTGAGCTAGGCCGAAACCCCCCTTAAAGTGGGTGTTCTTGAATTTTTTCAACTTTAAGCTTTGATTCATGATTTAATCTATTGATATCATGATAGATATTGTATACAAGTGATTTGAAAATAAAAAACCAACTTCCAACCTATTCTTTCTTGAAGGGCCGAAACCCTAGACTTTGTTGTTGGATGTGTTTTAATTCCAAAGTTGTCTAAGTAACACTTAAATTCAACTCTATGTCATGTATGTTGATTTAATCCAAGAGTTGATGAAAATTCCAAATAATCCCTAGCCTTTTTGCCTTGAGAAAACATAAACCCTAACCTTGAAATTGGATGAGTTTTATTCCATGTTCTTAGTTCATGATCTTGGTTTAAGTACTTAATCATGTTTAAGATACTTAAGGATCATAAATCCCTAAGTTGGAAAAATTTTAAGTTTCCTAATCTAGTTTTTTTGAAGAGGCCGAAACTTACTCTTCATGAATTAGATGTGTTGTTGTTTGATTTGATTTATTTTGGTTGCAATTCGTTATTAAGGAATCGATCGAGTTCGTTTAAGCTACGCTGAGGGAGAAGAACCGGATCAAAATCGGGCGATTACTTGAAACCGTTGATTCAACTCTTGAGGTAAGGGGAGTAAGCCTGAGGAGTATAAGATAACCACATGCTTATTTGTTAGAGTCGTCTGTATTGACCGTAGTGATTTACTGTGTTTTAAATTATCTATTGTTAATGTTTTAATTGATTGTCTGCTGATTATCTGTTTACTTGAGTAATTGAGCTATATGAGCTATACGATATGTGAATATATCTGATTATATTTTGTTTTGTTATAATTGTGGTGCATGTCATGAGTTGATATATGTCATGCTATTCTGTGATGAAAATTATCTGTTGTTGACTGTTAGACTGTGAAACCTGACATTGGTCAGTGTTTAAAATTAATTTGAGGATAAAAGCTTAATAAGCTTGATTAATTAATCAGAGTGATTAAATTGTGTAATTTTGAGAAAAAGTGAAAAAATATTATTTAAATAATATTTTTGGGGAAAATACGTCAATAAAATGACAGTAAGGGCGAAACTGTGAAATTTTTCACAGGCTCTAATTTTTCCAAAATAAATTCAATTTTATTATAAAATGTTATTTAAAGTGATTAAGTTTCGAAAATAACGTATTTTAGCTGTCAGAATAATTACGCGAAGCAGAACAGTTATTTACACTATTAAGAGATTTTTATGGAAAATTTTGAGAAAAAGGTTTATATTTTGGAATTATTAATTTTATTTAATTGAGATTTTAAAAAGTTGATGCTTCTTGAGAACAAAGTTTGGAAATAAATAATTTAAACATAAAAGAATTTGTTTACAGTTTTACGTTTTGTCAATGTTTTAACAGAAAAGAATTTCTGTAAAGAGTTTTATTCAGTGAAAATAATTCCGTTAGACTTGGATAAGTTTTCGGAGATTTGGTTTTGTATTTGTTTTTCACTGAGCGAACTATTTTACAAAGGATAACCGAACCTAGAAACCGAGACGTCGGGGTTCTAGTGTTTTATGGACACGTAGATCTGGGATCTGTGTCATTGGACTGAGGGTCCTGCAATGATTTTTGTGGACTGTGTGTCCTAATTTGATGTGGAAAATGTGAGTTCCATATCCGCGAGCCTAGGACTGGTGCATCAGTTTAGGGCTTTGCGATTGAGCACTCGGACTGTGTGTGCTGTGTTGATTTTAAAACATTTGGACTGTGTGTCCTATGTTTGTTTAAGTGGAAACTCTTAATAAGATATTAAGCATGGTCGCTAGCTTTGTGCTTCGACAAGGAAAGATTATTACGACAAAGAAAACAAAACGAGAATAAAAGTTTTTCTCATGCATAGCTGGCAGACGTGTCATGTGTTTTGATCATTGAGTCTTGAGTGGATCAATGTATCTGTTGTGGACTAAGTTTCCATTTGATCGTTGGGACTCTGTGTGAGCCAATGTATTTTACTAGACTGTGTGTCCAATTTTGTGCGATAACTATTGTGATTCGGAGTGATGCAATAGGTTATGGACAATAAACTCCATTTTTCGCAGTGACCATTGGGATTCTGTGTGAGCCAATGAGTTACATTTTTGAACAATAACCTTGGTGTACTGTGTGTGACCAGTGTGTTATGTGTTCTCTTGGACATTGTTTTATTTCGTTTTTACAATGGGCCATGTGCAAAGCTTGATCAGCTCAAAACGAAACAGAAAGTTGTGGGATCTCATGAGATTAGGTATCAAAATAGAGCCGAGATATTGAAGTGTCATGCATTTTTATAAAATGACGATGATTGTTGGATATGAAATCCTTTGAATTATTCTACTGTTTAGATAATTCTGTATACTGTAATTTTATGGTATGTGCTGTTTTGTGTGTCGTGCATGGGGTTGTCTTTGTAAAACTCATATATTGGTAACTCACCCTTGCATATCTGTTTTGTTGTTTCTTTTCTATGTATGTGGAATCTATGTATATACGTTCAGATGGACCCGAATGCGGTAGATCTGAATTACTCGGGGGTCCGAGCCCTCATGTTCGATAATGCTGATCAGGGGAATGCCTAGGTGATCAACCCAGGAGCTCGGAGTGCCACGTACACTGGTCCGATGCGGACACTTCGAGGGATAGTAGCTGATGGACCCCAACAACTGATACATACTAGGGAGACGATAGAAGTTTCACTGCCTTCCATATGGATGATTCTACAACACTTGGTACGTCATGGCGATCTGGAGCATCAGCCAACTCCTCATGTTCAGCCATTACAGCAGGTTGCCCCGGAGTCTCCTCCTGGACCTATAGTCTTGATACCAGAGGATGCACCACAGGAGATGGAGGAGGATCCGGAGGAGGATCCGATAGCTGATCTGGACTATGTGCCGGAGGATGATGGAGTTGTCCCAGAAGTCGGGGTGGGAGATGATGCATCCCCTCCTGATACACCTCCTGGAGGTGGGGGAGTTTACATAGGACTCTCTAATGGGTTTCTGTAGGTGATGACCAGCTGTAGGGTGTAGTCTGTTGGGTAGAGTGGGATTTTTAGATAGTCTGACTATTTGGCTACTGAGAGCCAATCTTTTTTAGTAGTATTTTTTAGACTCCCACTATGACATAGTTATGTTGTTTTTCAGTTGTTGTGATATAGGTGTAACAGTAGATGGTGACCTGGTAGGATAAAGGTCTTGTATAAAACTTTGAAGCATATGTACGATATATAGTTGTATATTATGTTACTGGGTGTTAGTTGTATGTATAACAAAGAAAAAGAAAAAGATTTATCACTTTTTTTGACAAGAATAAGTAAACTTATTTCTTTTCCAAAGGAAACCAGCAAATTTATAATATTATGAAAATTGAGTTTTTATAATACGTTACGTAAATGTGATCCCTTGGGAATGGGTGTCGCATTAGTGGTATCAGAGCTTGTCGAGTCTTTCGGGAAATCATTGGGAATAGGTCTGTTGTGTTGATGTTGTGTGACCTCTGAAAAGAGATTGTTTGAATTACTTCTTAGAAGTAATGTGTGATAGTTAGTGCATTCAAGTTTCATTTTTTGGTTGCCATTTAACTGATTGTATCTTGTAGGTCAGTTATGGAACCAGAAGGTGTACTTGGACGTGGTCATGGACGTGGACGTGGACGTGGACGCGGCCGTGGAAGAGGTCGTAGAGGTGGTCGTGTTGATGGTCGAGGACAATTTGAGGAGAACTATGAGGAATATTATGAGGGAAATGGAGGTATGGATTTTGCTGCACAAGCAATGGTGGATGTTGCCGCTGCTATTGCACAGCAAACTACTACAATGACTGCTCAGAATTTACAAGAACAGCTTCGAGCTGAACAGGCTACTGAGGGTAGGGGTCTTACTGCTTTTAGACGCCAGAATCCTCCACAATTTCATGGAGACGTGGATCCTATAAAGGCTGACTTATGGATTCAGGAAGTAGAGAAGATTTTTGAACTGATCAACAGTCCAGAAGGAGTAAGGGTACCTTATGCTACTCATTTGCTGCTAGGAGATGCTGAGTATTGGTGGAGAGGCACTAAACAATTGCTGGAAGCAGAAAATCAAGTGATTACTTGGGTGATTTTTAAGAACATGTTTCTGAACAAGTACTTTCCACAGAGTGCTAGAGCGGAGAAGGAGCAAGAATTTCTACGTCTGTACCAGAAGGATTTGTCTGTAGGAGAATACGCGGCTAAGTTTGAGTCACTTGCCACCGCAGTGCTCCCATGACATCTCTATTCGCGTTCTCCTTCTTCCTCGTGTGGTTCCCACAAAAAACCCATGGTTCAAGCCATCGTTCAGAGCCGCCGCGCCGTCGCCGCCGTGATGCCGCAGCCGCCCCTCTGTTTGGTCGCTGCACCCCTTTCCTCTTCACCTTGGGTAAGTGTTTTACCCCTAATATTTTCTATTTAGTAAAATCCCCAAATCAGTTTGAAAACCATAACCCTAGCTCTTGGATTTCATACTGTGATTTGAAATTAAAACTTATTTATATGTAATTGGGACTGTTAATTTATGTTCTGACTGTAACACCCCCTTGGGCATTACTTCCTAAATCGTGTGAAAATAAATTAAAGAGTAATTTGCTGGTTACTTTCGGAAAAATTTATTTATTTTTTGTTAGAAAACTCAGGTGTAAAAATTTTCTTCTACCGTAAATTCTCGGTAACCATGATACATACATTAAACAGTAAGGCCATATGGACAACAATGTCATCACAGCATACAATTTTTATTTCAAAGAGTTTCAATTTTCAAAAGAAGAAAATTAAACCAAAGGTTAACTTACAACACCACAGTTAAATACCCTTTTTTTAAAAACAAAAAAAATATACCACCCAACTACGACTCCTAAGCTAGTCGCTCTATAAGACATCATCGGAAAGACCCCGATATCCAGGAACCTAAGTTTCCAAGTGACTTAGTGAACTCCTTTGCACCCTCTGTACTAGTATACCAAGATACACGGTACAACCAGATAAACCTGATATATTTGTAAGGGTGAGACGCCCATATATGGATTAACATGATAGCTACATGTAGCACAAAGAAGCATATACAACTAACATCCTCATAACAACGTCAATTATAATCAATGAATAAGTCACACGTCACTGGGTTTCATACCCGATCATCGTTTTTGAAAACATATGCATGAACACTTCTATAACATCTTCTAATTTTTCCTAATCTCCGGAGATCTCAACACCGTATAAAGGAGCTGATCAGGCTCAATTGCCAAATAAGGCACACCGTGTTTATCCACAACACTGTCCAAAACTCCTGCCACAGTGATCACCATCTGTGGATGTCCATAGCACATTGTCCAACGCAAGGCACAAGGCATATGAACTTCATTGTCCATCAAGGCACAATGAAACACCGTACCCTTCAAGGCATTCATACATAAACACCGTGGGCACGTCTGCCAAATGCATGCAATAAAACATTTTATTCTCGTCATTTTTTCTTTGCGTTCAATCTTTCCATGCCAAAGCTTAATGGCTTTCGACCATCCGTAGTTTTCATTGTGTTCAAACCTCTTATTATTAACACAGGACATAAAGTCCGAGTGCTAATTCACGAAACCCTAGACCTGTGCATTGATCTTAGGTTCGTGGTCGTAGAAAATAATTTTCACCGTTATTACACCGTTTATTACACAGTGAAGTACACCGTGGGGCAGACTTAATGTCCACAGGACATCTAGTCCATAACATCGTAAAATACACCGTGAGAACTTTAGTACCCCGACTTCTCGGTTACTAAGTTCTAATTCATCGTTTTACATCGTTCTGCGGAATTTTATTTTCAGAAAACTTTTCTAATTGAGACTCCTTTATAAAAAATTTCTCAACAATTAGGAAAGTCACTTTCTTTAGAAAATTCTCCTTCTCAAACTTCATTCCTTTAAAAGAATTTTCGCTTGAGTTAAAAACCTAATTTCAAAAGGGTTATGTAGTCTTAGAAAAACACTTTCCTTATTTATGTTCAAAATAAGCTATCTTCTAATATTTCTAAAATCTTTTAAAATCAAAATATGACTTTCCTCATAAAACATTTTCTAAAACAGTAATTAGATAAATTTCAAAGTTAGATTTATCTTAAGACTTCATAAAGTTTTCATCTTGTAAAATAATGGGTAAAGGCCCATTTTGGTCCCTGACATAAAGTACGTAGGTCATTTTAGTCCTTGACAAAAAAAAAACTACTTCGTTAGTCCCTGACAATTACTAACTGGGACAAGTTAGTCCCTGACAATTATTATGGGACATTATAGTCCCTAACAATATTTAAAGTGGGACTAATTAGTCCCTGACAATTAGTATCATGGGGCAATTTAGTAACGGATGCTGACTAACAGAGTCAACGTAGGGACTAACTTGTCCCAGTTAGTAACTGTCAGGGACTAACGAAGTAGTTTTTTTTTGTCAGGGACTAAAATGACCCACGTACTTTTTGTCAGGGACCAAAATGGGCCTTTACCCTAAAATAATTGAGCACTGAACTCAATCAGGCTTTTCACACATCAACCTACATAACATCATCGTAATTATCATAATTCAAATCTAGCATTTAAAGTTCTACAACATATAGCTATAAATAGTCAAACCAAAACAGACAGTCAGGCATAGATGAAAACAGCAACGACGATAACAACTTTAACAACCATAACAAACACAGATATATACACAATCCACATTCGAATAACATATAGTTAACAGAAAATCCCTCAGGTAATCCCCCCCTTACCTTTCGAGGATTTTCTTTCGTTTTTGCCTTCGTCATAAATCCGGTTCTCGATTCAACGTTCAACCAAACACGTAACCTTCATCAAACCACCATCAAACAATTAATCTTAACAAATAGAACCTCCTTTATACTACATATGTGCTTTGGCCATGTGATGTTTCTAGGGCTAGAAATTTCTAAAATTCACATACTCTTAGATTTATGATCCTAGAGTATCATAGAACTTAGAAAAATTGTTTTAGGTTCAAAACAAAATCAAAACAAGGTCCATTAAGACCTAGTTTCGGCCCTACATAGAAACCATGGGTAGGAATTTTATTTTAAGCTAACAACTTAGATCCAACACAAATATATAAGAGGAAGTTGGAATCAATGATAATTTTCTAGAAAAATTGAACAAAGCTCTATCCACACCTATACCTATGGTTCGGCCTTGTATAGATAAATAGGGAAGAAAATTTTCTTTGAATCATGCTCTTAGAAAATTTTCTTTGAATCAAGCTCTTAGATCTTGAATATAGAAGTGATTACAAACTCATAGAAATTGATTTCATAATTTTTGGATTTTTTTTATGATTTTCTATAATTTTTCAAAGTTTTAAGCCCTAATATGGAAAATGAAAAAGATGAGCTCAAATCAAGAAAATATATGAAGAACATAGTGTTTAATGAGAAATAGGAGTAAAGATTACCCCTTGAAAGTAGAAAATTTGAAGTAGATCAACAAGTTCTTTCACTAACTATGGTTATGAAGTTTTTGTGTGTAATAGGAAAAGGTTGAAGATGAAGATGTTTGGAGAAAATTGAAGAGAGAGCTAGAATGTTCAAGTAAGCTCATGAAAATGAGCTTAAATGGACAAGAAACTTGGCCATGCTGGCCGAAATTTTTTATGGACTTGAGAGTCCAAAATTTGTTTCATAAACCTAACATATAAAGCTTTATAACTAAGTAAAGGTAAATGAAAGTTCAAGTAGGAAAATTTTGGTCCAAAAAGAGAAGCTTGAACTTGATTTTGTGGCCCAAAACCATGGCCCTCTTGTTCTTAAAGGAGAAAAATTTTGGTCCAAAATAATGGCCCAAAGTGAGGTTAGAAAAAGTTCAAGGACCTAATTGGAATTAATGAAAAAGTCAAGGGCATTTTAGTAATTTCACACCCAACATCATCATGGCTTGTGGGACACACTTTCCTACCATTTTTGTCTCTTAAATCTTTAAGAATCTTCCTTAAAAACTTGGAGATCAACCTCTAACAGTCCAGGAATCTCGTACACGGCTTCGTCGTTTACCCGATTAAGTAAAACGTCCGTAAATAAAATTTTATTCCACTTTTCAAATAAAATATTTCTAAATGACCAAAGTCATTAGAAATTAATCTAAAACTCTAAATTTTTCATTTACGAATTAAATTTGGGTTTTTTTTTATCAGTAAAACTCTACTGTCAGTAAAATACAGACTGGGTTCCGTCTAAATTTTCAACCCAAGACTTCCTCGTAACCTTATAAAAATAAGTATAACAGGGAATTGACCTTAGTTTATCCAAAGTCATTAAAATATAGTCATTTGTATAATTATTACTGATTTTATAAAATCGAAAAATCGGGATGTTACACTGACAAACTAATTTCGCAATTCTATACTCAAATCAATTTTCCCCAATTTTTTGTGATGACCACTATTTTCCCAAATCTGATTTTATTGAAGTTAGTTCTATTTTGTGAAATTAAGTGTTTAAATCAACTTAGAGTAAGTGTTTGATGATGAATGATTGATTGTTAGATTTGTTTGATGGTTGAAAATGTTTTGACTCCCTCTTCGGGATGTTGTCGTGGTTGTGTTTGCTTGGGGAAACAAGTTTTACATTTTTTGGGAGTTGACAAAAGCTGTTTAGAGGAAATTGGAACTTCCAGTCGGGTTATTAGTTGGAGTTTGGCTTTGTGCAACTTCGCTCAGAAGGGAGCTAACGGTTGAGCAACCAAAAAGAGGATCTTTTCTGGTCTTCAAAGGTAAAGGGACTTTGCCTGAGGAGTTTTCCTAGTCATGTACCTTGTTGTGTTTTGATTGATTATATGTTGATTTGAAAATGTCGTTTGATGTTATTTGGAATTGTTGAACATGTATATGTTGTTGTTGGATTATGTAGGTATTTGATTATGTATTGTATTGATTAATTGTGATTGGCTGAGGGCATGACACTGGTCAGTGCTTGTTAATAAAGATCAAGATATTAAAATACTTTAACTCAGGACAACTGAAAAAGTGAAGTTTGTTTTCTTTGGAAAGTGAGAAGAAAATTCTAGGAAGGAAAAGTGTTGAGATAAACTAAAGTTTAGGAAAAGAAAGAAGATGGAAAAGTTCAAAATTTTATGAAAATATTTTTAAAAGTATTTGATGGAGAAGTCTTTTGAAAATAAAGTTTCTTTTAAGCTTTTCGAAAAAGTTTCATTCAAAAATGGAAGGATTTTGGAGAAAATATTTTCTGTGATAAATTCGATTTTAAGAGTTTTGTATTTAGTCAAATGTTGAAGAAAAGATTTAGTATTTTTCTAAGTTGCAGAAAATGAATTTCAAAGGACAAAATTTCTATGAAAGTGTATTTCCAAGAACGAGAAGTATTTATGAATCAAAGTTGAGAAACTTTTGAATTTTTGTTTTTCGATTTAGTTTTCACTGTACAAAAAACCAAGTGGAAAAGAGGAAAGTGGAAAGGACCTAGATTACTGAAACGACGGGCTAGATCTGGATTGCCGAAATTACAGGCTAGGTCTGGATTGCCGAAGTACGGGCTAGAGTTCCTGTCTGAGTTTTGAGGAAGGGAAAGGACCTAAATTACCGATGCTGATATTCGGGCTGGATCTGGATTGCCGATGATATCGGGCTGGATTCGGATTGTCGAGTAGCCGGGCTAGTGTTCCTACAGAGAAGAACCTAGATTACCAAGACGTCGGGCTAGTGTTCAAATGAGAATGAGATTTTAAAATCTTTGATTTTGTTTCAAAATCTTAAGTTGGTATTAAAATGTATTTAATACATAAATAAAAAGTAGTTGGGAGTTTTAAGCCTCGACGGGGAAAGAACAAAGCGAGAAAGAAAACAGAAACGAAAACCATTATTTTACATGCATAGTCTGGCCAATGTGCCGTTGTGGCAGACGGGCCATTGTGTATCGAGCTACAATTTCACAAAGGGTGAACTGATAAATTGGATAGTTACGGACCAAAGAATTCTTTAGTCTTTGGGTCTATTAGGGACATTCGGGCTCGAAAACCCACGGAAGGCTCGGGCTTTTTCAACCTCGGGCCGTGGAAATCGGTTACCCAGCACGTAATGTACTCAATCAGGACTATTCAATATTATTTAGGTGAGACGCGATACCCTAGAAGAATTGGGGATCGGACCTAAATTGAGAGGCCGATCCAACGCGAAACAATTGTGTTATAGGCATTATCGCGGCCTATCATGCTCGACAAAGGGAAGTTAGGATCTCCGGAGGATTATGAAATAGATAGTGAGTATTGAAGTGACATGAAATGTTTTACAAAATGCATTTGGTTGTAAGGAATGAATCCCTATGGAAATAATTATGAGATTATGTTTTTGGTTTGGGTCATATGTTGTTGTTTTGTGAGTCGTGTATATGACTGCTATGATAAACTCATATATTGGTATCTTACCTTTGCATTATTTCTGTTTGGTCTCTATCTGGTTTGCGTGTACAGATGATGTAGAGGGGTTCTATGCCCCACTTGGAGGGATTGGTCCCGATTTCTAAAGAAGGTTGATTTACTGGAATAACCATGGGGTCTTTTCTAGTAAGAGTCTCATAGTACGACCAGCTTAGTCTATCAAGTCAAATTTTATTTTGGAGAAGGTCATAATTTTCTGTATTATGGCTCTGAGAGTCTTTCTTGGATTACTATTATGGCTACAGTTTCACAAAGGGTGAACTGATAAATTGGATAGTTACGGACCAGAGAATTCTTTAGTCTTTGGGTCTATTAGGGACATTCGGGCTCGAAAACCCACGGAAGGCTCGGGCTTTTTCAACCTCGGGCCGTGGAAATCGGTTACCCAGCACGTAATGTACTCAATCAGGACTATTCAATATTATTTAGGTGAGACGCGATACCCTAGAAGAATTGGGGATCGGACCTAAATTGAGTGGCCGATCCAACGCGAAACAGTTGTGTTATAGGCATTATCGCGGCCTATCATGCTCGACAAAGGGAAGTTAGGATCTCCGGAGGATTATGAAATAGATAGTGAGTATTGAAGTGACATGAAATGTTTTACAAATTGCATTTGGTTGTAAGGAATGAATCCCTATGGAAATAATTATGAGATTATGTTTTTGGTTTGGGTCATATGTTGTTGTTTTGTGAGTCGGGTATATGACTGCTATGATAAACTCATATATTGGTATCTTACCTTTGCATTATTTCTGTTTGGTCTCTATCTGGTTTGCGTGTACAGATGATGTAGAGGGGTTCTATGCCCCACTTGGAGGGATTGGTCCCGATTTCTAAAGAAGGTTGATTTACTGGAATAACCATGGGGTCTTTTCTAGTAAGAGTCTCATAGTACGACCAGCTTAGTCTATCAAGTCAAATTTTATTTTGGAGAAGGTCATAATTTTCTGTATTATGGCTCTGAGAGTCTTTCTTGGATTACTATTATGGCTACAGTTTCACAAAGGGTGAACTGATAAATTGGATAGTTACGGACCAGAGAATTCTTTAGTCTTTGGGTCTATTAGGGACATTCGGGCTCGAAAACCCACGGAAGGCTCGGGATTTTTCAACCTCGAGCCGTGGAAATCGGTTACCCAGCACGTAATGTACTCAATCAGGACTATTCAATATTATTTAGGTGAGACGCGATACCCTAGAAGAATTGGGGATCGGACCTAAATTGAGAGGCCGATCCAACGCGAAACAATTGTGTTATAGGCATTATCGCGGCCTATCATGCTCGACAAAGGGAAGTTAGGATCTCCGGAGGATTATGAAATAGATAGTGAGTATTGAAGTGACATGAAATGTTTTACAAAATGCATTTGGTTGTAAGGAATGAATCCCTATGGAAATAATTATGAGATTATGTTTTTGGTTTGGGTCATATGTTGTTGTTTTGTGAGTCGTGTATATGACTGCTATGATAAACTCATATATTGGTATCTTACCTTTGCATTATTTCTGTTTGGTCTCTATCTGGTTTGCGTGTACAGATGATGTAGAGGGGTTCTATGCCCCACTTGGAGGGATTGGTCCCGATTTCTAAAGAAGGTTCATTTACTGGAATAACCATGGGGTCTTTTCCAGTAAGAGTCTCATAGTACGACCAGCTTAGTCTATCAAGTCAAATTTTATTTTGGAGAAGGTCATAATTTTCTGTATTATGGCTCTGAGAGTCTTTCTTGGATTACTATTATGGCTACAGTTTCACAAAGGGTGAACTGATAAATTGGATAGTTACGGACCAGAGAATTCTTTAGTCTTTGGGTCTATTAGGGACATTCGGGCTCGAAAACCCACGGAAGGCTCGGGATTTTTCAACCTCGGGCCGTGGAAATCGGTTACCCAGCACATAATGTACTCAATCAGGACTATTCAATATTATTTAGGTGAGACGCGATACCCTAGAAGAATTGGGGATCGGACCTAAATTGAGAGGCCGATCCAACGCGAAACAATTGTGTTATAGGCATTATCGCGGCCTATCATGCTCGACAAAGGGAAGTTAGGATCTCCGGAGGATTATGAAATAGATAGTGAGTATTGAAGTGACATGAAATGTTTTACAAAATGCATTTGGTTGTAAGGAATGAATCCCTATGGAAATAATTATGAGATTATGTTTTTGGTTTGGGTCATATGTTGTTGTTTTGTGAGTCGTGTATATGACTGCTATGATAAACTCATATATTGGTATCTTACCTTTGCATTATTTCTGTTTGGTCTCTATCTGGTTTGCGTGTACAGATGATGTAGAGGGGTTCTATGCCCCACTTGGAGGGATTGGTCCCGATTTCTAAAGAAGGTTGATTTACTGGAATAACCATGGGGTCTTTTCTAGTAAGAGTCTCATAGTACGACCAGCTTAGTCTATCAAGTCAAATTTTATTTTGGAGAAGGTCATAATTTTCTGTATTATGGCTCTGAGAGTCTTTCTTGGATTACTATTATGGCTACAGTTTCACAAAGGGTGAACTGATAAATTGGATAGTTACGGACCAGAGAATTCTTTAGTCTTTGGGTCTATTAGGGACATTCGGGCTCGAAAAACCCACGGAAGGCTCGGGCTTTTTCAACCTCGGGCCGTGGAAATCGGTTACCCAGCACGTAATGTACTCAATCAGGACTATTCAATATTATTTAGGTGAGACGCGATACCCTAGAAGAATTGGGGATCGGACCTAAATTGAGTGGCCGATCCAACGCGAAACAGTTGTGTTATAGGCATTATCGCGGCCTATCATGCTCGACAAATGGAAGTTAGGATCTCCGGAGGATTATGAAATAGATAGTGAGTATTGAAGTGACATGAAATGTTTTACAAATTGCATTTGGTTGTAAGGAATGAATCCCTATGGAAATAATTATGAGATTATGTTTTTGGTTTGGGTCATATGTTGTTGTTTTGTGAGTCGTGTATATGACTGCTATGATAAACTCATATACTGGTATCTTACCTTTGCATTATTTCTGTTTGGTCTCTATCTGGTTTGCGTGTACAGATGATGTAGAGGGGTTCTATGCCCCACTTGGAGGGATTGGTCCCGATTTCTAAAGAAGGTTGATTTACTGGAATAACCATGGGGTCTTTTCTAGTAAGAGTCTCATAGTACGACCAGCTTAGTCTATCAAGTCAAATTTTATTTTGGAGAAGGTCATAATTTTCTGTATTATGGCTCTGAGAGTCTTTCTTGGATTACTATTATGGCTACAGTTTCACAAAGGGTGAACTGATAAATTGGATAGTTACGGACCAGAGAATTCTTTAGTCTTTGGGTCTATTAGGGACATTCGGGCTCGAAAACCCACGGAAGGCTCGGGCTTTTTCAACCTCGGGCCGTTGAAATCGGTTACCCAGCACGTAATGTACTCAATCAGGACTATTCAATATTATTTAGGTGAGACGCGATACCCTAGAAGAATTGGGGATCGGACCTAAATTGAGTGGCCGATCCAACGCGAAACAGTTGTGTTATAGGCATTATCGCGGCCTATCATGCTCGACAAAGGGAAGTTAGGATCTCCGGAGGATTATGAAATAGATAGTGAGTATTGAAGTGACATGAAATGTTTTACAAATTGCATTTGGTTGTAAGGAATGAATCCCTATGGAAATAATTATGAGATTATGTTTTTGGTTTGGGTCATATGTTGTTGTTTTGTGAGTCGTGTATATGACTGCTATGATAAACTCATATACTGGTATCTTACCTTTGCATTATTTCTGTTTGGTCTCTATCTGTGGTATCCTGGTTTACGTGTACAGATGATGCAGAGGGGTTCTATGCCCCACTTGGAGGGATTGGTCCCGATTTCTAAAGAAGGTTGATTTACTGGAATAACCATGGGGTCTTTTCCAGTAAGAGTCTCATAGTACGACCAGCTTAGTCTATCAAGTCAAATTTTATTTTGGAGAAGGTCATAATTTTCTGTATTATGGCTCTGAGAGTCTTTATTGGATTACTATTATGGCTACAGTTTCACAAAGGGTGAACTGATAAATTTGATAGTTACGGACCAGAGAATTCTTTAGTCTTTGGGTCTATTAGGGACATTCGGGCTCGAAAACCCACGGAAGGCTCAGGCTTTTTCAACCTCGGGTCGTGGAAATCGGTTACCCAGCACGTAATGTACTCAATCAGGACTATTCAATATTATTTAGGTGAGACGCGATACCCTAGAAGAATTGGGGATCGGACCTAAATTGAGAGGCCGATCTAACGCGAAACAATTGTGTTATAGGCATTATCGCGGCCTATCGTGCTCGACAAAGGGAAGTTAGGATCTCCGGAGGATTATGAAATAGATAGTGAGTATTGAAGTGACATGAAATGTTTTTCAAAATGCATTTGGTTGTAAGGAATGAATCCCTATGGAAATAATTATGAGATTATGTTTTTGGTTTGGGTCATATGTTGTTGTTTTGTGAGTCGTGTATATGACTCCTATGATAAACTCATATATTGGTATCTTACCTTTGCATTATTTCTGTTTGGTCTCTATCTGGTTTGCGTGTACAGATGATGTAGAGGGGTTCTATGCCCCACTTGGAGGGATTGGTCCCGATTTCTAAAGAAGGTTCATTTACTGGAATAACCATGGGGTCTTTTCCAGTAAGAGTCTCATAGTACGACCAGCTTAGTCTATCAAGTCAAATTTTATTTTGGAGAAGGTCATAATTTTCTGTATTATGGCTCTGAGAGTCTTTCTTGGATTACTATTATGGCTACAGTTTCACAAAGGGTGAACTGATAAATTGGATAGTTACGGACCAGAGAATTCTTTAGTCTTTGGGTCTATTAGGGACATTCGGGCTCGAAAACCCACGGAAGGCTCGGGATTTTTCAACCTCGGGCCGTGGAAATCGGTTACCCAGCACGTAATGTACTCAATCAGGACTATTCAATATTATTTAGGTGAGACGCGATACCCTAGAAGAATTGGGGATCGGACCTAAATTGAGAGGCCGATCCAACACGAAACAATTGTGTTATAGGCATTATCGCGGCCTATCATGCTCGACAAAGGGAAGTTAGGATCTCCGGAGGATTATGAAATAGATAGTGAGTATTGAAGTGACATGAAATGTTTTACAAAATGCATTTGGTTGTAAGGAATGAATCCCTATGGAAATAATTATGAGATTATGTTTTTGGTTTGGGTCATATGTTGTTGTTTTGTGAGTCGTGTATATGACTGCTATGATAAACTCATATATTGGTATCTTACCTTTGCATTATTTCTGTTTGGTCTCTATCTGGTTTGCGTGTACAGATGATGTAGAGGGGTTCTATGCCCCACTTGGAGGGATTGGTCCCGATTTCTAAAGAAGGTTGATTTACTGGAATAACCATGGGGTCTTTTCTAGTAAGAGTCTCATAGTACGACCAGCTTAGTCTATCAAGTCAAATTTTATTTTGGAGAAGGTCATAATTTTCTGTATTATGGCTCTGAGAGTCTTTCTTGGATTACTATTATGGCTACAGTTTCACAAAGGGTGAACTGATAAATTGGATAGTTACGGACCAGAGAATTCTTTAGTCTTTGGGTCTATTAGGGACATTCGGGCTCGAAAACCCACGGAAGGCTCGGGTTTTTTCAACCTCGGGCCGTGGAAATCGGTTACCCAGCACGTAATGTACTCAATCAGGACTATTCAATATTATTTAGGTGAGACGCGATACCCTAGAAGAATTGGGGATCGGACCTAAATTGAGTGGCCGATCCAACGCGAAACAGTTGTGTTATAGGCATTATCGCGGCCTATCATGCTCGACAAATGGAAGTTAGGATCTCCGGAGGATTATGAAATAGATAGTGAGTATTGAAGTGACATGAAATGTTTTACAAATTGCATTTGGTTGTAAGGAATGAATCCCTATGGAAATAATTATGAGATTATGTTTTTGGTTTGGGTCATATGTTGTTGTTTTGTGAGTCGGGTATATGACTGCTATGATAAACTCATATATTGGAATCTTACCTTTGCATTATTTCTGTTTGGTCTCTATCTGGTTTGCGTGTACAGATGATGTAGAGGGGTTCTATGCCCCACTTGGAGGGATTGGTCCCGATTTCTAAAGAAGGTTGATTTACTGGAATAACCATGGGGTCTTTTCTAGTAAGAGTCTCATAGTACGACCAGCTTAGTCTATCAAGTCAAATTTTATTTTGGAGAAGGTCATAATTTTCTGTATTATGGCTCTGAGAGTCTTTCTTGGATTACTATTATGGCTACAGTTTCACAAAGGGTGAACTGATAAATTGGATAGTTACGGACCAGAGAATTCTTTAGTCTTTGGGTCTATTAGGGACATTCGGGCTCGAAAACCCACGGAAGGCTCGGGCTTTTTCAACCTCGGGCCGTGGAAATCGGTTACCCAGCACGTAATGTACTCAATCAGGACTATTCAATATTATTTAGGTGAGACGCGATACCCTAGAAGAATTGGGGATCGGACCTAAATTGAGAGGCCGATCCAACGCGAAACAATTGTGTTATAGGCATTATCGCGGCCTATCATGCTCGACAAAGGGAAGTTAGGATCTCCGGAGGATTATGAAATAGATAGTGAGTATTGAAGTGACATGAAATGTTTTACAAAATGCATTTGGTTGTAAGGAATGAATCCCTATGGAAATAATTATGAGATTATGTTTTTGGTTTGGGTCATATGTTGTTGTTTTGTGAGTCGTGTATATGACTGCTATGATAAACTCATATATTGGTATCTTACCTTTGCATTATTTCTGTTTGGTCTCTATCTGGTTTGCGTGTACAGATGATGTAGAGGGGTTCTATGCCCCACTTGGAGGGATTGGTCCCGATTTCTAAAGAAGGTTGATTTACTGGAATAACCATGGGGTCTTTTCTAGTAAGAGTCTCATAGTACGACCAGCTTAGTCTATCAAGTCAAATTTTATTTTGGAGAAGGTCATAATTTTCTGTATTATGGCTCTGAGAGTCTTTCTTGGATTACTATTATGGCTACAGTTTCACAAAGGGTGAACTGATAAATTGGATAGTTACGGACCAGAGAATTCTTTAGTCTTTGGGTCTATTAGGGACATTCGGGCTCGAAAACCCACGGAAGGCTCGGGCTTTTTCAACCTCGGGCCGTGGAAATCGGTTACCCAGCACGTAATGTACTCAATCAGGACTATTCAATATTATTTAGGTGAGACGCGATACCCTAGAAGAATTGGGGATCGGACCTAAATTGAGTGGCCGATCCAACGTGAAACAGTTGTGTTATAGGCATTATCGCGGCCTATCATGCTCGACAAAGGGAAGTTAGGATCTCCGGAGGATTATGAAATAGATAGTGAGTATTGAAGTGACATGAAATGTTTTACAAATTGCATTTGGTTGTAAGGAATGAATCCCTATGGAAATAATTATGAGATTATGTTTTTGGTTTGGGTCATATGTTGTTGTTTTGTGAGTCGTGTATATGACTGCTATGATAAACTCATATATTGGTATCTTACCTTTGCATTATTTCTGTTTGGTCTCTATCTGGTTTGCGTGTACAGATGATGTAGAGGGGTTCTATGCCCCACTTGGAGGGATTGGTCCCGATTTCTAAAGAAGGTTCATTTACTGGAATAACCATGGGGTCTTTTCCAGTAAGAGTCTCATAGTACGACCAGCTTAGTCTATCAAGTCAAATTTTATTTTGGAGAAGGTCATAATTTTCTGTATTATGGCTCTGAGAGTCTTTCTTGGATTACTATTATGGCTACAGTTTCACAAAGGGTGAACTGATAAATTGGATAGTTACGGACCAGAGAATTCTTTAGTCTTTGGGTCTATTAGGGACATTCGGGCTCGAAAACCCACGGAAGGCTCGGGATTTTTCAACCTCGGGCCGTGGAAATCGTTTACCCAGCACGTAATGTACTCAATCAGGACTATTCAATATTATTTAGGTGAGACGCGATACCCTAGAAGAATTGGGGATCGGACCTAAATTGAGAGGCCGATCCAACGCGAAACAATTGTGTTATAGGCATTATCGCGGCCTATCATGCTCGACAAAGGGAAGTTAGGATCTCCGGAGGATTATGAAATAGATAGTGAGTATTGAAGTGACATGAAATGTTTTACAAAATGCATTTGGTTGTAAGGAATGAATCCCTATGGAAATAATTATGAGATTATGTTTTTGGTTTGGGTCATATGTTGTTGTTTTGTGAGTCGTGTATATGACTGCTATGATAAACTCATATATTGGTATCTTACCTTTGCATTATTTCTGTTTGGTCTCTATCTGGTTTGCGTGTACAGATGATGTAGAGGGGTTCTATGCCCCACTTGGAGGGATTGGTCCCGATTTCTAAAGAAGGTTGATTTACTGGAATAACCATGGGGTCTTTTCTAGTAAGAGTCTCATAGTACGACCAGCTTAGTCTATCAAGTCAAATTTTATTTTGGAGAAGGTCATAATTTTCTGTATTATGGCTCTGAGAGTCTTTCTTGGATTACTATTATGGCTACAGTTTCACAAAGGGTGAACTGATAAATTGGATAGTTACGGACCATAGAATTCTTTAGTCTTTGGGTCTATTAGGGACATTCGGGCTCGAAAACCCACGGAAGGCTCGGGCTTTTTCAACCTCGGGCCGTGGAAATCGGTTACCCAGCACGTAATGTACTCAATCAGGACTATTCAATATTATTTAGGTGAGACGCGATACCCTAGAAGAATTGGGGATCGGACCTAAATTGAGTGGCCGATCCAACGCGAAACAGTTGTGTTATAGGCATTATCACGGCCTATCATGCTCGACAAAGGGAAGTTAGGATCTCCGGAGGATTATGAAATAGATAGTGAGTATTGAAGTGACATGAAATGTTTTACAAATTGCATTTGGTTGTAAGGAATGAATCCCTATGGAAATAATTATGAGATTATGTTTTTGGTTTGGGTCATATGTTGTTGTTTTGTGAGTCGTGTATATGACTCCTATGATAAACTCATATATTGGTATCTTACCTTTGCATTATTTCTGTTTGGTCTCTATCTGGTTTGCGTGTACAGATGATGTAGAGGGGTTCTATGCCCCACTTGGAGGGATTGGTCCCGATTTCTAAAGAAGGTTCATTTACTGGAATAACCATGGGGTCTTTTCCAGTAAGAGTCTCATAGTACGACCAGCTTAGTCTATCAAGTCAAATTTTATTTTGGAGAAGGTCATAATTTTCTGTATTATGGCTCTGAGAGTCTTTCTTGGATTACTATTATGGCTACAGTTTCACAAAGGGTGAACTGATAAATTGGATAGTTACGGACCAGAGAATTCTTTAGTCTTTGGGTCTATTAGGGACATTCGGGCTCGAAAACCCACGGAAGGCTCGGGCTTTTTCAACCTCGGGACGTGGAAATCGGTTACCCAGCACGTAATGTACTCAATCAGGACTATTCAATATTATTTAGGTGAGACGCGATACCCTAGAAGAATTGGGGATCGGACCTAAATTGAGAGGCCGATCCAACGCGAAACAATTGTGTTATAGGCATTATCGCGGCCTATCATGCTCGACAAAGGGAAGTTAGGATCTCCGGAGGATTATGAAATAGATAGTGAGTATTGAAGTGACATGAAATGTTTTACAAAATGCATTTGGTTGTAAGGAATGAATCCCTATGGAAATAATTATGAGATTATGTTTTTGGTTTGGGTCATATGTTGTTGTTTTGTGAGTCGTGTATATGACTGCTATGATAAACTCATATATTGGTATCTTACCTTTGCATTATTTCTGTTTGGTCTCTATCTGGTTTGCGTGTACAGATGATGTAGAGGGGTTCTATGCCCCACTTGGAGGGATTGGTCCCGATTTCTAAAGAAGGTTGATTTACTGGAATAACCATGGGGTCTTTTCTAGTAAGAGTCTCATAGTACGACCAGCTTAGTCTATCAAGTCAAATTTTATTTTGGAGAAGGTCATAATTTTCTGTATTATGGCTCTGAGAGTCTTTCTTGGATTACTATTATGGCTACAGTTTCACAAAGGGTGAACTGATAAATTGGATAGTTACGGACCAGAGAATTCTTTAGTCTTTGGGTCTATTAGGGACATTCGGGCTCGAAAACCCACGGAAGGCTCGGGCTTTTTCAACCTCGGGCCGTGGAAATCGGTTACCCAGCACGTAATGTACTCAATCAGGACTATTCAATATTATTTAGGTGAGACGCGATACCCTAGAAGAATTGGGGATCGGACCTAAATTGAGTGGCCGATCCAACGCGAAACAGTTGTGTTATAGGCATTATCGCGGCCTATCATGCTCGACAAAGGGAAGTTAGGATCTCCGGAGGATTATGAAATAGATAGTGAGTATTGAAGTGACATGAAATGTTTTACAAATTGCATTTGGTTGTAAGGAATGAATCCCTATGGAAATAATTATGAGATTATGTTTTTGGTTTGGGTCATATGTTGTTGTTTTGTGAGTCGGGTATATGACTGCTATGATAAACTCATATATTGGTATCTTACCTTTGCATTATTTCTGTTTGGTCTCTATCTGGTTTGCGTGTACAGATGATGTAGAGGGGTTCTATGCCCCACTTGGAGGGATTGGTCCCGATTTCTAAAGAAGGTTGATTTACTGGAATAACCATGGGGTCTTTTCTAGTAAGAGTCTCATAGTACGACCAGCTTAGTCTATCAAGTCAAATTTTATTTTGGAGAAGGTCATAATTTTCTGTATTATGGCTCTGAGAGTCTTTCTTGGATTACTATTATGGCTACAGTTTCACAAAGGGTGAACTGATAAATTGGATAGTTACGGACCAGAGAATTCTTTAGTCTTTGGGTCTATTAGGGACATTCGGGCTCGAAAACCCACGGAAGGCTCGGGCTTTTTCAACCTCGGGCCGTGGAAATCGGTTACCCAGCACGTAATGTACTCAATCAGGACTATTCAATATTATTTAGGTGAGACGCGATACCCTAGAAGAATTGGGGATCGGACCTAAATTGAGAGGCCGATCCAACGCGAAACAATTGTGTTATAGGCATTATCGCGGCCTATCATGCTCGACAAAGGGAAGTTAGGATCTCCGGAGGATTATGAAATAGATAGTGAGTATGGAAGTGACATGAAATGTTTTACAAAATGCATTTGGTTGTAAGGAATGAATCCCTATGGAAATAATTATGAGATTATGTTTTTGGTTTGGGTCATATGTTGTTGTTTTGTGAGTCGTGTATATGACTGCTATGATAAACTCATATATTGGTATCTTACCTTTGCATTATTTCTGTTTGGTCTCTATCTGGTTTGCGTGTACAGATGATGTAGAGGGGTTCTATGCCCCACTTGGAGGGATTGGTCCCGATTTCTAAAGAAGGTTGATTTACTGGAATAACCATGGGGTCTTTTCTAGTAAGAGTCTCATAGTACGACCAGCTTAGTCTATCAAGTCAAATTTTATTTTGGAGAAGGTCATAATTTTCTGTATTATGGCTCTGAGAGTCTTTCTTGGATTACTATTATGGCTACAGTTTCACAAAGGGTGAACTGATAAATTGGATAGTTACGGACCAGAGAATTCTTTAGTCTTTGGGTCTATTAGGGACATTCGGGCTCGAAAACCCACGGAAGGCTCGGGCTTTTTCAACCTCGGGCCGTGGAAATCGGTTACCCAGCACGTAATGTACTCAATCAGGACTATTCAATATTATTTAGGTGAGACGCGATACCCTAGAAGAATTGGGGATCGGACCTAAATTGAGTGGCCGATCCAACGTGAAACAGTTGTGTTATAGGCATTATCGCGGCCTATCATGCTCGACAAAGGGAAGTTAGGATCTCCGGAGGATTATGAAATAGATAGTGAGTATTGAAGTGACATGAAATGTTTTACAAATTGCATTTGGTTGTAAGGAATGAATCCCTATGGAAATAATTATGAGATTATGTTTTTGGTTTGGGTCATATGTTGTTGTTTTGTGAGTCGGGTATATGACTGCTATGATAAACTCATATATTGGTATCTTACCTTTCCATTATTTCTGTTTGGTCTCTATCTGGTTTGCGTGTACAGATGATGTAGAGGGGTTCTATGCCCCACTTGGAGGGATTGGTCCCGATTTCTAAAGAAGGTTGATTTACTGGAATAACCATGGGGTCTTTTCTAGTAAGAGTCTCATAGTACGACCAGCTTAGTCTATCAAGTCAAATTTTATTTTGGAGAAGGTCATAATTTTCTGTATTATGGCTCTGAGAGTCTTTCTTGGATTACTATTATGGCTACAGTTTCACAAAGGGTGAACTGATAAATTGGATAGTTACGGACCAGAGAATTCTTTAGTCTTTGGGTCTATTAGGGACATTCGGGCTCGAAAACCCACGGAAGGCTCGGGCTTTTTCAACCTCGGGCCGTGGAAATCGGTTACCCAGCACGTAATGTACTCAATCAGGACTATTCAATATTATTTAGGTGAGACGCGATACCCTAGAAGAATTGGGGATCGGACCTAAATTGAGTGGCCGATCCAACGCGAAACAGTTGTGTTATAGGCATTATCGCGGCCTATCATGCTCGACAAAGGGAAGTTAGGATCTCCGGAGGATTATGAAATAGATAGTGAGTATTGAAGTGACATGAAATGTTTTACAAATTGCATTTGGTTGTAAGGAATGAATCCCTATGGAAATAATTATGAGATTATGTTTTTGGTTTGGGTCATATGTTGTTGTTTTGTGAGTCGTGTATATGACTGCTATGATAAACTCATATATTGGTATCTTACCTTTGCATTATTTCTGTTTGGTCTCTATCTGTGGTATCCTGGTTTACGTGTACAGATGATGCAGAGGGGTTCTATGCCCCACTTGGAGGGATTGGTCCCGATTTCTAAAAAAGGTTGATTTACTGGAATAACCATGGGGTCTTTTCCAGTAAGAGTCTCATAGTACGACTATCTTAGTCTATCAAGTCAAATTTTATTTTGGAGAAGGTCATAATTTTCTGTATTATGGCTCTGAGAGTCTTTCTTGGATTACTATTATGTCTATGATATTTCATTTACGGATGTTTTAAATTATAACCAGGAATTACTTATATTTTGAGTAAATGCATTTTTTAATTAAGTTTGGTGGAATGTTGTTTTACCGGGATGATGTTTGTTTATATCCAAAAAGAAATTTTTTTACACCCACTTTCTTGACTTATAAAGAATTACATGAGTTATTTTCCGAAAGCAACCAACATTTCTTTTTATTTAATATCCCTATTTTAAGAAGTTGAGTTAGTCATCCCAAGTGGGGTGTTACATTGATGTAGTTGATGGGTACTCTCACGAGACTTTCAAGATGCGTGCCATGTTATTTTGCACCATCAATGACTTTCCAGCATACGGGAACTTGTCCTGATACAGTGTTAAGGGGCATAAAGCATGCCCTATATATGAAGAAGGCACATGCTTCACTCAGTTGAATTATAGAAGGAAGACGGTTTACCTTGGGCATCTGAGATTTCTTAGACGTGATCACCCATATCGTAAGTTAAAAAAAGCTTTTAACGGATGCCAAGAGAGTGAAAATGCTCCGACGGCCTTAAATGGATAGCAAGTTTATCAACGGGTGAAGCACATCAATGTTATCTTCGGCAAAGCCAAAAAGAAGGCTAAGGCTACTGAGAAAGACATATGGAAGAAGAGGTTGTTATTCTTTGATCTTCCACACTGGTGCAAGCTTGATGTCAGACACTGTATTGATGTGATGCATATGGAGAAAAATGTGTGTGACACTGTATTGGCGTGAGTACTCGTCTCGATCTCATTGCGATGGGTATACGAGAGTAGTTAGCTCCAGTTGTTGAGGATGGTAAGCGGACATATTTGCCTCTAGCATATCATACTTTGTCAAAAAAAGAGAGACAAAGTTTTTGTGAGTGTCTTCAGGGCATCAAAGTTCCACATGGTTACTCTTCAAATGTGAAGAGGCTTGTCTCAAGTGATCTCAAATTAGTTGGCTTAAAGTCTCATGATTGCCACGTCTTGATGCAACAACTACTGCCCGTGGCTATTCGTGGTATTGCTCCTAAAACTGTTAGACATGCCATAACTAGGTTGTGCTCATTCTTCAATGCTATATGTAGCAAAGTCATTGAACCCCATAAGTTGGATGAGTTGGAAGTTGAGGCTGCTATAATCTTTTGCCAATTGGAGATGTATTTTTCTCCTTCATTTTTCGACATCATGGTTCACTTAATTGTTCATTTAGTGAGGGAGATTAGATTATGTGGCCCCTTTTTTTGAGGTGGATGTACCCAGTTGAGCGATACATGAAGATCTTGAAACGGTATGTGAAGAATCCACACCGTACCGAAGCATCTATTGTTCAAAGGTACGTTGCAGAAGAAGCTATCGATTACACTAAGATTACGGTGCCAGTTTTTAAATATAAATGGGTTGACAGTAAAATTTGTGTACAAACCGACGAATGGGGATTTACATTGGTAGACCTTGGAAAGGTAGGTCATACGGATGAGCCTTTCATCATGGCTTCCCAAGCAAAACAAGTGTTTTACATCAGTGATCCTTTTAACAAAAGGTTGTCTGTGGTAGTGATCGATAAAAATCAAGATTCAACTCTTGATATCCCTGAGACTGCTTCTTTCTCAACAAACATGCCTACTATCATTGAGGAAAATGAGGTGGACGATGTACATGCCACTCGTGATGATCATCACGAAGGGATATTGATCTAGCTAAATTAAACTTGACCATAGTGTAAGTTATGTTTATCCATAGTGTGAGTTTTGTTCTTTTAGGGCAAGTGTTTTATTTATCCATGTTAGTTTAGATTTATTTTTATTTATCCAACCTAATTTATTATTATTTTTTATTTAAACAGGCATACACATGGCTAATTCAGCAGACATCCCTCATGCACGGGACGGGTCGGTGGCGGCTACGCCAGCTGATAGTGTAAGTTTTATTTGTACTTATACTGTTAAATAATTAGGCTTATATTTTTATTTATCCATGTAATACCTAACCTAATTTATTATTTTTTGTCCAAACAGGCATCACAGAGGGCTGATTCAGCAGGGTCGGCTAGCATTTCATCCAAAAAAAAAAGGGGTAGAACAGCCACTACTTTGAAATGTTTGAACAAGTCTAGGCTCAGTGGTCAGAGGCCTGAGGTCTGGTTTAATGATAAACTGACTCCCCAGGGACCCTTTGCTAAGAAATTCACCAGTTGGGTGGCGAAGGAAGCTAAAGAGCATACTAGCATTCTGTATGATGAATGGGATGACATACTGCAGAATGTAAAGGATCAGACTTGGGAGTCAATCACGGTATTTTACTTTTACACTTTTTTGTACATTATTAATGAAAATTGTGATTGAGTTCTAATTCATCCTTTTTGTTATGTAACTAGAATGATGGACCCATGGCATGCACGGGAAATATGCTATTTTTTTATGATTTTATTTTTAAATATATAATTGTTAAATTCATGTTCTGTGGTTTAATATTTTTTTTTAGGAAATTATATACAAAAAAATGTTAAAAATTATTTTATCTGAATCGTCGACTGTAAGTTGTAACATACACTAACTTAATAATTATTATAGATAATATATTACAGATAATGACGCTTAAGTGTAAATACTAAATACATATTGTCTCCTACACAATTTTAGTATTAAAAATATAATTTTAAAAATAAGACGTGTATGAAGAATATAAAAAAAATTGAAATTAAAGTTTTATTGTGAATTTTTTCCCGTGCAAGTTAACCATCTTTAAAATATATATTTATGTATAATATTTTTTTTCTTCTCTCTTGAAAATACGTTAGGTTTAATTATCCTCTTTTCCCGTGCAAGTTAACTTGCAAGTCAACCATTTTTCTAATATATATTTATCTATATCATTTTTTCTTCTTTTCTCGTAAGTTAAAAAAAGCTTTTAACGGATGCCAAGAGAGTGAAAATGCTCCGACGGCCTTAAATGGATAGCAAGTTTATCAACGGGTGAAGCACATCAATGTTATCTTCGGCAAAGCCAAAAAGAAGGCTAAGGCTACTGAGAAAGACATATGGAAGAAGAGGTTGTTATTCTTTGATCTTCCACACTGGTGCAAGCTTGATGTCAGACACTGTATTGATGTGATGCATATGGAGAAAAATGTGTGTGACACTGTATTGGCGTGAGTACTCGTCTCGATCTCATTGCGATGGGTATACGAGAGTAGTTAGCTCCAGTTGTTGAGGATGGTAAGCGGACATATTTGCCTCTAGCATATCATACTTTGTCACAAAAAAGAGAGACAAAGTTTTTGTGAGTGTCTTCAGGGCATCAAAGTTCCCCATGGTTACTCTTCAAATGTGAAGACGCTTGTCTCAAGTGATCTCAAATTAGTTGGCTTAAAGTCTCATGATTGTCACGTCTTGATGCAACAACTACTGCCCGTGGCTATTCGTGGTATTGCTCCTAAAACTGTTAGACATGCCATAACTAGGTTGTGCTCATTCTTCAATGCTATATGTAGCAAAGTCATTGAACCCCATAAGTTGGATGAGTTGGAAGTTGAGGCTGCTATAATCTTTTGCCAATTGGAGATGTATTTTTCTCCTTCATTTTTCGACATCATGGTTCACTTAATTGTTCATTTAGTGAGGGAGATTAGATTATGTGGCCCCTTTTTTTGAGGTGGATGTACCCAGTTGAGCGATACATGAAGATCTTGAAAGGGTATGTGAAGAATCCACACCGTACCGAAGCATCTATTGTTCAAAGGTACGTTGCAGAAGAAGCTATCGATTACACTAAGATTACGGTGCCAGTTTTTAAATATAAATGGGTTGACAGTAAAATTTGTGTACAAACCGACGAATGGGGATTTACATTGGTAGACCTTGGAAAGGTAGGTCATACGGATGAGCCTTTCATCATGGCTTCCCAAGCAAAACAAGTGTTTTACATCAGTGATCCTTTTAACAAAAGGTTGTCTGTGGTAGTGATCGATAAAAATCAAGTTTGAACTCTTGATATCCCTGAGACTACTTCTTTCTCAACAAACATGCCTACTATCATTGAGGAAAATGAGGTGGACGATGTACATGCCACTCGTGATGATCATCACGAAGGGATATTGATCTAGCTAAATTAAACTTGACCATAGTGTAAGTTATGTTTATCCATAGTGTGAGTTTTGTTCTTTTAGGGCAAGTGTTATATTTATCCATGTTAGTTTAGATTTATTTTTATTTATCCAACCTAATTTATTATTATTTTTTATCTAAACAGACATACACATGGCTAATTCAGCAGACATCCCTCATGCACGGGACGGGTCGGTGGCGGCTACGCCAGCTGATAGTGTAAGTTTGATTTGTACTTATACTGTTAAATAATTAGGCTTATATTTTTATTTATCCATGTAATACCTAACCTAATTTATTATTTTTTGTCCAAACAGGCATCACAGAGGGCTGATTCAGCAGGGTCGGCTAGCATTTCATCCAAAAAAAAAGGGGTAGAACAGCCACTACTTTGAAAAGTTTGAACAAGTCTAGGCTCAGTGGTCATAGGCTTGAGGTCTGGTTTAATGATAAACTGACTCCCCAGGGACCCTTTGCTAAGAAATTCACCAGTTGGGTGGCGAAGGAAGCTAAAGAGCATACTAGCATTCGTATGATGAATGGGATGACATACTGCAGAATGTAAAGGATCAGACTTGGGAGTCAATCACGGTATTTTACTTTTACACTTTTTTGTACATTATTAATGAAAATTGTGATTGAGTTCTAATTCATCCTTTTTGTTATGTAACTAGAATGATGGACCCATGGCATGCACGGGAAATATGCTATTTTTTTATGATTTTATTTTTAAATATATAATTGTTAAATTCATGTTCTGTGGTTTAATATTTTTTTTAGGAAATTATATACAAAAAAATGTTAAAAATTATTTTATCTGAATCGTCGACTGTAAGTTGTAACATACACTAACTTAATAATTATTATAGATAATATATTACAGATAATGACGCTTAAGTGTAAATACTAAATACATATTGTCTCCTACACAATTTTAGTATTAAAAATATAATTTTAAAAATAAGACGTGTATGAAGAATATAAAAAAAAAATTGAAATTAAAGTTTTATTGTGAATTTTTTCCCGTGCAAGTTAACCATCTTTAAAATATATATTTATGTATAATATTTTTTTTTTTCTCTCTTGAAAATACGTTAGGTTTAATTATCCTCTTTTCCCGTGCAAGTCAACCATTTTTCTAATATATATTTATCTATATCATTTTTTCTTTTTTTCTCGTAAAAAATTAATTGATTCATTTCTCCTTATTTCTCGTGCAAGTAATCCATTTCTAAATGTATTAGATGTATTTAAGAAGATATGAATTAAATGATGATATAATATCAGATGCATTTAAGAAGATTTGAATTGAATGATATTTTTCTCAGATGTTGATACGTGGAAGAGCATTCAATGAGATTATTCCTAAATGCATATAGTATAGATTAATGTAGATCACGTGGACCATGCCGAATACTGATGAGCATAGGCAGAAATGGCTCTCACTAGCGGCTAAGCATTGGACCGGGTTTAAGCACGATCTGACTAGGCATTACATATTTGGAGAGAAGAGCTCCGAATCTCCTCTTGTTTGCTACCCATTCCTTGATAAGGATACACGGGATAGCTTTGTTTGGAGCCGAGGCACACCTGATTTTCTGGTTAGCTGAAGTTAATTTACTTATCCATTTTAAAGTACATTTATGTAAAAAAAATTATTTAACTAAATTTACGTGTTATTTGTAATAGGCTAAAAGGGAAAGGGGTAAGCAGAATCAAGCAAAGAATGTCCACTACCACACCATGTCTCAAGGTGGGTATCCTAATTTGGAGAAGAATTTGATGGAGAAGAAGCTAAAGGAGAGGCAGGAGAAGTTGAATAAGATGATAGTAGCAGGAGAGGTACCTAAGGACACAGTTGTTGATCCTCCGTCTCAACCCCCACTCGAGGATTGTTGGGTGGAGGGCCGAAAGACAAAGAAATCTATTTATATAGATGAAAAAGCTGTTTTGTAAAATTTAATCATGTTTGGAAAAAAAGATGAAATGTTGAAAAAGCTTTTATAGATGAATTTAAGCTGTTTTTGTGACCAGCTCAGGTTCGGACGGTTTGATTAAAATTTTTTGGATTGTTGACAACTTTCCCAAAGAACCCCGAGCCCCTGACGGTCCTTCACCAACATCCAACAATATTAAAGTGCATCATATATAGCAAATTGATTCATGCATATTAATCGTCAAATTTTTTACATCGATTTCTTAAATTCTTTCATAAACCTTTGATTTCCAACATAAAATTCATTAGTTTATTTAAATGGAATATTTATTATTTATATTTAAACATTGTAAAAATAATATATTTTTATATATTTTTTCATAGTCATAAGAAAATGTTACAAATTTTATTCAAATTTTTATAATAGAAAAAATTGATGACAAAATATAAAAAAATAATGGCATATTTTTTTTAGAACTTACCTCTCAAATATAAAAAAAAATATAATGTTAAAAGAAAAACAAATATTATAAGCAAATATCTTCATACCCTTTTTCGTAATTTACTATATAAAAGTGATTATTTTTGTATCACCCAAACGAAATAGATTATCTTAAAATCGCTTTTAAGCAAACATACCCAAACAAAAATAGATTCTAATTATAATCGATTATCACAATAATCGATTATTTGAAAACAGATTATCAGCATAATCTTTTTTTTCCAGCTTTCCCAAACATACTCATAATATAAACTCTGAAGCGATCTCTCTAGCGCTACCACTTCAGCAAGTCTCGAACCTCTCCTTTTCAACTATACAGCTGACGTGTCAAACTCATGAATTTTAAAACATTTTCTCATGCGAGATCACATAATTGATACAACTTCTGATAAATAAATAAAAGAACATAATTGACACAACTATTGAAGAGCATGCCAAAGGCCTACAATAAAAATGTCTATTACAATTCCCAACGCATATCCATGTTACATCCACCAAAGTAATTAATCAAATGTATCAAATTTTTCACAAGAGCCAATAGAAAAAGATCAAGTTAACAGGGCTCAACCAGTTTGGTGCAACATCACATCAATTTCATCCCCATCCAGCCATCCTCCATTTCTAGCTCATCGGAGACGGCGACTATCAAATAAGAAGGCTAAGTAATTAATAAAATATATTGTGTAATAACAAATTATTTCATGTCCCAAGTTCCTTCACCCCCCCCCCCCCCCCCCCCCCCCCCCCCCCCCCCCCCCCCCCCCCCCCCCCCCCCTCTTTTTTTTTGTATATTGTATTGCATTTTTGTTGTATCTGATATAAATATTACAGTATTTAAAGCAAACCTAAATTCCAAGTTCTAGGTTCTACAAGTTGTACATACCAAACTGGTTGTACTGACACTATTTCTTGCATATTGTAGGTTGATGAAACTGCAGCGGAATAAATATGAATGATGATCTTATGGTTCTCAAAAAGTTCTTCCTGTTTTGGTGCAAAAACCCTGTTGTTTACAGGACAGGTCGATCGACTTCTTACAACCTTTTCGCTTGACTCCAAAGATATGTGAAAAAAAGATTTTCAAAGGTACAAATATGGTTTATTTGGTTTTTTTTTTTATTATATTAAGGTTTTCCAAGCTAAATGCTTAAAGCATTGCATTTTTTATAACTTTTGCAAAACTGCAGAAAAATATATGGTGTCTAATAGATGGGTATGAAATAGGACTTTTGCAAAATGCGAAAAGAAAGAACTCCTCCAAATTTCATATATATATACACAAGTTAGCTTAAGCATGAATATGAGAAAATAACATTAGAAATGTATATTACCTCGAACTGGCTCCTGCCCTTTATCCAAGATAAATGGTATGTATATAGCTATTTGTATGGTAAAATCAAATGGAAAAAAACAGGTGCTTCTAAGGTCACGGTGGAATCTCTGGTATAGATTCAAGCCCTTTGTAATCACTTAAACTAAGAGATTTTAAACTTGAAGATGTGCAATGTTTCCAGGTAGGCTTCAAATATCACTTCTTCAGGGTGTTAATTATCTCAAATGTGACAACCGACCAATGTTGGTAGGAATTTCTGTTAAACTGTAACAGTCACAAAAGTTAATTTTTGTGATGTCCCTCAGGTTACATATGCTGTTTGGAACAAATTCCAAGCCTCTGCAGTATTCCATATGCAAAATTCAGAGCCCAATCAAATGCATTAGAGATGGTGGCAGCACTCTAATCGATGTGTCCTTAGTTCAGGAAAAGGTGTGTAAGAATGTTATTAGGTTGCAAAATCTCAGGGAGTTTCTCCAAGTCTGAGCAACCATGCAAATCAAGTTTGGCAAGTCTTTAACATAAAATTGCTGCTTGGAAGAAGAGTGTGAAGGGAATCACAGTAGGTAAGATCCAACTTACAAAGTTTCTGGAGATAACAAATTTATGATGATGGAATGGACAACGATATCTGTATTTGTGCAAGCTTAATCCTTAAAGAGCAATAAGAAGATTCATGGTGGAAAGGAGTTTCCTGATAGCTGTTCTATCTAAGATAAGAACCATTAATTTTTCCATAGGCTAGATCTCAGGAAACGTGTTTAAATGGTAACAACCTCCAAGATAAAGTCTTTTAAGCGGTGCCAACATGCAAATGTTGAATGGAAGCACTGTGAGAGATTTACAATTAGAAAGATCTAAGCACTTGGAGATAATGTGGGCATACTTTCCCTTGACAGTTTTAATTTTAACTCAAGCAAGTGTATATTATTATCATCAGAAAGGTCTAGCCACTTTAAATAGTTGACGAACAATTTCTTGGCCATTTCCACTATAAAATCATGCATCAAAATTTCACCTTTCACTGTAGAAATCAGGCCTCTGTCAATTAGAACACTCATTCGAATGATCGCAGAGAAACAACTTTTGAGGCCCTAATTCTAGCAGTATATTTGTGCTGAAGATGTTTACCGTTGAACCCTTTTTTTTCAGTGTATAATTTCAAAGTACTTATTGGTGAGTTACATAGGACATTGAAAAATAGAGTTGGATTGCTAAAATCTTAGTTGATTGTAAACAATAGTAAGCTGAGACATTCATGACCTGCACCAAGGAAAAACATTGAATGTGGGTTGTTGATTGCATTGGTCCGGGCTTTGAGAAAGTGAGGATTCGGATTCCCTGCATTCATAGATTTCACAAATTCACGCATTTATCTTAATCAATGGTTAGGATTTTATACATCTATCTTTATATTAATATATTTATCCTACACAAAATTTAATCAACGGTCATGATTTGCCAACCTACAGTTGAAGGGAAGAAACCCCTTATCACTATCATTGATCGAAGAATAAATAAGATCAGTACATAAAGAAAGAGGTAAAAAAAAAAAGAAGAACGAAAGTAGCTTTTACAAGGCAAAAAAGACGTCAGTGTGCAACTCCTGCTCAATTCACTGATAAAGAAACATTGCACCACCAACATTCACAAAGGATATTTCGACGAGGCAGGGTAAGAAGGAAACATTTGTTCAAGTTGTGGAGGAATAGCACCTCTTTTGATACAATTACAGGTAATACAGATAATTATTTGAAGTTATTAGGATAATTATTTATGGTTTAAACAACATTGCTTGCAAAATCAAATTTATCGATATTTGTATACTTAAAAAATCAAACTTGTCCAATGTTGGGACTATTTCATCCCGTAAGTCTATTGCAAAAGGAAGATTGACAAAGTGTTTGATTATCATGACAACGGTTTAGGAGTTTAAAATAAAAATTAGTAGGGTAGGGCATAATTGTAGGGCATATATAGGGCAAATGTTGATTCACAATTTAAAACAATATTGATAATCAGAGTCATTTTTTTTTTCATAACACGTAAGTTTACTCAACTGCCAGCAAGATTATTGTTTACAAACAAAAATTGCATACTTTTATGTCATGTGTTTAAACAATATTTTTAAATTATGAGCAAAAGAGAGTATGGTCTGGTTGGAAATTATATGACTATGTATCTTATGATAAAAAAAACTAAAATAAGTACATTATAAAACATTGGTCCAAGTAGTTCATTCCCACCGCGCAATGCGCGGGGCCAAAATCTAGTGATATTTTAAAGTTGAAGCCACACACATTGTGGTAGAAAAGATTGTAAGTAACAAACCAACTGTCTTTCTAGTTGATATTTGTAACACATTGTCTTACACGTTTTTAATTTCGTCTTTGTAGGAGGAGTTGAAGAAAAAAAGTTCGCAGGGATCATTCGTTCCACATGGACGTCAGGATATCTTGGTCACTACCCTAGGCAAAGACGACCACCCTGATCGGGTCCGTGGTGTTCTAGGGACGATGGGAATCAAGAAATTCTATGGATCGTGCAAGTCACGTAGGCGGGTCGAGCAGGCGATCGATAAGGAGGAGCTTAGAGAAGAGGTTAAACAGGAGCTCATTGCCGACCCGACCTTTACAAATCAGGTGATGAGAGGGTTTCTAATGAACCCAGCCTTCACACAGATGCTTATGCAGCAGTTTTCATCCATGGCTTCCCAAGAAACAGCGAAAGTTGCCCAACCTTCACTTGTGATCACAAAATAGAGTTGTCAAAAGACACATGTGGAGGTGGATGAGTTGTCAAAGAGGGAGCTGGAGTTGAAACAGCAGGAGCTGGAGTTGTTGCAGCGGGAGTTCGAGTTGTCCCAGGTATATTCATAATGATCATATTTCTCAATTACTTATGTTTTCTTTATTCTCAATTACTTATGCGTTCTTTATTTACAATTGAAGGCAAAGCCGAAGCCGATGTCACTTCTTCAGTCTCCTTTTGCTCGTTTGTTAGCATTTGGTGTGGATTTTGCGTGTGACATTTTTGTATTTCCGCTGGAACACGATGGATGGAAGGCACACCCAGACCCAGCAACTCTTTTTCAATTCCCTGGTGAGGATATGGGTCAATTTTGCAGAGATGGTCAGTGGATAGCCAACACGGTTCCAAGTATTTGGTGCACGTAAGTATATTTTAATTTTATAATTTATTTCAATTTTATATTTTATTTCAATATATTACGTAATTAACATCCACTTATTTCATATCTTAGGTATCTACATCACCTTCAAATTGTCAGGGACTGCAATGTTTACGGATTCTTAGACCCCACCATCATGCTAGCTGATTTCTTGACCGATCATAGTAAAGTCAGTGCATACATGCAGAACTTAATGGGAGGAAGTGATCAGAAAGAGATATATATGGCACCCTACGTATTGGATGGGCATTGGCAGTTGGTCCTACTTCATCCTACTAGGCATACTATCGTTTTCTTATGCTCGCTACACAAGGAGCCGAAGGAGGTGGTGGCCTCATCCAATACGTACGTAAACTTCTATTTAATTTAATTTGTAACATTTGCTTTTATTTTATTACACATGAACATGTAATTGACATGAATATTTGGTTTATGATAGCGCTATGAAGGCATGCATCATATCTTGTGCCAATGGGAAAAGTAGGACTTCAAAGTTAAAAACAATTCCTGAATGGATTATCCTCAAGGTAATAGTAGTTTATTAAATAGTAATTAATATTATAATTACTATATATATATACATTTAATTGACATTAAATTTCATTTCTTTAGTACGTAGTCTCGTTATCGACCAGATAGTTAGTCGTGTGCGTATTATGTTATGCTTCATATGTTGAACATCGTCTCCGCATCTACTACAGAGGATGGAAGAAGGTAATTAATTAAACAAGTTATTTAATTATATTTTATTTTTGGTGATGACTTAATTTAATGTTTATTTTATTTGAACTTCACTACTACAGAAAAGGGCTTTAATAGCGCTTTCTTTTTGCCTTTAGTAGCGCTTTCAAGCGCTATCTATTCACCCGCTACTGAAGGTGAAAGAAATAGACAGCGCTTAAAAAAGCGCTATTGAAAGTGGGAATAGGTAGCGCTTCCTTGAGAAAGCGCTGTCTAAAGTTAGAAATAGACAACGCTTCCTTAAGAAAGCGCTATCTATTGTATACTTTAGACAGCGCTTTCTCAAGGAAGCGCTGTCTAAAGTATATAATAGATAGCGCTTTCTTAAGGAAGCGTTGTCTATTTTTCACTTTAGACAGCGTTTCTTTAAGGAAGCGCTACCTATTCCCCTTTTTATTATTATTATTATCATTCCCTTTGTTTTTCTACATTTCCCACCAGCACTCAGCAATTCACGTAACACTGCATATATAAATATATATATATATATATATAATGTTACAAAGCTTACATACAATATTGGTAAGTGTATATAAATTAACCAAACCAAACATCAAAATCATGCATATATATACCCAATTAACTAATATACTTTAACACAATTCAAAGTAACGCTTACATATAACCAATTCTAATATTTAAGTCCATAAACCAAAAGGTTGCTAACCTACACTAGACAATAACCACGAACTACTAACAATGTATACAAGCTAATCAGCACACTAGTAATTCTAAAAAATTTGTGCATGTGGCTTCCATCTTCTGCCTGATCGCACAAAATCCTTGTTGTTGGCCTGTATAAGATACACATCCAGATCACTTGCACATACACACAAGTCTAATACTATAAGAGAGACACTAGCTAGCATAATATCAGTTTATCCAAGACATTAAACAGTTTATCTATCCCATTGCACTCTGCAAAACTCAATAAAATCATACATTTACATACAAAAGTTTAAATACAATATTGGTACCAAACGTCAAAACCATATAACCAAATTAACTAATATACTTTTCACAATTCACGGTAGCACGTACACATAACCAATTCTAATATTTAAGTCCATACACCAAAAACTAGCTAACCTACACTAGACAATAACTATAGCTATCCAACTAGATGATGGACACGTGCGATGCACGGGTGAAATATGCATTGACAATATAATTCAAATTATTTCCAGTAAAGATGTTCCACTATGAACAATAAATTCAAACATTCAATCATGTATTAAATTTTAAATAGAAGGACTTTTAATAAAAACATGTTTCTAACTTCCTGTGGACTTGTCAACATTTTTTACCACAAACTAAACAAATTACTTCATGAATTTATCATTTGTTACACAGCTACAAACTTGATAGAACTTCTAAAATTGAACAAATAAAAAAAAATAGTGAAGTAAAACAAAGCAACCTGAACTTCTTGTAGCAAAATTTCACCTATCACAAACTTTCCAATTTCCCTTCCTCAGCTTCTGATAACCTCACCCTTTCCAATTTCCACCTCAACTAATTATCTTCATTTTTCTTAATGCATTCTATTACAGACCACCTTATTTTTATCAACTCAAAACCTTAAAACCCCTATCATATTATGTGTACCTAAAACGTTTAGTGGCAAAAAATGAACATATAGAATACTCACAAACTCTACGATGAAAACTCCAATGATTCCAATCACATAAGCTCTAGAATTCCATACTTTTGTTGTCTTTGTGAACCCAAAAAATGGAGTCTTAAATTGTGGTTGTACATTTTGAAAATCCATCTGAAGATACAAAGATACTTAACTGCTTCATAATGAACAATATTTAGGAAAGTAAAAAAAATAAACACATAAATAATTGAGATGGCATAATAAGTAAAAGATGAAGTGTATACACCAGCAGGCTAGGGGGCTTAGCTGCTTGTGCTTGGAGACGGAAGGAACTTCTCTTCTTGTGAGGTACTGACCTATTCAAATAATGATGTTGAAGGAACTCTCTCCTATTTATCAAACTGCATTCCCTGGGTTTCCTTCAAAAGTTAAAAATTGTTGCCAACTGAGCATTTTAGAAATACAACATGCAATTTTACTGTGCTTCTGTGTTGGATTCAGTCCAATCCTTACACATACAGGCTACAACACAAAGTAAACAAAACTAAAAGATAAGTAACTACACAGTTGAAACCAAATTGATGAAACACGAGCAAAAGACAAGGTTCATATTCAGTTGCATGATAGGTCATTTGATAGCCAAATGAAATATCTCACATGGTCATGAATCCAACAAATGCATAAGGGTGAAACAGATAAAATTGATGAGAAAAAAAAGTATATAATCGAAAAACAACCCCAACAAAATGCAAATCAAACAAAACCAATCTCTAGAAAATTTTAGAGTTTGAGATACAAACCTGGAATATTTCAACCTTGAATGAGAACATCTTCAATGCTTTCATGGCCTGGCTAGTAATTTGATTCTGCACTATCAGTACCAACTTGGTTAAATTGTCTCTGTTAACAATATGTCCTGCAATGCTCCACATCACATTAACTACAAAAAGATGAGATTGAAACTTTTTTAGTCTTTCTTTTTTGACAGCAAAAAGATGAGATTGAAACTTCAAACAATGCTTTTGCACATGGGGTCAAGTGCAGATTTATCTAGATGTTGCCTTTTCCATTTTCCCCTCATCCCTGTCCTGATTGCAATCATGTGCAAAGATTTGTACAGCATCAAATAACATTCATTTTTTTGGTAAACCAGCCAATTGCATTCTATCAAAAACAAAGTAGAATTTCCTTAACTAACGATCCCTTCTTAATCACACTTTTGCTTTATTATTTGCTAATTCCGTAACATGTGTCAACTACAGTCCAAGGATGTCCCAGATCCCCAATATAAGTCTAGGCAACGGTTGTAATTCGTCTTATATGCCCCATGAAATTAGCTATGATAAGTTCTTACAGTGAAGTGTCCTACTAACATGGGCACATTTGAGGGTAAGGACTAAGGAATCCCCACTAAATTGGGGAAATTGAAGACAGCACAGACTTTCTACAATTGAACAAGAAAAGACCCCACAACAATTTCCTCAACGAATAAGAATAAAACATTATCTAACCTGTGCCTAAGGAAAAGCAAAACTTTGATGATATATATATACACACGCACATTATGCTTTGTTGAGGGTGATTACTTTGGGAGATTTACAATTTAAAATGTCCTTAAATAAGGAAAAATGGAAGAAAAGTCAGCTACCAACTTCATAAATGATGCCAAGAGATGATGGAGATTGATTAAACCAGCAGGTCCAGCACTTATAAATTATAATTTTTATAAATAGGCTTTCTGAAGCCATCTATTCTTTCAATTTCAATAAAGATACAAAGTCATAATTTCAATTTCAAGATTAGGAAGTACAATATGCAAAGAGCATTCACACATTAAAATTCAGCACAATATATCATATCTGGACACAACTCCAATTGCAAGAAAGTCGATAACAACAATTTAAAATTCTGCACAATATATCACACTTTTACTACCTTATGCTTTACGCTCTATATGCATATATAGAAGAGAATGTACAAGCTTGAACCTTAAAACACATGAACACACACATAAAGAAGTTTAGTGTTGCATATATCATATATAGTAATAGTAATACTGTAACTAAGACAGCAAAAAAGGACAACAAAGATACTGCACATAAAACAGGAAAATAAAACTAGAAAAAATAGCAGCAAGAATCAGCATTATCTCTACTCTTAGATCTAATACACAACATGACCAGTCAGAGCAAATCATTTAGCATAACAAATTTGGATGAATTTGGACCAAAAGGTAATCAACGAAGATAAACAAAACTCACCAGATTTGCGAAAAATGCAAGTCAGCTTAGGGTTGACAGAGGACTGGCACGGTGGTCCTCGTATGGCGGTGGTGAGTGAGAACCGAGGGCCGAAGCCGCGCGAATGGGTGCAGAGAGGCAGCGCAAATAGGTGACAGAGAGGCCGCACGAGTGGGTGCAGAGAAGCCGAGCGAATGGGTGCAGGACGGTGGCGTTGGTCCTCCCGGTGCAGGACGGTTGCAGTGCTGGGTGGGAACCGAATTAGTACTTAGGTCAAGGAAGGAACAGTGTTGAATATGGGAGAACGCGCGAGGGAAGAGTTAGGGAAATATTTTAGGAAAAGGGGAATAGATAGCGTTTCGCCGAGAAAGCGTTGTCTATTCATCTTAACCTATAATAGCGCTCCCTTGAAAAAGCGTTATCTATTCATATCCATCTATCTTTAATAGCGCTTTCTTGAGAAAGCGCTGTCTTAAGGTAATGAATAGATAGCGTTTCCTTTAGGAAGCGCTATTAAAAATGTTTCGCCTATTTTTAAGTAGCATTTCTTGTTAAAGCGCTATTGAAGGTGGGCTACTAAAGCCCTTTTCTGTAGTAGTGCTTGTGCAGGCTTTTAGCGATCAATCTCCTCTTGAGAAAGAAGATTTTAAAAACTTAAGGATGATATTTGCAGACTTCTTTTTTAAGTATGCTGCAGAAAAAGGAGTAGAAAAGATACCTCCTGCATACTTAGAAGATAATGTGTAGTTGTATGAATTTACATGTATATATTTATATATTGGACTTGTGTTAGCTAGTATAGAATATATTATGAATTTTTTCATGTATAGTGGCCTAGCTAGTATAGAATATAATCTGAATTGTGTTAAAGAAATTTATGTATAATTGTGACTAGCTAGTTCTGAATACATTGGAATGCAAATGCATGATGTAACACCCCGGTTTTTACTGTTCTTCAATAACAGTAAATATATATGTTTATATTATTTTATTTGGATTGACTAATTTTCTGGATGTTTAACTTTGTTTATTTTAAGGGGTTTAGTTTGAGTAATTAAAATTACTCATTTAAAAATAATTTAATAAGTGCGTTAGCCCTGCCTTATTTCAGTACATGCATGTTTACTAGACAATAATATTATGTTATTGTCACTATTAGTATTTGTTTAGAAAAATATTTTAAATGATATGATTGAAAGAAAATTATTTTCATATTTTACTCTATTTAACTTTAGATTTGAAAATAAATCGGTTTGACATTAATCGAAGATGAAATGTTGGACCGTAGATTTTCTTAGTTGATCAATTCAACTATCAATCTCTATTTTATTTCAAATTTTGAAAGTATATATTTGTCACCCTTTATTTTTAGATTCAAAAACTAAAAACATGTTTATTTTTAGACTCAATATTTATCACTCATTTTATACCTACCCACTAATTGAATGCAAAATACTCTCTTTTCTCTCTCTGGTCCCTCACCCTTCCACGACACTCCTCACTTTTTCTTTCTCTCTTTTATTTTTTATCTTTCTTCTTCCTCATACCTTCTTCTTCTTCTTCTTCTTCCTCTCATCTCTCTTCCTTCTCACTTCCAATCTTCTCCTCCTTCTTCTTAACCCAGCCGCGCCCAACCACCCTCCACTGTCACGTCGCGCGCGCCGCCACCCCTGTAGCACCTTCGGTCACCGCTCGACGCAGAGGGGACGACCACCGTGCCTGGTATCGCGCCGCCGCGAGCTCCATCGCCGTCCAACCACACCTGATGGGAAGGAGGCGAACCCGCACTACACCTCGCCTCCTGTAACTGTTGGTCTTTTTGGTTTCGTGTTTGGCTGCTGTCCACTGCCACTGCCACCATGCTGGAGCCGTCGCCGTCGTGCCGACCGTTTCAACAGCCACCATGACCGCTTCTCTTGTTATCTTGGGTATGTACTTCACCATAACCTCTTCTAGTTCAAAACCCCAAATTTGATTTTTGAAACCCTAACCCTAAGATTTTAGATTTCAGTTTCAAAGTGTGAAACTAACACTTGTTTTATGCAATTGGGACTGTAGATTAGTGCTCTATTAAGTTAATTTTATTATCCTTATATCAAATGATTTTTCCCCAAATTGTGTTTATGAGCCCTAAAGCCCCAATCTGATTTTAATTGAAATTAGTTATGTTTTTGTGAAATTAAGTATTTAAATCAACTTAGAGTGAGTATTTGATGATGAGTAGCTAATTATCTGATTCGTCTAGTTGTGGAAAATGTTTTAACTCCCTCTCTGGGATGTCGTTGTGGTTGTGGTTGTAACACCGCCTTGGGCATTACTTTGTAACACGTGCGGAAATAAATAAAACAGTTATTTGCTGGTTGCTTTCGGAAAATTTATTTACTTTAGGTCAGAAAACTCGGTTGTAAAAATTTCTTTCTGAATACTTCAACAAAGTAACAATCACATTAAACTTAATCATATGCATAAACTGGGTTTGTTCATAAATCAAGCCACCACAACATATAATTTTTCTTGAAATTATTTCCATACTGAGAAATACAAACCATACCAAGGATTTCAGAATCCCTTAAACCAATTTTCTCAAAATTACATAACACAAAGAAAAATCCTAAGCTGGTCACTCTATAAAACATCGACTGGATCTCACCACTATAACCAATCTCTGCAAAGATCGGGATTAGTATCCCCAATTGAAGTTAAGACTTCCTCTGCACCATCCACTACCAATACCAAGGTACAGCGGCAAAAACGAGTAAAACCTGATATATTGTAAGAGTGAGACACCAATATATGGATATAAGCACGATAACTACATGCGTGACACATAAAACAACATGTAGTCATAAAAATTCATACAGCATAAACTTCTCGGAATAACAAGTAAGTTACCAATGGGTTTCATCCCCAAGCAGTCATTGTCCTTAAAAGAAATTAATGACACTACACAGTTCAACATTTAACCTTATATCTAATCTCTCGGAGATTCACTCACCAAATAAATGAGCTGATCAGGCTCTTGAATGGCACATTGTCCAAACTCTTGGTACAATGGTCAACAACATAATGGCACACTATCCGAACTCCCGGCATAATGGTCAACAACATAATGGCACATTATCCGAACTCCCGGCATAATGGTCAACAACATAATGGCACATCGCCCCGGCACGATGGTCAACAAAACAAATGGCACATCGTCCAAACATCCCGGCACGATGGTCAACGAATCACATGGCACATCGTCCATTAAGGCACAATGGTCAACTCGAAATGGCCCATTGACCATGAAGGCACAATGGTCAACTAAACATGAATATCACCATGATACCATGACTACTAAACACATTATAACATGAATATCCTCAAGATATCATGACTAACAAATAAACTATAACATGAATATCATCCAAATATCATGACTAACCACTACCGTATAACATGAATATCATTAAGATACCATGACTAACAGATACATCAAGACATGAAGATCATTAAGATATCATGATTAACAAATACTCTGTAACATGAATATCATCAAGATATCATGACTAACAAATAATTCGTTAAGTAAAACCCGTTTACAGAAAATCCTTTCTGTTGTCACTCTGTTATAAAAAGACAAACCATATTGAAATTCATTTTCTTTTGGAAACCCTTCTTTCCGAAATAACGTCTAATCTTTGTAAAATCATTTCTCCGAGAAACTCTACTTCTTTTACTTCTTGAAAAACAAGATCTTAAAACTAATTCCATGTGTGAATGATTACTGCTGTTTTTACGAATGCGTTTCGTAATTATTTTCGGAATTCACCATCTGTTCGCATTTTAAAAACGTTTTAAGTCAAAACTTGCTCTGTTCCACTTAAATGATTTTCTAAAATCATAATTAAGTTATTTTCGAAGATTACTTTCATGAAATAACTTTTTATAATATATTGGATTTATCCACCCAAAAATTAACGGTACAAAAATAATTTTACGGTTACATCCTTACTGTAACTCATAGTTCGCTCTGACACCGATAAATCATTAAAATAATGATATTTTTAACTTTTTCTCATTTTCGAATAACCAAAAACCTAAGTAATATTACATTACTCTTTCTCATCAATTAAAATTCATTATCCCATAAAAACGTTTTAACCTTCTGAACCTCATTTCTTATTGAGCACTGACCACTGTCAGGCTTTTCAGTCCACAAACAGCATCAACGTTTCATCAACAAAATGACAACAATTCACCCAGGCAGATCATGCATCAAAACATTGTAATACATAACTGCAATTCAATAACACTGATAACATAACAGCATCAAATAAATTGATAACAACCACATCCAACACAAGTAAATATTACAACCCACACATTAAATCACACACATAATTATCGGGAAAAATCCCTCAGGTAAGCTCCCCTTACCTCTTGAAGTTACAGTTTTCCTCTCGAAGTTTTCCTTCCGATTCGTTTCCGATTCCTCCTCACAACTTAGTACAATCCACAACAATTATCCTTCATAGTAAATCACAACAACAAATTAACAATCAAACAACTAAATATACCTATGTTCCTACATGATGAGTTTGGCCATGACTAGCTAAATTAGCTAGAGATCTCAAAGTTTACCAAACTCTTGGATCAATGATCCTTAAGTATAAGAGATACATAATAAATTGTCACTTGATAAAGATTGGATCAAAAACTCCTCTAACTCAATTAATTAGGGTTTCGGCCATGAGAGGGTTTTGTGGCTAAAGATTTATAAAATTCTTAAGTTTTTGGATTAGTGATCCTTAAGTACTTAAGACATAGGATTAGTGATTAATCAATAAAGATTGAATCAAAATCTTCCAAGTTCCTCCATGCATAGTTTCGGCCAAAGCATAAAAATATGGTAAGAAATTTTGGTTTGATACAAGAACTTGGATTCAACATCAATTCATATTAGAAAGATGAGATATATGATCACTTTCTAAAAATTAAACAAAAGTTCCTCCACCCATTTTTTCTTGAATTCGGTTTTGACTAATTAAATGGGGAGGAAAACTTTGTTTGCAACAAACTCTTGGATTATGATAGTAGAGATGATAATAGGAACATAGAAATTGGTTTCACATTTTTAGGATTTTTCTATGATTTTCTAGACAATTTCAAAGTTTCTAGATCTAGGAATTGAAAATGATGAACATGGCATTGAAACATGAAAATATATGAAGAACATAGTGCTTAATGATGATGAGGATCATGGATTACCTCTTAAAATTGAAGAAAAGTGTAAGAATCACCAACTTGCTTCACAAATGGAGCTTTCTTGTGTTAGAGAGAAATGGAAGAATGGAGAGAAATGGAGAAGATGAAGGAAAGTGCAAGAATGATCTAGAGGCTTCAAGTGACCTCTAGAATTTAAGAGCAAGCCCCCAAGGCCATGGGCCTTTCGAAATTTTGGGCCAAGAAAGCCCAAGCCTAATTAATTTTGCACTTGAAAATCATTTAAGGCATAATGAAAACATAGGAAAATTTAAGACTAGAAATTGCTTCATGGAAATGAATCCTTGGCCATGAAATTGGGCCTTTTGAGTGCAGCCCTTAATGGGTTTGAATGGCAAGAAATTGGCCCATTTCACTTAGTGTATCATGGAAATTAGTTTAGGGACCAAAATGCAATTAATAGAAAGTTTAAGGATAAAAATGCAATTGTTAAAAATTGCTAACATAACCCTAAGCCACATTAAACCTCTCACATGGATGACTTATCCGTAAGAGAAAATAGGGTTTATCCACTTATTGAGTCTCAAAAACTCCCGTAATCGGCTCCGTCGTTTACTCGATTGAATATAACGCCCGTAAAACGTATATTCTTTCACTTGAAAATTCCCGATCAATAAAATTTGGGACCGGATTCCTTGTCCTCTCTGCTACATCGACCTCTCCTAATATCTCAGCTCCATATTCGACTCCGTCGTTTGCCCGACTTATCCTCAGACTTAAGTTTTACGCATTTTTTTAACGATTACGTCCGAATAAAATAATAGTATTTCATTCCTAACGAAATTTTCCAAAATATGAAAAATTGTCCGGGGCAAAATATAAAACGTAATGGTTTCGTTCCCGAGTCGAAATTAGGGTTTCTGATCAGTAAAAACTTACTGTCAGTGAAAATGCAGAAAACACAGACCGGTTTCCGTCTGAATTTTCATTCCAAAACTTCCCCGTAACCTTATAAAAATAAGTATGACAGGAAAATGACCTTAGTTTATCCAAAGTCATTTTCTAAATCTCGGATAAAAATATAATCATTTATATAATTATTACCAATATTAGAAAGTCGAAAAATCGGGATGTTACAGTGGTTGCTTTGGGGAAACAGATTCTATATTGCTCAGGAGTTGACAGGAGCTGTTTAGAGGAAACGGGAACGTCGAGTCGGGGTTTGAACTTGAGCAGCTTCGTGGTGAGGGAAGCTGACTGTTGAATTCGTCAAGGAGAAGATCTTTTTTGGTCTTCAAAGGTAAAGGGAGTTTACCTGAAGGGTTTTGGTAACAATGTGCTATTTGGTTGTTGTGTGTAAGGTTGTTGTGGTTATGTATGATGTGTGTTTTAAATCCGATGAGGTAATAACTGTTTATGTGGTTTAAAATATATTTGTATGTCTGGATTAAACTGTTGATTTTAGGTTTGACTAAAAGCCTGACAATGGTCAGAGCTCAATGATAGTAAGAATAATGCTTTAAAAACTTGAAAGGAAAATTTGAAGTTTTGAGTTATGTAAGCGGAAGTTTTGAGGACCTAGATAACCGAAAATGTCGGGCTAGTGTTCCTATGAGTAAGTACGTGGGCTATTTGTCTTATATGTCGCGGGTTAAAGTCCCAGTCGGCATAGTTGAATTCATGTTGTATGTGTCGTGGGTTAAAGTCCCAGTTGACATATTTAAAACTCTGTTGTGCGTGTCATGGGTTAGAGTCCCGGTTGGCACAGTTGAATCCATGTTCAATGTGTTGTGGGTTAGAGTCCCAAGTAATACATTTGAATCTCTGTTCGGTGTGTTGTGGGTTAGAGTCCCAGTTAACACATTTGAATCTTTGATGTATGTGTGTCGAGGGTTAGAGTCCCTAGTCGCACAGCTGAATATATGTTGTGTCGTGGGTTAGAGTCCCAAGTCACACAGTTAAATCTTTGAGGTATGTGTGTCGAGGGTTAGAGTCCCTAGTCGCACAGTTGAATATCTGTTGTGTCGTGGGTTAGAGTCCCAAGTCACACAGTTAAATCTTTGATGTGTGTGTCGTGGGTTAGAGTCCCAAGTCACACAATTGAAACTATGTTGTGTGTGTCGTGGGTTAGAGTCCTAGGTCGCACCGTTGAATCTCTATATTGTGTGTTATGAGTTAGAGTCCCAGTTGGCACGTGTGACCGCGTGTCCTATGTTGAGAATGAACGTTTTCGATGTCTAAGTAAGAATAGTCATGAGAGGTAAGCCTCGACAAAGAAAGAAATGAACGAAAAGAAAAGTAAAGTAAAGAGAACGAATATTAAGATTTGATGGTGGATGTTGAAGTGTTGTGTAATTTTATAAATTGCAATGACTGCCGGGTATGAACCCCATTGTTTAGAATATCTTGTTTATTCTGAGAATTTATGTGAAGTGCATATGTGTACATGTTGTTGTTGTCTGTGTGTCGTGCATATAGTTATCACGATAAAACTCATATGTCGGTATCTCACCTTTGCATTATTTCTGTTTGGTTTCTTTTGTGGTATTTTGGGTTTGAGTGCACAGAGGTTGCAGAGAAGTTCCCAGCTTCACTCGGGGATATTAGTCCCAATCCTTGAAGATGTCTGATGTTAGTTATAATGGTGAGAATCATGGGATCTTTCCCAGGAATATCTTTTAGAACGACCAGCTTAGGTTTTTGAGACGTTATTAATTTATGATAGTATATATGTTCATGGCTCGGAGAGCCTTTATTTTAAATGGATTGTTTATGGCTCTGAGAGCATTTCTTTTAGATGGAAATCGAAGATTTTCCTTTTGGTCATGCATAGCTTGTTGATGTAAATATTTTCAGAATATTACTATCTTGATGTATTTTGTATGACTGGAATTTCTGGGTTGAAAATATAAATATTTCAGCAGGTGTTTTCATTCTGGGATGTTGAAATTACAGAGGAAACTCTGTCGAAATTTTTGTGAAAATTCTAGCTTTTTATCCAAGTACAATTCTAATATAAGTAGGCTTGCCAGACTAGGATTGTAAGTCTGTGTGCCAGTCTCGACTTAGGTTGAGTCGTGACAAAGTTTATACCAATTTCTGACGCTTATTTATGTTTATAAATTATATTTTTCCGAAAGCAAACCAGCAAAATTCTTTTTATTTAAGTTCCGCAACGAGTTAATAGTTAGATATGTAATGCCCAAGGGGGTGTTACACATGAGTTAATTTATGTGCAAAGTTCTCCATATGGACTTGTTAGTGAGTATGTGCAAATTCTGTAATCTGTGCAAATTCTGTATTCTGTATTAACGTCTATCTTTTTTTTGACGTTAAAGCCACTTTTAACAGACGTAAAAAGTGCTTCCTGCACTAGTGCATCTTTTATGCTTGGGAATACTTTTTTAAAACTTATATCAAACATGGAAATGCACTCCCATTCTCTCTATTGGCTATCCTCAATATGTATGCATATAACTTAAGCTTATTCAATTAAATTAGATTAATAATTATTATTAGGTTTTGGTAAAAAATTAAACTATTTATCTTTTACTATTTTCTTTTGTTTTTAAAGTTTTCTTAAGAGTTAAATCTTGATACATTGTTAGTTTAAGTGTAAAGTATTTTATACTATTAATCATTCACAAATCATCTTATGTATAACTTTTAAAGTTATAATAAGAGTACAATATTTTTAATGATTGGTTGACCATGTAATTAATGAATTATTAAAAAAATTAACAATGATATCAATTACATTTAAAATCTTTCTAATGATATAATATTATTATTTGATAATATAATTAATGTGTGCATGATAAATATTAAGAAAAATTAATAGGTCAAAAGTTCGTATCTTAATTATAAAAATTATTTTTTAAAGTAAATGTTCAAATTTGTGTCTGAAAAAAAATATTTGAAGACACACTTGGTTCCTTAAAAATGAAATATATCATTTTGATTCTAAAAAATCTCAAATGTCAGTCAAAATAGTCTTTGTAGGGACTAAAATATCCTAAAAATGCACTCCCATTCTCTCTAATGGCTATCCTCAATATATATACATATAACTTTAGCTTATTCAATTAAATTAGATTAATAATTCTTACTAGGTTTTGATAAAAAAAATTATACTATTTATCTTTTACTATTTTCTTTTGTTTTTAAAGTTTTTTTTAAGAGTTAAATTTAGGAAATTCTGGATTCTCAATCAAGAATTTAAAATCATGTTACTGACTTTTATTCAAGGCTTTATGCTACTGAGAATGCCTGCATTCAAAGTGATATGATAAATAAAGTTATCCCTAAACTTGTTCCCATTGAGCATAACAACTTACTTTCTGCTATTCCTAGTAAAGAGGAAGTTAAATTAGTTGTTTTTGCAATGAATGCTTCTGGTTCTCCCGGGCCTGGTGGATTTGGGGGCTGTTTCTTTCAATCAGTCTGGGAAATTGTGGGAGAGGATGTTTATAATTCACCCCACCAATCATCCAGAACTGGATTCAGCCTGGTCTTAATTCAAATGTGGTTGCTCTTATTCCTAATTTCCCTGAGGCTGAGAAGATCGAGGATTATAGGCCAATAGCCTTGGCCAACTTTCAGTTTAAGATCATCTTCAAGGTCCTAGAAGACAGATTATCAATAATTGCTCCTACCATCTTATCTGTGCAGCAAAAAGACTTCCTAAAGGGTAGGAACATTGCTGATTGTATCTATACCACATCAGAGGCCATAAACCTTCTTGATTGCAAAGCTTTTGGAGGCAATGTAGCTCTGAAATTTGACATCAAAAATGCATCTGACACCCTTGATTGGGTTTTTTTTCAAGCCGTGCTTCAGGCTTTTGGTTTCAGTTCCAAGTTTTGTAGCTGGATATCAACAATTTTAAACTCAGCTAGATTATCCATGGTAAATGGCAAACCTTATGGTTACATGACTTGTAAGAGGGTAGTGAGACAAGGAGATCCCTTGTCTCCTTTATTATTCTGTTTGGCAGAAGACTTTTTGAGTAGATTTATTACTCATCTAGTGGATTCTAAGCAGCTTATCCCTATAGCCAGTCCTAGAGGATTTCAAACTCCCACCCATGTGCTCTATGCTGATGACATAATGTTGTTTTGAAAAGGCACTAAAAAGAATTTACACACTTTAATGAAGCTTTTCAGGCTGTATGCTGACCTGTCATGGCAGCAATTGAGTTTAGAGAAGGCCAAGTTCTTCACAGGCTCTATGAGTGCTAGGAGGATTGGTGAAATCAGAAATACCCTTGGCTTCTCTGCAGGTTCATTACCTTTTACATACTTGGGAGTTCCAATATTTAGAGGTAAGCCAAAAGCAGTCCATTTGCAGCCAATAGTTGATAAAATTAAAGGAAAGATGAGTGCATAGAAGGGCTCAATTCTGTCCACTATGGGAAGAGTCCAGTTAGTGAACTCAATCATTAATGGCATGATGCTTTACAGCTTTCATTTTTATCATTGGCTTGTGTCCTTATTGAAGTCCATGGATTCAGCCATTAGGAATTTTGTGTGGTCAGGCTCTATTCACACCAGAAAAATAGCAACTGTGGCTTGGAATAAAATCTGTAAGCCTTTGAATGAAGGTGGTCTTGGATTGAAATCAGTTAGAGCAATCAATGAAGCACCTGTCCTAAAGCTCTCATGGGATGTCATCTCCTCAGATAGTTATTATGCTGCTTTTCTAAGGGCCAGATTCTTTAAGAAAAACAAAGTTGCTGCAACAAATAAATCATCTATTTGGCCTGGTATTAAGAAGTTCCTCCCTCTGGTTCAAGAAACAGCAAGATGGTCCATTGGTGATGGTAGTTCTATTAACTTTTGGCAGGATAATTGGTTGGATGTTCCAATAGTTGACAGGCTGAATATTCCTCCTGAATATCATGATTCCCTAAAGGCAAAGGTGAGTGATTTTATTTGTAATGGGGATTGGAACCCTCGTCAAAGTTTTCTGTGATATGGATCCCAATTTGGCAGCTGAGATCAAAAAGGTAGTAATTCCTTTCTCAAATAAAGGAGGCTTTCAATTTCCTTAATTCATCTGCTGATGTTAACAAGCTATTCAAAATGGTTTGGTGTTCTAAAATTCCTCCTTCTAAATCATTTGTCTCTTGGAGACTTTTCCATAATAGAATGCCTACGGATGATTGTTTAAGGGCAAGGGGTTGCATTATTGTTTCTAGATGTGATCTGTGTATGAAGTTAAAGGAAACTGCTGAGCACCTTATTCTGTCATGCAGTTTTACACAATCTGTTTGGTCTTTGCTAAGTAATTGTGTTGGCTGCTCTCTTGATCTCTCTTCCTTTGCATCGGTTTTTTCAGTTTTAGATAGAAGTTGGTGCAGACAAGCTCCTGATGTGCAAAAATATGCAATTGTCAATGTTTTCTATTGGATTTGGTATTGTAGAAATCAGTGCAGATTTGAGAATATTCATGTTTCATCATCAAGTGCAATAAGTTGTGTTGTAGCAGCCACAAAACTTTCTGGTCTTCATTCGAAAGGGACAACCTCAAATTCAATGGAAGAATTTAAAGTCCTAAAAGCTTTCAATATCATCTGCAAAGTTAGTAAAGCTCCACGATTATTCAAGTATTGTGGAAGCCTCCTCCAGCAAATTGGAATAAATGTAATTTAGATGGCTCAGCTAAGGGTTCTCCAGGTCATGCAGCTAGTGGTGGTGTAACACCCCCCTTGGTGCTACATGGTTAACACGTTGCAGAAATAAACTTAAAATAAAACGGCTGGTTACTTTCGGAAAATAAAATTTTCTAGTTACTTAACCTTACTCAAAAACGGTTATGATTTTTTTTCTCTTTTCGATATAAATAAACATCAGATTATATATGTATATATATATGTGTATATATATATATATGCATCATCGACGTTTACATCAGGACCTTCATAATAACAGGTCATTTCGCAGAGTTATAACATAAGAAAATAAAAACATAACTATAACGTAGTGGTAGTCTGGAACCTCGACTCAAAAAGGATGGCTCTTAGTAGCCAAATATATAGACTGTCAAAATACCACTACCTCAAAAATGGAACCAAAAAGTCCTACAACTGGTCACAACTAGTGGTAACCGTTGAGAGACCACCATGGTCCTCCCCACCTGCAGAAGTATCCGATGAGGATACCTACGCTCCCGCTCCATCATCAGGAACTACACCATCATCTAGAGGATGGTACTCAGGAACCTCCTCTTCGTCCTCCTGGGGATCCTCCTCGATCCCATCATCGATCTCCGGGACGAGTATAATCGGTGCTGGAGGTGACAGTGGTGCTGCCTCATGGAGCGACTGAACAAGTGGAGGATGATGCACCAGATCCCCCTGCGCCACTAAGTACCCTAGAAGTAGCTACAACGGGGGTAGTGTAATCTCTAAAGTCTCAAAGCTATGAGAACGTCTCTGCGGTTCTGCTGCCAGTGTACCAATAGTAGTACACACCGGGCCTGTATAGGTGGCACTGCGGGCCCCGGGCTTTATCTCTCACACACCACCATTGTATGTGTGCTCAAACATCATGGACCGGATCCCTGAATAGGACAGGTCTCCCATGTGGTTCATCTGTACTCGAATATAAATAACAACACAGGAGAAACCCAACAAGAAATAACACAAGGGTGAGATACCGACAAATGAGTTTCATCATGATAACCACATGCGCGACACACAAAACAACAGCATATAAACATATATACAGCACATGAATTCTCAGAATAAACGTACTTTTATAAACAATGGGATTCATACCCGACAGTCATCGCAATTTATAAAAATGCATGACACTTCAATAATCATTATCTAATTTTGATATTTATTCTCCGGAGATCCTAACTTCCCTCGTCTAGCAGAATAGGCCGCAATAATCCCTATATCACAATTGTTTCGCGTTGGGTACATCTTTCATTACAAATCCCCAATTGTTCTAGGGTATTACGTCTCACCTAAAATAACATTGAATAGCTCCTTATTGAGTACATCCGGGTAGGGTATCAAATTTCCACTACTCGAGTTTGCAAAATCCCGGCCATTGTGGATTTTTCGAACACGGATGTCCCTAAAGACCCAAAGACATTTCTTTGGTCAATAGCTATCCAATTTGTCAATTCACCTTTCGTGAATTTTGGCTCGATAATACATGGCACGTTGACCGATAATACATGGCACGTTGGCGAATAATACATGGCACAATGGTCAACAATATATGGCACACTGGCCAACAAAGGCACGTCTGCCAAATAATGCATGTAAAACATTTATTCTCGTCACTTTTCTTTTTCGTTCATTCTTTCTTTGTTGAGGCTCAAAGCTCATGACTATTCTTACTTAGCCATAAAGCCCACTCACATTTAACACATGACACAAAGTCCGAGTGCACAATCACGAAACCCTAGATGGATGCACCAGTCCTAGGTTCGCAGATATGGGACACAAAGTTCTCCACATCACGTCAACATACTCTAGTCCTTTATGGACAACACGGATCAATGATCTACGTGTTTTCCTCACAAAACACTAGAATTCCGACGTCTCGGCTACTAGGTTCATTTTTCTTTTCCCAACATCATTTTCACTCTGTGAAATAACAAATACCAAAACAAAACTGCGAAAACTTATCCAAGTTTATCGGAAATGTTTTAGCTGAAAAACTCTTTTGCAGAAAATCTTTTTCACTAAAAAATCGTTTAGAGAAATTCGTTTATAAAACATTAAATCGCAACGAAATTTGTTTTTCTCAAATTCGATTATTTTTGAATTTTCTTTTCCAAAAACACCTAAAATCTTCGAAACTCAATTTCTAACACATTTTTGTCCTAAATAAAAAAAAAATTCTCATAATTTCACTATAAATCACTTTTCTAAATTATTTTTTTGAAACTTAATTTCTTGTATTGACTTTTTATTTTAGTTTTGAATTTATTTTGGAAAAATTAACGTAACTGAAAATCTTTCATGGTTTCGTCCTCATTGACTTACTCTTTCACTAAAATATCATTAAATAATATTATTTTCTACATTTTCTTCCACTTCCATAAATCAAAAGACTTTAGTTTTTCCTCAAACTTCTTAAGGTTTTATCTTCAATTATAATTGAGCACTGACTACTGTCAGGCTTCTCAGTCAATCACTCAAACATCAGTTAATCCATACATCACAGTTATAACATACATCACAATTATAACATACATCACAGTTATAACATATATCACAGATAACATTTAAATCACATAAACCATTACGTAAATGAAATCAAACACCACACAATTTACTATGAATAAAATACAGACAACTCACATATGGCATGTAGCTATTAAAAAAACCCTCAGGTAAACTCCCCTTACCTTGAGATTTTTTGAAATTCCTCTAGAACTTAGTCCTCAGATTCGGTTTCCTCTTACTACTCCACACCTCAATCAACCACAAATCCTTCACAACAAACAACACAACAAGTTAAACTTTGAAATAAAACTCACTAACCCATTTGAGAGGGCATTCGGCCAAGCAAGGAAAAATTGGCTAGGGTTTTCAAATTCTTTCAATCTCTTGGATACATGATCCTAGAGTATTGGAAAGATAAGATCAATTGCCATGCATAAGTCAAAAATTGAAACAAAAAAACCACCTAACCTCTAGGGTTAGGGTTCGGCCTGTAACACCTCAACTTGGTTACATCACATATAACAATTATACGCGTCTAATTATTATATGTGTATCAGAATAAACAAAACCTCATACAATTCTTTAAAACATGATTTTGAAAACTTAATAAAAGCTCTTTATACAAACTTCTTTCTTTTAATAAATTACATTTTTACATCAAAATACTAAAATACATAAACTTAATAACTTTGACATGTCAATGGGCATCTACCTACTTTTCATACTCTTCCATTCTTCATAATCACTTCCTCACGTTAATCCATGCTGAAACCTGCATCCACATCTGGCTGCACTACTAAGTGAGACTATGTCTCAATGAGGAATTACAATCATTTAATAAAACAGTAGTACAACCAGCCGAAGAACTCCGGAAAATCCCCTCAAGTTATCATCAATACTAAGAACAAGAATATATGTACTTCATCATCAAATATTTGTACGCTTTTACTTCAGACTTCATCATAAAGTACTTTTATACTTTTACCTTAAACTTTATCATAACATACTCTTTATACTTTAATGAAACCTTTATAAATTCCTTATAACAGCACAAGCTTAAATAAAATATCATATCATAATCTTATAACATCAAAAACTTTAGTGAAACATCATGAATAACATTTAGCATCATAAGCTTCAATAAAACATCATCATCACATAGAAAACTTCATATAAATGACTTCATTGCTTCATAGTATAGGACACATCATAAATATCATTATAACATCATCTCAAATGCAACATCATGAAAAACCTCAACTCATAGGGAATATATCCTGAACCTCATTGGTACGTGAGCTCACTACCTGACAGGGCATCCCACTGCCTTACCTCAATGCAAATGCCATGAAAATGACCCTCAACCTTACAATAAGCACATTCCCTTAACTTCACATTCATAAATAACTTCATAATAACATCATAACATCATTCCCTTAACTTCAATTCATAAATTAACATTTTAAAAAGAAATATCATTATCAACTTAAGCATCATCATCAAACATCTTTTAAAACCTCTAGCATCAATTCTTTCCTTAAAACACATTTTTCATAAGTCATAAACCTTTAATGTTTCAGATAAGTATATAACACTTTACCAATATCTAGAAAAATAGCTCAAAACATCAAGATATTGGTTCAAGCATTTCATCAAACACCTTAGGGCTATTTCTTCTTCTTTCAAAATAGAAATGCTTTTAGGACATAAATACCCAAAACTCACATCAAGAATCAACAAAAGGATGAACAAATCTATTATTCTAAGCTCCTTAGATTATTCTTTAAAATAAACTACTTGAAAGAATAAATCTCCATAACATAAAAACTTTCAAACATAAACTCCTTAAATCTTTCATACAAATCATGTTCATGTATTTTCTATCATAAACATGTGATTAAAGCTAGAGGGGTTTAAGGATTGTATTTCCTCACCTTACATGGAGACCTTAAACTCTAAAACTTCTTTCTTCTCTTCATCTTCTTCTTCTTCTTCTTCTTCTTCTTCTTCTTCTTCTTCTTCTTCTTTCCTCCACCTCTTTGTTCTCCATCCTTCCTTATAGCTTGATCATCCTTTATTCTTTGTATTCTCTTTGATTTCCTTCATTTTCCATCATTTCTTATGTTTTTCCCTCATTTCCTCTCTCTTTCCTCTCTCTAAAAACACGTTTTCGGAACCCTAGTACCCTTTTCTGCATTTCTGGGTCGAAACAGGGTATTTATATAAAATTTGCTGTCATAATCGATTATGGCTTGAAATATAATCGATTATGAATGAACCTGGTCATGGTTTTTCACTTCCAGACACTCATAATCGATTATGAGGAGTGAATAATAGATTATGACTGAAATAATCGATCATGGCTACATAAATAATCGATTATCTGCTTTCTGTTGGTCAGTTTGTTGTTCCAGAGAACCTGTAATCGATTATGCCAAGCAAGATAATCGATTATCTCCTTAAAAATTCAGTTTTTAAACACTTTAACCATCTCTAATCAATTCTAATCCTCTAAATAATCCTTAGGACTTAAACTTAAACCTAGATAATTGTCATCAAAACATCGGGCAGTTACATACTCCCCTCCTTGAAGAAATTTCGTCCTCAAAATTTTATTCGACTCACTTCCTCAACATATTTCTCTTTTCTAATATCCTTATCATTTGAAACTTCCTTTATTAAAATTTTCCTCAAAGAAATTGTTACTCCTTTTATTGACACCTTTATTTTCCTTTGATTTATCACAATTTCTTACTTATCTTATTTGTGAAATCATATTCACATGGTTTAATAAATTTCACTGATAGTTCCTCAGACTAACTCGAGCTTGGTAAAACCTTCCTTCTTCATATGTTGTTTATTCTACATCACTTCTATATGATTCCTTTAATAATATTGCCTCAATATTCAAAATAATGGCTAGTATTATTTAGTACTCCATTTTGAAATAGAGTTTAACTTCTCATTTACTTTCAAGCTAACATCTTTATAGACTAGCAATACTTTTCTCTTTCTGAGATTTCTTAAGATCATCAAGTCGCTAATATCAATCTCTTGAGTCATAATACATCTACTTAGTTCTTATATGCTTGGTGAATTCTTATGACATAACTCTCATGGTTTTCCTTTCCTATGCCTCCCTTCCTTGTGGAAGTAGGTCCTCCTTTGAAAATAAAATCTTTCTACAACATCCATGAACTTTACTTAACCTTTTTTGCTCTTTAAAATTTCCTATTCATGATCTTGTGTTAATGCTACACGCTTCTTCTTAGAATTTGGGTTTGGGCTAGCTTGTGAGGTGAGGGTTGCCCCTTACTTATAAACATTCATCAAGCCATATCTCTATCAAATGTGGGACTCCAACACACCCCCCTCACGCCCAGGACTGGACACCTGGAGCATGAAGTTTGCAGGACTGGATATCTGCGGGTGGCCTAACGGATCTAGGATAGGCTCTGATACCATCTTAGAATTTGGGTTTGGGCCTAACTCAACCCCAAAAGCTAGCTTGTAAGGTGAGGGTTGCCCCTTACTTATAAACATTCATCAGGCCATATCTCTATCCAATGTGGGACTCCAACACTTCTGCTGCGGCACTCTGATGATAGTTAACTTCTTTAATTCTAAACTATGGTTTCTCATAATAATATTTGGATCCCAACTTCTGAATTTCTTTGAGCTACCATGACTCCTTGCTTCTTTACTTAATAAGCCTATCACCAAACCTTATTCCAAGAATATACTAGTCACACTGCTTTACTGACTGTTAGTGGTCCTCATAAACATATTAGGTCTTTTAAACCTCCCTCGACTGTACAATCCCATACTTGTACAGTCTTAGGATTTCCTCAACTACACAGTCCCCATACATGTATAGTCTCAAGATTCTCCTCTCGATTCGTAAAGCCCTTAAAGTTAATGTAACTTAACTTGTACAATAATAGTCTAAAACATTAACTCCTTACATATAATTCTAACATACTTAACAATTTCACTTCTTTTATACCCTCTAATGCTGCACTTCAAAACTCGCTGACTTCTTCATACCTCTACATAATGCCTTCATATAAAACCCTTAGACCTCATTATCAGTCACAACATCACACCTCTTGGATGATGGAACCTCACAGCGCTGCTTTTCCTTTAGGTCCCGCCTGCTTTTTCCTCCTTTCTTTTGGACAAGAGATCTTCAGATTTGATCTTAAGATTTCCATCAATTTTCTTTATAGACTTAGGGCTTGTCACCGCTACTATCTAACTCTTGCACCGCTGCTTTTTCTGCAGGCTTCTGTTGGCACCAAATGTCAATTTCTTCAAAAATTGACTCATCAAAATCATCATCGAGGAGACCAGTGGCGGAGAAATAATCCCAAGGCTTAGAGTATTCAGGCTCTTTCCTTGGAGTTTTGAAATATGATCGACATGCATTATCCTATCAACATCCACGTCTTTCTATACTCATATAAGAAGCTTCTTCAAATACTACTTTAACTTTCTTGAATTTAGAGTCTCCTTCTATACCGAGCTTTCATTCTCTTTATGAAGACTAGAGCTTATCATCATCATCAATATCTTCTTCCTCTTATATTGAGACTCTTTCCTTATTTCTTTCCTCGACAACTTCTTTCCTTATGTCATTCCTTTCAGCTTCATTGAAATATCGCCTATAACTTCACTTACAACTCTTCCTTGAAGAGGTCTTCTTGACCTTAGTTAACACACTGTCCAAACAATTAACATCAATTTCTACTCACCTCAGCTATGTTTACCTCGTCTTTATTCATGGCTACATTTGTTTAATCATTATTTTACTTTACTTCCACTACATAACTAACCTTAGGTCTTATTCTCTATTCAACTTTATAACCTTAACCTTTCCTCTTCTACTTAGTCATGCCCCCAATTGCTCTTATATACAAAGGAACAAATGGGGGGATAAAAAACCAAAACCCCATTGTTAGAAAAAACATAACTAAAAGTTTCTATACTAATTACTACACACCTACATATAAGTTTCTATACTAATTACTAACTACACATCTTCTATATACTCCTGAGGTATACTTGCGGGCAATCCTTTCTCTTTAGCATACTTGAAGAAAAATTCTGCAAATCGCGTCCTCAAGTCTTTGAACTCTTTTTTGTCAAGAGGAGATTGGTTGCTGTTAAAAGCCTGCACACGTTCAAATAAATCACGGTAACATTAATTAACGCAAGGAAAAGGAAAACTAAAATATATAATTAAATAAGTTGTTTAATTAAGTATTACCTTCTTCCATCCCTCTGTAATAGATGAGCAGACTATGTTCAGCATATGATGCATTACATAATAGCCACACGACCAACTGTCTGGCTGAAATCGAGACTACAAAAGAAATGAAATTTAATGTCGGCTAAATAGACATATATATTTCTACATTAGTAATTAGTAATTATCATATTAATTACTATTTAACAAACTAGCAACCTTGAGGATAATCCATTCAAGATTTCCTTTAGACTTAAAAGTCCTACTCCTCCAGTTGGCACAGCTCAAACTACAAGTCTTCAGCGCACTATCATAAACAGAATATTCATGTCAATTAACCAATTCATCATGTGTCGCATAAAATTAAAGTAAATGTTAAAACTTAAATTAAATAGAAGATTAATTACTAACCTATTGATAGGTTCCACCACCTCCCGTGGCGGGTTTCGGTGGAGAGAGCGGAGGAAGATGACAGTATGCCTGGCAGGATGAATTACGAGCAACTGCCAATGCCCGCTCATTATGTACGGTGCCAGATATAGCTCCTTGCGATCATCACCTCCCAGTAATCTCGTTAAGTACGTTGTGACTTCGTTGTGATTGGCAAAGAATTCAGGCTGAAGGGAGTAGGGCTCTAAGAATCCAAATTGGTTGGAGCCCATCTCGAGTTGAAGTCGATGGAGATATCTATGATATGAATACAGTAAATCATAAAATTCAAATAAAATATATAAATTGAATTAATTATAAAATTTTAAAGCATACTTACGTTGACCAAAGACTCACAATCGCCGGTGGATAGTTGCTGGCCATCATTGCAAAAATACCCAATATCGTCACCACTGAATACAAATCCAAGCTCATGCTCATGAAGTGGGCGTGCCAGCCAACCATCATGCTCCAACTCCCATTGAAAAACATGAGCGCATAATCCTCGCCAATCGAGAACAACCGAGTCATGAGAGACATCTTACCCGCCTTTGCCTTCAATATTAAATAAATCAGGTATATAAGTTGTTGATAATTAAAAAAAAAACATAAGTAATTAATTGACAAATTTGGACATTAATAATGAATATATACCTTCCGTGCCAACTCGAGCTCCCGCTGCGCCAGCTCAAACTCCCGCCGTTTCGCTTCCAACTCAAGCTCACGGCGTCGGACCTCCAACTCCCGCTCCCTATCTGCCAACTCATCCACCTCCACATGTGTCCTACTATAGCTCTCTTTTGTGCTAACATGTGAAGGGTTGGCAGCTCCCGCGGTGTCCTAGGAACCCACGGAGACAAGCTCCCTAACAAGCGCCTGCTTGAAATCTGGGTTGGATAAGAAGTGGCTTATCAGATGGCATGTAATGGCCCGGTTCGAGAAGAGCTGCTGTGTGATGGATTCTCTAAGTGCATCCTCATCGACGACCCGCCTTCGTGAAGTAGACTTGCCATAATATTCTTTGATGCCCACCATCTCTGGAACATCGATCACCCGACCAGGATGGTCGTCCTTGCCTAGAGCATTGAGCAATATGTCCCGGCGTCCAGAAGGGACGAATGAGCCCTGGGAGCATTTTTCCTTAAGCTCCATCTACAATGAAGAATTGAAAAAACGTGTAAGAGAAAGGTGTTCCTTAAAAATATCAACCATATACAAATTACAAATATCAACTATAAATGCATATAGTTAGTTACTTACAATATTATCTGCCACATCGTGAGTGGCTTCAGCTTTAAAAGAGCCTTTCTTTGTCATCTGACAGGCTAACCAGACATCCTCGCGCGGGATGGGTGACGGAGGACTAACTGGTGTGCCCTCAGGCACTTCTCCAAATGCTATCCTCGCAGCCAACTCCTCCTGCTTCACCCTCAGCTTCTCCGCCATCATCTCGTCGATCCTAGTAGCGTACCCACCCTAAGACAAGGTGTGGGTGTGGACGTTCTTAGCTTGATTCTTCCTACCCCTCTCCGCCTTAGTCTGTTTAAAAAAAAACACATAATTAATAGAGTTAAATTCATTTAATTTCTTTACTTAAATGATCTTTAAGAAGCATAAATTGTGACACCCTTCTACCCCGCATATTATAAGCCATTTGATTTAAAAACAATTAAAGGAAAACATGCAATTATTATTGAAATAATTAAAACAATTGTCCACGGGTAGAAAAGTCCCACATGAACCGTTTACAACGCGGAAAATGAAAAGAGTTTTAAACAATAAAATATCCGAACCCCGATGTCACCTACAGAGCTGGTATAACCGTTCCGGGATAAACATCCACGGAATTACAACTGAAAACTAACATAACACAACTAGCCCTACTATGAGTGGCGGCTCCTCAGAGTCACTCCTCTCCGGGCTGCTCGTCATCCTCTGCAAGGTGCCAATCAGGCCAAACACAAACAAACATGGGGAGTAAGTTCATGTAATCATATACAGCAAGAAGTAGGAAGTACAGTAAACAGTAAACACAACAACATTACACCAAACATCAACATCATCAGTATGTTATGCAGTGCAATGCAGCCCTACTCCGCTAAACCAACAATGCATGTGGATCCACTAAACTCGGGATAAACGACTTCGGAGTTAAATATCCACATTGAGGATCTACTCAATGCCAGAGAATCTACTCCTTGGATAGCCAACGCATCAAACCAACGAATGCCTCGTCACGGGGGCGCTAGGAGAATCTACTCCAACCGTGGATGGCCGGATCGCCGTACTCTAGGACGACCTCCCCTATGTCGAACATCCCTAAACAACATCTCCGATACAATGCGTATGCAACATAACAACAACAGCAACACCACCTCCATAACTCCAACGGAATCGACCGAAGGTAACAGCGGAATCAACCGCAACAACTTGCCTCGCGGGATCTACCTGAGGACTTAAGCGGAATCAACCGCAGTACCTGGGGCAAACTCTCGGCCACCAAGGTACATAACAACAACACCTTAGACCCAAACCGCGGGGTCAAGGCTTCCTTGGCCAAATAGCACCAAGGTACATCTCATCAGCTTGCGGTACCCAATAGGGTATCGACTTAACACCTCACCATCTCATTATCTTTAATTATCTTTAGAATTATCAACCAGATTGTCTAATCAATTAATCATCATTGGGAAACGGGGTTTAAAACCCCTTAAGTCCTTTAATTCGATTCTGTTCAAGTGGGTTGAGCACGGTCGTGCTCGTAACCCAGCACGGTCGTGCTTAAGCACGTGAGAGGCGTGCTCCCCTTTTAGTGAAGCACGGTCGTGCTCAGCAGCACGGTCGTGCTTTTTGTCCTGCACGGCCGTGCTGAACAGCGCGGCCATTTACCCAGAATTCAACTGGGAGCACGGTCGTGCTCCTTGTTCAGCACGGTCGTGCTCATCGCGCTACAGTGCTGTTCTGGGCAGGAACAGAGACTGAGTTTTAACAAATTTTCAGAGTTTAAACAATTAATCCTCCTAAATCAATTATCAGTGCTTTTTAAGGATTAAACTCATCAACCTTAACAACATCAACTCAACAGTGGCATTAACCAACAACATTATCATGTTCATAGTCATTCCAACAACATAAACTCAACCAACAGTTTTGAACATAAACATAACATATTAATAATTTCTAAGATGTTATCAGAATAATCAATCAATCATGCATATATAAACAGTCAATCATACAACAAAACCGGAGCCATGGGGACCCCTTTACTCTACTCTAACCCCGAGCCTATGATCACACTACCCTTCTCCCCATACCTGGATTGAAGGTAGCTCTAACGACGTCCTAAACAACGAACCGGTTCCTCTCCTTACAGCAACTCACACCGAAACGAACCTTGGATCAACAAAATACCAAAGGTTAGTTCCCTATTCACAATAATGGAAAAGGAAACTAAGATAGGGAAAGAAACGTTACCTAGGTAATAAACGTAGATGACCAACGATCCCCCAAGAGTTCCCAACGTTCAAAGATTGGTCAAGATGGAGGAAAAATAGAAACGGCTCGTACTGGCCGCACTACGGCTGCTGCAATACACCAAAAATAGGGTTATCTGTTGAACCCTCGACTCTGCTCACGTATATAACGTTCGGACCTGAGCACGGTCGTGCTTACCCTTGAGCACGGTCGTGCTCACTTAACGTCACCGAGACGCGGTCCACGCATTGAGCACGGGCGTGCTCCCTGTTGAGCACGGTCGTGCTCAACTTAAAATCAGACACACGCTTCTGACTTTAAGCACGGGCATGCTGGTTAATGAGCATGGTCGTGCTCATGTACCAGAAAGGAACTTTTAGCCAAAAATCCCACTATGCCTTCGACCGATAAATCCAACTTAATATAACCAGCTTAATAAAATTAATTCTGAAAAACAGGGTGTTACATAAATAAATTAACTTCATTAACTAACCTGAAATTTGCCCTCATGTAGAATCCTAACAAAGTCATTCCACGTCCCCCTATCAATCCAGGGGTAATCCAAGAACATCTTATCAAGCTTCTTCTTCCCAGATACATAGAACCTAGTAAGATCATGCTTGAACCCACTCCAGCGCCTTGTCCCCAATGAGAGCCATTTTTTCCGATGATGCTCGTCATTCGGCACGGTCCAAGCTATCTACACATTAAATACATATAACAAACAGGATGAATTAGAACTCGAATAATTATTTAATAATGTACATCAAAATAATGTAAAAGTAAAATACCTTGATTGCCTCCCAAATCTAATCCTTAACGTTCTGTGGAACGTCATCCCAATGGTTGTATAGGATGCTAACATGCTGCTTGGTTTGTAGAATCGCCCATATTTTAAATTCTCTAGCACGTGGGCCTTGGGGCTTTAGTTTAGCATCAAAGGACACCTCAAGCTTCTGACCACTTTGCCTAGCCTTCTCTAATTTCTTCAATGACGTGGCTCCTCTACCTCGTTTCCTCCGAGACTATGATGTCTGTTTGGACAAAAAAATGTTAAATTATAGGGTTATGTATAACAAGGATAAATAAAGAATATATAAAGAACTTAAACTTACATTATAAATACTGGATAAATTTTATATAACATGTAAACTTATGGTATCATCAGGTGTAGGCCCCATAGTGTCAAGCGTAGGCCCCATAGTGTCCTGCGTAGGCCCCATCTTGATTATATCATCAACCACTTGCTTGTTGTCCATCTCAATGATCACATTCTGAAAGTTTGTTGAAAGAAGCCATTGAAGAGCTTGTAAAAGTCCCCATCCTTCAGCTTCTGCTGGAGTCATCAACCCAAAGCACCAGCTTGTGAGAGCTAGAATGAAATTTCTGCTTCATCTCTCAAACATGCACCTGAACCGGTGCAATTTTTGTCCTTGAAAATAGCAGCATCTATGTTGCACTTCAAGTAACCAGGAGGTGGGGGCTTCCAAATGACATTTGATTCCAAGGTTACCTTGGGTTTTTGATTTTCATTTGTACGTGCATATCTCCATGCATGCAGAAGCTCATCCGCCCTTGCAACCACATGACTAGGCAACTCCTCCTTTGCCTCCCAAAGCTTCATGTTTCTTTTTCTCCACAATCTCCAAAAAAGCATGCATGCGCGAGCTAACTGGTCTGGCTCAACAGCGCTACAAAGCTTAAAACAAATTCCTCAAAACTCTCCATACGTTGCATCGTGTCCTGGATAGAATGCCACATTCCTACTTTCTGCCAACAATCAGCATTGTGCGAACAAGTAAGGAACAGGTGCCAGTTCTCCTCCAACTCACTGTTACAGCAAACACAAAGGGAAGGACAATCCACTCCCCTCATGCTTAAATTCATTCTATTTGGGATGAAATTTCTCACTAGATGCCAAATGAAAACTCTAACCTTTGGAGGTACTTTCAAGGACCATATGGCCAGCCAATTACCAGGAAGCTTCATGTAATCTATATTTGCCAATTTTTCCATGCAAACTCTGTAGGCACTCTTAACTATATAGTTGCCATGTTTATCATATTTCTAGACTATCAAATCCTACTCATTGAGGCCTAGTAAAGGAATTTTGAGAATATCAACCACATCTCAACTTAAAAATCAGAAACTCGCTTCTGACTTTAAGTACGGGCTTGCTGGCTAATGAGCACGAGTGTGCTCATGTACCAGAAAGGGACTTTTAGCCAAAAATCCCACTAAGCCCTTGAACAATAAATCCAACTTAAACCAAAACCAGCTTAATTAAAATATTCTGAAAAACAGGGTGTTACAATTCCACCCCCCTTATAAAAAATTTCGTCCTCGAAATTTACACGTACCTCAAGGGAAAAGATGTGGGTACGCTTCCATCATCTTGCTCTCCAGCTCCCAGGTAGCACTTTCCTCAGTCGCCCCACTCCAAACCACTTTAACCACAGGAATTTCCTTGCCTCTTAGCTGCTTCACCCTCCTATCCTCGACTCGAAGAGGTAACACCTCAAACGTCAGGTTCTCTTTCAACTGTATAGCGTCGGGTACTATCACGTGACTAGGGTCATGAATATACTTCCTGAGTTGTGACACATGAAAAACATTGTGGAGATTTGACAAGAACGTGGGTAAGGCTATCTGGTAGGCGACTTCGCCGACTCTTTTGAGGATTTGGTAAGGACCAATGAACCTCGGAGTAAGTTTCCTCGCCTTCATCACTCTACCAACCCCATTCGTCGGGGTAACTCTCAAGAATACATGATCGCCTTCCTGGAATTCGAGCGCCTTCCTCCTTTTATCATGGTAGCTCTTCTGCCTACTCTGTGCAACTCTCATCTTTTCCTGAACTAACTTAATCTTTTCTGTTGTTTCCTGGACTATCTCTGGCCCTAGCACCACACTATCGGTAGGTTCACTCCAACACAAGGGTGTCCTACATCTCCTCCCATACAGAGCCTCATAAGGTGCCATCCCAATGCTGGAATGAAAACTATTGTTGTAGGTAAACTCTAGCAGGGGCAAAAACTTGTCCCAACTTCCTGACTGTTCTAACACACAAGCCCTCAACAAGTCCTCTAAGGACTGGATGGTCCGCTCGGACTGCCCATCAGTCTGTGGGTGGTAAGCTGAACTAAGCCTAAGCTTTGTTCCTAAAGCCTCTTGCAAACTATTCCATAACCTAGAGGTAAATCTCGGGTCTCTATCTGAAACTATGCTAGAGGGTACACCATGAAGCCTAACTATCTCTTTGATGTACAACCTTGCCAACTTCTCTAAAGGATACTCCATGTTCATCGGAATGAAATGGGCAGACTTGGTCAGTCTATCCACAACAACCCAAATTGCCTCAAAACCAGCTGGAGTCCTAGGGAGTCCAGACACAAAATCCATGGAGATGCTATCCCATTTCCATTCTGGGATACTCAAAGGTTGCAACTTACCCGAAGGCCTCTGATGGTCGATCTTTGCCTTCTGACAAACTAGGCACGCATACACAAACTCAGCTACGTCCTTTTTCATCCTAGGCCACCAAAACATTCTTTTAAGGTCCTGATACATCTTAGTGGCACCTGGGTGCACACTCAATCCACTCCTATGACCTTCTTCTAAGATCAACTTCCTAAGTTCAGGAAGAGCTGGCACACAAACTCTATCCTTAAATCTCAAGATACCATCACTGCCATCCTTAAAACTTAGGTCTCTACCCTGAGCGAGCAACTCTCGCTGGTCTAAGAGATACTTATCTAACTTCTGACCCTCTCTAATCTGATCCATCAAACTGTTGGTAACCTTCAAGGTTCCAAGCCTAATACTCTTAGGGGTAAACTCACAAGCTAGACTAAGGTCTCTAAACTCCTCAATCAGGTCCATCTCCCTAACCATCAAAGCGGAGATATGCAGGGTTTTCCTACTCAAGGCATCGGCCACCACATTGGCCTTTCCTGGGTGATAGGTCAGCTCGAAGTCATAATCCTTTAAGAACTCCATCCACCTACGCTGCCTCATATTCAACTCCTTTTGATCAAAGAGATACTTCAAACTCTTATGATCGCTAAAAACCTCAAACCTCGCTCCATAAAGGTAATGCCTCCAAATCTTTAAGGCAAATACCACAGCTCCCAACTCTAGGTCATGGGTATGGTAGTTCTTCTCATGGGTTTTCAATTGCCTAGAAGCGTAAGCGACTACCTTACCATTCTGCATCAGCACACCACCTAACCCTTGCTTAGAAGCATCGCAGTAAACTACGAAGGGTTCACTAGGATCTGGCAAAACTAACACTGGTGCTGATGTCAACCTATTCTTAAGGGTTTGGAAACTCTCTTCACACTTAGAGTCCCACACAAACAACTGTCCTTTCTTGGTGAGACGGGTTAAGGGCAAAGCTATCTTAGAGAAACCTTCTATAAACCGCCTATAGTACCCGGCTAACCCCAAGAAACTCCTAATCTCGGTTACAGACTTTGGCGCTTCCCACTGGAGCACCGTCTCTACTTTAGCTGGGTCTACTGCTATGCCACCCTTAGAGATGACATGTCCTAAGAAGCTCACTTCCTCTAACCAGAACTCACACTTAGACAACTTAGCATACAACTGCTTCTCCTTAAGGGTCTGCAAGACAACCCTCAGGTGTTCCTCATGTTCCTCCTTACTCTTGGAGTACACTAAGATGTCATCTATAAACACCACCACGAACTTATCCAAGTAAGGGTGAAAGGTCTTGTTCATGTAGTCCATGAAGACCGCAGGAGCGTTGGTCACACCGAAAGGCATAACCAAGTACTCATAGTGACCATATCGCGTCCAAAACGCTGTCTTCGGGATGTCCTCAGACTTAACCCGAATCTGATGGTACCCTGACCTCAAATCTATCTTTGAAAAGACACACGCGCCCATCAACTGGTCTATAAGATCATCAATCCTAGGGAGGGGATACCGATTCTTTATGGTCACCTTGTTGAGCTGTCGAAAGTCGACACACAACCTCATACTACCATCCTTCTTCTTCACCAACAACACAGGTGCTCCCCACGGAGACACACTCGGCCTAATGAACTGCTTCTTCATCAGGTCCTCCAACTGTTATTTCAACTTAGCTAGCTCTAGAGGAGACATTCTATAGGGTGTTATGGAAATTGGCCCGGTGCCAGGCACTAAGTCTATGGTAAACTCAACATCTCTTTCTGGGGGTAAGTTATAAACATCCCCCGGAAACACTTCAGGAAACTCACGCACAACAGGCAAGCTGGCGACATCAGGAGGGCTGCTCTCTACATCCAGGGAAGCTAACATCATGTAAACTTGGGCTTCATCTCTCATCGAAGCTCGTACTTGGCTGGCAGAGAGAAGGTCTGGATTCTTAGACTCCTTTGGAGTTCCAAAAACCAGGGTTTTATCAAAACAGTTCAGAAGGACATGGTTGGAAGATAACCAGTCCATACCCAGAATAATGTCCAGGTCTTTCAAAGGTAAGCATACAAGATCAGCAAGGAAAGTTTTATCATTTATAACAATATGGCAGTTCTTGCATGCATAAGAAGTAGAAACAGGTTTATTTGTAGGTGTAGAAACCAACAAATCAAACTCAAGGAAGGTAACAGGCAATTTTAGACTCTTGACCCTATCATGCGATATAAACGAGTGAGTAGCACCCGAATCATACAATACAGTTAATCGAGTTCCATCAATTAAACACGTACCTTGGATCAAGTCATCAGACTCGGAGGCTTCGGCTCCACTAAGAGTAAAGACTCTTCCAGTGGTCTTCAGTCTGTTGGCCTGAGGCTTCTGATTCTTGCTACTGCTGGGAGGCTCGGCCTTAGCTCCATCACACTCGCGGCTGATGTGGCCTGGCTTGCCACACTTGAAGCAGATGACCTGTGTTTCCTTGCACTGGGACGAATAGTGGTCCTGTGCTCCACACTTCCCACACCTCATAGCTCTAGGGGCATCAGAGAACCCACCCCTGAAGCTACTCTGCTGAAACTGGGGCTTCCTGCCACTCTGCTTGAAGTCCTTGCCCGAAGGGGCATACCGCTGCTTGCCCTTATCCCTCTGATCAATCCTCTTGCCACTCTGATTGTCCGATCCTCTGGAACTAGCAGCTCTGAACTGGCTGGCATCCTCATAGATTCTGCACTTGTTGACCAGAATAGGGAAGACTCTGATCTCCTGATAGCTGATGGCCTGTTTGATCTCAGGCCGGAGTCCCGCTTCAAACTTCACACACTTGGAGCGATCGTCCGTCTCATGCTGGTAAGGAGTGTAGTACCTAACCAGCTCCTCGAACTTAGCCGCATAGTCACCGACTGATAGCGACCCCTGCCTCAAGGACAAGAACTCCATCTCTTTCTTGTCCCTGATATCTGCTGGAAAATACTTCTCCAGAAACCTCTGCCTGAACACAGCCCAAGTCACCGCTGTGCCCTCTGCCTGCATCCTCTGCCTGCAGTTATCCCACCAGTGCTCCGCCTCTTCAGTCAACATGAAGGTGGCGAAGATGAGCTTCTGCTGATCATTGCAGTCCATTGCACGGAAGATCTTCTCTGTCTCCCTCAGCCACAACAATGCTCCCTCTGGGTCATACGCTCCCTTGAACGACGGAGGGTTGTTCCTCTGGAACTTATCCAGTCCCTGGAACTCAGCTGGCCCACCGTTGTTAGGGTTGACCTGTCCGATAGCATTGGCCAAAAGTGCTAACGCGTCAGCAATCGCCTGATCGTTGCGTCCTCTACCGGCCATTAGTTCCTATACATGCCCAAAACAGCCCTTAATACAGAAACTTAGCGAGTAAAAGCTACAGGCAACTAACTTAAAACATCATTATCTATAACAAGTATAGACAATTCATACAAGAGTCACACAACAGACTCATACCACGTCCGAACAAGGTCGAACTGCTCTGATACCATTTGTAACATCCCTGGCTGCTCTATGGATTGACGACTGACCCCACAGACCAACACGGGTCTTTTCAGCATGCTTTGTCCTCACTCACACGCTTCCCGGGAAAACTTCCCAGGAGGTCACCCATCCCAGAATCGCTCCAAGTCAAGCACGCTTAACTGTGGAGTTCTTAAGTGATGGGCTCCCGAAAAGAAGATGCATCTTGTTTGTATAGGTAGTACCAATCAATTCAAATAAGTCATCCTCTACTGTATAGTCCCATACCTACACAGTCTTAGGATCCCTCTCATTCAGGTGTGCTATCGGTTCATTCATGTGTCCCTCCGCCTAGAAGCCTGCCAGGAGCCGCTCCTTGATCATGCCTCTTGCACCGGCGACCACTCCCCGCCCTCGTCAGCCCCGGGTGTCACACTAGGGTTGTGCCTAATTGCAGCCTTTAAGAAATCCCCTCTAGGGAAGTATTTGGCTTTGAAGACTCTTGTAACTATAGCATCCGGGTTGGTTAAAAAATTCCAACCTTGTTTCCCCAACATTGCTAGATTGAAACCATGTAAATCTCGGAATCCCATGCCTCCCTATTCTTTACGAATAGTGAGTTTCTCCCACTTGAGCTAGTTTATACCTTTCTTCCCTCCTTTATTCGTACCCCACCAAAACGAATTCATTATACGCTGAATTTCATCTTCAATTGAGCTAGGGAGAAGAAAAACACTCATACAGTACGCTGGGATAGCTTGGGCAGCTGACTTAATCAAAATTTCCCTCCTTGCTTGAGACAACATTTTGCTACTCCAACTAGAAATTTTCTTCCAAATTCTATCCTTGATGTAGTTAAAGATAGACTTTTTGCTTCTTCCTATCATTGAAGGAAGCCCAAGATACTTACCAGTACCCAAACACACTTTAGCCTCCAAAACACCGGTTAGAGAAATCCTGGTAGGAACATTAACATTTCTACTAAAATAAATCTCTGACTTCTGAAGGTTGATAGATTGACCAGAGGCATTTGTATACTTTGCCAAGATGTTCTTCAAAACTAGAGCTTCACTCTCCTTAGCTATGTGAAAAAAGAAGCTATCATCTGCAAATAATAGGTGGCAAATTACAGGAGCTCTTCTGCAAACTTGAACTCCATGAATATTGCCTCTTTTTTCTTCCTGTTTTAAAAAAGAGGTTAGGCCTACAACACAAATTATAAACAAATAAAGGGATAGGGGATCACCCTGCCTAAGACCTCTGTTAGGAAAAACTGGGTAAATAGATTAGTTTACCGTTGTAAGACACATCTTCATCCAACCAATCCATTTTTGGTCAAAACCCAGCCTATCCAAATAAGAAGGAGATAGTTCCAGTCTGTCATAGGCCTTACTGATATCAATCTTCAAAGCTGCTTCTCCTTTTTTACCATCTATCTTGCATTTTAGATAATGAATTATTTCAGAGGCAACCAGGACATTATCTAAAATCGATCTACCAGAAATAAAATCTGATTGTTCCTCGGAAATACATTTTGGAAGAATTTTCTGCAATCTGTTGGCTAAGACTTTTGACAAAATTTTGTAAACCACTTAACACAAAGCTATAGGCCTTAAATCCTTCATAGTCATGGGAAAATCACTTTTAGGAATAAGGACTATATTTGTGTCACCCAGAGAGCTTGGAATAATACCTTCGTTTAGCCAACGGGAGCAAGCCTGAAAAATGTCTTCACCACACATGTTCCAAAATCTTTTGTAAAAGGCAGAGTTCAAACCATCCGGACCAGGAGCTTTATCCGGGTGCATTTGAAAAACTACTTCCTTGAATTCTTCTTTTTTGAAAGTTGTAATGAAATTCTTAAATATTCTGAATTCTGGTCTTTTGTGGTTTTTCTTCCTGATTAGTATGTACACTAGGAATCTTTAGGGACTAGTCAGCTGCAGTGGTTGGTTGCTTCTCCCTTAACATTGGAACCTCATTTGCCTTGAATGCCGAGTTCATGGGAGCTATTTTTGTCATTGAAACCTCTTTTGCAAGGGGATGGCATCACTTATGGTTGGAGTGTGATTCATTGTTGGTCATTCTTGCTTTCTCTTCCCCTTCTATAGTTCCTTGGAGCTTAAGAAACCGTTGGTTGAATATTCTATCTATAGTTAGGAAGATGAATTTTATATTTTCTCATGTATTTAGAGAAGGTAATACTTGTGCGGATTTGTTAGCCAATTATGGCATTTCTTGTAGTGGCCTCTCTTGGTGGAACTCTATTCCCTCTTTTCTTCAAGTTGAATTTTTTAGGAATAGATTGGGTTTACCCAATTATAGATTTAGGTGATTTGTCATGGGTCAGGTTTTATGCCCCCCATGTTTTTTGTATTCTTTTTTATTTTCCCTTCTTTAATAATATTTTGGTATGCTGCAGATGATGGATAATGCTTGAGGTGCCAACCTAGTTGGGATGTCTTGCATTATAGTGATGCTTTTGCATACCAATTTTGCTTAAAAAAATATTATGTACACTACAATAGGATATTTTGTATCACATTCTAGGTAAGTTGTTGGTGGTGGTTTTTTTCCCTTTATGCCGGGAGGATTGCATGTGGCACTGGGACAATTGCATCACTAGTTTTTTTTGCCTGTCATGGTTAGAGGTGGACATGGTGGACTTATAGTGCTAAAATTTGAAAATTTCATTTTGATTGGATTAACAGTTAGCAAATAGTTTGACAATCAACAAAAGGAGTTTGTTTGACTTTCCTTGGTTTGGAAAATATCATGTAACAAATATGGTTGTAGTAACCATGACTTTTTTCCTTCTAGACATAAAAAAGTTGTACGTTGTTGTATGTGTAAACTTAATCATCTAAGTAAGATGCATTAGACCAGAATATTTCAAACAATAGTTAAGCTATATTATGGTTCAACATAATACTGCCAAGTTGTATTATGGATCTGCATATATACTACTCACGACAGCAGTGGCAACAGAAAAAGGTACCTAGTGCAAGGGTTTAGGCATGGTAATGCAACATCAAGTTTATATAGCTATCAACAACAATATTTTATTGTCACTTGGTGCCATGATCACATACTTATCATAAGTTTATTGAAAACAATACTCCTATATATATATATATATATATATATATATATATATATATATATGCGGTCTTATTGAAAATAACACACACACATATTGCAGGTAGCTTCTATATTCTTTTTTGATACATATGATATATCTTGATAGGAAGATTTATATTTGCACAAGATATTTGAAATAAATACACATACTGAACATTTTCCAGAATAGGTTATAATAACAAAAGCAAAATAAGATGGACTGCCTTTAGTTTAGAAACAAAACAAAACAAGACGATTTAATAAATTTTTTGGTCCCTGAAAAGTATGTGAGATTTGGTTTTAGTCTCTGTATTATTTTTTCATTGGTTTTGGGCTCTATAAATTTAAAACTCTTGGTTTTAGTCCATGCCATCAGTTACCCTCCGTTAAGTGTTGACGTGGCTAACAGAATGCTACGTCACCACTGGCACATCAAAAAAAATTATTATTTTATGCCCCAAATGAAAATAAACTTTGGTTTGATCCCTAAAAAAGTGAGTAAAATTTTATTTTAGTTCTTGTACTTTTATCGTTGGTTTTGGTCCCTGTAAGTTTAAACTTTTGATCTAATTAGTCCCTATTCTCAGTTACACTCAGTTAGATGTTGACGTGGCTAACAAAGCTCCACGCCAGCACTGCCACATCAGCATGATTATTATTATTTTAAGCCAAGTAGGTTGTCACGCCATAATATTAGTTTTTTTAAACAAATATTAACATCAATTATTATTATTATTATTATTATTATTATTATTATTATATTTAACTATTATATTATTTTAGTTTTTATTATTATAATATTATAACTATTTTTTAATAAAATCAGACTGTCCTTTCTTCTTCATTTTTCTCCATCGTTCCTCCTTCACTCTGCAGCAATCTTGCTTCCTCTTTCTGAAGCGTTTCTTCATACCTTCTGCAACATATTTTCTACTTCCATTCAGACCTGAGTTTTTCTTCTTCTTTCTCTCAATTTTCGCCCTTTCATTCTTCTGCAATGAATTTCTAAAGTCGCGACCATGATACCCTCCTCAACGCAAAAGAACACAAAAATTGGTGTAGAAGAAGAAAGCATGATTACTGCTGAATAGAGGAAGAACGATGGAGAAAGAGGAAGAAGAAAGGACAACCAAGTTTTAAAAGAAAAAAAATAATATTATAATAATAATAAAATTAAAATAATGTAATGGTTAAATATAATAATAATAATAATAATAATAATAATAATAATAATAATTCATGTTAATATTTTGTTTTAAAATTAAATTTTGATGTGACAGCCTACGTGGTTTAAAATAATGATAATTAAGCTGACGTAACAATGCTGATGTGGAGCTCTCTTAGCCACATCAGCACTTAATAGATTGCCAATGACGACAGGACTAAAATCCAAAGTTTTAAATTTACAGGTACCAAAACCATCGACATAAATTACAGGGACTAAAACAAAAATTTACTCACTTTTTAGGGACTAAAGCCAAAATTTATTTTCGTATGTGACAGCTAATGTGGCATCTTTGCTGATATGGCAGTGCTGACTTTACACTCTATTAGCCACGTCAGCACTTAAGAGATGGTAATTTACGAGACTAAAACCAAAAGTTTTATAGGGACCAAAACCAATAAAAAAAAGAATGCAGCGACTAAAACCAAAACTCACATACTTTTCGAGGACTAAAGTGTTCATTAAACCAAACAAGACCCACCAAATGAAGGGGAGAGCTAAACAGAAAGGAAAGAAAATACAAAGTGATAGAAGCTATTTTACTTATTAAATTCCAGTATATAATATAAAAAAAATTATTTTGTACTGAAATGTATATAAATCACATTAACTGTTTTGCATAAGTTTATGTGAAAGTACCTATCTTTTTTTTTTTTTTTTTTATTCAACACATTTGTCCATCATCTTAGCAAATTAAGGGAAACCTTATATATTTAACCAAATTCATTATTTAAACTCGGCAAAACCTTGCACAATTATTTCAATTATTCAATGTTTACTGTTTTCTTCTTTCTTACTAGTCCCAAGATTTATTATCAGTCCCAAATATATTTTAAAATCCCGCAATTTCTTACTTATATTGTTAAGGATGCTTTTGTTTATTGAAGAACATATTCACACTGTTCCTACAATTCAATAAAATAAGATTTGCATTTACATGAGAAAAAATAATACTTCAAAAGCCAACTTTCGTTTACTCCACAATAGTCTACACACTCTTTGATAAAATTAGCATACTTCTTCTAAAGAAATATATATATCTGTCATATAGAAAACTTAAAACATGAAAAACAAAATTGAGCATTATAAGTAAAAATTATAAGACTATGACATGTTACAAGGAGGTTTTACAAAAAATTCATTATCGCATATGTTTTTCATTAATGAACAAGTAAGTCCGGTACCAGCATTATATACTCTACCTTCCATGTTAACATTATATTAATTATCACAAATTTCATTCTTTACACTTAAAATATTTTATATGCCCATACGTACAAATGAAGAAAAATAATTTTCATATCCAACATATTCAACCTTTTTTTATTTTTCAAAATAATATTTGACTTTTTCTATGCAAAAAAATATTCACTTAAAAATACTCATTTCATTACCTTATTAAATTTTATACATTATACCTTAGGAGTATCTATCAACTAGTTAGATTGAAATAGTGTATACAAACACTATAAGTCAGAGTTCAGCCCGCCAATTTTAAAACAAGAGTCCCAACACAATGCACTTCTTCACATGTTCTATTCAATCAACTATGTTACTGTTTGCTGTTCTGGTTTTGGAGTGATATGTAGAAAAATCGTGTTTCTTTAACCCGCTTCTCCTTCTTCTTTTAAAGTTTTCATTTTTTTTCAAAATATAACGTCCTTCTTCTTTTTAGGTTTTCATTTTTTTCAAATATAACGTTTCACTCAGCTAGCATAAGTTATTATATCATTTATTTTATACTAATTTTCCCTCATATATCGTTTTATTGACAACAATGCAGAACAGGTCACTACTGGAAAATATGGAATAAACGATAAGATATAACGTCTGTTAAGTAAAAAGTGGACGTTAAAAAGGAGGTGGTGGCAGAACTGTAAATATGAGGTTCATTTAAATCATCTTTTACGTCAGCTTTATATACAACAGACATTAAAAGTGATGAGTGTCACTTTTAACGTCTGTTGTTTAAACAACAGACGTAAAAGTGCATCTTTAACGTCCGTTGTTTAAACAACAAATGTTAAAGGTGATTTTAATAATTTTTTTAGTTAGTATACCCTTGAGCATTGCCTTCCTCAAAGTTTTAGTTTCAGTTTCACTTGCTTTTGTGTTTTGTTTTGTATTTCAGTTCGATCTTGATTTTGCTTTGTGTTTCTGTTTTGTATTTCATTGAAAACTAAAATATGTGCGAATTTAAAACTAATTAGTTAAATCAATAAACCCAAACCGGATCTCATTGAATTGAATCAATAATACTATAAAGTTACATTGAAAGGGTTTATGCCTAACCTAAACATTTGTCGAGGCTTCGTTCCCTTTACATGTCGAGAGTGAGCAAGAGAGAGAGGAGAGTCGAGCGGCTGAGTTTTCCAGAGCGGCTGAGCAAGGGTGCACTCGATCTGTTTCAGCAATGGTCCTGGAATAGTCACTTGCTACCAAAGCTGAGGTTTTGGAACTCTAGCAGCTGATTCTCTGGAAGGATGATAAGGTGTGCAACTCACATTATGTGATTTACTCAACCTTATCACCCATGTTATGTGATTTACACAATCTCAGAAGTTGTTTGACCATTAAGACAAAAACCTTTGAGTCTAGGAATAGGAAGAAAGAGTGATGAAGTTAATTGTAACAGCCCGATTTTCGGATACGCTGTATTAACGGTAAAGATATATTTATTTATATTTTTATCTGAGACTTGGGAAATGATTTTGGAGAAAATAAAATCATATCTAGAACCTACTATATGGTAGGAAGTGTGACACCCTAATCTCGGGACATCACATGGTTACCCGTGTGCGGAAATAAAATCATAATTTAGCTGGTTGCTTCCGGAAAATAAAGTTTTCTCAACGTTTATCTTAATCAAAATGTGGTGATAAAAGTTTTCTTTCCTTTCAACATCGTCACAACGATGAACACATAAACACACTTAAATATATCAAAATATATCTGTAAGTCATACAACTATATTGCATCATATGTTTTCACACTTGAACTTTATAAGTATGTTATTCTCAAAACAAAACTTAACATAAACCTAAGCTGGTCAAACACTACGACAAAAGAAGCAGCATCAGCATGCCCCGGACTAAACATTCTTCTTCTTGTAGACGCCATAGTCCTTAAGAGGTTCATCTGAATTCCACCACATAGAACCCAGAAAAGAAACCACAAATAAAACATGCAAGAGTGAGAAACTGACATATGGACATAATGCGATAGCCACATGCATGCACGACACAACAAAAAAAAAAAACACATATATGTACCCATATACATATTTGCTATCTCATAAACATTAACATCAAAGCATAATGGGTTTCACACCCCAAACAACATCTCTTGAAAATATGCATGAACACTTCATATACGTCATCTAACGTTTTCACTTAATCTCATGAGATATCCCGACCTCGTGTTTGAGTTGATCAGACTCCCGGCACGTAGCCACAGACATATAGTCACAGGCCCACGTCCGAAACCCATCGTACACTGTCCAACATCGTGGCACAGTGATAACATCGTGAATGGGGTTCCATTGTCCACCCGGCACAATGAAAACTTCGTGGCATGAAATACCTGACGCCGCAAGGTAATCATATATCGTATTGTGGCACGTCTGCCAAATGCATGCTCGAAAACATATTTCTTTTAACACTGCTCTTTGTGTTATATATTTCCTTGGCAAAGCTCAACGGCTTTAGACCAAATATGGTTTTAACATCTTTAAAACTGTTAGAAAGCATATTTAACACATGTTTAATATGTAAATAGCAAGTTCTAGGAATTAGGGATGCAATTACTAATTAGGGATTTGATTTTATTCCTTTGTATTTATGATTGATTCTCTTGTACACTAATATAAATAGCATACATGTGTGGACATACAAACACACAACATTCAGATATACATTCTTATGTTTTTAATGAAAAATCGTTCTGATGTTTTTAATATATTTCAAGGTTTCTACAATGAAGTTCAAAATCAATTTGGTTCTTCAATTAAAATTTTGCGCACTGATAATGCTCGTGAATATTTGTCCTCCCAGTTTCAATCCATTTTGACTTCACAGGGCATTATTCATCAAACATCATGTGCTCACACACCACAACAGAACGGTGTTGCCGAAAGGAAAAATCGGCACTTGGTTGAAACAGCTCGTACCATTCTCCTCCACCATAATGTTCCTCTTCGCTTCTGGGGTGATGCGCTTCTTGCGGCTTGCTATCTTATCAACCGCATGCCTTCCTCCGTCCTTGACAATCAGGTTCCCTACTATCTCTTGTATCCACAACAAGAACTCTATCCTATTCCTCTACGTGTCTTTGGTTGCACCTGTTTTGTCCATGATCTCACTCCAGGTAAAGACAAACTCTCGGCCAAATCTCTCAAATGTATTTTTCTAGGTTACTCACGTTTGCAGAAGGGCTATCGTTGTTTTTGTCCACAACTTAAACGGTATCTTGTCTCTGCTGATGTCACCGTTTTTTGAGACTATCCCTTTCTTCTCCACTTCCGCCATACTTGATGTCAACTTCACCAAGGACCTTCCGGATGTTCCGCCAGTTGTTCCGGCACCTATTGTTGCTCCAAATCCACCTCCTTTGAGTACCTACCAGCGACGGACACAGGTTCCAGCGGTGCCTCCTTCCAGTGATCCTCCAGCCTCATCTCCTGCTCCAACTGCCCCTCCATCAACGTCTCCTGCACCTGAACTTCCACTTGCATTACGGAAAGGTATTCGGTCCTCTCGCAATCCTAATCCTATCTATGCTTGTACTTTAAACTATGACCGTTTATCTCCTTCCTATGTTTCCTTTGTTTCTGCTTTGGATTCTGTGTCTATTCCTAAGTCTACAGGTGAAGCCATGGCTGATCCCAACTGGTGCAAGGCAATGTTGGAAGAGATGGCAGCATTGCATTCCAATGGCACTTGGGAGATTGTTCCCTTGCCTCCTGACAAGACTACCGTGGGCTGTCGTTGGGTCTATACAGTGAAGATTGGACCGGATGGTCATATTGATCGTTTCAAAGCTCGTTTGGTGGCTAAAGGTTATACGCAGATTTTTGGTCTAGATTATGGGGATACTTTTTCCCCTGTAATCAAAATCACTTTTGTTCGTCTTTTTCTAGCCATGGCTGCCATTCATCACTGGCCTCTTCACCAGTTGGATATTAAAAATGCCTTCTTGCATGGTGAGTTGCAAGAAGAAGTTTATATGGACCAGCCCCCAGATTTTACTGTTTCTGGTGACTCTTGCCTTGTTTGTCGGCTTCGCCGATCTCTCTATGGATTGGAGCAGTCTCCTCGTGCCTAGTTTGGATGCTTTAGCTCTGTCTTAATACAGTTTGGCATGACCCGGTGTGAGGCTGACCACTCTGTTTTCTCTATCCATTCTCCTTCTAGTCTGTGCATCTATCTTGTTGTCTATGTCGATGACATCGTCATTACTGGTGATGACACAGATGGTATCCAGCGGCTCAAAGCACACCTCTTCAAACAATTTCAGACAAAAGATTTGGGTCCTCTCAAATACTTTTTAGGGATTGAGGTTGCCCAATCCACTTCAGGAGTTTCAATTAACCAACGGAAGTATGCGCTGGATATTCTTACTGAGACCGGTATGCTTGATTGTCGTCCTATTGATACTCCCATGGATCCCAACGTCAAGCTTCTTCCGAGTCAGGGGGAGCCATTGAAAGACCTGGGAAGATATCGACGTCTTGTGGGCAGACTCAACTATCTCACAATCACCAGACCTGATATCACCTTTGCGGTTAGTGTGGTAAGCCAGTTCCTGAATGCCCCTTGTGATAGCCATTGGGACGCTGTCATACGTATTCTCCAGTACATTAAAAATGCACCAGGACGAGGACTATTATATGAAGATAAAGGCAATGCCAAAATCACTTGTTACTCTGATGCTGACTGGGCAGGATCACCATCAGATAGAAGGTCCACTTCTGGATATTGTGTTATTATTGGAGGAAATATGATTTCATGGAGGAGCAAGAAGCAGAACATAGTTGCCAGATCCAGTGCGGAAGCTGAATACCGTGCTATGGCAGTAGCTGCGTGTGAGCTTACATGGCTTAGGCAACTACTCCAACAACTAAAATTGGGAGATATCCAAGATACGAAACTTATCTGTGACAATCAGGCTGCACTTCACATTGCATCAAATCCAGTCTTCCATGAACGAACCAAACACATAGAAATAGATTGTCACTTTGTAAGAGAGAAGGTGCTTTCAGGGGAAATCACAATTGAGTTTGTCAACTCTAGTGGTCAGTTGGCTGACATGTTCACTAAGTCCCTCAAAGGCTCTCGTGTTGACTACATTTGTAACAAGCTTGGCTCATATGACATATATGCTCCAGCTTGAGGGGGAGTGTTAGAAAACATATTTAACACATGTTTAATATGTAAATAGCAAGTGCTAGGAATTAGGGATGCAGTTACTAATTAGGGATTTGATTTTATTCCTTTGTATTTATGATTGATTCTCTTGTACACTAATATAAATAGCATACATGTGTGGACATACAAACACACAACATTCAGATATACATTCTTACAAAAACCATTCATTAACAACACAGGACCTCAAAGTCCGAGTGCTCAATCACGAAACCCTAGACCGATGCATCAGGCTTTGGTTCGTGGTAATAGAAAACATCTCAAAATATTTTATCTCTTTTAGGTAGCTATCCAGTCTACCATACACTGAACCTTAATACCCCGACGTCTCGGTTATTAAGTTCAAACCTCTTTAAAATAGTTTCAACTTAAAACTTGATTTCGGAAAATTTGTTAAGTGGGAAGATTTCTGTTATAAAACATCGGTTACCAAAAAAACATCATTTTCAGAAAAGAGGGTCACAGAGATTTGAAGTTCATAAAAAATACACGTTGCCGTTTCTAAAATACTTGCCGTCGTCGGTTTTCCAAATTGCCGTCGTTAAGACATTTTAAAGTATTTTAAGGTAAAACTTAGCTTTTTCCGCTTAAACAATTTTCTAAATTCACGGTTGAGTTATTTTCGCAGATTAATCTCACAAAATCACTTTTTAAAATATTACGGAATATCTTACATAAAAATTAGGGTTACGCCCTCTCTACGACCCATAAATCACCTTTGTATAAATAAATCATTAAAATAATAATAATTCTCAAATACTTATTATTTCTCCCAAATAATATTTTCCACAAACATTATATCCCAATATTTCCCATAAAACATTGAATATAATATACACAGCTTATTAAGGCTTTTATCTCATTAATCGGTTGTGTACTGACCACTGTCAGGCCTCACAAACAACATTCAACATCATCATCATAATTACAAATCATGCATCACAGCAATATAATATACAACTGCAGATAATTAAATAAATTAAAAGCAGATAAACAACCGAAACACAGATAAACCACTTACAGCTAGAAACACATAGCTCAGTAAAATAAATCAGAAAACACCACAGCCACATAGATAAACATATATGGACCACAAACAAATTACACATGGCCATCCAAATGATCCCTCAAGTTACCCCTCTTACCTCTCGGAGATTCACAGCAAGTTGAATTTAATTCGTCGGAGGCCGGAAACTCATGTACACTGCTTTATACTTAACCTTCAACAATACAACCAAACGACCACATAAATAAACAATCACAAAACATCAAAATCCTCCTATGTTGGTCACGGCCTCATAGGGTTTATGGACTAAATAAACTCCAAAATTGTTTAAGTCATGGATTAATAATTCTAATATACTTAAGGAAATGGATTAGGGCTAAACAACAAAGTTAAGAATCAAAACCATCCTAACCCTCTAAAGGTAAGGTCGGCCAAGACAACATCAAAGGGCTAGGGTTTTCATTTTCATGAATCAACTAGGATTTAACAAGTGTACATGTATGTATGTTGAAAGACATGATCATACATCAAAAGCAAGAACAAAAACTCCATCCATCCTTTCCTCTAGGATTCGGCCAAGATGGGTTTCGAGGGAAGAAATTTTTTTGATCATCACATGCTCTTAGATTTAGATAGTATGCATGATATCAAGAACATAGGAAGTAGTTTCAACATCATAGGATTTTTCTAGAATTTGTTATGGATTTTCAAAGTTCTAGATCTAGAAATGAGAAAATATGATTCATGGCATAAACATGAGAAACAATTGAATATGAAAGCTTAGATGATCAAGCAGTTGAGCTTTTACCTCTTGAAGATTGAAGACATGAAGAAAATGATCAACCAACACTTATATAAAATCTGGACAGTTTGAGGGTGTGTCGGTTTTGTGAGTATATCTCATGATCTACACATCCAAAAATTACAAACTTTGGTTTATTTGAAAGATACGAAGAAAAGGAACAACTTTGATGTTGAAGGTTTCATTTGGTTCGGATCATAACAGGGGTAAAAATAGGCTTCTTTCTGATGTCTCGCATGGATCTGAGGATTCTAGGCAGTTTCTGTATTTTGGTCATAACTCTCAATATACTCATCCGTTTTTGATGATATTTAGCTCGTTAGAAAGAAGAGAGAAATTGGAACAACTTGCATGTTGAGAGTTTTACAAGTTTCAGAAAGGAAGATGGTCATAATTTCGATGCAAGTTCGGTCAGTTTAGGACATCCATAATCATTTTCATGAAAAATGAACAAAAGTTCATCCCCCCACATGAACATAGGTTCGGCCTAGGCATGAAACAATCTCTTGGATTATGATATCAAGAATGATTATAAGCACATAGAAATTGGTTTCACTATTTTAGGAGTTTTCTATGATTTATGGTGATTTTTCAAAATTCTAGATCTAAGACTTGAATCATGCATGAACTAGATGATCAAAGCTTTGAAATGAAAAACTTTATGAAGAACATGCTATTAAATGATGATAAGGGGTAATAATCACCTCTTATAAATGAAAACAAGTGAAGGAATCACCAAGTTCTTTTGAAAACTCAAGCTTTTGGAGTAAGAAAAAATGGAGTTTTTGAGAGTTTGGAGAGGATGAAGAAGAATGTGGAAGAATGGAGAAGCTCCTAGCTTCTTCAAGAGCTTATGGCAGCCACAAGGAGGCTTGGGCCATGCAAAATTGGGCTTGGCAAAAGCCCAATTCCATTACCAAAATTTGCAACATCAAAAATGCTTAAGACTTTAATCAAAAACCTAGGAAATTAAGAGTAGGAAATTGGTTTTCATGGAATAACTCTTGGCCAAGACATTTGGGCCTCAAAACTGCAGCCCAACATGATTTGGATGCTTCACTTAGTGTATCATAGAAACTAGTTTAGGGACCAAAGTATAATTAAGAATAAGTTTGAGGACCAAAATGCAATTATGAAAAATTGCTAACACAACCCTAAGCCATATCAAACCACTCACATGGAAGACTTAGTCCTAGGAGAATTTAGGATTTATCCACTTATCGAGTCCCGAATATCCCGTTGTTAGCTCCGTCGTTCGCCCGATCGAGGTTTACGCCCGTAAAACTTAAATTATTTCACTGTAAATCAAATAATTCGAAAAACACACAATCATAGGAAATAAAATAAAAAACTTAAGTTTTTCGTTCACGAATTAAAATTAGGTCTTCTGATTAGTATAAATATACTGTCAGTGAAATTCGCGGGCCGGGATTCGCCTGACTTTCAAACCTAAATTTTAATCGTAGCTTCCTACGTTCAAGTAGGATTGAGTGATGAACTCCGTTTATTTAAAATAATTTTTTAACACTCATATAAAAATATAAATATAATAGTCCGCATTTCGATTATTTTGAAACAGTGAAAATTGAGGTGTTACAGGAAGCTCTGGTTAAAATTGGGTTTAAAACTCAGACGAAAACCGGTCTGCGTTTTTAACTAACAGTATAAGTTTATATAGGTAGAAAACCCTAATTTGACCCGAAACTGAAATTTGTAGATTTTTTATATTATGTTCGCGAGGAATCCTACTTTTCAAATTTCTGATCAGAAAAAAAATAGTATGTTTATTCGGACGAATTTTCGTAAAAGTTCGGACGGAAAACAGTTGGTGTTTTCACTGACAGTAAGATTTTAATGATCAAAAAACCTAAATTTGACTCATGAACGAAATGGTTTATGTTTAAATCATATTTCCAACGTGTTTGGTTATTTTGAAAATTTTCGATCAAAAAACGGACGGAAACCGTAATCGGGAAACCGACGGAGTCGAAACGGAACTGCAGAGACAGAACCGGGCATCGGATGATGGGGCATCTTGCCACCTAGGGTGGTGAGTCATAGGGGTGACTCACCTAGCATTTATGACAAGTAATGATGGTTAATATATTTTAAGGTAAAATGACCAAAATACCCCCAAGCTTTCGCGGTTATTAACAAGACACATCTACGCACTCTTAACCACTCATTTTACATGGTTGTAAACCTCCCACATCTCCTCAATTTCGTGCAGCCATATATACTAAACCATACCTATTTCATTTTGCTTTCGTTTCATCATTTTCTTCTCAAAAACCGAAATCGGGTAAATGGCGGAGCTGAGTACAAGATTTCCGGGAACCGCTAATGGATGGGATCAATGAGTATGACTCATGAGATGTGGCCCAAAATCAGCCACACCCTTCATCAATTCTTGGCCACATGATTTTAACCATAGTTAGCAAAGTAACCTTAGTTAAGTTAATTATTAACCATAGTTAACTATTATATTATTTAATATTAACAAAACCCATTAATTTAAATCCTAAGAATCAAGCAAAGCCTAAGATCTACCCTATACATAACCCCAAAACCGCAGCCCCCTTCACTCGTCTCTTCATCTTCTTCATTTTTCTTTACTTAAACACAAAACTCCATTTTTATTCTTCAAGAGCTCCAAGTGCTTTCATTGAAGAACTTGCAAAGATCATCATCTTTTCTTCATCTCCTTCATACACTTGAGGTATTAGGATCATCCATGATCATCTCATCTCATCTCAAGATCTTAATCTTTCTATTTCATGATTTTTTATATTCTTAGATCTAGAACTTTAAATATTTCTAGAATGTTGTAGAAAAATCATTTTAATGTGAAACCAATTGCTATGATCTTGTTATGTCTTCTACTTTCATTATCCAAGAGTTTGTAATCAAAAACATTTTATTTCCCTATTTTCTCTAAATGGCCGAAACTCAATTAAAAAGGGCTTGGAGTATTTTGTTCATATTTTCAAAGTATAACAATTTATCTAAGCTATCTAAGACTATAGGAACTAATACCCCAAAGCTTGGCATGAGAAAAGAACCTTAACCCTATTTTGAATTAGGAGGCCGAATCTAACTATTTAAGTTTAGGGTGAGTTTGTTGATTAATTTGTGGTTATGTTTTTTGGTTTAAGGTGAAACTGTTAAGCTGTGGTGTGATAACGAGGAGCGTCGAATTCGGGATTTCGGTGCTAACTCAGGTGGGAGAACGAACCATTCCATCGTCGGAACTAATAAGTAGTATATAATTTATAATAATGGTGTAGGGCGACCTAAACCCTACTAATGGTCGAGTAATCGACAAGACTAAAATCACATTGGAAGCTTTTCCATAATACCAATGATGATTATTTTGGTGTTTGAATATTCTATTGATTATTGTATTTTGCCTGATCTGTCTGGGTTGATAAATTTCTTAGTTGATTTTAAGTAAAGATATATGTTGCTCGGAGGTATTTTGTTTGGGGTGAGAGCTTCAATATGAATTAGAGGTGCCTAGCTATTATTTTATAGAAGTGATGTGATATAGAATGTAAGTGGAGGTTATGAGGAAAGCTTGAGGCACTAGGTTGTTATTGATACAACTCAGTGAGAATCATATGTTGCATTGTTGTTCATAACCGTGTATTTGAGATACACGAGGTCTGAAGTTCTCGTGGACCGTTCCAAATTAGAATTAAGTTGTGCAACTATAGTGTTATTGCTATGTATGAGCACCCTTGATAGAGATGAGAGAGAACCAGGGTGTGCACCGACAGTGAGTCTTAAAAGACGTTTTAAGTTTCCGCTAGTTATAAACAGTTTGTATAATTAAGTACCTGTGAGGGATCCTATTGATAGGATACCCTAAACAGTGTTTTGGTATTGTAATGAATTAAACATGTGGGTATTTATATATTATAACGTTGGTGTGTTTTAATTTGCATTGTTTTAATTTGCAGAAGTTATATGATTATGAACTAAGTTTTTAATGCCTTCGTATTTATGGGTTAGGATTAACGTTAAGTAAGCGCTTAAGTTTAATAAATACTTAATGGCACAACGGGGCACAACAGGGTATCTCATTTGGTGGTATCGGAGCAGTTCAATTCTAATCGGACTGTGAGGTTTAGGATGTTGTTACTGGCCATGTCTAGTTAAATCCACATCGGATATTGACTATGCTTAAAAGTTGGGTAGTGAGTCCCGACGCGATAGTTAACATTTATATGACATATGGTATTTATATACCAGTTTTATGTAGTATTATATTTCATATAAGTGTCAGCTAATGATTCCTTTTATAGGATCATGGCTCAAGGAAGGGGACGAGGTGGAACAGATTTATCGGACACTCACCAGACTATACGCGAGTTAGTGACAGCTATACTGCAGCAAACACAGCAGAATGCACTAATGCTTCAAAAAATTAAGGAGTGTAACACCCCAAGTTTTTCTGTTTTAATATCAGAAATTTATATAAATATGTTTATATTTTTATCTAAGACTTATAAAATTATTTTAATTAAACTGAAACCTTATTTAGACTCTACTTAACGGTAGAGAGTAACGATTAAAATTTAGGTTGAAAAGTCATGCGAAACCTTGTCTGTGAATTTCACTGACAGTATATTTATACTGCTCAAAAAACCTAATTTTGACTCGTGAACGAAAAACTTAAGGTTTTTATTTTATTTCCTACGATTGTGTATTTTTAAAATTATTTCATTAAAAGTGAAATAATATACGTTTTATGGGCGTTATATTCAATCGGGCTAATGACGGAGCCGATTACGGGAGCTTCGAGACTCGATAAGTGGATAAACCGTATGTTTCCTTAGGAATGAGTCATCCATGTGAGAGGATTAGTGTGGCATAAGGTTATGTTGGCAATTTCTAATAATTGCATTTTGATCCTTAAACTTTCTTTTAATTTCATTTTGGTCCCTAAACTAGCTTTCATGGTACTCCACAGAATTGGATCAATTTTGTTGCTTCCAAACCATATTGAGCTGCGGCCTTGAGGCCCAAAGCCATGATCATGAAGCCATGATCATGAAAGCTATGTGTTTTAACTTCAAAACTTTCCTATGTCTTCAATATGCCTTAAGTAGTTTTATGCTTAAAATCAAGTGTATGAGTTTGGACTCATCAAGCCCATTTGCGCAAGGCCCAAGCCCAACTTGTGGCTCATAAATTCTTGATGAGTCAAGTGAGTTTTAGCTCATTCTCGCATATTCCATCATCTTCTCCATTCTTCCATTTTCTCTCTAACTCCATAAGCTTGAGTTTGTGAAGCAACTTGGAGATTCTTGCACTTTTCTTCAATTCCAAGAGGTAATCCATGATCATCATCATCATTAAGCACAATGTTCTTCATATATTTTCATGTTTCAATGCCATGATCATCATCTTAAATTCCTAGATCTAGAAACTTTGAAATTGTCTAGAAAATCATAGAAAAATCCTAAAAATATGAAATCAATTTCTATGAGTTAGTTATCATCTCTATAATCATAATCCAAGAGATTGATGCAAGCAAAATTTTCCTTCCCATTTATTTTGATGAGGCCGAAACCTCACTTTGTGGGTGGAGGAACCTTTGCTCATTTTGTTTGAAAATAATCATGGATTCCATCTTTCTATTGAATATGTATGTTGAATCCAAGTTGTTGTGTTCAAATACAATCCCTAGCTCATGTTTCCATGTATGGCCTAAATTGAGTTTTGGAGGAATTGGAATATTTGATTTCAATTCTTTATGTTAAACTATTAATCCTATGTCTTAAGTACTTAAGGATCACTAATCCAAAGACTTAAGAATTTTAGAAATTTTTAGCCACAAAAACATATCATGACCATGACCTATCATTAGGGAATAGGTGATTTTATTTGCTTGTTTTTGATTGGTTGATTGTGGTTGTTGAAGGATAAAGAATCGTATCGTGTACGTGCGTTGACGGTTTCCGGATTCGCGATAAAGTTTTAATCGAAGGCTAATTTAAATTCTTCAAGAGGTGAGGGGAGAATACCTAAGGAGTTTTTCCTATAATCATGTGTTATCTAGTTGATGTCTGTATTATTTATCTGTGGTGTTTGTTTTAGTTGTGTTATTTTTATCTGTGATGGTTTATCTCCATTTAAATTGTTATCTGCAGTCATATATTATGATGTTGTGATGCATGATCTGCCTGGGAATATTGATATGATGTTGTTGTTGATTGTTGTTTGAGAAGCCTGATAGTGGTCAGTGCTCAATTAATTAAACGAGATAAAGCTTTAAGAAGCTTCACGAGTAATATTCAGTATTTAATTGAGAAATATTGGAATATATTATGATTTAAATAATTATTTGAGAAAATAAGAAATTTTCGAAAATATTATTATTTTAATGATTTATCGGTGTAAGAGTGAACTATGAGTTACAGTGAGGATGTAACCGTGAAATTATTTTTTTACTGCTAATTTTTACGTAAGAAATTCCGGAATATTATAAAAAGTTATTTTATGGAATTATTTTTCGAAAATAACTTAATTATGATTTTAGAAAATGATTGAAGTGGAAAAAGCTAATATTTGGCTTAAATGGCTTTAAAAAGACTAAACAACGGCAATTTGGAAAAGTATCGATGGCAAGTGTTTCTAAAGCACCAGTACGTATTTTAAACAAGTTTGAGCCTCAAGTGACTCTCTTTTTTAAAAATTAAATTTTTAGAAAACGATGATTTTATAAAGGAATTTTCAATTAGAAATGATTTTCTATAAACGAATTTTTACTCAACGATGTTATTCCGTCAACTTAGATAAGTTGCGGAGATTTTGTTTTGAATTTGTGTTTCACAAACAAAAGACGGTGTTCACGTTGAAAAAATAAAACCTAGTATCCGAGACGCCGTGATACCCATGTTCTATAATAAAAACACGAAGATCTTTGATCAGTGTGACGATAAGAATTTTAAGACGTTGAAAATGATGAGACGATGAGAATTTTAAGACGTTGAAGACAATGAATAGTCGTAAGCCACTTTGAGCTTCGACAAGAATATAATGAACGAAAAGAAAATGACGAGACCAAAATGTTTTACATTTGCATTTACGGCAGACGTGCCCGACGTTGTTTAACGTGAGACCTTAATGGAAAAGGTATCATGTGACAGTGTATCATTATGCTTGAATGGATAATGAGACGATGTATATGTATCATTATGCTTGAATGGACAATGAGACGATGTATTATTGTTGTGCTTAGCTAGCCAATGAGACGATGTATCGAGTTTTATCAACTCATTTTGAAGACGTTGGGATCTCCGGAGATTAGGTGTGAATGTTAGACAATGAACGTTGAAGTTTCATGCATATTTTTAAAATAACGATGATCGGGTATGAGACCCAGTGATAAACTACTTGTTTAGTTATGGGGATCTTATGTTGCTATGGTTATATATGTCTGTGTACTAATTTTGTATGTTGTGCATGTGATTATCGTTATAAACTCATATATTGGCATCTCACCCTTATAATATATCAGGTTTTCGGGTTTGGCTTTGGTGTCTTGGTACATGAAAGTAGATGGTGCAGAAAAGTCCTTAGCTTCACTCGGGAACTTTGGTCCTGATGTTTGAAGATATGTTTGATTGTGGGGATGGCCACGGGGTCTTTCCAGTAGATGTCTTGTAAGGCGACCAGCTTAGGATTTTCTTTGGGTTGTGTATTTTTGGGAAAGTTGTTATAAATGGTTTGAAACACCTTGTAAGGTGTATGAAAAACAATTCCAGAAAAGCTTATATGTTGTGATGTTTTGGACTTTAAAAATTATAGAGGTTATTTTCCGAAAGCAATTTTCCGCATTTGGGTAACTATGTGATAACCTAAGAAGGGGTGTCGCACGGAGCAGCAGGATCAGCTTAATTAGAGACAACAGAGGAATAGAAGTCCGAGTAGACATAGTGCTCAGAGGAGAGGTAGTGGTTCCCAGAGGAGGCAGGGACCATATGTCAGACCAGTGCGACAGCCGCATCAGAACTAGTTCCTACTGCACAAGTGGTTGGAACGGGCCATCAACAGCAAGGCTTTGCTTGTTTCAGATGCGGAGGGCTGTATCATGTCAGAGATTGTATGGAGAGACCTAGTTGTTCCCACTGTGGGAAACCAGGGCATATAGCTTGGGATTGCAGACAGCGGGCTAGGCAGCAGACGGTAGTAGCTGGTAGAGGAGATGGAAGTTACAGAGTTGAAGATGGGAGAGGAGATCCAGGAACAGGTCAGCAGATGGCTAGACCTCAAGCCACTGGAAGAGTGCTTACTGTGAGGGGAGTTGAATCCTCTCAACCTGGGGATCTTATACAAGGTATGTATTTGATATCTGATAGACTTTGTTTGTTTGTCTAAGTACTATGATAGACAAGAAGTGATGGGAGTTTTGTTAAGGGGTAGTGAGCAATTAGTTGTTGAAAGAAGTTGTTATTAAGGGAATTTATGTTAAGAACTTGATATATTTGGATAATGTGAATAGTTGTTGAAAATGATAAAGAGACAACCAAATTAGTTTGGGCTTTAACTAGTATAGGATTGAATCGGTTGAAGTCTTGTAGCCTTTTACGGTTGAGATGATGGTTATAGTTGTGGATTTGATTGGGAAATTTAGGCTCATAAGTTGAATTTGGTAAGATATGAGGATCTTAAGTAAGTGTTGTTAGATTTTGCAAAGATGTTTGGTAGTGAGAAATAGATTTAAGGAATGATCATGATAAGTTTAGAATGATGTGGAATAGTTGTTAGATATGTTAAAATCGGATTTGAGGATAATAGTTATAATTAGGCATATTATTTTGTTTAAACGGTGAGTTTAGGACTTCACTTTAAGCTCTAATGGGTATGGATTGGAATAAAGAGTTGATTGGGCAACATATAATCTAAGTTTAGTTAATCACCCTCAATTCGATGGACAAGAAAGAAAATGATTTAATCCTTATATGGCTGACAAGGAGCAAGTGTAGTACCTAAGTATTGTATAGTAGGATAAATAAGAGGTGAGAGGAGTTTTGTTGAGGTGTAGATATGACCGGTAAGAATTAGATCAATATCAGTAAGTAGGACAAATTACTATAGATCGAAGGATCAAATTTTGATTAAGGCATGGTATCGTTAAGGGAATCTAGGGTAATGATCAAACGCTTGTGGCAATGCTTGAGTGTAGGAATTTGGGAGATCAAAAAGGGAAGTGCCTATTGTAGTTTCACCTAAGTTGGATGTGAAAGAAAAGGATGATTTCTTGAGTAAAAACTAAGTTTTCTAGAGTAATTCAAAGTTACAGAGTTAGATAATCCTAACTGACATGACTTCTGTTGATTTTAGTGTGGAGTTGTTTTACTTGGAGACTTGAAAGGTATGATTTTTATATAACCTAGCATAATGGAATATGCTCCAAGGAACTAAGAATGTGATTGGATACATTGAGTAAAAAGTTATGGTAGTATTGATCTTGGCGTTTATTGTAGGAGTTAGACGTTAAAATAAGGATTTCTATTGGACTAGTATTAAGAAGAGAAAAGGATTAAGTTTTGATTATGTCCTTCAAGGATGATATATTAAGGTGAAATATTAAGGACAATGAACATAATGTAGCGATGGATAGTCTCGAGGATAAATAGAACGATATAAGGATGAATCATGTTATGAAATTACTGCTGTCACTTAAGGGAAGACAGTGACGGGAAATAAAATGAAGGACTCTTAGATTAAGATATGATTACAAAATATTGTCTAGTTTTAAATCACGAAATTTCGAGGACGGAATTCTTTTCTAAGTGGGGTAGTAATGTAACAGCCCGATTTTCGGATACGCTGTATTAACGGTAAATATATATTTATTTATATTTTTATCTGAGACTTAGGAAATGATTTTGGAGAAAACAAAATCATATCTAGAACCTACTCTATGGTAGGAAGCATTGGTTAAAATTTGGGTTTAAAACTCAGACGAAAACCGGTCTGCGTTTTTAACTGACAGTATAAGTTTATACCGGCAGAAAACCCTAATTTGACCCGAAACTGAAATTTGTAGATTTTTTATATTATGTCCGTGAGGAATCCTACTTTTCAAATTTCTGATCAGAAATAAAATATTATGTTTATTCGGACGAATTTTGGTAAAGTTCGGACGGAAAACAGTCAGTGTTTTCACTGACAGTAAGATTTTAATGATCATAAAACCTAAATTTGACTCATGAACGAAATGGTTTATGTTTAAATCATATTTTCAACAAGTTTGGTTAATATTGAAAATTTTCGATCAAAAAACGGATGGAAACCCTAATCGGGAAACCGACGGAGTCGGAAACGGAACTGCAGAGACAGAACCGGGCATCAGATGATAGGGCATCTTGCCACCTAGGGTGGTGAGTCATAGGGGTGACTCACCTAGCATTTATGACAAGTAATGATGGTTAAGATATTTTAAGGTAAAATGACCAAAATACCCCCAAGCTTTCGCGGTTATTAACAAGACATATCTACGCACTCCTAACCACTCATTTAACATGGTTGTAAACCTCCCACATCTCCTAAATTTCGTGCAGCCATATATACTAAACCATAACTATTTTATTTTGCTTTCGTTTCATCATTTTCTTCTCAAAAACCGAAATCGGGTAAATGACGAAGCTGAGTATGAGATTTCCGGGAACCGCTAATGGATGGGATCAATGAGTCATGGATGACTCATGAGATGTGGCCCAAAATCAGCCACACCCTTCATCAATTCTTGGCCACATGATTTTAACCATAGTTAGCAAAGTAACCCTAATTAAGTTAATTATTAACCATAGTTGACTATTATATAATTTAATATTCACAAAACCAATTAATTTAAATCCTAAGAACCAAACAAAGCCTAAGATCTACCCTATAAATAACCCCAAAACTGCAGCCCCCTTCCCTCATCTCTTCATCTTCTTCATTTTTCTTCACTTAAACACAAAACTCCATTTTTATTCTTCAAGAGCTCCAAGTGCTTTCATTGAAGAACTTGCAATGATCATCATCTATTCTTCATCTCCTTCATACACTTGAGGTATTAGGATCATCCATGATCATCTCATCTCATCTCATCTCAAGATCTTAATCTTTCTATTTCATGACTTTTTATATTCTTAGATCTAGAACTTTAAATATTTCTAGAAAATTGTAGAAAAATCATTTTAATGTGAAACCAATTGCTATGATCTTGTTATGTCTTCTACTTTCATTATCCAAGAGATGTAATAAAAAACATTTTATTTCCCTATTTTCTCTAAATGGTCGAAACTCAATTAAAAAGGGCTTGGAGTATTTTGTTCATATTTTTAAAGTATAACAATTTAGCTAAGCTATCTAAGACTATAGGAACTAATACCCAAAAGCTTAGCATGAGAAAAGAACCTTAACCCTATTTTGAATTAGTAGGCCGAATCTAACTATTTAGGTTATGGGTGAGTTTGTTGATTAATTTGTGATTATGTTGTTTGGTTTAAGGTGAAACTGTTAAGCTGTGGTGTGATAACGAGGAGTGTCGAATTCAGGATTTCGGTGCTAACTTAGGTGGAAGAAAGAACCATTCCATCGTCGGAACTAATAAGTTTTATATAATTTATAATAATGGTGTAGGGCGACCTAAACCCTACTAGTAGTCGAGTAATCGACAAGACCAAAATCACATTGGAAGATTTTCCGTAAAACCAATGATGATTTGGGGATTGTGGGTTTATCGCCTTAGGTTAATTTTATAATATTGAGGATGTTTGAATTATTATTATTATTTCCTTGAAGATTACAAATGGTCAATGTTGGATCAGAATCTTTGGGCTACCACAAGAGTATTGGAGGCCGAAGATCCTCTTCTCCATTGCAGGGGGATTAGGAACTCCTATTTCTCTTGAAAGGAAAAGAGATCTTGGTCATTTTGCTCAAGTGTTAATTAATGTGGACTTGGCCAAACAGATTCATGATCATATCATTGTGGAAAGGGATGATCATTCTTTTTATGTAATAATTGAATATGAGAACTTGCCTGCCTTTTGTTCTCATTGTAAGATGATAGGGCATTCACAGGATTCTTGCAGGAAAAATAATCATCAAAAGATGAAAATTATAAAGGAGATGGCTGCTCCCAAAAAAATTGTGCAGAAATATATGCCTAAGGTAGCTGATGGTGATAATGCTAAAACTGCTATTGATAGTTCAAGAAAAGGCAAAGAAATTGTGGTTGATCAAGAACCGGAAAAGGTATCTTCTAGTAATGGTAATGTTCAGTTAGTTATGAAGGAGGTTGGAGAGCAATCGCATCCTCATGAAGAGGTAATTGGAGATCCTAAGTTTGATTTTGTTCTAGACAGAGGTGACAAAGAATTCAACATTCCTAGCATTTCCATTATGGATCCAGAAGTAGAGAAGCAGGAAGGACTTCCTCAGATTGATTTAGAAGAGGATACAGAATCTGTGGAAACTATCTTTGATGAAGCACAGGAAAATGTGGAAGATACAACTAGTCATATGGCTGATGATCCCTCTTATGTCCAGGATAGCCTTGATCAAAGTCATGAGATTGATGATACTGCTGATACTGTAATGAATCAAACAGAAGATGAACTTTCTCTATCAAAGTCTCTACAGATGAATAATTTGCAGGTGAATGATGTGGTTAGCTTGAAAGATGTTTCCTCAAAAAAGGTTCAGAATGATCTTCAATTGATTGGAAAGTTTTGGGGAGATAGTTTTGAAGAAGAAGATGATATTCAAAACTCTCCAAATGATCCTGAATTTACTGCTGTTAAATCTAAGTCTCAAAAGAAGAAAGAAAAGAAAGGCAAGAAAGTTGTACTGCAAAAGTCTGATCCTTATAACACTAGATATAAGGCAGGTGCTTCAAAACCTAAAATTAATGATTAGGTTCAAAATTCTTTATTGGAATGCAAGGGGTTTGGGAAACCCTGAGACTAGACTGGTTCTGAAAAATCAGTGTTCCTCTCATAATCCGGACTTGGTATTTCTTGCTGAGCCATGGATTAGTGTTGATCAAATTCCTGTTGGTTATTGGAGAAGCCTTAAGCTGAACCAAAGTTTCCAGTTAATGATAGAGGTGATCTAGCACCTAATTTATGGGGCTTATGGTCTGACCATCTACAACCTCAGATTATCTTAGTTTCTGTGCAACACATTTCTATTTCTATTTCATAGAACAATGTCTCTTGTTTCATATCAGCAATATATGCTTCAACCTCCTACATCTTGAGAAGGAATCTTTGGTTGGAACTAGCCACTATTCAGCAAAGTAAGGATGGTCCTTGGTGCTTCCTTGGGGATTTCAATGCCATTTTAGGTGCTCATGAAAAGAGAGATGGAAGGCTTCCTTCATTTGTCTCTTATGATGAATTTAGAGCTTGGTCAGATTATTGCTCTCTGTAACACCCCGATTTTCGCTGCTTTCTAATATCGGTAATAAATATATATGATTATATTTTTATCCGAGACTTAGAAAATGATTTTGGATAAACCAAAGTCATTTCCACGATATATGTGATATTATAAGGTTACAATGAAATTTTGGGTTGAAAATTTAGACGGAGCCCGGTCTGTGTTTTTCACTGACAGTAAAAGTTTACTGCTCAGAAGACCTAATTGTAAGTCGCGAATGAGATGAAAAATATTTTTATCATATTTGCTTCGATATTGGAAGTTTTGAAAATTTTAGCAAAAAAATAAAATATTATATTTGCTGCGGGCAAAAACGTCGTAATATCTCTAGGAAACCCGAGTCAGATGAACCAGGGAGTCAGCAACGGAGCTCAGATGACTGATGTGACTAGCATTAATGACAATCCTATCCGTATCATAATGGCCATAATGGCGCATTTATGACAAATGGATATTTTTGCGTGGAATGGACGATTTTACCCCTAGGTTGTCATGATAATTGCAAGTTTGCCATTGCAATTTTGGACAATTTTGCCCCTCCACTCACGGCTGCCCCCTTCATTAGCACACTTAGGCAATTTTTCAACTCACTTATATCATCTTCATGAACCACAACTCATTTCTCTCAAAAACCCTAATCGGGAATCGGGTACGTTTGTACAGAGATATATCGGGAAACAGACCGACAAGCCATCTATGATGACTCAAGAGGAATGAATTATCATGATGATAATTTACTCTAGTCAAACAAAGAAAATATCTAGACATTTTAAACGTTCACCTAACCTACGTCTGGTTAACTAATCGAGGTTAATTAACCATGATTTGCCACACAAAATATCTTCTCCCTAATATGTGGTATAGGAGGCGACCACACCACCTAAATGCCCTCATCCACATCATTTTTATGGCCATAAGGCTGCCCACCCTTCACCATTTCTAGCCACGTCTTCATTTCCATTTCAAACCACACATTAAACAAAGACTACATGGCTTCATTCTTTACCACACATCTTCATCTCATTCCATTTAACATATGAATCTTTTTGTTCATTCTCCTCTCCTCTCCTTCTTTTGCGCCAGCCCTCTTCCTCCTCCCAAAACCATTTTCTCTTCATCATCTTCAACCATTTCCTTAAGAACTCCAAGAACATCCATGAGTGTTCATACTCGCCAGAATTTACACAGAGATTATGACCCTTTTTCGTTATGAATCTCGGAAAACTTTCAACATGAAAGTTGTTCCTCTTTCTCTCTTCTTTCCAAAGATGTAAAGATCATCAAAAACGGATAAGTAGATTGGGAGATATGTCCAAATTACCGAAACTACTCTAAATCTCCATCATCTTCATCTTTCTCTCTTAACTTCTCAAGAACACTTATGAACACCAAGATATTTTTGTGAAGAAACTTGATCATCTTCATCACTTGTTCATTATGAAGAGGTATAATCCTTCTCTCCATGATTAATCATGTGTTCTTCTTTATTCTTTTCATGAAAATCAAGCCAAGAACATCATTTTCAAGTTTCTAGATCCATTCTTCAAAAATCCATAACTAATTCTAGAAAAATCCTTTTGACATGAAACCAATTGCTATGATCTCATAATCATCTCTATATTCACCATCTAGAAGCATATGATCACGAGAAATTTCCTTCCTATTTTTCTAAGCTTGGCCGAATCCATGAAAATATGGAGTTCATGGGTTTTGTTTCAATTTCAAGTCTTGAATCATGATTCAATCTCTTTGTACCTTGATAGTTATTGTATGTGAGTGGTTTGAAAACCAAGAATCTAATCCAAGCTTATTTATTTTCAAAAGGGGTCGAAACCCTATGTTTTGATGTTGAAGGGATTTTGATTCCAAAGTTGTCTTAAACCACTTGAATCCAACTCTAGGTTTTGTATGTTGATTAAATCCAAGAGATGGAAATCAAGTGAAATTTTAATCTCACCTTTTGTATTAAGGCCGAAATCTAGTTCTTGAAACTAGATGAGTTTCATTCAAAGTTCTTAAGTCTATGATCATGAATTAAGTGCTTAATTTTGTTTAAGTTACTTAAGGATCATAAATCCATTAGTTAGAAATTTTAATGATTCCTAACCTAGATCATTAGATGAGGCCGAACCCTAGACCTCATGAATGAGTATGATGATGGTTTGATTTTGATTTATTTTGGTTGCAATTCGTTTGAAGGAATCGATCGGATTGAGTTAAACTAACGACGACGGAGAAAATCGGATCGAATCAGGAGTTTTCGTGAAAACGTCAGTTTGATTCTCTAAGAGGTAAGGGGAGTAAGCCTGAGGAGTATAAGATAACCACATGCTTATTTGTTAGAGTCATCTGTATGATCGTAGTAATTTACTGTGTTTTAAATTATCTGCTGTTAATGTTTTAATTGACTGTCTACTGATTACCTGATTATCTGTTTACTTGAGTAATTGAGCTATATGAGCTATATGATATGTGAATATATCTGATTATATTTGATTATATTATAATTGTGATGCATGTCATGAATTGATATCTGTCATGCTATTCCGTGATAAAAATTATTTGCTGTTGACTGTTAGACTGTGAAACCTGACATTGGTCAGTGTTTAAAATTAAATTGAGGATAAAAGCTTAATAAGCTTGATTAATTAATCAGAGTGATTAATTTGTGTAATTTTGAGAAAAAGTGGAAAAATATTATTTTAATAATATTTTTGAGAAAAATACGTCAATAAAGTGACAGTAAGGGCGAAACTGTGAAAATTTTCACAGGCTCTAGTTTTTCTAAAATAAATTCAATTTTATTATAAAATATTATTTAAAGTGATTAAGTTTCGAAAATGACGTAATATAGCAGTCAGAACAATTACTTCTGACATAAAAGTTATTTAAGTTATAAAAAGATTTTTATGAGAAATTTTGACAAAGAAATTTTAGTTTGTTATTATGAAATTTTATTTAGTAAGGACATTTTGGAAGTTGACTTTTATTGAGAACCATTTTCAGAAATAAAGTGATTGGAAAGAAAAGTATTTATCAATGATTTTTACGTTTTATCAACGTTTTAACATAAAAGAATTTCTGTAAGAGGATTTTTATTCCGTGAAAGTATTCCGTTAAACTTGGATAAGTTTTCGGAGATTTGGTTTTGTATTTGTTTTTCACTGAGCGAACTATTTTATAAAGGATAAACGAACCTAGAAACCGAGACGTCGGGGTTCTAGTGTTCTGTGGACACGTAGATCTGGGATCTGTGTCATTGGACTGAGGGTCCTGCAATGATTTTTGTGGACTGTGTGTCCTAATTTGATGTGGAAAATGTGAGTTACATATCCGCGAGCCTAAGACTGGTGCATCAGTTTAGGGCTTTGCGATTGAGCACTCGAACTGTGTGTACTGTGTTGAGTTTAAAACATTTGGACTGTATGTCCTGTGTTTGTTTACAGTAAAAGTCTTAATAAGAAATTAAGCATGGTCGTTAGCTTTATGCTTCGACAAGGAAAGATTATTACGACAAAGAATACAAACGAGAATAAAAGTTTTTCTCATGCATTTTTGGCAGACGTGCCATGTGATGTGATCATTGAGTCCTGAGTGGATCAATGTATCTGGTATGGACTATGGTTCCATATGACACATTGGATTTATGTGTGAACCAATGTATTTTGCTGGACTGTGTGTCCAATTTTATGCGATAACTATTGATGTTCTGAGTGATGCAATAGGTTATTCGCGGTGACTATTGGGACTCTGTGTGAGCCAATAAGTTATTTGAACAATAACCTTGGACGAGGGAGATGTTGCCAATGTGTTATGTGTTCTTTTCTTGGGCATTGGTTTATTTCGTTTTTACAATGTGCCATGTGCGAGCTTGATCTGCTCAAAACGAACAGAAAGTTGTGGGATCTCATGAGATTAGGTATCAAAATAGAGCCGAGATATTGAAGTGTCATGCATTTTTTTTTATAAAATGGCGATGACTGTCGGATATGAAATCCTTTGAATTATTCTACTGTTTAGATAATTCTGTATATTGTAATTATATGGTATGTGCTGTTTTGTGTGTCGTGCATGGGGTTGTCTTTGTAAAACTCATATATTGGTAACTCACCCTTACAACATATCAGGTTTTATTCGTTCTCGCCGTTGTACCTTGGTACTGGCAGTAGATGGTGCAGAGGAAGTTTTAACTTCAATCGGGGCTACTACTCTTGATCCTTGAAGAGGTCAGTCATAGTGGCAAGAACTAAAGAGTTCTTCCCTTTGGAGTTTTGTAGAGTGACCAGCTTAGGATTTTCTCTAAGTAGTTTGTTTTGAGAAAGTTTGTGTAGGTGTTTTGAAAACCTTTATATTGGTCAAAGTTTTGGTATGAGTAATATGGTTTTACTATTGCGATGTGCACGTTATGTTTGTAGTATTCAGAAGAAAAATTTTTATACCCAGATTTTTCGACATCAAAATAATTCAATTTCCGAAAGCAACCAGCAAATTCCTTTTAATTTTATTTCCGCACGTGTTCACAAGGTAATGCCCAGGGGGGTGTTACACTCTCTTACACATATTGAAACAAAGGGAGCTCCTTTTGCCTGGACTAATGGTAGAGGTACTTCTTCTCATATGGAACTGACACTTGACAGGGCTATCTGTAACATTGATTTGATTGAATTTTGGGATTCCTTGACTTGCTGCACTCTTCCTAGAAGCCATTCTGATCATCATCCTTTGCTTCTGGTAGTAAGTAAAGGTCTTGTTCAATACCCTTCTTCATTCAAATTCTTAAATATGTGGCTTGATCATGTGGATTGCAGAAGGTTGGTATCTGAGGTGTGGAGAAGAAATATTGGCTTTTGTCCTCTAGGCCCTATGCAATTGCTTTCTAAGAAATTGATGACTCTTAAAAGTGAGCTAAAGAGCTAGAACAGGGAAATTTTTGGAGATGTTCACCTTAAAGTCTCTAAAGCATTGAAGAAGGTGGATGAAGTGCAAAATCTGATTGCTGCAATAGGTTTCTCATCTCAGCTGCATGATGAGGAAATCCAAGCTCAAATGGATCTGCAACAAGCATTGTCCTTTGAGGAATCTTTTTGGAAGGATAAATCCAGATCAAGCTGGCTAGCTCAAGGTGATAGAAACACCATATTTTTCCATAGGACTGCTAATATCAAAAAGGTAACTCAGCATATTTCTAGTTTAAGGCAGGGAGAGGTATTTCTGTTTGAGCCTGCTACAATTGAAGAACATGTTATTAGCTATTTCTCTTACTTATATGCTTCCCCAAATCGCTGCATTGACAATGGTTTAATAGAGAAAGTGGTCCCTTTTTTAGTTTCTGATGCTGATAATAGTATGCTAACTTGCTGTCCTTCTGTTGAGGAACTGAAAGCAACAGTTTTTGGTCTGGATAAAGACAGTGCTCCAGGACCTGATGGCTATGGAGGGGGTTTCTTTCAGACTTTTTGGGACATTATAGGATTGGATGTGATTAATTCTGTCCAATTTTTCTTTGTCAATGATTGGATCTTGTCTAATCTTAACTCAAATCTGGTGGTTCTCATTTCAAAGTTTAAGGGAGCTAACAAAATTGAGGATTTCAGGCCCAGAGCTCTTGCCAATTTTCAATTTAAGATTATAACCAAAGTGCTGTCTGATAGACTTTCAATTGTTGCATCAAAAATTATTCCTGAAGAGAAAAGAGGGTTTCTTAAAGAGAGACAGATTTCTGAATGTTTGTGCATAGCTTCAGAGGCTATCAACATGCTAGATCACAAGAAGTTTGGTGGAAACATAGCTCTCAAATTTTATGTGAGGAAAGCATTTGATACAATAGATTGGGATTTCTTATTGAAGGTCCTTGCAGCCTTTGGTTTCAATGGTGTGTTTTATGATTGGATTGCCACAATACTGAAATCTGCAAAACTGTCTTTTCTGGATAATGGGCATTCTGCTAGTTTTATTTCTTGTAAGAGAGAGGTGAGGCAAGGTGATCCCTTGTCCCCTCTCCTCTTCTACATTGTTGAAGATGTCTTAAGCAGAGGCATCTCTATGCTGGTCTCCAATAGAATTCCTAAACCAATGGCAAGCACTAAGTCCTTTGTCACTCCATCACATGTGTTGTATGCTGATGATATTTTGGTGTTTTGTAGTGGTTTAAAGAAAGGAATCGAAGCTTTGATGACCCTTTTTGAAGATTATGTAGCACTTTCAGGACAATATTTGAGCCTGAGCAAGTGTAAGTTCTATGCAGGAGGCATGAGTCCTAACAGAGCTTCTGATTTAAACCAAGTCTTAGGCTTTCATTCTGGCTCTTTGCCTTTCATCTATCTTGGAATTCATGTTTTTAAAGGCAAACCAAGAAGGAGGAATCTTCAGCCTATCCTTGATAGAGTAAAACTGAAATTGGCAAGCTGGAAAGGATCTCTCTTATCTTTTATCGGCAGAATTCAGTTGATTAGAGCTGTCATTCATGGTATGCTTGCATATAGCTTTCACATTTATCTTTGGCCTTCTTCAATGATCAAAGTATTAGACTCATGGATTAGGAACTTCCTTGTCTGGTGATATTGACACTAGAAAGATGGTTACAGTATCCTGGAATGTTGTTTGCAGTCTTGTTGACAGAGGTGGTCTTGGAATCAGAAGTATAAACAATGGGCCTGCTTTCTAAAAGCAAGGTATATGAGGAAGTCAGCACTGAACTCTTACTATGTGCAGTCCTCAATTTGGCCTGCTGTGAAATCCTTCTTTCCTTTGGTGTTGCAGAATTCAACTTGGATTACTGGAAATGGAGAGCATGTTAACTTCTGGTTGGACAAATGGATCTCTAATCCAATTGCCAACAGTCTGAATCTTCCCTCTTCTTTGCACCCTAATTTGACAGCTTCAGTCAGTGAGTTTATTGTTGATGGCCATTGGAGTTTTCCTCTTTATCTTCATTTGAAATGTCCAGCTATAATTCAGGAAATTAGTCAAGTTATCATTCCTGCTTATGATCAGAAGGATGAGTTTGTCTGGTGTGAATCGGATTCAGGAGCTCTTTCTTTTAAATTGGGGCAATTTAATCTGGTCCACCTCAATTCCACCCTCCAGAACCTTCATTCTGTGGAGACTTTGGCATAACAAAATGCCAACTGATGATCTTTTAATGAGAATAGGTATCTGCTTGGCATCTAAATGCAATCTATGCAAAACCAGTACTGAATCTTCCTATCACCTACTTTTGTCTTGTCCTTTTTCTGTTGAACTGTGGAGCTGGCTAAGTGTAACTATCAAATGCCCCCTAAATTTGTCATCCATTGCTTCAATTTATGCTGTCCTTGATCGAAGTTGGAGCTCTCAGGTCAGAGATGTGTTGCTAGCTGCTATTACCTCAATTATATGGGCTATCTGGAGTTGTAGAAACAAGGCCAGATTTGATTGCAAGTCTGTTTCTTCTAAGGGTTGCATCAGTTTGGTTTTGGCTGCTGTGAAGGAATCTGGAAACTTATCTAAAGGCTCAATGTACTCCACTATTGAAGAATTTCAGATTTTAAAGTCTTTCTCAATTACTTGTTATGCAAGGAAAGCTCAGGTTATTCAACAAGTTGACTGGTTGCCTCCCCTTTGCAATTGGACTAAGTATATTTCGGATGGATCTTCTAAGGGTGTAGGAACTAATAAGTAGTATATAATTTATAATAATGGTGTAGGGCGACCTAAACCCTACTAGTGGTCGAGTAATCGACAAGACCAACATCACATTGGAAGCTTTTCCGTAATACCAATGATGATTATTTTGGTGTTTGAATATTCTATTGATTATTGTATTATGCCTGATCTGTCTGGGTTGATAAATTGCTTAGTTGATTTTAAGTAAAGATATATGTTGCTCGGAGGTATTTTGTTTGGGGTGAGAGCTTCAATATGAATTAGAGGTGCCTAGCTATTATTTTATAGAAGTGATGTGATATAGAATGTAAGTGGAGGTTATGAGGAAAGATTGAGGCACTAGGTTGTTATTGATACAAGTCAGTGAGAATCATATGTTGCATTCTTGTTCATAACCGTGTATTTGAGATACACGAGGTCCGAAGTTCTCGTGGACCGTTCCAAATTAGAATTAAGTTGTGCAACTATAATGTTATTGCTATGCATGAGCACCCTTGATAGAGATGATAGAGAACCGGGGTGTGCACCGACGGTACTGTGCAACTATAGTGTCATTGCTTTGCATGAGCATTCTCACCATGAATGAGAATGTGCACCGACGTTAGGAACACGTCACTTGGACAACTGATTGACATTCCTAACGAGGGATGTGTGACAGGATTAGTGGTCACCACGTTAGCATAAAGGTTTAGTTGCATGAGATTGAGGGTAGATGAAAGATATTGTGATTTGAGGATGATTGTTAATGATTAGTGTTGTTTGTATGTGACCGCTATAAAATTATATGCTATGAGTCTTTTCCGCTTCTGATGATAGAACTGTTTCTTATCTCCCTATTCCTGTATTTTCGTGTATGTACACTTGATTCCGTTAGAAGACTCGGTGGAGGAATACGTTGCTGAGGAGTTGGATGGAACTCCGTTTGAAATGGATGTTAACGATATAGTGTAGTGAGTTTAGGGCCAGTGAGTCTTAAAAGACATTTTAAGTTTCCGCTAGTTATTAACTGTTTGTATAATTAAGTACCTGTGAGGGATCCTACTGATAGGATACCCTAAACAGTGTTTTGGTATTGTAATGAATTAAACATGTGGGTATTTATATATTATAATGTTGGTGTGTTTTAATTTGCATTGTTTTAATTTGTAGAAGTTATATTATTATGAACTAAGTTTTTAATTCCTTCGTATTTATGGGTTAGGATTAACATTAAGTAAGCGCTTAAGTTAAATAAATACTTAATGGAACAACGGGGCACAACGGGGTGTCTCATTAATCTCCATGGCAGAGTCATATTGTGAAGCAGAAAAATAAAAGGGATGAAGCTATTTTGGTCATGAAAGAGTAGTGAGTCATATATATTTTGGTCATGAAAGGAAGGAAGCTATTTATAAGGAGCAGGGGGATGAAGTTACATGGCGTGGTAACTTGATAAAAAATTAATTGTTCATTAAGAGGATGAAGTTACAAGACGCATGGGAAGTTGGCTGTCAAATAAAGTAATAAATGCACAGTTGTTTAAACATGCAGAAATGAATAAACAGAATTTAAAAAAAAAAAATTTACTTTTAACGTCGGTTAAATAGAAAGTAGACGTTAAAAAAGAGTCGGTGGAAAATAGATCACCTTTAACGTCTGTTATTATACAACAGACGTAAAAGTTGCACTTTAATGTCAGTTGTTTTAAAAACAGACGTTAAAGGTGATTTTAAATATTTTTAGTAAGTTATTACCCACGCGAATTCCCTTCTTCCACTTTCACTCTCTGCCTCTATTCTCTGCCCTAACCCATTCTCTCCACCGCGACCACCGAGAGGTCCTCTCCACCACCACCACGAGGTACAACTTCTCTGCCCTAACTATTTCTCTCTCTCTGAACTTCACACTCTTTCTAAACATTTCACGCCCTAACTCTCTCCGTCCCTCTCACTCTCAGTCACCACCGCGAGCTCCTCTCCACCACCACCAAGACGTCGCACCACCACCCCGGTAGCACCACCACTGAGCCCTAACTCTATCTTTGTCCTCTCTGTGAACGCATGTAATGCCTAAACCCTCAGGGTCTCTGGTGGTCTTCTTTTTATGGAATTCAATTTCTGTTACTGTTATTGCCTCTGGCTCATTCAGTTTTTTCTATATCTATAGTATGAAATGTTGTTATCCTGTTAGAATGAATCAAGCTGGATGGATTTTGGTTATTTTCATTCAATTCATTGAAAGTGTTTTAAGATCCTCCTAGTATGTTTAAGCATGAATAAATGACTGAATGTGTTTGGTTTGTTGGAGTTACTTGGTGGTCTTGTTTTAAGATTCACAAGCCAAAGTTTTGTTAATTTCTTAGTAGGGAAGTTGGACTAATTACGTAACAGATTTGGTAGCTTCTATGTACTGTTATTGCAATTGTGTTTAGCATATTTGGTTCCTTGACCTAGGAGAAGAGGGAGAGAGTGTAGTAGTGTGTATATATGGTTGTTAGGTTTTCAAATACTAGTGTGCTTTTCCAATCTCCCCTATTGTGCTTATATTGGATATATGTGTGTATATCTACAGAACCTATCTAGCTATGGATCGTAGTTGGATGGTTTGTAAACGCACAAGTGATGAGTATCTGAAGGGAGTGGAAGAGTTTATAGAATTTTCTCAAAGGAATGATCCTAATAGTAAAGGAATGTTCTGTTGTCCTTGTGTTAAATGTTTGAACACAAGGAAATGTGCGGTCAAGGATATATGTACTCATCTTATTTGTTTTGGGATTTGCTTGAATTATACAAGATGGATATGGCATGGTGATGTGTTGTTAAATAATAAGTCAAGTGTCTCCCAATGTGAGGATGTTGACGTAGATATGGAGGATGATCGAGTAGAGGACATGATCCGTGATATTGGACAAGAATCTTTTCAATGACCACATGTGTATGAAAGATTGTGCAGTGATTCGGATAAGCCTTTGTATCCGGGGTGTACTACTCATACACTGTTGTCGGCGGTGTTAAAATTGGTTTGTGTGAAGGCGAGAAATGGTTGGAGTGATAAAAGCTTCACCGAATTGCTTGAATTGTTGAAAGACTTGCTTCCATAGGGCAACACATTGCCTGACCGTAAATATGAGGTGAAGAAGGTATTGTGTCCGATGGGTATGGAGTATAAGAAGATACACGCATGCCCCAAATGATTGCATATTGTACATGGATGATTATAAAGAGATGCGCGATTGCCCCAAGTGTGGGTTATTGTTGCGAATCCGGCAAGTGTACCGGTTCATTGCAAGTAATAAAAACACGGTAAGAAATACCAAGGTCGAACACAAGGATTGGGAGACCAACTTAACCAAATCTTTAAAAGGAAATTCAAATCGTTTGACCAAGGCAATAGCAGTTGGTTGAGAAGAGAGAGAAATATCAAGTAACAAGAATTTATCAAAAAACAATTATCTAGAAACGCTAACGATAACAACGAGATTAAATTGATGATTAAAGCTTCTAAGGTCATGAACCTACCCAATCATGCAAGCTACCCAAGTGATGATCTTCTATTTCCTATGTTCAGTTTCTTTGCCAACTGGGACCCCTAAATTATCCTAAAGACACTACCAATGCTCTAAAGGACGTATCTAAACTGTAAATTAATTACTTACCAAGTCTCATAACCTACAGTTAGATTCTATTAAGTTCTTGTTCCCTATAAGGTTGCACCAATCTCCTACCCACTACCAATGCAATATTCAACTGGTGTTCCTAATTCAAGTCCTAAGCCAAATTACCTACCAAGTCTCATCACACTGACAAGTTAACCAAGGGCCCGTTTGATTAACACAACAAACGCAGAATTAAGAAACATGAATTGAGTTAAGGAAAAGCATACATCACATTGAAATTCGCTATGCCATCAAAGGTGGCTTCATCGTTCCCCTATAATAGGGATTAGTTCCTCATGGAGGCTAGAACAATAATCAAAGTAATACGAGAAGAAAACTACTGAAAAATAGAGGGAGACGTAGCTCCAAGGAAACAAGGATTAGTCACCCTCCAAAAAAACTCTCCAATCTGACCTAAAACAAGCTATATATAATGGGCTGGGTCTGCGTGTGCTCACGGGATGAGCAGGGGCTCGCAACGAGAGTCTTAAGTTTGGCGCCAGTTCAAATTTGGATGCTCGCGAGGCGAGCAGTTGCTCACGAGGCCAGCCTGAGTGGCCTTCAATTCTCCTGCTTTTGGCTCGCGAGGCGAGAACTCTATTTGCGTCGCGAGGCTGAATGATGCACCTGCTCAATCTGCTTCTCAGGCTCGCGAGGCGAGCAGCCTTTCGCGAGGCGAATCTTGCCTTCTTGCTTGTTTTCTTCAATTTCCTAGCTTCCTCGAGCTTCACTTTTAACCGGAAATGTAAAAGTAGCATTTTAATGCTTTATTGACTCAAAATAACCCAAAAATTCCTAAAAACTCTCAAAGAGACTCAAAATGTTGCTTTGGGACAAAAGAAGTCAAATTTGGGTGATTAGCGAGGTTCAATCACTCAATTAGCATAAAAACTTTAGCCTTTCTAGCTATAAAACCAGATAAGCTAGAGGCTTATCAATTATCACGCTACAAAGTGAAGGATGGTGATGATGGTGATGATCTTGATGATTATAGTTGTGATGTGAAAAAAAATGGTCCTCCTGCGAAGGTGTTGTGGTATCTTCCAATAATTCCAAGGTTCAAGCGATTGTTTGCTAATGTAAAAGATGCAAAGAACCTTAGATGGCATGATGATGAGAGGAAACATGATGGACAGGTTCGCCATCCGGCTGATTCTATGCAATGGAAGAAGATTGATACTTTGTTTCCGGATTTCACCAATGAGCCAAGAAACCTTAGGCTTGGACTTGCTTCGGATGGAATGAATGCATATGGTAACTTAAGTAGTATTCATAGTTCATATCCTGTTCTCCTGATAATTTACACCCTACCTCCTTGGTTGTGCATGAAGCGCAAATACATGATGTTATCTATGATGATTCCGGGCCCAAAGCAACCAGGTAATGACTTAGATGTTTATCTAAGTCCCTTAATTGAAGACTTGAAAAAGCTGTGGGTGGAAGGTGTTGATGTAGTTGATGGGTATTCTCACGATACTTTCATGATGCGTTGTGAACACCCTATTTTGACCGGGTCTTTCTTAAGTTTTTCACTAAAATAAAAACAAATTTCAAAAAGAGATAAAAAAAATTATGTTTTGTCATTTAATTTTGATGTTTATTTTTATTTTTATTTATCCCAAAATCCAAAAAAAAAAATTATAAAAGACAAAAATCATAAAAAGATTTTTAATTTTGTGGTTTGTTTTTGTTTTATTTTATTATTGGGTCAAACCAGCACCAAGTCCATTATCCACATACTTGCCCAAGACCCATCTCTTTGACCCATGACCCGGATCCACTTCATCCTCCTCCAACAAACCCTAGCAGCCACCACTTTCCTCCCTCATGGCATCAATTTGATTTCAAATCAGATTTTCTTTCCTTTCCCAGCCAAGCTCAATCACAGGTAAGTATTATTCCCTTCCATTTTCATTTCAAATCAAATATTTTAATTGCCATTTTCGCTGATTTGCAGGAGGAAGGAATCAAGGGGGTTGAAGGCAAACTTTTTCTATAAATAAAAGAGCAACAAGAAGAAGGAAGGAGGGAGCGAAAATTAGAAGAACAGAAACGCAGAAGGAAAGAAAAAACAGATAAAGAGGAGAGGAAGAAGATTCAAAAGAGGGATATTGAGAATGAGGGAGAAACGAAAATTAGACAGAGAGGAGAGGGGAAGAGTTCTTTGAGTTCAAGTTTATCTTCTTTGGGATAGGGGATTTGTATTTGTTTTGGGATTTTCATTTTTATAAATTCTGAAAATGTAGACAAATCTAGTCAAATAGTGGTAGCTTTTCTGAGATTTGTTTCTCTGTATTTCAAGAAAAAAGAAGATATGTTGATGATTTTGTAACAGGAATCAAAACAGTTCTTCATTCACAAAGTCTGGTGTGAAATTATTTTTATGTCATTTGAGTGCTATATTTTAATGTTTGTTAACCACAAGTCTGATTGCAGCATGTTAAAGTAAGTTGATTGGATCTATTTTGCTGTAATCACTTGGTACTTTGTAGACATTGTAACATCCCGGGTTTTAGGGTTTTGTTTTATGGAAGAGGAACATGTTTAAGACTTGGATTACATAGTTTAGATGTTGTTTGATGCATAGAGACATTTTCATGGCAAGTACGCAGTCTTTTAAAGTGAGTTTGAACGTAGGAACAAAGATAGGATTTCCCGGTTAGCGTCTTTGAGACATCTGAGTGTGAAATAAGAATATTGGAGTTAGAGATGAGATTAGGCATTTTTGATGGTTGGAGGTTGTTTATTAGGTCCTAATGAGCCTATATCTCAAATTTGAGGTCAATCGGACGTCGAACGGACCTCGAACGTAGAGAGTTGACTTTCTGGTCAAAAAGTCAACGCTCAAGCGTGGGTGTATCCACGCTCAAGCGCCCGAGTCAACAGTCAAGGCCATGCGTTGACCTGCCACGTGTCACCAGGGCTGATGTGGCACTCCAGGAATGGTTGCATGGCGCGGTGGCTTTCCACGCTCAAGCGTGGATTGTTTCACGCTCAAGCGTGGCCACGCCCAAGCGTGGAAATTCTCACGCTCGAGCGTGGGGACGTGTTTCAGCAAAAAATAAAAGGACTTAAGTGAACCAAGTTCACTTAAGTCCAAGAGACAAAACAGAGAGCAGCAAGCTGAGAAAAGACAGAGGCAGAAAGGGTGAGCAAGAGAGAAATTAGAGAGAGAGGGAGAGAAAGCTAGAGAGAAGAGATAGAGAATGGGAGAGGAGAGAACCCTAAACCACCATTGTTGAGAGCTTTGAAGCTGGAACAGCTTCTGTAAATCCGTCACCACACCTTATTCCACCGTTAGATCATGTTGAAATTTCGTGGAGAGGTTATAGGTTGGTAGTTATTCATATCCAACGGTTGAATTTTCTGAGAAATCCTCAGAGAGTGAGTTATGTAACTTAGAAGAAGGAGAGCAACTCAACTCGCGTAGCTCCTGACCAGTCACCTTGGGAGGTTTGATCCAGACTCGTTCACCGTTGGATCGGGCTGAAATTTTTGGAGAAGGTAAAGGAAAGGTAGTTCTTTAAACTCAACGGTCCAATTGTTAAACAGAGGTCTATATATTGAGATATTGAGCCCGAACAGTGGCGGGTTCACCATTGATACTGCAGTTTTTGAGTTCCTTACATTGTGCCTTTCGTAATGTGATGCTTAGGTGATTTTTTGGAGGCTCGGAGGCTCTGTTTCTGGTCGAGGCAGAATCGAGGAGTTCGAGGACGTCTCGTTTTAGTTTGTGTCGTCGCGTTACGTCTAGTGTGGACGACTTTCAGGTGGGGGAAAGAAACCATTTAACGTCGGAAACGGCATAGTTACATTTAGTTCGATAATGGCGTAGGGCGACCTAAACCGTACTCGAGAGCGAGTAACGGACAATGTCCATGTCACGTTGGGGACTACTTAGTGGTACCAATGATGATATTGAAATTGTGCGTTTATCGTCGTTACGATAAAAATGTATTATTTTATTATTTTATGACTAGCTGTTGTGACTGCTTGAATTAGTTGCGTTAAAATGATGATTGATGACTGATACTGAGTGTTGATATATGTTATGAAAATTATTATTTGTTATTATTATTATATTGGAACTGATGCCATGACTGATATGATGTTATGATGCCATGAGTGTAATGATTATGAGTAGAGTTTGAATAAGTGATGAGATATGATGAGCATTGATGATGTATTGGGGAAATCATACTTTATGTGTTAGTAGTGCCTAACCGAGATGATTGATGTTATATGATGATGAGACTCTATTGAGGTTATTTATGAGGTGATGATGAGCGGTTAGGGCACTAGGGGATGACCTGAAACATGGTCTGTGATATGTGGACCTGAAACATGGTCGTTTTGTGGACCTGAAACATGGTCGTTGGGGTCTATTCCTCGGAGGGAGAATTCCCGGGGTCTAGGCTAACGGCGGACCGTCCCAGACATGATTTCATTTTAGTTGCAGCTATAGTTCATGCGTTGCATGAGCACCCTGGCCGGGGTCCAGAGGTGTGCACCGGTTGTGTAGCTATAGTGCCATTGCTTTGCATGGGCACCCTCCAGCCGCGGACGAGGGTGTGCGCCGGGGCCTCTGGGACGTGTCGATTGTTGTGATATCCGGATATGGCCGACTACCTGAGAAGATTCATATAGCATTTGCATTGCATCATAATGGGGGTAGAGGAAGGACCCTAGATGTGGATTGAGGATGTTTGTGTTATATATATATAAACTATATTTTGGGAGATGGATGTTTATCGTGCTATTATAGAATTAAATGTCGCTAAACCCTTTCCACGTTGGATGTTATATGGATTCTTATCTCCTTTTTTCCTTTGTGGTGTTGGTATATGTATGTTTTGTATCTCAGACCAGACCTAGTAGATGGTGCATTGGGATCACCCCTGGATGACCCAGGACACGGGGTTTCCCCTCACGGGGAAATTTGAGTTTGAGTTCGTGGACCCTAACGTCCATTACTTCCAGATTCGAGCAGGGAACCCCTATGGGTGTTGTAGGCACTTTCTGTGCTGGCATGACTCTTCCCTTACCGATGGGGCAGCCGGAGGACCAGTTACCGCCGATGCCTGGCATGGCCCCATCCCTTTCATGGTGCCCCTTTCAGGCACTTGTACCAGGGTTTGAGCCGGCACCTGCACCAGCACCAAAGCCAATGTGGGCTTCAGCACACGAGGATGATCCGATGGCACCTGTTTGGGACCAGATACCCATTCCCGAGGTACCCGCACCTCCAGAGGTCCGAGTCACTGCTTCAGAGTCTTCTCGTGTTTCTTCCAGACGGTTACCTCCTAGAGACAGCAGGATATATCGGCGGTTTTTCCAGAGATAGTCGGGCAGGAGCCCTTCCAGTGGGAGCAGAGGACTGTCTGGGCCATCCGGACCACGGGATGTTGGCGAGGGTGGTAGTACATGATGGCTCAGGTCAGTGCCATCAGTCTAGGTGTGAGTGAGGATTTTCATGTACTTTTGAGAGGGGACTGGGTGTGGAGAGTATGTGAGACATCTTCCTGTTGCCATTTGATGTATTTTGATTATGTTTTTAGTGTGTACTTATTGGGGACCTACGGATGGGATTCCCTTGACAGTACTGTGGCAGGAGAGGATGTATATATTTGTATATATATATGTGATGTATGTTGATGTATCTGCATGTTAACTATTTACATCTTAAGTTTTAATTTTCCGTTGTTTTAAGTATAACCGCTTATCGCTAATAACACGATTAAGTTTTAAATATTTTGGGTTTTTCTTTAATGGGACGTCGGGGCGTCTCAAACATGAAGTTCAACTTATTTTAATTTTGTTGGTTTGCTAGAATCTCAAGGTTACATGTTTAAAGATCTGATTCTGTTGTTTGTTGAATGTACATAAAATAGGTGTTTTACAAATTTGCTCCTCTCTAAAAAGGCATAAGCTTACATGTTTTAAAATTCGGTTCTCTTGTTGAATGTTGACAATTTTACCAATTCTAGGTTGTGTGCATTGATACTCATGAATCATGGTCATAGAATATCTAAGTGCAATTTTGCTTATCAAATCCTGAGGTTTCTATGATCAATGCGCCACTTTCATTGAGTATTTGATCCCATGTGCAGGTTCTGGAAAGTAATAGGACAAGTTCAAAGTTGAACTGAGGTTGCTGTGTAAAATTGATGCATTGCTTATGCTACTTGGTTCCTTTTTCAAAAGGCATGATGAATGGGTAACGTACATAGTGCATGCTCATGATCCTTTTAATTTCTTTTTTTTTTTTTATTTATTAAAAGAGTAATAATAGAAGAATGATGTGCTTGTTTGTTTTTGTTTTTTTTAGAAAAAAGGAGTAAAGTAAATGTTAAAATTTATTATTTATTTGCACAATTAATTTGGGTAACCATTTTTTTTAATGGGTGTACTAGGGGTGCAGTGGGGTTAAGTCCTCATCCTTCCCTATGCTTAATCGACTCCCGAACTCAACTTGGTTCCAAAGAACATTTTCAAAGGTTTTCCAATTTTTCATAAATTAAATAAAATTGGTGGCGACTCCCATGTTTTCAAAAATATTTTTCTTTCGCCGTTCCCCTTCGTAATTTTCGGTTGCAACATGCGTGCCATGTTATTTTGCACCATCAATGACTTTCCAACATATAGAAACTTGTCCGAGTACAGTGTTAAGGGGCATAAAGCATGCCCTATACGTGAATAAGGCACATGCTTCACTCAATTGCATCATTGAAGGAAGAAGTTTTACCTTGGGCATCGGAGATTTCTTAGACGTGATCACCTATATCGTAAGATGAAAAAAGCTTTTAACGGATACCAAGAAAGTGAAAATGCTTCGACGGCCTTAAATGGAGAGCAAGTTTATCAATGGGTGAAGCACATCAATGTTATCTTTGGCAAGGCCAAAAAGAAGGCTAAGGCTAGTGAGAAAAACATATGGAAGAAGAGGTCGATATTCTTTGATCTCCCATACTGGTGCAAGCTCACTGTATTGATGTGATGTATGTGGAAAAAAATGTGTGTGATAGTGTAATCGGAACGCTTCTCAACATTCAGGGCAAGACAAAGGACGGTGTGAGTGCTCGTCTCGATCTCGTTGCGTTGGGTATACGAGAGCAGTTAGCTCCAGTTGTTGAGGATGGTAAGCAGACACATTTGCCTCCAGCATGTCATACTTTGTCCCAAAAAAAAAAAAGAGAGACAAAGTTTTTGTGAGTGTCTTCAGGGCATCAAAGTTCCACATGGTTACTCTTCAAATGTCAAGAGCCTTGTCTCAAGTGATCTCAAATTAGTTGGCTTAAAGTCTTATGATTGCCACATCTTGATGCAACAACTACTGCCTGTGGCTATTCGTGGTATTGCTCCTAAAAATATTAGACATGCCATCACTAGGTTGTGCTCATTCTTCAATGCTATATGTAGCAAAGTCGTTGACCCTCATAAGTTGGATGAGTTTGAAGTTGAGGCTGCTATAATCCTGTGCCAAATGGAGATGAATTTTCCTCCTTCATTTTTCGACATCATGGTTCACTTAATTGTTCATTTAGTGAGGGAAATTAGATTATGTGGCCCCTTTTTTGAGGTGGATGTACCCAATTGAGCGATACATGAAGATCTTGAAAGGGTATGTGAAGAATCCACACCGTCCCGAAGCATCTATTGTTCAAATGTACGTTGCAGAAGAAGCTATTGAGTTTTATTCAGACTACCTTCCTAACACGGATCATATAGTAAGTCTCATCATGATGAGAGAAGATGTCAAGGTAACAAGACTTTCTTAAAATGGTTTAAAGAAGAAATTCTGAAGGATGGTAGTATTGCTTCTGATTCATTAAAATGGCTAGCACGTGGGCCTAGCTTTAATGTCATATGTTGGAGCGGATACGACATCAATAACTTTTCCTTTTATACAAAGGAACAAGATAACAAGAGTACCATGCAAAATAGTGGGGTTATGGTCGTGGTTGAATCCATGAACTTCTCTAGTTCAAAAGATACAAACCCCGTTATTGCATCGTTACCTTAGTTTGGAGTCACTGAAGAGATTTGGGTGCTCGATTACACTAAGCTTACGGTGCCAGTTTTTAAATGTAAGTGCGTTGACTGAGACACCCCATTGTGCCCCTTGTGCCATTAGTTATTTATTTAGATTCCTCGTGTTATTAACATTGATTATAATTTGAAAATGCGAAGGAATTAAAATTTGACCAACAATGAAAGATAACATCAAAGTCATATTATAAATACACACTTAAATACAATACCAAAACACTATCTGGGGCATCCTCTCAGTAAGATCCCTAGCAGGTACATCATTATACAAACCTTAGTTGCGGAAACATACACATAGTTCTAGACTCACTGGCCCTATTTACTTAAACTATATTACTACCATCTACAGCTCGTCCTCCTGCGTCTGTCTCATAAGGAGTCCCGTCCAACTCCTCCACCTTAAGATTCTCGGTGAAGTCCTCAGATGGTTCCTCCACATAGTCATCACCCGGATCTTCCGTAAAATCTTCTCGTATCCACATAAGCAAAGCATATACAAATACAGAAATAGGGGATAAGACACATTTCTGTCATCAAAGGTGGAAAAATGGACATAGTATATAAATATAATAACCATTAACACAAACATCTCTCAAAACTCCAAATCAACCTTAAACCACTATATGGTTCCTCTACCCTTACTCTCATGCAAACTTGGCCATCTATATTCGTGTCATTAGTCAGTAGTCCAATCGGTCCGGTGCAAGTAACTTAGTACCATGGTGCCCATACACCATTCCAGTAGTTCCAAACTACCATGCCGTTGTGCAATTAGTGCCATACCTCAGGGACTCAAGGACTATCCCGACCTCGTGTGTTCCATCACACACGGCCATGAACCTCAATGCATCTATAATCCTGAATCTTACTAACCCACATTGTTATAACCTAATGCCTTAACCTTCCACCACAAATCTCGACCCTCATTCAATATCCCATCTCATCTATACACTAAGGCTAGGCATCACTAAATCATCATTCACTCACCCAAACACATCTCTTAAATCACACATCTCGTGCCCTAACATCAACTAAACAGTTTATCATCCCAGGCAGATCATACATACCAAATTATCAATCAACTACTCAAGTATCACAAGACATCATAATAAACAATTTATCCACAACATAATTCAACACTCAATAAATTCAATCGACCTCGAATATCATAAGATTACCCTAACGGCGATAAACCTACAATCCCCAAATCATCATTGGTTTCACGAAAAAGCTTCCAATGTGATTTTGGTCTTGTCGATTACTCGACCACTAGTAGGGTTTAGGTTGCCCTACACAATTATTATAATTTAAATACTACTTATCCGTTTCTGATGGTAGATTGGTTCTTCCCCCCACCTGATTGACGTGCGCGCTTTCCCGTATAAGCTCTCAGCATGCTTGTCAACAACATCCACAAATCTGCCACCATCTATCCTTACACATCCACCATTCCGCTTTCCGTCCTGGTTACACGTACGAGTATCACAATTCACCGGAATCACCAAATACCAACCGAATCAACAATAGGGTTTCAAATAAATTAATTTATTTGAATCAAAATACAAAATCGATGGAAAAACTTACGATAACAACGGCTGGACTTAGGAAAATCGGATTCAAAATAAGATCAAGAATCCCAGGGAAAAGCTACAAAAACAGAGCTACTGTTCGAGCTCCATTCCTTTGGCCACAGAGCTTTATTTAGAAAACTGAACGGTGGAAATGAATAACTATCCTTCATAAACCTTCTCACAAAGTTTCAGCCCGATCCAACGGTTAATGAATCTCAAATCGCAATCCTATTGTGACAGGTTTGGTGGTACCCGGGTTGAGTTTCTTACCTCCTAGGCCCACTGGATATGAAGAACCACAAGGCTTGAACCTGATTCTAAAATTTGAGAAAAATCCAACGGTTGAAGAGTTTTTGTCGACTATCTCACTGCGACTGCTCCAGTTATTGTTCAAAGCTTCCAACAATGGCTTTCTTGTAACAATTGATGATTCTCTCTCAATTCTTCTACTTTGCTCCAAAATATTGTGGATTTATGCCTTGACAGGTACTTATGTTTTGATGATGAACAAAAGGGGAATTTCAAATCTAAGGACCAACATGCAAACTCAAGTCTCAAGGATCTAATTGCAAAAAGCGTGAAAAGGACTTAGTTACAAAAAGGCGTCAAAAGAACTAGCAAGCAATCAAGATGGGTTTAAAGGGAATTTTATTATTTGTATTGCTTGCTCTAGAAAAAGATGTAAATGGTAAGTAAAGCTCTCTAATTAAAATTGGTCACACACACACATAAATGAGCTTTCAAAACAAAACTTAAATGGCTTTTAATGAACTTAAAAGAGGTATTAATTTCAACCATTAAGTTTTCAAATTCAAATTTATAAACGAGTCATAATCGATTATGATAATCGATTATCAATAGTATTAATGGCTCTAAATATGCTTTAATGGGTAATCAATTTTAGAGTTGTTAAAGAATTTGAATCAGCTGATTTTGAAACGACATAATAATCGATTATTTATAGCTGAACACGTTTTTATTAACTTAATTGGCTTTAATGAGTATTAATGAGAAATTATGTTTCTAGCCGTTAAGTATTTGAATTTGAAGTTGAAATAATCGATTATACATCTTTTAGAATCGATTATTATATTTTGGATTACAAGACAGAGAAGTGCTAATCAATTATGATAATCGATTATATCCTTTTTCAGTTCGCAGGTTTCTAAACAGAGAACATATAATCGATTAGTGTAATCGATTACGTTGCGACTGCCTTAAAGCACCTTTTACAATGGATTAAAATAATCGATTATTGATTTTTAAATAATCGATTATCATGCGAAGAAAATGAGTTTTAAAATGGGCTTGACCTAATTTCCTTGAGCTAACCACTTCTTCTATATAAAGGAAACTTAGGCTGATAACAAAGTGCTAATTCCCCATTTTCTAATTGTTCTAAAACTCTGTCATTGTCATCTTCTACTACTCTCACTACTCTTACACTTTGATCACATTTTATTGAGAGAGCTTTACACCATATAGGTGTTCTTGTATATTGGGCTTCAATTTGTTTTATCAGCACTATTAAGAGTGCCTACTGTTGGTAAGAGTCGGATTGACTCAAACCATTTCTTGATCACCATTCTTACAAGAGAGGGTATATCTCTTGTAAGTGTTTAGTGGGTGTGATCCCATCTCTTATTGTTTGAGGCTCTTACACAAGGGATAGTATATCCTGAGATTTGTGTTAAGGGCTCTCTCCATTATAAAGGTTCTAGCTGTGCCTGTTTAAAAGCTAGTGTTTGAGGCTCTTACACAAGGGATCGTATGTCCTGAGATTTGTGTTAAGGGTTCTCTGAATTGTAAAGGTTCTAGTTGATCCTGTTTAAAAACTAGAGTTGATTGAAAACCCTTGGTCGTATTGCCTTGGGGACTGGATGTATGCCACGTGGGTAGTCTGTGGCCGAACCAGGATATATCGTTGTGTTCATCCTCTTTCCCTATCCTCTTTACGTTTCCGCCATTTTAATTATCGTGCTTTAATTTCAAACAATTTATTTTCTAAAGCGCCTTAATTTGAAAAGAATTTAATATCCGCTACGAATTCTGTTTTAACTTTAAAAAGGGTTTTTGATTTATCGAAAAAGTTTTCATTTTTATCTAAAACCCAATTCACCCCCCTCTTGGGTATGGTTGCCACGGCCAACAAATATGGGATGATAAAGAGAGTTAAAGTGATGAGGAAGATAACTAAGAACATAGAAGTGAGGGTTTACCTCTAGATAATGAAAGAAAGTGAAAGAATGATCAAGTTGTACAAGAACAACAATGGAGTTTTAGGATTTTCTTTTGTGTTTTCTTGGTGACAGATGAAGAGAAAATGGTGAAGTGTGGGGAGAAGGAGGCAGCGTGAGTTTGATGAGTGAATGAAGGATAGAACTTGAAGCAAAATGATCAAAGATGCAAAAGTTGTCAAGACTAGAAACTTAGAGTTTTTGTGTAAAAGAACATGAACATGAACATGAACATGAAGGAAATGGAGGAATGAAAGAAAAGAAATGCATAGGTGAATGATGAAGGGAAGGCAGCGTGAGTGTGTTGTGTGTGTGAGGAGGAAAGTTGTTTTGCTAATAATAGAAGATAACTATGGTTGAATGATAACTTAAGCTTGGTTAAGCAAATACAATATAATACTTTAACTATAGTGAATAGTCATTATGACTAAGAGGACAAGTGTGTGGTGAAGGATGAATGATGGTGTGGCTGCTCCAACACCACACGAAAGAAGAGAAAACCAAATTGAAATTGTCTTGCCCTTAACCATGGTTAAACTTAACTAGGATAGGTTAGCTACATAAATATCTAGATATTTTAGGGTTTGCATTTATGATGAAGATGAGTCACCACCATGACTCACCATGATGACTCATTCCCTCTGAGTCATCATAGATGACTCGTCGATCTGACCCCCGGTGTATCTCTGCACATCCGTATCATGTTTCGTTGGTTACCCGATTACGGTTTTTGAAGAGAAATGATGAATGAATTATGAAATGGATCAAGTGATGAGGAATGAAAGGGCTTCACGAAATTGACTAGGCGTGGAGGGTTTTTATCCATGTAAAATGAGTGGTTGAGAGGAGGAGATGTGTCCTTGTTAATAACCATGAAAGCTTGGGGGCATTTTGGTCTTTTTACCTAGATATTTAGGAATCGTCATAAATGTGTCATAAATGCTTGCCCCCTGGAATTTAATGCTTGTCCCTTCACATTTAATGCTTGTCTCCTCCGTCACATCAATCACTTCCATCACCTCAGTTCCATATCTGGCACCGTCGTTTTACCCGATTAGGGTTTCCATCTGTTTTTCGATCGAAAATTTTCAAACTAACTAGACTCGTTGAAAATATGATTTAATCATAAACCATTTCGTTCACGAGTCAAAATTAGTTTTTCTGATCATTAAAATCTTACTGTCAGTGAAAACACCAACTGTTTTCCATTCGAACTTTCACCAAAATTCGTCCGAATAAACATAATATTTTATTTCTGATCAGAAATTTGGAAAGTAGAATTCCTCACGGACAAAACATAAAAAATCTACAAATTTCAGTTTTAGAGTCAAATTAGAGTTTTCTGTCAATAGAAAATTATACTATCAGTAAAAAAAACGCAGACCGGTTTCCGTGTGAATTTTAAACCCAAATTTTAACTAGAGCTCCCTACCATAAGAGAGACTATGAATATGATTTTATTTTATTAAAAATCACTTTCTAACTCTCAGATTAAAATATAATTAATTATATTTTAACCGGTTAAACAGCGTAATTAAAAATCAGGCTGTTACATTGACAGTAAAGGAAAGCTATGTCTGTGGGATACCCAGTCAAAGACATAAAAAGGAAAGCTTGTGTATTTGGATAGATTACGTATTAAACCCTGCTAAACCTTGTACAATTATTTCAATTACTCAATGTTCGTTGTCTTCTTTCTTGCCAATCCAAAGATTTCTTATTACTCCCAAATATGTAACAAAATCCAACACTTTCTTACTTTTATTTTTAAGGATACTTTTATTATTGAAGAACATACCACACTATTCCTATATTTTATTAAAGTAAGATTTGCATTTACTTCCGGAAAAAAACTTTAAAAGCCAGCTTTCGTTTATTCTACTCATTGATAAAACCTACTTCATCCAAAGTGCATTAAGTATGGATTTTTGCCATATAAAAAACTAAAAGAGGATCGACCACTACAAGTAAGACTATCACATGTTATAAGAGATTCTACTAAAATTTCAACACTGATATGTTTTTCATTGATGGACAAGTAGGTCCTATACTAACTGCTTGCACAGATATTAGGGAGTTGAGATATTATATTTTCACTGTCTCTATTTTGTTCTTTATACTTCTAGTATTTTTTTGGTCCTAGGAAGATTCCTTTATTTTGCTATACTTTTCTCTGAATAGTCCTACATTCATTTTAAATTGTGTAAGTTATACATGTTTCATTATGTATTGTTTGGATAACTGTTTTGTTGTCTTTTTCTATGCTTGTTTTGATTTTTCCATGTAGATTTTCTAGAGGGTTCAGTGGCTGCTAATTTTTCATTGAATCGAAAGTTTATGTTGTGTCATAGTTGTCTTAATTTATAGAATAAGATAATCCCAAAAGATATAAATGAAACAAAGTGATAATTTCTTTTTCAATTGAGTAAACTTAATGGTGTTACTAGAGAATATTGATTACTTGTTTAAATTTTGTAAGTTCATGGTTTGAAATTTGTATTTATTTGCATGGATAAGAAGTATATTTGTATCTCATCCAGTAAAATATATTTCAGGTTACCATGGAAGAACATCCAAGTGAGACCATCACAAATAATTTCACAGATAAGTGTTGCGAAACAGTTCTTGAGAGACTAAATAATGAAATCATGAAACGAAGGAGTCTAGGTGAGCCAATGCCTCCCTTGGAGCTTCGACAAAGCATTAACAGTCATGAAATGTTTGGATTCCTTTCGCCATCCATTATTCGGGTAATGCAAACTCACGAGTCTAAAAAATATCATGCCTTCGTTGAGCTAAAATTAATACCAACATTCTCTATATTTTATAATATGTAGAACTACAATCACATAGTTTAAAAATATCATGCCTTCCCCAATGTGATGATTACAGGATTCGAACCCTAACCTTATAAGTAAAGTTCGAAATTTACTGAGAATGTTATTCAACAGGAAACTCCAGCCAAGGAGAACAAGACATTAGCAGATCCTCTGTATGTTCCCAGCTCCAACATCAGCAAAGAAGCTGTTGATGTAGCTAGTTCTTCTGGCACTAAGGATCAACATTTGAAATTTTAGCCTAGCGGTACGTTTATCGGCCTTAACTTATCACCAGAAGCTGATACTGATGAAGTTTTTGTGACTGCAGTGGTTGAGACACAAAAGACTAATATAGGGAAGGAACCAGATGATCCCAGTGTAGAAACAATCTCCAAACCTGTGGATCACTCTAAGGATCAGCATGACATGAAGTCAAGGAGGAAGAGCAGAAGAAGCCCACAGCCAACAATAAAAGCCCTCGAAGCTTTGGCCAATGGATATCTAGACATAAATGAGAGGCAGAAAAGAAAGCTTCGTCTCCAGGATAATTTAATGACAATGCCAAGAACTTCTCGAAGCACACGTCCTAAAGTGGCTGGTGAGACTTCTCAGAATGGTGTGCCTTTGCTACCAAATTTCAGAAATGAGGAAAGAGCAAATGTGGGATGTGATGGTAGTGGACATGGCAATGGTAAGGCTAGTGTGATATGTGTAGGCTTTAAGTCCGGTGAAGGATATTGATGGCCAACCTTTCATGTTCCTGGCAAACTCGTGATGAAATGGTACTTCTTTCAGCCTAACCATGGGAAGATTGATCACTTGTTGCCAGTACCTTGAGATAAGATATGACATGAAGAAGATAGCAGTCTTGTTAGTCATTACATTAGTACTTCACATGCATGATGATATATATAAACTTTGAAGGTAGATTTTATAGTATAGACTAGAGAGTCGTTTCGATAGACAAGAAAACTTTATTGTCTTCTGGAGTTTAAGTTTTATGGTTTGTTGAGTTGTTCTCATTTCTTAGTTACAGTTCTTTAGTTTACTTTTTCTTGTCATCATAGTTAGAAATTATGGTTGAGTATTAGACTCTTAAACCTTGTCAATTCTGTTGTCAAATATTGATCACAGAGGAAAGGAAAATGGAGCACTTTGTAGGGATTCCCCTATTTGGGTGTGTCTTCCTGGATGTATTCATGATGACTCAAATTATTCATCATATGTTTATGTATGAGATGGTTTTCATTCTCAGAATCATAGTTGGTGGTTATTTGGTGCTTGCCTTTTATGCTTTGATTTAAATTTCACCAGCCATTGTTATTTATCTTTGCTAATGTTTTATGATTTAATGGAGAGCACTGAATGAGAGATATAGCTCACGAAGGGTTATTGTATGTACTCTGGCTCTGTCTACTGCTAACATTTTGATTTTGAAAAGTGAAAAGCCACTTTCTAGAGTGGTGAATAAGTTCTCAAAATAGCTTGTGCACTATCTTTTTTAACATGGTTACGTCAAAACAACACTTAAACACTTGGTGCAAGCTACAAGAGCTATGAATCAGCAATATGTTAAATTATTCAAAGATACGTGCAAACTTCATTCATAGAGGTTACAAGCTTTGGCTTGAGACTAGTGAGTTTGTTGGCTATACTTCTTCAGAGTACAACCAATAACCTTTTCCCAGATTGTGCATACCAAATAGCTGTGTTTTTGTCCCGAGAGTTCAGTACAAATTAAATTACAAACTTTACACTGTTTTCCAACTTCGGAACATAAGTTTCAAGCATACAGACCCTAAAGAAAGTATTCCTAGCTACCCTCTCCATTATTTTGTGAGTACAAAACCCACAATAAAAGTAATGTTCCATGCTAGCTAGCATTTAAAATGTAGTTAAAATGAAAGACAATGGTTACTACAATCTCAAGCAAACTACATTTCGGGGAATCACATTATCAGGAATATTTCTTTCCCAACTTCACATATGGGAATAAAGTTTTCCCAAGTTTCTAACTATCATTCACTAATTTTATTCCCGGGCATCTTTTATGCTTAGGAATACTTTTTTAAAACTTGTATCAAACACGGAAATGCACTCCCATTCTCTCTAATGGCTATCCTCAATATGTATCCATATAACTTAAGCTTATTCAATCAAATTGGATTAATAATTCTTATTAGGTTTTGGTAAAAAATTAAACTATTTATCTTTTACTAATTTTTTTTTAAGAGTTAAATTTTGATACATTGTTAGTGTTAGTGTAAATGTAAAGTATTTTATACTATTAATCATTCGCAAATCATCTTATGTATGACTTTTAAAGTTATATTAAGAGTACAATATTTTTAATGATTGGTTGACCATGTAATTAATGAATTATTAAAAAAATTAACAATGATATCAATTACATTCAAAATATATCAGCTTTCAGAACGAGGTACGGGCATTACGAGTACCTAGTTATGCCTTTCGGTGTGACTAATGCTCAAGCAGTGTTCAGGGATTAGATGAACAGGATCTTTAGACCGTTCCTCGATAAGTTTGTGGCTGTATTCATTGATGATATCCTTATATATTCTCGTTCACGGGAAGAGCATGAGGAACACTTGAGGGTAGTACTGCAAGTCTTGAAAGATCGTCAGTTGTATACAAAGTTATCTAAGTGTGAATTTTGGTTAGAGGAAGCTCAGTTCTTAGGGCATGTGATTAATAAGGAAGGAATGGCAGTAGATCCGACTAAAGTTAAGGCTGTTCTTAAGTGGGAGAGACCTAAGTCAGTGAGTGAGGTGAGGAGTTTCCTAGGGTTAGCTGGTTACTACCGGAGGTTCATAGAGGGTTTCTCGAAGATTGCATTGCCTATGACGCAGTTGGCGAGGAAAGGAACATCTTATGTTTGGATATATGAGTGTGAGAAGAGTTTTCAGGAGCTGAAGAATAGATTAACCACGTCACCAGTGCTGACTTTGCCAAATCCTCTAGGACAGTTTGATGTATATTGTGACATGTCATTTCAAGGTTTGGGTTGTGTTCTAATGCAAGAGGGAAGAGTTGGATCTTATGCTTCCCGACAGTTGAGAGTTCATGAGAGGAACTATCTGACCCAAGATCTGGAGTTGGCAGCTATAGTGTTCGCAATGAAGATATGGCGACACTATCTTTATGGAGCTAAGTTCAATGTTTATAGTGATCATAAGAGCTTGAAGTATCTATTTGATCAGAAGGAGATGAATATGAGACAGAGGAGATGGATGGAGTTTATGAAGGATTATGAATTTGATCTACAATACCATCCTGGGAAAGCGAATGTTGTAGCGGATGCTCTAAGTAGAAAATCTTTGCATGTGTCCGCAATGATGTTAAAGGAGATGGAGTTGATCGAGCAGTTCAGAGATCTGAACCTAGGTATGGAGTTGGTTGAAGATAGGATATGTTTAGGTATGATCACCATCAGTAGCGAGTTTATGAGAGAGCTTAAGGATAAACAGGTACAGGATCAATATTTGCAAGAGGTGAGTAGAGGCATAGATGAAGGTAAAATTTCAGAATTCACTAGAGGATCAGATGATGTTCTAAGGTTAAGAGATAGAATGTGTGTCAGAGGACATAGAGCTTAGGAAGTTGATCTTGGAGGAGGCACATAAGAGTAAGCTGAGTTTTCAACTCGGAGCCACGAAGATGTATCAGGATCTAAAGAAGATGTTTTGGTGGCCGAGGATGAAGAAGAAAGTGGCAGAGTATGTTTTATCTAGTCTGGTTTGTCAGAAGGCTAAGATAGAGCATCAGAAGCCTGCTGGTTTGCTACAATCGTTGGATATCCCAGAGTGGAAGTGGGATAGCATAGCCATGGATTTTGTGGTTGGATTGCCACGAACTCCTAAGAGACATCATACGATTTGGGTTATCATCGATAGGTTAACGAAGTGTGCTCACTTCTTACCTATTGGTGAGAGTTACAGTTTAGAGAGATTGACCCAGATCTATATTAAGGAATTTGTTAGGTTGCACGGTGTGCCATCGAGCATCGTCTCTGATCGAGATCCTAGATTCACATCTATATTTTGGAGACAGTTGCACAGTGCTTAGGGAACGAAGTTGAGGATGAGTTCTGCTTATCATCCCCAGACAGATGGACAGTCAGAGAGGACTATTCAATCATTAGAGGACTTTTTGAGGGCTTGCGTTTTAGAGCACACTGGCATTTGGGATGAATTCTTGCCTTTGATTGAGTTTACATATAATAACAGTTTCCATAGTAGTATCGGGATGGCACCGTATGAGGCTTTGTATGGCAGGAAGTGTAGGACTCTGTTGTGTTGGTATGAGACTGGTGAGAGCCAAGCATTGGGTCCTGATGTGGTACACCAGACGATGGAACAGGTTAGGAATATTAGGTAAAAGATGAAGGAAGCGCATGAGAGGCAGAGGAGCTACAGTAACAAGAGGAGGAGACCCTTAGAGTTCCAGGAAGGTGATCACGTGTTTTTGAGAGTCACTCCGAAGACTGGAATTGGCAGAGCTATCAAGTCTAGAAAGCTTACTCCTAGATTCATTGGACATTTCCAGATTCTTCGAAAGATTGGTCCAGTAGCTTACCATATTGCCTTACCGCCTAACCTTTCTAATCTTCATGACGTCTTTCATGTCTCACAGTTGAGGAAATATTACCTTGATCCTTCTCATGTACTTGAGCCCGAGTCTATACAACTCCGAGAGAATCTAGAGTATGAGTGTTTACCAGTTAGGATCACAGATATAAGGATTAAGGAGCTTCGCGGTAGACAAATTCCTTTGGTTAAGGTCATATAGGATTAGATTACAGGAGGTGCTACGTGGGACCGTGAGGCAGACATACAACAACAGTATCCACATCTCTTTTGAGTTCTTTTGAGGTACGGAAATTCTGAGGACTAAATTTCTTTTAAGGGGGGGTAGTAATGTAGCATCCGTGTTTTTACGGCATTGTTTATACATTTAATGACCATGTTTAAGACCTTGATTTGATGTCTAATATGCTTTTTTAGCATAGGAAACCTTGCATGGAAAGTAGGCGATCAATCGACGTCGAATCGAAGTGAAGATGAAATTAGGGTTTGGAAACAGCTTGGAGCGCTGAGGCTGGTTTCTGACGCTGAGCACTGGTTTCTGTCGCTGAGCGCTGGGAGGAGTTTGCCACGTGTCAGGCAGTTGCACGTCCACGGACACGTGGAACCATGGCGCTGAGCGCGGAAAAAGAAAAAAAAATATCCAGCGCTGAGTGTGGAACCATGGTGCTGAGCGCTAGGCGCTGGAAAAAGAAAAGAAAATAAGAAACTTAACGAGGTAACTTAAGTTACCTTGTGACATAAGTTAAATTTCCGATCAATTCGTTCGTCCTAACGCTATTCCGACTACGTCATTGTGATCGTGGCAACGACATATTCTAAAACCTAGCTTTCTTTTATCATCTAGGCTAAGTTAAACATATGTCCTTGTTATGCCGAAATATCGTCGACAACAGTATTGAGGTTATCTTTCAATTCGTTTATCGGTTTTCAATTTTGTCTTCATATTAGGGTTACATGTAACGTGTGCTTCACAATGATGTATTCAGGTGAATTTTTGGAGCCCCGGAGGGAGGTGAACTACACGTGGCAGATTTGAGAAGGATAGGAGTGGGTTCGTTTCATTGCTTCCAAGCTAGTCTACGACACTTCAGGTGGGAGAAAGGAACCCCCTATCGTCGGAAATGACTAAGTAACATATTTTACAATAATGGCGTAGGGCAACCTAAACCCTACTAGTAGGCGAATAATTGACAATGCCAATATCACATTGGGGACTACTTAGTGGTACCAATGATCATATGGAGATTATAGGTTTATCGCTGTTAGGTTAATTTTATGATATTTGAGGTTGTCTGATTTTACTGCTTGTGAGCTGCTTGCTATGTGTTAACTGTGAGAACATGCTTTATGTGGCTTTTCACGATACTTAAATATTTTATTTTTAATGTATATAATATGCCTTGTCTGATAACATGTGATAATTGCCAATGTATTCTTAGTTGGTATCTAGGTGATAATATATGCTGCTTTTTAGTGATGCATGCTAGGGAGAGTACGACATGTGGATTAGTAGTGCCTAACCTAATTAAACATTTTATTGATGTTGAACCTATATGATGAGACTCGAGATATGATGTGATATGAGATTATGAAGGAATGTTAAGGCACTAGGGTTGACCCGGCATGAGTCGGTGAGACTCATATATATATAGTTTGCATGGTATTGTTCACAACCGTGTGTTTGTGACACACGAGGTCAGAGTATCTGATCACAGATACCAGATTGACGGGTGAGTGCCCATCACGCTGAGGTTGCGAGGAAGACTACCGTGAGATATATCCGTAATCCTTGCCGAGTTGAGCCAACGGGCAGTGTGGCTATTCCCTAACGGGAATGGGGGAATAGTCTCATTCTCTGAAAGAGCACCCTAACGAGAATGTGGGTGTGTACCGATGCAAATATATATATATATACGGACGCTCTGCTTGGACGACTGACTAATATCCTAGATCAGACGAGGGATATGTGACAGGATGGTAATGGCCACGTCAGCATACAGGACCAGTTGCATGAGTGCAAAAGGTAGAGGAATATAATCTATTTCGAGGATGATTGTTATATCTATATGTGGATATTATGTGATGCATGTATGTGTGTTGTTATTGTTTATATGCTATGCACCCTTTTCCACTTATGATGATAGTTAGTTTCTTTTCATGAAGCAGAGCTAGAGCGTCAGGATATCCCATCTGAACCATCCATGGATGACCCAACCTTCGGTGTTCCCACTGATGGGAACACTGGAGTTTGAGTTTTTGGATGACGATGGGTGGCTCGTGGATCCAGTTACCCGTTTCGCTGGATATATGGGTCCAGTATCAGCGTACGCTAAGATGGGAGGTGGACCTAATTTCGGATTCGTCGAGACATTTCGTCTCGGCCAATCCTTCTCGTTTCCCATCGGCTTTCCTGCACCAGCACCACCGATGCCGTCGTTACCACCGATACCCCCTATGTATCCCTTGCCAGGACCAACATCAGCACCAATACCGATACCTCAGGGCTCAGATCTGGTAGTTCTTGATATAGATCCGGTTCCAGTTTCTGTGGCTCGACAGATGTCATCAAGCCACAGTGCTCTCAATAGACAACGTTTCCAGCAGCGCCCTAGAGGGAGTACGTCCAGTAGCAGCCGAGGAGCTTTTGGACCTTCCCGACTACACCGGAAACACAGAGGAGCTAGAGGGGAGAGTCAGGGCAGTAGTAGTCGTCCACCGTAGGATTGACCAGTTCATTTTCTGCATGTACATAGATGTGTGTTTGTGAGCCCATTTTGATGTATTTTTGAGAGGGGCTGGGGTGTGGAGTGTCGGTGAGGTATCTTTTATGGCCTTTTGATGTATTTTTCTTTAGTGATGGTTTGTACCTTTATGGGGCCCTGCTGATGGGGTTCCTTTTACAGTTTGATGTGACAGACATTTGTATGATATTTTATATATGCATGGGTGGATGATGTGATGTTTCAGTACGGTTGTTATTTATATTTAAGGTTCTTATTTCTTCGTTGTTTTATGTGTATGCACTTAACGTTAATACCGCGATTAGATTTAATTAACTTAGGTTTTCTTTAATGGGACATTGGGTTGTCTCATGAATTATCTCCATCTAAATTAACTACATCTCTCCACTATTGTGATGCTTCACCAGCCGCTACCATATTGCCTGAACCCTTTCCTCATTAGACTAAATCTCTATATCTCGCCTTAACTACCTTCATCCATATTTTTCCCTTTTCCGCCCGCCATTATTCTCCACCTCCATTTCCCAAGCAAAGGCAAGTTAAAACTATGTAATTTTTAATCCTTCAGCCTCCCTCCTCCTTATATCCGTATACAACCTCCCAAATAACCCAATGGATTTTCCTACTGTCCTTGCTCCCCCTTAAGAAACATCTTTGGATTTGAGTTAGAATCTTGGTTACATTTTTCGAGGCTTTGTGGAAGGAGAGGAAGTGCACTGGTAGACAAGTCAGAACCGTGTTAACTAACACTATACGTCTTCCAAATGACAGTGTTTGTCCCTCCACCCTATCAACCTCTTATGCAAGGATCGAATCACTAGTTCCCACGTATGTGCTCTCCTTGGGTTTGCTCACACTAGAATTCCAAGAAACTTAAAAGGAATCGTGCCCACCTACCATTCATGTAGAAGGATGCCAACCTTAATATATGAGTTATCTTCTAGCTTAATTCCCATCACACAAATTTTTTTAAAAAAAAATTCTTTCAATCCAGATGCTAACACGAAACACCTTGGTGAAAGTGACACATGGAAACACAAGAAGGGGGTTGAATTGTATTTCTTAACTTTTCAAAAATCCTTTTCGAAAAACAGTTTTGCACACACGGTAAAGCAAGATAACAAGTGCAAGAAAACGAGTTCTAAAAGAAGAGTATTAAGAACCTCAAATGCAATCCCCAAACATTTCTAGAAACCAATTGAAACAGAGAAGGGATAGAGAAGATCACACAGAGATATTATCCTAGTTCACTCTTCCAACCAATAGCTACATCCAATCCCTTTGACTTGAAGGCTTTTACACTAAATCTCTTAGCTTTTGCAAGTTTTCTTTAAGCAAAGAGTAAAAGATTGTTTGAGTTAAATTCAACTGACAATATGAGAGGTTTTTACAAGTATGAGCTCATAATGAATAAATCATTACAAAGAAAGAATACGAAATTTTGGCGGCGTTTTGGTTCACTTGAATATCAGAGCATTGTTGTGGTTTCTTCATGGAGTGCTTATGGTATTTATAGACTTGATGAGTTCTTCACGCACTTCTTCTACAATTGTATTAATTATGTCCGTTTAGAGATAGCATTTAATTCTATTGAGTCATTTCAGTTGATTGCCTGATAGCATGTTGCTTTTATCTGAAAAGTTGTCTTGGTTATTAGCTTATCAAAAATCGTGTTTGCTTTTCTTCTGCTTAGTTTGATCCTTCGTTTCTTCCTTTCACTTCTTTGGTTGGTAGAGCAACAATCGTAAGAGAATGCCAGATAGTTGACTTTGTTTCCTTTGGCTTGAAGGTATACTATGTTGTACTTGTTTGTCTATCATTCATAAATGCTTCGTACTATACAAATTACTATTCAAATAAACTTGGACGAATACTTTAAAAGACAAATAGCATAAATAGCAAGACTAGACAGTCCAAACAGATATTTAAAACTAGGTACAATATTAGACATGCACTTTAAATGATACGCGAGTCCATGCACATGAAGTATAGATTAAAACAATTGAACGCAAGATATAAGAGTATCAAAACACTTAAGTCAGTCCATAGTTAGTTTAGGTACCATAAAGGTTGATTCGATGCGCGCTAAGTCTTAAACTCATTAAAATGCCTCAGTCCAATTCGAATAAAAATAAAAACAAAGGTATTTGGACCTTCTTGATTGATTTTTATCAAGTCTAGTGTTGTTTCAATTGGACTCTAAACACTTAGACAATTTTTCAACTTTATTTTTTTTTTTTAAGCAAAAAATGGCATTCAAAGGCATCACTGTAGAGGATGTAATCCCAACTAGGTTAGCACCACAACCCCTGTCAACACATGCAGCACACCAAAAATTCAAAACATGAGGGGTCAAACTTTGACCGTCAAAGACTATCACCGCTTTGGTTCCAACACTTATAATACATTTTATGGCCTCAACATTCTCTAATGACATCTCCTCAACTATTATCATGCCATTTGCATAACTAATGCGTGAAACTGATACTACTCCATCCCTCCTTTTGATTTTGTGTTCCTTGTAAATCCCCCTATCAATGGCATTTCTAGTCGCCCACACTCAATCCTTCCGCTACAATCAAGAATTAAAACGGTGCCATCGGATTTCCTTTTGAAATACCCCTTGACGTATTGAACTTCCTTTGCGGGTTTCCATTGACCAGCACTAACACTGATGTTGAATTCTGACATCATGTTTATTATGCTCTCAATCAAGGTTATATTTTCTTAAAAAAAAGTATACAATAAATTATTGTCTATTATTTTAAAATTAATTTATTTAGATATGTATAATATTATGTTACTTTCTTTAACACGTACTTGCATCACATATGTGACATGCTAGTAAAAATTAATAAGAGTTAGTATTGAATTTATATCACTTGTCTTAACTGAAATTAAATTGAAGTACTATTTAAATTCATCAAACTTATCTTTCTTATTCTTTTTTCTTTAGACAATCCAAGTTAAGTCACTAACTTACAATAAAAGCAAAGAACGTAACATCCTCTCATATACTCTCTTTCTTCATTAAAACTTCCTAATTTTAATTAAATGAATTAATTTAAATTATTAAATTAAAATAAGATTAAATAAATCCTCCGTTAGAAAGTTTGTACTTAAGTGCCAATAAATTGAGGTAGTTTTAAATGAACCATTTGGCATAAGAGGATTTTTTTTTTAGGCATAAGAGGATTTTATCCCAAAGCAAAAAGGTTGAGAACACAACTTTTTTTTTTTTTAATAAAAAAAAGGTGAAAACAAAAAATCGTGATCATACAATCATAAATGAATAGTCGAGATTAAAAGTTACTTAATGATCACATATTCACTTAAAACGGGCATATGCATGCATTTATCTTTTAATTTTAGTTAATTACTCAAGTAAGATCCAACGATCAAGATTCATCGTTTTCGTCTTCTTAAAACACAAACATCTTATTTGAATAATGGTCAAGATTAAAACATGAAGGCATTTCACACTTTTTAAGTTGTTGCGTAACCACTAAGAAACTTTTAATCTTTACTATTTATATATGGTTTGTATGGTTAAAATGTATTATTCTAACTTCCTTAAAATGCGAAAAGTTATTTACACACACATACAAACACACAGAGTTATATGTATATTTGGGTGGGGATAAAATAATCTTCGCCTCATTTTACGACATCAACATAGAGTTATAATTAGATAAAAAAAAATTTATTTTAATGTATTATTAGCATAACACTAGTGCAGGAAGCACTTTTAACAGCGGTTAAAAGTGACTTTTAACGTCGGATTTTGAGTCGACGTTAATTCAACCGACGTGTACAAGTTAAACTTGTAACATCGGTTCTTTTTTAAACCGCCTTTAAAAGTAGCGAGATTTCTGATCAGGTAATGTTGCAAGTTGACTTGTAACAGCGGTTCTCTATAAAACCGATGTTAAAAGTTGACTTATACATGCTTTTTCCTTGGAGAACCACTGACCAACTTTTGTTAGGAAGGATCATTGATATAAAATACTTGTTTTGCTTCGGAAGTGATGAAAGGCTCTTCCGTATGACCAACCTTGTTAAGGTCTACCAATGTAAATCCTAATTCATCGATTTTTGCACCACTTTTACTGTCAACCCACTTACATTTAAAAACTGCCACTGTGAATTTAGTGTAAGCAACCTCCCAAATTTCTTCAATGACACCAAAGTAAGAGACGGGTGCCATAAGGGATTTATATCTTTTGAACTAGAGAAGTACATGGACCCAGCCACGATCATAACCCCACTATTTTGTATGGTACTCTTGTCATCCGGGGACTTTGTATAAAATGAAAACTTATTGATATCGTAATTGCTCCAACATATGACATTAAAATTAAGCCCACGTGCGAGCCATTTTAATGTATCAGAAGCAGTGCTACCGTCCTTCAGAATTTTATCTTTAAACCATTGTAGGAAACTCCTGTTATGCTTGTTCAACAATCACTTTTCGTTCATTCGAGGTTTTTCTTCCTTGATTTTCCTTTTGTGCTCAGCTAAGTAAGGATGAACTTCATCAGTGTTATTCAATATATACAAATGTGCTTGAAGAACTTCCTCCCGACCCTTGCCTATAACAGTTTCACCTCGTGTACCCTTACGATCACATCTTCCAACTACGATCCATAACTACGTTTTGTAAACATACACATAACTACATTATGTTTAGTGGCTAAAATAAGATGGAATCTAATTATATTTCCTTGCATCAATGATCAATGATCAATACATTTCATAGGAGCATCTAAACCCTAACAAACTATACTATAATCACCTTTGCAAATAAACAACCATGACCATGAGCATGAAACATAAGCAAAACAGCAGCCATAACAACATTTTACACAAAACAGAAAACACAAAACCACCCACAAAATTAATGAAACAGAGACGCATATATGAAATAGAAAGAGAGACAACAGGCATAAACCAAAACGCAAAAACAATGAAACAAAACCACCCACAAAAACATCAACGTCCAAAATCACAAGATAAAACAGAAACGCATAGAACCACAAACATGTTCTTCAATGAAACCCAAAAACAGAAACAGAGATGCATAAAACGCAAAATAAATGGCAGCAACGGAAAGGGAGAGATAGCTTACGTGGTAGCGGCCGGAGTGAGAGAGGACGAAGGGACGGGGACGAAGGGACTATGGTGGTCACGAAGACGAGGACGAAGGAACAGGGGTTGAAGAAATGTACGTGTGTTAGGGTGCGGGAGTGAATACAAGGAACCTGAGTTTTCATATGTTAAAATATAAAGACATGTAACAGCGGTTACAATTCCAACCGCTGTTATATGTCACTTTTAACAGCGGTTTTCTATCAACCGCTGTTAAAAGATTTTCCCTCCACCAAAATTTTGGAAATAGCTAACTTGTAATGGCGGTTTATGAAAAACCGCTGTTAAAAGTCTCTTTTAACAGTGGTTTTCGTACAATCGCTGTTACAAGTGTTTTAAATGATCCAGATATTTACGAAATTGCCACCGCCTCTTTTATAACGTCGGTTTTTGTCTAACTGCCGTTAAAACTATTCGTTAAACGCATATTTTCCACTATTGTAAAATGTTTATATTATCATGTGATGATGTGATATCATATTACTTAATAGATTTAATATCTCATTAATTTTACTATATTAAATAGCAAGAATGAATAAAAGTATAATAATATGCTACACCGACAATGTTTAATCATAAGCGAACTTCGAATATATGTTAACTAATTTGCAGGCTATGTGAAGAAATCAATTTATTATATCGAGATGGTTTTGCATGGACACTATGTTTATGGGAGACAATCAATCTAATTTTCAATATTTACTAAAACAACAATTAAAAAGATAATAAAGTCCTTACTAAATTATTTTAAAGTTATCTTAAAATTTTGATTGGTTATCAAATACCCATACAAGATTTGTTCTTAATATAACTTCGAGAGCATGGGAAAAGTTGAAAAAGAAATATAACAAATTTACCAAATACGATAATAAACTATCAATGCAAAATTAGAAGTTGCAATTAACAGAAGTGCGCAAAACTGATCAACCAAATTAATAAATTTCAAAGGAAAGACATAGATAATCATTTTCAGGAAGGAAAAAAAATGAATGGGAGTTCTTCTAATATAGTGCATGGAACTAAGGGCTAAAAGAGAGGTAATGAGGGTTGCTTAATTGGTAAGATCAAACTACAATAGAGTAAAACATTTGGATTAAGTTCCTTTTAGTTGTAGTTCATTGATATGTTATATGTAAGTACCTTTGTGGATTCTCGCTAAGATTGAGGCTGGTGTCCTATAACAACCTTAGAATAGGAGTTCCATCAAAAACTTAAAAAAAAAACTAATGCATAAAGAAGGAGATGCAAAGATTGTATATGTGAGAGATTATAGTGTTGGATGAGAGAGGAGACAAAATTATCTCTCTCTCTCTCTCTCTCTCTCTCTCTCTGAGTGTGTGTGTGTGTCTGTGCGTGAGAGTGAGTGAGGGGGAAAAGGTTAGACTTTGGGAACAATTGTATGTATGTGTACATGCATGCAGATTCGAGAGAAAAAGGAAGAAGTTATTGTTTGGGATCAATATAAACGTCACTAAGCTTCCACTCCCTCATTGTGAAGGAATTCTATGTTGGAGCAAGAAATTTAAGTCTTGTGCTTTAGAGTTATGTACTACCTCTAAATACACCATTAGATTTTAGTCCATTCTTTTTGGTGCGCGCAAATGAAAATATATTAAACAGTTGAGTGTATGTAACACAACACAAAAGAGCCTGATATAATAAGAAAACATCCCAAATCAGAAACATCTAGGAGACCCACCATAACAAACCAGAAACAAACAAACAATAAAACCTTGTTATAGCCCAATGGAAACTACTGTAAACCAAAAACAAAGATACAAGAAAACCCCATTACAACCCTGCATAATCTACTGCAAAATTAAAGAGAAGTAATACATACAGGGTCTATATCTCAGTACCTCGTCATCTGTGTGCAACACCCCCTTGGGAGTCATATGGTTAACTCATTGTAGAAAATAAAACTTAAAATAACGCTGGTTACTTTCGGAAAAATAAAGTTTTCTAGTTACTTGTCCTTTTCAAAAAGGATGATAAAAATTTTTCTTTTCTTCTCCATACAAACTAACATCATCAATATAATATACATCGTCATTTTATACATATGCATCATAAATATATACATCCAGACCTTTATCATAACAGGTCACTTCCAAGAGTTATAATAACATAAGAAAATACAAACAACATAACTATAACCTAGGGTAAGTCTGGAACCACAACTCCAAAAAAATGATGGCTCTCAGTAGCCAGAAGTCAGACTATCAAAACCCACTACCTCAAAAATGAAATGAAAAACCTACAGCTGGTCAGCAACTAATGATAGCCATTGGGGAGTCTAGTGTAGACATCCCCACCTGTAGGAGGAGTATCCGGAGAGGACACTATGTCTCCCGCTCCTATAACTAGGACCACACCATCATCCAGAGGATGGTAATCAGGGTCCTCCTCTAGATCCTTCTGAGGATCTTCCTCAATTCCCTCAGCAACCTCTGGAACTAGAACGATCGGTGCGGGAGGTGATGCTGATGCTACCTCGTGCAAGGACTGGATGTGTGGGGGAGGATGGTTCTCCAAGTCTCCCTGCTATACCAGATACTGTAAGATCATCCATATCGGAGGTAATGAGACCTCCACAGTATCCATGCTATGCGTATGATGCTGTGGTCCCGCTGCTAAAGTACCCGAAATAGTACGTACAGGGCCAGTATAGGTGGCACTTCGGGCCCCGGGATTAATCACCCAAGCCCCGCCATCATCGGCATTCTCAAAGGTCAGGGATCTGATCACTGAGTACGCCAGATCCATCTCTTGATCCATCTGTATCCAGATATACATATACAGCACAGTAGAAACCCAACAAGAAACATGCAAGGGTGAGTTACCGACATATGAGTTTCAACAAGATAACCGCATGCGCGACACACAAAACAACATATACATAATACTCACAACATTTGGAAATTATCCAAAACAACATAATAATTTGCCGATGGGATTCATACCCGAGAGTCATCGTGGTTTATAAAATTGCATGACACTTCAATACTCAGGCTCTAACTTTGATATCTAATTTCCGGAGATCCCAAACTTCTGTTCGTTTAAACAGATCAGGCTCTTTACATGGCACATTGTCAACGAAAGAAATAATGTCCAACACAATACATGGCACATTGTCCAAATCAAGGCACAATGGTCAACGCGATAAATGGAACATTGTCCATAAAGCACATGGTTAACAACAACACATGGCACATTGTCCATCAAGGCACAATGATCAACATTACATGGCACATTGTCCATTAAGGCACAATCGTCAACGCGATAAATGGCGCATTGTCCATCAAAGCACAATGGTCAACAACTCATGGCACAATGTCCAACTCTAGGCACATTGGTCAACGCAGGCACGTCTGCCAAGTAATGCATGTAAAACTTTTGTTCACGTCACTTTTCCTTTTTGTTCATTCTTCCCTTGTTGTAACACCCCGATTTTCACTGCTTTCCAATATCTATAAAGATATTTATATGTTTATATTTTTATCCGAAACCTAGAAAATGATTTTCACTAAACCAAAATCATATCTAGATCATAATAGGTAGTAAAAAGTTCCAGTAAAATTTTGGGTTGAAAATTCAGAAGAAAACCGGTCTGTGTTTTCACTGACAGTATAAATTTACTAATCAGAAAATCTAATTTTGACTCGTGAACGAAACATCAATGATTATTATCCCCTTTTAAGTGATATGAGTCATTTCAATATTTTCGTTCTACAATAAATATTATATTTTATTCGGGCGAGATAATTAAACGAAACGCACGTAAGAACCTTAAGTCAGTTAAACGGCGGAACTGGATGGGGTGCAGAGATAATATGGAGCAGAGATAATAAAAGTGATCGAGGGGACTTGTGAAAATTGTCACATCATGACTCATCAAAGTCATGATGACAACTTTAAGGATATAGTTTTATATTAAGCAAAAACCTATTAGTTGAACACTAAAGATCCAACTATGTCCTAATCAATATTTTTCTTCCCTAATCTACCCTTGAGAACCCCCATGGCAGCCCCCCTAAAACACACTTGGTCTTCATTTTATCCTCACAAAGTAAGAACACAAGCTTATGTTCAAGAGCTCAAGTAAGGAAACTCCATTGAAGAACTTGCAAGATCATCATCCTTCCTCAATTTCTTCACTCTCTTTAGGTAAGAATATGAGCCTTGATAATCTCTACTTCTACTTGAGTTCATTCCTTTTCTTTTCATGTTCTTTTTGTTGAAAACCCATTTGTCATTTTCATGGAAATGGAATCAACATGAGTTATATAAACATGATTCTTGAATAATGATTCTTTCTATCATCTTCATAGGACTCTAGTTTGTTGTATTAGAGAGTTTTGATGAAATGAAAAACCCTAACCCCATGAAAACCCTTTTGGCCGAAACCCTCATGGAAAGATTTAGAGAAAATGCTCTCTTTGATAAATCTATTTGCAAGAGTTTTGTATTTGGTTCTAAGTCGAGAAAAAGATTTCAGTGGTTTTCTAAGTTTTCAGAAAATGGATTTCTAAAAGAATTTTTTTTTAGTGAAAGTGTATTTCTAAGAACGAAAAAGTATTTATGGCAAAAAGTTGAGATGACTTTTGTATCTTTTTGTTTTTTGATTTAGTTTTCGCTAAACGAAAAAGAAAACCAAGTCGAAGGGAATGAAAGTGGAAATGACCTAGATGACCGAAATGACGGGTTAGAGTTCCTGTTTGAGTTTTGAGGAAAGTAAAGAACCTAGATTTCTGAGACGTCGTGCTAGTTTTCGATTGAGCAGGAGACTTTGAACCATTGATTTTGTTTGAAATCCTAAGTTGGTATTAAAGTTTATTTAATACTTGAACAAAAGTAGTCGAGAGCTATAAGCCTCGACGAGGAAAGAAAGAAGCGAAAAAGAAAAAGAAAACATTGTTTTACATGCATAGTTAGGCAGACGTACCGTTGTGTATCGACCTACAGTTTCACACAGAGTGAACTACAAACTGAATAGTTACGGACCAAAGACATATTCTTTATTTTTTGGGTCTTTAGGGACATTCGGGCTCGAGCTCCACGGGATACTCGGGGCCTTGCAATCTTGAGTAGTGGCAATCGGTTACCCCGCACGAAATATACTCAATCAGGAACTATTCTGTATTATTTAGGTGAGATGCGATACCCTAGAATAATTGGGGATCGGACCTAAATTGATAGGCCAACCCAATGCGAAACAATTGTGTTATAGGCATTATCGTGATCCTATCATGCTCGATGAAGGGAAGTTAGGATCTCCGGAGAATTTTGAAATACATATTGAATATTGAAGTGACATGAAATGTTATAAAAAATGCATTTGCTTGTCGGGAATGAATCCCTGTTGATATAATTATGATGTTATGTAATGTATTCTTGTCACATGTTGTTGTTTTGTGAGTCGTGTATGTGACTGCTATGATAAAACTTATATATTGGTATCTCACCTTTGCATTTTTATTTTCTTTTTGGTTCTCTTTTTCTGGTATATTTTTATACATTTATAGATGGACCCGATGAATCATTTGACCCACTTGGGGTTCATGGGGCTGGCATTTGAGCATCGAGATGATGGTGGCGCTTGGGTTATAAACCCGGGAGCCCGAAACGCTGTATATATCGGGCCTCTACTTACTACTAAATGGAATGAAACAAGGACTACGTCTTGTACCCATAGCATAAAGACAGTTGAAGTTCCATTACCACCGATTTGGCTTCTTTTGAGGACCCTAGTGGGGATAGGGAATACTTACCATAAGCCCCCACCACTACAGTTTACACCGGGATCAGCAGCTGCATCTCCAGTGCCAGAGCTACCTCCACCCATTGTCCTAGTTGGAGGGGAGGATGATGATGATGATGTCATGATCGAAGAAGACCCTGAAGAAGAAGATCCGATTGAAAAGGATCCTGTAGAGGATGATGAGGAGGTGGTAGAGTACCACCCTTTGGATGAGGAGGTTGTTGATCCCATCGCTGATGTGGATGTTAGAGGAGTTTCACCCGATCCTTCTCCAGATAGGGATGGCCATGGAGGTCTCCCTAATGGGTTCCATTAGATGACCAGCTTAAGTTGTTAGTTTTTGGGGTAGTGTTAACTTCTTATAATGGTATTATCCGGCTGATGAGAGCCATGTCATTTTGTAATATTGGTTCTCTACTTAACCCTTTGATATTTTTGGTATTGTATAACTATGTATGTATTTTATTTTACTAATGTTAGAACTTTGACCAATGACCCGTAACTATAAGGGTCCTGACTGTAGAAAGGAAAACAAATGATGTAAGTATGTTGGAAATGTGTAGATGTATGAATATGTATATATATGCAAGTGATGTTCTTATGTATAAGTCAAAAAAAAAAATTCATGAGTTTTTCGAACCAGAACAAGTAATAATTTATTTTCCGAAAGTAACCAGCAAATAGTTTTCTGTTTTTATTTTCCGCAAAGAGTTTGAAATGTAGCGTCGAGGGAGGCCTTACATTTAGTGGTATTAGAGCTGGTCGAGTCTTTCGGGAATCTTTGGGAATAGGTCTGTTATGTCTATGTTGTGTGATCTCTGACTAAGACTTGATTGAATTACTTTTTAGAAGTAATGTGTGTTAACAGAATGGTTTACGTTTTATTTTCTGGTTTCAGGTTAACTGATTTTGTCTTGTAGGTCAGTTATAGAACTAGGAGTTAGACGTGGACGAGGACGTGGACGCGGCCGTGGAAGGGGCCGTAGAGGTGGTCGTATAGCCGGTCAGGGTGATTTCGAAGAAAATTATGAGGATGCTGGTGGAATGGACTATGCAGCACAAGTGATTGCAGATGTTGCCACTGCTATTGCTCTCCAAACAGCTGCAATGACTGCTCAAACTCAACAAGACCAGCTTAGTGCTGAGCAAGCTGCGGAAGGAAGAGGTCTGACGTCTTTTAGACCCTAAAATCCACCACAGTTCCACAGAGAGACTGACCCTGAGAAAGCAGATATGTGGATACAAGAGCTTGAGAAAATCTTTGAACTGATTCACAGCCCGGAAGGAGTCAAAGTTCCCAATACTACTTTCCTACTCTTGGGAGATGTTGATTACTGGTGGAAGGGCACCAAACAACTGTTAGTTGCTGATTATCAGGAAATCACTTCGGATGTATTCCGCAATGCATTCCTGGACAAGTATTTCCCTTAAAGTGCCAGAGTCGAGAAGGAACAAGAATTCCTGCGTCTACAATAGAGGGATCTGTCAATTGGGGAATATGCAGCAAAAATTGAATCGTTTGCTAAATATTTCTGTTTCTTTCAAGCTCAACCTGATGAAAGCTGGAAATGCGATAAGTTTGAGGGAGGACTGAGATTTGAGATCAAGGAATCAGTGTTACCACTGCAGATCCGAAATTTTCAAGAGTTGGTAGAGATGTGCCGAAAGGTGGAGCAAATGAAGAAAGGAAGGGATAACAGAGGTAATGTTGGGGGACCGTCTCGAGTTACAAACCAATTCCAGAATCAAAAGGGGAAGCAAGCCCAGAGGAAACCAGACTACAGACCACCTGGAGATAATCAGAACCGATAATCGTACCTTCCAGTTGCTTCTGCATCTGGTAGCCGGGGCCAGAGGAACCAAGATCAAGGATATATTCAGAAATGTTATAAGTGTGGAAATTCAAACCATCCTAAAAAAGACTGTCTGTTGAATGGAGTGAAATATTTTAAGTGTGGACAAATAGGACACCTGGCCAGGGACTGTAATGCCTAGAGAGCTGCACCAACTGTTAACAATTCAAGGACCAATAAACCGACCGCTAAGGGAAGGGTTCATACCATGAGTGGTGCTGAAAAAGATGATTCTGGAAGAATCACACAAGAGCAAGTTAAGTATTCATCCTAGATCAACTAAGATGTATCAAGATCTGAAACAAAGGTTTTTGTGGCCAGGCATGAAAAAGCAAGTCGCGGAGTATGTGGCATCTTGTCTGACTTGCCAAAAAGCAAAGGTAGAACATCAACGACATGGAGGAATGCTTATGTTGTTAGATGTACCTGAATGGAAGTGAGACAATAAATCAATGGATTTCATAGTAAGGTTACCCAGAACTTCCAAAGGTTTTGACATAATTTGGGTGATCGTTGACAGGTTAACGAAATCAGCACATTTCTTACCTGTTAAGATCAATTACACCGTGGAAAAGTTAACTGATGTTTACATCAAGGAAGTGATCAGACTTCATGGAGTGCCTTCGAGTATCGTGTCAGATCGAGATCCGAAGTTCACTTCACATTTCTGGGGAAGTTTACATATAACGCTAGCAACCAAATTGCGTTTAAGCTCAGCTTATCATCCTCAAACAGATGGACAAACAGAGAGGACAATCCAATCATTAGAAGACTTGCTGAGAGCGTGTGTCTTAGATCATCGTGGAAGTTGGGATGATCTCTTGCCGCTGATTGAATTCACACGTACAACAATAGTTTTCATGCAAGTATAGGGATGGCTCCCTATGAAGCTTTGTATGGGCGGAAATGTCAAACATCGTTGTGTTGGTATCAAGATGGAGAAAGCATGATTCTCGGTCCCGAAATCGTGTAGCAAACAACAGAAAAGGTTAAACAAAACCGTGAATGGATGAAAGCAACCCAAAGCAGGCAGAAGAGTTACTCTAATCGAAGAAGATGACCTCTCGAATTTCAAGAAGGTGAACACGTATTTCTGGGAGTCACACCCACGACTGGGGTAGGTAAGGTCATAAAGTCCAGAAAACTCACTCCTAAATTCATTGGACCTTACCAAATTCTTCGACGTATTGGTCCAGTAACCTACCAAATTGCTTTGCCACCTTTTCTTTCAAGATATTCATAATGTATTCCATGTCTCACAACTGAGGAAGTATATTCCTGATCCATCACATGTAATTGAACCCGATGTAGTACAATTAAAAGAAAACTTGTCTTATGAGACTTTACCTGTACGAATCGAGGATAAGATGATTAAGCAATTCAGGGGTAAACAAATTTCCTTAGACAAGGTTATTTGAGATGAGACAACCGGAGAGGCACCATGGGAAGTTGAGGACAAGATAAAATTGCAATATCCTGATCTTTTTCCAGATGCATAATTTCGAGGACGAAATTTTTTTTTTTAGTGGGGTAGTAATGTAACACCCCGATTTTCACTGATTTTCCAATATCTGTAAAGATATTTATACGTTTATATTTTTATCCGAAACCTAGAAAATGATTTTGACTAAAACAAAATCATATCTAGATCATAATAGGTAGTAAAAAGTTCCAGTAAAATTTTGGGTTGAAAATTCAGACGAAAATCGATTTACGTTTTTACTAACAGTATAAATTTAATGATCAAAAAACTTAATTTTGACCTATGAACGAAACATCAATGATTCTTATCCCATTTTAGGTGATATAAGTCATTTCAATATTTTCGCTCTAAAATAAATATTATATTTTATTCGGGCGAGATAATTAAAAGAAACGCGTGTAAGAACCTTAAGTCGGTTAAACGGCGGAACTGGATGGGGTGCAGAGATAATATGGAGCAGAGATAATGGAAGTGATTGAGGGGACTTGTGAAAATTGTCACATCATGACTCATCAAAGTCATGACAACTTTAAGGATATAGTTTTATATTAAGCAAAAACCAATTAGTTGAACACTAAAGATCCAAATATGTCATAATCAATATTTTTCTTCCCTAATCTACCCTTGAGAACCCCCACGGAAGTCCCCCCTAAAACACACTTGGTCTTCATTTTCTCCTCACAAAGTAAGAACACAAGCTTATGTTCAAGAGCTCAAGTAAGGACTCCATTGAAGAACTTGCAAGATCATCATCCTTCTTCAATTTCTTCACTCTCTTTAGGTAAGAATATGAGCCTTGATCATCTCTACTTCTACTTGAGTTCATTCCTTTTCTTTTCATGTTCTTTTTGTTGAAAACCCATTTGTCATTTTCATGGAAATGGAATCAACTTGGGTTATATAAACATGATTCTTGAATAATGATTCTTTCTATCATCTTCATAGGACTCTAGTTTGTTGTATTTGAGAGTTTTGATGAAATGAAAAACCCTAACCCCATGAAAACTCTTTTGGCTGAAACCCTCAAGGAGAAAGGGTTTGATTTGTTTCATTTTTTAAATCTAATGCTTGATCTAAGCTCTCTAGTACCTATATAATCAAAATCCAAGAGCTTAAATCCAACAAAAAACCCCTAACCTATTTTCTTAGTTTGGGCCGAAACCCTAACTTAAAGGGGTTGGAGGAAATTTTTCAAATTCTTGAGTCATGTTAATTGATCTTGTATACCTTGTACTCTAAGATCATGTATCTAAGAGATTAGGATGATTTGAAAACCCTAGCCTTTTGTTCATATGTTGGCCGAATTTTACACTTAGGTAGTTATTAGGATTTCTTCAAAATTTAACTTGTTCTATGTTGTTTTGTGAAGGAATTGTTGGATAGTTTGTTGTTTGGTTTTGTGTGGAGGAAATTGAAGCCTAGACGACCAATTTCAGAACAGGAATTCACACTCAGAGGTAAAGGAGGTTTACCTGAGGAGTTTTTGCTAGTCATGTACCTTGTTTGTGTGACTTTGTAACACCCTCCTCGGGTGCTACATCGTAAGTGACATTTTAAGGCCGAAAATTAGGTTAATTAAAATTGGCTATAAAAGAATGGGGTAATTTTTTTTCCTTTTCGCAAGTCATAAATATAACTACTTTGTTTTAAATGAATGGATAATAAAACATTTCATTATCACATTTAGGGTCATAAGTTCGCAAATTAATTACATAATGCCCAACCCGACACATAACCCAAAAATCATAACCATATACGTATCCCGTATAAAGATGTGGAGACGCAGCTCCTAAAATATAAAATACTTGGAGTCGCAGCTCCATAGATAGTTACATTAACTCCCAAACATACCCAGCTGGCCAATCCAAAATAGAAAAGACAGTCCTTTCTCGTACACTGTGAGAAGGACAACTCAACTGACGAGGTCTAGTGGAAACTCTATTTGAGTCCACTACCGACGTCGTCGAAAAACACACTACTGGAGTCACTACAAAAGTAGCGCTCGAACTAAGCCCTTTTTTTTTTTCCTTCCAAGAGGAAAACATAGTCTATGAACTATCAACCGTCATTCCCATCTCAAGAAAACAAAAGTAAGGCATGACAGAAAACAAATGCTATCGTCTTGGACTATCTGAAAGCTGAAAGCTGAAAGATGTCCACTAGCAATTCCACCATAGCATCCGCAAGCTCGAACCTCCATATCTACGATGCGTCAGCCAAGCGACATCTTGACGTCTCAATCTTCTCAAAAGAATACAGAAGGCACATAGCCAGCCGACATAGGCAATACAAAAATAAGGAGGTGAGATTTCCATTTATCTTACACATAAGGCAGACATGCAGTGGTACGACTCTCAGGTACGTACAATTAACAATTATCAATCATATCTACACTCATAACAAAACAATAATGTTTCACAGAAACATGACCACAGCACAACATTTTCCTAGATAGAAACATCTAAGACCCGAGGAATGACCTCTGAATTCCTATACCATGGTTTTACGAACAGTCGGAGAGAGTGGTTCGGAGGATTGTTCCGGAGTCCACCAGCCTTGGGTAATAAAATGCGTCTACAGTCATCATGGTGCACATAGGCTTTTTCGGGAACATCCTTCACTACCAGAAAACACATAGTGTCTAGTCGAGTATGTCGGTGTATTGCAAGATCACCATGCCACAGAGGAGCAACCAACTGGGCCTATATGAGTATTTCATACCCCGAAACCCCCGAGCATCAATAGATCGTCACTACGGAATTCGCACCCGCATTAAAGTGTTAGCTCCATCTCCTAGGCACAACGGCCTTACAGAACATAGTTTCACTATGTGTTTAGGCAAACTTTGCCGGAAATGCGTTCTTCTCGTCCATCCAACGGATGACATCGTGATTCCTTCAGAATTCTTTCAACGTACTGTAACAGATGCTAGATGTCCTTAAGTCCGAATCACCGGTACTTAATCATCAAGCTAAAGTTCTCAAGTGACCTTTCATCTTTGTGCACAGTTTTCTTAAAACACTTGATTAAAAGTCCTAACGCATTATGAGATTGGAACACAAGTCCAATTATTTATTTCTCTGCACTTTTCTAACTGAGCCTTTTTCTTTGGCTTCCAAGAAAACAAATCATTCTGAGTCCATTACATTTTATGGAATATGGATGATGAATTATCCATACTTTATGACTTAAGGTCTTGATCCACCCTACGTCATAAATTATTATGTTCGTGTTTTCACTAAGTCGTTCATGACTTAGGTTTTTGTTCTTTACCGTAAATACTTGTCTTTGAAGACTAAAACCCTTTTGATCGTAAAACCAAAATCTTTAAATGAAATCAAATCATTCTTTAAAAACCATTTCCATCCAAGATACACAAGTATCAATTTCTCAAAACCTTTCTCTTGAAAAATCTTTAAAAACGCTTAACGACGGTTCCGCTGCTTTTTACTGAATTTAGGCCCAAAAGCCATACTTTTGAAAATATGGTCCTTCACCTCAAATGTATTAATTTCCTAGGTTAAAATACTCATATTAAGTTGTTGAAACACTGACTTTACAGTTTTCTCTCCACTGATAAAAAATTCCTAAAAAAATGTTACCAAACGTCGTTAAGTTTGTAAGTCGCGTAAATCCTTTTTCAATGATTTTACACTCTAATAGTCCAAAACTCATTTTGGAGTTTTAGAACAGTTTTACAAGAATGAAAACAGTTTCTAACTGTCCAGTTACATTTATTTTCTAAAATTGCAGTTTAGTCCCTAAACTTTCATTAATTACAAAAAGGTCCTTATTCACTTAAAACCTTATAATTTTTTATTTATAACTCCAAATCACACCAAACCAACTTCTATAGTTTCATCTCATAAAATATTTTCCAGTTACCATGAAAATTCCATAAATGACGTTTCTGTCCAATATTTTCAATATTTACAAATAGGTCCTTGTTTACTAAAAAGCTTATATCTTTTTATGTATAAATCCAAATAACTTCAAACCAATTTCTATAGTCTTATGTCATTAAGGACTAAAACCACAATACTTAAAAATATAGTTTTCAGAACAGTCCCTGAAATTCTTAGTAATTGCATATTAGTCCTTATTTCTTTAAAAGTCCATAACTTTCAATATAATTAACCAATTCAATTCAAAATCATTCTTGGGATTATTCAAACTACGAAAGACCATTTTCAATCTTATGAAAACAGTTTTGGAAGAAATCATTTTCTTCTTGATTTAATTATTCTTTTATAGTCCATAAACCATCATGGAATCATATGGTTTTGGAGAACAAAGTTGTCTTGCCATATTTCTCATGCTTGGCCGAAACCAAGTTCCAACAAACAAGAAGATTTTCTCTTCATCACTCAATCACAAAACATCATACATGTTCATGTATTCAAGCACTAAATCATGGCATGATTATTAAGCATATTTCACATACTTTCTTTCAATGATCAAGTAAGCATACTAACAATTTCATTTTAACCATTATGCATCAAATAAGCATATCATCCATAAATTTTCATCACACAACCTACACCACATAATTATTATACCAAGTCCTCTTAGAGGCTCACATCAAGACAACACAAAAACAATATAAACCACATACATATCTACATTAAGGTAGGATAGTGGTAATCTCCCCCATACCTCTTGTAGACCACTTGAAGATCAAACAAACACAAGCTAAACCAAGCAAGGTAGGCCACAGTTTTGTCCACCAAAACCTAGCCATGAACAACCAACATAAAAACAAGTTAAAGAATGAAGGAAATCACCTAAACCCATTTGAGCATTGGTTCGGCCAAGTCAAGAAGAAATAGCTAGGGATCTCTAAATTTTTCAACCTCTTGGATGATGAAAATAGAAGTCATATGAAGATCATAGAAATTGGTTTCAACTCAAATAGATTTTTCTACAACTTTCTAGAGATTTTTGAAGAAAGCTTCATGAAGATGGAAAATCATGATTCATGACTTAAACAAATTAAATGATTGAAGGAGAAGATAACATGATCATGATAGATGAGGGTTTACCTCTTGTTGATTGAAGAAATGAAGAAAGTGATCAAAACAAGCTTAGTTGAGGATTTGACAGCTTTGAGGATATGGTGGTGTTATGAGTGTATCTCATAATCCACTCATCTAAAAATTACTAAATTTGGCTGGTTGGAAAGGTAAGAAGAAGAGGAACAACTTTTATGTTTAAGGTTTGGTTTGATTCAGATCAGAACATGGGCGTAAAGGGCCTTCTTTCTGCTGTTCTAGTGAGATGCTGTGGATTTCGAGTTGTTTTGGTAATTTGGGCATAACTCCCAAAATACTTATCCGTTTTTGATGATCTTTAGCTCGTTGGAAACAAGATAGAAATAGGAACAACTTTCATTTAGAAAGTATTCCGAGTTTCAGAACATAAAAAGGTCAGAACTTCGATGAACTTTCGGGTGAGTAAGGAGAGTTTGTCTTAGTGTTCTTGGTGAAGAAGAAGAAAATGTCTAAGTGTGGGGGAGTGGGCAGCCACGAATTGGCTAGGGGTGGAGTATGATGCTGCCGTGTGGTGTGTCCAAATGAAGAGGAGAAATTGATTTGTTAGTCTTAAGTGAACCATGGTGGAAATAAACTAAACATAGGTTTAGTTAATGGTGATTCACCATAGTTAACATAAATGCTAGGTTCATGAATCATTAGGCTATGAAATTTTGTGTGGTGGAGGTGTTCCTAGGGTGACGTGGCTGAGTTATGCACCACATGTGAGGAAGAAGATATTTTGTTGCCAATCATGGTTGGCTAACCTTAGTTGGAGTTAACTAGTCATAGGTTAGGTTAAAGCTCTAAATATCTAGATATTTCTTTGTTATCATTATGGCTAGGGTTAGTCACCACTATGACTCACCATGGTGACTCATTCCTCTTGAGTCATCTTCGATGACTCGTCGTTCTATCTTTCGGTGTATCTCTGCACATCCATATCCGATTCCGTTGTTTACCCGATTAGGGTTTTTGAGAGAAAGATGATGAAATGAAATCAAAATGAAATAAGTTTGGTTAAGTGGAGGGGCTGCACGAAATTGACTAGTTTTAGAGGGTATTTTGGTCAAAAATTCACTTAGGGACACTCTTGGAATTTTACTTAAAGTCCAAGGGCATTTTGGTCTTTTCACTAGAATAAATATCATGATATTTTGGTGTCATCATTAGGCTTCATAAATACTAGATGAGTCACCCATGTGACTCACCACCCTAGGTGGCAAGATGTCCCATCATCCGGAGTCCAGTTTTGTCTCTGCACGTCCGTTCTCGACTCCGTCAATCACCCTTTTGTTGATGATGCACCCAAATAAAGTATAATAACTTATTTATTTTGAAAATTTTCAAAATAACCAATATCGTTGGAAAAATAATATAAACCTAAACCGTTTCGTTCTCGGGTCAAAACTAGGTTTTCTGATCAGTAAAATCTTACTGTCAGTTAAAACGTAGACCAGGTTTCGTCTGAATTTTAAACCTAAAATTTCACCGTAACTTCCTTCGATATAGAAGGTCTCAACTATGATTTTGTTTTCCTAAAAATTATTTTCTAAATCCCTGGTAAAAATATAAAATATAATTATCAGTCAAGGCGCGAGAAAACAGGGTGTTACAATACTACCCCTCTAAAAAGAATTTCGTCCTCGAAATTAACTCGTCTAAGAAAAATGAACACGGATATCAACTCTCTATCACGTGTTCCGATTGCGTAACATTCACGTTTCTCGGAACATGACGTGAAATATTTCATAGATTAGACTGTCGCTCTGACTTATACTGTATTCACTAAACCACCTGATAAAACAAATCAGGTAAATCCCTTTTTGAAACTCTCAAGACTCAAAGCACACTCAAATACTTTGAATGTCAATAGAATGAAATACACGAATTTCCGATAGATTTGGGAATTTGAATGATTCAAAACTTTGACTCCCATTTACGGTGGTGATTCTAACACACTGATGGTAAATAAAAACTCAGAATTTGAACTAATAATTTTCAAGAAGAGAAAATAATCTCTAGCCTTTGCTCTTTCAAGAAGAAATAAAGTAGAATGAATAGAAAAACAGAGAATATTCTTTATGCAAAAAGTCTCTTTAATAGGTTCCTGAATGTAAAAATGCGTTGTACAGCCACATATTTACAAACGTGACCCTAATAAAGTTCCTTCCTCAACAAGAATTTCCTTCAAAATTTTGAATAATTGTCTTAATTTCCAAGAGTCTAGATTTGAAATCAAAACTTATCTTGGTCTTTAAGAAAGCAACAATAAAGTTTTGCGAGTTTCCTCACTTGAGGTAACTCTGATTCATTTGGCATAAAAAAATTGCCGTGAATTGTCAAAATTTCAACTGCCATAACATTTATAATGTTTCACCCACAAGGGTAACAAGATATGATCCGCAAAAGATCATTCTATTTGAAATTGTACTCATTTACGGAAAAAGCAAATGGTCAAGTTTACAAAACTCAATTCTCAGCAACAAGGAAATATCTGAGCAGATTTCCCAACCAGGATGAGTTACCAAGAAACTATAAAGGTAATTGCAAGGAATAATATAGGAATGCAATTCTGGTTGTTCTGCATAAAACTTAGACAACAAAAGATGCGATGATAAAACTCAACCAACTCATAACATGTTGGCAACAAACATAGGTAGTACATATATACACAGAGTATTTTACACATTCATAGAAAATCAAAAATGATTCTCCACTGAATTAACAGTACAGTCAAAAGTCTACTTTCTATGACACACTTCACTTAAAGGTACTTATTCAATTATGATGCTTCAGTCCTACTTGTTGTGGAAATTCTACACGTTAACAACTACCCACATATTCAAACTTTAAATATTGGTGAACTACCTCCTCTTGTAAAGTGTTCTTTAATTGAATCTTTGTTCGTGGTCTCTCGGCTCACATGTTGTCTCCATAAGGTACATCCTTAGGTTTTCCGCATACTCTAGCGACATGTCCCGGCTGTCCACACTTAAAACAAATGATGCCCTTAATCTTGCAGTCTCTTGTAGCATGACTCATGCCACACTTCATGCATTTCGGTAGAGACTTCCTAGACGATCCATAACCTTTACTGCTACCACTAGTCCACTTCCCTTTTGGTGGTGTCCACATTGGCCTTGCGTACGGTTTCTCTTGAAAAGATCCAAAGTTTCTCTTTCTGCCTTTACTCACTTCTAGATCTCGAGGAACTCGACACTTATCCATCAAGTTCGGAAACTGCAGTAGTTTCAATGACAAGATTGTCTTCCTCATTTCAACCTTTAGATTTTCCTCTAATTTCTTACACTTTCGCACTTCCTCGTAATTCTTTAAATACAACTTTTTGAAAATTAGCTCTTCTAACTCAGCGGTATACTCACTGATAGTCATCTCCCGTTGTCCGTGCTGCAGAAACTCAATCTCCTTTGCACGACTCACTTCAGTGGAAGCATACTTCTCCAGATATTTGCTTCGAAATACATTCCAGGTGATCGCTTCTTGTCTTGCCACTAACAGCTGGCAAGTTTCTCTCCACCAAAATCCAGCATCTCCTATCAATAGAAATGTTGCACAAGCTACCTTCCAATGATCAGGATACTCCATAGTTTGAAAATTCCTTTCTATTTCCGTAATCCAAAACTCAGCTTTCTCCGAATTAAGCTCGCCATCAAATTGAGGTGGGTTACTACAACAGAACTCAACTAGTCCTCGCCTCCTAGCAATTTCCTCGTTATGACGTGCCACAGTTGATGTTAGTTCTCTCAAGACTTGTACAGCTACAACCCTATCTTCGGAATCCTTAATTGCAGAATTAGATCTACTCGTTCTCGGACTAACCATGATTTTCTATAAAAGCACGGTAGTCAGAACTAGGAAGAAAATAATACATCATAATCTATTCAATATTATTCCTCCTTAGGAACAATAATGAAAAGATCAACAAACAATGTTGTATCCTTTAGGAACAACGTCATGAAAAACATAAATTAAGCCAAGGATAGACTAAAGTCATTATCCTTACAAACATTAGTTCTTCATTGAACCAAGAACACAAAACAACATAAGACACAACCAGAGAAAACACAACAAAAACGACAACAGACCTAAACCCCAAAGCCCAAAAGACTCGGCCAGCTCTGATACCAATAATGTAACACCCTCCTCGGGTGCTACATCGTAAGTGACATTTTAAGGCCGAAAAGTAGGTTAATTAAAATTGGCTATAAAAGAATGGGGTAATTTTTTTTCCTTTTCGCAAGTCATAAATATAACTACTTTGTTTTAAATGAATGGATAATAAAACATTTCATTATCACATTTAGGGTCATAAGTTCGCAAATTAATTACATAATGCCCAACCCGACACATAACCCAAAAATCATAACCATATACGTATCCCGTATAAAGATGTGGAGACGCAGCTCCTAAAATATAAAATACTTGGAGTCGCAGCTCCATAGATAGTTACATTAACTCCCAAACATACCCAGCTGGCCAATCCAAAATAGAAAAGACAGTCCTTTCTCGTACACTGTGAGAAGGACAACTCAACTGACGAGGTCTAGTGGAAACTCTATTTGAGTCCACTACCGACGTCGTCGAAAAAGACACTACTGGAGTCACTACAAAAGTAGCGCTCGAACTAAGCCCTTTTTTTTTTTCCTTCCAAGAGGAAAACATAGTCTATGAACTATCAACCGTCATTCCCATCTCAAGAAAACAAAAGTAAGGCATGACAGAAAACAAATGCTATCGTCTTGGACTATCTGAAAGCTGAAAGCTGAAAGATGTCCACTAGCAATTCCACCATAGCATCCGCAAGCTCGTACCTCCATATCTACGATGCGTCAGCCAAGCGACATCTTGACGTCTCAATCTTCTCAAAAGAATACAGAAGGCACATAGCTAGCCGACATAGGCAATACAAAAATAAGGAGGTGAGATTTCCATTTATCTTACACATAAGGCAGACAAGCAGTGGTACGACTCTCAGGTACGTACAATTAACAATTATCAATCATATCTACACTCATAACAAAACAATAATGTTTCACAGAAACATGACCACAGCACAACATTTTCCTAGATAGAAACATCTAAGACTCGAGGAATGACCTCTGAATTCCTATACCATGGTTTTACGAACAGTCGGAGAGAGTGGTTCGGAGGATTGTTCCGGAGTCCACCAGCCTTGGGTAATAAAATGCGTCTACAGTCATCATGGTGCACATAGGCTTTTTCGGGAACATCCTTCACTACCAGAAAACACATAGTGTCCAGTCGAGTATGTCGGTGTATTGCAAGATCACCATGCCACAGAGGAGCAACCAACTGGGCCTATATGAGTATTTCATACCCCAACACCCCCGAGCATCAATAGATCGTCACTACGGAATTCGCACCCGCATTAAAGTGTTAGCTCCATCTCCTAGGCACAACGGCCTTACAGAACATAGTTTCACTATGTGTTTAGGCAAACTTTGCCGGAAATGCGTTCTTCTCGTCCATCCAACAGATGACATCGTGATTCCTTCAGAATTCTTTCAACGTACTGTAACAGATGCTAGATGTCCTTAAGTCCGAATCACCGGTACTTAATCATCAAGCTAAAGTTCTCAAGTGACCTTTCATCTTTGTGCACAGTTTTCTTAAAACACTTGATTAAAAGTCCTAACGCATTATGAGATTGGAACACAAGTCCAATTATTTATTTCTCTGCACTTTTCTAACTGAGCCTTTTTCTTTGGCTTCTAAGAAAACAAATCATTCTGAGTCCATTACATTTTATGGAATATGGATGATGAATTATCCATACTTTATGACTTAAGGTCTTGATCCACCCTACGTCATAAATTATTATGTTTGTGTTTTCACTAAGTCGTTCATGACTTAGGTTTTTGTTCTTTACCGTAAATACTTGTCTTTGAAGACTAAAACCCTTTTGATCGTAAAACCAAAATCTTTAAATGAAATCAAATCATTCTTTAAAAACCATTTCCATCCAAGATACACAAGTATCAATTTCTCAAAACCTTTCTCTTGAAAAATCTTTAAAAACGCTTAACGACGGTTCCGCTGCTTTTTACTGAATTTAGGCCCAAAAGCCATACTTTTGGAAATATGGTTCTTCACCTCAAATGTATTAATTTCCTAGGTTAAAATACTCATATTAAGTTGTTGAAACACTGACTTTACAGTTTTCTCTCCACTGATAAAAAATTCCTAAAAAATGTTACCAAACGTCGTTAAGTTTGTAAGTCGCGTAAATCCTTTTTCAATGATTTTACACTCTAATAGTCCAAAACTCATTTTGGAGTTTTAGAACAGTTTTAAAAGAATGAAAACAGTTTCTAACTGTCCAGTTACATTTATTTTCGAAAATTACAGTTTAGTCCCTAAACTTTCATTAATTACAAAAAGGTCCTTATTCACTTAAAACCTTATAACTTTTTATTTATAACTCCAAATCACACCAAACCAACTTCTATAGTTTCATCTCATAAAATATTTTCCAGTTACCATGAAAATTCCATAAATGACGTTTCTGTCCAATATTTTCAATATTTACAAATAGGTCCTTGTTTACTAAAAAGCTTATATCTTTTTATGTATAAATCCAAATAACTTCAAACCAATTTCTATAGTCTTATGTCATTAAGGACTAAAACCACAATACTTAAATATATAGTTTTCAGAACAGTCCCTGAAATTCTTAGTAATTGCATATTAGTCCTTATTTCTTTAAAAGTCCATAACTTTCAATATAATTAACCAATTCAATTCAAAATCATTCTTGGGATTATTCAAACTACGAAAGACCATTTTCAATCTTATGAAAACAGTTTTGGAAGAAATCATTTTCTTCTTGATTTAATTATTCTTTTATAGTCCATAAACCATCATGGAATCATATGGTTTTGGAGAACAAAGTTGTCTTGCCATATTTCTCATGCTTGGCCGAAACCAAGTTCCAACAAACAAGAAGATTTTCTCTTCATCACTCAATCACAAAACATCATACATGTTCATGTATTCAAGCACTAAATCATGGCATGATTATTAAGCATATTTCACATACTTTCTTTCAATGATCAAGTAAGCATACTAACAATTTCATTTTAACCATTATGCATCAAATAAGCATATCATCCATAAATTTTCATCACACAACATACACCACATAATTATTATACCAAGTCCTCTTAGAGGCTCACATCAAGACAACACAAAAACAATATAAACCACATACATATCTACATTAAGGTAGGATAGTGGTAATCTCCCCCATACCTCTTGTAGACCACTTGAAGATCAAACAAACACAAGCTAAACCAAGCAAGGTAGGCCACAGTTTTGTCCACCAAAACCTAGCCATGAACAACCAACATAAAAACAAGTTAAAGAATGAAGGAAATCACCTAAACCCATTTGAGCATTGGTTCGGCCAAGTCAAGAAGAAATAGATAGGGATCTCTAAATTTTTCAACCACTTGGATGATGAAAATAGAAGTCATATGAAGATCATAGAAATTGGTTTCAACTCAAATAGATTTTTCTACAACTTTCTAGAGATTTTTGAAGAAAGCTTCATGAAGATGGAAAATCATGATTCATGACTTAAACAACTTAAATGATTGAAGGAGAAGATAACATGATCATGATAGATGAGGTTTTACCTCTTGTTGATTGAAGAAATGAAGAAAGTGATCAAAACAAGCTTAGTTGAGGATTTGACAGTTTTGAGGATATGGTGGTGTTATGAGTGTATCTCATAATCCACTCATCTAAAAATTACTAAATTTGGCTGGTTGGAAAGGTAAGAAGAAGAGGAACAACTTTTATGTTTAAGGTTTGGTTTGATTCAGATCAGAACATGGGCGTAAAGGGCCTTCTTTCTGCTGTTCTAGTGAGATGCTGTGGATTTCGAGCTGTTTTGGTAATTTGGGCATAACTCCCAAAATACTTATCCGTTTTTGATGATATTTGGCTCGTTGGAAAGAAGAGAGAAATAGGAACAACTTTCATGTAGAAAGTATTCCGAGTTTCAGAACAGAAAAAGGTCAGAACTTCGATGAACTTTCGGGTGAGTAAGGAGAGTTTGTCTTAGTGTTCTTGGTGAAGAAGAAGAAAATGTCTAAGTGTGGGGGAGTGGGCAGCCACGAATTGGCTAGGGGTGGAGTATGATGCTGCCGTGTGGTGTGTCCAAATGAAGAGGAGAAATTGATTTGTTAGTCTTAAGTGAACCATGGTGGAAATAAACTAAACATAGGTTTAGTTAATGGTGATTCACCATAGTTAACATAAATGCTAGGTTCATGAATCATTAGGCTATGAAATTTTGTGTGGTGGAGGTGTTCCTAGGGTGATGTGGCTGAGTTATGCACCACATGTGAGGAAGAAGATATTTTGTTGCCAATCATGGTTGGCTAACCTTAGTTGGAGTTAACTAGTCATAGGTTAGGTTAAAGCTCTAAATATCTAGATATTTCTTTGTTATCATTATGGCTAGGGTTAGTCACCACTATGACTCACCATGGTGACTCATTCCTCTTGAGTCATCTTCGATGACTCGTCGTTCTATCTTTCGGTGTATCTCTGCACATCCATATCCGATTCCGTTGTTTACCCGATTAGGGTTTTTGAGAGAAAGATGATGAAATGAAATCAAAATGAAATAAGTTTGGTTAAGTGGAGGGGCTGCACGAAATTGACTAGTTTTAGAGGGTATTTTGGTCAAAAATTCACTTAGGGACACTCTTGGAATTTTACTTAAAGTCCAAGGGCATTTTGGTCTTTTCACTAGAATAAATATCATGATATTTTGGTGTCATCATTAGGCTTCATAAATACTAGATGAGTCACCCATGTGACTCACCACCCTAGGTGGCAAGATGGCCCATCATCCGGAGTCCAGTTTTGTCTCTGCACGTCCGTTCTCGACTCCGTCGATCACCCTTTTGTTGATGATGCGCCCAAATAAAGTATAATAACTTATTTATTTTGAAAATTTTCAAAATAACCAATATCGTTGGAAAAATAATATAAACCTAAACCGTTTCGTTCTCGGGTCAAAACTAGGTTTTCTGATCAGTAAAATCTTACTGTCAGTTAAAACGCAGACCGGGTTTCGTCTGAATTTTAAACCTAAAATTTCACCGTAACTTCCTTCGATATAGAAGGTCTCAACTATGATTTTGTTTTCCTAAAAATTATTTTCTAAATCCCTGGTAAAAATATAAAATATAATTATCAGTCAAGGCGCGAGAAAACAGGGTGTTACAGACTTGATATATGTTTGATTGAAAATGTGTTGTGATGTTATTTGAATTTTTGAAAATGTATATGTTGTTGTTGAGTTATGTAAATTGATTTTGTATGTATCGGATGATATTTACTGTATTGATTGATTGTGATTAGCAGAGGGCATGACTCTGGTCATTAAAGATTAAAATTTTAAAAAGGTTTAATGAACTTTTTGGTCCCTGAAAAGTAGGTGTGTTTTGATTTTAGTCCCTGCACTTTTTTATTTTGGTTTTGGTCCCTGTAAATTTAAAACTTTTGGTTTTAGTCCCTGTCGTCAGTCACCCTCCGTTAAGTGCTGACGTGGCTAACGGAGTGCCACGTCAGCACAGCCACATCATAAAAAATATTAATATTTTATGCCATGTTACTGCCACGTATGAAAATAAAATTTGGTTTTAGTCCCTGAAAAGTGAGTAAATTATGGTTTTAGTCCTTGTACTTTTTTTAGTTGGTTTCGGTCCTTGTAAATTTAAAACTGTTGATTTAAGTCCTCTTGTCAGTTATCAAGTGCTGATATGGCTAACAGAGCATCACATTAGCATTGTCGTGACAGTTTAATTATCATTATTTTAAGTCACGTGGACTGTCACATCATAGTATTAATTTTTTAAATATATTAACATTAATTATTATTATTATATTTAACCATTATATTATTTTAATTTTTATTATTATAATATTATAACTATTTTTTATTATAAAACATGACTGTCATTTCTTCTTCCTCTTTCTCCATCGTTCCTCCTTCATTCTGCAGTAATCTTGCTTCCTCCTTTTGAAGCGTTTCTCCATACCATCTAATACATTTTTTCTACGTCTATTCAGACATGCGCTTTCCTTCTTCCTTTACTAATGTTTTCCACTTTCGCTCTCTGCAATGAACTTTCAAAGTTGCGACCATGATGCCCTCAACGTAAAAGAGTATAAAAATTGTTGTGGAAGGAGGAAGCAAGATTGTTGTAGAATGAAGAAGGAAGCAAGACTGCTGGATAAAGATTGTTGTCGTGACAATGCTGACATGGCGCTCTCTTAGCCATATCAACACTTAGCAGAGTGTCACTGACGTCAGGGATCAAAATAAAAAGTTTTAAATTTACAGGGATCAAAACCTATAAAAAAAAAAGTACAGGGACTAAAACCAAAATTTACTCACTTTTCAGGGACTAAAACCAAAGTTCATTTTCATACGTGGCAGCTGACGTGGCATATTTGCTGACGTGCCGGTACTGACATGGCACTCCGTTAGCCACATCAGCACTTAACGGAGGGTGACTGACGGCAGGGACTAAAACCAAAAGTTTTAAATTTACAGGGACCAAAACCAAAGGAAAAAAATGCAGGGACTAAAATCAAAACACACGTACTTTTCAGGGACCAAAAGTTCAATAAACCTTTTAAAAAAAATACCTTAACTCAGAAAAACTGAAAAAGCGATGTTTTGATTCTTTAGAAAGTGAGAAGAAAACTCTAATGATGAAAGGGTGGAGATAGAACAAAGTTTAGGATGAGAAAGAACATGGAAAATATCAAAATCCATGAAAAGGTTTAAAATAATTTTTGAAGGGAAAAGTCTTTCGAAAATAAAGATTTTCTTTTAGGTTTTACAAAAAAATTGTTCAAAAATGGAAAGATTTAGAGAAAATGCTCTCTTTGATAAATCTATTTGCGAGAGTTTTGTATTTTTTGAGTTTTGTATTTGGTTCTAAGTCGAGAAAAAGATTTCAGTGGTTTTCTAAGTTTTCAGAAAATGGATTTCTAAAAGAAAAAGTTTTAATGAAAGTGTATTTCTAATAACGAAAAAGTATTTATGGCAAAAAGTTGTGAAGACTTTTGTATCTTTTTGTTGTTCGATTTAATTTTCACTAAACGAAAAAGAAAACCAAGTGGAAGGATATGAAAGTGGAAAGGACCTAGATTACCGAAATGACGGGCTAGAGTTCCTGTTTGAGTTTTGAGGAAAGTAAAGAATATAGATTTCTGAGACATCGGGCTAGTGTTCGATTGAGGAGGAGATTTTGAACCATTGATTTTGTCTGAAATCCTAAGTTTCTATTAAAGTTTATTTAATACTTGAACAAAATTAGCCGGGAGCTTTAAGCCTCGACGAGGAAAGAAAGAAGCGAAAAAGAAAAAAAAAAAAAAAAAAAACCATTGTTTTACATGCATAGTTAGGCAGACGTGTCAGTGTGTATCGAGCTACAGTTTCACACAGGGTGAACTGACAAACTGAATAGTTATAGACCAAAGACATATTCTTTAGTTTTTGGGTCTTTAGGGATATTCGGGCTCGAACTCCACGGGATACTCAGGGCCTTGCAATCTCGGGTAGTGGAAATCGGTTACCCCGCATGAAATGTACTCAATCAGGAACTATTCTGTATTATTTAGGTTAGATGCAATACCCTAGAACAATCGGGGATCGGACCTAAATTGATAGGCCGGCCCAACGCGAAACAATTGTGTTATAGGCATTATCGCGATCCTATCATGCTCGACGAAGGGAAGTTAGGATCTCCGGAGAATTTTGAAATAGATAGTGAATATTGAAGTGACATGAAATGTTATACAAAATGCATTTGGTTGTCGGGAATGAATCCCTGTGGATATAATTATGATGTTATGTTATGTATTGTTGTCATTTACTGTTGTTTTGTGAGTCGTGTATGTGACTGCTACGATAAAACTCATATATTGGTATCTCACCTTTGCATTTTTATTTTCTGTTTGGTTCTTTTTTTCTGGTATATTTTATACGTATATAGATGGACCCGATGAATCATTTGACCCACTCGGGGTTCATAGGGCTGGCATTTGAGCATCGAGATGATGGTGGCGCTTGGGTTATAAACCAGGGAGCCCGAAGCACTGTATATACTGGGCCTCTACTTACTACTAAAGGGAATGAAACAGGGACTACATCTTGTACCTATAGCATAAAGACAGTTGAAGTTCCATTACCACCGATTTGGCTTCTTTTGAGGACCTCAGTGGAGATGGGGAATACTTACAATCAGCCCCCACCACTACAGTTTGCACCAGGATCAGCACCTGCATCTCTAGTGCTAGAGCTACCTGCACCCATTTTCCTGGTTGGAGGGGAGGATGATGATGATGATGTCATGATTGAAGAAGACCCTGAAGAAGAAGATCCGATTTAAAAGGATCCTGTAGAGGATGATGAGGAGGTGGTAGAATACCACCCTTTGGATGAGGAGGTTGTTGATCCCATCACTGATGTGGATGTCGGAGGAGTTTCACCCGATTCTTCTCCAGATAGGGATGGCCATGGAGGTCTCCCTAACGGGTTCCATTAGATGACCAGCTTAGGTTGTTAGTTTTTGGGGTAGTGTTAACTTCTTATAGTGGTATTATCCGGCTGATGAGAGCTATATCTTTTTGTAATATTGGTTCTCTGCTTAACCCTTTGATATTTTTGGTATTGTATAACTATGTATGTATTTTATTTTACGAATGATAGAACTTTGACCAATGACCCGTTATAAGGGTCCTGACTGTAGAAAGGAAAACAAATGATGTAAGTATGTTGGAAATGTGTAGATGTATGAATATGTATATATATGCAAGTGATGATCATATGTATAAGTCAAAAGTTTTTTTTTTTAATCAGTTTTTCGAACCAGAACAAGTAATAATTTATTTTCCGAAAGTAACCAGGAAATAGTTTTCTGTTTTTATTTTCCCCAAAGAGTTTGAAATGTAGTACCAAGGGAGGCGTTATACTTGCCGAGGCTCAAAGGCTCACGACCATGCTTAATTAAATATTAAGTCTTTTCCATTTCAACACAATACAGGACACATAGTCCGAGTGCTCAATCACGAAGCCCTAGACCGATGCACCAGTCTTAGGTTCGCGGACATGGGATACAATGTTCACCACATCAATTATAGGACACGAAGTCCACAACAACTTTTATAGGACACAAAGTCCACAACAACTAACACGGATCCATGATCCACGTGTTAACAGAACACTAGAATTCCGACGTCTCAGTTACTAGGTTCACTTTTCTTCTTTAACATCATTTTCGTTCTGTGAAACAACAAAATACAAAACAAAACCTCTGAAACTTATCCAAGTTTGTCGGAATTATTTTCGCTGAGTAAAAAACTCATTTGCAGAAAATCTTTTCCGTTGAAAATCGTTTATAAAACCTTAAATCCCAGAGAAATTCATTTTTCTCAAATTCCATCCCTCTTGAAATCTCTTTTCCGCAAAACATCAATTTTTGAAAAATCATTCCCAACTCATTTTCTACTTAAAGAAATAAAATTGATTTTCACAGTCTCGCCGTAAAATTCTTTTCTGAATTATTCTTTACTTAATACTCCATTCGGTCCTTATTATAAGAGGCAAATGACTACTTTTTTTTGGTCCAAAATATAAGAGACATGCATGTATTTTGACAAATATTAAATGCTCATTTCCAATTTTACCCTTATTTATAATAGGGTTTATATTTACGAGACAGTGCAACTTTCAATACAAGTAGGTTTGTTCATTAATTATTGAATATTGAAACTATAAAAAATTATGCTTACATTATTAAAATAATGGATCAAACATATGGAATGACTCGGCGGCGGCATATGTGAGCTTTCCAAGAGCATTATTGCACAATACACTAAACAATAGCAACTCGCTAGTAACATGGACCCCAACTCCAAAGGCGCCTGATGAATCTGCATGAATAAAAAACGTCCCTGCAATGAATATTAGGAGTAGTATAATGCACTATTTACAAGTTCCAAACAATACATTAATTATAGTCTATTAGAACATTTATTAAGATTAGAAGGGGTAATTTTGTAAATTTATATGAATATTAATTACAAATAGTTTATTTCAATGCATTTCCTTGGTCTGTGTGTTTTAGGGCTTTGCCTCTTATATATAGCATCAGAGGGAGTAATTAAAATCTTTTATAATCCAAATGACTTTTTTGTTACAAAATATTTTTCCAACGTCAATATTATTTTATTTTTGAAACTTAACTACTTGAATCAACTTTTTATTATATTTTTTAATTTATTTTGGAAAAACTAGCGCCTGTGAAATTTTTTCACGGTTTCGTCCTTACTGTCACTCATTGACTCATCTTTCACCGAAACATCATTAAAATATATTTTTTCACTTTTCCTTCTAATTTCCAAAATTAAATAATTTTGATTTAATCTTCAAGCTTATCAAGCTTTTATCTTTAATTTACATTGAGCACCGACCATTGTCAGGCTTCTCAGTCAATCACTCAACAACAAATAATTCATACAACACAGTTATAGCCTACTTCACAGTTATAGCATGCATCACAGTTATAACTTTAAAACACAGATGTATCAATTCTATGAACTACATCAAACCACATAAAACAATACACAATAAATAATTAAAACCACAGAAACCACAACAGATAATTTACAGACAACACTAAGATAGCATATGGCTATCTAAAATCCCTCAGGTAAACTCCCCTAACCTCTTGAAGTTTTCAGTTTTCGTTTCAAGAAGTCTCGTTGATCTTACGACCCCTCTTCACAATGTAAAATCACAACTAACTTATCCTCTTATAGATTGAAGAAATGGAGAACTTGATCAAGTTTCTTCAAAAATCAACTACGGTGTTCTTGGAAATTTTTGAGAGAAAAAGTGAGGAAGATGAAGTTGAAATGAGAAAAATGACTAAGTGTTGTGTGTGTTGGGTGTGGCCGTGGGAAATGGAGGGCAATTGGGTCCAAAATTTCTCATGGCACACTTGTGAAATCGCTAAACAACCAAGGGCATTTTAGTCATTTCATCACTAAAATATCTTAGATATTTTATGTGCATTTATGACTCGGATAGGATCGTCATAAATGTTTGTCACGTCGGTCACATCAGTCACTTCAGTCACCTCAGCTTCGTATCTAGCTCCGTCGTTTACCCGATTTAGGTTTTACGCAAGTTATTTTGAAGTTTTTGCCCGTATAAAAGGTAATATTTTATTTTTACGCGAAAATTTTCAAAAAAAAAAAAAACCAATATCGTTGCAAAAACGATATAAATCTTAACCGTTTCGTTCACGAGTCAAAATTAGGTTTTCTGATCAGTAAACTTTTACTGTCAGTAAAAACGCAGACCGGGTTCCCTCTGAATTTTCAACCCAAAATTTAACCGTAGCCTTCTACAATTAAGTAGAGTCAAACTATCACTTTGGTTTATCCAAAATCATTTTCTAAGTCTCGGATAAAAATATTAACATTTATATTATATTACCGATATTAGAAAGCAGAAAAATCGGGGTGTTATACTGTGCATCCCTTACTCTATTCTTGTTAGCAGAAAATACATCCAACATATTGATAATTCCAATCCTTTAGTAAAAAGCCGTTAAAAGATTTAGACAGTAAGAAGGATTGAAGCAACAACTTGAAAATCATAAGTAAAGCCTGACCCCATGGTGTGAATCAAAGACCAGGATCTAAATTTAATTAGATCTAGAATTTCATCTTCATGTAGGCTTTACTGTTGAGTTGAAAATAAGTTTATTGGACCATAGAGTAGAAAGTCAGATAAATTGCCATAACGTTTTATTCTTTGGTGAGCAACATATCAGACCCAAAAAACTAAAGAAAATGGGTTGAACACACTCATTATGTGTTAGAAAACAAAATGACATTCAACATTCCATCTAAATCTCAGTAGCTTATCTACATTCGAAAAAGATAAAGATAAGATAAGAGTCTTCATCATGTTGCTGAAAAACTTAACATACAGTGGCTCTCGGCTGAATTATGTGTCTACTTACTAAACTTACCAGAGAAAGAATTATGTTGCACACTACCTTCCAAACATAAGTAGAGATCTTCAAAGGGACAAATTTGTTTTGAAACTCCTTTTATTTCTCTTTAAAAAAACCTTTTTCTGTCAGAAGCCTTTCACCTCCTCTATTACATCATTCTCTCTCTCTCTCTCTCTCTCTCTCTCTCTCTCTCTCTCTCTCTCTCTTCGTGAACAAGAAAATCAAAATCTCTTTTCTTTCTCAAAAAGAACCCAAAATCCATGGCACCCAAAGGACCCTCTAAGAAGATTGTAAGCGTTGTTGGATGTATGGCAGATCTTCAGAAGGTTGTATCTGGTAGAACGGTGAATCTGCAGTAAATCCAGAAACTTAGGATGGATGTGTTTCCAGAACTCGAAGTCTCTCAATGGACCAAGTTCTTTGAACTAAAGGAACTGGTGTACCCTCTTTCGGTACAACAATTCTCGGAAAATGCTGTAGAAAGGTTAACAAAAGCAAAGTTGTACATTCGCACAAAGTTGAATAGGAAACCTTATCTCTTCTCTCTGAAGAATCTTAAAGATGTTACTGGCTGCCCTAGGGAAGGAGCATATTTCTCTGATGAATGGGAAGACAATTTTGGGGAAGCATCTTTAAATCAAGTTCTAGATGGAGCAACCAACCCCAGAAAGAAGGCTGCTTCAAAACCTGTTCCTAAAGGACACTTTCTACACATCCTTCTTCTAAACTGTGTCATGCCCAAAAGTGGGGCAAGGGACAATGTGAAAAAAATGGACAGATTTGCTCTGTTCCATCTGCTCAGTTTGAGCAAGATAGATTTGAATGATCTTATCTTCAAGTACATGCTGAAGATGGTGAATCCACAGAATCGCACCTCCTATACTTATGGGATTCTTATCACTAAGTTGTTGGAGAATAAAGGTTTTCAACTCAGTGCTGGAAGAGTTGACTTGGCAATAGCACTTGACACAGGAACCTTGTCTCAGATGAAGTTGAGGAAACTAGGGAAAGTGCCTGATTCATATGAAGACAAGGCTGATAAGTCTTCTAAAGTGTATGATGACTCTTCTGAGGAATCTAAAGAATCAGAAGCATCCGAGGAGTCCATGCCTCTTGATCCAAAAACAAGGCCCAAACTTCAAGTTAAGAGGAAGTTGATCATCAAGGATGCATCTGATGATTATGGCCACAAACCAATTTCCAAGATTCTGAAGAAGGAACTGGTTCAGGGGGAGCCTGCTGAAACTCCCAAGAAGGATTTGAAAAGGAAGTCTGAAGCATAAGTCTTTTCAGTCAGAAGGTCTACAAGGTTGAAGACTGTTGTTCCTGTGAAGATATCTTCACCACATGCTTCTCCACCAAGGTCACAAGAACCCTCACCCTCTTTTCCACCTCAGGTTTAATCATTCTCTACCTCTTCATCTACACCCTCACCTTTAAACTCTCTTCTTCTTGCCCAAGTTTTTATTGCCAGAAATCTTCTATCTCAATCCCTCAGATCATTTAATCTGAACCTCACTCCAGAAAATAACTCATTAGAACCACAAACACAAACCTCACTAAATCCCTCACCCATCCACTCTTCATCATCCAGAGAAAATCAACAACTTGTACCAGTTGGACAAGTTTTTGATTTTCTTCTCTTCCCTCTAACTACTTCTTGGAAACCCACAAGTTCCTAGAAAGTACCCCCATCCTTTCTTTCAACCCCTCAGAGAGGGATACCTAAAACCAATACCACACCTTTCAAATATATCTCTATCACACCAACCAATTAACTGCCTCAATCCTAACACCATAACACTTGCTGACCTTCAAGCAATAAACAATCTGGTTGGAGAACAAATTGCAGTAAGGATGAATGAAACTATATGCTCATCCTAGAAATAGAAACCAAATCCAACTGCTTGTATGTGGCCTAATATTGTCCTGAAGTTGTGTCCTGACAGAGGAACTTATCCAAAGCCACCCAAGCCGGTAGAACTGAAAAGTAAGAAGTAGATCTCTCTGTTGAGTAGAACTGATGTGAAGCTGAAGTCTATTCATTGGACTACTTCTCTGTGGATTCGTCCTAAAAGAAGAATTGTTTGAGACCCAACTCACTTCTCTAGTCTGCATTGAATTGATAGGCTTTAGACGTCTACTTGTGGAGATAGAATTTCCTTCTACAGGATTCCTTGGGTAGGATATCTAGATGAGCAAAGGCAGGAATCCGGGAAGATATACCCTTTCTACCCAACCTTTATTTCCACCCCTTATCCTTTTATTATACCTATTTGTTTTACCTTAATCCTTTTTGTTTTTATACTCTCAGTTTCCTTGTTCACTCAAGTGATTTAACTTGGTTCTTTTGTCACCTTTCTAGTCTTTTAATTTCTCTTCAAAATTTTTAACATCTCTCTTTTCCCATTCCTTGTCTTTTACCAAATGGTTCTTTGCACTCAGTTTTTCCTTTATCTATTTCTCTTTTTCCTTTTGTTTTCAATCTTACCTTTATCTTTTCTTTTGGGCTCTCTCTCCCTTGGCGTTATCTTGAGATTGTTCCTTATGAACCTCCTCAGACTACTGATGAGTCTGACCCTTCTACCTCTTCTACACCTTCTTCTTCTGCCACAGATGGCCTTGACACTCTTGTTGTGGATCCTGTTGCCCGTGTTGGGATTGTAGATCTTCACAAGAAGCTAGAAGGCATTGAACTGCTCTTAAGAGATTATTTCATTAGGTAAAACAAAAATAGTTTTTAAAGTTTTTCTTTTGTTTTGCAATGTATTTGTCTGTGATGTTCTAAATACATAGTGACTTTCTCTGTTACTTTTGTTGTTTCTCTCTCTTTGTGCTTTTATCCTTTTTTGCTGATGACAAAGGAGAAGAAGATGACTTATAAAAAGCAAATGACCCTAATAAACTGTTAAACATATGCATAACTTTAGGGGGAGCATGAGCATAAGCGTTACATATTTCATAATGTGTCCGATCTAAATATCAATACGTCTGCTCTAATGTTGCTTAATCTTTTCATATATACTGCTTTTCATGACATTCGTTAAAATCATAAGAAAATATTTGTCATCATCAAAAAGGGGGAGATTGTTAAGTCTAAAGCTTTGACATCTCCAATTTTGATGAATCCAAACATTGGTGTTTGATGATTTTAATTGAACTATTTGAAATCTACTAACAAGTGTATTAAGCGTGCAGGAAAACAAATGTTTAAACAGATAACATTAAGTAAAATAAAGTGTCTGATATTAAATCATGCGTCTGAGTTTACTTTTTCAATGTGTCTGACTGGCAACTCAGTAGCAACCCTTTATGCAACATGTATCTGATCAATCAGAGTGTCTGAAAGCACATATATGTATCCTCATTCGGAGTCAAGTAAATCCTTTCGCATATTCAAATCAAAAAAAACGCCGACCCAAATACAAAAATCACAAAGAATAAAGTACCTGCTACAAATTCTTTTTGTTGCAACAAGCTAATGCACTTTACGCAGTCATATACCAATGTTGCACAAATAAGGAAAGTCGCGTTGTCCAAGCCAGAAAAGCAACTGCATATGCCTTGAATTGTGTTGTACTCTGATAAAACAATGCAAAGAAGTACGTTCATCTTGTCTTGAAACTCTCCAACGATGATAAACATTAAATGAAGGATCAGAATGACTCTTTGGCATTTATCAATGAAAGAACAAAATCCTTATTCATCCAAAGAATGTCTCACAACGAATTTATTGTTGATAAATTAAAAGGAAGACTTTGAAGGCTATTTCAAGACAATTATACAATTCAACTGAAAGCATTCAATACTTGCTTCACATTCAAAGCTCTAAAATTCTTTCATTCTTCTCAAGAGAATAATTCTCTGTTCAATCATTTCTATTTATTGAGAATTTATTTTTGCAATCATACCAACCTTATTTCATATTCACTATTGTTATTTCGGTTGACTTGCAAAGCTGTAATCTTGAAGTCATTACTTCATTAAAACTTATCTCTTGTACAGCCTGAAGAGGCTAGCGTTAAATAATACTTGTTTAGGTGCCTGGAGAGGCTAGGTGTACAAACAATACTTGAAGGAGCCTGAAAAGGCTAGGTGTGCAAATAATACTTGTCTGTAGCCTGATCAGTTATAGTTGAAACAGTTGGTGGAACCAAGGACTGGACGTAGCCCAAGGTGTGGGGTGAACCAGTATAAATCTCTGTGTTAACCTTTCTTATCCCTACCCTCTTTAAGCTTGCTTTATATATTTTATTGTGCTAACAGGGGTTAAAATTGTAAAACCTTAAACACATCTTTCTTTGTTTTATTCTGTCTCAGACGCTTCTAAGTGTGTGATACATGTTCTTTGAGAAAAGAGATCTGTTTTCGGAAAGTTTAAGTAAAACACAATTCAACCCCCATTCTTATGTTTTCATCTATTCATTTAAGGAACCACAAACTAACCTCTACCCTCATTCATCTTGGATATCAGCAATCCAAATATGATTATTCCTTATTTGTCAAACAGCACAATCATCACATCACTGTGCTTCTAGTATATATTGATGATATTGTGCTCATTGGCAATAACCTTGACGAGATCAATGCAGTAAAGGAATTTTTAGATGCTAAATTAACAATCAAAGACCTTGGTTCTTTGAAGTTCTTCCTTGGCTTTGAATTAGCTATATCCAAAGAGGGCATTGTTCTCAGTCAAAGAAAATATGCCTTGGAGTTACTTGATGATGTTGGACTTCTCGGGTGCAAACTTGTAACTACCCATATGCTTCCTAATCTTAAACTATGAAAAGATGATGGAAAGCCATTTGATGATCCTCAAGCTTATAGAAGGCTCATAGGCAGACTAATCTACCTAACACAATAGGCCAGACCTGACTTCTGGTGTTAATCGACTAAGTCAGTTTGTGACCAATTCAATGCAAGCTCACCATGATGATGCCATTCCGGTCCTGCAATATCTCAATGACACACCATGGAAAGGAATTCTATTTCCTTCCAAATCAAACCTCAAGCTAACAACATTTAGTTACTCAGACTGGGTTGCTAGTCCAGACTCTCGCAGATCCACCATAGGGTTTTCTATCTTTCTTGGACCTTCTCTCATTTCATGGAAGTCTAAGAAACACACACAGTGTCTTGGTCCTCATCTAAGGCAGAATACAGGTCCCTTGCCTCCATTGCTTGTGAGGTTCAATGGATACTCTATCTTTAACAAATCTGCTATTCAAGTTGCTCAAAATCCAACTTTTCATGAGAGAACAAAACACATTGAGCTCGACTTCATTTTGTCCGGGAAAAAGTCCAAGCTGCCATCTTTCACTTGCTGCCTATTCGTTCTGCAGGCCAGTTAGCAGATCTCCATACAAAGGCACTCCCTCCAGCTACATTCACCACATTGGTAGCCAAGCTTAACATATTTGACATACACAGTTCAATTTTGTGGGTGTTGTTAATTGATATTAGTTGATGTAAAACAAAATCAGTTAGCAAAACAGTTAGTTTAGTTACTGTTAGTTATGCTGAAGTTAGTTATAGTTAGTTAATTAAGAGGAGAACCTTTCTGCCTAATATTATTGTATAAATACAACTCCAATTGTTCAATACAATTTAAGAATTTTGTTTTTACATATCATAACAGATAAGGAGGCCACAGATTCAACTCCCCCACTAATATAACACACTAATAAAAATTCCAAGCACAACCTTGGATTGCAAAGAAACTGATGGAAATTCCTTGGTGGCACTAGCAAGTGTAGTTCGTTTTTGATTTGGTAGAATCATCGAACGGTTTCAGGCCTACTACCACATCCAATTCAATGTATCTTAAATTATTAATATTTGGCTTAATGAACTTTTGGGTCCCTGTAAAATAGGTCACTTTTGGTTTTCGTCCCTATCTTTTTTTTTTTCTTTTTTGTTTGCATTGTGTATTTTTAATTTTTAAAGTTTTGCAATTGGTTCCTACTGTCAAGTTTGACCAAGTTTGACCGTTAAGTGCTGAGTTGTCTAACAGAGGGTCCATGTCATCTATGCTGGGTGGCAAAAAAATAATATTTTAATGCCAAGTGGCATTTTCGAAAAAAAATAATTTTATATTTTTAATAATTAATATTTTTTTTTTACATTATCTTCTTCTTCTCTCCCTTTCTTTAGATTCTTTTCTCCCACCACCCTTCTTCAATTCCCCCTTCTTCCTACCCATTACTTCAGCTTTGGAAATTCTTTCTCTTGAAAAAAATTCTTTAAAGCCTAACAACTTGAAACTTTGAACTTTTGTCTCTAGAATCTTCTTAATTCATCTTTCCCTATGGTGTTCGACTGATTTCTTTCTCCTGATTCATCTTCCTGATTCCTCTTTCCGTGATTCTTCTCTAAATCTCTAATTGCTATGGTGTTCGACTGTTCGGGACTCTTCGTTATTTTTTTTCGTTTTCAAAACTGCTATGGTGGCCATTGTGTTCTCTGCTATGGTGTCCAGAGTAGCACGGGTGGTAAGCGGCGTTAGCGCTCTGTCTCATGGTGGTTCTAAGATGAAGGAAGAGGGGTTACCGGAGGTGGAGAAGCTGGAGGAGGAGATGCGGGTGGTGGGAGCTGACTGGTGGAGGTGGAGATTGTGCTGGTGAAGGCTATGACTGGGGAGGAGTGTGACACCCTCTACCCCGCATGTATTTATAAGGCATAAAAGTCACATAAAAGAAATTAATAAAATAAACACATGCATCCATTTATTGAAATAATAAAGTTTCATGGGTAGAAAAGGTACCATATGAACAAGGTCTCAACAACGTGGAAATAAAAAGAAATAAGTTTATAAAAGAAATCATAACAATAAAATAAAACATCCCAACCTCGATGTCACATACAGAGCCGGTATAACCAATCCGGAAAACATCACGGATAACAAACTAAAACTACAACTAAAAATTGAGAAATCCTAACTAAGAGTGGTGGCTCCTCGGAGTCACTCCTCAACTGGTTGCTCACCGTCCTCTGCATAAAAGATACATGCCAAAACAACAACAGAGAAACAGGGAGTAAGAACATATATGTGAAACATAACGGCATAGAGATAGGAAGCAAGATGAGCATGCATCATATAAACATAGTATATAATAACATACAATGTACATTCATAACATATTCATATCATCATGATAATTCAACCAATTCATGCTATGCGGTGCAACGCTACTCCACAACTCCATTATGCATGTGGATCCAATCTATTCTCAGGAAGGCAACTTCGGAGTTACATATCCACATTGGCCAATAACCACCAACACCGGCAAATCACCAAACCATGGGTGAACCTCTTGGATAGCCGACGCACCGTACTCTAGGATGCGCCACCACGGGGGCGCCCGATCCACCTAAATGAATCACCGCGGATGGCCAGATCGCCTTACTCTCGGACGACCTCCCCTATGTTGAACTTCCCCCATTAACAACTCCAATGCTTGAATGCATGAGCACAACAACAAACAATGTGTATCCACCACCTCCGCTTGGGCCAATAAGTACCCAAGTTTCATCACCATCAACACCTTGACCCTTAAGAGTCAAGGCCCCCTTGGCCAATAAGCACCAAGGTTCAACTTTAACAACACCTCGACCAATAAGCATCGAGGCTACTTTGGCCAATAAGCACCAAAGCATAACGTGTGGTAACCAATTTGGTGCCGGCTTAACCAAATTGTTATTCATAATTATCTTGTTAAGTCTTTTAATTAACTTGTCTATCTTATCTTTACTTGTTTGGTGTCTTACGTTTATCATTGGGTCAATTGGGATGAAACACCCGTTTATTCCTTTAATTCATGTCTGTTCCGTTTGGGGGAGCACGGGCATGCTTATCCCTAGCACGGGCGTGCTGCCACTTAAGTGGAGCACGGGCATGCTTCCTGTTATGCACGGCCATGCTGATGTAGCGCGGCCAATTCCAATTTGAACTGGGAGCACGAGCATGCTCCCTTTTAAGCACGGTCGTGCTTACTGGAGCGTGGCCGTACTATCTGGGCAGATTTGGTTAAGGCTCTTAGCCAAAAACTCCCTAAAACATTCATAATCAATCCTAGGGTCCTCGACTAAACCATTTGGCATATACCTCACCTCTCAAAATAAATCCATGTTTTATGAAACAGTTTGGGGAATTAAGCCATTAATTTCAAGGATTATTAACAAGCCCTATTTTAACCAATTAGAGTCTTATTAATGTTAACAACGTTAAACTTCACATGTGTAATCCATGGCATAAATCACCTCATACAATCAAACAACATTCATGGCATAACATCATCATCCAAGTAGTTTACTCATGGCATAAATATTATCAATTAAACATTTATTCATGGCATAAACAATTATCAACATTCATGAACAACATACCAAATATCCCTAAGCATACATAAACTCATAACTAGACAACAAGTAAACAAATAACAGGGTCATGGGAACCCTTCATCTTACGCTGCCCCCTTGCCTACATGTTCATACTATCCTACTTCCCATACTTGGTATGACGATTCCCTTTGCACCACGAAAGCGACTCTACTCAGTTTCACTCGAGCGGCTTGATGAGTTTCCCAAGCCTTGGCCAACACAAAAGGGTAACCAATTAATTCCAAATCAGAAAAGGAAAAGGAATTAAATTGAGGGATAACTAGTTTACCTTTGACTGACACTAACTTCCACTTTTCTCCCAAACGACGGCAAGAAATCCAAGAACTATGTTGAGTTCGAAGGAAAGGGGGTAAACGAAGGTTTTCTGCCATATTAGGATTCCTAAAAGTGTCACAATGAGGGTTAACTCGTAACCCTCTCTAAAGCTCTCTTCTATAAGCATCAGACCTTGAGCACGGTCATGCTCCCCTTAAGCACGGCCATGTTTAATGCGGGCACGGGGTCGTGCTTGTTTTAAGCACGGGCAAGCAACTTTAGCGTCACTCGCTCACGATTTTCGACATGGCCGTGCTCCCCTTGTGCGACACCCCCTCCTTAGGGTATCACATTTAAGAAACTTCTTGCGGAAATAAAAACTCAAAGAAATAAATACTGCTGGTTACTTTCGGAAAAAATAAGTTTTCTAGAGATTTATCCTCTTCAAAATTTGGTGATAAATTTATTTTTTTCTTTTCCTTTACATACAAACAACACCATCAACATAATATACATCTCTATATAATACATATGCACCACAACAGTTTTACACAAGACCTTTATCCTACCAGGTCACTTTCTACAGTCATAAAGATATGACAAAAACTAAAACAAACTAACTATACCACATTCGGAGTCTTGAACCACTACTCAAAAAGATGGCTCTCAGTAGCCAGAAAGTCAGCTATCAAAAACCCCACTATTCCCAAAAATGGAACCACATCCTACAGCTAGTCGCTACTAATGAAACCCATTGGGGAGTCCAGTGTAGACATCCCCACCCTCAGGAGGTGTATCCGAAGAGGATACCTCAACCCCCTCTCCAACATCCGGGACAACACCATCCTGAAGAGGATGATAGTCCGGATCCGCAATCAGATCCTCCTCGGGATCTTCCTCCATCTCATCCTGCACCTCCTCTGGAACCAACACAATAGGCCCTGGAGGTGACTCTGGAGCTACTTGCTGTAGAGGCTGAACATGCGGGGGAGGGTGATGCTCTAAGTCCCCCTGTTGTACCAAGTACTGCAGAATCATCCAAATGGGAGGTAGTAAGACCTCGATCGTCTCCATGTTGTGAATACGCTGTTGTGGCCCAGCTGCCAATGTCCCCGAGATAGTCCTGACAGGACTAGTGTAGGTGGCACTCCGAGCTCCCGGGTTAATAACCCAAGCACCACCGTCGTCTGCGTTGTCAAACGTCAGGGATCTGATCCTTGAGAAGTTCAGATCCATCCCGTCCGGATTCATCTGAACTCAGATATATATTCCACACAGCAGAGGAAACAACAAACAAATATACAAGGATGAGATACCAATATATGAGTTTTGATAAGATAACCACATGCGCGACACACAAAACAACATATACTTGATAACAACATATAGAAATTATCCAAACAGCATAATAATTTTATCAATGGGATTCATACCCGACAGTCATCGCGATTTTATAAAAATGCATGACACTTCAATACTCAGGCTCTAATTTGATATCTAATCTCCGGAGATCCCATAACTTTCTGTTTCGTTTTGAGCAGATCAAGCTCTTTACATGGATCATTGTAAAAATGAAATAAAAACAATGTCCAACAAATATATAACACATTGGCCAACACACAGGACACAATGGTTATTGCGCAAAGATATAACACATTGGCCAACACACCAGGACTCAATGGTTACTGCGGTAAACGGAAACATTGTCCATAACACATTGGCAAACACACAGGACACAATGGTCATCGAATTAAATGGAAACATAGTCCATTAAAGATACATTGGTCAACACACCAGGACTCAATGATCTATAATTTAACATATGGCAAGTCTGCCAAATAATGCATGAGAAAAACTTTTATTCTCGCCTCGTTTTCTTTTTCGTTACGTTCTTCCCTTGTCGAAGCTCAAAGCTCACGATCATGCTTAATTTTATATTAAGACTTTTCCACTTTAAACAAACACAGGACATACCAGTCCAAGTATTTTAAACTCAACACAGGACACAAAGGTCCGAGTGCTCAATCGCAAAGCCCTAAATTGGTGCACCAGTCTTAGGCTCGCGGATATGGGATACAACATTCACCATATCAATTATAGGACACACCAGTCCATAAAACTTGTACAGGACACACAAATCCAATAACACGGATCCATGATCCACGTGTTAACAAAACACTATAATTCCGACGTCTCGGTTACTAGGTTCACTTTTCTTCTTTAAAACATTTCGCCCAGTGAAACAACAAATACAACACCAAACCTCCGAAAACTTATCCAAGTTTAACGGAATTTCATTCACTGAATAAAACTTTTACAGAAATTCTTTTCTATTTAAACACGTTACAAAAACGTTAAATCATAGAGACATTCCTTTGTTCTCAAATTCTTTTGTTCTTGAAAAACTTCCCCATAAAGCATCAACTTTTAAAAAGTACACTTCATAAAAATTTTCTTAAAAAGAAATAAAACCGTTTTCTCAAAATTTTGCCGTAAAATCCTTTTATAACTCAAAATTACTTTTCTGTTGTAAATAATTGTTCCGGTCAATATTACATTATTTTAGTAACTTAATCACTTGAAATAACTTTTTTTATTATTAATGAATTCATTTTGGAAAAACTAACACCTGTGAAATTTTTTCACAGTTCCGCCCTTACTGTCACTCATTGATTCATCTTTCACCGAAAATATTATCAAAATAATATTTTGCCACTTTCATTCAACTTTTCCACAATTTAATCACTTTGATTAAATATATAAGCTTATCAAGTTTTTATCCTCAAATTAAATTGAACACTGACCAATGTCAGGTTTCTCAATCCATCACTCAACAGCAGATAAATTCACTACAACACAGTATAGCATACATCACAATTATTGCATGCATCACACTTATAACTTTAAAATAACATTATAACCACAAAAAATAAATCACTCACATCAAAACACAAACAAATTAAACAGAAATAAACTTAAAACAACAAAAAATAACTACAGACAACACTAAGATAGCATATGGCTATCTTAAACTCCTCAGGTAAACTCTCCTTACCTCTTGAAGATTCAAGTGCTCGTTTTCAAGAATTGTTTTCCGATTCGATCTCTGTTTCCTTCGCACACTCAGGATAATCAAACAACGATTTATCCTTCACAACAAATCACCACAAAATTAATAACAATCAAACAACAAAACTTCATAAACCACATGATAATGGTTCGGCCTACTCAAGTTAATCAAGCTATGGATGTTAAAATTTTACAAACTCTTGGATTTATGATCCTTAAGTATTGGAACGACAAAATCAATGATCATTCAACAAAGATTTGAATCAAAAATCGCCTAACCAACCTAGTCAGGGTTTCGGCCTTGACACAAAGATTAAGTTAGAAATTTCACTTGATTTCCATCTATTGGATTCAACAAACATAGATAGTATAGAGATGAAATCAAGTGTCACAAGACAAAAATTGAATCAAAATCCATTTATACCAAGAACTTAGGGTTTGGGCCCTCTTGAAAAAAAATGAGACTAGGATTTGATTCGGTTTTCTTAATCACTTGGATTCAATACCCATAATGATTTAAGAGATGAAATCATGTATCTCTTAACAAACTTTGAAGCAAAAACCCATTTGCACCCAAAATTAGGGTTTCGACCATGCATAAAAGAACAGGGAGAAAATTTATTTTGGGTTCATGCTTCTAGATGATGAATATAGGTATCAAGATGAGTTAATAGCAATTGGTTTCAAATCAAATGGATTTTTCTACAATTTCCTAGAGATTTTTGAAGATTGCTTCATGAAAATGAAAGTTCATGATTCAAGGTTAAACAACTTGAATGGAAGAAGAAGAAGTTATGATTGATCATGGAGAGAAGAGATTACCTCTTGAAGATGAGAAAAAGTGATATTAAGGATGATGTTCTTCACAAATTCAATAAGATGTTCTTATGAGTTCTTAAGAGAAAATGGCTTTTGTGTGATGATGACAAAAAGTAAACAAAAATTTGCCTAAGTTATGCTAAATGATGGTGGAGCCGTGTGGGGGAGGGCCTTTTGGTCCAAAAATTACAATGGAAAGCCTTGTAATTTCCATAGGAAACCAAGGGTAAAATGGTCATTTCACCATTAAAATATCTATTTGCATTTATGTGTCATTATGACCATTATGACTCGGCTAGGATCGCCATAAATGCTCGTCACATCAGTCACATCAGCTTTGTATCTAGCTCCGTTGTTTACCCGACTTAGGTTTTCCTCAAGATATTTTGATGTTTTCGCCCGTATAAAATATAATATTTTATTTTCACGCGAAAATTTTCAAAACTACCAATATCGTAGTAAATACGATATAAACATTAAACATTTCGTTTACGAGTCAAAATTAGGTTTTCTGAGCAGTAAACTTTTACTGTCAGTGAAAACGCAGACCGGGTTCCGTCTAAATTTTCAACCCAAACTTTCACCGTAACCTTATAATATTAAGTATAACATGGAAATGACCTTGGTTTATCCAAAATCATTTTCTAAGTCTCGGATAAAAATATAAACATTTATATATTTATTACCGATATTAGAAAGCAGTGAAAATCGGAGTGTTACACGTTGAGCACAGCCGTGCTCATGGCTCACTTAGCCATTGAGCACGCCAACAAGCATGGGCGTGCTGGTACATGAGCACGGCCGTGCTCACGCACCAGGAAGGTATTTTAAGGCTAAAATCCCACTTAGCCCCAAACACACTTAAGGCAAAACATAAAGTATACATAAACACTTATAACGAAAAACGGGGTGTTTCAAGGAGGAGAAGATTTAACCGATGGGGGAGAACCTTGGGAATGGAGGAGCGTGGGTGGTGGTGGGGGAGGGAGTGATTAGGTGCTTGGTGTAACACCCCAATTTTTTTTCCGCTTTCTAAGATCGGTATAAATATAAATAAACGTTTATATTTTTATCTGTAACTTAGAAAATGATTTTGGGAAAACCAAAGTCATCTTCATATCATACTTATTTTTATAAGTATATGGTTAAATTTTCGGTTGAAAATTCAGACGGAACCCGGTCTGCGTTTACACTGACAATAAGATTTTACTGATCAGAAAATCTAATTTTGACCCAAGAACGAAATGAATAAATTTTATATCTCATTTCCAACGATATAGGTTATTTTGAAAATTTTCAAAATAAATAAGTTATTGCAGGCGTAAAACCCTAAATCGGGTAATCGACGGAGTCAAGAACGGATGTGCAGAGACAAAATTCGACACCGGATGGATGATTGCCTTTAAACAAAATATCTAGATATTTCTTCAAAATAGTGTAAAGACTATTTTACCCTTGGACTATTTTACCCTTGAACTTTCATTGAAATGACAAGTTTGCCCCACAATTTGTGGACACAAATCAGCCATCTCTCCTTCAACCTCAACCACATAATTTTCATGATTACTTTAGGCAAAATTACCATTTTGTCCTTAAGGTTGTTTTATATCACAAAAATGCCATTTTGTAAAATTATTCTTTTACCCTTAAATTTTTATGACTTGGACCCAAATACCCTCAAAAGGCCACGACCCAAACACCCTTTGAGAGCCCATTTCACTTCTATTTAAGCTTGTCATCATCTTCTTCATTAGCTTTCCTCCATTTTTCTTAAAAAGCTAAAGTTTCCATAGCCTTGTTTTGTGAAGCAACTAGTAGATTCCTTGCTCATTTTTCAATTCCAAGAGGTATACCATGCTTCTCTCACTCAATCAATAGCATGTTCTTCATTCATTTTTATGTTTTGAAGCCATGATCATATTTTTCAATTCTTAGATCTAGAAACTTTGAAAATTCATAGTAAATCATAGAAAAATCCAATGAGCATGAAACCAATTTCTATGATCTTAGTATCCTCTCTATATTCAAGATCCAAGAGGATGCATTAAACTAAAATTTCGTGCCTATTGTTCTTGTTGAGGCCGAACCCTAACTCAAGTGGGGGGGAGGAACTTTGTTCATTTTTTTGACATGTCTTGCTTGATTCAATCCTTATAGCTCATATATGTATTGAATCCATGATTGTTGTATCAAAATAAAATTCTTAGCTCATGTTTTCATCCATGGCCGAAAATGAGTTTGTGAGGGTTTGAGAAGTTTTGATTTTATTTTTAACTTAGGACAATTTTCCTAAACTCTATGATGCTCTAGGATCATAAATCTAAGAGTATGTAAATTTTTTAAATCTCTAGCCTATGTTAAGTGTCATGGCCGAATTAGGGTTCTTGAAAGGTTGGAATATTTTATTTCAATCTTTGTATTCTAATCTTTGTTTTAGGGTTTCAAGTAATTAAAGAACACTAATCCAAGAGCTTAGGATTTTTAGAAATTTTTAGCTAATTAATCCCCTCATGGCCGAACCTAGCATATAGGAGCATAAGTGTATTTAGTGTTTGATTGATAATTATTTGTGGTGTTTTGCTGAAGGATAATTTGTTGTGTGAGTCGTGTACGAGTTTTGCAGAGATCGAACGTTTGACGGAATTTCAATTTGACAAGAAAAATCTTCAAGAGGTAAGGGGAGTACCTGAGGGATTTTTCCGATAGCTGTATGTACATTGTTTGTGGTCTGTATATATTATTTGGTGTATGTATTGTTTTACGTAATTAGATTTTTCTGTTTCAAAATTATCTGCTTTTAATTATTTAATTATCTGCATTTAATTGTGATTATATGTTGTTGTATGCCATTAATTGATATTTGCTTTATTACTGGTATGAAATGATTTTTGATGTTGATTGTGGATTGAAAAGCCTGACAATGGTCAGGGCTCAATTAATTACAAGGTTAAAAGCATTAATAAGCTTTTCATGAACTAATGAGTTTAATGTAGTGGAAATAGTAATATAATATTACTTAATTAATTATTCGGTAAAAAAAAAGGATAATAGTGAAAAATAATGTTATTGTAATGATTTAACGGCATAAGAGTGTTTTATGAGTCATAATGAGGACGTAACCGTGAAAATATTTTTGCACTGCTAGTTTATACGTAAGAAATTTATAAATATTAGAAAATGTTATTTTAAGAAAATAAGTTTCAAAAATAATTTTATTATGGTGTTGGAAAAATTATTTTACTAGAGAAGTCATAATTGGACTTAAAACGTCAAACGTCGGACAATTCCGACAATAATTACAGAAGGATTATTAAAATGGTAATAGTAGTTAAAACAGAGAATTTGTCTCAAAGCAATATTTTCAGGTTCAAAATATGGATTTTTGAAAGAAAATGAATTTTAAGTGATTTTGATGATTTTGTAAAACGAATTTCCAACGTAAAAGGATTTTCGGTAAAGTGGATTTCTACAACGGGTTATTTCCGACAACTTGGATAAGTTGAGGAAACTTTGTTTTTGGATTTGTGTTTCACAGAGCGAAAATGTTGTTTAAAGTTGAAAACGAACCTAGCTACCGAGATGTCGGTGTCTAGTGTTCTAAGATATGGGCCTGGGGTCCGAAAGGTGAAGTTGTGGACTAGATGTCCTATAAAAATCTATATTGATTTTTGTGCGTCAAAATCTACGAATCTAAATCTGGTGCACGGGTCTAGATTTCGTGATTTGCACATTTTTGACTTGGAGTCAGTTTTATTGGTTTGGACTTGGAGTCCTTTTTATTGGATTGGTTTAGACTTGGAGTCCTTTTTATTGGAATGGTTGTTTAACTTAAATGTTTAAACCTTGGTTTGGTCGGGAGCCTTTGAGCCTCGACAAGGAAAGAATGAACACAAAGAAAATGGCGTGAACAAAACGTTTTACATGCATTTTTGGGCAGACATGCCTTTGCATAGGACTTGAATGCTTGATGGCAAGTATTCATGCAGTTTGCATTACTGTGCCTTGATGGATATATGACCAAGAAAACCATGTGCTATATGTAGTCACCACTTTGCCTCGTTTTGGATTGTGGAATGGTTATTTGAACTTTGCCATATATGGCATTGATTCTGCCTCATTTGGCAATTGGAGCCTGATCAGCTCATTTACTTAATGGTTGGAGCTCCGGAGATTAGGTCTCAAAGTTAGTTGATGATATTGAAGTGTCATGGTTTTTAAAACGGTTACGACTGTCGGGTATGAAACCCTCTTATAAATATATTGTTTATCCTTGAATATTCATGTTAAATGTTATTAAATGTTATTTGTGAGTCGTACATGTGGTTATCGTTTTAAAATCCATATATTGGAACTCACCCTTACAATATATCAGGTTTTATTTGTTATTGCCGCTGTACCTTGTTACTGCAAGTAGATGGTGCAGAGGAAGTCTTAACTTCAGTCGAGGATACTAGTCTCGATCCTTGCAGAGGTTGGTAATGGTGGTGAGAACTACAAAGTCCAGTCGGTGTTTTGTAGAGCGACCAGCTTAGGATTTTCTATGGGTTGTATGTTTAAAAAGGGTGGTGAATGCGGTGTTATATTTTAGTCTTTGGTTTATTTTCTCTCCTTTGAAAACTGAAACTCTTGAGAAGAACTGTATGTCGTGGCGACTTTGTTATGTATAGGATTTACTGTTTTAATGTGTGTGCATCTTGGTTTTGTTTTTAGAGTTGTCCGTTCAAGAAAATAATTTTTATACCCAGATTTTCCGACATCAAAATAGATCAATTTCCGAAAGCAACCGGCAAAATTCTTTTTAATTTATTTCCGCATGTGTTTATATAGTAATGCCCAAGGGGGGTGTTAAACTTGGGCTCCGACGCCGGCAACAACATTGTAATTATTTTGGGACTCATAAATGACCTAGAAAGCTAGAATGAACATTGAAATTTAAGTAAAATTGAATGATTTTGTTTCAGTCTGGAGGTCACCATATCATGGAAGAGTTTTCAGTGAGAGGAAAGGAGCCAAAGGATGAGGTTCAAATTTATACCTGGAAGGATGCTGCTCTTAGAGAGTTAACCGATCTCGTATGTTTTCTTCATTCTTTATAATATGTTTGTTAATGTTGTGACATATGATATGTTTCTCTCGAGGAATGTACAGCTGTGTGAGTTTGGAATAAACATAAGGTCAGGTTGGGATTAGGGTTTTGCTTAACTTAGGAATACATTCAATCAAGGATATGGATGATGATAGAAAAGGGTATGGATCTGAGTGGAAGAATATGGAGAAAGGAGAAGAAGACGAAGATAATGTAAAATATATATATATATATATATATATATATATATATATATATATATATATAAATTAAAAATTATTAAAAATATAAAAATATTTTTTCGAAAATGCCACGTGACATTAAAATATCATTTTTTTGCCACGTGGCATAGATGACATAGACCCTCCATTAGACAGCCCATCACTTAACGGTCAAACTTGGTCAAACTTAACTGTAGACCAATTGCAAAACTTTAAAAATTAAAAATACACAATGCAAAAAAAAAAAAAAAAAAAAGATATGGACGAAAACCAAAAGTGGCCTATTTTACAAGGACCAAAAATAATTCTTCAACTTTTCAATTTATGTATCGTTTTTACCAAAAATAATTCTTCAACTTTTTTCTGGCATGTTGCCAATTTTTTTTCTTCATATGAGAATCGGTTGGGCTTGGACTCGGATGTTGGTTGGTGGTTGGCGGTGTCAGGTTGCTTTACTGGGTTTGAAGGTGGGAAACAATGGAGTTCGAATGTAAGAGAGGAATGAGGGTTGAGGAGCTGACAAAGAGGGAGAAGAAAATGAGTTTTATTATTATTATTATTATTATTATTATTATTATTATTATTATTATTATTTAATGAAAGGTTGGGAATGCAGAGGCATCACTGTAGAGAAAGGCATCCCAACTATGTTGGCACCCCAGACTCTACCAATCATCTGCAGCACCCCTAGATATTATTAAAAAGGATAAAGAATACAAAGAAAACATGGGGGACCATGCCAAAACCCATGGAAGAATTATCTAAACCTGTAAAAAGGTAATCTAATCTATCTCGATGGAATTCACAATTAATAAAATTTGGAACTGAATTCCACCAAGTGTAACCAAAACTATTAGCACCAAAAGAGGCTAGCCTATCCGCACAATTACTTCCTTCTCTGTAAATGTGAGAGCAAATTAAGTTCAGTTTAGAAGCCATGTGCATACAATTCCTCCATCTTCCTCTAATCCTCCAAGGAACCAAAGAGTATGACTTGAAGGCAGCAGTGACTAATGTAGAGTCACATTCTTATCAAATATTTCTCCATCCTTCCTTAGAAGTTTTTTCAATAGCAAGAATAACAGCATATAGTTTGGCATAGAGAGCAAATGAAATGCCAACATATGAAGAAAAACAACCAATAGCCACACCATTTGAGTTTCTGAAAATTCCGCCACTACCAGCATGTCCTGGAGAACCATTAGTAGCCCCATCTGTGTTGCATTTTAACAAACCAAAGGATGGTGGAAGCCAATCAACTTGCTTAATAGAAGGAGATTTTGGAGCATGAGTAGTCACAGCAAAATTATTTAGGACTTGGAACTCATCAATTGAGTTGAACATGTGGCCCTTAGAGCAAGATCCAACTAGGGAAGTATATGTTTTGATTAGGGAACATGCTGACTTCCAACTAACCGAAACATTGTTAAATCTACTTTGATTTCTACAAAACCAGATTGACCACACTATATTGAGCACAGCAGCTAGGTATACATCCCTCAATTGAGAGCTGCAGTTTGAATCACAAATCTTTAAGATGTTAATTGGAGAAGAGTAATTGATTGAGCAATTCAATCTGCCCTGTAACCACAACCAAAGCTAAACAACAAAAACTATCCTAGATGGATAGTTGATTCTTCATGAGCACCACAAAAACTACACATTGAAACATTCACACATCCCCTAGATTTCAGATTGTCATCCGTAGGAAGTTTATTGTGAATTATCCTCCACGTTAAAAAGGACCTTGAGGGAGGGATGCTTAATGACCAGATTAGTTTCCCCCAAAGATTACACTATCCATGAGGCTGACAGAAGCTGAAAGCATCCTTAAAGCTTAACAAACCTGAATCAGAGTCAATCCAAACTGGTTGATCACAGTCATGACAAATAGGAATCTGCTGCTTATTAATCCTGCTCATCAAGTCTACAAACTTGTCAATTAGAACCTGAGGGAGGCTCCACTTACCATTAATTATGAAATCAGAAACAGGTGCATGAAGAGACTTTGAAACAGAAGAGGGAATGTTCATCAGGTCTGTTAAAGGCAGATCCAACCATCTATCCTTCCAGAAGTTTATGTTTCTGCCATCTCCTAGAATCCAAGCTGTATGCTCTTCAATCAAATTGAGATGAGACTTTAAAGCAGGGATTATAGAAGATCTAACATGATATCTAATAGGAACACCCTTCCTTATGAATCTAGCTTTCAAGAAAGTGGCCCATTGGCTATTAGAATGCATGATTTCCCAACTGAGCTTTAAAACAGCAGCTTCATTAAGAGAAACAATAGATTTCAAACCCAGACCTCCATCACAAGTAGGAGAACAACAAGTTTTCCATGTGTCCACATCTCCTGACCACACAAAATTTCTGATCTAGCCATCCATTGTCTTAAGCAAAGCAACAGGCCATTGATGAACGAGCTAGCTATAGGATAGCATCCCTGTAATTACCGAATTTACTAGCTGGACCCTGCCCATGATGGAGAGCAAAGAACCCTTCCAAGTAGACAATTTGGCTCTTATTTTATCAGCAATAGGCTTTAAATGAGCAGATTTTGGCTTACCCTTGAATATAGGAATCCCAAGATAGATAAAAAGAAAAGTACCTGGACCAAAACCAAGGATTTGCTTGATTGCAGCTGATCTGTTAAGGGTTAGAGCACCTGAATAAAACTTACATTTATCCAAACCAAGATGCTGTCCAGAAATCTCAGCATATTCACTAAAGAAATTCATTAGAACTCTTAATTTCTTCTTTGTTCCTTTGAAAAACACTAGGATATCATCAGCATAAAGAGTGTGACTAGGTGCATGAATTTCTCTGGTTGCAGACATTAGAACTAGCATATTAGCATCAATGAGGTAAGTAATTCCTCTACTCAACACATCCTCAGCAAGACAAAACAAAAGAGGGGAGAGTGGATCACCATGTCTCCCCCTTCTTTTACAAGAAATGTAACCAACTGAGCTTCCATTTACAACAAAGTACAATTTGGCATATTCAAGGATGACTTTCACCCAAAGACAGAATTTAGCATCAAAACCATATGAAGCAAGCAAATTTAATAAGAATCCCCAATCAAGAGTATCAAGTGCCTTTTTAATGTCAAACTTTATAGCAAGATTCCCTCCAAATTGAATCTAACAAATTTGTAGCTTCAGATGCTATATACATTCATGGATATGTCTTCCTTTTATGAAACCCCTTTGTTGATCAGATATGACCTTAGGAGCTATGCAAGCCAATCTATCTGCTAGAACCTTTGTGATGATTTTAAATTGGAAGTTTGCTAGAGCTATAGGCCTAAAACTTTCAATCCTATCAGTACCGGGAAACTTAGGAATGAGGGAGACAAGGTTTAAATCATACCAGGTAAAATCCAGCTCTGGTTGAAAAATTGCAACATAGATTCAATCACATCCTCACCTATAATACTCCAAAAGGTTTGATAAAAGACTCCTCCTAAAACATCTGGGCCAGGGGCACCCGAGGCATTCATGGAGAAGATGGCAGCTTTAATTTCCTCCCTAGATGGAATACTAGTAAGCATAGCATTGTCTTCAGGAAGGACTAAATCAGGAATGACTTTAGAAATCCAATCATTAGAGTTGCAATTATTCTCAGAAGCATACAGGGTAGAGTAGAAATCCAGGACATGATTTTCTATTTGCTGCCTGTCATCCAGAATCTGATCATTATGCCTAAGGATTGTCATTTGCTTTGAAGAGCTTCTGATCTTGGTAATTTTGTGGAAGTATGTTGTGTTTCTGTCACCATGGCAGAACCAATCCACTTTGGCCTTTTGTTTCCAAAAAGATTCTTCATAGGAGAGTGCTTTTTGAAGATCAATTTGTGCCTTTACCTCTACTTCATGAAACTCATCCAAGAAGCCTTCAGAGGTGATTCTTGACTGAATAAGTAATAGCTTTATTTACATTCTCCTGAACATTGCCCAAAACCTCCTTATTCCACACTTTAAAAGTTGCCTTAAGAGCTTTAAGCTTTTGAGAGAGAACAAACATTGGACAACCAATTATCACTTTAGACCAAACCTCTTTGACTAGCCTCACACAATCTAGATGATCAATCCTCATATTCTGAAATCTAAAATAGGAAGAAAACTTTGTAACTCCTTTATCAAGAATCAATAACAAAGGATAGTGATCAGAGCACAACCTTGTAAGGGTGCAGCAAGATGAATTGTCCCAAAAGTTTAGCCAAGCCTCATTACAAATGGACCTGTCTAATCTCTTTTCAGTATGCTGACTTCCAAATCTATTATTAGTCCAAGTGAGATCAGCCCCTTTAGTCTGAAGATTAATGAGGCTATTCAAGTTGGTCCAAATTCTGAAATCATCACAGGAAATGCTATAAGGAACACCACCTCCTCTTTGTTCATGAGCTCCCAATATGGCATTGAAATCACCAATAAATAACCAAGGCCCAGGATGCTGAGATTGTAGATCAGTAAGTTCAGACCATAGCTGCTTTCTAAGCAAATAAGAAGTAGATGCATAAATGGCTGAAATGAAAACAGTCTGATTACCAATGAGGATGGAAAAGCTACAATGTTGAGATGAAGATGATATATTGATAGGGGACAGAGAATTTTCACAGATGCACCAAATGCTAGCAAAAAAGGGTCTAGAATTAAACATAAAAGGCTTCATGCCAATCTGATTCCAAAAGGAATTAGGAAATTGATCTATAGAAATCCATGGTTCTGCTATAAAAACAAAGTCAGGTCTATTAGATGAACACAACTTCTTTAAGTATATCCTAGTATTATCATTGCCTAGGCCTCTAATATTCCAACAGAAGACCTTCATCAATTACATTTAGAGAGAGCACCCTTTAGTCGGGTGTTATAGCCATCCACTTTGAGAATTTGTTTCTTTTTCTACCTGATTTTCTTCTTCTTGGACTTAGATAAAACTTCTGTGAACTCATTTTCATCAGTGGTGCTTATTAGGCCTTCAAGAGATGAAGAATCAACATCATCTGCAATTTCAGCTGTCTGTGCCCAAAATTTGCCTACTATTTCTAAATCTGCAGCCACCCTAGGGGGAATGGAGGAAGCTGCTGCCACAGATGTTGCATAAATTCACTGACAAAGAGTCATCCTCAAACAGAATTCCTTTCCCTTTATTAGTAACATCATTTATAATTGCTGGAGCAGACTTAGCCTCCTGAACAGCTGAAGTAAATTGAGTGCATTTCACTGGTTCAAAATTAGCTGAGGGGCTTCGGAACATCCCATTCTAAACAGATTGAGAAGCATCATGATTAGCATCATTAATTTTCTCCTTAACCATTCCCTTAAAAGGATTAGGATCTTCTAACTGATCTTTGATCAAAGCTTGCAATTCCTCCTCACCTCCTATAACAGATTCTAGAATAATTTCTTCAATATGAATAACAGTGGGATCAATCCTGTTCTTATCCAGTGGGGCCTCAGTTTCAGCAACCAAATTCACTCTATCACCTGAGTTCAAAACAGTTTTGACCAAAGGTTGAGCATTTACTTCTGGATTTTGAATCACATCCTCATCAGTCCGAACATCAGTAAATTTAAGTGCATCTTTACTCACAAATCCTGTATCATTCTCCTTTGCATCAGCTTCCTCTTAGGAACATAGATTTGAGCTACCTGAGGATTACCTTTTTTCAATGAAGATTGGTTCTTGGTAACCAATTTTACCTCTTTCTTAATGCAGTTCTGAAAAGAATGCCCGATGCTTTGACAAAAATCACAGGAGTTAGGGATTTTTCATATTTCACAGTCACATAGAAAGAAAAGCTTTCCCTTTCAACCATTATCTCATTAGGAAGGCTTGAGGTTAGATCAAGGTCAATCAGAATTCTAACAAATTTTGAACATAATTGGTGTAATACTTGGAAATATGAACAATTCAAGGAGTGTAAAATAATTTCCAAGTGAATGAGCACAAATCAAGTAATTAGAGACCTAGATCTTTCATTCAAGTGGATGATAAACACATCATTTCCACAATTTGAATTTCATGAAGATCCATTAGGTTCTAAAAGTTTGAAATCATTGAAGCACTTTTGATTAAAGTTTGAATCAATCTTACTATTGTGAATTGAAATTTGAATTTGAATTTTCAATTTGTTCAAAATCACAAAGTAAGGCAAATATATCTATGCTTGAATTTTCAAGAAGCAACCAAAATCACATGTGATGGAAGAGCACATGCAAGAATTGGAGCCTAAAATTTGAAAGTGAAAATGTGGAGGGAAAAAATTTTCACCAAAAATTCAAACAAGATCAATTCAAACTCATTTCAAATTCTAGATCCATGACCACAATTAGATTCAAATTACTTTTCATCATCCAATTCTTGTGGTAAATGCTGCCACTAGCATGTGAAATTTTCAACATGAATTTGGCTCCAACTCAAAGATCATCATAGAATTTTAAAATTTTGATCAAAAATTCAAAACAATTGAAGATTCAAAGAACTACCTCTAGATACCACATGATGTGATCTAGGATATAGATCACTAACATTTTAGGATCTTTCTTTGATTTCAAGTGCTAAGAATTCAAGATCAAACACAAACTAGAACAATAGAATGAAGCTTGATTCTCAAGTGAGAATCAAGAGAAACAAAAAGGAGTAGAAAAGCACAGTTATATATGAATTGAAATGACAAGAACAAGAATAAAAGTGCAGAAATTAAAGTGCAGAAAATTAAAGACAGAAAGTAGAAAATGGAATAGGAAGAAGATGAATGGGAAGGCGCCACAATTGAATCATCTTTGAGAAGAAGATTGAATTGATAAGCCAAGGGAAGATTCACCACTTGAATAAGTAAATTCAAGATAAGAATCAATGGTTCAACTCTTGAACCAAGAAGAGGAGAACTCTCTCTCTCTCTAGAAATCTCAAGTATGAGAAAACCTTCCAAATGAATTCCAACATGTGAAATGAATTACAAGACACCTATTTATAGATGAGCAAAGTGCTCATCCACTTCTAAGGTGCATCTAGCTCCTTCAAGCAAAACCCAAGTGTGGGCTTTGATTTTGGCCCAATGCTTCTTACTCCAATGCTTATGGCCCAACAGGCCCAATTCCTAAACTATTCCTAAGTGCTTTTTGAATAAGCACTTTGATTACAAAAAGTCTACTCTATACAAGGGTCCTAATCCCTACCTTTATTACATGAACTCTATTCTAAACAAAGGTCCTAGGCGCTATCCATAACTAGGTATCTTGGACTCTCTTTTAGAGTATTTTGGACTTTACTTAGCTTTGACATTGTCATGGGTCCATGTGAGTCTTCAATGCTTGGTCCTTTGCTTTGTGAATCCATGTTCATATCATCCCCTCCTTCTTGAAGAAAATTCGACCCGAATTTTAAGCCCTACATTAAAAAGAAGATGTTTATGTTTATTCTTTCTTTTATTTAGATCCTAAAAGAAAAAAAGTTTTTGGGAAGGAAAACTCCCTTATTTGGGAAGGCAACTCCCTTATTATTGTTGCAATTCTCAACCCATCCTCCCGGGTCAAAAACCACCCTTTTGAAAACAAGTTTTGTTAACAACCCTTTCAAATATTTTTCATAAGGAGTAATCTCTTGGAGGTTGTTTGGTAATGGTTGTCTACTATTGAGAGAAACATGTGGAAAAATATTGAATTTGTGTTGTAGTTCTCTCAAAGAATGGGAACCTTGATGGATGTGCATTAGTTTCAATGTTTTTATTTTCAAAGTAGATTTAATGCACATAGGTAAAGTAGAAGTATTAGTAGGCAAGCAAACATTATTAGTTTTAAAATCAATTATTGGTTGCCCTACTAAGAAAGCATCCTTTACCTCACTTTTAACCTTATCAATATGCACACTTTTAGCACTTTCAACATAGCCCATAAATTCCACTTTGGTGGTGCAAAAAGTGTATTTTTCAAGATTAGCAAAAGGTTTTTCTTTCATCAGTAATAACAAAACACATTTTTATTGTTCAAGAAGATTTTCTTGTGTTTTGCTATGTGCCAAAATAGCATCATTGGAGATTACCACAAGCCTTTGAATTTCTTTAGTTTCTTTACAAGTGACTTGAAGTTTATCCAAAAGAAACTCAAAGGTAATAGGTAAAGAAAAAGATGGAAGAGACTTGTTACAAAAATTGTTGGAGTAAAGCAAACACAATGGATGGGTTTCCAAAAGTATTTTCTTTATTTCCTTTTCCTTTAAAGCTATGCATTCTTTGCCATCTTGTTCTTTAACCTTATAGTTTTCGCAAAAGTTTTGCTCACTTGTGCCAATTGCCTTTTCCATATTATTTTGTGGCACATTCTTTTCTTTTGCATTTATTTCTTTTTCTTCTTTGTCACTCTGGCTTTTCTCTCAAGCTCCCTTTTCTCTCTCATTTTCTTTTGATCCTTACTAATTTCATTTGTAGAGAGGGGTACAAGAATATTTTTGTTGTGATGCATAGAAGGAATAGAAAGGGTAGAAGTGGAAGCTTTAGAGTTAGGAAATGTAGCCTTTGATATACTTTTACCAACAACTTCAAGTTGTTTTGATGAGTCACCCTCCCTCTTGAAGGAGTTCTTTCTCTTCATTTGTGCTTCGACCTTGAGTGCATGTTGTAGGTTTCTAGTGTAGCTTGAAGGCACATATCTTTTTCTCAAAACCCTCTTCATTTCTCTCCAAGTACTAATTGGTTCCTCATCATACCTTCTCCTCTCTTTACATAATTGATCCCACCAAATTAAAGCATAATCATGAAATCCTAGACTAGCTACCTTTACTTTCTTTTCTTCACTATAGTAGTAGCAAGAGAATATGTGCTCCAATTTGGTCTCCCATTCCAAGTAAGCTTCGGGATCACTCTTCCCATGGAAGCTAGGGATCTTCACTTTCACATTATGCAACTTGTCATCCTTCTCATGCCTTACTCCTCTATGCTCATGTCTAGGTCTCCATCTATCAAATCTAGGTCTATCCTCATGGTTGTCTTCCAAATTTGATGAGCCTCTAAGTGAGTTGTCATGCCTTGATCCTTTTTGTTCCTCAAGCACCTCTAATCTTTCAAACACTCTTTCTATGTTCCTTATCATTCTATCCAAATTCCTATGCAAGTTCCTTGTTCTTGGTGATGATGGAGGAGAATCTTCAATGTCTTCTTTATGTTGTGAAGCCATGGTGCACTTACAATTTGAGAAATTACAATACAAATTCCAGAGAATTGAAAAGTACATAAATCAAATGAAGATTACACCAATAAGAACAATTACACGACCAAAAATCAAAAAGAATTAAGTACAATCCAACAAGGAACAAATACACTTAAAGTACAAGTGAAAGAAAAGATTACAAGTCAAAAATGAACATAACAAGGACCTCACCACTCACTCACCATTCACTCAAAGATTGCCACTCGTATATATCACTCAATGTAGACTTTTACAAGATGATTTCTCTCTTGTCTCTTTCCACTCAAGAGTTTCCTCCTCAAGGGATCTACAAGTTGAAACAAGATTCTCAACAATTAGTCTCCATTAAACAAATGACAAATCAACCAATAGGCAATCAATTCAAAGAGGTCAAGAATGTGGAAAACAACTAATACAAAACTCATGGAGTTTATAAGACAAGCAAGAAAAGGTTCAAGAAGAATTGCACACTCAAATTGATGTGAAGAAGACAAGTTGAAAGAGTTCAACAAAGTGTAATTCAAATTTAATCAAAGTGTTTGTGAACAAGTAATGATCAAAGTGAATTGTGCTACACCAATTTGTGAAGGATCTATACAAATACAAGCATGTGAAATGGTGACAAGTCTTTTACCTTGTGCTGGAATTTTCCAGAATTTGCACTTTTGCCCCAAAACTTTGTATATTTACGGTTTTGGCCCACCTTTTCTTTTTACACCAGTTTTTTTTTTTTTAAGCTTCAGCCACTTGACTTTTACTAATTACAATTTCACAGAAATTACACTTAATTTTCGAATTTACAACAATATCCTTCAATCATGAACAAATTTTGAACATAATTGGTGTAATACTTGGAAATATGAACAATTCAAGGAGTGTAAAATAATTTCCAAGTGAATGAGCACAAATCAAGTAATTAGAGACCTAGATCTTTCATTCAAGTGGATGATAAACACATCATTTCCACAATTTGAATTTCATGAAGATCCATTAGGTTCTAAAAGTTTGAAATCATTGAAGCACTTTTGATTAAAATTTGAATCAATCTTACTATTGTGAATTGAAATTTGAATTTGAATTTTCAATTTGTTCAAAATCACAAAGTAAGGCAAATATATCTATGCTTGAATTTTCAAGAAGCAACCAAAATCACATGTGATGGAAGAGCACATGCAAGAATTGGAGCCTAAAATTTGAAAGTGAAAATGTGGAGGGAAAAAATTTTCACCAAAAATTCAAACAAGATCAATTCAAACTCATTTCAAATTCTAGATCCATGACCACAATTGGATTCAAATTACTTTTCATCATCCAATTCTTGTGGTAAATGGTGCCACTAGCATGTAAAATTTTCAACATGAATTTGGCTCCAACTCAAAGATCATCATAGAATTTTAAAATTTTGATCAAAAATTCAAAACAATTGAAGATTCAAAGAACTACCTCTAGATACCACATGATGTGATCTAGGATATAGATCACTAACATTTTAGGATCTTTCTTTGATTTCAAGTGCTAAGAATTCAAGATCAAACACAAACTAGAACAATAGAATGAAGCTTGATTCTCAAGTGAGAATCAAGAGAAACAAAAAGGAGTATAAAAGCACAATTATATATGAATTGAAATGACAAGAACAAGAATAAAAGTGCAGAAATTAAAGTGCAGAAAATTAAAGACAGAAAGTAGAAAATGGAATAGGAAGAAGATGAATGGGAAGGCGCCACAATTGAATCATCTTTGAGAAGAAGATTGAATTGATAAGCCAAGGGAAGATTCACCACTTGAATAAGGAAATTCAAGATAAGAATCAATGGTTCAACTCTTGAACCAAGAAGAGGAGAACTCTCTCTCTCTCTAGAAATCTCAAGTATGAGAAAACCTTCCAAATGAATTCCAACATGTGAAATGAATTACAAGACACCTATTTATAGATGAGCAAAGTGCTCATCCACTTATAAGGTCCATCTAGCTCCTTCAAGCAAAACCCAAGTGTGGGCTTTGATTTTGGCCCAATGCTTCTTACTCCAATGCTTATGGCCCAATAGGCCCAATTCCTAAACTATTCCTAAGTGCTTTTTGAATAAGCACTTTTATTACAAAAAGTCTACTCTATACAAGGGTCCTAATCCCTACCTTTATTACATGAACTCTATTCTATACAAAGGTCCTAGGCCCTATCCATAACTAGGTATCTTGGACTCTCTTTTAGAGTATTTTGGACTTTACTTAGCTTTGACATTGTCATGGGTCCATGTGAGTCTTCAATGCTTGGTTTTTTTCTTTGTGAATCCATGTTCATATCAAGAATTCTTGGCCTCCAATACTCTTATGGCAAATCATGAAGCCTTATCCAACATTGAGAATGTGTTTGCTTTTGATTCTTTGGATTAAAATCAGTCGTCCATTGAGATAACCTGAGGAGTCCCAGTTTCATATTCCAAGTCCCTATAGACCAAACACTTCGAAGATCCTCTTGTGCTGAGAAACCGAATTCAAAATACCCTTTACCAAGGGAAGTCATAGGCCATTGACCAATAGGTTTCCAAAGGGCTGTTAACTTGTCACGCAAATCATTGTATTTCATAGGCTTATCTCCTTTATTGAAGAGTAAACGGCCATGAAGGTACATCTTCCATGCATCGATGCCTTTTATGATACTCTTCCTCTAATATCTTGATAGACACGGCATCACCTATTTTGCAAGGTTTTGGAAGTTGAGAAAGAGAAACATCAAGAGAATTGCTCAAGGCTTGAGCAAAGGATCTACATTGAGAGGACAAAGCATGGTGAGAAGGAGAGGAGGGAGGGGTTGCAAGGAAACCCCGAGGACAAATCGGTGGAGGTGGAGCATGTTGGAACCAAAGTAATTTGGATTAAATAATCTCTAAGTTTTGATGTTAACAAAAAGGATTAAATCTGTATGGCAAAGTTTAGTTAAAATATAACAAGTCTATATCCGCGTACATTTGTAACTTAATTCTTTAATTGAAAGATTCCCTAAGTGGTCGAGTCCATTCTACCACTGGAAGGATTTCCTTTCTCTCAAGTGCCACATCAGTGGACGAGCCCTTGAATGCATACTGGTAGACGGAGAAGTCTCTTTTTAGTAGACGCGGGTTGCTCTCCAAGGAAATCTTTAATTACTAAGTGCCACGTCACTGGATAGAGATCTTAAGCAACTCAAGTTCTGGCAAGACCAATGAATTAAGTAGACGTAGAATTTGTTGCCACGTCAGTGGACAAAGCCTTAAAAGAATTCTTACTGACCTTGCCTTACAATTGTTTTGATGGACGAAGAATTTGAGCATTGATATCTTAATTTAATGCAATCTGAACCATAGTGAATTTATTTCAAATGATTGATAGTTATTTCAAATATATGATGGTCCTTCTTATTTGCTATTAACGGTTTTATTGTCTTGCTTCTATGAGAGAGACATAGTACATATAAGGAATTGCAAAAAGCAATATAGTACAATGCAAAACGACTTGTACCCTGTCACCTTTTACGCTGGAATAGCTGGAATTTGTACAAGGAAGGCAAGACAGTTTTTCAAGTTGCATTTGCTCAGAGGTGTGCCCATTTCATGCAAGAATATTGTCACATAGTACAAAGACCACGAGCAAGCTGAGTCACAACGGATATTACATTGTTGATTCTATCCCTAAATGGAAAATTCAAATACAACCGTTGATGATTTTGAAGACTAGAGCAAGGTCTCTATAAATAGAAGACCAAGACTTTTGAAGAAAGAACTTTTGCGCATATACAGAAATCTCAAGAAATCTCTTGCGAGCAAAACATTCTTTTATTCTTTCAGAAAGCAAAAGTCTGTAATATCTTAGTTTGAATATTGCTATAATATTCATCTGATCTTAAACTTTCATATTCTCACACATAGTGAGTTAGAAGATCAAAGAAACCAAAAACTCTTTGTTAGAGGTAGAGCCTGAAGAGGCTTGGTAGGAAAGGAATACTTGTGAGCCTGAAGAGGTGTTGAATACTTGTTGTAATCTATTTGGAAAATAGTGGAGAAAACCTTCAAGTAGAAGGGACTGGACGTAGCTCTTAGTTGGAAGAGAGTGAACCAGAATAAAACAACTTGCGTGAATCTTCTAATCCCTTATCTCTTTAGTTTTACGTGTTTATACTAACTATGGGGATTTGAACTTGAATTTGTTATTCTTTCAAAAGTTTGTTTTTCTGTGTGTTTGCTTCTGCCTCTTTATCTTATGTGTGAAAACTGTTCTTGAAAAGGTTGTTTTCAAAAAATATTAACAAACACAATTCAACCCCCCCCTTCTTGTGTTTGCCTGTGTCAACTTCAGTTGGTATCAGAGCTCAGCCTCGAAAGGGTTGAGCATCTAACAAGTGTTGAGGAAGTACGATCCTACAACCATGGATGCAGAAGGACAAGCTATCAACAGACCTCCACTCTTTGATGGAACTGATTATGATTATTGGAAGAAGAGAATGATGGCCTTCCTAGATGCACAGAACTTAGACATCTGGGAAATTATTGAGAATGGCTATTCTGAGCCAAGAAGTGAAAATTGAGCAGTCTTGGCTAGAGCAGATTGGAATGTAGATCAAAAGGCCAAACATCAACTAAATCTCAAGGCCAAACATTACTTGATGTGTGCCATTACCAGATCAGAACATAATAAGGTTCACAGCTGCAACACAGCAAAGGAAATCTGGGATACACTGGCTCTTGCTCATGAAGGCTCATCACAAATGAAGGAGTCAAAGATAAGCATGCTGGTTCACCAGTATGAACTCTTCAAGATGACTGATCATGAGACTATAGATCAGATGTTTAGAAGATTTCAAACAATAACAAACAGTCTCAGATCTCTTGGAAAAATATATGAGAATAGAGATCATATCAGAAAGATTCTGAGAAGTCTCTCCAAGCAGTGGAGACCACAGGTCACTGCCATTCAAGAAGCTAAGAATCTGAACACTCTTTCTCTGGAAGAGCTTCTAGGGTCATTAAAAGTTCGTGAACTTGAACTAAATGAAGAAGACAATTCCAGAAAGGGAAAATCCATTGCTTTAAAGGCAAAGAAAGCCAACTCTTCAAAAGTCCATAAAGCTGTTGAGTCTTCAGATGATGCTGAACCTTCAGACAGTGATGAAGGATCAGATGAAGATGAATTATCTTTCATCTCCAGAAAGATACAACATATGTGGAGAAGGAAAGGTAATTTCAAGAGAAAGCAGTTCAACAAGAAATTTTCTAAGGAGAAATCAGACTCCAAAGAAAAAGGTCCACCTCTGTGCTTTGAATGCAAAAAGTCAGGCCATTTCAAAGCTGACTGTCCTGACTTAAAAGAGAAGAAGAAGTTCTTCAAGAAAAAGAAGGGCTTAATGGCTACATGGGAGGACTTGGACTTATCCTCATCAGATGAGGAAGAGGAAGCTGAGGAAGAGGCAAACATTTGCCTCATGGCTGACACATCATCAGAAAATGAGTACACTGATGATGATGAGGTAATAGATTCTGAACCTTCTACTCTCAAAAATGCCTTTGATGAATTACTGCATGACTCATCCATACTATCTCATGAATACAAAAGTTTTAAAAAGAAGTTTGCAAAATTAACAAAAGAATATGATAGAGTCTACATTGAAAAACAAAGCTTAGTTCAAGAAAATGATAAGCTAAAATCAGAGAATGTCAGTCTAACTGACAAATCTGAATGTGAGCCTGACAATTCTTGTGAAGTTGCAAAACTGAAACAAGATGTAACATACTTGACAGACACTCTGTCAAAATTTGTAGGAGGCTCAGATAAGCTTAGTCTTATCCTAAGGTATTCTAGGTCATCATTTGATAAATCTGGCCTTGGTTATGACAATAAGAAGCATGAGGCATCTTACATTATGTCAAAACCACCTATGCAGCAAAGAGCTTCAAAAGCTCCAGCTAGGTATACTAAAGCCAAATCAGGCCCGTCCAACATCTTTTGTAAAGTGTGTGGAAAAAGTGGGCATTCTACATCTAGATGCATACATAACAGACATACTAAATATTCTCGTCCAAAGAAAACTAATATGAAAGGACCCAAGTCAGTTTGGGTACCTAAGGACAAGATAATACATGTTGCAGATTTGCTTAACAACAGGAAAGAAACAAACGTCCTGGTACTTGGACAGTGGATGCTCATGTCACATGACGGGAGAAAAGTATATGTTCCAAGACCTTAGACATAAGGATGGTGGCTGGGTGACATTTGGAGGAAACCAGAAAGGAAAGATCACTGGTATAGGTAAAATTGGTAAACATCCTTTTCCCTCCATTGATAATGTTCTTTTAGTGAATGGTTTAAAACATAATCTACTGAGCATAAGTCAATTATGTGACAGTGGATATGATGTCTCTTTCAATAAGAACACGTGTTATGTCAAGAAGAATGATGGATCAATCTTATTCACTGCTAAGAGGCAAAACAATTTGTACAAAATTGACTTGGAGGACCTCTCAAATCAGAGTGTCTCATGTTTAGTGTCATTTGAAGATAAGCGATGGATTTGGCATAAAAGGCTAGGTCATGCAAGCTTGAGATTAATCTCAAAGCTAAATAAGCATAACCTCGTGAGAGGATTACCAAACCTTAAGTTCAAATCTGATGCTCTCTGTGATGCATGTCAGAAGGGAAAACAAGTCAAAAGTTCTTTTGAATCTAAGAATATTGTTAGTACCAAGAGACCACTAGAACTGCTACACCTTGATCTTTTTGGTCCAACAAGGACTACTTCTATCAGTGGTAAGAAATATTGTCTAGTCATTGTAGATGACTACACTAGATGGACATGGGTTATGTTCATTGCTCACAAGGATGAGTCCTTCAAGGTCTTTTCTGTATTCTGCAAACGTGTACAGAATGAAAAAGACATGTGTATAGCTTCAATTAGAAGTGATCATGGGGGAGAATTTGTCAATGAGCTATTCCATGAGTTTTGTGAAGAAAGTGGTATTCAACACAACTTCTCAATATCAAGAACACCACAGCAAAATGGTGTGGTAGAGAGAAAGAACAGATTTCTTCAAGAGATGGCGAGGACTATGCTCAATGACAATTCTGTCCCTAAGCACTTCTGGGCTGAAGCTGTGAACACTGCCTGCTACATTCAGAACAGAATATACATCAGACCTATTATGAATAAGACTCCCTATGAATTGTGGAAAGGCAGAAAACCCAACATTTCTTATTTTCATCCTTTTGGATGTAAATGTTATATTTTGAATACAAAAGATCAACTTGGTAAATTTGATGCAAAAGTAGATAATGGAATTCTACTAGGATTTTCTGAAACATCAAAAGGCTTTAGAGTATATAATTCTAGAACTTTAATAGTAGAAGAGTCTATATATGTTAGAGACAAACAGCTTGATAAGAAATTATCAGAGCTAGATGAAGCTATTGCAGATCTTGACTTAAACATCTCAGGAGAGACAACAGAAGTTAAAGCTGATGATCAAGTTGAAGACATTTCTCATCAACCAGAAACATCCACCTCTCAACAAGACAATGTTCAGAGAAATTGGCATTTCAAGAATTATCATCCACCGGATCAAATCATTGGAAATCCAAGTGATAAGCTAAGAACCAGATCAACCTTCAGAGAGCAAGAAGATTCTGCATTAGTCTCTGAATTGGAACCAAAGACAGTAGACGAGGCTCTTCTGGACAATGGTTGGATTTTAGCAATGCAAAAAGAACTAAACCAGTTTGAAAGAAGTGATGTCTGGACTCTGGTAACCCTACCTAAGGATAAATCTGTTATAGGAACTAAATGGGTTTACAGAAACAAGCTTGATGAGAATGGTAAGGTTATAAGAAATAAAGCAAGATTAGTTGCACAAGGTTACTCTCATGAAGAAGGTATAGATTATACTGAAACCTTTGCACCTGTTGCTAGATTAGAAGCAATCAGAATTTTACTTTCATTTGCTGCACATCATAATATTATGCTTTTTCAAATGGATGTAAAAAGTGCTTTTCTAAATGGTTTTATCAATGAAGAAGTTTATGTTATGCAACCTCTGGGTTTTGAGAGTGAAACCCAACCTGAACATGTATACAAGCTTAAGAAAGCTTTATACGGCCTAAAACAAGCCCCAAGAGCTTGGTATGATAGGCTAAGTTCTTTTCTGATGGATAATGGCTTTAATAGAGGAAAGGTTGATACAACCTTATCTAGAAAGTCAATTAAATCCAACTTCATAGTAGTACAGATTTATGTAGATGATATTATATTTGGTGCTACTAATGAATCTCTATGCAAAGAATTTTTAAAGTTAATGCAGAAAGAGTTTGAAATGAGCATGATGGGAGAACTCAAATTCTTCCTTGGACTTCAAGTTAAACAGTCTATGGACGAGGTGTACATCCATCAAAATAAATATACAAAGGAATTACTCAAAAAGTTTAAGATGGATGACTGCAAACCTATGAACACTCCTATGCATCCCACGTCCATACTGAACAAAGATGATAAAGAGAAAAAGGTAGAACAGAAGGTATACAGAGGTATGATTGGATCTCTCTTATATCTAACTGCTTCTAGGCCTGCTATTATGTTCAGTGTTTGCTTATGTGCTCGATTTCAATCTGATCCTAGAGAATCTCATTTATCAGCAGTTAAAAGAACTTTTAGATATTTAAAAGGTACTACTAATCTTGGTCTATGCTTTAAGAAAGATGAAGATTACAGATTAGTTGGCTTTTGTGATGCTGACTATGCTGGAGATAGAATTGAAAGAAAAAGCACCAGTGGAGGATGTCACTTCATTGGAGCTAATCTAGTATCATGGTCAAGCAAAAGGCAGAGTATCATTGCTCTATCAACTGCTGAAGCAGAATATATATCAGCTGCAAGTTGCTGCTCACAACTTCTCTGGATCAAACACCAATTGGAGGACTACAATGTATTTGTAAGTAGTATTCCACTTATGTGTGATAATACTGCTGCAATCAATTTATCTAAGAATCCAATTTTGTATTCTAGAGCTAAACATATAGAAATCAAACATCATTTTATTAGGGATTATGTGGAAAAAGGTGTTTTTGATATTCAATTTGTAGATACTGACCATCAATGGGCAGATATCTTTACTAAACCTCTTGCTGAGGACAGATTTATTTTTATTAGAAAACATCTTAACATGTTGTATGTGGTTTGATTTGGTATATTTGTTGATTGCATGTTTTCTCTGCACGTCCATTAGTCTTGGCGTCCAGATCACGTGTAGTCTACGCGTCCACTACTGTTGGTGTGCCGCGTCCACTACATATGTTTCTACGCATCCACCCTCAATCTTGTGTGGACTCGTCTATGCATAAATTTTTTTTTAATTGCATTAATTTGTCTCTGGACATATTTATTTTAAAACGTTTGGTTTTCATTATTTCCTTGCTGAGTCAGCTACTTCCATCAATCCCATCATAACTTTTTACGGTCCCAATATACCAACGCCGTTTTTCTCTAAAGACATGTCTTGTCAATTATTTCCTTTTGAATTTTCTTTGAAAACTATTGATATTCGGAACTCTTTAAAAGTAACCTCTTTCCCTCTGAAAAACCTTTCGCTACTCTTCATCCCTGTTAACCACTCTCTGAAATTTTCAAACTCTCTGTTCTTCCAAACCTTAACTCTTTTACTCAACAATGGCTTCAACCTCTACTCCCGTGCCTGCTTTTGCAACTGACACCATGACTATAGCTGTGGAACATCATTTCGACTTTGAAATTCTTAGTGAGTACAACCTGGATGTGAGCAAATTTGTTAACGCTGCTGGTTGGGATGGAATATTTCTAGAAAAGGTCTCAATATATCCCGATTTGATAAGGGAATTCTGGAGAAGACCGAAAATTTCTGAAACAGAGGTAATAGGGTTTGTACTGGGAAAGAAGATAATAGTGTCTGAGAAAACCATCTCTGATGCGATAGTTTGTGCTCAAGAAGGTTTGGTCTTCACAGAGAACTAGAAGAAGACCTAGGCGGTACAGAGACCATTGTCGTTACCTTGATGAGGCAAGATACCGTGAGAACTCACTCATGGAAATCCTCTGAGATGAAGGATCACATCAGGATTCTTCACCAAATCCTGAACAAGGTGGTGCTGCATAAGATAGGGTCTAAGGACAACCTATCAGCTCTTCATAAATTCTGTCTTGCAATCTGGTCTTTGAAACAAAGATAAACTTGCCATGGATCCTGTTTCATCGCTTCAAGGATGCCATTACCAACAAGGAAACCGTCTCACATATCACCTTCACTCACCTTCTGTCAAAAATATTCAAACAGCAAGGCTTGTACGATGATCTAAATGCAAAGCCTCAGGATGAACAGGAAAGAATCCTTCGAGAGAAAGGAATGCAAGCTGCTATTTTTGGGAGAAGCAATCTCAGTGGCATGCAACTTGACACTTACAAGCAAGTGGAAATGGCCAAACATGAGGAAAAGATGAAGATTAAAGAAGAATCAGTTGAGGCCAACACTGCTGCAACCCTTGGTCTCAAGAAAGGAACCAAGAGGAAGGCAATGGCCGTCAAGAAGCCTAATCCTAAAAGGCCTACCAGAGGCATTATTATTAATGAGTCCAGAGCTGAGGCACCTCAACCTGATCCTCAACCGGCTCCCAAGAGAGCAAGGAAGTTGGTGTTGTCTCAAGATGAGGATGATGAAGAAGATAATGTTCCTCTGGGAACAGTCTTGAAGAGGAAGGCAACTGCTGCTGATGCTGCTGCTGTGCCTACCAAGAGGAGGCAACCTGCAAGGAAAGTAAGGACCTTTGCAGCCTCTGAGGTAAACATCCCTGCTGAAATTCCTATAAATGTAGTAGAAGATGTTCCTAATGTAAATACTGTGAGTGATAGTGTCCCTACTCCTAAAGTAGGTTTCTTTGATGATGTATATAGATCTACTTTACCCACACCCAAACCTTCACCACAAAAAGCCCAGACTGACCAAACCACAACCCCATCCTCACCACAAAGCACCCCAAACCAATTGACCATACCACAACCTTCACCAATCAAAACCATCTTTCCACCAATAATACCTGACTCTGACCCCTGGTTTCATCAAACTGATGATGGAATTTGTCCAGGTGCCTCTTTTCCTAAACCCCTCAGAAAACTCTTTCCACCCCTTGTACCCTCATCCACTCTCTTTGCCAATAAATCTGAGAATTGGGCTCAGATCAAGAGAGATTGGAGAGTTCTGTTTCACACTCACCAACCAGACCCTGAGATTGACCCTAACACTCCTCTCACCAGGTGGTATCCATATACTCAATATGACTATGAACCTTATGAGGACTACCCTTGGACCACCAAATGTCCAAACTCTCAGCCTCCCAAAGGACCCTTTCCTTCTGAAATGAACAACCAACATGGACCTTTCCTTACTCACCTACCTCTTAACCGTTTCCCAAAAAGAAAGATTTACTCCAACCTCATAAAAACCCCACCTTTAATTCCTCATACTAATGGAGTAGAAAGGCACATCATTCCAGTATGGGAGACTGACTCTAAAAGGAACAAGCTGCCTACCATTCCAGAGAAAAGAGCCAGATCTTCTGAGCATATTCCAATCATACTGGATAGCAACACAAAATGGATGAAATTCAAACATCCCAGCATCTATGGAAGAGCATCTGACCCCTTCACAAATCAGCTTTTCTATAATATACTGAAATGGGAGTTCAGCTACTTCCAAGTAGATAGAGCTGCACATTGTATTCCTCTCACCTGGCTTAGGCATGGAAAGGAAACACGTGTAGGCATTGCTCCCTACCCTATCTTTCCTAGGCTTGGCATGATAGATCCCAACAAGGACAAAGATAGGAAGTGCAGAAGAAATAAGGGAGTCATGCCTGAAGCTCACTCAGCTATGCTGGATGTATCTGAAGAAACTTTTGATTACTCCAAGCTCGAGTACTATCTGTATATGGAGGATGTGAGGAATATAGAAGAGAGGATAGCTGCTGACTATTGGAAGTCTCACATAATCCACTGCACCAGGGAAGATTCATCTTCTGGCCTTTCTCAGTACGAGAAAGAAGAAATTCCCAAGATCAGAGGAAAGTGTGGACTCTCCAAGCTCAGGCACATGATCTACAAAGATCTGTGGGCACTCCCCATTACCAGCAGGGATGTGGAGGAAATTACTCCTATCCACTGGGCAAAGGATGTCCCTCAGAAAATTGTAAAAGCTGCCACTGCTTCTCCAGCAACCTCTTCTTCTGAACCTATAGTAGAGGAGTTAATTGTAGAAGGCCCTGAACTGAATGCTGAAATCTCTTCTCAACCTGCTTCTGTTGAACCTGCATCTGTACTTGCTGAGCAGTCTGCTGAGGTCTGTGTTTCTAAGCAAGGTGCTGAGTCTCCTAAGACAACATCTCAACCATTAGCTCTTGCTATGGTTCATCCACCAGCACAAGCTCAAGACACTGTCTCAAACACTACTGAGAGCTCAAGACAACTATCCTTGCCACCAAATCTTGAAGACATCATTGGAAGAATTGTTGATGATAAGGTTGGCAAGCTAGTTGAAGAAAAGACTGAATAGATGGCTCAACAGTTTGAAGAACGGGTTCAGAAGCAAGTTCAAGATACCTTGGCCCCTACAAATGCCATGGTGACTCAGATGCTAGCTTTGCTAATGGACTTTCAGAAGAATCAAAACCCAACTCCTAACCAACCCCCTCCACCACCTCCTCCTACCTAAATTTTGTTTCTTTCTTTGTGTTATCTCTTTTTGCTGACAATGATGGTCCACTCCCTTTACCTTTTTGTCTGATGACAAAAAAGGGGGAGAAAGGAAAGATTAAATTTGTTTACACAGAGCTATTTTTTATGAAAAAGTACATATTCGTCTGTATATGCATAAGTTTATTCTGTTAAATATTCATCTTGTTGATACTATGTTTTGACTTAATGCTTATGCCTATTCTTATTTAAAGTCAAATATGCTCTGATACTGATTTGAACTGTTTAGTCACAAATGTTTGATAAGCTACTATCTTGATCTGATAACTTATAGTATCTTGCAAATAAGACTTAGTTTTATATGCCTTAACTGCCTTGATATGTTGAATACTTTGTCTTAGGGGGAGCCTTGTAAGCTCTCTTAGACTTTGCAAAATAAATTTAATTAGTTTTTGTCATCATCAAAAAGGGGGAGATTGTTGGAACCAAAGTAATTTGGATTAAATAATCTCTAAGTTTTGATGTTAACAAAAAGGATTAAATCTGTATGGCAAAGTGTTAGTTAAAATATAACAAGTCTTTATCCGCGTATATTTGTAACTTAATTCTTTAATTGAAAGATTCCCTAAGTGGTCGAGTCCATTCTACCACCGGAAGGATTTCCTTTATCTCAAGTGCCACGTCAGTGGACGAAGCCTTAAAAGAATTCTTACTGACCTTGTCTTACAATTGTTTTGATGGATGAAGAATTTGAGCATTGATATCTTATTTAATGCAATCTGAACCATACTGAATTTATTTCAAATGATTGATATTTATTTCAAATATATGATGGTCCTTCTTATTTGCTATTAACGGTTTTATTGTCTTGTTTCTATGAAAGAGACATAGTACATATAAGGAATTGCAAAAAGCAATATAGTACAATGCAAAACGACTTGTACCCTGTCACCTTTTACGTTGGAATAGCTGGAATTTGTACAAGGAAGGCAAGACAGTTTTTCAAGTCGCATTTGCTCAGAGGTGTGCCCATTTCATGCAAGAATATTGTCACATAGTACAAAGGCCACGAGTAAGCTGAGTCACAACGGATATTACATTGTTGATTCTATCCCTAAACGGAAAATTCAAATACAACCATTGATGATTTTGAAGACTAGAGCAAGGTCTCTATAAATAGAAGACCAAGACTTTTGAAGAAAGAACTTTTGCGCATATACAGAAATCTCAAGAAATCTCTTGCGAGCAAAACATTCTTTTATTCTTTCAGAAAGCAAAAGTCTATAATATCTTAGTTTGAATATTGATATAATATTCATCTGATCTTAAACTTTCATATTCTCACACATAGTGAGTTCGAAGATCAAAGAAACCAAAAACTCTTTGTTAGAGGTAGAGCCTGAAGAGGCTTGGTAAGAAAGGAATACTTGTGAGCCTGAAGAGGTGTTCAATACTTGCTGTAATCTATTTGGAAAATAGTGGAGAAAACCTTCAAGTAGAAGGGACTGGACGTAGCTCTTGGTTGAAAGAGAGTGAACCAGGATAAAACAACTTGCGTGAATCTTCTAATCCATTATCTCTTTAGTTTTATGTGTTTATATTAATTGTGGAGATTTGAACTTGAATTTGTTATTCTTTCAAAAGTTTGTTTTTCTGTGGGTTTGCTTCTGCCTCTTTACCTTGTGTGAGAAAACTGTTCTTGAAAAGGTTGTTTTCGAAAAATATTAACAAACACAATTCAACCCCCCTTCTTGTGTTTGCCTGTGTCAACTTCAGAGCAGCCATGAAAACCATGCACAAAAACCCTAGGAGGAGTTTACGTGGTGGGAAACCCCATTATTTTTATTTTAAAATAACTCAAGAATTGGGTTACCTCTGGTTGATTTACAAGGTTTTAAGGTGGGTAATAATGGAGTTTTATGGTGGAAGAGGAATGAAGAAAGGAAGTTGATAAAGTGGTAGAGGAGAAATGAGTTTTCTTTTTAAAAAAATAAATATATTAAGTTTGAATATGTTGTCATTCTATCATTGAGTGTGTCTAAGGATGAAGTGTTGGGTTTCTGTCTACCTAAGATTTTCTCCATGTTTGTCTGCAAGTGTTGAAAAATAATATTTATTCTCTACCATCTAATTAGGGATGACAATTTGGACCATACTCGTTGGGTACCCACAAAAAATACCCACGATCAGTAGGGTAAATACCTGCTTTATGGGTGCGGGTCTAGATCTAGGTAATATTGCCCGCAAACAAGAGAGGGTGTGAGTGCTGGTATGAGTACTCTAATACAACCCCCCCCCCCCCCCCCCCCCCGCCCAACCCACCCCCAACACACACACACAGATATATAATTATATATCAATTTTTAATAATAAAATTAATGTAAAAGTTCTAAACCCAGGGTTCATTAGTATTTACTCGTTTTGGATGATTTATATGCTTTTATTTAGTTTAATACTTTGGTTTGTTACGCTTTATGAGTAGATTTGAAAGATCTTTGGATGCTTTTTTAATTGAGTTATAATATTCTTTATGTTATTTATTGTTTTTTCTTAGTTAAAGTGTGAGTAATGGGTGTGGGTATGTGTACTTAGGTACCCAGATGGTACAGGTAAGGGTACTAAAGTTACTACCCACTCAAGTACGGGAACAAGTACTATAATACCCTACCCAGATCCTACCCATTGTCATCCCTACTTCTAATGCCTTTTTCTGATGGAATGCATAAAAACACAGAAAAAACGAAAAACCTATTGAAAATTATATATTTAATTACATTTTTTATTTGCACCACGTTAAATTTCTTAACAATATATTGTTGTGTAAATAGTGCTAGCCAGTGCAGCCTAAAAGTATATTAGCTGCGCTTCAATTTTTTTTTTTTAAAAATTCAATTATTCATTTAGAAATTTAATAAAATTAGTGTATAGATCCAAGCCATACACGGGGAATATGCTATTATTTTAGGATTTCATAAAAAATATGTAATAAAAGATTTCACGTTTTTGTTTTCTAGAAATTATATACTAAAATTTGTTAAAAAATTATTCTGTCTTAATCGTTAATCACAAAGTGTAATAGTTATAAACTTAATAACTATTATTGTTATAACAATAATGATAATGACTCTTAAGTGTAAATAGTAAGTACATATTATCTTGTAAATATGCACTCTAGCTGTTATCCGTGTGACGCACATGGAATATAATAATATTTATGCAATATAAAAAGGTCGATACAAAAATGTTTGCATGTGGAGGAAAAAAAATGAAGAATATTGTTATTTAAAAAAAAAGATGTTTATTTGAAAATAAAATTTAATGACAAAACAAAAAACGATGTATCTATAGTATATACATTTAGGAATAACCTCATTGAATTCTATGCTATGTGTCATCCTCTTAGAAAAACAACATTTAATGCAAATCCAATAATAAAACTCAAAGACACAAATCAATTAATAATATTATTTAAATCAATTAATAATATTTTTTAAAATAATATTATAGATAAATATATTTTCTAAAAAAGGTTAACTTACATCGGAAAGATAAGAAATAAATCAAATAAATTTTCAAGAGAAAATAAAATTAATAATATGATATATAAATATATTTTATAAAATGGTTAACATGCACGGAAAAATATGAGAAATACATCAAATAGATTTTCGAGAAATAATACATATAATAATACGATAGATAAATATATTTTACAAAAATGATTAATTTGCACAGGGAAAGAGGATAAATAAACTATCTATAGTATATACATTTAGGAATAGCCACATTGAATTCTATGCTATGTGTCATCCTCTTAAAAAACACCATTTAATGCAAATCCAATAATAAAACTCAAGGGCACAAATCAATTATTAATATTATTTAAATCAATTAATAATATTTTTTAAAATAATATTATAGATAAATATATTTTCTAAAAATGGTTAACTTACATCGGAAAGATAAGAAATAAATCAAATAAATTTTCAAGAGAAAATAAAATTAATAATATGATATATAAATATATTTTATAAAATGGTTAACATGCAATGGAAAATATGAGAAATACATCAAATAGATTTTTGAGAAATAATACATATAATAATACGATAGATAAATATATTTTTACAAAAATGATTAATTTACACAGGGAAAGAGGAGAAATAAATTAAATAGATTTTCAAGAGAAAATAAAAAGTACGATAGATAAATATATTTTCTAAAAACTGCCAACTTGCAAGAGAAAATAGAATAAATAAATCAAATAGATTTGCCAGAGAGAAAAAAAATAATATAAAACAAAAATATATTTTATAAAAAATGGTTAGATTGCATAAGGCAAAGGGAGAAATAAATCAAATATATATTTAAGAGAGTAGGAAAGATAATGTGATACAAAAATACATTTTCTAAAAATGGTTTGATTTATTGGAAAAAGATTAGAAATAAATCAAAAATATTTTCAAGAGAGAATAAAAAAAATGATACAATAGATAAATATATTTTTTTTAAATGGTTAATTTGCACCGAGCAAAGGGGAGAAATAAATCAAATAAATTTTCAAGTGAGATAAAGAAATATATTATGATAGATAAAAATATTTTCTAAAATTGGTTAACTTCCTCGGGAAAAGAGAAGAAATAAATCAAATATATTTTAAAGAGAGAAGAAAAATGATAAATATATAAATGTTCTATAAATGGTTAACTTGCATGAGAAAAAAATATAAATAAATTAAATAGATTTTTAAAAGAAAATAAATTAATAATATGATATATAAGTATATTTTCTAGAAATAGTTCACCTGCATGGGGATAAGAGGATAAATAAATCAAATATATTTTGAAGAGAAAAGATAAAATACGATAGATAAATATAATTTCTAATAATGGTTAACTTGTAGGGAAAAGAATAAAAAAACAAATAATTTTTTAAGAGAGAATGTTTATAAATCAAATAGATTTAAAAATATCTTATAATTAAATTTATATGAAGATTTACCTTTTATATTTTACATACAAATTTTTTTCAAATATTTCTGCATAATTAACCTCATAAATCAATAATTTGAGGTGTACAATTCTCCAACAAAATTTTAAACTAAAAATTTGAAATCAACAATCACATATTTTTCGATGAAATTCAAAAAAAATAGCATATTCCCCGTGCATGGCACGAGTCATTTACTCTAGTATAAACAAAATCAAAAAGATTATGATTAATAAAAAAGATTTTGTTTCTTTCTACTACCTTAGTATCGTACTAATTCTCTCAATATTTAATAACAAATATATATTTCCAAAGTAACAACTGCATTTCAAGCTGATTATTCATTTATCAATGTTATTTATTTAAACATTGATGCTAAACACAAAGTATTTTTTTTTTTTGGGTATAAAGAAGCATGCTAAGGCATCACAATGAGAATTGTCATCCCAACTAGGTTGGCACCACAACCCCCACCAATCATCTGCAGCATAGTACTAATTTATTGATATATATATATATATATATATATATATATATATATATATATATATATATATATAAAATTAAAGACAAAAACATTGGGGGAAAAAAGCCAAAGCCCATGCAAGCAAACCAAAATCACTTGAACCCATAATGAGGCAGGCCAAGTCTATTCCTACCAAAATCCTCCCTAATAAAGTCAGGGATTAAATCCCACCAAACAAAACCTAAATGATGAATGTCATAATTGGCCAATCAGCACAAGAATTGTCCTCTCTAAAAATATGAGTAACTTGAACATTAAGATCCTTGGCCATAAACATAGAGTTTTTGTTCCATCTAATTTGAAGCTTCCAAGGGATGACACCTTTAGAGTTGAAGGCTTTAACAACTAAAACTAAATCAGTTTCAATCCCTAAGTTCCTCCACCCATTTTTGGTAGCCAGCTCAATAGCAAAGACAGCAGCACTAAGTTCATCAAATAGAGAAGAGTCTATTCCAAGATTACAAGCAAAGCAACCCAATACTGCTTCATTAAAACCCCTAAAAATGTCACCACAGGCTGCTACACCAGGATTGCCCTTTGCAGCACCATCAATGTTACATTTCACCCAATTGCAAGGAGGTTGCCAGTCCACTTGCTATATGTTAGGAGCCTTTATGGAGGGGACCATCCAAACCGAAATACTTCAGCACTGAGAACTCTTCAACTGAGTTATACATATGGCCTGAAAACTCTTTGTATTAGTTTCTTCTCTCTCTTCAAAATCTATTTGATTTATTTCTCCTTTTTTTCCCGTGAAAGTTAATCATTTTTAGAAAATATATTTATCTGTCATATTATTATTTTTATTCTCTTTTGAAAATATATTTGATTTATTTCTTTCCCCATGTAAGCTAAACATTTTTAGAAAATATATTCACCTATCATATTATTATTTTATCTCTTGAAAATCTATTTGATATGTTTTTCCTTTTTCCCATGTACGGGTATATTTATCTATCATATTACTTTTGTATTTTCACTTGAAAATCTATTTTGATGTGTTTCTCCTCTTTTCTCATCAAAGTTAACCATTTTTAAAAAATATCTTTATCTATCATATTATTAATGATATTTGACATTTTTTCAATACCTTCGTATTCTGCTTGTCTCAACATCAATATTATGGGGAATGTTATTTTTTTAATGCAAAATTATAAATTAGCACTACCGTAATATTTAATAGTATATATATGTTGTCAAAGCTACAACTATATTTCAAGCTAATTAATCATTTCTCGAAGTATTTTATTTAAACACTAATGACAAATTCTTCCTAGTATCTGGATAATCATCTAAAATTTTTTCTCGTCTTTTGAGATTTAATGAAATAAGAAGTTATTTGTTTTTTTTTTATTTCAATTCTTATAAATGCTTTAACATGTTTCCATTGAAACTTGATGTTTTCAATTTAACATGCTTTAACATGTTTCCATTTAACATGTTTTCAATTCTTGTAAATGTTTTTTGTAACACCATTCTCGGACCCTACATCGTAAGTGACATTTTAAGGCCAAAAAGTAGGTTAATTAAAATTTGCTATAAGAGAATGGGGTAATTTTTTCTTTTTCGTAAGTCGTAAATATAACTACTTTGATTTAATTGAATGGACAATAAAATTTTTCATTATCACAATTAAGATCATAAGTTCGAAAATCATTTACATAATACCCAACCCGACTCATAAACATAAATCATAACGGTATACAGATCCAGTATAAAGATACGGAGATGCAGCTCCTAAAATATAAAATACTTGGAGTCGCAGCTCCATAAACAGTAACATTAACTCTCAAACATACCCAGCTGGCCAAACTAAAATATAAAAGACAATCCTCTCTCGTACACCGTGAGGAGGACCAACCCAACTGACAAGATCTAGTGGAAACTCTATTTGAGTCCACTACCATCGCCGTCACAAAAGATACTACTGGAGTTACTACAATAGTAACTTTCGGACTAGGCCATTTCCCCTTCCAAGAGGAAATACATGGTCTACTAACCATCGACAGTCATGCCCATCTCAAACAAAGAAAAGTTAGGCATGACAGAAAACACTCACTATCGTCTTGGACTGTCTGAAGGTTGGAAGATGTCCACTAGAAACCCCAATATATCGTCCGCATGCTCGAACCTCATCCTCTACGATACATCAGTCAAGCGACATCTTGACGTCTCAATCTTCTCAAGAGAATACAGACAGCACATAGCCAGCCGACGTAGGCAATACAAAATAAAGGGGTGAGATTTCCATTTATCTTACACATAAGGCAGACATGCAGTGGTACGACTCTCAGGTACGTACAATTAACAATATGCAAGCAATCATATCATCACTCATATCAGAACAATAATGTTTCACAGAAACATGACCCTAGCACAACGTTTTCCTATATAGAAGACATCTAAGACTTGAGGAATGACCTATGAATTCCTATACCATGGTTTTACGAACAGTCGGAGAGAGTGGTTCGGAGGATTGTTCCAGAGTCCACCAGCCTTGGGTAATAAAATGCGTCAACAGTCGTCATGGTGCACATAGGCTTTTTCGGGAACATCCTACACTACCAGAAAACACGTAGCGTACTAGTCGAGTATGTCAGTGTATTGCCAGATCACCACGCCACAGAGGAGCAACCCACTGGGCCTATGTGAGTATTTCATAACCCCGACAATCCCGAGCATCAATGGATAGTCACTATGGAATTCGCACCCGCATTAAAGTGTTAGCTCAACTCCTAGGCACAACGGCCTTACAGAACATAGTTTCACTATGTGTTTGGGCAAAATTGTCAGAAAATGCATTCTTCTTGTCCTTCCATTGGATGACATCTTGATTCCATCGGAATTCTTTCCACGTGCTTTCTCAGATGCTAGATGTTCTTAAGTCCGAATTACGGTACTTAACATCAAGCTGAAGTTCTCAAGTAACCTTTCATCTTTGTGTAAAGATATCTTAAAACACTTGATTAAAGTCCTAACGCATTATGAGATTGGAACACAAGTCCAATTATTTATTTCTCTGTAGTTTTCTAATTGAGCCTTTTTCTTTGGCTTCCAAGAAAACAAATCATTTTGAGTCCATTATATTTTATGGAATATGGATAATGAATTATCCATACTTTATGACATTAGGTCGTGTTCCACCCCACATCATAAAATATTACGTTCGTATTTTCACTAAGTCGTTCTTGACTTAGGTTTTTACATTTTACCGTAAAAGCTCGTCTTTCAAGACTAAAATCCTTTTGGCTTAAAACCAAAACCTTTAGATAAAATCAAATCAATTTTCAAGAATAATTTCCATCAAACATACATATGTATCAGTTTCTCAAAACAACTAACATTAAACTTAGTTATAATTATAAGAATTTAACATTAACTATTTAATCATATTTATAACTAAATCAACTAAATTTAAATGTTTTATTAGTCATTTTCAAATAAGATTATTTATTTTTATTTTTTAAGATTATTATTATTATTATTATTACTTAATGTCCTTAAAATAAGTCTATTTACTCTCTTTAACAATAGTAATTAAGTTTATAAGTTTTCTCTTTCAAATACTTTTATTTCGATGAAATAATTGATTTTCATAAGAGAAACTTTTGTTCCATTTCCTTATTGAGATAGAAATAAACCGTATTTATGAGGTATATTTTGCTCTCACATCACATTTGATATTGGATCAGACTCCTCTAAAGTGAGTAAAAACGTAAAACGAGCAAGTATGTGTGCATTCATCCTTTTATTAGTCAAAGTAGGTTGAAAATATTAAAAATAATATGATATATAAATATTTTTTTTAAAATGGCTAACTTGCATGGAATAATAGGATAATTTTTTTAAAATGGTTAACTTGCACGGAATAATGTGTGCATTCATCCGCGATCACGGGATAATACGATAAAAGAATCAAATAGATTTTCAAGTGAAAATCTATACAATATACATTTAGGAATCTATACTATATACATTTAGGAATCATTGCATTTAATGCTTTTCCATGTGTCAACCTCTAAGCAAAACATCATTTAATTCAAATTTAGAAATAAAGCTCAAAGCATAAATAAATTAATAATATTTTTTAAAATGGGCACATAATCATTTTTTATTGGAGATAATTATAAATATAAATTATTATAACAACATTAAAATTAATTATAATTATAAGAATTTAACATTAACTATTTAATCATATTTATAACTAAATCAATTAAATTTAAATGTTTTATTAGTCATTTTCAAATAAGATTTTTTTATTTATTTTTTTAGATTATTATTATTATTATTATTACTTAATGTCCTTAAAATAAGTCTATTTACTCTCTTTAACAATAGTAATTAAGTTTATAATTTTTCTCGTTCAAATAATTTTATTTCGATAGAATAATTGATTTTCACAAGGGCAACTTTTGTTCCCTTTCCTTATTGAGGTAGAAATAAACCGTATTTATGAGGTATATTTTGCTCTCACATCACATTTGATATTGGATCAGACTCTTCTAAAGTGAGTAAAAAAGTAAGACGAGCAAGTATGTGTGCATTCATCATTTTATTAGTCAAAGTAGGTTGAAAATATTAAAAATAATATGATAGATAAATATTTTTTTTTAAATGTTTTATTTCAATTCTTATAAATGCTTTAACATGTTTCCATTGAAACTGATGTTTTCAATTTAACATGTTTCCATTTAACATGTTTTCAATTCTTATAAATGTTTTTTGTAACACCATTCTCGGACCCTACATCGTAAGTGACATTTTAAGGCCATAAAGTAGGTTAATTAAAATTTGCTATAAGAGAATGGGGTAATTTTTTCTTTTTCGTAAATCGTAAATATAACTACTTTGATTTAAATGAATGGACAATAAAATTTTTCATTATCACAATTAGGATCATAAGTTCGAAAATCATTTACATAATACCCAACCCGACTCATAAACATAAATCATAACGGTATACAGATCCAGTATAAAGATATGGAGATGCAGCTCCTAAAATATAAAATACTTGGAGTCACAGCTCCATAAACAGTAACATTAACTCTCAAACATACCCAGCTGGCCAAACTAAAATATAAAAGACAATCCTCTCTCGTACACCGTGAGGAGGACCAACCCAACTGACGAGATCTAGTAGAAACTCTATTTGAGTCCACTACCATCGCCGTCACAAAAGATACTACTGGAGTTACTACAATAGCAACTCTCGGACTAGGCCATTTCCCCTTCCAAGAGGAAATACATGGTCTACTAACCATCGACGGTCATGCCCATCTCAAACAAAGAAAAGTTAGGCATGATAGAAAACACTCACTATCGTCTTGGACTGTCTGAAGGTTGGAAGATGTCCACTAGAAACCCCAATATATCGTCCGCATGCTCGAACCTCATCCTCTACGATACATCAGTCAAGCAACATCTTGACGTCTCAATCTTCTCAAGAGAATACAGACAGCACATAGCCAGCCGACATAGGCAATACAAAATAAAGGGGTGAGATTTCCATTTATCTTACACATAAGGCAGACATGCAGTGGTACGACTCTCAGGTACGTACAATTAACAATATGCAAGCAATCATATCATCACTCATTTCAGAACAATAATGTTTCACAGAAACATGACCCTAGCACAACGTTTTCCTATATAGAAGACATCTAAGACTTGAGGAATGACCTATGAATTCCTATACCATGGTTTTACAAACAGTCGGAGAGAGTGGTTCGGAGGATTGTTCCAGAGTCCACCAGCCTTGGGTAATAAAATGCGTCAAGAGTCGTCATGGTGCACATAGGCTTTTTTGGGAACATCCTACACTACCAGAAAACACGTAGCGTACTAGTCGAGTATGTCAGTGTATTGCCAGATCACCACGCCACAGAGGAGCAACCCACTGGGCCTATGTGAGTATTTCATAACCCCGACATCCCCGAGCATCAATGGATAGTCACTACGGAATTCGCACCCGCATTAAAGTGTTAGCTCAACTCCTAGGCACAATGGCCTTACAGAACATAGTTTCACTATGTGTTTAGGCAAAATTGTCGGAAAATGCATTCTTCTTGTCCTTCCATTGGATGACATCTTGATTCCATCGGAATTCTTTCCACGTGCTTTCTCAGATGCTAGATGTTCTTAAGTCCGAATTACGGTACTTAACATCAAGCTGAAGTTCTCAAGTAACCTTTCATCTTTGTGTAAAGATATCTTAAAACACTTGATTAAAGTCCTAACGCATTATGAGATTGGAACACAAGTCCAATTATTTATTTCTCTGTAGTTTTCTAATTGAGCCTTTTTCTTTGGCTTCCAAGAAAACAAATCATTTTGAGTCCATTATATTTTATGGAATATGGATAATGAATTATCCATACTTTATGACATTAGGTCGTGTTCCACCCCACATCATAAAATATTACGTTCGTATTTTCACTAAGTCGTTCTTGACTTAGGTTTTTACATTTTGCCGTAAAAGCTTGTCTTTCAAGACTAAAATCCTTTTGGCTTAAAACCAAAACCTTTAGATAAAATCAAATCAATTTTCAAGAATAATTTCCATCAAACATACATATGTATCAGTTTCTCAAAACAATTTCTCGAAAATCCTTAAAAATGCTTAACGACGGTTTCGCCGCTTTTTACTCAATTTAAGCTCAAAAGCCATACTTTTTGAAAACATGGTTCTTAACCTCAAACATATTACTCTCCTAGGTTATAATACTCATATGAAAATATTGAAACAGTGATTTTACATCTTACTCTCCATTTATATGAAATTCCTAAAAATTTGACCGAACGTCGTTAAGTTTGTAAATTGCGTAAATCCTTTTTCAACGATTTTAAACTCTAATAGTCCAAAACTCATTTTGGAGTTTTAGAACAGTTAGATAGGTATGAAAAACAGTTTCTAACTATCCAGTTACATAAATTTTTGAAAATTGCAATTTAGTCCCTAAACTTTCATTAATTACAAAAAGGTCCTTATTCACTTAAAACCTTATAACTTTTTATTTATAACGTCAAATCACACCAAACCAACTTCTATAGAAATATTTTTCAATTACCATCAAATTGCCATAAATTACATTTCTGCCCACATATTTTACAATATTTTCAAAAAAGTCCTTGTTTACTAAAAAGCATATATCTTTTTATGTAATAATCCAATCAACACCAAACCAATTTCTATGGTTTTATCTCATCAAGGACTAAAATCTTAACACCCAAGAAAATTAATTTCAGAACAGCCACTGAAATTCTCAGAAATTGCATATTAGTCCCTAAGGACTCATAAATTCATATCTTTCAATATACACATCCAAATCAATCCAAACCAATTTCTATACTCTTATATATTCATTCAATCCTTATAATAATTATCCAACCAAATTAAATCATCATGGAACACATTAAAACAGTCATGGCGTAATGGCCTTAAATAATCATGTTAATTATTTTTTTAACAATTCAATCAAACAACAACCAAGTTTCCAATTAGAAATCATTAGGATCAAAACCAACATATATCACAACCAAGCATCAACCAAATCCTCCAAGAGGATCACACACATATAAATCAATAATTTACACAACTTATACACTTATGAGTTATAAGACCATATACACTAAATAAACCATCAACATATCTATATTAAGGTGGGATAGTGGTAATCTCCCCCATACCTCTTGTAGATCACTTGAAGATCAAACAAAAACAAGCTAAACCAAGCAGGGTAGGCCACGGTTTTGTCCACCAAAACCTAGACATGATCAATCAACAAGAAAACAAGTTAAAGAATGGAAAAACCATCTAACCCACTTAAGAGCTAGGTTCGGCCAAGTATAGGAAAATTAGCTAGGGATCTCTAAATTTCTCAAGCTCTTGGATGATGAAAAAAGAAGTCATATGGAGATCATAGAAATTGATCTCACATTAAAATGATTTTTCTATGAATTTCTAGAAATTTTTGAAAAACTAGATCTAGAAATTGGAACTTGAAGAAAACTTGAGATTGGAAGAAATTTTGTAAAGAGAGATGAAGGTATGATCATGGATCATTAGGCTATACCTTTAGAATTTGAAGAAACAATCAAGAACTTAGAGTTCCTTTGAAAATATTGATGAAGAACTTAGAGTTTTTTTTTTTTTTTGAGTAGGAAAGTGAAGAATGAAGATGAAACTTGTGAAAGAGCAAAAATGAAATGGATGTGGTCTTTTTATAGGGGGAGGCTGCACGAAATTGGACCGAAATGAGAAGAAGAAGTTGATTGTTTAATGGTGTGGTAACCATGGTGAGTATTAACCAAAGCTTGGTTAGAAAATATAGTATAATAACCTAGCTAGTCGATGAATCATAAAGCTAGGAAATGAATGTGTGGTGGTGGTGTATCTATAGGGTGATGTGGCTGCAGTTTGCACCACAAATGAGAAGGATAAGTCATCTTGAAATTGCCATGTGAACCATGGTTGAATTAACCAAACATAAGTTAGGTTAAAGCTCAAAATATCTAGATATTTCTTTGTTGTCATGATGGCTAGGGTGAGTCACCATCATGACTCACCATGGTGACTCATTCCTCTTGAGTCATCATGGATGACTTGTCGTTCTTTCCCGCCGGTATATCCCTGCACATTCGTGTTTGGTTCCGTTGTTTACCCGATTAGGGTTTTTGAGAGGAAAATGATGAAATGAAAGCAATATGAAATGAGTTTGGTTTAGTGGAGGGGCTGCACGAAATTGAGTACATGGGAGGGTATTTTGATCAAAATTCACTTAGGGACACTCTTGGAATTTCACTTAAAAACCAAGGGCACTTTGGTCTTTTTACTAGAATAAATATCATGATATTTTGGTGTCATCATTATGCTTCATAAATGCTAGGTGATTCACCCATGTGACTCACCACCCTAGGTGGCAAGATCTCCCATCATCCAGAGTCCAGGTTTGTCTCCGCACTTCCGTTCTCGACTCCGTCGATTACTCGTTTGTTGATGATGCGCCCGAATAACGTATAATAACTTATTTATTTTGAGAATTTTCAAAATAACCAATATCATTGGAAAAATAATGTAAACCTAAACCGTTTCGTTCACAAGATCAAATTAGGTTTTCTGATTAGTAAACTTTTACTGTCAGTGAAAAACACAGACCGGGTTCCGCATGAATTCCAAACCTAAAATTTCACCGTAACTTCCTTCGATATAAAAGGTCTCAACTATAATTTTGTTTTCTTCAAAATCATTTTCTAGATCCCCGGTAATAATATAAAATATAATTACCGGTCTAGACACGAGAAAACAGGGTGTTACACATTTTGAATTCTTATTGAAACTTGATTGTGCAAGGGCACCCATAATGCTTCTATCATTGATACTTACAAACAAAGTAATAATATTTGGACACAAAATTGTTGTCCAACACCATAGAATTATACCATATACTGTTGGTTCCAAGACTCAGATGGAAGCCACAAAGTCCCTGAACACAATACAAACACACAAAGAAAAACAACAGCCACACAGGAAATACACCAAACAATTGTTAGGCACAGGAAATTTCAGAAATTAACAAATAAGAAAGGGATAGAAGAATGCACAAGCAAGATTTAGCATGGTTCGATCAATGTGATCTACATCCACGGGAGAGAGCAGCACCACTAAGAATCAATGATCACCGTTTTACAATAGAGAACTCCTTTAGATTTGTCACTCCCCTGTTCACAAGAACATCAACAAATCCCAAGCTTATCTCTCTATTTTCACACAAACCCTAGATCAATATTCTCACTTGATTTTCTCTCAATCTCAATGAATCAATTACAATGAATAACACTCAATGTATCTGGACGAAATTCGAGAGAACCCTTGAATCTTGCACTAAAATCACAAAACTGTTCTTTGCAGAAAACTGATCGTAACAACTTTGTAGGTCGCACCATTTTAATTGCCATAATCGATTATGCCTTTTCAGCATGCGCTTCATGTTTTTGGAATTCCACGTATTCGATTATGCTAATCGATTACACCTTCTCTACCTGTTCTGGAAATCCGCATAATCAATTATGCTAATAGATTATGCCTCCTATGAGAATAAATATTAAGCAAAAGTCCTTTTATCAAAGACAACAAGCACTTACAACAAAAACATAGTGAATACATAGTTATCTCATAATAGCTCGAAAAACAAATTGATTTGAAGCTAGCAAAAGGTCTTTCATCATTAAAGTTCTTGACAACAAGAGCTTGCGAAAGTTCTTTAATTGGAGTTGTTTTTCTCTAGCTTATTGATTTCAACCTTCCAAAACAAAGAAACAACTGAAGAGATAAAGATGGCACTTCAATACTACTTTATCTTCTTGATGATCCTCAGAGGATTAGAGTAGTATAGAGTCTCTATCTCTTATTTTAGAGTTCCAAAGATACTCCTAAAAACTCTTATTGGGATTCAACAGTCTTTTTGGTGGGAAAGCTATAGAGAGAAAAGGAAAATTGTTTGGGTAAGTTGGAATAAGGTTTGCCAACCTAAAGAAAATGGGGGCTTAGGGTTGAAACACTTAAATTCATTCAATCTAAGCCTCCTAGTTAGAAAAATGGAAATATTTTAACTAACAAAGATTGTATTTGGTATAATATTTTGAAGGAGATTTATGGTGATTTTAATTAATCCGGTTTCAGTTTTTCAAAATTGTGTTTGAATTCTTCTAATGCTTGTCAATGGTGGAGAGGTTTATGTTCTATAGACTATGATGTTTCTAGTACTCAAAGCTGGTTTTCTAAAGGATTCAAGAGTAAGGTTAGGAGTGGGGCTAATGTACCTTTTTGGCATGATGTGTGAATAGGTGATAAATATCTTAAGGACTTTGTTCCAAGACTTTATTTGATATCTGATAATTAGTTTGGCAACTTGTTGAGTATGGGTCATTGCTATGGAGATGTTTGGAATTGGGACTGAAAGTGGAGAAGAACTTTGTTGTATACGAGACTGTATATAATATGAGCATCTTAAAGGTATGTTGGAGCTTGTTTCTCTTAGTAAATGTAACACCCCCCCGGGCATTACTTCATAAAACATGCGGAAATAAATTAAAAGTCAATTTGCTGGTTGCTTTCGAAAAATTAATTTATTATAAGGCAGAAAACTCGGGTGTAAAAATTTTCTTTAACTGAAAGCTCTGGAAACATGATACACAAATTAAAGTAGTGAAGTCATATTGAATATCTTTACACATTTATAACAAGGTTGCCACGGCATACACTGTTTTCTCAAAGAGTCTCATTTTTAAAAGAGAAAATTGTAACAAAGACTAACTTACAATCTCACAGTTAAATACCTTTTTAATTGTACAACTCAACCAAAATTCCTAAGCTGGTCACTCTACAAGACAGTTATTTGAAATACCCTCGTGACATTCCCACTAATGAATACTTCTTCAAGCATCTAGAAGTTAAGTCCTCGAATGACTTAGTGAATTCCTTCGCTTCAACCGTACTAGTGTACCAAAGTACTACCGTAGTCTAGAATAAACCTGATATATTTGTAGGGTGAGACGCGTGAAACGCCAATATATGGATTTAACACAATAACCACATGAGCGACACAAAAGAAAACAGATACACATATACACGTTCATAACAACATAATCCTTCTTATTAAAGCAAATAATTTATCAATGGGTTTCACACCCCAAACATCATCATTGAAAACTATGCATGAACACTTCAACTTTCAACGTCTAACTTTTCACTTAATCTCCGGAGATCCCAACACCGTGTAAATGAGCTGATCAAGCTCGATTGCCAGGTATTTTAGGCACAACGTGGCATGGAATACCATACGTGGCACCATACATAACAACGTAGCATGGAATACCTTATTTATCAAGGCACCGTACATAACAACATAGCACGGAATACCTTATTTATCAAGGCACCGTACATAACAACGTAGCACGAATACCTTATCATTAAGGTATCATACATAAAACGTGGGCACGTCTGCCAATGAATGCATATAAAAAATTTTATTCTCGTCATTTTTCTTTGTGTTCATTCTTCATTTGTCGAAGCTCAAAATGGCTTATGACCATATGTAATTTTCAACGTGTTAGACTTTTCAACGTTAACACAGGACACGAAGTCTGAGTGCTCAGTCACTTCACCTTAGACCTTGCAACCAGTCTTAGGTTTATGGTAATAGAAAACAATATTCACCATTAACAACGTAACCCACAACGTGATAGGACACAAAGTCCATAACAACGTAACACCGATCAAAGATCTTCGCGCTTATATTAAATAACACTAGTATCGCGACGTTTCTGATACTAGGTTCGCGTTTCAACGTTAACACTGTTTTCGTTCTATGAAAAACAAATCCAAAACAAAGTCTCCGCAACTTATCCAAGTTGTCGGAAATAACACCGTTTAGTAAAACTCGTTTATAGAAAATCCTTTGTAAATCATTTGTAAAATCATCAATTACTTGAAATCTTTTTCTGAAAATTTTAAGTTTTAAAAAGGGGGTCACTTGAGGCTCAGTCTTGGTTTAAAACACGTACTGCCATTTTAGAATTTCTTGCCGTCGATACTTTTCCAAATTACCGTCATCTAGCATCTTTAAAGTCATTTAAGCCAATTCTTAAACTTTTCCACTTAAATTACCGTCATCTAGCATCTTTAAAGTCATTTAAGTTATTTTCAAAGATTAATTTCATAAAATAACTATTTATAATATTATGGAATTTCTTACGTAAAAATTAGAAGTACAAAAATAATTTCACGGTTACGTCCTCACTGTGACTCATAGATTACGTTTACACTAATAAATCATTAAAATAATGATATTTTCCAAAATTACTTATTTTTCCCAAATAAATAATATAATATATCACTGCAAATAAACACTTAAATGCAGATAAACAATCACAAATAAAAGTAACAAAACTTTAACCAAATCAAACAACTACCACAGATAAATAATACAGACCACACACTAATCACATACTGTTATTGGGAAAAATCCCTCAGGTAAGCTTCCCTTACCTCTCGAAGAACTAAGCTTCCGATTTCCTTTCTCGAACGTATGTCAACTCCGGTGTCACGACTCACGTACGATCAACACACTTTAACCTTCAACGAATCACAATCAACCAATCAAAACAAGCAAATAAAATCATCTAAACTCTATACATAGGTCACAGCCATGATAGGATTTTGTGGCTAAAAATTTCTAAAATGCTTAAGTCTTTGGATCAATGATCTTTAAGTACTTAAGACATAGATCTAATGATTTAACATAAAGAATTGAAATCAAATATTACAATCCATCATAAACCCACTTTCGGTCTTCAATGAAAAATGAAGCTAGGGATTTCTTTTTGACAAAACAACTTGGATTCAATATATACATGAACTATAAAGATTGAATCAAGTATAACTTAACAAAAAATGAAACAAAGATCCTCCACCCACATAAACAAGGTTTCGGCCAGGAGAAGAAAAGGGGGGGGGGGGGGATTTTAGTTTGATTCATGCTCTTGGATAATGAAAATAGAGATGATTACAATATCATAGAAATTGGTTTCATGATCATAGGATTTTTATACAATTTCCTAGAGATTTTACAAGATTCTAGATCTAGGAATTTAAAATGATGATCATGGCATAAAACAAGTGAAATTAATGAAGGAGAAGACATGATTGATCATGGAGAGAAGATATTACCTCTTGGTGATGAAGAAATGAAGAGGAATGATCAACCAACACTTAGTTAAGAACTGGACAGCTTTGAGAATGTGGTGGTTTTGTGAGTATATCTCACGATATACTCATCCAAAAATTACAAACTTTAGTTTGTTGGAAGATAAGAAGAAAAGGAACAACTTTTATGTTGAAGGTTTTATTTGTTTAAGATCAGAACAGGGACGAAAAGGGCCTTCTTTCCACTGTTCTCGCATGGTGCTGAGGATTTCGAGCTGTTTCGGTATTTTGGGCATATCTCCTAATATACTTATCCGTTTTTGATGATATTTAGGTCGTTGGAAAGAAGAGAGAAAGAGGAACAACTTTCACGTAGAAAGTTTTTCGAGATTTAGAAAGGAAGAGGGTCATATTGTCGGTGGGGTTTTTGGTGTTCTTATGAGTTTTTGAAGTAAAGTGCAAATAGGAAGAAAATGAAGAAGATGAGCCAAAGGGGAGGGAGGGCTGCGGTTATGGGCCTTATATATGCTAGGAATTAGGCCTTGTTTGGTTAAAAGGAATTGAATTAATGGGTTTTGTGAATATTAAATTAATATAATAGTTAACTATGGTTAATAGTTAACTTAACTTGGGTTTTGTTGCCAACCATGGTTAATAAACATGCGGCTCACATTATTTGAAAGGTGTGGCTGCTCCTAGTCCACACAAACTAACCATGGTTCCTTAACCATGGTTAAAATTTAACTCGACGACGGTTAGGTTAAGCGTAGGGGTATTTTGGTCATTTCACTTGAAAATTTCCGATCAATAAAATTTGAGGCAGGACTCCTTGTCTTCTCTGCTACATCAACCTCTCCTAATATCTCTGCTCCATAATCGACTCCATTGTCTCCCGACTTATCCCCGGACTTAGGTTTTACGCGTTTTCTTAACGATTACGCCCGAATAAAACAATAGCATTTCGTTCCTAACGAATTTTTCCGAAATGTGAAAAATCGTCCGGGACAAAATATAAAACCTAATGGTTTCGTTCCCGAGTCGAAATTAGGATTCCTGATCAGTAAAATCTTACTGTTAGTGAAAACGCAGAAAACGCAAACCGGTTTTCGTTTGAATTTTCATTCCAAAATTTCCCCGTAATCTTATAAAAATAAGTATGACAGGGAAATGACCTTAGTTTATCCAAAATCATTTTCTAGGTTTCGGATAAAAATATAATCATTTATATAATTATTACCGATATTAGAAAGCCGAAAAATCGGGATGTTACAGTAAAGATGACGAAGATGAATGGATTTGGATTGAGTGCTTATCTCAAGCTTATATTGTCAAGACTGCGTATATTCTCTTGTAGTCTTCTTCTATTTTAGAAGATCCAAATAGTAGTTATAATGTCAGTTTTAAGATCCCTCTGCTTTCTCTTTGTAGTTGGTGTCGCAACCACATCGCGACGGGAGCGGCGAACAAAAATTAATTAATATTGCAATAATGGAGTCGCCACCAAAGTTTATTTTATTTAGGGAAATATTGGAAAAACCCTTTTTAAATTGAAAAGCCTTCGAAAACAGATTTAGGGTTCGGGAGTCAATTATGCGTAGGGAAGGTATTAGCACCCTACGACATCCATTTAAAAAATGGTTACCTATAGTTAATTGTGCAAAATTATGTTAACTTCAAAAATATTTATTTCACCCATAAAAGATTTTATTTTTTTTAAGGAAAGAAAATGAATATTGATGAGAAATTAAAAAGGATTTTATGAAAATTTATTTTTTGGGCTTGACAGGATTAAATCCTGCTCCTACGTATCCCCGGGTGCAATAGGGAATTCAAAGCTACGTAGTTCTTTTAAAAAAAATATATGTTGGTTTGGTTGATTTTAATTATTATCTTTTTTTATTTTCAGAAATTTAGGCTATCACGGTAACCAGACAGGAAGAAGATCCGAAATGGTTATCCTAACAACCTGTTTTAATTATTTTTTTCTTAAATTTAATTGCGATAACCAAACAGGAAGAAGATCCAAAGTGGCTACCATTTAAAACTTATATTTTAATTTTTAGAATGCAAGATGCCTTCGATAATCAAATAGGAAGTAGTTACAAAGTGACTATCGTTAACAATTTAATTTTATCTTAAAAGGGAATTGCTCACGATAACCAAATAGGAAGATGATCCAAAGTGGCAACCGTTAGCAACTTAATTTTAATTTTTTGAAAGTGAGATGCCTTCGATAATCAAATAGGAAGCAGATCCAAAGTGACTATCATTGACAATTTGATTCTTATTTTTTTGGAAATTTAAGGTAACCAAACAGGAAGAAGATCCAAAGTGGCTACTACTATTTTAAAATTAAAAAGGGTGTTCTTGATAACCAAACAGGAAGAAGATCCAAAGTGGTCACCACTAACAACCCATATTATAAAAATTATTTAATATTATAGACCATTTGATTTACTAGAATAAATAATTTAATTAGAGAAATATTTGTATTTTTTTTAATAAAACATTCATGATCATATTAATAAATCTAACGAAACACCTTAATTTCAACAAACCATTTTCATTCATGTATTATAAAACTGTATTATTTAAACAACTAATAACGCTTATTATTTTTGACACATTTATCATTTATCATTTTGATTTTAGGATCTATATTTTATTTGTTATCATTTCTGATTTTTATTTTACTTAACATGGTTTTTAAAAAATAAAACTCACTAACTTATAAGCCCAACAATTTGGCCCAACAAGAACCTAACCTAATATCATCATAACATAAGCATCAGCCACCACTTAAAAAAACAAAATAGTGAATGCAAGGTCACTGAACGTGAAAGGGAGCAAACCAGAAGCAACCGTAACGTGGCGGAGGACGGCGTAACTCGTGGTGATGATGTCAGTTCTGTGCAGCAGCATGCGGTGCTACACGACTAGAGGACGGCGGATTAGGTTCGAACCTGCAACAGAGAAAATGCGAAGGAGCAGGCTACGGCACAACGGAGTGACACGGCGGAGTGACAGCTGCACAGCGGCACAACGCTGGTGCGTGGGGACAGTGGCGTTCAGACCTGTAGCAGTGGTGGTTAGATGTGGGTCACAATGCGGAGAACGACGGAGGTAGCGGAAGAATTTTTCCTCATTTTTTGGGTATTTGCTACTGTTGTTTGTTGTTGGGTATAGAAAAGGAAGGAGGAGATGGGTATTGTGTATTCTGGTCTTATTAAAAAAAACACAACTGGTGGTAGAAACGTGATTCCCCTTTTTCTTTGTATCAAACCTTTCCTCTTATACTGATAGATGATTGTTCCTCTTTTGTAACTGACTCAAACCCATTAACCCAGGATTTTATTTGCCATTAGAGGTGAAATATTCCCTTTATTTTCTTCAGTTACAAAGTTACAATTTTATGATTCATTATAAAGCATTTTAATCACTATTATTCCTTCACAAAACTGTTACAACAACAAGCAAAAAGCCATTGTTTCTATTTTCCAATTATTTGTCTTTTTTCTTATTTTTATTTTTATTTTTATTTTATACAAAAAAGGGAGGACAAAATATGGTGTTCACAGCTGCCCCTCTTTACTTAGTTCTTACTAGATAATATGAATAACCATAGTTTTCTTATTATCGTTGTAAGAAATGAGTAAAGAAGTGAACCATAATTTTGTTCGAAAACACAAGAAGGATGAAAAAACCTATGGAACCAGGTATCCATTGAGGCTTGTTACGAAAGATGAGGAAGCTTGCAGAGTCGTGTATTCGCCGAAGCTTAAAAAAGAAAGATAAAAAATAAACTTGCGGAGTCGGGTATCCGCCGAAGCTTGAAATGAAAGAAAAGAAGCTTGCGAAGTCGGGTATCCGTCGAAGCTTGCAACAAAATATAAAAAGAAGCTTGCGGAGTCGGGGTATCCGCCGAAGCTTGAAAAGAAAGATAAAAAGAAGCTTGCGGAGTCGGGGTATCCGCCGAAGCTTGCAACAAAATATAAAAAGAAGCTTGCGGAGTCGGGGTATCCGCTGAAGCTTGAAAAGAAAGATTAAAATAAGCTTGCAGAGTCGGGGTATCCGCCGAAGCTTGCAACAAAATATAAAAAGAAGCTTGCGGAGTCGAGGTATCCGCCGAAGCTTGAAAAGAAAGATTAAAAGAAGCTTGCGGAGTCAGGGTATCCGCCGAAGCTTTGAAACGAAATAAAAAGAATCTTGCGGAGTCGGGGTATCCGCCGAAGCTTTAAAACGTAAGATAAAAGGGAAGCTTGCGGAGCCGGGGTATCCGCCGAAGCTTGAAACGAAATAAAAAAAGAAGCTTATAGAGACCATATGCCTACTAAAGCTAGAAAAGTCACGGCTTATGAGCCATGTGCTTCTCATAACTGAACAAAGCGATGAATTAAGTAGACCAGTATGATCAAATGATGCATGAAATGGTATGGTAATGCATGGTGCGTAAGCGCATAAGCAAGATGCATGATTTTTTTCAATGTATGATGCAGACAATAACATGTGATGAAGAATACTTCTGGTGATTCGAAATCACAAAGTATATTTATTTATTTTTGCCACTTTAATTCCTCATTCCTTATGGTTTCAAGTGCCCCAGGATCCAAGACTGAACAAGAGCTTGAATGAAACCCCCATTTTGATTCATCTCTTTCTTAAGATATTTGATGAAAATGTCTCTTGAAAATCATGTTTATTATTTTGAAGTGCCAATAGGTTCGTACCCAAGCTGAGCTGGTCATATAGGATTCATCATGCTTCCCATAATTTTTGAAACCCTCACAATAATCATGATGCTTTCAGGTGTTGTCACAAGTTTATGCTTCAGTATAGATTATCAAAAGAATAATACTTTGAACCAACAAGGAGTTGCATAGAAAGATGAAATATTTTATTATCTGAAGAATGAAATTATTTATACATAGACAAGATTGGTATGAAAGCAGAATGAGAACACAAAGAGGACAAAAATGAGAATCAAACTAAAAGGTTCACTGGAAAAAGGCGAAGCAAATGGACTTCGACTCCTCAAGTGATGCCTTCTGGAATGAACAATGCTAGTTTCCCATGTCTATAACTTTGAAAACTCATCAATCAGCTTCTGAGAACGTTGATTGCCCCAGTTTCACATGCCTTGTATATCTCAATTGCCCCAGTTTGAAGTCCAAACTCCCTTTGCTGCTTCTGATGCAATCCTCTTTTTATTTCTCTTTTTTTTCTTATTTTTATGACCCTAATTTTTGCGTGGGCCGCTCTTTCGAGTTTTCAGCCCACCAGGTCGCTCTAACTTTTGCCTAGGCCGCCTTTTCAGGTTTTCAACCTAGCGAGCTATTCTTTATTTTTTTATTTTTCCTTCTTATTAAGCATAATATTTTTTGACTGCATCAGAATTTATTGGAAGTGGGAGGTCTTCACCATCCATCCTTGTGAGGATTAAGGCTCCTCCAGAGAAGGCTTTCTTCACAACATAGGGTCCTTCATAATTTGGGGTCCATTTACCACGATAATCCTTTTGGATGGGCAACATCTTCTTAAGCACTAGTTCTCCTTCTTGGAATTCTCGAGGACGAACCTTTTTCTCGTAGGCTTTCTTCAATCTCTTTTGATACAACTGACCATGGCACAGAGCAATCAATCTCTTTTCTTCAATCAAGTTCAATTGATCAAATCGAGCTTGAACCCATTCAGCTTCTTCTAATTTTGCCTCCATTAGTACTCTCAGCGAAGGGATCTCCACTTCAATAGGTAACACCGCTTCCATTCCATATACCAGGGAAAATGGGGTTGCCCCTGTTGAAGTACGAACAGAAGTGCGGTAACCATGCAAGGCAAAAGGCAGCATTTCATGCCAATCTTTATATGTCACCACCATCTTTTGGACAATCTTCTTAATATTTTTATTTGCTGCTTCAACCGCTCCATTCATCTTTGGACGATATGGTGAGGAATTATGGTGCTGAATTTTGAAACTAACACACAGCTCTTTCATCATCTTATTGTTCAAATTAGTTGCATTATCTGTGATGATCTTGCTCGGCAAACCATAACGACAGATTAGTTCCCTCTTGATGAACTTGACTACTACATTCCTAGTCACATGGGCATATGATGCAGCTTCAACCCACTTTGTGAAGTAATCAATGGCAACTAGGATGAATCGATGTCCATTTGAAGCCTTGGGTTCAATAGGTCCTATGATGTCCATTCCCCACATTGAAAATGGCCACGGTGCCGCTAAGACATTCAGAGTTGTTGGCGGTGCATGAATATTATCAGCATATATTTGGCATTTGTGGCATTTCTTTACATAATTAAAACAGTCAGACTCCATGGTCAACCAATAATGACCTTCTCTCAAAATCTTTCTTGCCATTGTATGCCCACTTGCATGAGTTCCAAATGAACCTTCATGGACATCTTGCATAATCTTTTTAGCTTCGGTTGCATCAACGCACCTGATAAGCACCATATCATGATTCCTCTTGTAAAGCACATTACCATCTAGGTAAAAACCCATTGCCAATCTCCTCAAGGTCCTCTTATCATTTTCTGTGGCACCAAGTGGATATTCTCGCTTTTGGATATAGCGCTTAATATCAAAGTACCATGGCTTTCCATCCAACTCTTCTTCTATTGTTTGGCAATATGCAGGTTGATCTTGACTTTGTATCTTTATAAGCGGCATATCTCTCTCATACCTTATTGCAAACATTGACGACAATGTAGCCAAGGCATCAGCTAACTGGTTATGTTCACGAGGAATGTGCTGAAAAGTCACTTTGTCAAACTGTTCCATCAACCCCTTAATGTAAGCATGGTAAGGAGCCAACTTCGCATCTCGAGTCTCCCATTCTCCTTTTAACTGATGAATGACTAGAGCTGAGTCTCCATATACCTCAAGAACTCTAGCCTTCGATTCAATAGCTGCTTTGATTCCCATCACACAGGCCTCATATTCTGCGACATTATTAGTACAATCGAAACATAGTCTGGCTGTGAACGGAATAAATTGATTCTCTGGAGAGATCAAAACAGCTCCGATCCCATGCCCCAGTGCATTGGAAGCTCCATCAAACAACAAAGTCCATTTTCCTTCACTTGACGATTCTTCTTCCCCAAACAAAGCCATTATGTCTTCATCCGGAAATTCACACTGCATTGACTGGTAATCTTCTATGGGTTGGTGAGCCAAATATTCTGCTAAAGCACTGCCTTTAATTGCCTTTTGAGTGACATATACAATATCATATTCTGATAATAACACTTGCCAACGAGCAATTCTCCCAGTCAGTGCAGGCTTTTCAAATATATACTTAATTGGATCCATTTTAGACACCAACCAAGTAGTATGACACAACATATATTGTCTTAACCGATGAGCGGCCCAAGCCAAAGCACAACATGTTCTCTCCAACAGAGAGTATCTCGCTTCACAACTTGTGAACTTCTTGCTTAGATAATAGATGGCATGTTTCTTCCTACCAGATTCATCATGTTGCCCCAGTACACAACCCATTGACTCGTCAAGCACTGTCAAATACATAATGAGAGGTCTCCCAGGCACTGGAGGCACTAAGACTGGAGGCTGTCGTAAATATTGCTTGATCTTTTCAAAAGCTTTTTGACAATCCTCATTCCATTCAACTGTTTGATTCTTCCGCAACAATTTGAAAATTGGCTCACAAGTTGCTGTTAACTGGGATATGAATCTAGCGATGTAATTTAGCCTCCCCAAAAATCCACGGACTTCTTTTTCTGTTCGAGGAACTGGCATTTCCAAGATTGCTCGCACCTTGTCTGGGTGAACCTCTATCCCTTTTTGACTAACCACAAACCCCAACAACTTGCCTGATCTTACACCAAATGTGCATTTAGCAGGATTCAACCGGAGTTTATACTTCCTTAGACGTTCAAATAACTTCCTTAAATTGACAACATGATCCTCCTCTGCCCTAGACTTTGCAATCATATCATCAACATATACTTCTATCTCTTTATGCATCATGTCATGGAACAAAGTCACCATTGCCCTTTGGTAAGTTGCCCCTGCATTCTTCAGTCCAAACAGCATCACCTTATAACAAAAAGTTCCCCACAATGTGATGAAGGTAGTTTTCTCCATATCCTCAGGAGCCATCTTAATCTGATTATACCCGGAGAAACCATCCATAAAGGAAAAGAAAGAATGTTGAGCAGTATTATCCACCAAGACATCTATGTGAGGTAGTGGAAAATCATCTTTAGGGCTAGCTCGATTCAAGTCTCTATAGTCAACACACATTCGAACCTTCCCGTCTTTCTTAGGAACTGGAACAATGTTGGCAACCCATTGAGGGTACTTTGCAACTGCCAGGAAACCAGCATCAAATTGCTTCTTAACTTCTTCTTTAATCTTCAATGACATCTCTCACTACAAGAAAATCAGCTTTTAGCGTAGGCCAAAAGCCCACGCTACAAGGCAAAAGCCGACGCTAATGGTCACTTTAGCGTCGGACTTGCGTCGGCATCGAGGCTGACGCTACCAGCCTCGACGCAACGTTTAGCGTCGAGCAATTTTTGGCCGACGCTAAGTTAGCGTCGGCTTAGCCGACGCTACGGTGCAGCTAAGACAATCCAAAGAATGGCCGACGCTAAGTTAGTGTCGGCCGAAGCCTACGCTAATTGTAGCGTCGGCCTTAAAGCCCACGCTAGTTAGCGTCGGCCTGGCCTACGCTAATATGAGAAAAAATTAAAAAAAAAAAGTCATTCGTTATGATCCTCCCTTTCAAATAGAGAAGACTAGAAACAGTAAATAACATGTGAAAACTATTAAGCTTTGGCCACTTCATACATAAATTCGCACACACAAGTTAAAAACTATCTTACTATCAAATTCTCTTTTCATCTTCCTAACAATATGCAACACTATTACACAACCACAATATAGAATCTATTATCTAGCATTACTGCAACTATTTCTTTTTTAGACCCATAGTTAACTGATAGTAGGTCATACTAGAGTAACTTGACTACAGCTTTTTAATCCCCACAGATCCTGATTCCTTGACATAACTCAATGCTTCAATCAAGACATAAACAACCTACAGAAAAGGAAACAATCATACTACAAAACTTCAGTGCCTGAACATAAGCAAGATTTCATATACTACAATGTCTAATATCACAAATAAACAAAACTGCAGTTATCTAGACAAAAAATAGAAGCATCTATTGTGTTAATAGCTAAATTCTATAACTACAAACTAGCTAGAATTGATTTCATGGACAAATATTCACATTAAGCCTAACATAAATGAAACTGCTACTTATTTTAGGCAATAAAGCTTTGGACAATTCCAGGATGATCAAGACCATGATGACAAGATGATATATCTCTACTGTCAAATTAAGAAACTGTTATTTTCCTTTTGACTTGCATTTAACATACACAAAATACAACAAAGGAGAAATTGATTCTTCAAAGCAATTCCTTTTGACTTGCATTTAGTATACAGAAAATACAATACAAAATAAATTAATTCTTCAAAATAAAAGTACCTGAGAACTTGAGGCAGTACATGAATCCCTTCCCCTTAAGCCATTATGAAGCTCCATATATAATTGTTCTTTAGGAGTTTGAGCAGGTGCACCATAATAGGAGAACTCCACAACAACCACATCACACCAAACACTGTCTGGCCCCTGTTTGGTAAATTAAGAAATGGCTTCAACTTTATTAAATAGAAAAGCTTCATTAAAGATTAGAGATTTACATTAAAACTTATTATGTAAGATTTACAGTAACCCTGTTTGGTAAATTAAGAAATGACAATCTCACTTTCACTTCAAGGAAACCAAGTAAGATTTCTCAAGAAAATGAGGAATTGGACAGGTAAACAGCTCAGAATAAAAGCCAAGAGAAGAGCCAAGTCGCCAAAAAGTCTGTTTATGAAGAATTAACGCCACCTAGAAGAGCATCAGGTGCAGAATCCAAGTCACGAGGGAAGAAAACCTTGCAAGTAGACAGTTGTTTAGTACTGGTCTAAGAGGCAGTCCATCAATTAAAAGTCTGACAATCTAAAAACTAGGTAATTATAAGTTCAATTCTATAAAGAAAAAATCTTGCATCGTGTCTGAGTCAAATTTGGCTTGGCTCACGATGGGGTGGGCCAGCCCAAATTGGACACTTCCATCAGTAATGAACAATTCTATAGACAAGTGATGTTACCTGCAAGTGTTGTGGTACAATGTTTTGCTAAGGGTACCTCCATCATGGATGCCTTTACAGCCAGCAACCACCTCAAGAACTTGTCTGTAATTTTTCAGTCATTATTTGAATAAGAGGTACAGATCTACACCTAATATTAAACTCATTCTGAAATAAGTCTAATATAGATGATAGCAAAAACTAACAAACCATGTCCTGGGTTTAAAATTTAGCAAACTTGAATGTTCCTAATGACAATTATGTTGACCAGGAGATATTTCTTGTAGCAATAGTACCACAATGATATAGCTGCAGTTAATAAACTTGGAAGTTCAAGCAACCAAGCATAAGCAAATCCATCCGACTTACCTAACTAAACAAGGTTCATTGCGGCCGTTGACAATGCACTCTTGATCATACTTCTCTTTCTTCTTAGAAGGCCATGTAGATTTAACAAAACCAATTCCTGCAGGAGTATTCTTGATTACACAGTATGGTTAGTCAGTCTCAATCATCATTCTCTCAACAGGAATACCTTCACAACATCAAGGTTCTCAGTTGTCTTAAGAGAGCACCCATTTATGCCTGTCAAAGTAAGATTTGTACCATTCATGGTATTCAACTGGAATTTTAGTATTCAAAATGTACTTCTATCTCAAAGACAGCTTGCATAATTGTTGATGAACCAAAACTGCCCATGATCTATTCTCACCCACACAAAGTACATATCAAAGTAAATGAACACAAACTAACTTTATCCACACCCTACCACAAAAGACTATACCCCCTGGACAATGCCCCTATTAACAGCCCAGATTTCAGCATGCTAGTTAGTCGATTCCAACATCCTAATCACTTTTTGAGTAAAGAATGGGGAAGTTGTAATGGGGAAAATGAAAACTCCAGAATCTCAATATTCCTAATCTAACATGAAAGTAATCACACCAAAGGAAAGGAACTTATCAGATTGGAAAAGCATCATTACAGTGCATGATATAGGCAGAAAAAAAATCTGGGGTACCATCAAAACCTCAAATTTAACACAGAATTTAAAGAGAGGAACCAAATTGCTGACAAAGTTGCCCACAAAATGCACAAAACACTTCTGCTAAACTTTATCATTAAATGACCCAAATTTCATGACACTACTCATCAACTCTCCACAAAGTAGATCAACATAACGTGAATGGCAAAGTCATGAAGATTCCAATTAGTGTTCAGCAACTTATTAGCACATAGATATAAAATAAAATAAAATTTATGCCATGTAAACATCCAAAGTCATGATAAAAACAACAGAGCTGTTGTGAATTCTCGTGAATATTTAGAATCTTAGCATTCATCTTCGGATCCATTTAGAACAAACAAATTCTCGTAATCTGATTTTTTTGTTTTAAAAATAGATGCCATGTGTATGTGTTGTACCAACCCTGAGAAATTCCAAAAGAGTACCTTGAACACAGCAGGATTCACTGAATCAATGTGCGAAAACTTTGATTCAAGATCAGATTGGAAATAAATAATTAGCATTACTTCTCAATCAAAAGCCCAAACCTTAACTCATTTAGAGGACCATGTTAAAAAGCTTAAACGACAAACCCTATCAACAAAGAAAGAGTATAACATCAGCATAAACATAAATGTTGCATGCCATACCTAAAACCTTTCCTGATTGTTCAGTGTCAGTGTGCGATTTGGGCGGTGCTGGAGCATGCGACCGCTCGTGGTGGTTTTGGAGCTTGCGGCGGCAGAAGCGAGTGGAAGAGAAGAGAGAGCGGCGGCAGCACAGCAGCTAGGAGCGAGAGCGAGGGGGAGTGTTCTTTGGAGGGTTTTGAAACAGAGAAGATAAAAATTAAAGATAGAAAAAAAAAATTGAAGAAAAAAGAGAGGATGGTGCGAAGAGATTATGAACGTGCGATTATGAAAGAGAGGGGGCTTACCTGGTGCGAAGAGGAAGGCGGTGGGCGGTGGGATGGTGGCCGAGAGGATGGTCAACAACAACGGCGATGGCGGCGGCAAATAAGCGTTCCCGCAACGGCGGTAGGGTTGGGGCTGCGTCGATCGATGTGGTGTGTCGAGTGGAGTTTTTTAGTGAAGAGAATAAAATAATAGAGGGAAGTAAATTGACGGTTCCCGCGTTTGGTTTCTCACAATATAGCGTCGCCCGAGCCGACGCTTAGCCTAAATTAAAAGGTAGCGTCGGCTAAGCCGACACTAATAGCCACACAATAGTGTCGGTTAGGCCCACGCAAAACTAGATTTATTAATAAAAAAATTAAAAAAGACGGTGGACAGTATTGTGTCCACTTTGCGTCGCCTTGGCCGACGCTATTGCGTCAGTATCGGAGCCGACGCTAATTTTCCGACTCTAAATAGTGTTTTTCTTGTAGTGTCTGGCTTCATTCACCTTAACTTTTGCTTGACCAGGGGACATTCAGGCTTTAGTGGTAACTTGTGCTCAACTATACTAGTATTTAGTCCAGGCATGTCCTGATATGACCATGCGAAGACATCAACATAGTCAAACAAAAGCTTAACCAACTTGTCTCGCTCACTTTCCTTCATACAAGTGCCAACTTTAACCTCCTTTTTATCATTCTCAGTCCCCAAATTGATCATTTTAGTTACTTCCTCATGAGGTTGAATCATTTTGCTTCTTGTTCAATTAATCTCATTAGTTCAGGAGAAGGTTCCAAATTATCATCTTCATCCTCATCGGCATGATTAATAGGGTAATCAAAATCATATGATGGGATCCTAGCATTGTCATTTTCAAAAGGATCACTTTTGGATCTGCATTATTTGAGAATGAATAATGAACAAAGTATGCAAGGTAGAGAACAAAGAATGAACAAGCATATGAAGGTTGGAAGATGAAAGAATAACTGGAAAATTCAAAGTGCATTTTATTGATAAAAGATACTGAAGCAAAACATGTGAGCCCTTATTAAGAGTTATCCTAAAGCCTTAGGCAGAGCAATAGGATTTGCATTACATAATTACTTTGAAAGTGAATCAAAAACCACAGGAAGCTTGACGATCTCCCAGTTGCCAAGCTCTTCATTTGGAGGACAAGGGTAAACCAGATTAACATCTTCTTCAGTATCACGATCATCATCAGCAGTAGCCACTTGATTTGCATATATAAACCCCGCACTTCAGAAGCTTTGCCGAATATCACAGATGGGAACCCCCTCAGCCTTTGGCTCCCAGTTTTCCAAACGAGCCAGCCTCTTCTCTTTTTTTATCTCCTGTGATTCTCCTCTTCTTAGCCTTGGATGGTTTGTATCCCAACCTAAACTTGTCTTTATTTTCCCATAGCTTCAGCAATTTTCCAAGCTTTTTCCAGAGTCCTCCTTCAAGCATAACTTTAGCACTCATCATAGATGCCCCAGATAACTGTGGTTTCATAATTGGGGTCCCTTCACCCACAAAAGTAGCATTAGCAATCTCAAGCGCTTGGAAGGAGGTTTCAAGTGCCTCTTCCGCCGCCTCAATGTAGCGAGTTGACGACGGTTGACTCACCAATAAATCTTCTTCTGCTAAAATAATAACCAACTTATTATCCACAATGAACTTCAACTTTGATGTAATGTGGAAGGCACAGCTCCAGCAGGATGAATCCATGGTCTTCCTAGGAGGCAACTATAAGCTGGTGTGATATCCATCACTTGGAAAACCACTTCAAACATATAGGGGCCAATTTGAATTGGCAACTCAATCTCCCCAATGACTTCTCTTCTCGACCCATCGAAAGCTCTCACTATCATGGTACTAGGCTTCAAGTATGACCCATCAATAGGCAATTTCATGAGAGTTGACTTAGGCATGACGTTCAAAGAAGAACCATTATCAATGAGCACTCTAGCAAGGATATAATCCTGGCATTTTACAGAAATGTGTAGTGCTTTATTATGCCCCATTCCCTCAGCTGGTATTTCTTCATCAGTAAAAGTAAGGTGATTATTGGCAGTAATGTTACCAATAATACCATCAAACTGGTTGACTGTGATATCTTGAGTGACATGAGCTTCATTCAATACTTTCATCAATGCCTTCCTATGTGGTTCAGAGTTCAACAATAAAGACAAGACATATATCTTTGCAGGTGTATGATTCAACTGATCCACCACTTTATACTCACTCTGCATGATAAACCTCAGAAATTCACCTGCCTCATCATCAGACACTGTCTTCTTATATTCCTCTTTTTTTCTCGCTTTATTCATCAAGGTCCCATCTACTTCCTTCTCTTTCCCTTTCTCCTTTCTAAGCTCTTCCGGGGTATAAATTCGACCGCTTCGGGTCATCCCTCCTGGCCCAGAAATATTGTTAACGGATGAAGTTCCAGATTTCAATTGATCTTCTTTAGAATTTCCCACATGGATTTTCACATCATACCTCCATGGCACTGCCTTAGTATCTTTATAAGGGAAAGGAGTTGGCACTTGAATAGTAATTGGCTTTGGTGCACCAGGAATTTCCATTGAAGCTTTCTTGGTATAACGAATTTCCAATGGTTTTGGAAAAGGAGTTGGCATACCAGAACCTTCATTCTTGGTACTCTTAGTATAATGAATTTCCAATGGCCTTGGAAAAGGGGTTGGCACACAAGACCCTTCAGTTGAGGCATTCTTGGTATAACGAATTTCCAATGACTTTGGAAAAGGATTATTCTTCTCATCGTCCGACTGAAGTGTTATCACATCCTCGCCACTCTTCGTACAACCTATTTGGACCAAGTGCATCTCCATCAAATTTTGCAGAACTTGCCTGAATTCTTCGCACTCTTCTATGATATGTTCGGCACTTGGATGAAAGCCACATGTTTCTTCTTCCTTATAGATCATTTCAATCATACCCAACCTACAAAGTCGTGCGAAGATGATCCTCATGGGGGTTCTAATCTCTTCCACCTTCCACCTTCCTCACCAAATGACGGTCTACCAGTCCTTCAATTGCATTGACCGACGAACTCGCATGGCCAAGCAAAGGGTTTTTGCTAACATTGGGACTATCTTCCGTGAAACTCAACCATTTGGCATTAATCAAACCTTGCACTTTGAACTTCAAGCCTTTGCAATTTTCAGTTGAATGCCCCACCGCCCTTGCATGGTACTCACATTTAGCATTTGAGTCATATCCCTTTGGGAAAGGAGGTTCAAGGGGCTTCATTGGAATGGGGGAAATCAATTGATTGCGGAGAAGGTCATGAAACAACTCCGTTTATGACATGGGAATGGGGTCAAATTGAACTGGTTTCCTTTCTTGATTGTTTGGTGTTCTTTGTTGATTGGGTTGGGAAGGTGCAATAGGTGGCCTTTGTGATTGGTTAGGTTGAGAGTATTGAATTTGAGGAATTGTGGCAGTGTGTGGGTATGTCATATAAGGGACTTGGATTGGTTGTTGGAAATTGGCATGAAAGTGGTGGGGTTTTCCTTGGGTATATCCTCCTTGACCCGACATAACAGCGTGAGTTTCACCTTCCTTTTTCTTTGTAAACCCCATGGGGGGTTTCTTTGCATTAGTTGCTCCGGCAGAATTATAAGCAATCTTTCCACTCCTCATTCCACCTTCAACTCTTTCACCAATGATGACCATATCCGAAAAGTTTGACGACACACTCCCAATCATCCTATCATAGAAGGGTGACTGAAGAGTGTCTATGAACATGGCAACCATTTCCTTTTCAAACAGGGGTGGTTCTACTTGTGCTGCCAATCCCCTCCATCTTTGGGCATACTCCTTGAACGTCTCATTGTCCCTTTTCACCATATTTTGTAATTGCATTCTGTCGGGTGCCATATCAATATTGTACTTGTACTGCTTTAGGAAAGCATCTGCCAAATCCTTCCAACAGCGAACATGAGTGCGATCAAGGTGTGTATACCAACTCGAGGCTGCCCCGGTCAGACTATCCTGGAAAAAGTGAATCAGAAGTTTTTCATCATGTGCATATGCTGCCATTTTCCTGCAATACATGGTCAAGTGACTTCGTGGACATGTAGTCCCCTTATACTTATCAAAGTCTGGCACTTTAAACTTGGGTGGTATGACCACATTTGGAACAAGACAGAGATCTGAAGCATCACCAAGACCATAATAACCTCCTCCTTCCACAGCTCTCAATCTCTCCTCAAGAATTTGCAACTTTGCTTTAGATTGAGGATTTTCAGCTGAGAAATTATGCATGGTATTTGCATAAGGATGCATTGGCAAAATAAAAGGTTATGGATTTGGTGAGTTTCCTTGGGCATTATGGTGAAGAACTTGTGGTTGGGTAGGATTTTTGGGAATTGGTGCCTTGGGGCGGAATATAACCAGGTGGAAGGCCATGTGTCATGAAAACAGGAGATGGAATTTGAACCTGTGGGGTTTCAGTGCTTGCATCAGGGCCCGGTGGTTGGGTTGAATTCTGCGCAGCAGCAACAGGGGTTTGGAGATTATTCTCTGAAGAGTTGGTGGCGAATGGTGGTGTGTAGCCAAACGGAAGACCGTAAAGTGGGAACTGTGGTGCTTGGGTGTCTTGAGGGTTGGTGCCTGGTGGTTGTGTGGGACCCTGTTGGTACATTGGAACCAACATTCCTTGAGAATTAAGACCATAATTCAGAGGCACCGGACTGAAACCAGGCGGATGAGAAGGCGTGGCTTGTTGATCTTCGTTCACTGCTGAGGAGGCCCCATCTATGTTCTTGTTCTTTTCAAGAGACTGGAGCATTTCTAGAACCTTGGACATCTGCTCCTTCAGTTGGGTGACATCATCTTTCAGCTCTAGTTCAGCCATGATCCTTGATTGAGAGTGTGTCTGAACCAGTTTGTTTATTTTTCTGATAATAAAAATGATATGAGTATGCAAAGAGAAAATGAATGAAGGAATGAATGAATGAATGAATGAATGAAGATGCAATATTTTTTTTATTTTTAATTAAGATGTGGGAATGCTAGAGAATCACAGTGCCTGCCCCACTGTGAGTACCTTAAAGCACTAGATCATATGGAATCAAGCAACAAAACTTTTATTAATGATCAAAATCAAGTACATTGTACCCAAACTTTTACACGGCCTTCAATTACAGCCCTTTGTTTCATCTTTTCCATTAAATCTTTACAATATTCAAGAAATTCAGAAATTTCAGCTGGCGCAGAAAATGGGTTCATCATCCCTTCAGCCCTCCTTAAAAATATTGGGATATCCTCAATTGCTTGGTTGGCTAACCATGCTAACTTTGTATAACGATCCTTCCAAAACATGCTTTCATTGTTAAGCCCTTTGATGATCTTCGCATGATCTTCCACATGATTATCCAACTTTATGAAACGATCTCTCCAGTACATTCCTTCATTCTTGAGCTCATTGATGATATTATCTTGATCTCTTATGTGAGCTTTCAACTTACATACATCTCCTTGTTCCTTCTTCAGTCCCTTTTGATACACGATCGCTATTTGCTCCACTTCTTCCCGATGTTGCCTTTAATTGTTGACCCTATTCTCATACTCAGCCACCATATTTTCTAACTGTTGTTTCAAATCCCCGAGTTGCCTTTGCACACTCCTCTCAGTCAGCTTGGATTTCTTGTACAATTCTTTCAACTGTGTGGCATAATCCAAAGCTTTATCTCTTTCTTTTCCACGCAGCTCTAACTCCTTATTTGCAGCCCTCAAGCAATCTTGTGTCTTGAACTTGCATTCTTCTTCAACTCTTGCTCTTTTATTGGTCTTCTCAATACTTTGTCCTTTTTGGATGCTTTCTAGTTGCAAGGCCTTTTTTTCTCGAAGAGCTTCTTCTAACTTCTCTTGCAGTCCTTTCTTCTCTTCTTCTGACTTGAGCAATGCTGCTTTAAGGTTCTCTACCTCTTCGATGCTAATTGGAGGTGTCTCATCAACAATTTCCTTGGCAGCAGGAATTGAGCCTTGAAAAGGTAACCCGACTTTCTGAACCCTATCCCCTAGCCATTGACGATAACTCTCTTTTGCATCACAACTCCTTTTTCCAAGCTCTTTACTTTTTCGAATGACACGATCCCAGGCTTGGCGGATTCTTCTAAGCATTTCAGTGTCCTTCATATCCTTCTCATAAAGAACAAAAGGAGTTATCATTTCTTCAGCTGGTAGGTCTTTCATAGGATAACCAAGTTGCCTTAAAACCAAAGAGGGGTTATAATTAATGCACCCTCTTGTTCCCATGAGTGGTACATTAGGAAAATTCCCACATTGATATATTACCTCCTGTACCTCCTGCCACTGCGGGTACCATCGAACTGTCTTTTCATTAAGATCAACAAGATTTTGAGCCCATTCACGATTATTCCTAACCTTCACATCACACATCTTGAAATCTCCAATTGGACATGACACTTTGCATTTATTACTAAACATGTGAGTGATGAGCCAAACATAAATTGTAGGCAAGCAACATAATATCCTTCCTCTCTTTTCATGACAATCATTAAAGGTACAATATGTGTCTGCAAGTACAGCTGTTACCGGACTTTCTCCTTTATCCCGTAGGGCCAGGAAAACATCAATTGCTGCAAAATCTATATACTCATCAATATGTGGGAATATAACAATCCCATAGATAGTCAGAGCCAACACATCTATGAACGAAGTCCAATCCTCAATTTTTGCTAGATATTTCATTCTTTCTTCCAAATACTTCTGTGTAAATCCTTCAAAGCCATTTCGGTTTCGCTTCTTGCCTTGCAACTCCTTCACCTGAACTTTCAAAACTCCAGCAACTGTCTGCAAGGATGGATAATGTCCCAAGTATTGGTAAGGCTTGATATTTTCCAATGGATATCCCAAGATTTGTGCAAACTCCTCCAATGTAGGGGCCATCTGAAAATCCTGAAAAGTGAAGCACCTCACGGGAGGATCATAGAATTGAATCAACGCAGTAATAGCCTCCACTTGCACATCCACCTCTAGCAACGCAAGAATCTTTCCATACTTTCTGTCAAAGGTGAGACGCTGGATTTTTGTCATCATGCCAGCACAAGCTTTTAGACTCTCAACCTCAGGCTTCTTTATTTTTGGATGTATGAGCTTCTTCATCATGATTGGGGTTGTCTCACTGCTTGATCCCATATTATCTCAATGAAACTACTCACAACGAGCTTTGAACACCCACGATTCTCTGACATACCCAAATGAAATGAGAATGAGTGACTTTATAAGATTATCATGTTTTGTTTTTTTTTGAAATATGAATGCAAATGCATGATGATGCAACATGATGCTAAACATGCCTTTTGCAATATAAGAAGAAATTATCATGCTAGATTTTTTTTTTTTTGAGACATTGTATCTTGTGAAAGCTCTCTTGGGTGGCTCTATAATCTCACTGACTTTGGTCTCTAGAGCTAAAGTCTCTTTCAGAATATTAACCACAACGATAGATAAACTACCAGGTGTGGAACATCCTGAAAGAGCACACTCTAGATGAGATTCTCGTGATAACCAGACAGGAAGTAGATCCAAAATGGTTACCACTAACAATCTCCTCTCTTCTTAGGCTTCACACAGGCCCGGGTATAGGGTCCCACTCATAAGTGTGTGCAAAAGTGTAGGTGTAGTGTGTGAACCAAGCATCATAATAATTAAATAAAAATATTTACAACTTGCACATATAAGCAAAAAAAAACAAAGAGGGTGAAATAAATAAAGAAGAAGAAATTTTTTTTGCATATATAACTATGTAAGGCTAGACTCTCTTAAAAAAAGTCCCCAGTGGAGTCGCCATCTGTCGCAACCACATCGCGACGGGAGCGGCGAACAAAAATTAATTAATATTGCAATAATGGAGTCGCCACCAAAGTTTATTTTATTTAGGGAAACATTGGAAAAACCCTTTTTAAATTGAAAAGCCTTCGAAAACAGATTTAGGGTTCGGGAGTCAATTATGCGTAGGGAAGGTATTAGCACCCTACGACATCCATTTAAAAAATGGTTACCTATAGTTAATTGTGCAAAATTATGTTAACTTCAAAAATATTTATTTCACCCATACAAGATTTTTTTTTTTTTTTAAGGAAAGAAAATGAATATTGATGAGAAATTAAAAAGGATTTTATGAAAATTTATTTTTGGGCTTGACAGGATTAAATCCTGCTCCTACGTATCCCCGGGTGCAATAGGGAATTCAAAGCTACGTAGTTCTTTTAAAAAAAAAATATGTTGGTTTGGTTGATTTTAATTATTATCTTTTTTTATTTTCAGAAATTTAGGCTATCACGGTAACCAGACAGGAAGAAGATCCGAAATGGTTATCCTAACAACCTGTTTTAATTATTTTTTTCTTAAATTTAATTGCGATAACCAAACAGGAAGAAGATCCAAAGTGGCTACCATTTAAAACTTATATTTTAATTTTTAGAATGCAAGATGCCTTCGATAATCAAATAGGAAGTAGTTACAAAGTGACTATCGTTAACAATTTAATTTTATCTTAAAAGGGAATTGCTCACGATAACCAAATAGGAAGATGATCCAAAGTGGCAACCGTTAGCAACTTAATTTTAATTTTTTGAAAGTGAGATGCCTTCGATAATCAAATAGGAAGCAGATCCAAAGTGACTATCATTGACAATTTGATTCTTATTTTTTTGGAAATTTAAGGTAACCAAACAGGAAGAAGATCCAAAGTGGCTACCACTATTTTAAAATTATAAAGGGTGTTCTTGATAACCAAACAGGAAGAAGATCCAAAGTGGTCACCACTAACAACCCATATTATAAAAATTATTTAATATTATAGACCATTTGATTTACTAGAATAAATAATTTAATTAGAGAAATATTTGTATTTTTTTTAATAAAACATTCATGATCATATTAATAAATCTAACGAAACACCTTAATTTCAACAAACCATTTTCATTCATGTATTATAAAACTGTATTATTTAAACAACTAATAACGCTTATTATTTTTGACACATTTATCATTTATCATTTTGATTTTAGGATCTATATTTTATTTGTTATCATTTCTGATTTTTATTTTACATAACATGGTTTTTAAAAAATAAAACTCACTAACTTATAAGCCCAACAATTTGGCCCAACAAGAACCTAACCTAATATCATCATAACATAAGCATCAGCCACCACTTAAAAAAACAAAACAGTGAATGCAAGGTCACTGAACGTGAAAGGGAGAAAACCAGAAGCAACCGTAACGTGGCGGAGGACGGCATAACTCGTGGTGATGATGTCAGTTCTGTGCAGCAGCATGCGGTGCTACACGACTAGAGGACGGCGGATTAGGTTCGAACCTGCAACAGAGAAAACGCGAAGGAGCAGGCTACGGCACAACGGAGTGACACGGCGGAGTGACAGCTGCACAGCGGCACAACGCTGGTGCGTGGGGACAGTGGCGTTCAGACCTGTAGCAGTGGTGGTTAGATGTGGATCACAATGCGGAGAACGGCGGAGGTAGCGGAAGAATTTTTCCTCATTTTTTGGGTATTTGCTACTGTTGTTTGTTGTTGGGTATAGAAAAGGAAGAAGGAGATGGGTATTGTGTATTCTGGTCTTATTAAAAAAAACACAACTGGTGGTAGAAACGTGATTCCCCTTTTTCTTTGTATCAAACCTTTCCTCTTATACTGATAGATGATTGTTCCTCTTTTGTAACTGACTCAAACCCATTAACCCAGGATTTTATTTGCCATTAGAGGTGAAATATTCCCTTTATTTTCTTCAGTTACAAAGTTACAATTTTATGATTCATTATAAAGCATTTTAATCACTATTATTCCTTCACAAAACTGTTATAACAACAAGCAAAAAGCCATTGTTTCTATTTTCCAATTATTTGTCTTTTTTTTTTTTTTTATACAAAAAAGGGAGGACAAAATATGGTGTTCACAGTTGGTATTGGATATCGACTTCCAACAAGATTGAACCTTATCAAGCGCCAAGTTTTATTTGATAGGAATTGGCAAGAAGCTACTTGTGCTTTTTGTGGTGAGGATGAGGATTCTTCTCATCATATTTTCTTCTCTTGCTTGTAAGGTCTGTATTTCTTTTCTATGTTTGGATCAACCGGTTTTTTTTTGTTGTTTTGTCGTGTTGATCACTATTTGCATCACCACTACTGTTAGGCCTTAGCTAAAAGATAGTTAGTAGTTAGAAGTCAGTTAAGGGGATCAAACTTGTAACAAACTACAATGGACCTATCCCAACTACTAACTGACCCAAACTAACTCAGCTAACAACTTGGCTTATTTATAGGGATTATATCCTTCCTATAAATTGAGTAGTTCAAGATTCAATAAAGAATCGATGCCTTCTGTTGTAGGGGACAATTCGGTTAATAAGATTGATAAGTCTTCAGAGGAGGATGCTGATGGCAGAGATCCGGGTGAGGAGGAAGGGACACCACCCTATTCTTGGTCAAAGAAGGTGAAACTACCCACTTTTGAAGATTTCCAAAACTCAGAAATTGTTGAGAGGATGATGGAAGAACTTCAGAAAAGGTTTATTTCAGTGAAAAAGAAACCACAACAGCCATGGTTGTATCTTGCTGTGAATAAAATTGACATTGTACATCAACATATTTGTTGATCACATCATGCATTGGAACAAAGAAGGTGCTTTCATGTAGCTATACAGTGCAGCAAAGACACTCTGTTGTTTGGTAAAAAAAATGTAGCCAAAAACAGAACATTGGACCCAGGAGGAAATTTCTACGTGTCATGCATAGTTTTGGTCATCATGCTTCAAGCTATGGGACCCCGGTGGATGCTTCAACCTTGAGGCCAAGGTTGTTTCGGAGGAGGGTGGTATTGTTAGGCCTTAGCTAAAAGATAGTTAGTAGTTAGAAGTCAGTTAAGGGGATCAAACTTGTAACAAACTTTTAGTTGTTAATAGGAAGGATATAATCCCTATAAATAAGCCAAGTTGTTAGCTGAGTTAGTTTGGGTCAGTTAGTAGTTGGGATAGGTCCATTGTAGTTTGTTAGCTTTGATTAGGATATTCAGTTAGCTTTGTTAGTTACTTTTCTGTTAGGTGTTGTGCACTACCAAAAAAAAGGTGTTTACCGATGGCCATAACCCGTCGGAAAGTCAAAAAAGCCGTCGGAAAACAGATTTTCCGACTGAATTTCCGACGGACACTATTCCGTCGGAATCCAGCGCGTAGAAAAGCATTTCCGATGGAAAACCCTTCCGTCGGTAAAGTTATCGACGGATTACACCGTCGGAAATTAAACACGGGTTTTCCGACTGAAATGTCCGTCGGAAATTGTTCCGACGGAAATGTCTGTCGGAAATTGTGACACATGGTTTCCGACGGAAATATCTGTCGGAAATTTTTTATGAATTATTTTTTCTATATTTTAATATTATTTTGTTTGTAAATATTAATTATTTTGTTAATGTTATTTAATTTATAATTATATATATTTTTTATTTTAAATATTTTTTATTATTTAATTTTTTTAAATAGTGATAATTATTTTATTTTTATTTTAAATGTTAAGTTTTAGTTGATTTTATTATAATTAATTAATAAATATAATAATTTAAATTCAAAACTGAAATTACAAATTAAATTAAAAAATGCAGTTACATTAAAATAAAAACAAATACATAAATATCCGTCAATGTACTAAACTCAGCTACATCTATGTAATTATCCTAATAGTCATCATAATAATGGATAACGTCGTCATCCTGTCGGGGGGATGTTGCCGGTGTCAGGTGACCATCATCCTGCGACCCAGAAGGCGCATCGCCATCACGCAGCTGCGGCGGTGGATCGGTACTAGTAGTGGAGGGCTCGCCATCATTGAGTACCCCCTGCATAGCACTGCGCCTCTCAGGTGGAAGCAAATCGATCAGAGAGGTCATCACCTGTGACCATGACTCCATCCGCTGCTGCATGCGCTCTACATTCCGCCTCTGCTCCTCCAGCTCCTGCCTCAGCCGCCGTACCTCCTCCGTGTCCTGTGAGCCGGAGGGTGCAGTCTCCCGAATGGTCAAGCTCGACAACGACCCCCGACGGATGGTAGGAGCTAGAGACGCAGTACCATAGATCTGCCCTTTCTTCTTCCCGCCCGTGACATCCATCCAGACCTGGGTCTGTATCCGCTCAACCTCAGTGGGGTCTAGCTGAGAAGGATCCGAGGCTCCAGAGCAGGAGGCAACCTCAGATGCAACCTGACTGAACCTGGCATTGTACTCCTCCTGTGATGAATACATTACAAAAATTATGTTATTAAACTATAACACTAACATATACTTTAAATGTGATAGCACTTTATATAGCTCACCATGGTCTGCCTCGACCTCTCATCAACATACTGGCCGGTGTCCGAGCGAATATGCGTCTGCTGATCGACGGTAGGGACATCGACGGTCCGGGCAAGCTCTCCTGCCTGCAATCAACACAGGAATAAAATCAAATAATTAATTTTTAAATTGTTAACAAAAATGTACAGTTTATATATTAAATTATTTATATATGCATACCATGTTAATGGCATGCTGCATGTGGCTAATCGAGCCACCAGTGTGCATGCTCCCACCTCTCTCTGAAGCCCGATTCCTCTTCGCCTGCAGAGACTTCAGCTTGTAAGCTGGAGTGTCCCAGTAGGCACATAGCTGGGTCCAGATGTTGGGCCCAATGTAATCCCGACGTATCCGATCCTCCCTACACTCCCGGAGCATGTCCCTCAGTCGGTGCGGTGCACGCTCGTTAAAGATAGCGCGTATCTCTAAGTCATGCTCCGGTAACCAGCGCACAAGCTCTTGTGGACAAAGAAAAAAAACATTAATAACATTATACAAAAAACATATATAAAATACGTGAAAAAATTAAGGGACAATTACAGGAAATAATAAATAACAACTTACCCCGAAGCGTCGGAAGATACGATCCTTGTCGGGATCGGGGATCACCCCCCATGATGGCCAAAAGCGACGATAATGCTTCTTGATGGCCCAGGTAAGGTTCTTGGATCCCACTTTCGATGGGATCCACCTGAAAAATTTATAAATTTATTAATACAATAATATGGCAACCAACAAATATACACTTAATGAATAGTAACTAAAATAGTCAAAGTTAAAAAAACACTAAATTAAATGAAACTTACTTGTGAGAAACTGGCCGGATCCATGGTCGATCCTCAGGTGCGGGAGTCCTGGCCCACTCAGGAGTCTCCTCTGCCGCGACTGACTGCTGTGCAGTCGATGAGGATGGCATGGTGACGTCGTGATCATGAGCGGCCGCGGATGATGCGGATGGAATGCTAGTATCTGGCTGTGGCAACCTCCCAGGAGTCGGCATAAATGCCAATCCTGGTGACTGTGTGGCCGGTGCAGTCGATGATGGTGGTGGGGCTGGGTGTGGGTGTGGTCTGGGTCCAGTAGGGGGCGGCGAGTAGCTGGCTGCTACGTGTCCTGGCGCAAAGCGACTGGACGAAGGGACATAGATGGAGGGTGGTACAGTATGGGTAGGGGATGGTGTCGTATGTGTCGGTGAAGGTGTAGAATGGGTGGGGGATGGTGTAAAATGGGTGGGGGAGCCTCCTGTAGATGCCGCTGCGGTGGATGAGGCCGGGAAGGGGGTAGGTGCGGTGGGTGTGGAGGTGGCTGCAGCAAAACGAGCAAGCACCTAGGGCCTGATGGTGTATCGTCCCCGTGCTTAGCCTTCCCCTTCCCCTTATCACTGCTAGGCGGTGGGGGACGGGGCGGCTCTCCTCCTGATGCTGACATATCTATTTTATAGCACAATTATAAATCAATTTAAATTTAGTAAATCGATCGACATTTAAGTCACTAATTAGGCACATATTTAAAATACAACAAAATCTGTCAACTCTTACATTGAAGTGCATAAGAAAATATTTAAAATACAATAAAATTAACTTAACAGAGACATTCCTATTCAGAGTCAGTATCATCATCTGATTGTAAGTCTGACTCTTCTGCTTCTTGCATTGAGTCATCACTTTGGACCTCTTCCTCTGGTGACTGATTGCCAATGACCACTTTTTCCCCTTCATTTGTAGATCCCAACATGCCAGTAATACGCTCGATCTCAATGACTTCATTGACATGTGACGGTTCATCCGCCTGGAAGGGCGTCTCATCCTCTCCATCATCGATTTCTATGCGACCCCTAGGCTTGGTAGTGACAGCAACACACCAACCTCATTTGTCCATTCTCATTGCTGGATAAGGGACATAGTAAACTTGTTTTGCATTCTGAGCAATTATAAACGGATCAAACAGTTGATATCTTCTATCCATGCGAATGTCCACAGTTCCATACTTGGGATCCACCTTTGTTCCTACCCTTGATTGATCAAACCAGTTACAATAAAATAAGATTACTTTTTTAGGATAAGTAGTAGTATTGTATTGTAACTTGTATATGTGTTTTATGACCCCATAAAATGCACCAATACCTTCACCCTGTACAACAACCCCGATATTAACTGTCTTTTTGCCCATGTTCCATTCATCTGTGTGGAATTTGTACCCATTAACAAAGTATGTATGCCATGATCTAACACAGCTATAGGGCTCGTACGCTAAATCTCTCAAGTGTTGAATAGTCACGCTTAATGGTTGCTGATAAACCTACGAATATGTAAGTCATAGTAAATAATTACTTTATCAGTTAGAACTTAAGCTTAATATATATTGACACTTACTTGTTGCTTGAACCATTTAGGAAATTCTGCATGTGTACGAGCAGAACCATCTTGTTCACTTAATTGATTAATTTGCAAGAACACACTGATAAATAAAATGAGTACAGTGTGTTAACAGAGAAATTGATATAATATGTATATATTATTTCAAAATTAAGTCGTTGAAACTTACTCGTGGTATGGTTTCACCTCGGTGCAATTTATCAACACATGAACATGGGCCGATGTATACTCCTCATCACTTAACCAGTAAGTAAGCTCCTTGCCAGCATGACGACCAGGAAGGTTAAATAAGGACAACATATAAGGATACCCTGCACTATCAGCACTTACCTCGCTCCTAATATTTCTTGGGGCCAACATGAAGTTATTGAAATAGTGGGAACAAAAATGGGTTGTCTCACGGTGTAAGTAAGAAGCACAGATTGATCCTTCCACCCTAGCCTTGTTTTTAACTGATCGTTTAGATTTGCCCATGAATCTAAGTAATAAAAAAATGAATGACAAGTCATTATCCAATGGACGATCTAAGAGTTTAATGTGAAAATATAATAAAATTACCTTTCAAACGGATACATCCACCTATATTGTACTGGTCCACCAAGCTTCGCCTCATATGCAAGATGGTCAGGGAGATGTTCCATTGAGTCAAAAAATCCTGGGGGAAATACCCTCTCCATCTTACATAGAATTATTGGAATGTTTTCTTCCATCTTATTCAGACCATCCGCACTTAAAGTTGCAGAGCATAGATCTTTGAAGAAATGACTGATTTCAGTAAGCGTGTTCGAAACAACCGAGGGCAATGAGCTGAAAGCAATAGGAAGCAAACACTCCATGAATACATGACAATCATGACTTTTCATCCCATGAAGCCTTCCCGTTCTTACATCAGCACATCGTGCCAAATTAGACGAATAACCATCAGGCATCCTAAGGTCTTTTAACCACCGACAAATTGACTTTGCTTCATCGGCAGTTAGACTGTAACAAGCTTTTGGTTTGACCATTTTTCCATTAGGCTGCGGCTTCAGCTCCAAATCCTTTCGTCTACAGTACAGAGCTAAGTCCATCCTTGCCTTCTCATTGTCCTTCGTCTTGCCAGACACATTCATAACCATGTTAAAAATTTTATCAAAGAAATTCTTCTCGATATGCATCACATCAAGATTATGCCTTAACAGATTATCCTTCCAATACGGTAGTTCCCAAAAAATACTTTGTTTTGTCCAGTTATGCCACTCTCCATACCCTGGTAATTTTGAGACACCTGCTTCAGTGACCTTAGGAAGATCCCTAACCCGACCCCAAATTTGTTCAGGAGTCAACAAAGGCGGTGGACCTTCCTCTTCTGTCTGATTCTTTTTGAATGCTCGGGTATTCCTCCGAAAAGGATGATCACGATCTAAGAACCGACGATGAGAATCAAACCAGGAACTTTTGCCACCATAGCTCAGTGTAAAAGCCTTTCCATGTTCCATGCAATACGGGCACGCCAATTTACCATGGGTCCCCCAACTAGATAACATGCCATATGCAGGAAAATCATTGATAGTCCACATTAGTGATGCCCTCATCATAAAGTTTCGCTTCTTTGAAACGTCATAAGTCACCACACCATCCCAACACTTTTTCAGATCATCGATAAGAGGCTGCAAATATACATCTATCCCAGCCTTCGGGTTAGATGGTCCCGGTATGAGACAAGTCAGAAACATATATCGTTTTGACATGCACATCTCGGGAGGAAGATTGTACGGCGTAACAATCACTGGCCAACATGAATATGGCGAGGCTGACGCCTGAATGTACGGTGTGAAACCATCCGAGCACAGCCCAAGTCGTACATTGCGAGGATCTGCTGCAAAATCAGGATGTACCCGATCGAAGTGCTTCCAGGCTTCACTATCAGAAGGGTGGCGTATAACACCTATACTTCTTCTATTTTCATAATGCCACCTCATCTGTCCCGCAGTCTGCGATGATGCAAACAGTCTCTGCAACCTTGGAATTATAGGCAGATAGAACATTGCCTTCTCAGGAACTCGTTTGTTTTTACTACGGTCACTACTTTGAACGCGGTACCTGGATGTCTGACAAAATTTACATTGATCGAGCGTGCTGTCATTTGTTCCCAAAGCACTATCATAATACAGCATGCACCCGTTCGGACAACAATCAATCCTCTTAGCCCCCAACCCAAGTTTCAACACCAACCGCTTCGCATCATAATAACTTTTTGGCAACAACTCTTTGAAGGGTGTCACATCTTGAAGCATTTTACAGAAAAACTCCAAACACTGCTCGGGGACATTCCAATTGGACTTACAAGCTAGAAGCCTAACACAAATTGATAATTTAGAATCTGAAGCCCCTTCAAACAACGGCTTATTTGTCTCTAACAATAGATTGTAGAATCTCTGCGCCGATTCATTAGGAGGCTCTTCCATGTCATCAGACTCATCCGCCTCGAAGTTCCCATGTTGCCCAAGACAACCGTCCACCATCATATGCATTGACTGGAGTTGTTCGACATAGTCGTCGTGTAAGCCACTGCCTGATGCACCCATGTCAAGATCGTCACCACCGACTTCATTCATATCAATATCCGGCAACTCCTCGCCATGATCAGTCCATATCCAATAATTAGGCTTGAACCCACGTCGGTATAGGTGTAACTTCACGTTGTCATCACTCAAAACCGTCATACAATTGCACTATATGCACGGACATCTAATCCCCCCCTCTTCGGCATAATCACTATGTTGCTTGGCTTTCGATATAAACTCCTCGACTCCATCTACAAATGATTGTTTCAGAAGTCGTCTCCCAGACTCGTTCCTATCATACACCCAACTACGGCTCGGGGGAAAATATTCCATCCTTCTGCATTTTCAAGGGATTGACGTATTTTTATACGTATACCATAATTAAACCGAATCGCTCCCTTCCTTAAAAGGTGTGGCCCTATCCCATTCGAGAAAAAACTTTTTCACCAATGTATTATACTAGTCACTCATCACTTCTCTTGTCTTATACCTGATGAAATTTTGGCAGCATTTCCCATTGGTCTCCAAGTACACGTCATGACCGCGGTAAGATACCACAATCAAGCATGAACCCGGAGAACAAAAGGAAAGGCTTCAACCCGAAATTTCATCACATATTTAACAAATGAGAATCAATGAGTAATTAGTATATCAGTAGAGAAAAAGTTTCTTCCCAAACTGTCCCATTTGGACAATTCAAGATTCAATAAAATGAGCGATACCATCACCACGAGTACACATGCTCAATAATATTGAATCTTGAACGGGTGACTAAGGTTTTTCTCAATGACGTATTAAATTATACTCTAAAATAAACTAAAACTTTTTTTAAGTAACAGAGACATTTTACATAAAGTTTAACGATGTTGACAAACAATTAAAACACTTAAACAACTATCATAAACAACGTATTCGTCTAAAAAATAATTGATTAATTCATTATTTCAATTAACTAATTTAATTAAATGAATTTCACTTACATCAATTTATATATTCACTAAACATTAGCTACAATAAGAATTAAAATCCTACCATCATAAATCAAAATCAGCTCGTCCCACAAAATCCTAGACTCATATACAAATCAACATATATAATTGTACAACCAGAAAAAAAAAATGCTAATTATACAAATAATATTACATACTTCACAATATAGACAATTTCAAACAATAATTTAACAGTAAAAAAAAATTCAAACAATTTTAAATACTTAAAAAAAAATAGAAACCTGACAGTGTAGACACAGATGTGGCTCCTCTGCAGCGATGGTGGCAACAACTCTGCAACAAACAAAAAACAATAAAACTAATTAAACATTAATCATTTAATTAATTACAAAACATTACAAGTTTAATTAAAAATTAAAATTTATAACTAATTAAATACCTAGCTAGCTAGTACACAATGGGGGAGGAAGTGTGGTGGTGGATGGCTGTGCAGGTTGTGGGCAAGGGGAGGAAGTGGTGGTGGCTGGAGGTGGCGTGTGGTGGTCACTGGGGCGGAGGTCACGGCCGGCCGCGGCTGAGAGTGGTCCGGGTGGTGGTGATGACTGAGAGAAGAGAGGGAGAGGAATGGGGAGAAGGAGAGGGGAAGAGAAAAGAGAGGGAGAGCTTGTGGTGGTGGTGTGGTGGCGTGCGGTGGTCGGGAAGGCTGAGATAAGAGAGGGAGAGGGAGTATGAGAGGGAGCGGCACCGAGAGGGAGAAGGAGAGATGAGAGAAAGATCAGAAAGGAGAAGAGGAAAGTGGGAGGAAGAGGGTTCGTGCTGGAAGAAAAGGCCAATGTTTCCGATGACTTTTTCCGTCGGAAATTTGAATTTTGACTTTACCGACGGAAAAGCCATCGGTAATTAATATAATATTTCCGACGGGTATTCAGTCGGGATTTTTCCTACGGATTTTGCGACGGAAGTTCCGTCGGAACACTCTGGCGCCCAAATTTTGTTGTTCCCGCCATATTTTCTGACGAATTTTGAGACGGCTTTTCCGTCGGAAAACTCTACCGACGGCTTTTCCGTAGGAAATGCTGGAAACTATTCATATTCTGAATTTCCGATGGCCAGCCCGTCTGTAGGAAAATGTCCGTCGGTAAAAAACAATTTTCTTGTAGTGGTGTAGGTTAAGGCCTATAAATAAGAGGCTAATCTGTAATCAATGGCATGAATTGAGCATTATTGATTTGTTGAACTGAGCAATGGCTTAGTTGTGAAAGGAGAGTGCTCCTTTAGGGTACATTTGTACCATTCTTTTCCTATCTCTTTTTTTTTTTTTTTTTTTTCTGTTTTGGTTTAGGAGAGGTTCTCTCCATAGTTAGGATCTTCATCTTCCTAAAAGAAGGTTCCTAACAACTACCTACTTAGAGGTAGGAGACACAAAAACATTATTTACAGAGATGTTGTGATACTTGGTTGTGTGGAGTATATGGCTGAGGCACAATAACTTGGTTTTTAATAATAGTATTCTTGATCTTGTTTCTATTATAGATTTGGTTAAAACCCGATCTTGGTCTACGTTTTTTGCTAGAATTGGTGTTTTTTTTATAGACGAATGTTAGTACGCTAGTTGTTATGTTAATTTTTCTCCTTTAGGGTTTTCTGATCGGTGTTGTGGTTTCGGCTGAATGTATTAGATTTACTGGTTAACTTTGTTAGGCTTTGTTGTTGGTTTCTTGTATATGGGTTGGGATATCTCTTGTAATCCTAGATATATATATATATATATATATATATATATATATATATGTATATATATATATACATATATATATGTATATATATTTATAAAAAAAAAATCACAGTCTGAATTAGAACACACAAAAACCAAAAGAAATAAACAATTACATTTCACATTATATTTAGAACAGCAAGATCTAATTTTTGTCACTTAATCCGTGAGATAATATCTCAAGACCATAGATAAACCAGTTTAGCAAGTTACAGATCCAACATTTTTCTAATAAGGGAAATTTATTGAAAAGAGTACAAAAAGTACTCTAACCCATACACAAGGAAACAAGCATCGGCAAACCCTTCCTAATTATAATGTTACTTTAAACATTCTAATGAACAATTAAAGAAAACAGCTGCTGTTTTTTTTTTGAATAAAACCAAGTCAGTGATCTAATTTTCACCAAATCCAACAAGCTAAGAATATCAAACTCATCATTTCTAAACACAGATGACAGATCCAATGCATGCTTTTACTCCCTTGCATCTTCAAAACCTTCTCATGATTCTGACTAATACCTCCTTGGCAGATACCTCTTGCACCACATGGGTCTGAGATTCATCACACTGAAATAAACTTGAAATTGCGTTCCTAAAATTGCCCTTGGTACAGATGAAAATTTAAAAATCACTCTGGCAGAGTTGTGCTCAGTCCGGAACATATCAACCTTCTGAACGCATGGACCAAAGTTTCTGATAAGAACATTATTGAACTATCATCAGAAAAGCCTTCAAAAAAAAAAAAAAAAAAAGGACAAAAACTTGCTTGCAAAGTTGATGGTGTTGAACTGTTGATATTAGGGTTACCTCAATCAAGGCCCAAACATCCACAAATGAGGGTAAGGTTAAGTAATTTGAACAAAATGGAGTTGTTAACTTTGATTCTCAATAAAATAGTCAAGAATGGGACTTACTGGTTAAAGAACCAAGTAATCTCATGTTCACTCAATGGGTAAGCTTCAGAAAATGTTATAAAGAGGGACCTATCTTCCTCCGTTGCTCCATGTATTGCCAAACTCCATTCACTTGCAAGTGGGTTTAGCTTTGTTTTGGGGGTACTGGCTGAAGCATTTGAACCATGGGATGATTCAGCTGAATAGCCTATGGTGAATATGGATTTCTCAGCTCTTGAGGAAGAACCAGCCATGATGAGAGTGAGTGAAAGTTGAAAAGGAAAGAATTGGAACAGTGAGGAGTTTCGCTTCTGTATAAAAACAAACGAAAGTAAGGACATGCTTTTTTATAATAATATTTGATCGAGGAGTAGTGTTAGCAACACACTCTCTATCACTCTCATTTCAATACACTCCCTCATATCGGTTGTAATTTATGTGGATTCAACTGTTTTCAAATGAGTGCCACTTGAATTTTGTAAGGAGTGAGTTGGAAAGAGAGTGTTAGACATTATGTCGCTGGCATTTCTTTATTTGATTATCTAATTTTATATGTTCTTGTTGTGTAAAATTATTTTACATTTCTAATTAATTATGAATTTTCATATCATTACATTTTTTTTACTCTTATAATAATTACTTTAAAAATCACACCGAGGATGATTTATGATTGATTGATTGATAGTGTAAAAAAATTATACTAGTAACACACTAAAATTAAACTAGTTAATTTTTTAAACAATTATTTATGCAATTTCAACTTGTGAGTGATGATTAAATATGCCTTTTTACCAAATTGGCCATTTTCGAATTCAAATTTCTAACTTGTAAGGGGGTAGGGTAGCTCAAGTGGTTAGAGCTAAGGGTTTAAGGTGTTGGAGGTCCAATGTTTAATCCTTAGCAAATAAGAAAAAATTAACAAGTAACATACTAACATTTGCCTATAAAAAAAAAAATTCTAACTTGCATTTAACATTTATTTAATGTTATAGTCCAGTTCCACGGTTATATAACATTAATGACGTGAGAAATATTAATGTCAGTGTTATTAATTATTAAGTCTTAGGTTTTTTTTTTTTTTTTTTTTTTGATAAGCAATTATTAAGTCTTAGTTATTAATGCTATTCTTCATCAAAAAAAAAAAGTTATTAATGCTATTCTTAAATATTTACTTTTAAACTGCCTTCTAAAAGTATTTTATATATTATTATTATTAAATGCTAAAAATTATATATATATATATATATATATCATTCATAACTGAGATGCTTAAATTCATTCAAAAGACCACAAGTTAAGAATAGGTGCAGGGAAATGTGGTCGTTTAAAGGTGGTATGGGGGCGATGGACGTTCCTAGAAGGCAAATTTTTTCTAAACTAATATATTTAGTAATTTATTTGTTTCCATAAAAACTTAAATGTTATATCTGGGAATAGATACTCTTGCATTCCATGATCACTTGAATTCTCCCATGTTGAAATCTCTACCCTTAAAAAATTTACCTCCTCATTTTTATATTTTAAAGATTCTTATTTATAAGTGATGGCTCAGATTTAATTGTAGAGTAATATTATGGTATCTCCCGTTATCTCCATACATATTAAATTATCACCACTCATCTTGTTAGATGTATACTACCAACTAAGTTTTTTTTCTTTTTAAAAAATTATATTTAAAATTACTTTAGATAGAAATCGAAAATGAATACTAGAAGTCTATGACAAATGAAAATAAAAAAGTCATGAGATAAAAGAAAGAGAAAAAAGTAATAGTAATGAGTTAAACCTGGAAGCTTTAGATCGAGGAAGAATGTTAAAATATCTGAAAAAATATATCAATATATCTTAATTATATCTTCGAATATTATATGTTTTTTATATCTATATTCTGTTATTTATTTCGCTATTTATTTGGGATTAGGAATACAATTAAGTTTGTTGGGTTAGTTTTTTATAACACTTTGTGTAACACCCCTTCTTAGGTGCTACATGGTTAACTCGTTGCGGTAAAACTTAAAAACACGTATAAAAATTTGCTTTTGCGATACCACAAACATTTTAACTTTATAAATAATAAAGTAGAACAACATATAATACATATACACCCATACATACTTCATTATAATAATATGCATCAAAGGTCGTTGTAGCGTACTAGTTATCTTTCTGAAAAATATACACATAAGTAAAATATATAATTGTACATCACTGAACTGGAAAATCTAAAACAACTGACCAAAAAGAATGGCTCTCAGAGCCAGATATACAGACTGTCCATAGATATTGCTACCTCAAAGCAAAACAACCAAAAAGTCCTAAGCTGGTTGTAACATCCCAAAAATTGGCTACTTTGAATTACCAGAATGATTATATTTCAAATCTAGAAGTGACTAAATTCTCCTAAGTGGCTCAAAAGAAATTAAATAGATAATTTTGAGTTTTTTGGGCCCCAAATTTGTATATAGACTTCCTATGACCCGATACCTATCTTCAAATGGATATTTTATAGTCAAAACTAACTCTTTTGGTTTGATGTCTTCATAAGAAATGTAGATCTATCTCTTAGCTTTACGTAGACACCAAATTAGTCCAAATTAGATTCTTTTAACTCAAGTTATGATTAAATTTGTACATGATGTTCTGGTTTCAGCGCCAGCACTGTTTTTCTAACTTATAGCACAGTTTGGACCCTTTAAAGGCCCGTTTAAGATTTTCTGATCTTCATAAAAGTTGTAGGTATTTTCGTTAGCTTTCGAACCATATACAATTCATAATTTTTAGATGTCTATAACTTAAGATATGTGCAAAATACTACACCAGACGCTGGTTAAGTGGGCCATGACATGTTTTAATGCGTTTTGGGCTTTAAGAGACCTATAAATACGAACCTAATGTGCATTAGCAACATTTTTGGAGCACTAATTACATTAGAAACCCAGAAACACACTAGAGAAGATAGATTTCATGGTTTGAGAAGAAAGAATTGTGGAAGAAGGAGTCTAGGAAGAGGAAGATAAGGAGAACTATTCGTAAAGTACGCTAGGATTCGCCATAGGAATACCTCGTAGCTACATGGAGGTTTTCAAGAGGTGAGTAAAAACATATTTTCTCACCCTTCCATGGTATTTCACAAGGGGTTTTGGATTCTTTTAATTGATATTGAGATCTGGGGTGATTTGATTGGGAAAAAAAAATGGGTTTTTGACATAATAAGGTTCAAGAATGTTAAATTGATTTGGGGTTTTCGATAATTGATAAATTGTTGTAATATTGGTTGTTTGCATGGTTTGATCATGTGTTCTAAGACTTGTTTAATGATTTTCAATCATAATATATATGTTAGACATGCTCTGTTATGTTACAACAAAAATAGCGACCGAAAATAGCGACTAAAATACCAGTTGCTATTAGCGACCGATTTTAGGATCTGTTAGATTGTTGTTAATTTTATACTCAGCTACCGAAATAGCGTCCGAAATACGTGGTAGCAAAGCACTCAGTCGCTAATTCAGTCGCTAAATGAATAAAATTAAAAGTCAAAATTTGTTGACTTTTTTGCAACCGAATTTGCGACTGATTTTATCCCAACGGTAAAATTTTAATTATTTTCAGAAAAGAGGGTCATAGAGATTTGAAGTTCATAAAAAATACACGTTGTCGTTTCTAAAATACTTGCCGTCGTCGGTTTTCCAAATTGTTGTCGTTAAGACATTTTAAAGTATTTTAAGGTAAAACTTAGCTTTTTCCGCTTAAACAATTTTCTAAATTCACGGTTGAGTTATTTTCGCAGATTAATTTCACAAAATATCTTTTTATAATATTACGGAATAGCTTATCTAAAAATTAGCAGTAGTAAAATATTTTCACGGTTGCGCCCTCTCTACTACCCATAAATCACTTTTTATAAATAAATCATTAAAATAATAATATTTCTCAAATACTTATTATTTCTCCCAAATAATATTTTCCACAAACATTATATCCCAATATTTCCCATAAAACATTGAATATAATATACACAGCTTATTAAAGCTTTTATCTGATTAATCGGTTGTGCACTGACCACTGTCAGGCCTCACAAACAACATTCAACATCATCGTCATAATTATATTACTACCAAATCATGCATCACAGCAATATAATATACAAATGCAGATAATTAAATCAATTAAAAACAGATAAACAACCGAAACACAGATAAACCACTTACAGCTATAAACACATAGCTCAGTAAAATAAACCAGAAAACACCACAGCCACATAGATACACATATATGGACCACAAACAAATTATACATGGCCATCCGAATGATCCCTCAAGTAACCCCTCTTACCTCTCGGAGATTCACAGCAAGTTGAATTTAATTCGTCGGAAGACGGAAACTCACGTACACCGCTTTATACTTAACCTTCAACAATACAACCAAACAACCACATAAATAAAAAATCACAAAACATCAAAATCCTCCTATGTTGGTCATGGCCTCATAGGGTTTAAGGACTAAACAAACTCCAAAATTGTTTAAGTCATGGATTAATGATTCTAATATACTTAAGGAAATGGATTAAGGCTAAACAACAAAGTTAAGAATCAAAACCATCCTAACCCTCCAAATGGTAGATTCGGCCAAGACATGTCCATGAGGCTAGGGTTTTTAGTTTAATGAACCAACTAGGATTCAACAAGTATATAAGTATGTATGATGAAAGACATGATCATACATCAAAAGCAAGAACAAAAACTCCATCCATCCTTTCCTCTAAGATTCGGCCAAGATGGGTTTCAAGGGAAGAAATTTTTTGATCATCACATGCTCTTAGATCTAGACAATATACATGATTATAAGAACATAGGAAGTGGTTTCAACATCATAGGATTTTTCTAGAATTTGTTATGGATTTTCAAAGTTCTAGATCTAGAAATGGGAAAATATGATTCATGGCATAAACATAAGAAAAAATTGAATATGAAAGCTTAGATGATCAAGGAGTTGAGCTTTTACCTCTTGAAGATTGAAGACATGAAGAAAATGATCAACCAACACTTATATAAAATCTGGACAGTTTGAGGGTGTGTTGGTTTTGTGAGTATATCGCATGATCTACTCATCCAAAAATTACAAACTTCGGCTTATTGGAAATATAAGAAGAAAAGGAATAACTTTTATGTTGAAGGTTTCATTTGGTTAGGATCATAACAGGGGTAAAAATGGGCTTCTTTCTGCTGTCTCGCATGGATCTGAGGATTCTGGGCAGTTTCTGTATTTTGGTCATAACTCTCAATATACTCATCCGTTTTTTATGATCTTTAGGTAGTTGAAAGAAGAGAGAAAGAGGAACAACTTTCATGTTGAGAGTTTTCCGAGTTACAGAAAGGAAGATGGTCATAATTTCGGTGCAAGTTCGGTCAGTTTAGGACATCCATGGGTGTTCATAATGTCTAAGTGAAAAAATGACAACTTGATGATGATAAATAGTAAGGAGGTCCTTGAACATGTGGGTGAGGATTGTTGAAGGTGTGGCTGATTTTAGGCCACAAGAATTAACCGTGGTTCCTTAACCATGGTTAAAATTTAACTCGACGTCGGTTAGGTTAACTTAGGGGCTTTTCGGTCATTTCACTTGAAAATTCCCGATCAATAAAATTTGAGGCAGGACTCCTTGTCCTCTCTGCTACATCAACCTCTCCTAATACCTCTGCTCCAAAATCGACTCCGTTGTCTCTCGACTTATCCCTGGACTCAGGTTTTACGCGTTTTCTTTAGAGATTACGCCCGAATAAAATAGTATTATTTCATCGCTAACGAATTTTTCCAAAATATGGAAAATCGTTCGGGGCGAAATATAAAACCTAATAGTTTCGTTCACGAGTCGAAATTATGATTCCTGATCAGTAAAATCTTACTATCAGTGAAAATACAAAAAACACAGACCGGTTTCCGTCTGAATTTTCATCCCAAAATTTCCCCATAACCTTATGAAAATAAGTATGACAGGGAAATGACTTTAGTTTATCCAAAGTCATTTTCTAAATCTCGGATAAAAATATAATCATTTATATAATTATTACCGATATTAGAAAGTCGAAAATCGGGGTGTTACATTACTACCCCTCTTAAAAAAAAATTCGTCCTCGAAATTTCGTGACTCAAAAAACAACAGGATTTCCTATTCCCAACATTTTACTCACAAGAAAAGACACAGAATAAGTTTATCCCACTGAAAAGAACACAAGAATATCTCATGGATAAAGATCCTTTGATAGGTTCAGGGAAGTAAAAATGTATGATCGGTACATGTTTACAAACATGAATCCAAAAAAATTTCTTCCTTCACAAGAGTCTTCTTGCCAACAATTTAAAAGAACTATGGTCCGACAAGAATTCAGACTGAATCACTTTCTACCAAAAGTAAAAGTGACTAGAACAAGTCTCATTGAGAAACTAGTTTTGTCAAGAAGGTGTCTATCCCGAACAACAATAGGATAGTCTAAACATATAGAATTCCACCTTGAAGTTGAAAACAATGACATCATGAAAATCAAAGAAACAGATAATTTCAACATACCCATACACAATCCATCGAAACACAGATAATTTCAACATACCCACGCATAATCCATCGAAACAAGTATGAATTGTACCCAAGTTTGAAAATTATAGCTAAGAGATTACCGTCGTAGTTTGGAGCCTCAGCTCTGACCATAGTATAAACTCTCCCTGCAGTCTTCGGTTTAACAGCATTGGTATTATTGACAGCCGATCCATGCTTTGGTGTAAACACATTACTTCTAAGAAGTAATTCAAACAAAACTTAACTCAGAGAAAACACAACGTCAACACAACAGACCTAATTCCCAAAGATTCCGAAAGACTCGACCAGCTCTGATACCACTAATGTGACACCCTAACTTGGGTCATCACATGATTACCCGTTTGCGGAAGATAAAATCATAAATTCGCTGGTTGCTTTCGGAAAATAATGTTTTCTCAACGTTTGTCTTAAACAAAATGTGGTGATAATTTTTTTTTTCTTTTTAACATCGTCACAACAACGTTCACACAATCACACTTAGATATATATATATATATATATATATATATATATAAGTCATACAGCTATACTGCCTCGTATGTTTCACACTTAAACATTTATAATGAAAAGATTATTCCCAAAACATAACTTAACGTAAACCTAAGCTGGTCAAACACTACGACAAAAAGAAGCAGCATCAGCATGCCCCGATCTAAACATTCTTCTTCTTGTAGACGCCATAGTCCTTAAGAGGTTCATCTGAATTCCACCACATAGAACCCAGAAAAAGAAACCACAAACAAAACATGCAAGAGTGAGAAACCGACATATGGACAAAACGCGATAACCATATGTATGAAACAACAAAAAAACACACATATATATGTTATGTCTACACAAGCATTCATACTAAAGCATGTAATCTCATAATGGGTTTCACACCCCAAACATCATCCTTGGAAAAATATGCATGAACACTTCATATACACTAACTAAACATTCACACTTAATCTCATGAGATATCCCAACAAGTGATGAGTTGATCAGGCTCTAGGCACGCAGCCAGAACACCAGGCACGCAGCCAGAACACCAGGCACACAGCCAGAACATAACAGGCACGTCTACCAAATGCATGCAAAACACTTTGTTCATGACACTTTTCTTTGTGTTCAATCTTTCCTTGCCGAAGCTCAAAATGGCTTACGACTAAACAGAGTTTTAAACATCTTTAAAACTTTTATTAATAACACAGGACCTCAAAGTCCGAGTTACAGAGTTTGTTGATGATCTTTAGGTCGTTGGAAATAAGAGAGAAAGAGGAACAACTTCCATGTTGAGAGTTTTCCGAGTTACAGAAAGGAAGATGGTCATAATTTCGGTGCAAGTTCGGTCAGTTTAGGACATCCATGGGTGTTCATAATGTCTAAGTGAAAAAATGACAACTTGATGATGATAAATAGTAAGGAGGTCCTTGAACATGTGGGTGAGGATTGTTGAAGGTGTGGCTGATTTTAGGCCACAAGAAATAACCGTGGTTCCTTAACCATGGTTAAAATTTAACTCGACGTCGGTTAGGTTAACTTAGGGGCTTCGGTCATTTCACTTGAAAATTCCCGATTAATAAAATTTGAGGCAGGACTCCTTGTCCTCTCTGCTACATCAACCTCTCCTAATACCTCTGCTCCAAAATCGACTCCGTTGTCTCTCGACTTATCCCTGGAATCAGGTTTTACGTGTTTTCTTTAGAGATTACGCTCGAATAAAATAGTATTATTTCATCGCTAACGAATTTTTCCGAAATATGGAAAATCGTTCGGGGCGAAATATAAAACCTAATAGTTTCGTTCACGAGTCGAAATTATGATTCATGATCAGTAAAATCTTACTATCAGTGAAAATACAGAAAACACAGACCGGTTTCCGTCTGAATTTTCATCCCAAAATTTCCCCATAACCTTATAAAAATAAGTATGACAGGAAAATGACTTTAGTTTATCCAAAGTCATTTTCTAAATCTCGGATAAAAATATAATCATTTATATAATTATTGCCGATATTAGAAAGTCGAAAATCGGGGTGTTACAAGTATGCTGCAATCCTTATAAGTCAATGGTTTTATTTTCTGCTAGAGTTAATTATTAAGTTACGAAAGCCTTAGTTTCCTGTTTGAGATTCAATATTAATGTGCATGCGTACCTTTCAGGGTGTGCATGATCATTGTATTGAATCTTGAATTGTCCAAGTGGGACAGTTTGGGAAAAAAACCTTTTTCACACTCGTACAATAGTCATTTCCATGTTCAAATGCCTTATATACTTGTTGAAATCTCGGTCTGATGCATTTCCTTTTGTTCTCCGGGTGCATACTTGATCGCGGTGATTCTCACCGTACTCGAGTCGTGTAGTTGGAGACCAATGGGAAATGTTGCCGAAATTTGTTAAGTATAAGGTATTTGAATAAGGGAATAACTATTGTTAGCAGAGTGTGGTAAAGGTTTCTTCTCGAATGGGATAGGTTCATACCTTGTCTTAAGAACGAGATTGATGGAGCTATTGGAATGCACCGTAATATATAAGTGTTATTGTAGGGTTGGTCAGGCTATTTAATTGGCAGGAATGGATATTCCGGAGAATCGGAAATGGATGTATCGTAGGTTGGATCGGAATAAACGACTTAGGGAAGAGTATAGAGTTGGAGTGGGTGAGTTTATAGAGTTTGTTGTTAGCCAGGAGATATTCATAAGGTGGGGCGGTGATCATTTGAGGTGTCCTTGCAAAAGATGCAAGTGTCAATCTTTCAAAAGCGTGGATGGAGTTGTGGCCGATCTTTATGAGAAGGGCTTTATGCCTGATTACTATTGGTGGAGTAACCATGGTGAGACGTTGCCTGATTTAAACCCGGTTGTGTTTGAAGGTTCGTACTATGGAAGTGGTGACCGGAGGGAAGAATTGAATCCATACGAGCAGATGATAATGGATCATGTTGGACCCTCGGTTGGTGTTGCATTAGAAGAAGATGGTGGAATGGGTTCCCAATACATAGAGGAGAATCCGAATCCCGAAGCTCAAAGATTCTATGATATGCTAAGTGCTGCATGATCTCTGTTGTGGGAAGGATGTCGGGAGTACACGGAGTTGTCGATGTGTATGGAATGGTTGAGTATCAAATCTGACTACAATATGCCAGAAGGCTGTTTTAATCGCCTCGCCATGTCTGTGTCCAAGTCGTTGCCAGAAGGCAATCAGATGCCAACTAGTTTTTATCATGCTAAGAAGTCTGTGGAGAATTTGGGTCTGGGGTGTTTGAAGATTGATTGTTGCCCGAATGGATGTATGTTGTATTATAAGGATGATTTAGCGAAGAGCATAACATGTTGTCGATTTTGTGGTGCGGATCAGTATAACACAACCACTAGGAGGGGCATTGAGAAGAAGACCGCTCTAAAAAAAGATGTGGTACTTTCCGCTCGTGCCAAGACTTACAAGATTGTACTCTTCGATGGCCACTGCAGCTCACATGAGGTGGCATAGTGAGCATGAGAGGGAGCAGGATGTCTTGTGTCATCCATCGGATGGAGAAGCTTGGAAGCATTTTGACAGGGTTCATATGGCATTTTCACAGGACCCTCGGAACGTCCGATTGGGGTTATGTACATATGGATTTAATCCTTTCGAGCAGTTTGGAAAAGCATACTCTTGTTGGCCGGTTATCCTGACTCCATACAATCTTCCCCCGGGGATGTGCATGAAGCGGGAGTTTATGTTCCTAACAGTCATAATTCCGGGTCCGTCTAATCCAAAAGGGAAGATTGATGTGTACTTGCAGCCACTGATAGATGAGTTGACAATGCTGTGGAATGATGGTGTGTTGACATATGACGTATCTTTGAGGCATAATTTCATGATGAAAGCAGTTTTGATGTGGACGATCAACGACTTTCCCGCCTATGGGATGATGTCGGGTTGGTTGACCGCGGGGAAGCTTGGTTGCCCAATATGTATAGAGCGATCGAAGGCATTCACACTTAAAAACAGTCGAAAGATTTCTTATTTTGATTGTCATTGTCAATTCCTTCCAGAAGATCATCCTTATAGGAGGAACAAGAATTCATTCAAGAAGCGTTGTGCGGAGACAACACCGACTCCACCACGTTTGTCTGGTCCTAATGTATGGCGGAGAGTACAGTACTTACCGCTCGTCCATGAATCCCAAGGAGAACATATTCCTGATTATGGCGTCAAGCATAATTGGACAAAACAAAGTATATTTTGGAGGTTGCCGTATTGGAGGACGCACCTACTCCGTCATAACATTGATGTCATGCATACTGAGAGGAATGTGTTTATGAATGTGTTTGACACTGTGATGGACATCAAGGGGAGGACAAAGGATACAAATAAAGCCCGATTGGATCTAGCTGAAATTTGTAATCGGAAGGAGCTTGAGTTGCAGGACGGGGGTCGTGGCAGACTTATCAAACCGAAGGCAAGTTATACACTAAGCAAAACACATAAAGTAGCTGTCTGTAAGTGGGTTAAAGAACTAAAGTTACCCGATGGGTATGCTTTCAATCTGGGTAGATGTGTTGACATTAAGGAAGCAAAGTTACATGGAATGAAGAGTTGCCACGTGTTCATGCAACGGTTGCTTCCAATTGCGTTCGACGCATTACCGAAACCAATTTGGAACCCACTTTTTGAGCTTAGCCACTTTTTCAGGGAGCTTACATCGACAACACTAAATGTGAATCAATTAAAGGATATGGAAGTCAAGATACCCGTTTTGTTATGTAAGCTGGAGCAAATCTTCCCGCCGATTTCTTTGATTCAATGGAACACCTTCCAGTTCATCTACCTTACGAAGCAAGAGTTGGTGGTCCAGTCCAATACCATTGGATGTATCCATTTGAGAGGTATACAACATCAACTATTTTACTTAATACATACTAAATTCATGAACACGAGATCGTAGTTTAGTTTTCCTTAAAACTAGTAATTATTTGTATGTATCCCTCTTTAATAGGTTCCTGCACTCCCTTAAACACAAAGTCAAGAACAAGGCACGAGTGGAGGGTTCCATTTGTGAAGCATACTTAGTAGAGGAGACTTCCACTTTTGCCTCTTATTACTATCCAGACGAAGTTGACACGAGAAGGACAAGGATGCCTAGAAACGTTGATTCGGGCGAAGGAAGTTCAATTAGTCCTCCTATATCAATATTCAACTATCCGTGCAGATTTAGTGGCAAATCAAAAGGATATTTCTTGGAGCAGCGTGACATTAATGTGAATATATGCCTTGACAGGTACTTTAAGTTTTGATGAATGACAAAAGGGAAAGGTCCAGAAGGACTAAAGTGCAAAAAGCGGAAAGTTATAAAGCAAGCAAGCACAAGGGGCAAAATGGGAATTTCATTAAGTGTATTGTGTGTTTTAGAAAAAGTGTGTAAATGGTAAGTAGAGTTCTCAATTTAATATTGGTCTCACACACACACATTTAACATATGCTTAAAAGAATTTATCATGTGTTTTAAAGGGATTAAAATTGACAATTAATCATACTTAATGAGCAATCAATTTCTTAATTGTCAAGTTTTTCAAAATCAATTTTATTCGTGCCATAATCGATTATGGTAATCCAATAATCGATTATGAGTCGAGGTTAAATGGCTTTAATTGGTGTTAATGAGTAATTATGACATTAAAGCCGTTGAGTTTGAATTTTGAATAAGAATAATCGATTATGGTTTTTGTATAATCGATTATGTCCTCTCTGACTTCAAACGAGCTTCAACAGAAACCCTGTAATCGATTATGTAATCGATTATAGCTTTTTATATGAAAGTCAGTGGACTCATAATCGATTAGTGTAATCGATTATGACTATTCTGTCAAAGTGAACGCTTCCTGAATTTGGTTTAAATAATCGATTATAAGAATGTAATAATCGATTATGCTGCGACAAAAATGAATTTTAAGAGGCTTGACCTAATTTCTTTTGAACTCCTATAAAAGCAAGTGTAGGCAGCCTTCAAACAGAAGACAATACACTGCTATCATTTTCTCTGTGCTAAAACTCTGTGAAAACATTTTTATACTCTATCTCTTGCACTTACACATTGACCATATTATATTGAGTATTCTATACACCATATAGGTGGTATTGTATTTGCTCTTCAATTTGTTTATCAGCACTATTAAGAGTGCATATTATTGTAAGAGTCGTGTGAATCAAATCATTCTTTTCTACACCTTGTTTTTCAAGAGAGGTGATATCTCTTGGGGTGTTCTTGGATGTGATTTCCAAGTGTTTACAAGGGAGGTGATATTCCTTGTGGTTGACAAGAGAGGTGATATCTCTTGGGTTATTGTCTTGAGACTCTTTCACTGGGGGAGGTGATATCCCTGGTCTGTGAGGAGTGCTCTATATTGTAAAGGTTCTAGTTGATCCTGTTAAAAACTAGAGTTGATTGAAATCCCTTGGTCGTATTGCCTTGGGGACTGGACGTAGGCCACTTGGGTAGTTTGTGGCCGAACCAGGATATATTGCTTGTGTTCATTTTCTCATCCCTTATCTTTCTATTTCTACTTTATCTTTTGCAAAACGTTTTTAATTGCACGCGTATTTAACAAAGTTGTTTTTCATAATATATTCAAAGGAAAAAGTTTTATATTTGCCAAAGTTTTTGTAAAACACAATTCACCCCCCTCTTGTGTTTGGAGTCACTTGTCAACAAGTGGCATCAGAGCTTAACTCTTGGATATAAAGGGCGAAACCGCCTCAAGAGGTAACATGACTTCAAACCGTTTTTTGTAACGAGGGAAACTCTGTAAACAGACCCCCATCTTTCAATGGTGAAGGGTATGGTTATTGGAAAGAAAGAATGCAAATTTTTTTAGAAGCTTCTGATATTGATATTTGGGATTCTGTGGAAAATGGTCCATTTGTCCCTAAGCATGAAGTTAATGGTGCTTTAGTGGATAAACCGAAAAATCTTTGGACCGATGCGGAAAAGAAAAAGGTCCAATACAATTTGAAAGCTAGGAACATCATCACTTCAGCTTTAAGCTACGATGAGTTCTATAGGGTCTCAAATTGCAAGACCGCTAAAGAAATGTGGGACACCCTTCAATTGACCCATGAAGGTACTACCGAGGTCAAAAGGGCTAGGATGAACACATTGACTCATGAGTATGAGCTATTCAGGATGATACAGGGTGAAAGCATACAAGATATGCAGAAACGTTTTACCCATATTATAAATCATCTTAGGGCTCTTGGGAAATCTTTTAATAATGAGGATTTGATAAATAAAGTGCTTAGATGTTTGAGTAGAAATTGGCAACCCAAAGTAACTGCTATATCTGAATCTAGAGATTTATCATCTATGTCTTTGGCTACTTTGTTTGGCAAATTGCAGGAACACGAGCTTGAGTTATATCGCCTCATGGAAAGTGAGGAGAATGATAATAAAATAAAGAATAGCCATGCACTCAAAGCATGCATGATTGAAAATGATGAAGGGAGTGACTTTGATGATTGTGATAGCCTTGATGAAGATGAGGAGGAGATGAGCCAAATGATCCGCAAATTCAAAAAGTTCTTAAGGCGAAAAGGCATTGCAAAACAAGTCTCCAATCCTAAAAAGAAAGATGAGGAAGAAGAGACCTCTTTCATCCCAACATGCTACAAGTGCGGCAAAAGGGGTCATATAAAACCCGACTGTCCTAAAGGCCAAAGAAAGCATGAGAAATCAGAGAAAAGGCCACAAAAGGACCAAAGAGAAAGAAGGGCCTATATTGCTTGGGAAGACAATGATATGGACTCATCCGATGAGTCGGATAATGAGGAGGCACATTTATGTCTCATGGCAAATCATGAGGAAGTTGAGGTAAACGACCCTGAACTTGAAACTGATTTATCTTATGATGACTTGCTTATTGCTTGTGAGGAATTAAATGATGAAACTATTAGACTACGAAAAATTATTTCCTCCTCAAAGAAAACCATTTCTAGTCTTGAGCTAAAAATAGATGTTTTAAACAAAGAGATGGAAGTTCTTAAAGAAAAACAAGATGTTTTAAATGAAACTTCATCATGCTTATCTTGTGAAAATAAAAAGAATGAAGTTTCTGAATGTGATGAATGCAGAGTTTTGAAAATCAAAATTGAAGACTTATATAACACGCTTGCGAAATTCACAATGGGAAGGGATAACCTAAATGTTCTTTTGGGAAATCAAAAGGGAATGTATGACAAAGCTGGTTTGGGCTATCAACCAAAATTTCATGAAAAATCTTTTAAGAAATTTTTTAGTCCAAGCAACAAGTCCAGTAGTCCCTTTGTTAAATGCTTTCACTGTGGTAGAAAAGGTCACACTGCCTCTATTTGCAATATTAGGAAAAACAAAGGCATAAATGTTAAAAATGCATGGATTTCAAAGGGCTTATTGCCCAAGACTAATGTTCAAGGACCCAAAATGGTTTGGGTACCAAAAGCCAAAATATGATTCTGTTTTGCAGGAGTGCTTGAAGACCAAGAACAAAAATTGGAATTTCAATATGGTCGTTCAAAAGCACAATTTTTTCAACCCATAATCGATTATAGAATAGCAATAATCGATTATGAGAAGTCAGAAAGGCAAAAATCGATTATGCGCAGAAAGGAGAAAAATAGCAAAAGTCAGTAAGGTAGTAATCGATTAACATAATCGATTACGCTTGGACGAGGAGCAGAAAGGCAAAAGTCAGAATGCCTATAATCGATTAGCATAATCGATTATGCAAGTGGGTATGTTTTCAGAAGAGTCAATCGATTACATAATCGATTATGCATGGTAGAACATTTTACATGATTAACTCTTCAAAATTATTTGAAAAAGATCTTTTTATCATTATACATTCTTCTCTCAAATGCCTTATAAAATTGAAATATTATTTTGAAAAATTATTTTAGAAAGGGGGAGAATTATTTACATGCTTAAGGGAAATAATCATACACTTGCAAAAAGGGGGAATCAATTCTTTTATTATCCTGGCACTTGCTTCCGCACACATGTTTGAATTACACTGATGCTTTTTATATATTTATTACTCTGAATATATGCCTTGCTTTATCAATATTTTTCCCGCTTTTTGATAATGCCAAAAGGGGGAGAGTTATCTGAATGCATGATTCAGGGGGAGTGGATTTGAATGTATGCATATAATGAGGGGAGTAGAGCGAAATTATAATGTGATATATTTTATTGCTCTAACCCTATCTTTCTAGCAAATCCCTCCTGAGATGTTTGTCATCATCAAAAAGGGGGAGAATGTGAATATATGCCTTGACAGGTACTTTAAGTTTTGATGAATGACAAAAGGGAAAGGTCCAGAAGGACTAAAGTGCAAAAAGCGGAAAGTTATAAAGCAAGCAAGCACAAGGGGCAAAATGGGAATTTCATTAAGTGTATTGTGTGTTTTAGAAAAAGTGTGTAAATGGTAAGTAGAGTTCTCAATTTAATATTGGTCTCACACACACACATTTAACATATGCTTAAAAGAATTTATCATGTGTTTTAAAGGGATTAAAATTGACAATTAATCATACTTAATGAGCAATCAATTTCTTAATTGTCAAGTTTTTCAAAATCAATTTTATTCGTGCCATAATCGATTATGGTAATCCAATAATCGATTATGAGTCGAGGTTAAATGGCTTTAATTGGTGTTAATGAGTAATTATGACATTAAAGCCGTTGAGTTTGAATTTTGAATAAGAATAATCGATTATGGTTTTTGTATAATCGATTATGTCCTCTCTGACTTCAAACGAGCTTCAACAGAAACCCTGTAATCGATTATGTAATCGATTATAGCTTTTTATATGAAAGTCAGTGGACTCATAATCGATTAGTGTAATTGATTATGACTATTCTGTCAAAGTGAACGCTTCCTGAATTTGGTTTAAATAATCGATTATAAGAATGTAATAATCGATTATGCTGCGACAAAAATGAATTTTAAGAGGCTTGACCTAATTTCTTTTGAACTCCTATAAAAGCAAGTTTAGGCAGCCTTCAAACAGAAGACAATACACTGCTATCATTTTCTCTGTGCTAAAACTCTGTGAAAACATTTTTATACTCTATCTCTTGCACTTACACATTGACCATATTATATTGAGTATTCTATACACCATATAGGTGGTATTGTATTTGCTCTTCAATTTGTTTATCAGCACTATTAAGAGTGCATATTATTGTAAGAGTCGTGTGACTCAAATCATTCTTTTCTACACCTTGTTTTTCAAGAGAGGTGATATCTCTTGGGTTATTGTCTTGAGACTCTTTCACTGGGGGAGGTGATATCCCTGGTCTGTGAGGAGTGCTCTATATTGTAAAGGTTCTAGTTGATCCTGTTAAAAACTAGAGTTGATTGAAATCCCTTGGTCGTATTGCCTTGGGGACTGGACGTAGGCCACTTGGGTAGTTTGTGGCCGAACCAGGATATATTGCTTGTGTTCATTTTCTCATCCCTTATCTTTCTATTTCTACTTTATCTTTTGCAAAACGTTTTTAATTGCACGAGTATTTAACAAAGTTGTTTTTCATAATATATTCAAAGGAAAAAGTTTTATATTTGCCAAAGTTTTTGTAAAACACAATTCACCCCCCTCTTGTGTTTGGAGTCACTTGTCAACAATTAATGCTTCATCTGTATATCCTTCAAAATTGTGAAGAGGTGGCACCATATTTAGAGTAAGTTTCTACAATGTCTTTTATAAGTTCAATTGACATTTATGATTATTAATCGTCCTGCTATTAATCTCCTATATGTAGGATGTACGGCAATTTTCTAAGGGATCTCCAACCTGACATTTCAAACGATTAGGTTGATCGAGAAATTACTTCTCACTTTGCTACGTGGTTCAGTAAATATGTTGGTTAAGCATCTTCATTTGTTGCAATACATTTTATTTCCTTAAATATATAACATGAATAAGAATAATATAATATTCGATTTTTTAGGTACTAGATCCAGTAAACAATGTTCAAAATCCATTGTTGACAAATTTGGCATAGGGGCCTAACAGATGGGTTACATCATGGAATACTTACATTGTAAATGGATATAAATTTAACACAAAAACATGGAGTGAAGGAATGCATTCGTGTAATTATGGTGTTTGTGTGCGAGCCACTGATGGCAATGTAAAGGATGATTTCTATGGGGTTCTAACTGACATCCTTGAACTCGATATACTAGTTTTCCCGCGATGAAGTTAGTTCTCTTCAAGTGTGATTGGTTTGATCCTAATCTTGACGTAGAGACAAAAATCGATAAAAAATATGGTATTGTTCAAGTTAGGCTATCTCATAGGTATAATAAGGCGTACGACCCATTCATTTTTTCACAACAGGCAGATCAGGTTTATTACTCGCCATATCCCGAAGGACATCAAGGCTGGTTGGGTGTCATTAAGATAAAGGCTCGCAGTACAATTACTGATAATGTAATCAACCAGCCTGAAAAAGATGCTCCGTACCAAGATGATGAGTTTTCAAGACCCCATGTACCGTTGCAAATTACGCCGGACATTATTGTTAATTCTCTGGCGGACATTTCCGGCAATGGGGAAGAAGTGGAAAAAAGAGTTAATGGATCAATCTGAGTTGGACGCATCTAGCAAAAGCAGATTCCAATCAAGTGAGACTGATGAGAGTGAGGGTGAATTTAGTGACGGAGATTCTACTTAGGTAATTTATTTATGTCATAATTCATTGTGTAATGCTCATTGTACTTTGGTAATTTATTTTTGCATTATTTACACTGTGGTGTAATCATCTTTTCATTTTTTACACAGATGGCAGATTTCTCTAGAGGTAGGGGGCAGTGTGGTGGTCGTCGTGGAGGTCATGGCAGAGGTCGTGCTGAGAGAGTCCCTCCGCCGGCAGACCCACAGACTTCAGATCGAGACCACCCTGCTAGCAGCTCTGTGGACGGGCCACACAAGGTGATGGAGTTGCACCCCCTACCCAACCTCATGTGGTCGGGACACAGGCTGCACCGACATCATCCACACCTATGCCAGGACCTTCATCATCATCGGGGCAGGAGAGCCGTGGTCCATCCGACAGGAGGATCCTTCTTATCCCCAAGGGGGATAACGAGTAAGCTAATTTAATTTTTTAATATATAAAGTATCGTTAATTTCTATTTACTTGTTTTTTATTTATTTATAACATTTATTAATGCTCTAATTTTGCTGCAGCTTTCTGCCTGCAAAGGGCCCTTCTGATTCGATATCGAAGATCCTGCAACGCAAGTTTGATGGTCCATGGCCTACATGGAAGGCCATCCCAGTGGGCCATAGGGATCAGTTGTTTAAAGAGTTTAAAGTAACAATTTATTAAGTTATTTTAATTAAGTTTACATTATATATATACACACACGAATTTCCTAACAATTGTAAGTTGCAGAAAGAGTATAGGCGGGACACAGCCTTAGAGCAGATCATCAGGGACATATTTGAGCATAAAGGCTCACTGGTCATGAAGAATCTGACGAACAAGCTAAGGAAGGGTAAGAATAAGGGGATGTGGGTGGATCCTGAGATCAGGAGGCAGTTGGACCAGTACTGGGCTACTGAGAAGTTCCAGGAGATCTAGGCCACAGCTCGACGTAATCAAGCTTCTGATGGTGACGCATGTGCTTGGACCGGTGGCTCTAAATCAGCCGCCACCCACTTCGACAAGCTGGTAATACTTTAAACTAGGGGTGGCAAAGTGGGTTGAGCCCGACGGGCCAACCCACCACTTTTTGGCGGGGTGGGGTAGGGATTTCGACCCACCAACCCGCCACAACCCGCCCCGCCCAACCCACCATGAAAACGGGGCGGGGTGGGTTGGCCCGTCGGGTTACCTTTTTTTTTTTTTAGACTGTTTTTTTTTTAGTTCTCATTTTTTTAGCCTTTTAAGTTTTAATGTTAGTCATGGTTTTATAGTCACTACATGAGTACATGGTGATTGTTAGAAAAAAGGTGCCATGTATATTTTTGTTCATTAAAAAAGGTTCAAAATGCTATACTATCAATCAAAATGCTATACTACCATGCATATACTAAAATATTTATATTTTTATCATGTGAAAGTCCAGTTTTGTGCATATAGAGATTCACAACCATGCATATGTTGGATATCTTAGTATTTGCATTCTAGTGTCTATACCTCCTATTCTTTTGTCAAAGTTGACTTTGAAGACAAGATAACTAAGCTAGAGAAATTTCAATAGAAGAAAATGGCTACAGGATCACAACAATTACTAAGTGAGATATAGCAATATCTTATGCATGTGTTAAACAATAGGAAAACAAATACAAAGATTGATTTTTGCTTGGTGCATGCATTAAGATTGTATAATTTAGGTTCTCATAATTACACAAGTAAGTCTTTGTATTGATAATTTTTCATTAATTTAAATCATTTTCAAGTGGAAACATGGTTATTTTAAAGATAATTTAAGTAATTAACTATTTAATTTGTTTTTCTATTTTTTGTTTTAAAAAAAAATGGCGGGCCAACCCGTCAACCCGTCACGGGGCGGGGTAGATTTTTAGCCCACTTCCAAAATTCAACCCGCCCCGCCCCGTCCCGTTTTAGGCGGGTTGACGGCGGGGCGGGGCGGGGCGGGGCGGGTTGGCCCGCTTTGCCACCCCTACTTTAAACTTTATTGACTTAGTATACTATCTCATGAGTTTTCATTTTTAAATATTCTTATGGATTAAAGATTATATTTTTCTGTGCAGAAAGCACAGAAACAGCGGGCCCCCACTGTTATGGAGTTAGTGGAGAGGACGAAGAAGTCAAAGTCGGGGGCATGGGTCAACGACAAGGCCCGTAACTATATATGCTGTCTGCAAAAAAACAATTTAGTTTATACTTGTAATTTATTATAATTATAATTGATTTGTTAATATTGATTATAATTTTAACTAAATCTGTTCATCTATACTTTGCAAGTGAGCTTCAACGAGAAGAAGGACGATGCCATATCACGTGACTCACAGTCACAGGATGAGGCATTGACTAGTGAGGGGTCCCACTCTCCTGTCTCCATCGACGATAATGCCATATATTTGGAGGTCGTCGGGGTTGGAACCAAAGTAATTTGGATTAAATAATCTCTAAGTTTTGATGTTAACAAAAAGGATTAAATTTGTACAGCAAAGTGTTAGCAGTAATCTAACAAGTGCCTTCACTCTTGAAGGATCTCTGTTCTTATATAAGTTAAAATGTTAAGTCTATTTACTTTGCAATCCACATCCATATATTATTTAATTCTTTAATTGAAAGATTCCCTGAGTGGTCGAGTCCACTCTACCACTGGAAGGATTTCCTTTAACTCAAGTGTCACATCAGTGGACGAGCGCTTGAATGCATTCTAGTAGACGGTGAAGTTCCCTTCTAGTAGACGCGAGTTGTTCTCCGAGAAAAACATTAATTACAAAGTGCCACGTCACTGGACGGAGATTTTAAGTAAGTCAAGTTCTGGCAAGACCAATAAATTCAGTAGACGTAGAATTTGTTGCCACGTCAGTAGACGAAGCCTTAAAAGATTTCTTTCTGACCTTGCTTTACATTTTTTTCAATGGATGAAGAATTTGAGCATTGATATCTTATTTAAAGCAATCTGGACCTTATTGAATTTATTTCAAATGATTGATACTTATTTCGAATAAGACATAGGACAAATAAGGAATTGAAAAAAGCAATATAGTACAATACAAAACGACTTGTACCCTGTCACCTTTTATCTGGAATAGCTGGAATTTGTACAAGGAAGGCAAGACAGTTTTTCAAGTTGCATTTGCTCAGAGGTGTGCCCATTTCATGCAAGAATATTGTCACATAGTACAAAGGCCACGAGCAAGCTGAGTCACAACGGATATCAAATTGTTGATTCTATCCCTAAACGGAAAATTCAAATACAACCGTTGATGAATTTGAAGAGAAGAGCAAGGTCTCTATAAATAGAAGACCAAGACCTTTGAAGAAAGGACTTTTGCGCATATACAGAAATCTCAAGAAATCTCTTGCGAGCAAACATTCTTTTATTCTTTCAGAAAGCAAAAGTCTGTAATATCTTAGTTTGAATATTGCTATAATATTCATCTGATCTTAAACTTTCATATTCTCACACATAGTGAGTTAGAAGATCAAAGAAACCAAAAAACTCTTTGTTAGAGGTAGAGCCTGAAGAGGCTTGGTAAGAAAGGAATACTTGTGAGCCTGGAGAGGTGTTGAATACTTGTTGTAATCTATTTGGAGAATAGTGGAGAAAACCTTCAAGTTGAAGGGACTGGACGTAGCTCTTGGTTGGAAGAGAGTGAACCAGGATAAAACAACTTGCGTGAATCTTCTAATCCCTTATCTCTTTAGCTTTACGTGTTTATACTAACTGTGGGGATTTGAACTTGAATTTGTTATTCTTTCAAAAGTTTGTTTTTTTGTGTGTTGGCTTCTGCCTCTTTATCTTTGTGTGAGAAAACTGTTTTTGAAAAGGGTGTTTTCGAAAAATATTAACAAACACAATTCAACCCCCCCCCCCCCTTCTTGTGTTTGCCTGTGTCAACTTCAGTTGGTATCAGAGCTCAGCCTCGAAAGGGTTGAGCATCTAACAAGTGCTGAGGAAGAACGATCCTACATCCATGGATGCAGAAGGACAAGCTATCAACAGACCTCCACTCTTTGATGGAACTGATTCTGATTATTGGAAGAAGAGAATGATGGCCTTCCTAGATGCGCAGAACTTAGACATCCGGGAACTGATTGAGAATGGCTATTCTGAGCCAAGAGGTGAAAATGGAGCAGTCTTGGCTAGAGCAGATTGGAGTGTAGATCAAAAGGCCAAACATCAACTAAATCTCAAGGCCAAACATTACTTGATGTGTGCCATTACCAGATCTGAACATGATAAGGTTCACAGCTGCAACACAGCAAAGGAAATCTGGGATACATTGGCTCTTGCTCATGAAGGCTCATCACAAGTGAAGGAGTCAAAGATAAGCATGCTGGTTCACCAGTATGAACTCTTCAAGATGACTGATCATGAGACTATAGATCAGATGTTTGGAAGATTTCAAATAATAACAAACAGTCTCAGATCTCTGGGAAAAATATATGAGAATAGAGATCATATCAGAAAGATTCTGAGAAGTCTCTCTAAGCAGTGGAGACCAAAGGTCACTGCCATTCAAGAAGCTAAGAATCTGAACACTCTCTCCCTCGCTGGAAGAGCTTCTAGGGTCATTAAAAGTTCATGAGCTTGAACTAAATGAAGAAGACAATTCTAGAAAGGGAAAGTCCATTGCCTTAAAGGCAAAGAAAGCCAGATCTTCAAAAGTCCTTAAAGCTGCTGAGTCTTCAGATGATGCTGAACCTTCAGACAGTGATGAAGGGTCAGATGAAGATGAATTATCTTTCATCTCCAGAAAGATACAACATATGTGGAGAAGGAAAGGTAATTTCAAGAGAAAGCAGTTCAACAAGAAATTTTCTAAGGAGAAATCAGACTCCAAAGAAAAAGGTCCACCTCTGTGCTTTGGATGCAAAAAGCCAGGCCATTTCAAAGCTGACTGTCCTGACCTAAAAGAGAAGAAGAAGTTCTTCAAGAAAAAGAAGGGCTTAATGGCTACATGGGAGGACTTGGACCTATCCTCATCAGATGAGGTAGAGGAAGCTGAGGAAGAGGCAAACATTTGCCTCATGGCTGACACATCATCAGAAAATGAGTACACTGATGATGATGAGGTAACAGATTCTGAACCTTCTACTCTCAAAAATGCCTTTGATGAATTACTGCATGACTCATCTATACTATCTTATGAATACAAAAGTCTTAAAAAGAAGTTTGCAAAATTAACAAAAGAATATGATAGAGTCTGCATTGAAAAACAAAGTTTAGTTCAAGAAAATGATAAACGGAAATCAGAGAATGTTAGTCTAACTGACAAATCTAAATGTGAGCCTGACAATTCTTGTGAAGTTGCAAAACTGAAATAAGATGTAACATACTTGACAGACACTCTGTCAAAATTTATAGGAGGCTCAGATAAGCTTAGTCTTATCCTAAGGTATTCTAGGTCACCATTTGATAAATTTGGCCTTGGTTATGACAATAAGAAGCATGAGGCATCTTATATTAAGTCAAAACCACCTATGCAGCAAAGAGCTTCAAAAGCTCCAGTTAGGTATGCTAAAGCCAAATCAGGCCCGTCCAACACCTTTTATAAAGTGTGTGGAAAAAGTGGGCATTCTACATCTAAATGCATACATAACAGACATACTAAATATTCTTGTCCAAAGAAAACTAACATGAAAGGACCGAAGTCAGTTTGGGTACCTAAGGACAAGATAATACCTGTTGCAGATTTGCTTAACAACAGGAAAGAAACAAACGTCCTGGTACTTGGACAGTGGATGCTCACGTCACATGACGGGAGAAAAGTATATGTTCCAAGACCTTAGACATAAGGATGGTGGCTGGGTGACATTTGGAGGAAACCAGAAAGGAAAGATCACTAGTATAGGTAAAATTGGTAAACATCCTTTTCCCTCCATTGATAATGTTCTTTTAGTAAATCATTTAAAACATAATCTACTGAGCATAAGTCAATTATGTGACAGTGGATATGATGTTTCTTTTAATAAGAACATGTGTTATGTCAAGAAGAATGATGGATCAATCTTATTCACTGCTAAGAGGCGAAACAATTTGTACAAAATTGACTTGGATGACCTCTCAAACCAGAGTGTCTCATGTTTAGTGTCCATTGAAGATGAGCGATGGATTTGGCATAAAAGGCTAGGTCATGCAAGCTTGAGATTAATCTCAAAGCTAAATAAGCATAACCTCGTGAGAGGATTACCAAACCTTAAGTTCAAATCTGATGCTCTCTGTGATGCATGTCAGAAGGGAAAATAGGTCAAAGGTTCTTTTGAATCTAAGAATATTGTTAGTACCAAGAGACCACTAGAACTGCTACACCTTGATCTTTTTGGTCCAACAACGACTGCTTCTATCAGTAGTAAGAAATATGGTCTAGTCATTGTAGATGACTACACTAGATGGACATGGGTTATGTTCCTTGCTCACAAGGATGAGTCCTTCAAGGTCTTTTCTGTATTCTGCAAACGTGTACAGAATGAAAAAGGCATGTGTATAGCTTCAATTAGAAGTGATCATGGGGGAGAATTTGTCAATGAGCTATTCCATGAGTTTTGTGAAGAAAGTGGTATTCAACACAACTTCTCAATACCAAGAACACCACAGCAAAATGGTGTGGTAGAAAGAAAGAACAGATCTCTTCAAGAGATGGCTAGGATTATGCTCAATGACAATTCTGTCCCTAAGCACTTCTGGGCTGAAGCTGTGAACACTGCCTGCTACATTCAGAACAGAATATACATCAGACCTATTCTGAATAAGACTCCCTATGAATTGTGGAAAGGTAGAAAACCCAACATATCTTATTTTCATCCTTTTGGATGTAAATGTTATATTTTGAATACAAAAGATCAACTTGGTAAATTTGATTATAAGGTAGATAATGGAATTCTACTAGAATTTTCTGAAACCTCAAAAGGATTTAGAGTCTATAATTCAAGAACTTTAATAGTAGAAGAGTCTATACATGTTAGATTTGATGACAAGCAGCCTGATAAGAAATTATCAGAGCTAGATGAAGGTTTTGCAGATCTTGACTTAAACATCTCAGGAGAGACAACAGAAGTTAAAGATGATGATCAAGTTGAAGACATTTCTCATCAACCAGAAACCTCCACCTCTCAACAAGACTATGTTCAGAGAACTTGGCATTTCAAGAATTATCATCCACCGGATCAAATCATTGGAAATCCAAGTGATAAGCTAAAAACCAGATCAACCTTCAGAGAGCAAGAAAATTCTGCATTAGTCTCTGAATTGGAGCCAATGGCAGTAGACGAGGCTCTGCTGGACAATGGTTGGATCTTAGCAATGCAAGAAGAACTAAACCAGTTTGAAAGAAGTGAAGTTTGGACTCTGGTAACCCTACCTAAGGATAAATCGATTATAGGAACAAAATGGGTTTACAGAAACAAGCTTGATGAGAATGGTAAGGTTATAAGAAATAAAGCAAGATTAGTTGCACAAGGTTACTCTCAAGAAGAAGATATAGATTATACTGAAACCTTTGCACCTGTTGCTAGATTAGAAGCAATCAGAATATTACTTTCATTTGTTGCACATCATAATATTATGCTTTTCCAAATGGATGTAAAAAGTGCTTTTCTAAATGGTTTTATCAATGAAGAAGTTTATGTTATGCAACCTCCGGGTTTTGAGAGTGAAACCCAACCTGAACATGTATACAAGCTTAAGAAAGCTTTATACGGCCTAAAACAAGCCCCAAGAGCTTGGTATGATAGGCTAAGTTCATTTCTGATGGATAATGGCTTTAATAGAGGAAAGGTTGATACAACCTTATTTAGAAAGTCAATTAAATCCAACTTCATAGTAGTACAGATTTATGTAGATGATATTATATTTGGTGCTACTAATGAATCTTTGTGCAAATAATTTCAAAGTTAATGCAGAAAGAGTTTGAAATGAGCATGATGGGAGAACTCAAATTCTTCCTTGGACTTCAAGTTAAACAGTCTATGGACGAGGTGTACATCCATCAAACTAAATATACAAAGGAATTACTCAAAAAGTTTAAGATGGATGACTGCAAACCTATGAACACTCCTATGCATCCCATGTCCATACTGAACAAAGATGATAAAGAGAAAAAGGTAGATCAGAAGGTATACAGAGGTATGATTGGATCTCTCTTATATCTAACTGCTTCTAGGCCTGATATTATGTTCAGTGTTTGCTTATGTGCTCGATTTCAATCTGATCCTAGAGAATCTCACTTATTAGCAGTTAAAAGAATTTTTAGATATTTAAAGGGTACTACTAATCTTGGTCTGTGCTTTAAGAAATATGAAGATTACAGATTAGTTGGCTTTTGTGATGCTGACTATGCTGGAGATAGAATTGAAAGAAAAAGCATCAGTGGAGGATGTCACTTCATTGGAGCTAACCTAGTATCATGGTCAAGCAAAAGGCAGAGTACCATTGCTCTATCAACTGCTGAAGCAGAATATATATCAGCTGCAAACTGCTGCTCACAACTCCTCTGGATTAAACACCAATTGGAGGACTACAATGTGTTTGTAAGTAGTATTCCACTTATGTGTGATAATACTGCTGCAATCAATATATCTAAGAATCCAATTTTGCATTCTAGAGCTAAACATATAGAAATCAAACATCATTTTATTAGGGATTATGTGCAAAAAGGTGCTTTTGATATTCAATTTGTAGATACTGACCATCAATGGGCAGATATCTTTACTAAACCTCTTGCTGAGGACAGATTTATATTTATAAGAAAGCATTTAAATATGTTGTATGTGGTTTGATTTAGTATAGTTGTTGATTGCATGTTTTCACTGCAAGTCCACTAGTCTTGGCGTCTAGTTCACATGTAGTCTACGCGTCCACTACTGTTGGTGTGCCACGTCCACTACATATGTTTCTATGCGTCCACTCTCAATCTTGTGTGGACTCATCTATGCATAAAAAAAAATTTATTGCATTAATTTGTCTTTGGACATATTTATTTAAAACGGTTGTTTTTCATATTTCCTTGCTGAGTCAGCTACTTCCATCAATCCCATCATAACTTTTTACGGTCCCAATATACCAACGCCGTTTTACACTTATGACCTGTCTTGTCAATTATTTCCTTTTGAATTTTTTTTAAAAAAACTGTTGGTATTCGGAACCCTTTAAAAGTAACCTCTTTCCCTCTGAAAAACCTTTCGCTACTCTTCATCCCTGTGAACCCTTCTCTGAAATTTTCGAACTCTCTGTTCTTCCAAACCTTAACTTTTTTACTCAACAATGGCTTCAACCTCCGCTCCCGTGCCTGCTTTTGCAACTGACATCATGAGTATAGCTGTGGAACATCACTTCGACTTTGAAATTCTGAGTGAATACAACCTGGATGTAAGTAAGTTCATCAACGCTGCTGGTTGGGATGGAATATTTCTGGAAAAGGTCTCAGTATATCCCGATTTGATAAGGGAATTCTGGAGAAGACCGAAGATTACTGAAACAGAGGTAGTAGGGTTTGTACTGGGAAAGAAGATAATAGTGTCCGAGAAAACCATCTCTGATGCGATAGTTTGTGCTCAAGAGGGTTTGGCCTTCACGGAGAACTGGGAAGAAGACCTAGGGGGTACAGAGACTATTGCCGTTACACTGATGAGGCAAGACACAGTGAGAACTCACTCTTGGAAATCCTCTGAGATGAAGGATCACATCAGGATTCTTCACCAAATCCTGAACAAGGTGGTGCTGCATAAGACTGGGTCTAAGGACAACTTGTCAGCTCTTCATAGATTTTGTCTTTGCAATCTGGTTTTTGAAACAAAGATAAATTTACCATGGATCCTGTTTCATCGCTTCAAGGATGCCATTACCAACAAAGAGTCTGCCTCACACATCACCTTTTCTCACCTTTTGTCAAAGATTTTCAAACAGCAAGGCTTGTACGATGATATGAGTGCAAGGCCTCAAGATGAACAAGAAAGAATCCTTCGTTCGAAAGGAATGCAAGCTGCTGTGTTTGGAAGAAGTAATCTCAGTGGCATGCAACTTGACACTTACAAGCAAGTGGAAATGGCCAAGCATGAGGAAAAGATAAAGGTTAAAGAAGAATCAGTTGAGGCCAACAATGCTGCAACACTTGGTCTCAAGAGAGGAACCAAGAGGAAGACAATGGCTGTCAGGAAGCCTAATCCTATAAGGCCTACCAGAGGCATTGTGATTAATGAGCCTAGAGCTGAGGCACCTCAACCTGATCCTCAACCTGCTCCCAAGAGAGCAAGGAAATTGGTTTTGTCTCCAGATGAGGATGATGAAGAAGACAATGTTCCTCTGGGAGCAGACTTGAAGAGGAAAGCAAGTACTGCTGCTGCTGCTGCTATGCCTACCAAGAGGAGGCAACCTGCAAGGAAGGCAAGGAGCTTTGCAGCCTTTGAGGTAAACATCTCTGCTAAAATTCCTGTTAATTTAGCAGAAGATGGTCCTAATGTAAATACTGTGAGTGATAGTGTCCCTACTCTTGAAGAAAGTTTCTTTGATGATGTGTATAGACCAACTCTACCCACACCCCAACCTTCACCACAAAAAGTCCAGTCTGACCAAACCACAACCCCATCCTCACCACAAAGCACCCCAAATCATTTGACCATACCACAACCTTCACCAATCAAAACCATCTTTCCACCAATAATACCTGATTCTGACCCTTGGTTTCATCAAACTGATGATGGAATTTGTCCAGGTGCCCCTTTCCCTAAACCCCTTAGAAAGCTCTTTTCACCCATTGTACCCTCATCCATACTTTTGGCCAATAAATCTGAGAGTTGGGCCAAGATCAAGAGAGATTGGAGAGTTCTGTTTCACACTCACCAACCTGACCCTGAGATTGACCCTAACACTCCTTTCACCAGGTGGTACCCATATGCTGAATATGACTATGAATCTTATGAGGATTACCCTTGGACCACCAGATATCCAAACTCTCAGCCTCCCAAAGGACCTTTTCCCTCTGAAATGAACAACCAACATGAACCTCTCCTTACCCATCCACCCCTTAAACGTTTCACCAAAAGAAAAATTTACCCCAACCTCATAAAAACCCCACCTCTGATTCCCTTGACTGATGGAGTAGAAAGGCACATCATTCCAGTATGGGAAACTGACCCAAATAGGAACAGGTTGCATACCTTTCCTGAGAAGAGAGCAAGATCCTCTGAGCACGTTCCAATCATACTGGATGACAACACAAAATGGATGAAATTCAAACATCCCAGCATCTATGGAAAAGCATCTAATCCCTTCACAGATCAGCTTTTCTATAATATACTGAAATGGGAGTTTAGTTACTTCTAAGTAGATAGAGCTGCACATTGTGTTCCTTTCACCTGGCTTAGGCATGGAAAGGAAACAAGTGTAGGCATTGCTCCCTACCATATATGTCCTAGGCTTGGCATGATAGATCTCAACAAGGACAAAGATAGGAAGTGCAGAAGAAATAAAGGAGTTATGCCTGAAGCTCACTCTGCTATGCTGGATGTATCTGAAGAAACTTTTGATTACTCCAAGCTTGAATACTATCTGTATATGGAGGATGTGAGGAATATAGGAGACACGATAGCTGCTGACTTCTGGAAGTCTCACATAATCCACTGCACTAGGGAAGCTTCATCTTCTGGCCTATCTCAGGAAGAGAATCAAGAAATTCCCAAGATCAGAGGAAAGTGTGGACTCTCCAAGTTCAGGCACATGATCTACAAAGATCTGTGGGCACTCCCAATTACCAGCAGGGATGTGGAGGAAATTAGTCCTATCCACTGGGCAAAGGATGTCCCTAAGAAATTTGTACAAGCTGCCACTGCCTCTCCAGCAACCTCTTCTTCTGAACATATAGCAGAGGAGTTAATTGTAGAAGGCCCTGAACTGAATGCTGAAATGTCCTCTCAACCTGCTTCTGTTGAACCTCCATCTATACATGCTGAGCAGTCTGTTGAGGTCTGTGTTTCTAAGCAAGGTGATGTGTCTGCTAAGACTTCATCTCAACCATTAGCTCTTGCTATGGTTAATCCACCAGCTCAAGCTCAAGACACTGTCTCAGACACTGCTGAGAGCTCACGACAATTATCCTTGCCACCCAATCTTGAAGACATCATTGGAAAAAAATGTTGATGATAAGGTTGGCAAGCTAGTTGAAGAGAAGACAGAACAGATGGCTCAACAGTTTGAAGAAAGGGTACAGAAGCAAGTTCAAGATACTCTGGCCCCTACAAATGCCATGGTGACTCAGATGCTGGCATTGCTGTTGGACTTTCAGAAGAACCAAAATCCAACTCCTAACCAACCCCCTCCTCCACCTCCTCCTCCTACCTAAACTTTTTTTTCCTCTGTTTTATTTTTTTTTTTGCTGACAATGATGGTCCACTCCTTTTACCTTTTTGTCTGATGAAAAAAAAGGGGGAGAAAGGAAAGATTAAATTTTATACAGAGACTTTATACAGAACTATTTTTTATGAAAAAGTACATATTTTTCTGCATATGTATAAGTGTATATTCATCTTGCTGATACTATGTTTTGACTTAATGCTTATGCCTATTTTGTCTAAAGTCAATTATGCTCTGATACTGCTTTGAACTGCTTAGTCTCAAATGTTCAATAAGCTGCTATCTTGGTCTGATAACTTATATTATCTAGAAAATAAGACTTGGTTTATATGCCTTAACTGCTTTGAACTATTGAATGCTTTGTCTTAGGGGGAGCCTTGTAAGCTCTCTTAGACTTTGCAAAATAAATTTAATTAGTTTTTGTCATCATCAAAAAGGAGGAGATTGTTGGAACCAAAGTAATTTGGATTAAATAATCTCTAAGTTTTGATGTTAACAAAAAGGATTAAATTTGTACAGCAAAGTGTTAGCAGTAATCTAACAAGTGTCTTCACTCTTGAAGGATCTCTGTTCTTATATAAGTTAAAATGTTAAGTCTATTTACTTTGCAATCCACATCCATATATTATTTAATTCTTTAATTGAAAGATTCCCTGAGTGGTCGAGTCCACTCTACCACTGGAAGGATTTCCTTTAACTCAAGTGTCACATCAGTGGACGAGCGCTTGAATGCATTCTAGTAGACGGTGAAGTTCCCTTCTAGTAGACGCGAGTTGTTCTCCGAGAAAAACATTAATTACAAAGTGCCACGTCACTGGACGGAGATTTTAAGTAAGTCAAGTTCTGGCAAGACCAATAAATTCAGTAGACGTAGAATTTGTTGCCACGTCAGTAGACGAAGCCTTAAAAGATTTCTTTCTGACCTTGCTTTACATTTTTTTCAATGGATGAAGAATTTGAGCATTGATATCTTATTTAAAGCAATCTGGACCTTATTGAATTTATTTCAAATGATTGATACTTATTTCGAATATATGATGGTCCTTCTTATTTGCTATTAACGGTTTTATTGTCTTGTTTCTATGAGAAAGACATAGGACAAATAAGGAATTGAAAAAAGCAATATAGTACAATACAAAACGACTTGTACCTTGTCACCTTTTATCTGGAATAGCTGGAATTTGTACAAGGAAGGCAAGACAGTTTTTCAAGTTGCATTTGCTCAGAGGTGTGCCCATTTCATGTAAGAATATTGTCACATAGTACAAAGGCCACGAGCAAGCTGAGTCACAACGGATATCAAATTGTTGATTCTATCCCTAAACGGAAAATTCAAATACAACCGTTGATGAATTTGAAGAGAAGAGCAAGGTCTCTATAAATAGAAGACCAAGACCTTTGAAGAAAGGACTTTTGCGCATATACAGAAATCTCAAGAAATCTCTTGCGAGCAAACATTCTTTTATTCTTTCAGAAAGCAAAAGTCTGTAATATCTTAGTTTGAATATTGCTATAATATTCATCTGATCTTAAACTTTCATATTCTCACACATAGTGAGTTAGAAGATCAAAGAAACCAAAAAACTCTTTGTTAGAGGTAGAGCCTGAAGAGGCTTGGTAAGAAAGGAATACTTGTGAGCCTGGAGAGGTGTTGAATACTTGTTGTAATCTATTTGGAGAATAGTGGAGAAAACCTTCAAGTTGAAGGGACTGGACGTAGCTCTTGTTTGGAAGAGAGTGAACCAGGATAAAACAACTTGCGTGAATCTTCTAATCCCTTATCTCTTTAGCTTTACGTGTTTATACTAACTATGGGATTTGAACTTGAATTTGTTATTCTTTCAAAGTTTGTTTTTATGTGTGTTGGCTTCTGCCTCTTTATCTTTGTGTGAGAAAACTGTTTTTGAAAAGGGTGTTTTCGAAAAATATTAACAAACACAATTTAACCCCCCCTTCTTGTGTTTGCCTGTGTCAACTTCAGTCGGGGGCAGAAACAAGAAGGGCCACGTGTATGGACACCATCCTACGTGTATCCTTCCTACGTGGATACCGTCCCTCCGGAGCAGTTCAACCAGATGCAGGACACCATCACACAACTGAACACGGAGCTTCGGGAGAAGAGGGAGAGAGAGCAGCAGATGGCGAACCAGAATGCAGAGTTGACTCAGGCACACCAGGAGCTGATGCAGAAGACCATTGAGCAGGGCCAGACACTTTGGCTGGTGTTGGAGCAAATGAGGATCCAGCCTCCAGTTGCTCAGGGTGATGCTTCGGCGGTTGTGCCGCCTGCTGCCGCTCCACCAGTTCCGCTACCTGCTACTGATGATGCTGCTCCAGAGGACGATCAGGTGGCAGACGTTAGCGGCACGGACGCTGAGGATGATTGGGTTCCTCCACCTCCTCCTCATCTTGATTTTTTTTTTTTTTTTTAGATTTTAAACGATTCTTGTACGACATTTTGGATTTTTTTTTATATATATTCAGTATTTTTTATAATTGTATAATTCATTAGTAATTTGGTGTGTTTATTAGTAATTTTGCTAAACCTTTAAAGAAAAAAAATTTTAAAAAATTAAAGTTAAAAAAATAATTATAAAATCCAGTTTAGCGATCGAATTAGCAACCCATAATTCGGTTGCTAAAAGTTAGTTAAATGAAAAAAAATGGTGGTATAGCGACCGAATATCGGTCACTACTTTGGTTAAAAGTAACGTAAATTAGCTACAGAACTAGCGACCGATAATCGGTCGCCAAACGTGGTTACCCCAATCATGCAACCAACCGATTAGCGACTGACCTTTATCACGTAGCGACCAAAAATACGGTCGCCATTTAGCGACCGAAATATTAATACGGTCGGCCACCACTATTAATCGGTCGCTAATTCAGTCGCTAAAGAGAATAGTGACCGAATTTACACTTTTAGCGACCAATTTTGTCGGTCACTAAACAGTTGATTTTTTGTAGTGTTATATGATGTTATAGTGTTGTTGTGACATGCTCTGTTATGTTATATGATGTTATAGTATTGTTGTGACATGTTCTGCTATGTTATATGATGTTGTAGTGTTGTCATGACATGCTCTGTCATGTTAAATGATGTTAAAGTGTTGTCGTGACATGACATTTTACCATTGTTAATAATGCAAGGAGCCATATGTCATGTCCTGGGGTCATGACATACCCAGATATTATTTAGAATTATTGTTGATGCACGATAAGATACCTCCTTCTGGGAAGGGGATGACAGATACCTCATCGTTAGAAGGGAAGACATATACCTCCTCGTTAGAGGGTAAGACAGATACCTCCTTCTGGGAAGGGGATGACAGATACCTCCTCGTTAAAGGGGGAGACAGATACCTCCTCATTAGAGGGGAAGATAGATATCTCCCTATGGGAAGGGGAAGATCCATTATAGATACCTCCTTCTGGGAAGAGGAAGGCAAGGACGCCATTGCATTTTTCATGAGCTCATAGAATAAAATTGGGTAATTAAATAAAAGAGACTTGGATGATAAATTGAGATTATTTGGACACAAGAGATGTCCATTGTATGATTTTATTTATGTTATGCGTACTTTTAGTGATGGATTATATCTATTTGATGATGTTATGACTTGCGCGTGAATTTCGTGAGATTGGATTAATTATCCTTAATTTATGAAAAATATTTTGAGTTATACTATTTTGAAAATAATCGGATACCATGGATGTTTTTCCGGTTACGACGCCGGCTGAGAACAACACTATTTGTGAACTTTTTATTGAATTGTTTTTATTCACTGGGATTATAAATCTCATTAAAAGTGTTGTTTTCAGAGCACGAGGACGTTGTCACTGAGATTGAGGAGACTTGAAGACTTAATTCTTGAGTTTAGCTATTTATTATATTTCATTAGTATTATGTTCAATAAGGAGCCGTTTGTGGCTAGAACCGTATTGTTTTATTTTTATTGTTGGGTTATTTTTAGTAGACGCCCGAGTTTTGAGGTAATTAATTTATTTATGTAAGGATTATCTTACCAATGTTTATTTTAAAATTATTGAGGTATTCTTAGACATATATAATTTGTGAAAATTTGATCAAGAGTTTTATGCCTTAACAAATGTTTTGAAGAATTTTATTACATTTTTTGTTGGGTTACTAATGTAATGAAGGGTGTTACACTGGTCATGCTTGTTCAACAACCACTTTTCGTTCATTCGAGGGTTTTCTTTCTTGACTTTCCTTTTGTGCTCACATAAGTAAGGATGAACTTCATCAATGTTATTCAATATATATAAATGTGCTTGAAGAACTTTCTCCCAACCCTTGCTTGTAACAGTTTCACCTCGCGTACCCTTACCTTCACATCTTCCATCATGACGAGACTTAGGAATCCCTATAGGTTCCGTTTTAGAAAGGTAGTCTGAACAAAACTCAATAGCTTCTTCTGCAACATACCTTTGAACAATAGATGCTTCTGGACGTTGTGGATTCTTCACATACCCTTTCAAGATCTACATGTATTGCTCAACTAGGTACATCGTGTTGCGACCTCATAAGTCTGAGACATATTTAATATGTAAATTCTCTAAGTTTTGATGATTTCAAATAGATTTAAGTATGGTAATATTGAACCTTATGAAATTACTGATAAGTTTGCTAAGTGTGCAGGAAAAAGACTTAAGGTCATTCATCTAAAATATGACCCGTCTACATTTTAGTACAGCGCAGTTTTTAGACTCGTCTAAAAACTCACCCGTCTAAAAACATAGTCAACTCAGACATAGACCAAGTCAACTTTCAATCAAGGTTCTGATCTAGTTGATGATGTGGCAAGAATCATAAGTCTGAATAAGCTTTAATGGATCACCCGTCTAAATTGACTTGATCACTCATCTAAGTTTTGGCTCATATCACTGGTCTAAATTTGGACTGCACAAGCATCGTCTAATTTTCAAACACTACTACACTTGGCAGAGTGTCAGACTGTCAGAATGAAGTCCAAGTCAACTTCATTTGAATTAGATGCCTTCCTTAAGGATTTCGAAGACCTCTGGACAATAGCACAAAGGATAAAGAATAAAAAACATCTGTTTCAAGGTTTTAAGGAATAAACACGCAACCTCTGTACCACAGCAGTCACCTTTTAGCTATTTTAGTACAAAGTAAAAGCGTTTTCCAGAAAGTGAACTTAGTGTTGCACTTAAAGAGGAAAGCTCTCTGCTGCAAGTACAAGAAGCATGCTACTGCAACTCTGAAACAACAGCTGCTCAAAACAAAGTGTACTCTTGGACTGCCTTGTTAAAACTCAACATCTCTAAGCATTTAATGCTTACACAAAACGACTCTTTGGCATTAATGGCGTGCTAGAAGCTCAAATCAAAAGAACACACTTTCTGAAGCTGTGCCTAACGGATCAAATTGATTGATGTCTTTATATAGACCAAACCATGAAGATGAAGACAAGAAGTAAGAACAACATTAAGAGCTCTGCGCAAATACACAAGAAGCATTTAATCTCTTCATTTACTTCTTCATTCCTTCATTGAATACTTCTTCAATCATTTGATATTAATTCGCAGTCTTTCATACTTCATATTTATTTCACTCTCTGAGTGTAATCTGAAAGATTTGCAAGTTGTATTTGTAACATCCTGAAAATTAGCATATGTGTTTATTTAAAAACTAGTTTTATTAATCGTTTAAATATTAATTTTTATGCGTTTAACTTATTTGCTTTGATTTGCTTATATGTTTAATTGCTTTATTAAGAGTAATTAATTTTCTGAAGTTTATTTTAATGTTGTTTGGCTTGAGTAATTTTATTTACTCGTTTAAAATATTTTACTGAGTGTGTTAACACTGTGTTGTTACAAGGTGTGCATGCTTGTTAGACAATAGCATTAAGCTATTATTCTTTGTTTAGAAAAATACAATCTAAAACTATTTTTGTTAAAGAAAAGTTATTTTCATAGTCCCTAAAAGAAATTTTTAGCATCAAAAAAATAAAAGAGCAATTGTTTGAAATTTTTTTTACTTGGCTGCAGATCGTCCATGTTTTTCTCTCTCCCTCTTTTTTCTTCTTTCTCGTCACTTTTTCTTTCTTCCTCACCAGACACACACACACACTCCTTTTCATTCCTTTCTCCATCTCCAAACCTCTTTTCCTTCCCACATCACCCATAAGCGCGCGCCCTTGTAGGACAGCCGACCACTGCTTGACGTGGAGGGACTGTCAGAACACGAAGCCGCGTCGCTCCGGGTCTGTCCAGCCGCACCGCTGCCATCTCCGCCGCGTAAGGTGCGTTTGGCTGCCATTAATAGTTGTTCTCCACCTATTCTTGTCCATTTGAACCTCTATTTCTTCTTCCATGAGACTTATTCCTTTCCTTTTGGTTCTGGTTGTTAAACCAGATGCTCAGCCGCCACTGCCGCCACCAGCCACCTCACCGGACTTCCAACAGCCACCATGTCCTTCTCCTTCTTCATTTAGGTGAGTGAAATCTCACCTATTGTGTTCATATTTCAAAAGCCCCAAATTTATTTTGAAACCCTAACCCTAACCTTTTGATTTCAGTTATTAGATTTGAAATTAAACCATGCTTTATGCTATTGGGGTTGTGAATTAGAGATTTCCTAAACCAATTTCATCATTCATTGGTTAGAATGAGTTTTTCCCCAATTTGCTCTATGAAACTTAAAACCCCAAATCTGTTTTGATTTGAAATCAATGTGATTTTTGAAAAAATAAGTATATTAGTGAATTATATATATGGTGTTGATGATGAGTAATTGATTCTGGGAATTATCTGATTGTTGTACATGCTTGGATCGTCTCTCTGGGTTGTCGTTCATGTTCGTGCTTGCTCTGGGGAAGCAGAAATTGTTTTCAGGGAACTCTAACTGGAGCTGACTGCATTTCTGACAAGAGCCTGAAGGACTTCAAACGTCACTTTAAGGTGGGGGAAGATTATATGTTAGGTGTAGTTTGGGGTATATGCGGGTTAGTATAACTGCTTAGGAATATTGGGAATTATCTTAGCATGCTTGCTTAATAATTTAATGTTGTGATTATCTGTATGATTGTAGGATCTTATATCTTGTTATATCTGTTTAGATTTAATTTAGCGCTGTGCTAAATTGGATCTAGTTGAATTGGCGTAAGGTTCTAATTCGAGAATCTTACTTATCTCTGTAACTCGCGTACGTTAAGCGTTGGATATAATTCCAAGTAACTAGGCTCTAAGTGTAAGCCTTATGTCCGATCGTTAAGTCGCTTAGGAACTTGTTGTGATGTGCATTTGTTTCCGAACTTAGATTCGGGAGGTGTTGGAATGTATATATTTTTTTAGTTGGTATCAAATTTTACTTCTTGAATTTATTAATTCAACATTAAGGTTTATCCTTATTTATGTTTTGTTAAGTTTTGGGCTCGAAACTAATTTATTATACGGTATTGAGGAATTTTTGGAATGAATATGCTAAATTATTAAATAGTTGAGGAATTTCAAATTATTCGTCCTTGGATGTTTTAAAGTTATGAATTTATTTAATTTTAAGCACCAAATACTATTTGCAACTATTATTATGTATTTTATCCAAAGTGAGTTAACATGGTAATTTATCAAGTCCAATCAGTTTATCGATGCTCGTACTCTTAAATAATTAATTTTAGCCAAAGTAAGCTTTAATTTAAAGTATCCAAATGAATTTGAGTTAAAGAGGATAATTTTGGCTAATGGTCTATTCGAGCCCGATTCTTACCAATAACTGTTTTTATATTGATACCGACGCTGTGGAACGTATTAGTTCCTACCTTGTGTCTTCGGACAACATTCCAACCTAATCATAGTCGTTGTCGTTCTAGAGGCATAGACACCTATTTATAGGATATTAGGGGACTGTGTGGGGGTCACGGAGACCTCGGGGATAGTCAGGCGTGGATCCTGCCAATGGTCAGGTGTATGCATCACCGGTGCCGGTGGAGGCCTGGACAGCAGGGCTATCTTGAAACTCTACTGAACTAAATATTATTCAGATGTTAAGTACTCTCGAGTGAAAGGACCGCGGAGATGGCTGTTAGCGTACTCCAATCGGGACTTGTGCACCGAGTTGTTTACGCATATTACCTGAATGCTATCTCGATAAAACACTATGACAACAATAGTCTTCATAGAGCAAAGTTAGATCGATGTCTTTGGCATGCATTCAACTCTCAACTTTTTCTGAAATCGTATATATGTATTTTATAAAAATTTCCTTAATTATATGTATCCACTTGATTGTTTGTTTGTCGCCGCATACCCATATCTATGTTATGAGCTTGGCATAGAATCTTACCTCCATATGTGTTTCTTCCTTCTTCTTGTGTATGTGAGTAGCTGATTCTGATGGCCGTACTATACGTGGGACCGAGATGACTGATGGTTGATGATGCATCACGTGGACTTTTGCTTCTTTTAGAGGATCCTGTGCTGGAGAGATATTCTTGAGAATCCTCTTTTATTTTGTGTTGTATATATATATCAAGGAAACTTTGTTGTATCAGTCGTGATGGCAGTTTCCTGTTTTTATGACTTTATGTTTATTTTATTTTACTAATGAAAACTTCTGCGTACGTATGAAAATCAATTTCGGATTACTGTATCTATAATTTTCTAAGTCTTTATTTATGAATGAAGTCTTTTTATTTATTTATTTTCGCCCCTAGCAGTTGATGTAAGACCAGAGACCAAGAAATTGGTTTGAATTAAGTTTTGATATGATAAACTGTTTATCAGGTTTTCCGATTTCAAACAAATCTTCGTTTTTCAAAGGTGACATTTCGAAAATGATTTGTGAAAATCCCTACTTTAATCATTATAATTAGAATTAATTTAAAACTAGGCGTCACATTATGGCATCAGAGCAGTCGAGCCTACCCGGATCTGGGGTTATGACCCGACTGTGTCTTCTCTGTATGGTCTCTGTGTTGTGTGAATTATATGAACTGTTTTAGAATAAGATAAGATAGTTAGATCTAAGATCTCGTGAGAGATTTATCTTAAGGTGTTAGTTTTACTAGCTACTGTTATGGTAACTAATATTTTATTGAGGATTTAGTGATTTGAAATATTTTTTTTAATCAAAGGTTAGGCATGCAAAAGCATCACTGCAGAGAAAGGCATCCCAACTAGGTTGGCACCCCAGACTCTACCAATCATCTGCAGCACACCTTGAATTTATTAAATAAAATAAAAGAATACAAAGAGAACATGGGGGGACCGTACCAAAACCCATGGAAGAATTATCTAAACCTGAAGAAAGGCAATCCCACTCTATCACGATGGAGATCCCCTTTAATAACATCAGGAAACAAATCCCACCAAATGAAACCAGAACTATTAACATCCAAATTAGCTAATCTATCAGCACAACAGTTACCCTCTCTATAAATGTGAGAATAAGATAAATTAATATCAGGGACCAATTGCAAGCAATTCCTCCACCTCCCTCTAAGTTTCCAAGGAACCAAAGAATGAGATTTAAAAGCAGCAATGATTAATGTTGAGTCACATTCCAACCAAATGTTCTTCCACCTCTTCTTGAAAGCTATTTCAATAGCAAACATTATAGCAAATAACTCAGCACAAAAAGCATTAGTGACCCCAATATAAGAAGAGAAACAATCAAGAGAACCACCATACATATCTCTGAAAATTCCACCACAACCTGCATGACCCGGGGATCCCTCCATCAGTATTACATTTCAACCAGCCAAGGGAAGGAGGTAGCCAATCAACTTGTTTTATAGAAGGAGCCTTAGGAGCATGAGTAGTAGGCACAGCAAAAGCCTTCAAGACTTGGAACTCCTTAATTGAATTTTTTTGAATTTCAATTAAAACCTTAATGGATGTTGTGTTGTTAGAGTATCAATGGATATAGTTAGTGTTAATGTGAGATGGATTCCTAAATAGGTATTTTGATTTTGGTTTATAAGTTAAAGTTAAATTAAGTTTGATTTGTGGACTCAAAAAAAAAAAAAACAATTAGTTTGAAGCTCTTGACAATTAGATTATAATTCCTCAATTTTAATGTTACTTTTGGATTTGAATTGATTTCTAGGATTTTAGTGTGAGTTGAGGAAGTCCTAGCTTTTAATTAATTTTGTCGAGGATTACCTGTTGGGAGGTAAAGAGTAAATTTGGGGATGTAATTATCATATTAGTGATATCGTTCATGTTTTTTAGGTGATGAATGATTCTTAGTATTCGATGGATTCGTAGGATGATAACCTTGAAATTGTGTTCTGAGATTTTATTTAAGTTGTCAGAGATGATCTGACATGAAATAAGTCCTCTTAAGTGTGTGGGATACTTTGATAAACGTGTTTGATTAGGTTATGATTTTGTTTAAAATTTTGAGTTGGTAAGGAGTCTAAGATTCTAAGTTATTTTGGATGGACTTTTAGGGTGTGTTAAGATGGAATGAACGAGTTTGATTATTCGGTATACGAGTAGAGGATTTTTTTTTTTTTTTTGAATATCTGAGGATTATGTTAGTGTTAAAGGTGATTTTATAAAGGTTAACATAAGTTGAGTCATTTGGTGATGATAAAATTAGTATTTTGAAATATTTGTTTATTAATATTTAATTACTAAATATTATTTTGATCGAGGAATAACAAAATATTTTATGCTCCTTACATTTGTTTTTGTTGTTGTTTATCTTTCTATCTTGATTTTAGTTTTGCACTTTGAGTGCGATGCAAAACGCATTATTCTGTATCGCGTTTCAACATCAATTCTTCCTTTCTTTATATCATTCTTGCTTCCCGTTATCACCTTTGAGGAAGCTGTAGACTTACCAAGGAAGTGATGGAAGTTTAATTCTCCTTCAAATATCTTACTCGGAAAGGTTGTCGAAATCCAATTCAGTAAGACTTTTTGCCCGAAAATTGGTACTGTCTCCATTAACAACTCATCAATTAGTCATGCTAGTTTTGTTCTAGCTAAATTTCAATTATTCCTTATACTTTAAATTTTCTTTCTCATCGCTTCTATTACTCATGGTTGTATTAGACAATTGAGTTAACTGTATTCATAATCACCTATCGACCTCATTCTCCCACTCTTATTTCGAAATTCATTATGACTTCTTTTCACTGAGTCATAAGGTGCATGGATTTCTAGGAACATAGATTTCTCAGTCAAATAACTCTGAACACCTTTATTTCCAGATAGAAGTGATTCAGTCTGATCTTTAAGTCAGACTCACCTTCTCCAAAATATGATTTGATTGATGTCTTATTTTATAGCTTCAATTTCTTGGAATTGCAACCAACTCATTATTGATCTTTCGATTCAATGGAAATTCTTGTGGAGAGAGGAACTTTAGTAGACTCATGATTGTAAATATGTGTCTGTACAACGCATTTTTATTCCCAGGAACCTATTGAAGATTCTTTTGGCATATTGAATATTCATTTATCCTTCTACCCAATAAATTCTTCTTTGTACTTTCTTATGAAAGTAAAGAATAGAAATTCTTTTTGAAAAGTTTCCCTTCAAATTTCTAAAAATATTGTCTCATCATTCGTCTATTGGGAATTCGTTACTTGTTGACTAGTCTCAAACTTCTTCTTTTAAAGTGTCATCTATGTCTGTTCTTTCTCATAGTATGAGAAATGTTTTATCGAACCCTTTATAAAAATTTGGAGTGCCTCCCAATATCATTTCAAAATGAGATCCAAGGTCTACACCTCGATTTTGAGCAAAGTCGGCATGAAACCTTAGAGACGAAGTTGAGAGTGAGTTATGTTTATAATCCTTAGACTGATTGACAGTCTGAGCAAACCATTCAATCATTGGAAGACCTGTTGAGTGTCTGTGTTGGAATGATTTGAGAACTGGGATTATTGCGGGTCTTGGGTGTATGCTGATGAAATTGCATGAAATCAATTATATAGAAATTGTTATTATAAATTGGTTGATCATAATTGTATGATAATTGTCTGAGTGCATGGTATGACTATGTAATTAGCACTTTGCCTGACGTTATATGAAAGACTGGTGATACTTTGTATTGGATTTTTGTCAATAGTGTAGAAAAGGAAAATAGGTAAGTTAGATTATGATCTTATATTTAAATCTATTGTCAAGGGTGTGAATATTGGATTGATTTTGGAAACATATTTGTTAGGGTTGCTTTGGATTTGGATAATCATAGTAGGAGCCACAAAGGTAATGCAACTATAAGGATATATAGAGTTGGGTGATTAGAAGGATACTTACAATATATATACTTTTGTCTAAGTGGGTACATTGCTAATTGCAAATGTTGTATAGCACCTAAAGGTCATGAAATTCATGTGGAGTTGTGATTTGTGATGAAGGTAATCAAAAGCTAAGTATAAGGTTTAATGCGGTTGATAATATCCTTTTCTACTTTTAGAGCTGACTATGCCTTAGCCTGTACTGAAAGAATGGATTTTATGGATATAGGAGTTGAGTCATAGTGGATGAATTTTTATCTATAGGAATCAAAGTATAGTTATTAAGTGTGGAGTTAAGCTTGAATATGATATGGAGTATGTATAAGGCTTCAATTTATGATGACCTAACATGTAAAATAAATGTGAGTGTCAATGTGATGTTAAAGATACCACTTGGATAATATTAGATGATCTTAAGCAATGATTGGTGATTGATGGAGTTGGGATATCACTCTGATTTTATGATGTCAAATCCAAGATTTAGAAGGCCTTAAGTTTGAAATTAATTTGGATAAATTGTATGACGAATTATAGTAACTCTCTTTTAAGGGACTTGAAGATATATGAGAAATTAGGGAAATGAGTGATTTGGATTTTAGTTGTTGATGTAAATTAAGTTTGAATTAATTGAAGACGGTCATAGGGTTGGATGTCAGCTATGTTTTAAATTAGGTTGTAAAAGGAGACTTGTCTTATGAGTGCTTTGTTAAGATAAAATACAAAATGGAGAAAGAATTTCGAGGTAAACAAGTTCCCTTAACCAAGGTGATTTGGGAAGATATGTCTGGAGATTCCACACGGAAACTGGAAATAAAAATGAAGGGTCTCTACCCGTTTCTTTTCTGAGTGTAAGTAAATTTCGGGGACGAAATTTCTGTAAGAGGGGTAGTATTGTAACATCCTGAAAATAAGCATATGTGTTTATTTAAATACTAGTTTTATTAATCGTTTAAATATTAATTTTTATGCGTTTTAACTTATTTGATTTGATTTGCTTATATGTTTAATTGCTTTATTAAGAGTAATTAATTTTCTAAAGTTTATTTTAATGTTGTTTGGCTTGAGTAATTTTATTTACTCATTTAAAATATTTTACTGAGTGTGTTAACACTGTGTTGTTACAAGGTGTGCATGCTTGTTAGACAATAGCATTAAGCTATTATTCTTTGTTTAGAAAAATACAATCTAAAACTATTTTGGTTTAAAGAAAAGTTATTTTCATAATCCCTAAAAGAAATTTTTAGCATCAGAAAAATAAAAGAGCAATTGTTTGAAATTTTTTTACTTGGCTGCAGATCAGCCACGTTTTTCTCTCTCCCTCTTTTTTCTTCTTTTTCTTCTTTCTCGTCACTTTTTCTTTCTTCCTCACCAGACACACACACACACTCCTTTTCATTCCTTTCTCCATCTCCAAACCTCTTTTCCTTCCCACATCACCCATAACCGCGCCGCCGTTGGAGGACCGCCGACCACCACGTGACGTGGAGGGATTGTCAAAACATGACGCCGCGTCGCTCCGGGTCTGTCCAGCCGCGCCGCTGCCATCTCCGCCGCGTAAGGTGCATTTCACCGCCATTAATGGTGGTTCTCCACCTATTCTTGTCCATTTGAACCTCTATTTCTTATTCCTTGAGACTTATTCCTTTCCTTTTGGTTCTGGTTGTTAAACCAGATGCTCAGCCACCGCACCGGACCTCCAACAGCCACCATGTGTAACACCCTGTTTTTCGGAATTGTTTTAATTAAGCTGGTTTTGTTAAGCTGTTGGCTGGTTAAGGGCTTAGAGGGATTTTTGGCTTAAAAGACCCTTTCTGGAACATGAGCACGCCCGTGCTAATTAGCCAGCACGCCCATACTTAATAGCAGGAGCGTGTTTCTGATTTTAAGTTGAGCACGACCGTGCTCAACAGTGAGCACGCCCGTGCTCAGTGCGTTGACCGCGTCTCGTAACGTTAAGTTGAGCACGACCGTGCTCAAGGATGAGCACGACCGTGCTCAGGTCTGAGATTTATATTAACGAAGCAGAATTCGAGGGTTTACGTTTAACCCTAGATTTTGGTAGCAGCAGCCTCCGTGTGTGAGGCTAGAACGAGTCTTCTTCCGTTTTTCTTCCATCTTGATCAATCTCTGAGTGTTGGAAACTCTTGGGAGACCGTCGGTAATCGGTGTTACTACCTAGGTAACATTTCTTCCCTCTCTGAGTTTCTTTTTCATTATTGTGAATAGGGAACTAATCCGTGATGTTTTATTGATCTAAGGTATTGTTTGAAGTCGAGCCGTCTTAGGGAGGAGCCGGTTGCTGTTAGGACATTGTTAGGGAGCTAACTTCAATCCAGGTATGGGGAGAAGGGTAGTGTACTCGTAGGCTTGGGGTTAGAGTAGAGTAAAGGGTTCCCATAACCCGGTTTGCTATGTGAATATCTGTTTGATATATGTTAATTTTCCTGATGACATTTGGTAGTTGTTGATATGTGAATGTTGATGACATGTTCAAAATATTGGTTCGTATTCATATTGTTGTGATAGGGATGAACATGATGTTACTGTTGGATTGATGCCAATACTGATTTGATTATGATGTTTTACTGAGTTTAACCCTCAAAATGCACTAATAATTGATTTAGGAGGATTAACTGATTAAAACCCTAAAAAGATTGCTAAGTTTCAGCCTCTGTTCCTGCCCAGAACAGCACTGTCGCGCGATGAGTACGACCGTGCTGAACAGGGAGCACGACCGTGCTCCCAGTTGAATTCTGGGCAAATGGCTGCGCTGTTCAGCACGGCCGTGCAGGACAAAGAGCACGACCGTGCTGCTGAGCACGACCGTGCTCAATAAGAAGCATGACCGTGCTTCACTTAGAGGGGAGCACGCCCCTCACGTGTTTAAGCACGATCGTGCTGGTTTATGAGCACGACCGTGCTCAACCCACCTGGACAGAACAGAATTAAAGGACTTAAGGGGTTTCAAACCCCACTTCCCAATGATGATAAACGATTAGACAACTTGGCTAATGTCTACTTAAGATAATTAAAGATGATGAGATGGTGAGGTGTTGAGTTTGATAAGTCGGTGCCCATTGGGTACCGCAAGTTGATGAGTCGAGCCTTGGTACAGTTTGGCCAAGGAAGCCTTGACCCCGCGGTTTGGGTCTAAGGTGTTGTGGTTATGTACCATGGTGGCCGAGAGTTTGCCCCAGGTACCGCGGTTGATTCCGCTTAAGTCCTCAGGTAGATTCTGCGAGGCAAGTTGTTGCGGTCGATTCCGCTGTTATCTTCGGTTGATTCCGTTGGAGTTATGGAGGTGGTGATGCCGTTGTTGTTATGTTGCATACGTATTGCATCGGAGATGTTGTTTTGGGGTGTTCGACATAGGGGAGGTCGTCCTACAGTACAGCGATCTGGCCATCCACGGTTGGAGTAGATTCTCCTAGCGCCCCCGTGATGAGGCATTCGTTGGTTTAATGCGTTGGCTATCCAGGGAGTAGATTCTCCAGCGTTGAGTAGATTCTCAATGTGGATATCTAACTCCGAAGTCGTTCATCCCGAGTTTAGTGGATCCACATGCATTGTTGGTTTAGTGGAGTAGGACTGCATTGCACTGCATAGCATAATGATGATATTGATGTTCGGTGCAATGTTGCTATGTTTACTATTTACTTTACTTCCTACTTCTTGCTGTATATGATTACATGAACTTACTCCCCATGTTTGTTTGTGTTTGGCCTGATTGGCACCTTGCAGAGGATGACGAGTAGCCCGGAGAGGAGTGACTCTGAGGAGCCGCCACTCATTGTAGGGCTAGTTTATGTTATCGTAGTTGTTAGTTTCAGTTGTAATTCTGTGGATTTTATTCTGAAACGGTTATACCAGCTCTGTATGTGACATCGGGGTTGGGTTACACTATTGGTTTGTTATGTTTTTACTGTTTAAAACTTATTTCATTTTCCGCGTTGTAAACGGTTCATGTGGGACTTTTCTACCCATGGACAATTGTTTATTTTATTCAATAATTGCATGTTTTCCTTTAATTGTTTTTAAATTAAACGGCTTTTAACATGCGGGGTAGAAGGGTGTCACATTTAGTGGTATCAGAGCAGTTCGACCTTGTTCGGACGTGGTATGAGTCTGTTGTGAGTCTGTTGTGTGACTCTTGTTTGGATTGTCTATACTTGGTATAGATAATGATGCTTTAAGTTAGTTGCCTATCGCTTTTAACCGCTTAGGTTCTGTACTAAAAGTTGTTTTTGGGCATGTACAGGAACTAATGGCCGGTAGAGGGCAAAATGATCATGCGATCGCTGACGCATTGGCACTTCTGGCCAATGCTATCGGGCAGGTCAACCCTAACAACGGTGGGCCAGCTGAGTTCCAGGGACTGGATAAGTTCCATAGGAACAACCCTCCGTCGTTCAAGGGAGCGTATGACCCCGAGGGAGCATTGTTGTGGCTGAGGGAGACAGAGAAGATCTTCCGTGCGATGGACTGCATTGATCAGCAGAAGCTCATCTTCGCCACCTTCATGTTGACTGAAGAGGCGGAGCACTGGTGGGATAACTGCAGACAGAGGATGCAGGCTGAGGGCACAATGGTCACTTGGGCTGTGTTCAGGCAGAGGTTTCTAGAGAAGTATTTTCCAGCGGATATCCGAGACAAGAAGGAGATGGAGTTCTTGTCTCTGAGGCAGGGGTCACCATCAGTCGGTGACTATGCGGCTAAGTTTGAGGAGCTGGCTAGGTACTACACTCCTTACCAGCATGAGACAGACCACCGCTCCAAGTGTGTGAAGTTTGAAGCGGGACTCCGGCCTAAGATCAAACAGGCCATCAGCTATCAGGAGATCAGAGTCTTCCCTATTCTGGTCAACAAGTGCAGGATCTATGAGGATGCCAGCCAGTTCAGAGCTGCCAGTTCCAGTGGATCGGACAATCAGAGTGGCAAGAGGACTGATCAGAGGGATAAGGGCAAGCAGAGGTATGCCCCGACGGGCAAGGACTTCAAGCAGAGCGGCAGGAAGCCCCAGTTTCAGCATAATAGCTTCATGGGTGGGTTTTCTGATGCCCCTAGAGCTATGAGATGTGGGAAGTGTGGAGCACAGGATCACTATTCGTCCCAGTGCAAGGAAACACAAGTCATCTGCTTCAAATGTGGCAAACCAGGACACATCAGCCGCGAGTGTGATGGAGCTAAGGCCGAGCCTCCCAGCGCTAGGAAGAATCAGAAGTCCCAGGCCAACAGACTGAAGACCACTGGGAGAGTCTTTACTCTTAGTGGAGCCGAAGCCTCCGAGTCTAATGACTTGATCCAAGGTACGTGTTTAATTGATGGAACTCAATTAACTGTATTGTATGATTCGGGTGCTACTCACTCGTTTATATCGCATGATAGGGTCAAGAGTCTTAATTTGCCTGTTACTTTCCTTGAGTTTGATTTGTTGGTTTCTACACCTACAAATAAACCTGTTTCCACTTCATATACATGCAAGAACTGTCATGTTGTTATAAATGATAAAACTTTCATTGTTGACCTTGTATGCTTACCTTTGAAAGACCTAGACATTATTCTAGGTATGGACTGGTTATCTTCCAACCATGTCCTTCTGAACTGTTTTGACAAAACCTTGATTTTTGGAACTCCAAAGGAGTCTAAGAATCCGGACCTTCTCTCTGCCAGCCAAGTACGAGCTTCGATGAGAGACGAAGCCCAAGTATACATGATGTTAGCTTCCCTAGATGTAGAGAGCAGCCCTCCTGATGTCGCCAGCGTGCCTGTTGTGCGAGAGTTTCCTGAAGTGTTTCCGGGGGATGTTTATAACTTACCCCCAGAGAGAGATGTTGAGTTTACCATAGATTTAGTGCCTGGCACCGGGCCAATATCCATAGCACCCTATAGAATATCTCCTCTTGAGTTTGCTAAGTTGAAAGAACAGTTGGAGGACCTGATGAAAAAGAAGTTCATTAGGCCGAGTGTGTCTCCGTGGGGAGCACCTGTGTTGTTGGTGAAGAAGAAGGATGGTAGTATGAGGTTGTGTGTCGACTTTCGACAACTCAACATGGTGACCATAAAGAATCGGTATCCCCTCCCTAGGATTGATGATCTTATGGACCAGTTGATGGGCGCTTGCGTCTTTTCAAAGATAGATTTGAGGTCAGGGTACCATCAGATTCGGGTTAAGTCTGAGGACATCCCGAAGACAGCGTTTAGGACGCGATATGGTCACTATGAGTACTTGGTTATGCCCTTTGGTGTGACCAATGCTCCTGCGGTCTTCATGGACTACATGAACAAGACCTTTCACCCTTACATGGATAAGTTCGTGGTGGTGTTTATAGATGACATCTTAGTGTACTCCAAGAGTAAGGAAGAACATGAGGAACACCTGAGGGTTATCTTGTAGACCCTTAAGGAAAAGCAGTTGTATGCTAAGTTGTTTAAGTGTGAGTTATGGTTAGAGGAAGTGAGCTTCTTAGGACATGTCATCTCTAAGGGTGGCATAGCAGTGGACCCAGCTAAAGTAGAGACGGTGCCCCAGTGAGAAGCGCCAAAGTCTGTAACCGAGATTAGGAGTTTCTTGGGGTTAGCCGGGTATTATAGGCGGTTTATAGAAGGTTTCTCTAAGATAGCTTTACCCTTAACCCATCTCACCAAGAAGGGACAGTTGTTTGTGTGGGACTCGTGTGAAGAGAGTTTCCAAACCCTTAAGAATAGGTTGACATCAGCACCAGTGTTAGTGTTGCCAGATCCTAGTGAACCTTTCGTAGTTTACTGTGATGCTTCTAAGCAAGGGTTAGGTGGTGTATTGATGCAGAATGGTAAGGTAGTTGCTTATGCTTCTAGGCAGTTGAAAACCCATGAGAAGAACTACCCTACCCATGACCTAGAGTTAGGAGCTGTGGTATTTGCCTTGAAGATTTGGAGGCATTACCTGTATGGAGCGAGGTTTGAGGTTTTTAGTGATCATAAGAGTTTGAAGTATCTCTTTGATCAAAAGGAGCTGAACATGAGGCAGCATAGGTGGATGGAGTTCTTAAAAGACTATGACTTCGAGCTGACCTATCACCATGGAAAGGCCAATGTGGTGGCCGATGCCTTGAGTAGGAAAACCCTGCATGTCTCCGCTTTAATGGTTAGGGAGATGGATCTGATTGAGGAGTTTAGAGACCTTAGTCTAGCTTGTGAGTTTACCCCTAAGAGTATTAGGCTTGGTACCTTGAAGGTTACCAACAGTCTGATGGATCAGATTAGAGAGGGTCAGACGTTAGATAAGTATCTCTTGGACCAGCGAGAGTTGCTCGCACAGGGTAGAGACCTAAGCTTGAAGGATGGAAGTGATGGGATCTTGAGATTCAAGGATAGAGTTTGTGTACCTGATGTCCCGGAGATTAGGAAGTTGATCCTTGAGGAAGGACATAGGAGTGGATTGAGTGTGCACCCAGGTGCCACTAAGATGTATCAGGACCTTAAGAGAATGTTTTGGTGGCCTAGGATGAAAAAGGATGTAGCTGAGTTTGTGTATGCCTGCTTAGTTTGTCAGAAGGCTAAGATCGAACATCAAAGGCCTTCGGGTAAGTTGCAACCTTTGAGTATCCCAGAATGGAAATGGGATAGCATCTCCATGGATTTTGTGTCTGGACTCCCTAGGACTCCAGCTGGTTTTGAGGCAATTTGGGTTGTTGTGGATAGACTGACTAAGTCTGCCCATTTCATTCCGATGAATATGGAGTATCCTTTAGAGAAGTTGGCTAAGTTGTACATCAAGGAAATAGTTAGGCTTCATGGTGTACCTTCTAGCATAGTTTCAGATAGAGACCCGAGGTTTACCTCTAGGTTTTGGAATAGTTTGCAAGAGGCTTTAGGGACAAAGCTTAAGCTTAGTTCAGCTTACCACCCACAGACTGATGGGCAGTCTGAGCGGACCATCCAGTCCTTAGAGGACTTGTTGAGGGCTTGTGTGTTAGAACAATCAGGAAGTTGGGACAAGTTTTTGCCCCTGATAGAATTCACCTACAACAACAACTTTCATTCCAGCATTGGGATGGCACCTTATGAGGCTCTTTATGGGAGGAGATGTAGGACACCCTTGTGTTGGAGTGAACCTAGTGATAGTGTGGTGCTAGGGCCAGAAATAGTCCAGGAAACAACTGAAAAGATTAAGTTGGTTCAGGAAAAGATGAGAGTTGCACAGAGTAGGCAGAAGAGCTACCATGATAAAAGGAGGAAGGCGCTCGAATTCCAGGAAGGCGATCATGTATTCTTGAGAGTTACCCCGACGACTGGGGTTGGTAGAGTGATGAAGGCGAGGAAACTTACTCCGAGGTTCATTGGTCCTTACAAAGTTCTTAAAAGAGTCGGCGAAGTCGCCTACTAAATAGCCTTACCCCCGTTCTTGTCAAATCTCCACAATGTTTTTCATGTGTCTCAACTCAGGAAGTATATTCATGACCCTAGTCACGTGATAGTACCCGACGCTATACAGTTAAAAGAGAACCTGACGTTTGAGGTGTTACCTCTTCGAGTCGAGGACAGGAGGGTGAGGCAGCTAAGAGGCAAGAAGATTCCTTTGGTCAAAGTGGTTTGGAGTGGGGCAACTGAGGAAAGTGCTACCTGGGAGCTGGAGAGCAAGATGATGAAAGCGTACCCGCATCTTTTCCCTTGAGGTACGTGTAAATTTCGAGGACGAAATTTTTATAAGGGGGGTGGAATTGCAACACCCTTTTTTTGGAATTATTTTAATTAAGCTGGTTTTGTTAAGCTGTTGGCTGGTTAAGGGCTTAGTGGGATTTTTGGCTTCAAAGTCCCTTTCTGGTATATGAGCACGCCCATGCTCATTAGCCAGCACGCCCGTACTTAAAATCAGGAGTGTGTTTCTGATTTTAAGTTGAGCACGACCATGCTCAACAGTGAGCACGCCCGTGCTCAGTGCGTTGACCGCGTCTCGTAACGTTTAAGTTGAGCACGACCGTGCTCAAGGATGAGCACAACCATGCTCAGGTCTGAGATTTATATTAACGAAGCAGAACTCGAGGGTTTACGTTTAACCCTAGATTTTGGTAGCAGCAGCCTCCGTGTGTGCGGCAAGAACGAGCCTTCTTCCATTTTTCTTCCATCTTGATCAATCTCTGAGTGTTGGAAACTCTTGGGAGACCGTTGGATATCGGTGTTACTACCTAGGTAACGTTTCTTCCCTGTTTGAGTTTCTTTTTCATTATTGTGAATAGGGAACTAATCCGTGATGTTTTATTGATCCAAGGTATTGTTTGAAGTCGAGCCGTCTTAGGGAGGAACCGGTTGCTGTTACGACGTTGTTAGGGAGCTACCTTCAATCCAGGTATGGGAAGAAGGGTAGTGTACTCGTAGGCTCAGGGTTAAAGTAGAGTAAAGGGTTCCCATAACCCGGTTTGCTATGTGTATATCTGTTTGATTTATGTTAATTTTCCTGATGACATTTGATAGTTGTTGATATGTGAATGTTGATGCCATGTTCAAAATATTGGTTCGTACTCATATTGTTGTGATGGTGATGAACATGATGTTACTATTGGATTGATGCCAATGCTGATTTGATTATGATGTTTTACTGAGTTTAACCCTCAAAATGCACTAATAATTGATTTAGGAGGATTAACTGATTAAAACCCTAAAAAGATTGCTAAGTTTCAGCCTCTTTTCCTGCCCAGAACAGCACTGTCGCGCGATGAGCACGACCGTACTGAACAGGGAGCACGACCGTGCTCCCAGTTGAATTCTGGGTAAATGGCCGCGCTGTTCAGCACGGCCGTGCAGGATAAAGAGCACGACCGTGCTGCTGAGCACGACCGTGCTCAATAAGAAGCATGACCGTGCTTCACTTAGAGGGGAGCACGCCCCTCACGTGTTTAAGCACGACCGTGCTGGTTTATGAGCACGACCGTGCTGGTTTATGAGCACGACCGTGCTCAACCCACCTGGACAGAACAAAATTAAAGGACTTAAGGGGTTTCAAACCCCACTTCCCAATGATGATAAACGATTAGACAACTTGGCTAATGTCTACTTAAGATAATTAAAGATGATGAGATGGTGAGGTGTTGAGTTTGATAAGTGGGTGCCCATTGGGTACCGCAAGTTGATGAGTCGTGCCTTGGTACAGTTTGGCCAAGGAAGCCTTGACCCCGCGGTTTGGGTCTAAGGTGTTGTGGTTATGTACCATGGTGGCCGAGAGTTTGCCCCAGGTACCGCGGTTGATTCCGCTTAAGTCCTCAGGTAGATTCCGCGAGGCAAGTTGTTGCGGTCGATTCCGCTGTTATCTTCGGTTGATTCCGTTGGAGTTATGGAGGTGGTGATCCCGTTGTTGTTATGTTGCATACGCATTGCATTGGAGATGTTGTTTAGGGTGTGTTCGAAATAGGGGAGGTCGTCCTAGAGTACGGCGATCTAGCCATCCACGGTTGGAGTAGATTCTCCTAGCGCCCCCGTGATGAGGCATTCGTTAGTTTGATGCGTTGGCTATCCAAGGAGTAGATTCTCCGGCGTTGAGTAGATTCTCAATGTGGATATTTAACTCCGAAGTCGTTCATCCCGAGTTTAATGGATCCACATGCATTGTTGGTTTAGCGGAGTAGTACTGCATTGCACTGCATAGCATAATGATGATATTGATGTTCGGTGCAATGTTGCTATGTTTACTATTTACTTTACTTCCTACTTCTTGTTGTATATGATTACATGAACTTACTCCCCATGTTTGTTTGTGTTTGGCCTGATTGGCACCTTGCAGAGGATGACGAGCAGCCCGGAGAGGAGTGACTCTGAGGAGCCGCCACTCATTGTAGGGCTAGTTTATGTTATCGTAGTTGTTAGTTTCAGTTGTAATTCCGTGGATTTTATTCCGGAACGGTTATACCAGCTCTGTATGTGACATCGGGGTTGGGTTACACTATTGGTTTGTTATGTTTTTACTGTTTAAAACTTATTTCATTTTCCGCGTTGTAAACGGTTCATGTGGGACTTTTCTACCCATGGACAATTGTTTATTTTATTCAATAATTGCATGTTTTCCTTTAATTGTTTTTAAATTAAATGGCTTTTAACATGCGGGGTAGAAGGCTGTCATACCATGCCCTTCTCCTTCTTCATTTAGGTGAGTGAAATCTCACCTATTGTGTTCATATTTCAAAAGCCCCAAATTTATTTTGAAACCCTAACCCTAACCTTTTGATTTCAGTTATTAGATTTGAAATTAAACCATGCTTTATGCTATTGGGGTTGTGAATTAGAGATTTCCTAAACCAATTTCATCATTCATTGGTTAGAATGAGTTTTTCCCCAATTTGCTCTATGAAACTTAAAACCCCAAATCTGTTTTGATTTGAAATCAATGTGATTTTTGAAAAAATAAGTATGTTAGTGAATTATATATATAGTGTTGATGATGAGTAATTGATTCTGGGAATTATCTGATTGTTGTACATGCTTGGATCATCTCTCTGGGTTGTCGTTCATGTTCGTGTTTGCTCTTGGGAAGCAGAAATTGTTTTCTGGGAACTCTAACTGGAACTGACTGCATTTCTGACAAGACCCTGAAGGACTTCAAACGTCACTTTAAGGTGGGAGAAGATTATATGTTAGGTGTAGTTTGGGGTATATGCGGGTTAGTATAACTGCTTAGGAATATTGGGAATTATCTTAGCATGCTTGCTTAATAATTTAATGTTGTGATTATCTGTATGATTGTAGGATCTTATATCTTGTTATATCTGTTTAGATTTAATTTAGCGCTGTGCTAAATTGGATCTAGTTGAATTAGCGTAAGGTTCTAATTCGAGAATCTTACTTATCTCTGTAACTCACGTACGTTAAGCGTTGGATATAATTCCAAGTAACTGGGCTCTAAGTATAAGCTTATGTCCGATCGTTAAGTCGCTTAGGAACTTGTTGTGATGTGCATTTGTTTCCGAACTTAGATTCGGGAGGTGTTGGAATGTATATATTTTTAGTTGGTATCAAATTTTACTTCTTGAATTTATTAATTCAACATTAAGGTTTATCCTTATTTATGTTTTGTTAAGTTTTGGGCTCGAAACTAATTTATTATACGGTATTGAGGAATTTCTTGAATGAATATGCTAAATTATTAAATAGTTGAGGAATTTCAAATTATTCGTCCTTGGATGTTTTAAAGTTATGAATTTATTTAATTTTAAGCACCAAATACTATTTGCAACTATTATTATGTATTTTATCCAAAGTGAGTCAAAATGGTAATTTATCGAGTCCAATCAGTTTATCGATGCTCGTACTCTTAAATAATTAATTTTAGCCAAAGTAAGCTTTAATTTAAAGTATCCAAATGAATTTGAGTTAAAGAGGATAATTTTGGCTAATGGTCTATTCGAGCCCGATTCTTACCAATAACTGTTTTTATATTGATACCGACGCTGTGGAACGTATTAGTTCCTACCTTGTGTCTTCGGACAACATTCCAACCTAATCATAGTCTTTGTCGTTCTGGAGGCATAGACACCTATTTATAGGATATTAGGGGACTGTGTGGGGGTCACGGAGACCTCGGGGATAGTCAGGCGTGGATCCTGCCAATGGTCAGGTGTATGCATCAATGGTGCCGGTGGAGGCCTGGACAGCAGGGCTATCTTGAAACTCTACTGAACTAAATATTATTCAGATGTTAAGTACTCTCGAGTGAAAGGACCGCGGAGATGGCTGTTAGCGTACTCCAATCGGGACTTGTGCACCGAGTTGTTTACGCATATTACCTGAATGCTATCTCGATAGAACACTATGACAACAATAGTCTTCATGGAGCAAAGTTAGATCGATGTCTTAGGCATACATTCGACTCTCAGCTTTTTCTGAAATCGTATATATGTATTTTATAAAAAATTCCTTAATTATATGTATCCACTTGATTGTTTGTTTGTCGCCGCATACCCATCACGTGGACTTTTGCTTCTTTTGGAGGATCCCGTGCTGAAGAGATATTCTTGAGAATCCTCTTTTATTTTGTGTTGTATATATATCAAGGGAAACTTTGATGTATCAGTCGTGATGGCAGTTTCCTGTTTTTATGACTTTATGTTTATTTTAGTTTACTAATGAAAACTTCCACGTACATATGAAAATCAATTTCGGATTACTATATCTATAATTTTCTAAGTCTTTATTTATGAATGAAGTCTTTTTATTTATTTATTTTCGCCCCTGGCCGTTGATGTAAGACCAGAGACCAAGAAATTGGTTTGAATTAAGTTTTGACGTTATAAACTGTTTATCAGGTTTTCCGATTTCAAACAAATCTTCGTTTTTCACAGGTGACATTTCAAAAATGATTTGTGAAAATCCCTACTTTAATCATTATAATTAGAATTAATTTAAAACTAGGCGCCACAGTATTAATTGCACAAAATCTTTAATCCTTACTGTGTTGAGCCTGAAGAGGCTGGGTTAGAAAAGAATACTTGTTTAAGTGTTGAGCCTGGAGAGGCTAGGTGTGCAAAGAATACTTGTACTGTAATCTGATCAGTTACAGTAGAAACTTGGTGCTGCTAAGAACTGGACGTAGCCCTGTGGATTTTGGGGTGAATCAGTATAAAACTCTTGAGTGATATTCCTCTTCCCTTATCTCTTAATTTTGATTAAGAGTTATTTGTTTAATCTTTTAACTTGGGGAGTTAATATTGTGAACATCAAACTCTGTTTTAACCTTCTCTGTGTGCACGTGTATTTTGTCTCAAAATTAGACGAGTCACTCGTCTAATTCCCTGTAGCTTTATTTTTGCTTGTTGTGCCTGCGAAAATAATTTTCAAAGTTTCCTAAAACGTTGGTAAACACAATTCAATCCCCCTTCTTGTGTTAACTTTGGTTATTTCAGTTGGTATCAGAGCTCAGCCTCTGGGTTGAGCACCTAACAGTGTAGAGGAAAAGATCTTGGAAATGGCAGGAGAAACCAGTGCAAGCAAGAATCATGCAGGAGAAGGATCCTCAATGTCGAGACCTCCATACTTCAATGGAGAGGACTACATCTATTGGAAAGGAAGATGAAGTGGTTTTTAAAATCCACTAACTCTGATCTCTGGGATATCATTGAAGAAGGTCCCTATATTCCTAAAGATGACAAAGAAGCAGAAGTTCCTAAAGCTAGCATGACCTCTGATTAAAGAACAAAATGACAGTTTAATGTCAAAGCTAGATATTCAATCATGTGTGCTTTGAACAGAGAAGAGTTTGAAAAAGTTTGTGTCTGTGAATCTGCAAAAGAAATGTGGGATTCACTAGCTGTTGCTCATGAAGGAACTAACAAAGTAAAGGAGACCAAAGTCAGTATGTTGGTTAGAAAGTATGATCTGTTCAAAATGGAAGAAGGAGAAACTATTGGCCAAATGTATGGGAGATTTCAAACTATAACCAATGGGTTGAAATCTATGGGAAAAGTTTACAAGACTGAGGAACATATTCAAAAGATTCTCAGAAGTCTTCCAAAACAATGGAGACCTCTTGTAACTGCTATATCTCAGGCTAAAGATCTATCAACAGTGAAGCTAGATAAGCTTCTTGGTACTCTTCAGATCCATGAACAGGAGCTGATTGAAGAGAACAATGGAAAGAAGAGCAAATACATTGCTCTCAAGGCTGACAAGAAATCATCTAAGGGACCTACCTCAAAAGCTCTCAAAGTTGATGACTCTTCAGAAGAATCTGAGGAATCAAATGAGGATGACTCTGATGATGAAGATGATGAACTTTCTCTACTTACCAAAAAAATGAAAAAGCTCTGAAGAAAAGAAACTTCTGAAAGCACAAACCTTTTAGGCGCTTCAACAAAGAAAAATACAACAAAGATGGTGGATCAAATGACAGAAATGTCATTGTGTGTTATGAATGCAAAAAGCATGGTCATATCAAGGTAGAATGTCCTCAACTCAAGAAGCAACCTCTAAAAAGGTTCTTCAATAAATAGAAGAAGGGAATGATGGCTACTTGGGAAGAACTGGATGAAAGCTCCACTGAAAGTGAAGGAGAGGATCTTGAAGCCAATCTCTGTCTTATGGCAGATATTGATTCAGAATCAGAAACTGAGGTACAATCTAAACTTGAGAAACTGAGTGATGCCTATGATGAGCTATTGAAGGAATCCAACTGTATATCTAAAGATTTCAAATCCCTCAAGAGACAGTATGTTAAACTCTCAAATGAGTACACACATAAATCTCAAGAGTGTGAGAAGTTATCTGAAAAGAACAGTAGGTTAAAGACTGAAAAGTCTAAAGCTAAGATCTCAGTTGAAACTTTACCCTCTGAAGAAGTAATTAAACTTCAACAAAAAGTAGAAGAGCTCACCTCAGATCTTGCCAAGTTTGTTAATGGTAGAGAAAATATGACTAAACTTCTGGGAAGTCAGAGGCATTCCCTTAACAAAGAAGGTATAGGTTATTCTAGTCAAGAACATCATAAAGGATCAACAAAGTTCTCAAAAATAACCATCAAATCTATATCAGTTAGTTCAAATAAACCTATATGTACCTACTGTGGAAAAGCTGGACATATCGCATCCAAGTGTATCCACAAAAAGAGAAGGAAGTCTTCACAGACTCCTCACACTAACAGAAAAGGACCCAAGAAAATATGGGTACCTAAGTCCATGATCATTCCTGTTGCAGACATGCTTAACAGAACAAAGCAAACACCTATCATGGTACCTGGACGGTGGATGCTCGTGACATATGACAGGAGAAAGGTCTATGTTCCTAGACCTTCAACCTAAGAAAGGTGGACATGTAACCTTTGGTGGCAACCAAAGAGGAAAAGTTGTTGGCATTGGTAAAATTGGTGGTAAACCTCCCTTGCCTATTAACTGTGATGTTTTATATGTGAAAGGGTTAAAACATAATTTGCTTAGCATAAGTCAATTGTGTGATAGTGGATTTTCTGTATCTTTTTCTAAGAATGCATGAATAGTCAATGACAAAAATGGAAAGACCCTCTTTTCTACTAAAAGGCAACACAATCTGTATAAGATTGACCTATCTGAACTTTCAAATCAAAGTGTAACATGCTTTATGTCTAAAGAGGATGAAAAGTGGCTATGGCATAAGAAACTAGGACATGTTAGTATGAAACAAATTTCTAAATTGAAAAAGCATAACCTTGTGAGAGGATTGCCTGATATTTCTTTTAAGAAAGATGTTTTGTGCGATACATGTCAGAGAGGTAAGCAACTAAAATCAAGTTTCAAATCTAAGAAAGAAGTCACCTCCTCTAGACCTTTGCAACTGCTACACATGGATTTGTTTGGACCAGTCAGTGTAGCTAGCCTAGGTGGAAAGAAATATGGTTTTGTCATAGTTGATGACTAATTCTAGATTCACATGGGTACTCTTCTTAACCCACAAGGATGAGTCTTATAAGGTCTTTACAGTATTCAGTAAAATAGTACAGAATGAGCAGGTTTTTGTATCTCTGCTATCAGAAGTGACCATGGGGTGAATTTGAAAATGAGCAGTTTAAACTGTTCTGTGAGGAAAATGGTATTTCTCACAATTTCTCTGTACCTAGAACTCTACAACAAAATGGAATGGTTGAGAGAAAGAACAGATCTCTTCAAGAGATGGTAGAACAATGTTCAATGAAAATAATCTCCCTAAGTACTTATGGGCAGAAGCCATTAACACTGCCTGTTATGTGCAAAACAGAATTCTGATTAGACCTATCCTAAATAAGACTCCTTATAAATTGTGGAAAGGTAGAAAACCCAACATATCATATTTTCATGTATTTGGATGTGAATGTTAATTCTAAATACAAAAGATTATCTTGGTAAATTTGACTCTAAAGTAGATAAAGGCATATTTATTGGCTATTCTGAAATGTCTAAAGCTTTTAGAATTTTTAATTCTAGAACCTCTGTTGTAGAAGAATCAATTCATGCAAAGTTTAATGATTGTTTAAAGACTATAAAGAACTATCATATCTAGAAGATGATATTGCAGGTATTGATCTAAATCCACCTGAGGAAAAGACTTCAGACAAGTCAAAAGTAGACGTGTCTGAAAATCAGACAAGTGCTGATACGTCTGAAAAACAGAATGAGAAAAGAGAGTGGAAATTCAAGACTTATCATCCAGAAGATCTCATTATTGGAAGTCCATCTCAAGGTGTTAGAACTAGATCTGCTTTCAATGAAAACAATACCATGGCCATCATATCAGATTTAGAATCCAAATGGATTGAAGAAGCCTTACAAGATGAAAGCTGGATTCTAGCCATGCAAGAAGAACTGAACCAGTTCAAAAGAAATGATGTTTGGACTCTAGTTTCTAAACCTAAAGATAAATCTATTATTGGAACCAGATGAGTATTTAGAAACAAATTGGATGAAGATGGAAAAGTGGTAAGAAACAAAGCAAGAGTAGTTGCTCAAGGGTATAATCAACAAGAAGGTATTGATTTCACTGAAACCTTTGCACCTGTAGCTAGATTAGAAGCAATTAGAATTCTCATGTCTTATGCTGCACAACATGATATAACTCTCTATCAAATGGATGTTAAAAGTGCATTTCTAAATGGGATAATTGAGGAAGAAGTTTATGTCAAGCAACCTCCTGGGTTTGAGTGAGACACCCCGTTGTGCCCCGGTGTTTTATTAGATTAAATTCCCTCTTAAATCATTTCTTAATCGTGCGCTTAGCGTGAAAAAGACTTAAAAATTAAAACTTATTAATTATCATATAACTTCTGCAAATTAAACACATCAACATTGTAATATATAAATACACACCGGTTTATTTTTTACATTACCAAAACACTGTTGAGGGTATCCTCTCAGTAGGATCCCTCACAGGCATAAACTTAAATAAAAGTCATACTTAGCGGAAACATATAAAAATACTCCTTAGACACACTGGCCATAGTGTCTATACTCTAATCACTGTGGATCACAGATCAACCTCCAGCATCCGGTTCGTAAGGAGTTCCATCCAACTCCTCAGCAACCTCTGTTTCATATAAATCTCCGTCCAGCTCCTCAGCAACATAATCCTCCATTGGTTCTTCTAATGTAAGTAAAGTAGCCCACAAGAATACAGAAATATAGGGGATAAGAAGCAGTTCTATCATCAAAAAAAAGGAAAAGAGTAATAGTAAACTATACAGTAATTGTCACAGACAAATCATCATTCAATACCTAACTAGCACAACATCCTCAAATTCAAGTATCATCCTCTACCCCAATCTCGTACAACTAGACTTTCATACTGACGTGGCCACCATTGATTTCTTTCACGCATTCCTCTCGGGGAATGTCAGTCAATTGTTCAAGCGACAGGTTCCAAATTCCCGGTGCACATTCTCTTCCATGGTGAGAACACTCATGCAAAGCATGACACTATAGCTGCACAATGCTCCCGGTGCACACCCCGTCCACTCCCGGGGGTGCTCAATGAAATTCAATGACACTATAGCTGCACAACCTATTTCTAAGGTGGAACGGTCTAGCGAGAACTCGGCCTCGTGTATTATATTACCAATACACGGTTGTGAACAACAACACCGACATTGTGTATTATATTACCAATACACGTGAATCTCACCAACCCATTTTAACAACATCCTAGTGCCTTAACCTTCCACTAGAACTCAACATATATTCTAGGTCACCATACCTCTTTAAAATAAATCATCTAGGTTAGGCACTTCTAAATCACCATTATTCTCACACCCAAAACAAACAACTATCTCTCGAACAACATATATATCTTTTCTTAAAATCCACTAAGCATCATATTAACCACCAGACAGATCATGTATAACATAACATCACAAAATATTCAAATACCACAAAATATCACATAAGCAATTCAATAATAATAATAAATTCAACCAACCTCAAATAAGATAAAAATCATCCTAACGTCGATAAGCCTACAATCCCCGAATCACCATTGGTTTTACAGAAAAGGTTTCCAATGTGATTTTGGTCTTGTCGATTACTCGACTACTAGTAGGGTTTAGGTCGCCCTACACAATTATCATATAATCTACTACTGATCGATTCCGACGATAGGTTGATTCTTTCCCCCACCTGATTGACATGCACGCTTTCCCGTACAAGCTCCGAATGGGTCCATGTTACTACCACGAACCTCATCACGCTGTCCAACAACATCCACAAATCTGCCACCATCCATCCTTACACATCCACCGTTCCGCTTTCCGTCCCGATTACACGTACGAGTAACACAATTCGCCGGAAACACCAAATACCAACCGAATCAAAAATAGGGTTTCAAATAAATAAATCTATTTGAATCAAGAGAAAAAATTGATGGAAAAACTTACGAGAACAACGGCTGGACTTAGGAGAAATCGGATTCAAAATAAGCTCATGAATCCTAGTGAAAAGCTACCAAAAAAGGGCTACTATTCGAGCTTCATTCCTCTAGACACAGATCATTAATTATAAAACTGAACGGTGAGACTGAAGAACTATCCTTCCGCAATAATATCACAAAGTTTCAGCTCGATCCAACGGTTAACGAATATCAGATCGCAATTATATTGTGACAGGTTTGGTGGTACCCGGATTGAGTTTCTCACCTCCTAGGCCTACTGTGTGAGCTTTATATCTCACACTATGAAGGTGAGTTCCAAATTCTGACCGTTGGATATGAAGAACCACAAGTTTTGAACCTTATTCTAAAATTTGGGAATGATCCAACGGTTGAAGAGTGTTTGAAGACTCCCTCACTACAACTGCTCCAACTTGGTTTCAAAGCTTCCATCAAAGGCTTCTTGCAACTATTGAGATTTCTCTCTCAATTCTTCTCCTCTAATCCGAAGTAGTGGTTGATAAAGAGAGTTAAGGAGATGAGGAAGATAACTAAGATCATAGAAGTGAGGGTTTACCTCTAAAAGAAAGTGAAAGAATGATCAAGTTGTGCAAGAATAACAATGGAGTTTTTGAAGAAAAAGTGAAGAAGAAATGGAAGAGATGAAGAAGTGAGTGAAGGGGGAGGGAGGCCACGGTTTTGGGGGTATTTATAGGGTAGATCTTAGGCTTTGTTTGGTTCCTTAAGCTTAGATTAATAGCTTTTAGGAATATTTAATTAATATAAGATTAACCATAGTTAATAGTTAACTTAACTAAGGTTATTTTGGCTAATCATGGTTAATAATATGTGGCTCACAATTGATGGAGGTGTGGCTGATTTTGGGCCACACATAGTGACTCACCAATGAGTCATTGATCCTATCCGTTAGCGGTTCCCGGAAATTCCGTACGCAGCTCCGTCATTTACCCGATTTCGATTTTTGAGAGGAAAATGATGAAACGAAAGCAAAATGAAATAGGTATGGTTTAGTATATATGGCTGCACGAAATTGAGGAGATGTGGGAGGTTTACAACCATGTAAAATGAGTGGTTAAGAGTGCGTATATATGTCTTGTTAATAACCACGAAAGCTTGGGGGTATTTTGGTCATTTTACCTAAAAGTCATGATTACTAGCATTTAATGCTCATAAATGCTTGGTGACTCATCCTCCATGAGTCATCATGTATGACTCGTTGTCCCGATCTCTTGACGGGTCTCTACAGTTCCGTTTTCGACTCCGTCGGTTTCCCGATTAGGGTTTCTGTCTATTTTTCGATCGAAAATTTTCAAACTAACCAGACTCGTTGGAAATATGATTTAATCATAACCCATTTCGTTCACGAGTCAAAATTATATTTTTTGATTATTAAAATCTTACTGTCAGTGAAAACACCGACTGTTTTTGTTCGAACTTTCGCCAAAATTCGTCCGAATACACCTAATTTTTTATTTCTGATCAGAAATTTGGAAAGTAGACTTCCTCACGGACAAAATATAAAAATCAACAAATTTCAGTTTTTGGGTCAAATTAAGGTTTTCTGCCGGTATAAAATTATACTGTCAGTTAAAAAACGCAGACCGGTTTTCGTCTGAGTTTTAAACCCAAATTTTAACCAAAGCTTCCTACCATAGAGTAGGTTCTATATATGATTTTGTTTCCTCCAAAATCATTTCCTAAGTCTCAGATAAAAATATAAATAAATATATATTTACTGTTAATACAGCTTATCCGAAAATCGGGCTGTTACATTGAGGATTCTGAAACTCCTCGCCATGTCTATAAGCTTAAGAAAGCTTTACATGGACTCAAACAAGCTCCTAGAGCTTGGTATGATAGGTTAAGCACATATCTAATAGAAAATAATTTCATTAGAGGAATAGTAGATACTACACTTTTCAAGAAATGCTCAAAGAAAGATTTCATAGTAGTACAAATTTATGTTTATGATATTATATTTAGTGCTACTAATGAAAAGCTCTGTAAAGAGTTCTCTGAGTTGATGCAGAATGAGTTTGAGATGAGCATGATGGGAGAATTGAAGTTTTTCCTTAGTCTGCAAATAAAACAGACATGTGATGGAATCTATATCCATCAGCAAAAATACACCAAGGAGCTTCTGAAAAAGTATAAAATGGAAAATTCAAAGCCTATGAGTACTCCTATGCATTCATCAATAATTCTAAACAAGGATGAGGAAGGTAAAAAGGTAGATCAAACTGTCTACCGAGGTATGATTGGATCTCTTCTATACTTAACTGCTAGCAGACCTGATATTCAATCCAGCGGAGGATACCACTTCATTGGAGCAAACATGATCTCCTAGTCAAGCAAAAGGCAAAGCACCATTGCTCTCTCAACTACTGAAGCTGAATATATATCTGCAGCAAGTTGTTGTTCACAACTGCTTTGGGTAAAATATTAACTTGAGGATTATTCAATGTGTGAGCATAATATACCTGTTTGATGTGATAATACTAGTGCTATTAACTTGTCTAAAAATCCCATACATCATTCTAGAGTCAAAGCATATAGAAATAAAGCATCATTTTATTAGAGATTATGTGCAAAAATGAGTTTTTGAAATTAAGTTTGTGAACACTGAGTATTAGTTGGCAGATATATTTACTAAACCTTTAAGTGAAGATAGATTTTTTTTTATTAGAAGGAATCTTAATATGCATAATGTGCCTGAATGGGTGTATGCTGACATGTCTAAAAATTTACTTGTCTAAAATTCTATGCATGACTCGTCTATTTTCTTTATACCTCACTCGTCTACTTTAGCCAAGCGTCTGATGACGTGGCTAAAAGCACTATGTGCTAACCTTGACTGAGACACGTGTACATTGCAAAATTTCCCTCCTTTTTCTTAAAAACGTTCCATTTTTTTTTACAACTGTCTGTCTTTTCAAAAGTTATTGTTGTTTATGGCCGTAATCTCTCTCCTTGTTCCAAACGCAAACAGCACTCAAGCGTTTTAACAAAAGTAACCCGTGTCATTTCAAAACTTCTCCACTCACAATCGTTGCTCTCACAATCTCTCTTATCAATCTCTCTCTGATTCTCTTTGCTCTCAACCTCTCAGAAACTTTCATCTCCAAACCCTAAACCTTCTTTTCTGAATCATTGGCACCCAAAAGTTTTCTGGAAACCCTGGCTGAGAAGACCAACTTCTCCGTTTCTGAACTAAAGAAGGTGCACCTTGGAAGGGTCCCTAATTTTGAAGAACTAAGAACCAAGGGTTTAGACGTTCAACCTGAACTTGAGCATGCTGGATGGTTACCTTTCTTCCAACTTCAAGAGAATGTCTTCCCTGCTCTAGTTTGGGAGTTTTGGAGAACTGCGAAGATCACCAAGGATGATATAACCTCCATGATCTCTGGAGATGTGGGTGATGACCATGTCATCATCACTCATGAGTCACTCGCTGAAGTGACCAAATGCCCACAAGAAGGTGCTGGGTATGACAAGGATTGGTTGAAGACCCTAGGAGAACAGGATGTCAACATAGTTCTGTATGGAGTCCCAAAACCAAGAAATCCAGACTCCAAGTATTTGACAGCAAAGGCAAGATTTTTCCACGTTCTTATAATTAACTGTGGTATGCCTAGGACTGGATCTAGGAATCATGTGAGTAAGATAGAAAAGTTTGCTATCTATCACCTAGTCCATAAAATCATGATAGACATTATTGATTTAAGGGTAAAGGCCCATTTTGGTCCTTGACAAAAAGTGCGTAGGTCATTTTAGTCCCTGACAAAAAAAAAAACTATTTCGTTAATCCCTGACAATTACTAACTGGGACAAGTTAGTCCCTGACAATTACTATGGGACATTATAGTCCCTAACAATATTTAAAGTGAGACTAATTAGTCCCTGACAGTTAGTATCGTGGGACAATTTAGTAACGAATGCTGACTAACAGAGTCAACGTAGGGACTAACTTGTCCCAGTTAGTAATTGTCAAGGACTAACGAAGTAGTTTTTTTTTTTGTCAGGGACTAAAATGACCCATGCACTTTTTATCAGGGACCAAAATGGGCCTTTACCGTTGATTTAATCTTTAGGCACATAGAGAAAGCTGTAAAAGGGAAGGATAAGGACTATCCTTATGGTATGATCATGATTAGGATCTTTAGGGCAAACAAGCTGAAGGATTTAAGGCAAGCTTGTCATGCTGATCTCTGCACAGAAATCACAACAAAGACTCTGTCTTTGATGAAGATTAAGCTGATACCTACTTCTGAACCCAATGTTGAAGCCTCATCATCAGTCCCTGCTGGAACTGTTCAAGTGGAAGAAGCACTCAACATTCTTGTTATCAAGACTGAGCCCTTTGTGGAACCTGCTGAAGAGGAAAGACCTGGAAAAGAGTTGCTGAGACTTTTGAAGCAACTGTTGAAGTCCCTACTTAGGCTGTTAAACCTGTTGCTGAACCTTCTGCTAAGGTTGCAGAATCTGTTACTGCATCTGCCTCTGTCCTTAACATACCTAGTGTTACAAAGGTATTCAAAAGGAAGAGAGCTGTGGAAGCTGAGGGGGAGTCTCAACCTGAAGAGATTGTGATCCCTAAAAAGAAGAGGACCATTGTAACCAATAGGAGATTGGTTTTGCTCCCAGCACCCTCATCCTCACCTTCACCAACAAGACAACCTTCACCTACCAAAAATCCTACTCCTCCACCTTCACCTTCATCACCATTACCTATGCCCTCACCACAAAGAGCCTCAACACCTCAACCTACTTCACCAAAAATCCCAACTCCACCACTTACATCACCTGATAGACAACCATCACCTTTTCATAAATCTAACCCTTCTATCTCTGAACGACAAACTCCTAAACCACAAACTACTGAATCACAAATTGTTGAACCACACACTTCTGAACCTAACCCTACTATGTCAGAACATCAAGTGTCTGAAACTGAAGCCCAATTGTCTAAACCTTCCACACCACAATCATCTCACCACTCTGAGACTCATCATCATGAAGATGTTAATGATTTTGAGTACTTTGACAATCCTACCACACCTTCACCTCCACCTAGACCACCAACACCTGACCACAGTAAAAACCAATGCCAAGTCCCTCTTAGAATAGTATTTCCTGACTTATTCTCTGAAACCAGACACAACCCTCTTCCAATAGCTAGTCTACCCCCTTACCAATTATCTTCCAAAACCACTCATTTTTCTGTCTCAGATGACTCTGTTTCATCTTTTCTGTTTGGTAAAGACCTTGATATCATTGCCTCACTAGAAGCAGAAAGGCAGCTTGTGAAGCTGGCCAGAAAACATAAGACTGCACAAAGATGGATGCCAAATCCTCATGTCTTCATGAAGCCATCTATTGAAATCAGAGTGATGCCTGGCTCTATGGTTCTCAAAGGCAAACAGAAGGTCATCAACCTGCCTGGAGAACAAAAATTCTCCCTCATCAAGCTGGATGACAATAAGTGCAAGTTCAGAAAAAGGTTGCTCACAACTAAAACTCATCATGAGTTCCTGAAAGTCAGAGACATCTACTAGAAATGTGGCTCCAATTCTGGGCTGACAGAAGAAGAAAAGAAAACCATCCCCACTATTCTTTCACACTTTCCCTATCACAAACCAAATTATTCTCAGTATCAGAACCATAAACCTATCGCTCCTCACGCTCCCACGCTGTAAGTCGTCGTCCCAGCCTCCGACGCCGACTGTCCCAGTCGCAAACTCCGACATCGATGGTGTCAGTCTCAGTCTCACAAGGTAAGTTGCGTGTGGATCCATAACAGATTTATCTGAATGTTTTATTTAAGCCCTTTGGAAATAGAGAAAATGGTAACAGCTTCATTTTGCCCAGCTATTTTTCACTCTCTACCAATGTCTACTCTTTGCTGTCATTGTGCTTTTTGTTCACTCTCCTTCCTCTGTTTTGCCGCACCACAGGTTCTTCTAATAATATTGGCTTTTCCCAACTCGACGGAGGAGGCCGTCCATGGCACCAGATCCGAGGGTCGACGATCAACGGTCAAGATGAGAGAGACGGATCCCATCTTCTCTTCCCTCCACCGTTGGCTCAACATCCTCTTGCCCGACGAGGTCTACAACCTCGTTGCCCCTCCCCCTCAATCAGAAACCTTCCCCTTCACCTAGCCAGATCAAGATGGGTTTGAATGCTTTAATGGGTTTGGTGGTGGTGTTCTTCTTCTATCGAATGAAAACGAGAAGGGAGAGATGAGATGCAGGAAGAAGGAGAAAGCACATCTAAAAATTAATCACTAAAAACAATTTTTTTATCTATAAATATTAAAATAAAAAGTATTATTAAAAAATATTTTTAAAAAAAAATTGCCACATGATATTAAAATATTATTATTTTTGTCACATGGCATAGCTGATCTGGACCTCCGTCTGCCACTTAAGCAGTTAACGGTCAGACTTGACGGCAGGGACCCATTGCAAAATTTTAAAAGTTAAAAGGATCGAATGCAAAGTAAAAAAAGATAGGGACTAAAACCAAAAGTGACTATATTTCCAGGGACCAAAAAGTTCATTAAGCCAAAATAAAAATAATTATTATATTTTATCTCTCACGTTGTTTATTTAGCCCTAAACGCCGCCAAACCGGACCAAGTTATAGTAGTGGTCCAATCCAAAACAAACAAGTGTTTATCTGCTTATGTCCATTCCATCCTTACGTAAGGCTTTTTTTCTAAAGTAACCGACTTTTAGAAACTATATACCAAAATAACCTACTTTTGAAACAATTTACCAAACTAACCTACTTTTGAATAAAATATTATTTTTTTTGTTGACTAATGGCGCCAGTTTGACTAATAATTAATTAATATAATTCTATTAATAAATTTTATCATTATATAATTATACTAATTAATAATAATATACTAATTTTTAAATATAATTATACCAATTAAAAGGTTTTTGGGGTTAAAAAAATTTAAGTAAAAGAAAATTATGTTATTAATATTAATAAATACTAATATAATTCTATTAATTCTATTAATATATATTAATATTAATATTTTTAATACATAATTATCAATATTATTAATACATAATTATGTTATTAAAACAATTGAGGGACCAAACTGAATATTTTTAAACATGACTGAGGAATTTTTAAATATAATTATACCAATTAATAATATTATTAATATAATTAATTAATATAAAGTTATTTGTATAATTTAATAATATTTGTTTAGAAGTTAGTTTTATAGGAGTAAACAAAAAAAAGAGTTTTGAGAAAGAAAATTAATCAAATCATAACAATTTTAAAATTTTTCACAATAGAATTATATTAATTAATTCATAGAATTATATTAGTATTTATTTAATTTTTTTAAAACATCAATGAGGAATTTTTAAAATCAATTCTCCCTTTATTAGTAATTATAACTCTTTTTTTTATATCCAAAAATCAAGATAATTAAACTAAATTAACTAACTTACTTAATAAGTGTGAAATTAGTTATTTTTGTTTATAATTAAGTTCGGAGGTAGTAGTTATCAATATTAATTATATAATGATAATATTGATAATTATAAAAAAAAATTAAATTTTTTTTCCAGACCAATCATGACCTATCACGTGGCAGGTCAATAAGTCAATGGTGCCAGTCAAACTAACGCCACTAGTCAACAAAAAAAAAATTATTTTTTATTTAAAAATAGGTTAGTTTAATAAATTATTTCAAAAATAAATTAGTTTGATAAATTTCAAAAAAAATCCCATACGTAATCGCCACAACACAGTTTTGCCGGTTGGTTATTTGGTCCAACCTCATATTGCTCCTTCTTTCCTTCTCCAAAGGGTAAAGTGAACTAAACTTCTCTCTCTCTCTCTTCTTCGAGGGTTTCTCTCTTTCCCTGAAGGACGAACGAAAAGCCGTTTGGTATACACTCTCTCTTTCAATTCTCTCTCTTTGATTTCTAGGGTTTAGATCTATCTACTCTGCTGTTCCGATTCTGTGGGCCTTTTCGATCTATGTGTTCCTTGTATCAGAAAATTCATCGTCAATTTTTAAATCGATCTGCTTTATTCAGGAATTTCTGATGTTTATTTTCTCTGGAGTGACGAACGAAATGACGCAGCTTCCTGTTCATTTTTGATGATTTGATTATCTTTCCTTTTTTCTTTGTCGTTTTTGGTGACTTTTATAACTCGATTTCTGGTTGTTTATTTAGGTATGGAAATTTATATAATAATATTGAAAACCAAAATTGTCTCTTTCGTTGCTGGGGAAGGAATAAGGGTGGGTTAATGTTTTGTAGATTAAATTTTCATTGCAGATAATAAGAATTTTAAGAAAGCAGTATTATTTCCACCTCTCGTGGTGAGATGATGCGATGATAGTTTTGAATTAAACAATTCAAAATCAATTTTGCGTAGTTTTTGGTGTATGATAATAGCTCATGAAAATTGTTAATCATATAGTATATAGTGTATGATTCGACCTGGCACAACGGTGCCACGTGCAGTAGTGGTGGTGTATGCTAGGGAGTTTATGGGCGTGGGGTGGGTTGGGCAGGGCCGGCCCAAGCTCAAAGCAAGTGAAGCCCTTGCTTTAGGCCTCTCAAAAAAAATAATTTGTATCTTGGAAAAAAAGCCCAGTTTGTATCTTTTTATATTATATCTTTTAGATACTTTTAATACATGAACAAACATAAGCTAGCCCATTTGGTATGAAAGGTTATCATTAGCAACAAGGTTTGGGGTTCAACTCCTCATTTTGTATAAAATCATTATTTATGTATAAGAAATTTGTTGGGTTAATTTGTTTTTTTTTTTTTTTTTGAAAGGCTTCACCACAAAGTTTGCTTTAGGCCTCAATAAGTGTTGGGCCGACCCTGGGGTTGGGCCGTGCATGTTTTCGGGGTATCCATGTTGATCTTTGAGCTGGATATGTTTCGCTGTTGAAATGGATTCTTGAGTGACTATTAAATTATTTTAAGCATACAAAATGAAATGCTCTGTGACATACTAATGCACTGTAAAGATTTTCAATGTTTTTTTTTTTTTTCCTTTCGACAGCAAATGTTAGTTGTTAGTTTGTTATGTTAGTAGGGGTGGGATTCCAACCTTGCACCTTATAACTCCCAACACCTTTGTCTCGCACCCCACACCACTTGATCACCTTATGACTCCTTGTAAAGATTTTCTATGTTGATTTTTATGTTTTTAATTCCTTCCTTTATGTGTAGTACTTTTTGAGGTGCATCAATCATGTTTGGGCGTGGACCAAGGAAGAGTGATAACACCAAATATTATGATGTTCTTGGTGTTTCGAAAAATGCAAGTGAGGATGAACTCAAGAAGGCCTATAGAAAGGCAGCAATGAAGAACCATCCAGATAAAGGTGGAGATCCTGAGAAGGTAAACCTCATGGTCACTGCTTCTTCGCTTCATTAAATGCTCTGCTCTTCTATTAGGATCTATGTTCATGTCTGAGATCAGCTTGACTAAATAATTTCTTTATAAGCATTTTATTTTAGTGATTCTGCCTATAGATCTGTTAATTATGTGAGAATATAGTATAAAAAGATTTAATAGTAATGTTGCATGCATATGACTTGAGCATGCTATATTCTTAGTTTGTAATCTTTTCATTTATATGAAAGTATGTTATTCACTTGTGAGTTTCTTGTGTGATTGCTTCCAAGTACCAAGTGTTCCTTTCCTTGCTGTCCTTGCATTTCTCTTGCCTTTATACTAATTACATGGTTCTTATCTCAGTTCAAGGAGTTAGGTCAAGCTTATGAAGCTTTAAGTGATCCTGAAAAGAGAGAACTGTATGACCAATATGGTGAAGACGCCCTTAAAGAAGGAATGGGAGGAGGAGGAGGCTCATTTCATAATCCCTTTGATATTTTCGAATCATTTTTTGGTGGAGCAGGCTTTGGTGGTGTGTTTTCTACTTTTGCATTCATGTTATTTCATTTTTCATTTGTAAATAATCTTTCAATATTGACCAACTCACTAATTACTATTATCTCTTAGCTGGTGGTAGTTCACGAGGCAGAAGACAGAAGCATGGTGAAGATGTGGTGCAGTCTTTAAAAGTTTCCTTGGAGGACCTATACAATGGCACAACAAAGAAACTATCCCTTTCAAGAAATGTGTTGTGCCCAAAATGTAAAGGGTATGGACTTATTGTGCTCATGTCTTTTGTACTTCTACTGATTCTTTTTAGGGAGCTGAACATTCATCAGTCCAATTACTTTTTTAGAAATGTATTGTGCCTCTTGTTTTAGGTTTAGTTTTGGGGTATGCTTGTTCATATCTCGCAGCTGTGTTAGTATGTTCACTCACCCTGCTTTCTTAAGAAAAATTTGTGATCAGTTGAAGCTAATTTTAAAAAAAATTAAAATTCACAATTTTCAATATTTATTTGCTGTAATATAGTGTCTGGAATTCCAAATGGAGAATGTGGTGATGTTAAGGATGTGGTTTCACAAAAAAATGTTGTTGTGTATGTATTAAGTATATGTACATGGACGTAATATTGAAAAAGGTGGAGGCTAAAAACAAGAATTTCTTGCCCACAGATGTCTATAGAGAAGGTGACTTGTTCATATGTTGTGAATTAACGTGGTTAGTCTTATAACTCATGTAACTTTTGAAAAGATTTTCCTGCCATAGTCAATGTAGACTCGCCCATAGGGCGATGGATGCCTGCTCAGAGCTCCAACTCCTTGTCTAATCTGTGTCAAGAGATCTTCTATCTGATTAGTGGTGTTTAAGTGAGCCACAAGTTTTACAATATATTGCCATATTTTACTGCAAAATAAACTGTTTATATTTTGAGTCCTCCTATGCTAAACATGTGGGAATGGTTCAAATTACTTTGTTACTTTGTCTTTACGTATTTTACCAATTATTTGAATATATTAAATGTTTAACTTTATGGGCTTGTCATTAATTGTCAAATTTTGAGAACTAATAACAATAATTTACTTGCAATTTTTGGATATATCAGGAAAGGTTCAAAAAGTGGAGCAGCTGGTAGGTGTTTTGGATGCCAAGGAACAGGTATGAAGATTACAACAAGGCAGATTGGACTGGGCATGATTCAACAAATGCAACATGTCTGTCCTGAATGCAGAGGAACTGGTAATGGAAGCTTCATTTTTCGTATGTGTTATGCTATTTTCTGTTATTTCCTCCAGCTCATATGTCATTGATGCAGGTGAGGTCATTAGTGAGAGAGATAGATGCCCTCAGTGCAAGGGAAACAAGGTTACCCAGGAAAAGAAGGTGCTGGAGGTGCATGTTGAGAAGGGAATGCAGCAAGGTCAGAAGATTGTATTTGAAGGACAGGCTGATGAAGCTGTAAGTAGAGATTATTACCTTTTTGGGTTAGGCATTGTACTATATACCACTAGTACAGTATTTCTTGGTAAATTATGCTTGAAGTTAATGATTTTAATCTTATGGTGTACTTGTTGCAGCCTGACACAATCACAGGAGACATTGTTTTTGTCCTACAAGTAAAGGAGCATCCGAGGTTCAGGAGGGAGTATGATGACCTCTTTATTGATCACAATCTCAGTTTAACTGAGGCGCTTTGTGGCTTCCAGTTTGCTATCACCCATCTTGATGGGAGGCAACTATTGATCAAATCAAACCCCGGGGAAGTCATCAAGCCAGGTACCTAGTAAAAAAATTTAGGAGTGCACTTAACTGGAATTTCATTCAACCGCTGTATTCGAGTTTCTTATTTATGGATTTAATTTTGCAATGTAGGTCAACACAAAGCTATAAACGATGAAGGAATGCCACAGCATAATAGGCCCTTCATGAAGGGTCGTCTTTACATCAAGTTTAATGTTGATTTCCCAGATTCAGGGTTCCTTTCCCCTGACCAATACCGGTTATTAGAAACGATACTACCGCAGAAGACCAGCAAGCACTTGACAGACATGGAGCTGGATGATTGTGAGGAGACTACTTTGCATGATGTCAACATTAAGGAGGAAATGAGACGAAAGAAGCAACAGCAATACCGTGAAGCATATGACGATGATGACGACGATGAGCGATCCGTGCCCCATGTGCAATGTGCCCAACAGTAGTGCAATTTATGCTAGAGGTTATCCATATCTAGAATATTCTGCATGGCTATTTTCTGTTTCCATAATGCAGTTATAACTGCATCTTAATTTACATTTAGGTTACTTCTGGTTATGTTATTTAATTTACAGTTCTTAGCAGATTTTTACTGTTAATTTAATATTTGTTGTAATATTTAGCATATGAAATTGAGTGATTTTTGGTACTAGATATGCGATATTGTTCGCAGAACCCAGGTTCATGCCTCCTGTATTCTTTTTTCCTTAGCTTCGGTGATCCCGCGGAGTATATATTCTCATTTCTGAGGTTTATTGAAGGAATATGTAAATGTAAATTTGCCAATGTGGAAAACAAGATGTGGAAGCAATCGAACTCATTTAGCCACCATGATGTGGAAGTCCTCATCCATCTAGAACTTGTCGTGTCACTAAAATTGTGAGGAAACCCCTAATTTATACTTTTCGTCATTTACGTGACAACGTGGTGTTTAGGTAAATAGTTTTAAAACATTAGAGTTTATGACCAAGCTTTTTTAATTTATTTTATAAGATCATAAAATAAAAGAACTTAGGCCATCTTTATTGGTAGTTTTATTGGGGTGCTTATAAGTTAAGCACCGGTTCTTATAAATGGAGCACTGATGGAGAGGGTGTTTATAAAAGTGCTTAATAAGGAGGGATCTTGCACAAGTACCTTGTGCTTGGTCCTGACCTTTTTTTTTTTTTTTATAAAAAAAATAAGTGAAAAGGATGTCGGGTCTAGTTAAAAAATAATATAATTTTATAATTGTAAGGATGTGGGATTATTGTTGGGGTCCATTTAAGAACTTTTTAAAAGTTACTGGAATGGAGAGATGAGATGCTTAAGTTATTAAAAATAAAAATGAATGATGTGTAATGGTGGGACCCATTTAAGAACTTCAAAGTAAGGTGCTAGGACTTGGATGTTCTTATAGGATGGTTATAGGAGATAGAAGGATGAAAGGTTTTTTTTTTTTTTTTTTTTTTCTTTTTTGTAACAAGTAGAATGGAAGGTTAATTGCGAGGATTTTAGCTCGCCCATAATACTTGAATTCACAATCAAAGTATGTACTCAGTGTCTACCCCAAAAAAAAAAAAAAAGGTATGTACTCAGTGCTTAAACTTTCTATCTTTTGTTAAAATTATCTATTGTATGTGCTCGTATTTTCGTAGTTACTTTTGACAAATCACCCAAACACACTGATTAATGAACATTTCATAAAGTGCAATGTCATGAATGACACTGATTTTCAGAATCACTAAGGTCCATGAGTTCATATTCTTGCAATAATGTCCTATTGTTTTCCCTTTCCTATAAGGAAAATGATATTTAGCACAAAGCTAGATTAGTAGTTTCAGTTCGAAAAGCATTATAACATAGGTTTTTTTTTTTTATCACTTCTATATATTATTCACCATGATTTTCGCTCCATATCTTATCCCATTGGTTACATTAAATTTCGTCGGCATTCATCAAAGACAGGCTCATACCATATAGCATCATTTAGGTGTCCAAAATAGTGTTCGCTTCCTAGAAGGGTATCCAATATCCCTCCCTAGAAGGTGATATTACTCAGTATTCGATATCTGTAACATCCCTGGCTGCTCTATGGATTGACAACTAACCCCACAGACTAACACGGGTCTTCTCAGTGTGCTTTGTCCTCACTCACACGCTTCCTGGGAAAATTTCCCAGGAGGTCATCCATCCCAGAATTGCTCCAAGTCAAGCACGCTTAACTGTGAAGTTCTTAAATGATGGGCTACCGAAAAGAAGATGCATCTTGTTGGTATAGGTAGTACCAATCAATTCATATAAGCCATCCTCAACTATATAGTCCCATACCTACACAGTCTCAAGATCCCTCTCATTCCGGTGTGTAATCAGTTCATTCATTTTTCCCTCTGCCTAGAAGCCTGCCAGGGGCCGCTCCTTGTTCGAGCCTTCTTGCATCGGCGTCCACTCCCCGCCCTCATCAGCCCAGGGTATCACATACCCACCAGCTTCCGCTTGGTTCGTCCCCGAACCACATCGTACTGGGAGAGGTGCCGCTTTGATTCCATTTGTAACATCCCTGGCTGCTCTATGGATTGACGACTGACCCCACATACTAACACGGGTCTTTTCAGCGTGCTTTGTCCTCACTCACACCCTTCCTGGGAAAACTTTCCCAGGAGGTCACCCATCCCAGAATTGCTCCAAGTCAAGCACGCTTAACTGTGGAGTTCTTAAGTGATGGGCTACCGGAAAGAAGATGCATCTTGTTGGTATAGGTAGTATCAATCAATTCATATAAGTCATCCTCAACTGTATAGTCTCATACCTAAACAGTCTCAGGATCCCTCTTATTTCGGTGTGTAATCATTTCATTCATGTGTCCCTCCGCCTAAAAGCCTGCCAGGAGCTGCTCCTTGTTCGTGCCTTCTTGCACTGGCGTCTACTCCCTACCCTCGTCAGCCCCGGTGTCACAATATCCCTTTCCAGGAGGTGATATTACTCAGTATCCAATATCCCTTCCCAAAAGGTGATATTACTCATCAGAGGCAGACCTTCTTGAGGGCGGAGGGGAGCAACGGCTCCCCCCAGAAATGTTGGAGCATTTGTTGAAGGAGGACGCTGGAGTCTGGACCGACTGGTAGTAGGGAAGAACAAAAGGATGTAATTACTAATACTATAATAGGTAGGACTGTAGGAGGAGTAGTGGTACTACTAAAACTATGCATGATGTTGTGATTGTATTCATGTAATTGTGGGAGGCAGTACCACATCTGACACTTTTGGTTAATTATAGGCTTTAAATATATAACTTGGTTTAAAACTTTCAATATAAAATATTGTTTTTACTTTTCGGTTTCATTTTTTTCCCAATTACTTTTCAAAATTCCAATTTGAAGTTCACGTGATTGGCAAATTTTCTTCCATTTGTGCTATTTATCTTCACTTGATTTGCCACTGTCTTGGCAATGAACATATTTATCTTCACTTTTTTTTCCCTCAGTCATGGCGCATTTTTTGTCATTTGTCTTATGTACTTGACATTCTTCTTTTCTTTTATATAATACTTTAGTTTTATACAATTTTGATTGTTGATTTATGAAGTTTTATAATTTTTTATATGTAATTAATTTCATATGTTTTAGGAGTGATATAATTTTCTTGATGCATTTTTAGAGAGTTGATGTATTTTTAGAGAAGAAAATTCCAACAAAGATGAAAATTGTATATATAGCTTTAACACTTTCACTTAAAAAGCATCCTTTTAATGATCAAACAGTTCAATCGAATGAGCAACCTTTCAAGATTCAAAAAGTTATAGTTGATAGATTTGTAACCCCAAAAAGCATTTCCAAATTTGGGAATATCCATTGAATAAAAGAGATGAACTTCAAAGAGTTTTTATCAAGAGCGAGATCATATCAATGTCATGTTGAAAAAGACATTAATTTAACTAGTAATTAGTGGCTCCCCCTATTATTTCAGTCAAGATCCGCTACTGTTACTCATGCACATCACTCATGGTCATCCCCGATGACTAACAAACATAGCATATGTTTCATGCATCAATAACAATTGTTAACTGTCGTTCCAAAGCCACACCATATCATCATACATTATAAGGGAACATGTCAATCAACCGCAACACATAGCAATCATACATATAATCACACAATCCATAACATTTAACACTCAATTGGATGTCAAACTCATTTTTAGTCAAAAACCCTAAATTTTGAGTTTAAAAAAGTGTTGTGGGTCAAAATTAGGGTTTCGGGTCAAAATTAGGGTTTTGAGTTTAAAAAAGTGTTTTGGGTCAGAATTAGGGTTAGAATTAGGGTTTTGGGTCAAAATTAGGGTTTCAGGTCAAAATTTGGGTTGAGTTTAAAAAAGTGGTTTCGGTCAAAATTAGGGTAAGAATTAGGGTTTTGGCTCAAAATTAGGGTTTCGGGTCAAAATTAGGGTTTTGGGACAAATTTAGGGTTTAGGGTCAAAATTAGGGTTTCGGGTCAAAATTAGGGTTTTTGGTTAAAAATAGGGGGTCGGGTCAAAATAAGGTTTAGAATTAGGGTTTTTGGTCAAAATAGGTTTTTGGGTCAAAATTAGGGTTTCGTGTCAAAATTAGGGTTTCGGGTTAAAAATACGGGGTTGGGTCAAAATTAGGGTTTCGTGTCAAAATTAGGGTTAAAATCAGGGTTTCGGGTCAAAATTAGGGTTTATGGATTGAATTAGGTTTTGAGTCAAAAAGAGTTTTGAGTCAAAAATAGGTTATAAATAGGGTTTCGGGTTTTGGGTCAAATTTAGGGTTCGAATTAGGGTTTTGGGTCAAAATTAGGGTTTCGGGTCAAAATTCGTGTTTTGTTTCAAATTTCCGGTTTAGGGTCTAAATTAGGGTTTTGGGTTTGAATTAGGGTTATGAGTTAAAAATAGGGGGTTGGGACAAAATTTGGGTTAGAATTAGGGTTTCAGGTCAAAATTAGGGTTTTGGTTCAAAATTTGGGTTAAAATTAGGGTTTCGGGTCAAAATTAGGGTTTTGGGACAAATGTAGGGTTTAGGGTCAAAATTAGGGTTTCGGGTCAAAATTAGGGGGTCGGGTCAAAATTAAGGTTACAATTATGGTTTTCGGTCGAAATTAGGGTTTTGGGTCAAAATTAACGTTTATATTTTAAATTAGGGTTTTGAGTCAAAAATTGGATTTTGAGTCAAAATTAGGGTTTCGGGTCAAAATTAGGGTTTTGCGTTTAAAAAAGTGTTTTGGGTTAGAATTAGGGTTTTGGGTCAACATTTGGGTTCCGGGTCAAAATTCGGGTTTCGAGTTTAAAAAAGTGTTTTGGGTCAAAATTAGGGTTTCGGGTCAAAAATTGGGTTTCGGGTCAAAATTTGGGTTGAGTTTAAAAAAGTGTTTTCGGTCAAAATTAGGGTTAGAATTAGGGTTTTGGCTCAAAATTAGGGCTAGAATTAGGGTGGTTGGTCAAAAATAGGTTTTTGGGTCAAAATTAGGGGTTCGTGTCAAAATTAGGGTTGTGTCAAAAATACGGGGTTGGGTCAAAATTAGGGGTTAAAATCAGGGTTTCGGGTCAAATTTAGGGTTAGAATTAGGGTTTTGGGTCAAAATTAGGGTTTCGGGTCAAAATTAGGGTTTCGGGTCAAAATTTGGGTTTTGGGTAAAAATTTGTGTTTATGGTTTGAATTAGGGTATTGAGTTAAAAAAAAATTGGGTTTTGGTTCAAAATTAGGGTTAAAATTAGGGTTTCGGGTCAAAATTAGGGTTTTGGGACAAATTTAGGGTTTAGGGTCAAAATTAGGATTTCGGGTCAAAATTAGGGTTTTTGGTTAAAAATAGGGGGTCGGGTCAAAATTAAGGTTACAATTATGGTTTTCGGTTGAAATTAGGGTTTTGGGTCAAAATTAACGTTTATATTTTAAATTATGGTTTTGAATTAAAAATTGGGTTTTGAGTCAAAATTAGGGTTTCGGGTCAAAATTAGGGTTTCTGGTCAAAATTAGGGTTTTGCGTTTAAAAAAGTTTTTTGGGTCTAAATTAGGGTTTTGGGTCAAAATTCGGCTTTTGAGTTTAAAAAAGTTTTTTGGGTCAAAATTTGGGTTTTGGGTCAAAATTTGGGTTTCGGGTCAAAATTCGGGTTTTGAGTTTAAAAAAGTGTTTTGGGTCAAAATTAGGGTTTCGTTTCAAAATTCGGGTTTTGAGTTTAAAAAAATGTTTTGGGTCAAAATTAGGGTTAGAATTAGGGTTTTGGCTCAAAATTAGGGTTTCGGGGTCAAAATTAGGGTTGAGTTTAAAAAAGTGTTTTCGGACAAAATTAGGGTTAGAATTAGGGTTTTGGCTCAAAATTAGGGTTTCGTGTCAAAATTTGGGGTTTGGTTCATATTTAAGGTTTATGGTCAAAATTAGCGTTTTGGGTTTGAATTAAGGTTATGAGTTAAAAATAGGGGGTTGGGTCAAAATACGGGTTAGAATTAGGGTTTTTGGTCAAAAATAGGTTTTTGGCTCAAAATTAGGGTTTCGTGTCAAAATTAGGGTTAAAATCAGGGATTCGGGTCAAAATTCGGGTTTTGGGTCAAATTTAGGGTTCAAATTAGGGTTTTGGTCAAAATTAGGGTTTCGGGTCAAAATTTAGGGTTTAGGGTCTAAATTAGGGTTTTGGGTTTGAATTAGGGTTATGAGTTAAAAATAGGGGGTTGGGACAGAATTAGGGTTAGAATTAGGGTTCGGGTCAAAATTAGGGTTTCGGGTCAAAAGTCGGGTTTTGGTTCAAATTTACGGTGTAGGGTCTAAATTAGGGTTTTGGGTTTGAATTAGGGTTATGAGATAAAAATAGGGGGTTGGGACAAAATTTGGGCTAGAATTAGGGTTTGGGTCAAAATTTGGGTTTCGGGTCAAAATTTGGGTTTCGGGTCAAAATTTGGGTTTTCGGTTTGAATTAGGGTATTGAGTTAAAAAGTAGGGTTTTTGTTCAAAATTAGGGTTTCGGGTCAAAATTAGGGTTTTGGGACAAATTTAGGGTTTAGGGTCAAAATTAGTGTTTCGGGTCGAAATTAGGGTTTCGGGTTAAAACTAAGGGGTCGGGTCAAAATTAAGGTTACAATTATGGTTTTCGGTCGAAATTAGGGTTTTGGGTCAAAATTAACGTTTATATTTTAAATTAGGGTTTTGAGTCAAAAATTGGATTTTGAGTCAAAATTAGGGTTTCGGGTCAAAATTAGGGTTTTGCGTTTAAAAAAGTGTTTTGGGTTAGAATTAGGGTTTTGGGTCAACATTTGGGTTCCGGGTCAAAATTCGGGTTTCGAGTTTAAAAAAGTGTTTTGGGTCAAAATTAGGGTTTCGGGTCAAAATTAGGGTTTCGGGTCAAAATTAGGGTTGAGTTTAAAAAAGTGTTTTCGGACAAAATTAGGGTTAGAATTAGGGTTTTGGCTCAAAATTAGGGTTTCGTGTCAAAATTTGGGGTTTGGTTCATATTTAAGGTTTATGGTCAAAATTAGCGTTTTGGGTTTGAATTAAGGTTATGAGTTAAAAATAGGGGGTTGGGTCAAAATACGGGTTAGAATTAGGGTTTTTGGTCAAAAATAGGTTTTTGGCTCAAAATTAGGGTTTCGTGTCAAAATTAGGGTTAAAATCAGGGATTCGGGTCAAAATTCGGGTTTTGGGTCAAATTTAGGGTTCAAATTAGGGTTTTGGTCAAAATTAGGGTTTCGGGTCAAAATTTAGGGTTTAGGGTCTAAATTAGGGTTTTGGGTTTGAATTAGGGTTATGAGTTAAAAATAGGGGGTTGGGACAGAATTAGGGTTAGAATTAGGGTTCGGGTCAAAATTAGGGTTTCGGGTCAAAAGTCGGGTTTTGGTTCAAATTTACGGTGTAGGGTCTAAATTAGGGTTTTGGGTTTGAATTAGGGTTATGAGATAAAAATAGGGGGTTGGGACAAAATTTGGGCTAGAATTAGGGTTTGGGTCAAAATTTGGGTTTCGGGTCAAAATTTGGGTTTCGGGTCAAAATTTGGGTTTTCGGTTTGAATTAGGGTATTGAGTTAAAAAGTAGGGTTTTTGTTCAAAATTAGGGTTTCGGGTCAAAATTAGGGTTTTGGGACAAATTTAGGGTTTAGGGTCAAAATTAGTGTTTCGGGTCGAAATTAGGGTTTCGGGTTAAAACTAAGGGGTCGGGTCAAAATTAAGGTTACAATTATGGTTTTCGGTCGAAATTAGGGTTTTGGGTCAAAATTAACATTTATATTTTAAATTAGGGTTTTGAGTCAAAAATTGGGTTTTGAGTCAAAATTAGGCTTTCGGGTCAAAATTAGGGTTTTGCGTTTAAAAAAGTTTTTTGGGTCAAAATTAGGGTTAGAATTAGGGTTTTGGGTCAAAATTTGGGTTAGAATTAGGGTTTTGGCTCAAAATTAGGGTTTCGGGGTCAAAATTAGGGTTGAGTTTAAAAAAGTGTTTTCGGTCAAAATTAGGGTTAGAGTTAGGGTTTTGGCTCAAAATTAGGGTTTCGTGTCAAAATTTGGGGTTTGGGTCAAATTTAAGGTTTATGGTCAAAATTAGCATTTTGGGTTTGAATTAAGGTTATGAATTAAAAATAGGGGGTTGGGTCAAAATAAGGGTTAGAATTAGGGTTTTTGGTCAAAAATAGGTTTTTGGCTCAAAATTAGGGTTTCATGTCAAAATTAGGGTTTTGTGTTAAGGGTTGGGTCAAAATTAGGGTTTCGTGTCAAAATTAGGGTTAAAATCAGGGATTCGGGTCAAAATTCGGGTTTTGGGTCAAATTTAGGGTTCAAATTAGGGTTTCGGGTCAAAATTCGGGTTTTGGGTCAAATTTAGGGTTTGAATTAGGGGTTTTGGTCAAAATTAGGGTTTCGGGTCAAATTTCGGGTTTTGGTTAAAATTTACGGTTTAGGGTCAAAATTAGGGTTTTGGGTTTGAATTAGAGTTATGAGTTAAAAATAGGGGGTTGGGACAGAATTTGGGTTAGAATTAGGGTTCGGGTCAAAATTAGGGTTTCGGGTCAAAATTCGGGTTTTGGTTCAAATTTACGGTTTAGGGTCTAAATTAGGGTTTTGGGTTTGAATTAGGGTTATGAGTTAAAAATAGGGGGTTGGGACAAAATTTGGGCTAGAATTAGGGTTTGGGTCAAAATTAGGGTTTCGGGTCAAAATTTGGGTTTATGGTTTGAATTAGGGTATTGAGTTAAAAAATAGGGTTTTGGTTCAAAATAAGGGTTTCGGGTCAAAATTAGGGTTTCGGGTCAAAATTAGGGGGTCGGGTCAAAATTTAGGTTACAATTAAGGTTTTCGGTCGAAATTAGGGTTTTGGGTCAAAATTAACGTTTATATTTTAAATTAGGGTTTTGAGTCAAAAATTGGGTTTTGAGTCAAAATTAGGCTTTCGGGTCAAAATTAGGGTTTTGCATTTAAAAAAGTGTTTTGGGTCAAAATTAGGGTTTTGGGTCAAAATTAGGGTTTCAGGTCAAAATTAGGGTTTCAGGTCAAAATTCGGGTTTTGAGTTTAAAAAAGTGTTTTGGGTCAAAATTAGGGTTTCGGGTGAAAATTAGGGTTTTGAGTTTAAAAAAGTGTTTTGGGTCAAAATTATGGTTAGAATTAGGGTTTTGGGTCAAAATTAGGGTTTCGGGCCAAAATTTGGGTTGAGTTTAAAAAAGTGTTTTCGATCAAAATTATGGTTTTGGCTCAAAATTAGGGTTAAAATTAGGGTTTCGGGTCAAAATTAGGGTTTTGGGACAAATTTAAGGTTTAGGGTCAAAAATAGGGTTACGGGTCAAAATTAGTGTTTTTGGTTAAAAATAGGGGGTCGGGTCAAAATAAGGTTTAGAATTAGGGTTTTTGGTGAAAAATAAGTTTTTGGGTCAAAATTAGGGTTTTGGGTTAAAAATACGGGGTTGGGTCAAAATTAGGGTTTCGTGTCAAAATTAGGGTTAAAATCAGGGTTTCGGGTCGAAATTAGGGTTTATGGATTGAATTAGGTTTTGAGTCAAAAATAGAGTTTTGAGTCAAAATTAGGTTACAAATAGGGTTTCGGGTCAAATTTAGGGTCAAAATTAGGGTGTTTGGGTCGAAATTCGGGTTTTGTTTCAAATTTACGGTTTAGGGTCTAAATTAGGGTTTTGGGTTTGAATTAGGGTTATGAGTTAAAAATAGGGGGTTTGGACAAAATTTGGGTTAGAATTAGGGTTGGGGTCAAAATTAGGGTTTTGGTTCAAAATTTGGGTTTATAGTTTAAATTAGGGTATTGAGTTAAAAAATAGGGTTTTGGTTCAAAATTAGGGTTAAAATTAGGGTTTCGGGTCAAATTTAGGGTTTAGGGTCAAAATTAGGGTTTCGGGTCAAAATTAGGGTTTTTGGTTAAAAATAGGGGGTTGGGTCAAAATTAAGGTTACAATTATGGTTTTCTGTCGAAATTAGGGTTTTGGGTTAAAATTAACGTTTATATTTTAAATTAGGGTTTTGAGTCAAAAATTGGGTTTTGAGTCAAAATTAGGCTTTCGAGTCAAAATTAGGGTTTTGCGTTTAAAAAAAGTGTTTTGGGTCAAAATTAGGGTTAGAATTAGGGTTTTGGGTCAAAATTTGGGTTTCGGGTCAAAATTCGGGTTTTAAGTTTAAAAAAGTGTTTTGGGTCAAAATTAAGGTTTCGGGTCAAAATTAGGGTTTTGAGTTTAAAAAATTTTTTTGGGTCAAAATTATGGTTTCGGGTCAAAATTTGGGTTGACTTTAAAAAAGAGTTTTCGGTTAAAATTAGGGTAAGAATTAGGGTTTTGGCTCAAAATTAGGGTTTCGGGTCAAAATTAGGGTTTTGGGACAAATTTAGGGTTTAGGGTCAAAATTAGGGTTTCAGGTCAAAAAATTAAGGTTTTTGGTTGAAAATAGGGGGTCGGGTCAAAATAAGGTTTAGAATTAGGGTTTTTGATCAAAAATAAGTTTTTGGGTCAAAATTAGGGTTTCGTGTCAAAATTAGGGTTAAAATCAGGGTTTCGGGTAAAAATTAGGGTTTATGGATTGAATTTGGTTTTGAGTCAAAAATAGAGTTTTGAGTCAAAATTAGGTTATAAATTGGGTTTCGGGTCAAATTTAGGGTTCGAATTAGGGTTTTGGGTCAAAATTCGGGTTTTGTTTCAAATTTACGGTTTAGGGTCTAAATTAGGGTTTTGGGTTTGAATTAGGGTTATGAGTTAAAAATTGGGGGTTGGGACAAAATTTGGGCTAGAATTAGGGTTTGGGTCAAAATTAGGGTTTTGGTTCAAAATTTGGGTTTATAGTTTGAATTAGGGTATTGAGTTAAAAAATAGGTTTTGGTTCAAAATTAGGGTTTCGGGTCAAAATTAGGGTTTTGGGACAAATTTAGGGTTTAGGGTCAAAATTAGGGTTTCGGGTCAAAATTAGGGTTTTTGGGTAAAACTAGGGGGTCGGGTCAAAATTAAGGTTACAATTATGGTTTTCGGTCGAAATTAGGGTTTTGGGTCAAAATTAACGTTTATATTTTAAATTAGGGTTTTGAGTTAAACATTGGGTTTTGAGTCAAAATTAGGGTTTCGGGTCAAAATTAGGGTTTCTGGTCAAAATTAGGGTTTTGCGTTTAAAAATGTTTTTTGGGTCAAAATTAGTGTTAGAATTAGGGCTTTGGGTCAAAATTTGGGGTTAGAATTAGGGTTTCGTGTCAAAATTTGGGGTTTGGGTCAAATTTAGGGTTTATGGTCAAAAGTAGTGTTTTGGGTCAAAATTAGGGTTTCGGGTCAAAATTCGGGTTTTGGGTCAAATTTAGGGGTTGAATTAGGGGTTTTGGTCAGAATTAGGGTTTCGGGTCAAATTTCGGGTTTTGGTTAAAATTTACGGTTTAGGTTCTAAATTAGGGTTTTGGGTTTGAATTAGGGTTATGAGTTAAAAATAGGGGGTTGGGACAAAATTTGGGCTAGAATTAGGATTTGGGTCAAAATTTGGGTTTCGGGTAAAAATTTGGGTTTCGGGTAAAAATTTGGGTTTTGGGTAAAAATTTGGGTTTATGGTTTGAATTAGGGTATTGAGTTAAAAAAAAATAGGGTTTTGGTTCAAAATTAGGGTTAAAATTAGGGTTTCGGGTCAAAATTAGGGTTTTGGGACAAATTTAGGGTTTAGGGTCAAATTTAGGATTTCGGGTCAAAATTAGGGTTTTTGGTTAAAAATAGGGGGTCGGGTCAAAATTAAGGTTACAATTATGGTTTTCGGTCGAAATAAGGGTTTTGGGTCAAAATTAACGTTTATATTTTAAATTAGGGTTTTGAGTCAAAAATTGGGTTTTGAATCAAAATTAAGCTTTCGGGTCAAATTTTGGGTTTTGCGTTTAAAAAAGTGTTTAGGGTCAAAATTAGGGTTATAATTAGGGTTTTGGGTCAAAATTAAGGTTTCGGGACAAAATTAGGGTTTTGAGTTTAAAAAGGTCAAAATTATGGTTTCGGGTCAAAATTAGGGTTTTGAGTTTAAAAAAGTGTTTTGGGTCAAAATTAGGGTTAGAATTAGGGTTTTGGGTCAAAATTAGGGTTTCGGGTCAAAATTTGGGTTGAGTTTAAAAAAGTGTTTTCGTTCAAAATTAGGGTAAGAATTAGGGTTTTGGTTCAAAATTAGGGTTAAAATTAGGGTTTCTGGTCAAAAGTACGGTTTGGGGACAAATTTAGGGTTTAGGGTCAAAATTAGGGTTTCGGGTCAAAATTAGTGTTTTTGGTTAAAAATAGGAGGTCGGGTCAAAATAAGGTTTAGATTTACGGTTTTTAGTCAAAAATAAGTTTTTGGGTCAAAATTAGGGTTTTGGGTTAAAAATAAGAGGTTGGGTCAAAATTAGGGTTTCGTGTCAAAATTAGGGTTAAAATCAGGGTTTTGGGTCGAAATTAGGGTTTATGGATTGAATTAGGTTTTGAGTCTAAAATAGAGTTTTGAGTCAAAATTAGGTTATAAATAGGGTTTCGGGTCAAATTTAGGGTCAAAATTAGGGTTTTGGGTCGAAATTCGGATTTTGTTTCAAATTTACGGTTTATGGTCTAAATTAGGGTTTTGGGTTTGAATTAGGGTTATGAGTTAAAAATAGGGGGTCGGGTCAAAATTAAGGTTACAATTATGGTTTTCGTCGAAATTAGGGTTTCGGGTCAAAATTAGGGTTAAAATCAGGGTTTCGGGTAAAAATTAGGGTTTATGGATTGAATTAGGTTTTGAGTCAAAAATAGAGTTTTGAGTCAAAATTAGGTTATAAATAGGTTTTCGGGTCAAATTTCGGGTTCGAATTAGGGTTTTGGGTCAAAATTCGGGTTTTGTTTCAAATTTACGGTTTAGGGTCTAAATTAGGGTTTTGGGTTTGAATTAGGGTTGAGTTAAAAATTGGGGGTTGGGACAAAATTTGGGCTAGAATTAGGGTTTGGGTCAAAATTAGGGTTTTGGTTCAAAATTTGGGTTTATAGTTTGAATTAGGGTATTGAGTTAAAAAAGAGGTTTTGGTTCAAGATTAGGGTTAAAATTAGGGTTTCGGGTCAAAATTAGGGTTTTGGGACAAATTTAGGGTTTACGGTCAAAATTAGGGTTTTTGGTTAAAACTAGGGGGTCGGGTCAAAATTAAGGTTACAATTATGGTTTTCGGTCGAAATTAGGGTTTTGGGTCAAAAATAACGTTTATATTTTAAATTAGGGTTTTGAGTTAAAAATTGGGTTTTGTGTCAAAATTAGGGTTTCGGGTCAAAATTAGGGTTTCTGGTCAAAATTAGGGTTTTTGCGTTTAAAAAGTTTTTTGGGTCAAAATTAGGGTTAGAATTAGGGTTTTGGGTCAAAATTTGGGTTTCGGGTCAAAATTCGGGTTTTGATTTTAAAAAAGTGTTTTGGGTCAATATTAGGGTTTCGGGTCAAAATTCGGGTTTTGAGTTTAAAAAAATGTTTTGGGTCTAAATAGGGTTAGAATTAGGGTTTTGGGTCAAAATTTGGGGTTTGGGTCAAATTTAGGGTTTATGGTCAAAATTAGCGTTTTGGGTTTGAATTAAGGTTATGAGTTAAAAATAAGGGGTTGGGTCAAAATAAGGGTTAGAATTAGGGTTTTTGTCAAAAATAGGTTTTTGGCTCAAAATTAGGGTTTCGTGTCAAAATTAGGGTTTTGGGTTAAAAATACAGGGCTGGGTCAAAATTAGGGTTTCGTGTCAAAATTAGGTTAAAATCAGGGTTTCGGGTCAAAATTCGGGTTTTGGGTCAAATTTAGGGTTCAAATTAGGGTTTTGGGTCAAAATTAGGGTTTCGGGTCATAATTCGGGTTTTGGGTCAAATTTAGGGTTTGAATTAGGGGTTTTGGTCAAAATTAGGGTTTCGGGTCAAATTTCGGGTTTTGGTTAAAATTTACGGTTTAGGGTCTAAATTAGGGTTTTGGGTTTGAATTAGGGTTATGAGTTAAAAATAGGGGGTTGGGACAAAATTTGGCCTAGAATTAGGATTTGGGTCAAAATTAGGGTTAGAATTAGGGTTTTGGGTCAAAATTAGGGTTTCGGGACAAAATTAGGGTTTTGAGTTTAAAAAGGTCAAAATTATGGTTTCGGGTCAAAATTAGGGTTTTGAGTTTAAAAAAGTGTTTTGGGTCAAAATTAGGGTTTCGGGTCAAAATTTGGGTTGAGTTTAAAAAAGTGTTTTTGTTCAAAATTAGGGTAAGAATTAGGGTTTTGGCTCAAAATTAGGGTTAAAATTAGGGTTTCGGGTCAAAATTAGGGTTTTGGGACAAATTTAGGGTTTAGGGTCAAAATTAGGGTTTCGGGTCAAAATTAGTGTTTTTGGTTAAAAATAGGGGGTCGGGTCAAAATAAGGTTTAGATTTAGGGTTTTTAGTCAAAAATAAGTTTTTGGGTCAAAATTAGGGTTTTGGGTTAAAAATAGAGGTTGGGTCAAAATTAGGGTTTCGTGTCAAAATTAGGGTTAAAATCAGGATTTCGGGTCGAAATTAGGGTTTATGGATTGAATTAGGTTTTGAGTCTAAAATAGAGTTTTGAGTCAAAATTAGGTTATAAATAGGGTTTCGGGTCAAATTTAGGGTCAAATTTAGGGTTTTGGGTCGAAATTCGGGTTTTGTTTCAAATTTACGGTTTAGGGTCTAAATTAGGGTTTTGGATTTGAATTAGGGTTATGAGTTAAAAATAGGGGGTCGGGTCAAAATTAAGGTTACAATTATGGTTTTCGTCGAAATTAGGGTTTCGGGTCAAAATTAGGGTTTAAATCAGGGTTTCGGGTAAAAATTAGGGTTTATGGATTGAATTAGGTTTTGAGTCAAAAATAGAGTTTTGAGTCAAAATTAGGTTATAAATAGGGTTTCGGGTCAAATTTAGGGTTCGAATTAGGGTTTTGGGTCAAAATTCGGGTTTTGTTTCAAATTTACGGTTTAGGGTCTAAATTAGGGTTTTGGGTTTGAATTAGGGTTGAGTTAAAAATTGGGGGTTGGGACAAAATTTGGGCTAGAATTAGGGTTTGGGTCAAAATTTGGGTTTTGGTTCAAAATTTGGGTTTATAGTTTGAATTAGGGTATTGAGTTAAAAAAGAGGTTTTGGTTCAAGATTAGGGTTAAAATTAGGGTTTCGGGTCAAAATTAGGGTTTCGGGTCAAAATTAGGGTTTTTGGTTAAAACTAGGGGGTCGGGTCAAAATTAAGGTTACAATTATGGTTTTCGGTCGAAATTAGGGTTTTGGGTCAAAATTAACGTTTATATTTTAAATTTGGGTTTTGAGTTAAAAATTGGGTTTTGTGTCAAAATTAGGGTTTTGCGTTTAAAAAGTTTTTTGGGTCAAAATTAGGGTTAGAATTAGGGTTTTGGGTCAAAATTTGGGTTTCGGGTCAAAATTCGGGTTTTGATTTTAAAAAAGTGTTTTGGGTCTAAATAGGGTTAGAATTAGGGTTTTTGGGTCAAAATTTGGGGTTTGGGTCAAATTTAGGGTTTATGGTCAAAATTAGCGTTTTGGGTTTGAATTAAGGTTATGAGTTAAAAATAGGGGGTTGGGTCAAAATAAGGGTTAGAATTAGGGTTTTTGGTCAAAAATTGGTTTTTGGCTCAAAATTAGTGTTTCGTGTCAAAATTAGGGTTTTGGGTTAAAAATACCGGGTTGGGTCAAAATTAGGGTTTCGTGTCAAAATTAGGGTTAAAATCAGGGTTTCGGGTCAAAATAAGGGTTTTGGGTCGAAATTCGGGTTTTTGTTTCAAATTTACGGTTTAGGGTCTAAATTAGGGTTTTGGGTTTGAATTAGGGTTATGAGTTAAAAATAGGGGGTTTGGACAAAATTTGGGTTAGAATTAGGGTTGTGGTCAAAATTAGGGTTTCGGGTCAAAATTTGGGTTTATAGTTTGAATTAGGGTATTGAGTTAAAAAAATAGGGTTTTGGTTCAAAATTAGGGTTAAAACTAGGGTTTCGGGTCAAATTTAGGGTTTAGGGTCAAAATTAGGGTTTCGGGTCAAAATTAGGGTTTTTGGTTAAAAATAGGGGGTCGGGTCAAAATTAAGATTACAATTATGGTTTTCGGTCGAAATTAGGGTTTTGGGTCAAAATTAACGTTTATATTTTAAATTAGGGTTTTGAGTCAAAAATTGGGTTTTGAGTCAAAATTAGGCTTTCGGGTCAAAATTAGGGTTTTGCGTTTAAAAAAGTGTTTTGGGTCAAAATTAGGGTTAGAATTAGGGTTTTGGGTCAAAATTTGGGTTTCGGGTCAAAATTCGGGTTTTAAGTTTAAAAAAAGTGTTTTGGGTCAAAATTAAGGTTTCGGGTCAAAATTCGGGTTTTGAGTTTAAAAAAGTGTTTTGGGTCAAAATTAAGGTTTCGGGTCAAAATTAGGGTTTTGAGTTTAAAAAAGTGTTTTGGGTCAAAATGATGGTTTCGGGTCAAAATTTGGGTTGACTTTAAAAAAGTGTTTTCGGTTAAAATTAGGGTAAGAATTAGGGTTTTGGCTCAAAATTAGGGTTTCGGGTCAAAATTAGGGTTTTGGGACAAATTTAGGGTTTAGGGTCAAAATTAGGGTTTCAGGTCAAAAAATTAGGGTTTTTGGTTGAAAATAGGGGGTCGGGTCAAAATAAGGTTTAGAATTAGGGTTTTTGAGTCAAAATTAGGGTTTCGTGTCAAAATTAGGGTTAAAATCAGGGTTTCGGGAAAAAATTAGGGTTTATGGATTGAATTAGGTTTTGAGTCAAAAATAGAGTTTTGAGTCAAAATTAGGTTATAAATTGGGTTTCGGGTCAAATTTAGGGTTCGAATTAGGGTTTTGGGTCAAAATTCGGGTTTTGTTTCAAATTTACGGTTTAGGGTCTAAATTAGGGTTTTGGGTTTGAATTAGGGTTATGAGTTAAAAATTGGGGGTTGGGACAAAATTTGGGCTAGAATTAGGGTTTGGGTCAAAATTAGGGTTTATAGTTTGATTTAGGGTATTGAGTTAAAAAATAGGTTTTGGTACAAAATTAGGGTTCAAATTAGGGTTTCGGGTCAAAATTAGGGTTTTGGGACAAATTTAGGGTTTAGGGTCAAAATTAGGGTTTCGGGTCAAAATTAGGGTTTTTGGTTAAAACTAGGGGGTCGGGTCAAAATTAAGGTTACAATTATGGTTTTCGGTCGAAATTAGGGTTTTGGGTCAAAATTAACGTTTATATTTTAAATTAGGGTTTTGAGTTAAAAATTGGGTTTTGAGTCAAAATTAGTGTTTCGGGTCAAAATTAGGGTTTCTGGTCAAAATTAGGGTTTTGCGTTTAAAAAAGTTTTTTGGGTCAAAATTAGGGATAGAATTAGGGTTTTGGGTCAAAATTTGGGGTTAGAATTAGGATTTCGTGTCAAAATTTGGGGTTTGGGTCAAATTTAGGGTTTATGGTCAAAAGTAGCGTTTTGGGTTTGAATTAAGGTTATGAGTTAAAAATAGGGGGTTGGGTCAAAATAAGGGTTAGAATTAGGGTTTTTGGTCAAAAATAGGTTTTTGGCTCAAAATTAGGGTTTCGTGTCAAAATTAGGGTTTTGGGTTAAAAATACCGGGTTGTGTCAAAATTAGGGTTTCGTGTCAAAATTAGGGTTAAAATCAGGGTTTCGGGTCGAAATTAGGGTTTATGGATTGAATTAGGTTTTGAGTCAAAAATAGAGTTTTGAGTCAAAATTAGGTTACAAATAGGGTTTCGGGTCAAATTTAGGGTCAAAATTAGGGTTTTGGGTCGAAATTCGGGTTTTGTTTCAAATTTACGGTTTAGGGTCTAAATTAGGGTTTTGGGTTTGAATTAGGGTTATGAGTTAAAAATAGGGGGTTGGGACAGAATTAGGGTTAGAATTAGGGTTCGGGTCAAAATTAGGGTTTCGGGTCAAAATTTGGGTTTATAGTTTCAATTTGGGTATTGAGTTAAAAAATTGGGTTTTGGTTCAAAATTAGGGTTAAAATTAGGGTTTCGGGTCAAATTTAGGGTTAGAATTAGGGTTTTGGGTCAAAATTAGGGTTTTTGGTTAAAAATAGGGGGTCGGGTCAAAATTAAGGTTACAATTATGGTTTTCGGTCGAAATTAGGGTTTTGGGTCAAAATTAACGTTTATATTTTAAATTAGGGTTTTGAGTCAAAAATTGGGTTTTGAGTCAAAATTAGGCTTTCGGGTCAAAATTAGGGTTTTGCGTTTAAAAAAGTGTTTTGGGTCAAAATTAGGGTTAGAATTAGGGTTTTGGGTCAAAATTTGGGTTTCGGGTCAAAATTCGGGTTTTAAGTTTAAAAAGGTGTTTTGGGTCAAAATTAAGGTTTCGGGTCAAAATTAGGGTTTTGAGTTTAAAAAAGTGTTTTGGGTCAAAATTATGGTTTCGGGTCAAAATTTGGGTTGACTTTAAAAAAGTGTTTTCGGTTAAAATTAGGGTAAGAATTAGGGTTTTGGCTCAAAATAAGGGTTAAAATTAGGGTTTCGGGTCAAAATTAGGGTTTTGGGACAAATTTAGGGTTTAGGGTCAAAATTAGGGTTTCAGGTCAAAAAAATTAGGGTTTTTTTGTTGAAAATAGGGGGTCGGGTCAAAATAAGGTTTAGAATTAGGGTTTTTGAGTCAAAATTAGGGTTTCGTGTCAAAATTAGGGTTAAAATCAGGGTTTCGGGTAAAAATTAGGGTTTATAGATTGAATTAGGTTTTGAGTCAAAAATAGAGTTTTGAGTCAAAATTAGGTTATAAATTGGGTTTCGGGTCAAATTTAGGGTTCGAATTAGGGTTTTGGGTCAAAATTCGGGTTTTGTTTCAAATTTACGGTTTAGGGTCTAAATTAGGGTTTTGGGTTTGAATTAGGGTTATGAGTTAAAAATTGGGGGTTGGGACAAAACTAGTGATTTTTACCCGTGCGTAACGCACGGGTAGTTTTTCAAGAAAATAAATAATTAATGCTATAATATCTAATGTTGGTTTTATTTTAGACACTCTTCGTTTTTTAATATGTTTATATTATGATGATACACTATAAAGGTCTATCATATGAATTGAAATTATAATTTTTTTTTATAATAAAGAGGTTGTTCATATAAAGTCCAATATTCGTCATCAATAAATATTTACAACCTTTTAAATCATTGATTTATGATAATTATACATAGGATTCAATTGAAACATCTAAAGAATTGTCAACGTCAAAGATTATCAAAGGAATACACCTCAGTATGATAAAGCATGGAACTATTTTTCAATAAATACAGTTAACAGACACAAATCATTAAGATTTTTATAATTGGCTAAAATAGTTAACAACCAAAACAAATAATAACACCATTCATAATATATTATATTTTTTGGAATACCTCACTGTAGACAACATTTTTCACAACAGAGCATGGTTCACCATCACCATCAAGAGTCAAAATCTTAAGACCTGACTTACTTTTAACTCTAGAAATAGCAACATATAATTGTCCATGAGAAAACACTTGTCGTGGCAAATATAAGCCCACATGTGATAATGTTTGCCCTTGACTTTTATTTATTGTCATTGCAAAGCTTAGAATAAGTGGAAATTGCCTTCGTTGAAATTGAAAAGGAATTGAAGGATCTGAAGGGATCATGTTCATCCTCGGAATATACACCTTATTACCAACATGTGTTCCCGTAGAGACCTTGCAACCAATAACATTCGAACCTAACTCATTCACAATCATTCTTGTCCCATTACACAACCCAGAAGATTGATCAATATTTCGCATTAACATAACAGGGACACCAACTTTAAGCACTATCTTGTGAGTTGGTAATCCAGAACAATTTATTTGGTTAAGAAACTCATTAGTTATCCATTCAGGATTAATCCCATTAGTTTCTTCCATTCTACAAACACTATCAGCACTTAGATATTCCTTCTCTTGACCAGGTAGTAATGCCAAAACATGATTGTTGACTTTGTGTACAATTTCCAAAGTTGGGACTAATATCGCTCTATCTTCAAAGAAATTATAATCACTGATGTTCTCCATCAAATTGGGATATGTGGAACAAACAATGCTTTCAATATGGTCCGAAGAATTTGGAGTTGGAATCAAAAGTTCTCTTGGAATATCAATCTCAGCTTCCCCATCATTATCAATACCCAACTTACCATCACCAATATCAAGAATCCACTTTGCAAATCTAGTAGTTTCATCTAAATCAACAACATCCAAGTTACTTTGCAACCTCATATTTTCTGTTAACTTCAAAACTTTACAATGTTTCCATAATATAGATGAATTAATTGTAGCCATCACAACATCAGCCCTACCTGCTTTAGGAACAACAGGTAATATTTGTCTAAAATCACCACCAAGAACAACAACCTTTCCTCCGAATGGTTTAAATGAATTCTGAACATTAACAACATTCATGATATCTTTCAAAGTCCTGTCAAAAGCCTCAAAAGCCCATCTATTGACCATAGGAGCTTCATCCCATATTATTAAACTCGCTTGACGAAGTAGGTCAGCTCTAAAACTATTCTGCTTAATATAACAGCATGAGTCCTCATTTAATGCCAAAGGGATTGCAAAAAGTGAATGGGCTGTCCTACCACCAGGTAATAATAGAGAAGCAATACCGCTGGAAGCAACATTAAGAACAATACTACATTCTGACCGAAACTTGAAAGACAATGTTTTCCACAAGAAAGTTTTGCCGGTACCACCATAACCATCAACAAAATAGAAGCCACCAACTCCATTAGTAACTGCAGCAACGATTTCATCATAAATTAATCTTTGGCCAGTATTCAATTGCACCAAGCATTCGGCATGTTTATCAAACATATCATCTCTGTCATAATCAAGCTCCCTGACAATGTAAATGTTTGTAAAATCCGGTAGTTCTTGGGTTTCCGGATAAGGCATAGTAGCAAAATCCCTTAAAGACTTTCCATGCATTCGCAAAAGTTTTTCAATCTCAACTAAACACAATGTCTTTAATTGGCCTTGATTCAAACATAAACCTGCATTCAAAAGGATATGTATGTATATTTGTATATACAAATTCAGATATTAAAAAAAAATCGAAAAAATATTGATGGCTCTAAATTTAAAAACAAATTGATAAAGTAACAAACAATTGAATTAGAAAATATTTTAAAAAAATAAAACTACTTTGAGGAAATAATTATTAAAGGATAAGTAATACCTGGATATCGTAACTTATGCCTTCTATCATATAATATTCCATCTGCCAATAGCTCCTAAGTCTGTTCCCAGACTTGTAATGGGTTATCCATACTGTTCGACAACAATAAAGTGACAAAAAGCCTCCTAATATATATCCCAGAAGACAAAGTCGAAACCTCACGAATACCATCAACAAACTCCTTGTCATCAGATAATAATCCCAAAGCAAAGCATGCACCTTGAAAAGTATCATATATATGACCATTAACAGTTTTCAAGCTATCATAACTGGTACAACCCTTTTGTATATTGAGCAGTAGTCTCATGTAATAAGACTCTCCTGAACCTGGGGGAACAAAATTTAATCGACCAATCATTTGTCCCCTTTTCCTAGGATGCCACTCTCTTGATTCTTGATGGTAAACAAACCTTGAAGGAAATTCTGCATAAGTCAGATCCATTCCCATAGTATATTTACTATTAGCTTCCATCCAAGCTTGGAACATTGTTTTCAAATTTTTACCTCTCTCAAGAACAGTTTGAATGTTATCCTTGCCATTAAACATTAGATATTGTTCTTTAGGAAGATGAAAAGTTAGTCTTTGAACTGGAGGCCATCTTTGATGGATGTCAAAAGCAAAAAGTCTCCAAACAGACTCACAAGGAGAGAGATAACGACAATCATAGTACTCCTTGATCTCGTCAATGACTTCATTCTGATCTATATTAGAAACCCCAGAAGTCATAGCAACAGTAACACGATCTAGCCCCTTGTTAACATATTTGAATAAATATTTTATGCAATCAGACTTATTGCAATATTCAATATTAATATGGGCTCGGTACCTCATCAATAATTTAGGATTATAAGGCACCACATATCGATTATCCAATTGAACACCACCCTTTGTAGCAGTAATTCCAGTATCCTTTCTTTTGTAAATTGGATATCCATCATCATCAAAGGATGTATTATCAACAAACTTCTTCGGGAAGTACTTAGAACATTTACCATCCTTCATGCAAGGAGAGTTACCATTTACATTTCCACAAGGTCCATGAAGCATAAAATTTGACACAACTTTATGTAATTCTGGGAAAATGATTTTGTCTGGCAATTCAGCTGATATCACCGAATCAATAAAGTCAGTATTTTGTAAATTATCCTTGTCTTGTAACCACAATATTATATGCGCATGTGGCAAACCTCTTTTTTGGAATTCAATAGTATACATGCCTACAAAATAACAAACATCAAATAAATCAAATTAATTTGTACATAATTTAGTTAAAGAAAAAACTGAACCACAATATAGGTTATATGGAATTATACCTGCCACTACTTTTCCAAAGAAATCCCCCTTCCTAAAATCATTCATTAATTGTTCGAGCTTCATGTGAAACACTCTACATGCAATATCAGGACGATCTGATGCAGTAAGTCCATTCGAAGTAACAAAATCATGCACTTCATTCCACTTCGGGTTACATGTGAAAGTTATAAATAAATCTGGATAGCCAAAGCTCTTACATATGGACATAGCATCTTGACAATTGTTAAACATGTATCGACGACCACCAGTAAATGAAGATGGAAGGATCACTCGCTTCCCAACAGAGTTTGCTTGCAAATCACCTCTTTCAACAGCCTCCTCAATGCCTTTCAAAAAGTCGCCCCTTATAACATCTTGATTTTCCCTAATAAATGACAATCGCTGTGCTTCAACCATTGAGTAAGAATCAACAACAAATTGTTGAAACAACCTCTTACTTTTTAACAAAATTGTTTCCTCAAAACTTCTTTCCATCAATCTGAATGCAATAAACTCTCTAACTGATACTCGAACCCTTGGTTTAAGTGCAGTCGATGTATTAGCAGTTGATAAAGGAATATATTCCTGATAGCCATCCTCTCCATATGGGAATAATAACGGATACTGTAATGGAATAAATGACTTGTGAGTTTCTAAAATACGTTTGAATTGACCACCACGTTTACGTAATATGATATCCCTGCCACATTCATTAGAATCATAGTCACCAACAATTAGAGCAGCAACTTCATCGACAGATGGCAAGTTACATCAACGAAACAATCTCAACGAAACATCAGCATTTACATCCTCCTCAATAACATCTCTAACACGTCTAAAAGACTTTGTTAGAGAATTCGACCTATCTGTCATTTCTAATAAATCCCTCACCAAAGTCGAGTCTAATCTTCTTTTTTCATTATCAGACCTGTAAAAATTTATCATATCCTATCGTTAATCTGCATGGTTTTACAATTTAAAATAATTAATGCCATATACATACAAAAATAATATACAATTATGATTTCACATATGAAGAAGTTCATACATCAAACACAACACACTATATAGCGAAAGGTTATAATTCACATTAAATAATAATATATAATGGTATAAAAAAAAGCAATATGTATAATAAATAATAATTTCAATAATAAATACATTGGATACCTGAAATGAGACAAACGATTTGCCACTTCATTTTGTGTATCGTATATGTACAATTGTGCAAATTTTGGAGGCTCTCCTTCAACTGGCAACAAACTTCCGATACGATGATAGTTTTGGCCTCCAAGAATAAATTGTGGAGGTCCACTACCTGTAGTGAAGGGTCGTTGAACCTTGCCTCCCAATGAGGTAAACGCAAACATACTATTGTAAGAACGTATGTTTTCTAGAAAATGAGCACTTCTTGAGTCTAACCCATGAATCAAGTTCCAAAGCAAATCTGGTGGTCTTTTCAAATATTTTAGAATAATTTTGCCTTTCATGCAACAAATTGAGAATGCAACACCAAAAGATTTTTGTCGTTTCTCAGCACGTTCTTCAAACCAAACCAAAGCTCCACAATATTGGCAACAAAAATCCATACTCCCAAAATCAGAATAACCTTGCATTTGATTTAAAATAAAGTAAGTACTAAGTAAATGCAAACACAAACAAACACACACAGTAGTATGAATTAGTACCTTCATTTTCACCTTCAACAAATAACCTATTCACATCAACATCAACATTGGGTTCAGTTGAAGCTTCAGCATCGATTCATCAGTTTAAAAACATTGAGTGGAATACAAAAAATAAAATGGTTTAGTTAAATATAACCAAAAAAAATCCAATAAGATAAATAATTTAATTATCAAATGATTGGAGTTCATGTAGGTAGGAATGCATCAATTTTACATATGCACAATTTATTTTATAGCTAAAAACTCTTTTACGATAAAAACCGTTTCCAACAAAGTAACAACAGACTTATCTCCATTGACAGATACAATTAAATTTTCCAATGAAACTAAAAATAGGAAATGAGATTTAAACTTTGCATTTTAAACAAAAATAATAGTTTAAAAGTATTATATAATCACACTAACTTAGAAATAATAAAAGGTTAGTTAAACCCTAAACCTCATAACTTTTTGTTGCATTAAATTACACAATCAATATAGATATGGCCTAAATTACGTGGGAAGTTGATTATTTTTGGTCCAGAGGGTCTTGGACCCCTGTCCCGGTGTCCAAAGTCTTTGACATTGACTAATCCAGGGTGCGGCCGGCAGGTAAGTAAAGCCTGGCCAAGAGTTGTGGGAAGTTGATTATTTCAAAAGAAATAACATGCAATGTGTATGGTTAACAAAAACCTGTATTCTCTTGACAACGCCTTTTTTTCTTATCCCTAAGCAAAAACATTCTCCTTTTTCTAGCATCTTTTCCCACAGGTAAACTACTCCCTTCGACTTCAATATGGGCATCGATGGTTGAGACTCCATCATCTTCAATTATAATACATGAAGGTGAAAAATATATAATATGATTAAATTAATCATAACAACAAAGTTGAAATAAAACAAATAATTTACTTACCTGGGAAAATACAGAAATCAAGATTCTTTCTTTTACAATAAATATCCGTAGGTATAACAGTTTGTTGTAGTTGATGTACGTTAGAATGCATCTGATTTTGAAAGTCAAGATCTATTTGTATAAAAAATTTGTTATATTTAGCAACAATAAACAAAAGCACAACAAATAATTAAACTCCTTCGAGAGTTGTAAAATGAATTCGCAATAAACTATAAATTAAGGAAATAAGTTTAAGTTTTGCAGAAGTTAACCAACTAAATAGTTTCTAAATAGCATATAATCCTACTTGCATAGGAATATTGGACGTTAACTAACACTCACCATTTTCAATAGAACGCAATGGGTTGACAGATCGTCTGTATGGAATATCTTTTTGAATTCTAGATGCTACTTTAAGCCCATTATCTAATAGTTGTCCTGCATTAAATTACAAAATAAATAAAAATATTGCTTATATAATAAGTGATCATGTTTATTTATAAAATATTTAACTATGAATATGATGGTTAACAATAACCTGAATTCTCCTGACAATGCATTTTGTTTTTCTCCCTACACAAATACATTCTCCTTTTTCTAGCATCTTTCCCCGCAGAATGACATTCACCTTTTAAGTCAGCACCTTCAATACTATTCATTATATGTATCTAAAACAAAATATAATCAAGTTAATATTATGTGAGTCTAAATAAATAAATTTATTTAAATATTGCTAACCTAATAAATGTTAATATTTGCTTTTATTAAAAATTTAAAAAATACCAATAACAATGAATCAATAAATGTTTGTCTCCCAATACGTTCACAAAAAAAAAAAGGTTTGAAAATAAGAGACGTTAGCAAATTTTAATTTGTAATATTTGATTGATTAGGTACTTTGTTTATAGTAGAAATCACATAAGAATCACTAATTTTTTTTAATAAATTTAATCATTGTAACTGCAACAAAGACTCAACCATTAAGTATAAAATATGGAAATTATATTTATTAAGCAAATTATTTGTGTAAAACAATTTAAAACCATTTTTTTGGCTATTTGTTTCAATCTGGAAAACAATGGGGAACAAAATTGATACATGGATGTTTCTCGTTGGGAAAAAAAAACCCAAATAAGTTATAGAAGCAAGATAAGGTAGAGAAAACATTTTTACAAATATATACCATAAGTGATCTAGTTAATTTTGTTACACAGTACATAATAAAAAAAAGAAAAGAAGAAATAAAGTTTGATTTATGGTGAGGGAAAAATCTATGAGAAAAACCATTTTGTCATAACAATGATGAAAGGGTATCACAAAGTTTGCTACTAAAGCAAGTGCAATAAACATCAAAAAAGACAATATTACCCAATAGATAGTAAGAAAATGAAAGAGAATAATGCCAAAAAATAACTCAATACCTCCCAATAAGAAAGTAGCATAAGGCGCAATACTATCAAGCATTGTACTTATTGATCTAGAAACTTTAAAAAGGAAATATAACTAATAAACAATAATAAGTGATCAGAAACTTACATAAGGAAAGTAGATGCAGATCAGTAATGATAGAACATCAATATGGAGGCATCAATATGGAGGAAGCATAATGTCAGGTGGAAGAGAATTGGGTTCATGAGCAATGGCATAGAAGTAGATAGATTTGGCAAGCTATGACTCCAACAGCAACAATATCAAGGAGAAATAAATGGCAATGAAACTGGAATGCAAGCTATATACACTGGCATTGTTCATTCATTTATATTTATATACAAATAGAAGCCGCTGCTAGCTACCATATGAATAAAGTAAGCTAGCCTACTTGGTGACCAAACTTAACTTGCACACTAAGATAGCTGTAAATCACATTGTTTTTAGGAATAGGTTACTGTACAATCAAGTCACATTTGACAATAAAAGGAAGTCAATCAAAGCTATGATTCACATTATTTTTAGGAATAAGTTACTGTAAATCAAGTCATATCTGACAATAGAAGAAAGTCAATCAAATCTAATTGATAGGTAAACTTGTAAGACATAAAAATGATTAAATATAATGGCAGGTAGTGGTTAGCTTGTGTTAGCTTTCTAGTTATACCAGTGTCATTCCACTAAACAAAAGTCAACAATAAAAAGAGGTGGTTTTCCTTAACCTGATATATAAATCCCTGCCAAACTTGCACAATTAAGTTTTTAGTAAAACGATTGATGAAAAAAAGACAGATGTACACAACCATTATAGCAAGGAAAAATCGAGAGACAAAAAGATTGGAGACAAAGGGATACAAACAACAGAAACTTTCATTAAGGTGCTTAGTAATTACACACAAGTTGAGTAGACATGGTAGTCTACCCATACAGACCATACTCCATTGCCACATCAAAGTACTTGGTAAGAAGGGATAAGTAGTCCCAACAGGAAATCTAATAGCTGCACAAACATATTTTACAGTGCAGAGACAACTATTATAAACTTACAACAGAAACCTAAGATGAAGGCATCTATGTTTGTCCATGGAAGCCTAACCATAGATAGCTACAGCATCCAAGGACAAACACTTTGACCTCACAAAATGATAAGCAAGCAAACATACTAAAAGATAAAACCCAAGGCACCTAAGGATCCCAATCACATGAGTATACAAAGGAACAATGAACAGTTGGAGATCCACACAAAAAAATACATATTCTATATATGTGATAAAGTTAATCCTTCTCAATTTTAACTGGAACCAATTCAAAGCTTGACTGGCCGTCGTCTTCAATTTCCACAACATCAATAGCTTTCCCCTTTTTAGCTGCTTCTCCAAACTGGCAAGATAAGAAATCAACTTCCAGACACCTCTTGGCTGGAGTGTACTTTGGGATTATTGATGTGTCATCATCTCCAAGGGAAAGAGGACTATAATGAGTAGAAGAATTAATGCCATGTTGCCACATTAAAGAAAAAAGAAATAAGGGAGATTGGAATTTCTATTTAGTTAATTCAATAGCAATAGATGTGAACAAATCCAATCCTTACAGGAAATGTTTCCTCGATGTCCAAAGATGTATCCACATTTGAAAAAGAGGGAGTAAAAAGTGCCTTCAAGCAAATAAGAAATCAACATATAAATGTGTCAACTTTGATAAAAATATGAATAATGGGTAAATAATATACAGAAGATGACAGAAAACAGTGGCCAAATATACTACAAAAAGTCAGGTTGGAAGGTGGTTAAGAGAAAACCTTATCAACACCCATTAGATTTTAAGAGTAGTGAAAATCAAAGTATACCTTTGTGGGGGTGCAATCTCCTCCAGCAAGATCAAACATAGCAATAATGGCTTCATCATCACAAATCCTTCTCACAGGGAAGGTACCCTCAAACTGCATACTTTTATTCAGCATTGTGTCAACCTTGAAGAGCATCCTACGACCAATTAGGGAACCAACCAAATCTGGAAATCCTCTTTCTGTAGGAACCTGCATGCAAATTGTGGATTTTTTTTATCAAACCAAGCAACACAAATAAGCCACACACAAAACAGAGGATTAAGAATAAAACAATCTTAACAAATCAATAAGCCACCAGGAAATAAAGACTCCACCTGAAAAGACAGTTTAAGCAGCTCTTCACATGTTTTGTTCAAAAGAACACTCACATCACGATCAAACAGCACAAACACAGCTGTACTTGAATCATCTATCACCTCAACTTTGAGTTTGAACCTGCATATTATTCAAAGAAGTTAATTGCAAACACATAAATTATAAAAGCAGTAGGATATAGAACAATTTAAAGTTAGCCCTTGAGAAAACTTTACAACAACAGAAACACAAAGTTTGGGGAGAACAAACCTAGGAGAGACTTGGAAAACTGGCATCTCACAAGTATCACAATAATACACTTTAGATTTGAGTGAGATTGAGTGGTTGCATTTGCATGCCATGTAATACCAGTCCCCATCAATAGCAATTTCTAAAATGGTGGCTAAGACCACAAACATACCACCCTAAAACAAAATAACACACTCTATGAGTAAAATCAAATAAAAAGATGAGAGCAAACATAGAATTGTGAACACAGAGGAAATTGATGGCTGAAACCAAACATAAGATGATAGAGATACTAAGAAATCTTCACTAAAACAACTACCTCTTTCATGTCTTGTATTTGGGAAACAGATTTCCTTGGGTGAAGCTTCATAAATTCATTTTCCAGTCCCTCCTTTGAATTGTCAAGAATTACAGAAAGTGGCTCCGCATCAATTACACCATGTTCAGCAATGCTAAAACAAATAATAACATATAATGAGTGAAATATCTTAAGAGTAGCTGATTGTCTCTTTTATAGTACATGCAAACAATAAATAAATGGAAACAATAAATGAAAGTAAAATCTGTTACGTCATTCTAAATGAAAGAGCCTCTGGAAGGTCTGGATTTAGCAACAGTTTTGTAGCAGTCATGCTATTCTGAAGCACATTCTTTCCTGTTGAGGGAAAATTTAAAAACCAATATATTAATAATAGGAAAGGTATAGTTGAAATGTAAATGATTGGTAAGAAACCAAGGATGAACAAAAGGAAATATAAATTTTAGAAACCAACCTCTAAAATTCTTCACACGTGCAAGTTGGATGATAACTATTACTTGGACATTGACTCCCTGAAGAAAGAAGCTTCTAAGCTGGTCCACATAGTCCCCGAAAAGTGCAACCTCAATCTTCCCACTAAAAGTAAAATAAACTAATTAGAAACAATTATTTGCTAATGAGTTAACAAAACACTATATATAAAACAGTGATAAAAAAAATGGTCCACGTTGAATCAGTAAGCTCCATGACCACCATGGTAGTCATTTTCCCATCCTTAGCATACTGCTTTTCTGGAAACACACCAGTTAACACTCCAATGACATCTGTAAGGATCAAACACACATCATTAATAAATGAACCAAAATTAATAATTTTTAAGTTTGCAAATATAGCTAATTAACAACAATTTCAAATTACCCAATACTGTAAATGTAAATATGAAAGCCTAGCTACAAACCGTTTCTAAACATAATTTCCAGTATGACTCACCAATAAGGAATTCATGATTTTCACCAAATCTTTCAATTTCATTAAAGGGAACAAATGTGAAACCAAAATCAGGGATTGAGTCATCATCTATCTTGACCACAGTAGTCTTAAAAAGGAAATTCAGCTTGAAATCATGATGAGTGCCTCTATAATTTCCAGTGTTAGGGATAACACTAAAATACAGCATCTTATAGATAGCACCCTCTTCCACAACTGGTGTAAACTTATACAGCAGAGGCTTCTTAATTGATGCCTGGATCTTGCACCCCTTTGAAACAATAAAGATAAGTGAAAATTGGCCACATGATCATAAAGAATGACAAAATAAAAGAAGCTTTCAATAATTGAAAAGAGCTTACAAATTGATCCAGTAGGATCATCTCCACAGAGGCAGTTTGGGAAGGGTTAGTGTACATTGGTAATGTCCACATCCTGGTAACCTTCACTTTCAACCTTATTGCCTCCCTATTCATACGCAGCTTATTAATTTGGTCAAAGTTAGGAGCCATATTGATCGAACAAACAGAATCACAAAGCAGAATCAGAAAGCAGAATAGATCAAGGCAGATGATGAAACATACATAAGGACCTTCAGTTTATATAGAACTCAAGAGTATACAAACCCCTCCAAATTCAAAATTCAAATTCAAGAAAAAAAAGAGGGAAATCAATCAGCATGTTTATGTTAAAACAAACCAAAAAAATCCCCGAAAATTGCTGGTATGTAAAGTTGACCAATCAAATCAGTAAATCAAGAAAACAATTAACCAACCACTAAGCCATGGCTACATGACTCATATGAGCAGAGAAGTTCAAAATTCATATATGTGCAGTTTAGTAGGTAATCTAAGCGTGCAGATTAGCAGGGAAAACAGGTTCTTTGACCTCAACGACTAATCAAATCAGATATTGAGCAAAGCAAGCTCCAAGAAGAAAATAATGATGACAATCAGTATTATTATAATATTAATAGATCAACAAATCCAACAAAATAATCACAATCAATTAAAATGATAATTATAAAAACCCAATCAATTCCAACAAAATAAGGAAAATCATGTACTGATCTCTACTTATAATAAAAAGAGGAAAACCACTTCAGTGTCTTTCCCACACTGCATGTCAAATAGAACACCATGACCATACCCTAGAAAGTGAGGGAGGTGACGTTCCTGACATATAGATCAGTGTAACCACAACACCATCCCTATATAAACAAAACCCTGACACTAAACCGACCAAGAAAATACATGTATTCAAACTCTAATGTTACATCTGTCATTAAGCAACCTTAGAACCACACGTTAGCAAGATCTCAGAGAGTTGGCTCCTAAAATCGTGAGAAAAACCAAATGGGTCTCAGAAAAGATAAGAACAACAAAAGTAGCTAATAAAAAAGCACAAAGAAATAAAGTGGCTGAAACCAAGCATTTAAAAGCAGGAACAAAATAAATAAACACGGTTAAAATGGTAATCAATGAGAGAAATATTTAGATGGATTTGTGTTTATAGAAAGTGGAATAGAACATAGTAGAAGAAGCCCTCCAATGTGTTATTTGTGATTGAAACTTCCTGCTATTCAGCTAAGCAGAAACGCGTGGAGGAGGGGAACAATGGAGAGATTTTCTTCCAAAAAATTAAAAAATAAACAATTGTAAAGGTGTAACTTTTGAAATAGGCCAGCTGTGAGCCACTCCTCTGATGCTATTGATGTGGTTGTATGCGTGTAGCTTTGTCAATCTGAACACAATAAATGAAGCCACCCACTCACTCAATGAACTATGAAATCTGACTATGTATAACAATATTTTAATAATTTACTTAACCCAAAACTATTGGGCCTTGAAAACGTAAGTCATGAGGTCCATAAGACCAGATGAACAAAAACCATCATAATAATAACATAACAATCACATATAAATAGATTATATATTATTATATAATAATAATAAAATAATTAGACAAGAAAGGAAAAATGAAAATTGAAGAAAATCCCACAATGGGCCACTTGTCAGCATAGCATTAATGACTTGGGGATTGGTCATGTGTTATTGATTTGGGCTAGAATTAGAGTTTGGGTCAAAATTAGGGTTTTAGTTCAAAATTAGGGTTTATAGTTTGAATTAGGGTATTGAGTTAAAAAATAGGTTTTGGTACAAAATTAGGGTTCAAATTAGGGTTTCGGGTCAAAATTAGGGTTTTGGGACAAATTTAGGGTTTAGGGTCAAAATTAGGGTTTCGGGTCAAAATTAGGGTTTTGGTTAAAACTAGGGGGTCGGGTCAAAATTAAGGTTACAATTATGGTTTTCGGTCGAAATTAGGGTTTTGGGTCAAAATTAACGTTTATATTTTAAATTAGGGTTTTGTGTTAAAAATTGGGTTTTGAGTCAAAATTAGGGTTTCGGGTCAAAATTAGGGTTTCTGGTCAAAATTAGGGTTTTGCGTTTAAAAATGTTTTTGGGTCAAAATTAGGGTTAGAATTAGGGTTTTGGGTCAAAATAGGTTAATTAGGTTTTGGGTCAAAATTAGGGTTTTGGGTCAAATTTAGGGTTGTTATGGTCAAAATTAGGGGTTCGTGTCAAAATTAGGGTTAAAATTAGGGTTTCGGGTCAAAATTAGGGGTTTTGGGTCAAATTTAGGGTTCAAAATTAGGGTTTTGGGTCAAAATTAGGGTTTCGGGGTCAAAATTCGGGTTTTGGGTCAAATTTAGGGTTTGAATTAGGGTTTTGGGTCAAAATTAGGGTTTTAGGGTTTCGGTCAAATTCGGGTTTTGTTTCAAATTACGGTTATTAGGTTCGGGGTCTAAATTAGGGTTTTTGGGTTTGAATTAGGGTTATGAGTTAAAAATTAGGGGGGTCAAATTAGGGTTTTGGACAAAATTTGGGCTAGAATTAGGGTTTTGGGTCAAAATTAGGGTTTCGGGTCAAAATTTGGGTTTTGGGTAAAAATTTGGGTTTATGGTTTGAATTAGGGTATTGAGTTAAAAAAATAGGGTTTTTGGTTCAAAATTAGGGTTTCGGGTCAAATTAGGGTTTTGGGACAAATTTAGGGTTTAGGGTCAAAATTAGGATTTCGGGTCAAAATTAGGGTTTTTGGTTAAAATAGGGGTCGGGTCAAAATTAAGGTTACAATTATGGTTTTCGGTCGAAATTAGGGTTTTCGGTCAAAATTAACGTTTATATTTTAAATTAGGGTTTTGAGTCAAAAATTGGGTTTTGAGTCAAAATTAAGCTTTCGGGTCAAAATTAGGGTTTTGCGTTTAAAAAAGTGTTTTGGGTCAAAATTAGGGTTAGAATTAGGGTTTTGGGTCAAAATTAGGGTTTCGGGACAAAATTAGGGTTTTGAGTTTCAAAAAGGTCAAAATTATGGTTTCGGGTCAAAATTAGGGTTTTGAGTTTAAAAAAGTGTTTTGGGTCAAAATTAGGGTTAGAATTAGGGTTTTGGGTCAAAATTAGGGTTTCGGGTCAAAATTTGGGTTGAGTTTAAAAAAGTGTTTTCGTTCAAAATTAGGGTAAGAATTAGGGTTTTGGCTCAAAATTAGGGTTAAAATTAGGGTTTCGGGTCAAAATTAGGGTTTTGGGACAAATTTAGGGTTTATGGTCAAAATTAGGGTTTCGGGTCAAAATTCGGGTTTTTGGTTAAAAATAGGGGGTCGGGTCAAAATAAGGTTTAGAATTAGGGTTTTTAGTCAAAAATAAGTTTTTGGGTCAAAATTAGGGTTTTGGGTTAAAAATAAGGGGTTGGGTCAAAATTAGGGTTTCGTGTCAAAATTAGGGTTAAAATCAGGGTTTCGGGTCGAAATTAGGGTTTATGGATTGAATTAGGTTTTGAGTCTAAAATAGAGTTTTGAGTCAAAATTAGGTTATAAATAGGGTTTCGGGTCAAATTTAGGGTCAAAATTAGGGTTTTGGGTCGAAATTCGGGTTTTGTTTCAAATTTACGGTTTAGGGTCTAAATTAGGGTTTTGGGTTTGAATTAGGGTTATGAGTTAAAAATAGGGGGTCGGGTCAAAATTAAGGTTACAATTATGGTTTTCGTCGAAATTAGGGTTTCGGGTCAAAATTAGGGTTAAAATCAGGGTTTCGGGTAAAAATTAGGGTTTATGGATTGAATTAGGTTTTGAGTCAAAAATAGAGTTTTGAGTCAAAATTAGGTTATAAATAGGTTTTCGGGTCAAATTTAGGGTTCGAATTAGGGTTTTGGGGTCAAAATTCGGGTTTTGTTTCAAATTTACGGTTTAGGGTCTAAATTAGGGTTTTGGGTTTGAATTAGGGTTGAGTTAAAAATTGGGGATTGGGACAAAATTTGGGCTAGAATTAGGGTTTGGGTCAAAATTAGGGGTTTTGGTTCAAAATTTGGGTTTATGGTTTGAATTAGGGTATTGAGTTAAAAAAATAGGTTTTGGTTCAAAATTAGGGTTAAAATTAGGGTTTCGGGTCAAAATTAGGGTTTTGGGACAAATTTAGGGTTTAGGGTCAAAATTAGGGTTTCGGGTCAAAATTAGGGTTTTGGTTAAAAATAGGGGTCGGGTCAAAATTAGGTTGCAATTATGGTTTCGGTCGAAATTAGGGTTTTGGTCAAATTAACGTTTATATTTTAAATTAGGGTTTTGAGTCAAAAATTGGGTTTTGAGTCAAAATTAGGGTTTCGGGTCAAAATTAGGGTTGGGTCAAAATTAGGGTTTTGCGTTTAAAAGTGTTTTGGGTCAAAATTAGGGTTAGAATTAGGGTTTTGGGTCAAAATTAGGGTTTCGGGTCAAAATTAGGGTTTTGAGTTTAAAAAAGTGTTTTGGGTCAAAATTAGGGTTAGAATTAGGGTTTTGGGTCAAAATTAGGGGTTTGGGTCAAAATTAGGGTTTTGGTCAAAATTAGGTTTTGGGTCAAATTAGGGTTTTGAGTTTAAAAAAGTGTTTTGGGTCAAAATTAGGGTTAGAATTAGGGTTTTGGTCAAAAATTAGGGTTTTGGGTCAAAATTAGGGTTTCGTGTCAAAATTAGGTTTTGGGTTAAAAATTAGGGTCAAAATTAGGGTTTCGTGTCAATTAGGGTTAAAATTAGGGTTTGGGTCAAAATTAGGGTTTTGGGTCAAAATTAGGGTTTTCAAATTAGGGTTTTGGGTCAAAATTAGGGTTTCGGGTCAAAATTCGGGGTTTTGGTCAAAATTAGGGTAAGAATTAGGGTTTTGGGTCAAAATTAGGGTTTCGGGTCAAAATTAGGGTTTTGGGTCAAATTAGGGTTTAGGGTCAAAATTAGGGTTTTGGGTCAAAATTAGGGTTTGAGTTAAAAATAGGGGTTTTGGGTCAAATTAGGTTAGAATTAGGGTTTTGGGTCAAAATTAGGGTTTCGGGTCAAAATTAGGGTTTTTGGTCAAAATTAGGGTTTGGGTCAAATTAGGGTTTTGGGTCAAAATTAGGGTTAAAATAGGGTTCGGGTCAAAATTAGGGTTTTGGGACAATTAGGGTTTGGGTCAAAATTAGGGTTTCGGGTCAAAATTAGGGTTTGGTTAAATTAGGGTCGGGTCAAAATTAGGTTAAAATTAGGGTTGGTCAAAATAGGGTTTTGGGTCAAAATTAGGGTTTGGGTCAAAATTAGGGTTTCGGGTCAAAATTAGGGTTTTGAGTTTAAAAAAGTGTTTTGGGTCAAATTAGGGTTAGAATTAGGGTTTTGGGTCAAAATTAGGGTTAAAATTAGGGTTTCGGGTCAAAATTTGGGTTGAGTTTAAAAAAGTGTTTTCGGTCAAAATTAGGGTAAAAATAGGGTTTTGGTTCAAAATTAGGGTTAAAATTAGGGTTTCGGGTCAAAATTAGGGTTTTGGGACAAATTTAGGGTTTAGGGTCAAAATTAGGGTTTCGGGTCAAAATTAGGGTTTTTGGTTAAAAATAGGGGGTCGGGTCAAAATTAAGGTTACAATTATGGTTTTCGGTCGAAATCAGGGTTTTGGGTCAAAAATTGGGTTTAGGGTCAAAATTAGGGTTTCGGGTCAAAATTAGGGTTGCGTTTAAAAAAGTGTTTTGGGTCAAACTTAGGGTTAGAATTAGGGTTTTGGGTCAAAATTTGGGTTTCGGGTCAAAATTCGGGTTTTGAGTTTAAAAAAGTGTTTTGGGTCAAAATTAGGGTTTTGAGTTAAAAAAGTGTTTTGGGTCAAAATTAGGGTTAGAATTAGAATTAGGGTTTTGGGTCAAAATTAGGGTTTCGGGTCAAAATTTGGGTTGAGTTTAAAAAAGTGTTTTCCGTCAAAATTAGGGTAAGAATTAGGGTTTTGGCTCAAAATTAGGGTTAAAATTAGGGTTTCGGGTCAAAATTAGGGTTCGGGTCAAAATTAGGGTTTTTGGTTAAAAATAGGGGGTCGGGTCAAAATTAAGGTTGCAATTAGGGTTTTCGGTCAAAATTAGGGTTTTGGGTCAAAATTAGGGTTACAGTGTTTTTTGGTCAAAATTAGGGTTTTGAGTTTAAAAAAGTGTTTTGGGTCAAAATTAGGGTTAGAATTAGGGTTTTGGGTCAAAATTAGGGTTTCGGGTCAAAATTTGGGTTGAGTTTAAAAAAGTGTTCGTCAAAATTAGGGTTAGAATTAGGGTTTTGGGTCAAAATTAGGGTTTCGGGTCAAAATTAGGGTTTTGTTTAAAATTAGGGTTCGGGTCAAAATTAGGTTTAGAATTAAATTAGGGTTTTTGGTCAATGGGGTCAAAATTAGGGTTTCGGGTCAAAATTAGGGTTTTGGGTTAAAAATAGGGTTTGGGTCAAAATTAGGGTTTCGGGTCAAAATTAGGGTTTATGGATTGAATTAGGTTTTGGGTCAAAATTAGGGTTTTGAGTCAAAATTAGGGTAATTAGGGTTTCGGGTCAAAATTTAGGGTCAAAATTAGGGTTTTGGGTCAAAATTAGGGTTAGAATTAGGGTTTTGGGTCAAAATTAGGGTTTCGGGTCAAAATTAGGGTTTTGGGTCAAAATTAGGGTTTTGAGTTAAAAATAGTGTTTTGGGTCAAAATTAGGGTTAGAATTAGGGTTTGGGTCAAAATTAGGGTTAAAATTAGGTTAAAATTAGGGTTTCGGGTCAAAATTAGGGTTTTGAGTTTAAAAAAGTGTTTCGGGTCAAAATTAGGGTTAGAATTAGGGTTTTGGCTCAAAATTAGGGTTTCGGGTCAAAATTAGGGTTTTGGTTAAAATAGTCGGGTCAAAATTAAGGTTACAATTAGGTTTTCGGTCAAAATTAGGGTTTTGGGTCAAAATAAATTAGGGTTTTGGGTCAAAAATTGGGTTTTGAGTCAAAATTAGGGTTTCGGGTCAAAATTAGGGTTTCGGGTCAAAATTAGGGTTTTGCGTTTAAAAAAGTTTTTTGGGTCAAAATAGGGTTAGAATTAGGATTTTGGGTCAAAATTTGGGTTTCGGGTCAAAATTCGGGTTTTGAGTTTAAAAAAGTGTTTTTTGTCAAAATTCGGGTTTCGGGTTAAAAAATGTTTTGGGTCAAAAGTAGGGTTAGAATTAGGGTTTCGGGTCAAAATTAGGGTTGAGTTTAAAAAAGTGTTTTCGGTCAAAATTAGGGTTAGAATTAGGGTTTTGGCTCAAAATTAGGGTTTCGTGTCAAAATTTGGGGTTTGGGTCAAATTTAGGGTTTATGGTCAAAATTAGCGTTTTGGGTTTGAATTAAGGTTAGAATTAGGGTTTTTGGTCAAAAATAGGTTTTTGGCTCAAAATTAGGGTTTCGTGTCAAAATTAGGGTTTTGGGTTAAAAATACGGGGTTGGGTCAAAATTAGGGTTTCGTGTCAAAATTAGGGTTAAAATCAGGGTTTCGGGTCAAAATTCGGGGTTTGGGTCAAATTTAGGGTTCAAATTAGGGTTTTGGGTCAAAATTAGGGTTTCGGGTCAAAATTCGGGTTTTGGGTCAAATTTAGGGTTCGAATTAGGGTTTTGGGTCAAAATTAGGGTTTCGGGTCAAAATTCGTGTTTTGTTTCAAATTTACGGTTTAGGGTCTAAATTAGGGTTTTGGGTTTGAATTAGGGTTATGAGTTAAAAATAGGGGGTTGGGACAAAATTTGGGCTAGAATTAGGGTTTGGGTCAAAATTAGGGTTTCGGGTCAAAATTTGGGTTTTGGGTAAAATTTGGGTTTATGGTTTGAATTAGGGTATTGAGTTAAAAAATAGGGTTTTGGTTCAAAATTAGGGTTTAGGGTAAAATTAGGGTTTTGGGACAAATTTAGGGTTTAGGGTCAAAATTAGGGTTTCGGGTCAAAATTAGGGTTTTTGGTTAAAAATAGGGGTCGGGTCAAAATTAAGGTTACAATTATGGTTTTCGGTCGAAATTAGGGTTTTGGGTCAAAATTAACGTTTATATTTTAAAATTAGGGTTTTGAGTCAAAAATTGGGTTTTGAGTCAAAATTAAGCTTTCGGGTCAAAATTAGGGTTTTGCGTTTAAAAAGTGTTTTGGGTCAAAATTAGGGTTAGAATTAGGGTTTTGGGTCAAAATTAGGGTTTCGGGACAAAATTAGGGTTTTGAGTTTAAAAAGGTCAAAATTATGGTTTCGGGTCAAAATTAGGGTTTTGAGTTTAAAAAGTGTTTTGGGTCAAAATTAGGGTTTCGGGTCAAAATTTGGGTTGAGTTTAAAAAAGTGTTTTCGTTCAAAATTAGGGTAAGAATTAGGGTTTTGGCTCAAAATTAGGGTTAAAATTAGGGTTTCGGGTCAAAATTAGGGTTTTGGGACAAATTTAGGGTTTAGGGTCAAAATTAGGGTTTCGGGTCAAAATTCGGGTTTTTGGTTAAAAATAGGGGGTCGGGTCAAAATAAGGTTTAGAATTAGGGTTTTTAGTCAAAAATAAGGGTTTTTGGGTCAAAATTAGGGTTTTGGGTTAAAAATAAGGGTTGGGTCAAAATTAGGGTTTCGTGTCAAAATTAGGGTTAAAATCAGGGTTTCGGGTCGAAATTAGGGTTTATGGATTGAATTAGGGTTTTGAGTCTAAAATAGAGTTTTGAGTCAAAATTAGGTTATAAATAGGGTTTCGGGTCAAATTTAGGGTCAAAATTAGGGTTTTGGGTCGAAAATTCGGGTTTTGTTTCAAATTTACGGTTTAGGGTCTAAATTAGGGTTTTGGGTTTGAATTAGGGTTATGAGTTAAAAATAGGGGGTCGGGTCAAAATTAAGGTTACAATTATGGTTTTCGTCGAAATTAGGGTTTCGGGTCAAAATTAGGGTTAAAATCAGGGTTTCGGGTAAAAATTAGGGTTTATGGATTGAATTAGGGTTTTGAGTCAAAAATAGAGTTTTGAGTCAAAATTAGGGTTATAAATAGGGTTTCGGGTCAAATTTAGGGTTCGAATTAGGGTTTTGGGTCAAAATTCGGGTTTTGTTTCAAATTTACGGTTTAGGGTCTAAATTAGGGTTTTGGGTTTGAATTAGGGTTGAGTTAAAAATTGGGGTTGGGACAAAATTGGGCTAGAATTAGGGTTTTGGGTCAAAATTAGGGTTTTGGTTCAAAATTTGGGTTTATGGTTTGAATTAGGGTATTGAGTTAAAAAAGGGTTTTGGTCAAAATTAGGGTTAAAATTAGGGTTTCGGGTCAAAATTAGGGTTTTGGGACAAATTTAGGGTTTAGGGTCAAAATTAGGGTTTCGGGTCAAAATTAGGGTTTTTGGGTTAAAAATAGGGGTCGGGTCAAAATTAAGGTTGCAATTATGGTTTTCGGTCAAATTAGGGTTTTGGTCAAAATTAGGGTTTATATTTTAAATTAGGGTTTTGAGTCAAAAATTGGGTTTTGAGTCAAAATTAGGGTTTCGGGTCAAAATTAGGGTTTCGGGTCAAAATTAGGGTTTTGCGTTTAAAATGTTTTTTGGGTCAAAATTAGGGTTAGAATTAGGGTTTTGGGTCAAAATTAGGGTTTCGGGTCAAAATTAGGGTTTTGAGTTTAAAAAAGTGTTTTGGGTCAAAATAGGGTTAGAATTAGGGTTTTGGGTCAAAATTAGGGGTTTGGGTCAAATTTAGGGTTTATGGTCAAAATTAGCGTTTTGGGTTTGAATTAGGGTTGAGTTAAAAATTTTTGGGTCAAAATTAGGGTTAGAATTAGGGTTTTTGGTCAAAAATAGGGTTTTTGGCTCAAAATTAGGGTTTCGTGTCAAAATTAGGGTTTTGGGTTAAAAAGGGTGGGTCAAAATTAGGGTTTCGTGTCAAAATTAGGGTTAAAATCAGGGTTTCGGGTCAAAATTCGGGTTTTGGGTCAAATTTAGGGTTCAAATTAGGGTTTTGGGTCAAAATTAGGGTTTCGGGTCAAAATTAGGGTTTTGGGTCAAAATTCGGGTTTTGGGTCAAATTAGGGTTCGAATTAGGGTTTTTGGTCAAAATTAGGGTTTCGGGTCAAAATTCGGGTTTTGTTTCAAATTTACGGTTTAGGGTCTAAATTAGGGTTTTGAGTTTGAATTAGGGTTATGAGTTAAAAATAGGGGGTTGGGACAAAATTTGGGCTAGAATTAGGGTTTGGGTCAAAATTAGGGTTTCGGGTCAAAATTTGGTTTTATGGTTTGAATTAGGGTATTGAGTTGAAAAATAGGGTTTTGGTTCAAAATTAGGGTTAAAATTAGGTTTCGGGTCAAAATTAGGGTTTTGGGACAAATTTAGGGTTTAGGGTCAAAATTAGGGTTTCGGGTCAAAATTAGGGTTTTTGGTTAAAAATAGGGGGTCGGGTCAAAATTAAGGTTACAATTATGGTTTTCGGTCAAAATTAGGGTTTTGGGTCAAAATTGGGTTTTGAGTCAAAATTAGGGTTTCGGGTCAAAATTAGGGTTTTGCGTTTAAAAAAGTGTTTTGGGTCAAAATTAGGGTTAGAATTAGGGTTTTGGGTCAAAATTAGGGTTAAAATTAGGGTTTCGGGTCAAAATTTGGGTTGAGTTTAAAAAAGTGTTTTCGGTCAAAATTAGGGTAAGAATTAGGGTTTTGGTTCAAAATTAGGGTTAAAATTAGGGTTTCGGGTCAAAATTAGGGTTTTGGGACAAATTTAGGGTTAGGGTCAAAATTAGGGTTTCGGGTCAAAATTAGGGTTTTTGGTTAAAAATAGGGGGTCGGGTCAAAATTAAGGTTACAATTATGGTTTTCGGTCGAAATCAGGGTTTTGGGTCAAAAATTGGGTTTTGGGTCAAAATTAGGGTTTCGGGTCAAAATTAGGGTTTTGCGTTTAAAAAAGTGTTTTGGGTCAAACTTAGGGTTAGAATTAGGGTTTTGGGTCAAAATTTGGGTTTCGGGTCAAAATTCGGGTTTTGAGTTTAAAAAAGTGTTTTGGGTCAAAATTAGGGTTTTGAGTTTAAAAAAGTGTTTTGGGTCAAAATTAGGGTTAGAATTTTAGAATTAGGGTTTTGGGTCAAAATTAGGGTTTCGGGTCAAAATTTGGGTTGAGTTTAAAAAGTGTTTTCCGTCAAAATTAGGGTAAGAATTAGGGTTTTGGCTCAAAATTAGGGTTTCGGGTCAAAATTAGGGTTTTGGGACAAATTTAGGGTTTCGTGTCAAAATTAGGGTTTTGAGTTTAAAAAGTGTTTTGGGTCAAAATTAGGGTTAGAATTTTAGAATTAGGGTTTTGAGTCAAAATTAGGGTTTCGGGTCAAAATTAGGGTTTTGCGTTAAAAAAGTTTTTTGGGTCAAAATAGGGTTAGAATTTGGATTTTGGGTCAAAATTAGGGTTTCGGGTCAAAATTAGGGTTTTGAGTTTAAAAAAGTGTTTTGGGTCAAAATTAGGGTTAGAATTAGGGTTTTGGGTCAAAATTAGGGTTTCGGGTCAAAATTAGGTTGAGTTTAAAAAAGTGTTTTGGGTCAAAATTAGGGTTAGAATTAGGGTTTTGGGTCAAAATTAGGGTCAAAATTAGGGTTTTGTTTAAAAATAGGGTGTCGGGTCAAAATTAGGTTTAGAATTAGGTTTTTGGTCAAAAATAGGGTTTTGGGGTCAAAATTAGGGTTTCGGGTCAAAATTAGGGTTTTGGGTCAAAATTAGGGTTTGGGTCAAAATTAGGGTTTCGGGTCAAAATTAGGGTTTATGGATTGAATTAGGTTTTTGGGTCAAAAATAGGGTTTTGAGTCAAAATTAGGTTATAAATAGGGTTTCGGGTCAAATTTAGGGTCAAAATTAGGGTTTTGGGTCAAAATTAGGGTTAGAATTAGGGTTTTGGGTCAAAATTAGGGTTTCGGGTCAAAATTAGGGTTTTGAGTTAAAAAAAGTGTTTTGGGTCAAAATTAGGGTTAGAATTAGGGTTTGGGTCAAAATTAGGGTTAAAATTAGGGTAAAATTTGGGTTTCGGGTCAAAATTAGGGTTTTGAGTCAAAAATAGGGTTTCGGGTCAAAATTAGGGTTAGAATTAGGGTTTTGGGTCAAAATTAGGGTTCGGGTCAAAATTAGGGTTTTTGGTTAAATAGGGGGTCGGGTCAAAATTAAGGTTACAATTATGGTTTTCGGTCGAAATTAGGGTTTTGGGTCAAAATATATTTTAAATTAGGGTTTTGAGTCAAAAATTGGGTTTTGAGTCAAAATTAGGGTTTCGGGTCAAAATTAGGGTTTCGGGTCAAAATTAGGGTTTTGCGTTTAAAAAAGTTTTTTGGGTCAAAAATAGGGTTAGAATTAGGATTTTGGGTCAAAATTTGGGTTTCGGGTCAAAATTCGGGTTTTGAGTTTAAAAAAGTGTTTTGTCAAAATTCGGGTTTCGGGTTAAAAAAATGTTTTGGGTCAAAAGTAGGGTTAGAATTAGGGTTTCGGGTCAAAATTAGGGTTGAGTTTAAAAAAGTGTTTTCGGTCAAAATTAGGGTTAGAATTAGGGTTTTGGCTCAAAATTAGGGTTTCGTGTCAAAATTTGGGGTTTGGGTCAAATTTAGGGTTTATGGTCAAAATTAGCGTTTTGGGTTTGAATTAAGGTTAGAATTAGGGTTTTTGGTCAAAAATAGGTTTTTGGCTCAAAATTAGGGTTTCGTGTCAAAATTAGGGTTTTGGGTTAAAAATACGGGGTTGGGTCAAAATTAGGGTTTCGTGTCAAAATTAGGGTTAAAATCAGGGTTTCGGGTCAAAATTCGGGGTTTGGGTCAAATTTAGGGTTCAAATTAGGGTTTTGGGTCAAAATTAGGGTTTCGGGTCAAAATTCGGGTTTTGGGTCAAATTTAGGGTTCGAATTAGGGTTTTGGGTCAAAATTAGGGTTTCGGGTCAAAATTCGTGTTTTGTTTCAAATTTACGGTTTAGGGTCTAAATTAGGGTTTTGAGTTTGAATTAGGGTTATGAGTTAAAAATAGGGGGTTGGGACAAAATTTGGGCTAGAATTAGGGTTTGGGTCAAAATTAGGGTTTCGGGTCAAAATTTGGGTTTTGGGTAAAAATTTGGGTTTATGGTTTGAATTAGGGTATTGAGTTAAAAAATAGGGTTTTGGTTCAAAATTAGGGTTTAGGAAAATTAGGGTTTTGGGACAAATTTAGGGTTTAGGGTCAAAATTAGGGTTTCGGGTCAAAATTAGGGTTTTTGGTTAAAAATAGGGGTCGGGTCAAAATTAAGGTTACAATTATGGTTTTCGGTCGAAATTAGGGTTTTGGGTCAAAATTAACGTTTATATTTTAAATTAGGGTTTTGAGTCAAAAATTGGGTTTTGAGTCAAAATTAGGGTTTCGGGTCAAAATTAGGGTTTTGCGTTTAAAAAAGTGTTTTGGGTCAAAATTAGGGTTAGAATTAGGGTTTTGGGTCAAAATAGGGTTTCGGGTCAAAATTAGGGTTTTGAGTTTAAAAAGGTCAAAATTATGGTTTCGGGTCAAAATTAGGGTTTTGAGTTTAAAAAAGTGTTTTGGGTCAAAATTAGGGTTTCGGGTCAAAATTGGGTTGAGTTTAAAAAAGTGTTTTCGTTCAAAATTAGGGTAAGAATTAGGGTTTTGGCTCAAAATTAGGGTTAAAATTAGGGTTTCGGGTCAAAATTAGGGTTTTGGGACAAATTTAGGGTTTAGGGTCAAAATTAGGGTTTCGGGTCAAAATTAGGGTTTTTGGTTAAAAATAGGGGGTCGGGTCAAAATAAGGTTTAGAATTAGGGTTTTAGTCAAAAATAAGTTTTTGGGTCAAAATTAGGGTTTTGGGTTAAAAATAAGGGGTTGGGTCAAAATTAGGGTTTCGTGTCAAAATTAGGGTTAAAATCAGGGTTTCGGGTCGAAATTAGGGTTTATGGATTGAATTAGGTTTTGAGTCTAAAATAGAGTTTTGAGTCAAAATTAGGTTATAAATAGGGTTTCGGGTCAAATTTAGGGTCAAAATTAGGGTTTTGGGTCAAAATTCGGGTTTTGTTTCAAATTTACGGTTTAGGGTCTAAATTAGGGTTTTGGGTTTGAATTAGGGTTATGAGTTAAAAATAGGGGGTCGGGTCAAAATTAAGGTTACAATTATGGTTTTCGTCGAAATTAGGGTTTCGGGTCAAAATTAGGGTTAAAATCAGGGTTTCGGGTAAAAATTAGGGTTTATGGATTGAATTAGGTTTTGAGTCAAAAATAGAGTTTTGAGTCAAAATTAGGTTATAAATAGGGTTTCGGGTCAAATTTAGGGTTCGAATTAGGGTTTTGGGTCAAAATTCGGGTTTTGTTTCAAATTTACGGTTTAGGGTCTAAATTAGGGTTTTGGGTTTGAATTAGGGTTGAGTTAAAAATTGGGGTTTGGGACAAAATTTGGGCTAGAATTAGGGTTTTGGGTCAAAATTAGGGTTTTGGTTCAAAATTTGGGTTTATGGTTTGAATTAGGGTATTGAGTTAAAAAAAGGTTTTGGTTCAAAATTAGGGTTAAAATTAGGGTTTCGGGTCAAAATTAGGGTTTTGGGACAAATTTAGGGTTTAGGGTCAAAATTAGGGTTTCGGGTCAAAATTAGGGTTTTTGGTTAAAAATAGGGGGTCGGGTCAAAATTAAGGTTACAATTATGGTTTTCGGTCGAAATTAGGGTTTTCGGTCAAAATTAACGTTTATATTTTAAATTAGGGTTTTGAGTCAAAAATTGGGTTTTGAGTCAAAATTAGGGTTTCGGGTCAAAATTAGGGTTTCGGGTCAAAATTAGGGTTTTGCGTTTAAAAAGTTTTTTGGGTCAAAATTAGGGTTAGAATTAGGGTTTTGGGTCAAAATTAGGGTTTCGGGTCAAAATTAGGGTTTTGAGTTTAAAAAAGTGTTTTGGGTCAAAATAGGGTTAGAATTAGGGTTTTGGGTCAAAATTTGGGGTTTGGGTCAAATTTAGGGTTTATGGTCAAAATTAGCGTTTTGGGTTTGAATTAAGGTGTGTTTTGGGTCAAAATTAGGGTTAGAATTAGGGTTTTTGGTCAAAAATAGGTTTTTGGCTCAAAATTAGGGTTTCGTGTCAAAATTAGGGTTTTGGGTTAAAAATACGGGGTTGGGTCAAAATTAGGGTTTCGTGTCAAAATTAGGGTTAAAATCAGGGTTTCGGGTCAAAATTCGGGTTTTGGGTCAAATTTAGGGTTCAAATTAGGGTTTTGGGTCAAAATTAGGGTTTCGGGTCAAAATTAGGGTTTCGGGTCAAAATTCGGGTTTTGGGTCAAATTTAGGGTTCGAATTAGGGTTTTGGTCAAAATTAGGGTTTCGGGTCAAAATTCGGGTTTTGTTTCAAATTTACGGTTTAGGGTCTAAATTAGGGTTTTGAGTTTGAATTAGGGTTATGAGTTAAAAATAGGGGGTTGGGACAAAATTTGGGCTAGAATTAGGGTTTGGGTCAAAATTAGGGTTTCGGGTCAAAATTTGGTTTTATGGTTTGAATTAGGGTATTGAGTTGAAAAATAGGGTTTTGGTTCAAAATTAGGGTTAAAATTAGGGTTTCGGGTCAAAATTAGGGTTTTGGGACAAATTTAGGGTTTAGGGTCAAAATTAGGGTTTCGGGTCAAAATTAGGGTTTTTGGTTAAAAATAGGGGGTCGGGTCAAAATTAAGGTTACAATTATGGTTTTCGGTCAAAATCAGGGTTTTTGGGTCAAAATTTGGGTTTTGAGTCAAAATTAGGGTTTCGGGTCAAAATTAGGGTTTTGCGTTTAAAAAAGTGTTTTGGGTCAAAATTAGGGTTAGAATTAGGGTTTTGGGTCAAAATTAGGGTTAAAATTAGGGTTTCGGGTCAAAATTTGGGTTGAGTTTAAAAAAGTGTTTTCGGTCAAAATTAGGGTTAGAATTAGGGTTTTGGGTCAAAATTAGGGTTAAAATTAGGGTTTCGGGTCAAAATTAGGGTTTTGGGACAAATTTAGGGTTTAGGGTCAAAATTAGGGTTTCGGGTCAAAATTAGGGTTTTTGGTTAAAAATAGGGGGTCGGGTCAAAATTAAGGTTACAATTATGGTTTTCGGTCGAAATCAGGGTTTTGGGTCAAAAATTGGGTTTTGGGTCAAAATTAGGGTTTCGGGTCAAAATTAGGGTTTTGCGTTTAAAAAAGTGTTTTGGGTCAAACTTAGGGTTAGAATTAGGGTTTTGGGTCAAAATTTGGGTTTCGGGTCAAAATTCGGGTTTTGAGTTTAAAAAAGTGTTTTGGGTCAAAATTAGGGTTTTGAGTTTAAAAAGTGTTTTGGGTCAAAATTAGGGTTAGAATTAGGGTTTTGGGTCAAAATTAGGGTTTCGGGTCAAAATTTGGGTTGAGTTTAAAAAAGTGTTTTCCGTCAAAATTAGGGTAAGAATTAGGGTTTTGGCTCAAAATTAGGGTTAAAATTAGGGTTTCGGGTCAAAATTAGGGTTTCGGGTCAAAATTAGGGTTTTTGGTTAAAAATAGGGTTTCGGGTCAAAATTAAGGTTAGAATTATGGTTTTCGGTCAAAATTAGGGTTTTGGGTCAAAATTAGGGTTTACAAAAGGGTTTTTGGTCAAAATTAGGGTTTTGAGTTTAAAAAAGTGTTTTGGGTCAAAATTAGGGTTAGAATTAGGGTTTTGGGTCAAAATTAGGGTTTCGGGTCAAAATTAGGTTGAGTTTAAAAAAGTGTTTTGGGTCAAAATTAGGGTTAGAATTAGGGTTTTGGGTCAAAATTAGGGTCAAAATTAGGGTTTTTGTTTAAAATTAGGGTGTCGGGTCAAAATTAGGTTTAGAATTAGGGTTTTTGGTCAAAATTAGGTTTTTGGGTCAAAATTAGGGTTTCGTGTCAAAATTAGGGTTTTGGGTCAAAATTAGGGTTTGGGTCAAAATTAGGGTTTCGGGTCAAAATTAGGGTTTATGGATTGAATTAGGTTTTGGGTCAAAATTAGGGTTTTGAGTCAAAATTAGGTTAAATAGGGTTTCGGGTCAAATTTAGGGTCAAAATTAGGGTTTTGGGTCAAAATTAGGGTTAGAATTAGGGTTTTGGGTCAAAATTAGGGTTTCGGGTCAAAATTAGGGTTTTGAGTTAAAAAAAGTGTTTTGGGTCAAAATTAGGGTTAGAATTAGGGTTTGGGTCAAAATTAGGGTTAAAATTAGGGTAAAATTTGGGTTTCGGGTCAAAATTAGGGTTTTGAGTCAAAAAAAGGGTTTCGGGTCAAAATTAGGGTAAGAATTAGGGTTTTGGCTCAAAATTAGGGTTTCGGGTCAAAATTAGGGTTTTGGTTAAATAGCGGGTCAAAATTAAGGTTACAATTAGGGTTTTCGGTCAAAATTAGGGTTTTGGGTCAAAATTTTAAATTAGGGTTTTGAGTCAAAAATAGGGTTTTGAGTCAAAATTAGGGTTTCGGGTCAAAATTAGGGTTTCGGGTCAAAATTAGGGTTTTGCGTTTAAAAAAGTTTTTTGGGTCAAAATAGGGTTAGAATTAGGATTTTGGGTCAAAATTTGGGTTTCGGGTCAAAATTCGGGTTTTGAGTTTAAAAAAGTGTTTTTTGTCAAAATTCGGGTTTCGGGTTAAAAAATGTTTTGGGTCAAAAGTAGGGTTAGAATTAGGGTTTCGGGTCAAAATTAGGGTTGAGTTTAAAAAAGTGTTTTCGGTCAAAATTAGGGTTAGAATTAGGGTTTTGGCTCAAAATTAGGGTTTCGTGTCAAAATTTGGGGTTTGGGTCAAATTTAGGGTTTATGGTCAAAATTAGCGTTTTGGGTTTGAATTAAGGTTAGAATTAGGGTTTTTGGTCAAAAATAGGTTTTTGGCTCAAAATTAGGGTTTCGTGTCAAAATTAGGGTTTTGGGTTAAAAATACGGGGTTGGGTCAAAATTAGGGTTTCGTGTCAAAATTAGGGTTAAAATCAGGGTTTCGGGTCAAAATTCGGGGTTTGGGTCAAATTTAGGGTTCAAATTAGGGTTTTGGGTCAAAATTAGGGTTTCGGGTCAAAATTCGGGTTTTGGGTCAAATTTAGGGTTCGAATTAGGGTTTTGGGTCAAAATTAGGGTTTCGGGTCAAAATTCGTGTTTTGTTTCAAATTTACGGTTTAGGGTCTAAATTAGGGTTTTGAGTTTGAATTAGGGTTATGAGTTAAAAATAGGGGGTTGGGACAAAATTTGGGCTAGAATTAGGGTTTGGGTCAAAATTAGGGTTTCGGGTCAAAATTTGGGTTTTGGGTAAAAATTTGGGTTTATGGTTTGAATTAGGGTATTGAGTTGAAAAATAGGGTTTTGGTTCAAAATTAGGGTTTAGGAAAATTAGGGTTTTGGGACAAATTTAGGGTTTAGGGTCAAAATTAGGGTTTCGGGTCAAAATTAGGGTTTTTGGTTAAAAATAGGGGTCGGGTCAAAATTAAGGTTACAATTATGGTTTTCGGTCGAAATTAGGGTTTTGGGTCAAAATGTTTATATTTTAAATTAGGGTTTTGAGTCAAAAATTGGGTTTTGAGTCAAAATTAGGGTTTCGGGTCAAAATTAGGGTTTTGCGTTTAAAAAAGTGTTTTGGGTCAAAATTAGGGTTAGAATTAGGGTTTTGGGTCAAAATTAGGGTTTCGGGTCAAAATTAGGGTTTTGAGTTTAAAAGGTCAAAATTATGGTTTCGGGTCAAAATTAGGGTTTTGAGTTTAAAAAAGTGTTTTGGGTCAAAATTAGGGTTTCGGGTCAAAATTTGGGTTGAGTTTAAAAAAGTGTTTTCGGTCAAAATTAGGGTAAGAATTAGGGTTTTGGCTCAAAATTAGGGTTAAAATTAGGGTTTCGGGTCAAAATTAGGGTTTTGGGACAAATTTAGGGTTTAGGGTCAAAATTAGGGTTTCGGGTCAAAATTAGGGTTTTTGGTTAAAAATAGGGGGTCGGGTCAAAATAAGGTTTAGAATTAGGGTTTTTAGTCAAAAATAAGTTTTTGGGTCAAAATTAGGGTTTTGGGTTAAAAATAAGGGGTTGGGTCAAAATTAGGGTTTCGTGTCAAAATTAGGGTTAAAATCAGGGTTTCGGGTCAAAATTAGGGTTTATGGATTGAATTAGGTTTTGAGTCTAAAATAGAGTTTTGAGTCAAAATTAGGTTATAAATAGGGTTTCGGGTCAAATTTAGGGTCAAAATTAGGGTTTTGGGTCAAAATTCGGGTTTTGTTTCAAATTTACGGTTTAGGGTCTAAATTAGGGTTTTGGGTTTGAATTAGGGTTATGAGTTAAAAATAGGGGGTCGGGTCAAAATTAGGGTTACAATTATGGTTTTCGTCGAAATTAGGGTTTCGGGTCAAAATTAGGGTTAAAATCAGGGTTTCGGGTAAAAATTAGGGTTTATGGATTGAATTAGGTTTTGAGTCAAAAATAGGGTTTTGGGTCAAAATTAGGTTATAAATAGGGTTTCGGGTCAAATTTAGGGTTCGAATTAGGGTTTTGGGTCAAAATTCGGGTTTTGTTTCAAATTTACGGTTTAGGGTCTAAATTAGGGTTTTGGGTTTGAATTAGGGTTGAGTTAAAAATTGGTTGGGACAAAATTTGGGCTAGAATTAGGGTTTGGGTCAAAATTAGGGTTTTGGGTCAAAATTTGGGTTTATGGTTTGAATTAGGGTATTGAGTTAAAAAATAGGTTTTGGTTCAAAATTAGGGTTAAAATTAGGGTTTCGGGTCAAAATTAGGGTTTTGGGACAAATTTAGGGTTTAGGGTCAAAATTAGGGTTTCGGGTCAAAATTAGGGTTTTTGGTTAAAATTAGGGGTCGGGTCAAAATTAAGGTTACAATTATGGTTTTCGGTCGAAATTAGGGTTTTGGGTCAAAATTAACGTTTATATTTTAAATTAGGGTTTTGAGTCAAAATTGGGTTTTGAGTCAAAATTAGGGTTTCGGGTCAAAATTAGGGTTTCGGGTCAAAATTAGGGTTTTGCGTTTAAAAAGTTTTTTGGGTCAAAATTAGGGTTAGAATTAGGGTTTTGGGTCAAAATTTGGGTTTCGGGTCAAAATTAGGGTTTTGAGTTTAAAAAAGTGTTTTGGGTCAAAATAGGGTTAGAATTAGGGTTTTGGGTCAAAATTAGGGGTTTGGGTCAAAATTTAGGGTTTATGGTCAAAATTAGGGTTTTGGGTCAAAATTAGGGTTGAGTTAAAAATTAGGGTTTGGGTCAAAATTAAGGGTTAGAATTAGGGTTTTGGGTCAAAATTAGGGTTTTTGGTCAAAATTAGGGTTTCTTTTAAATTAGGGTTTTGGGTTAAAAATAGGGTTTTGGGTCAAAATTAGGGTTTTGGGTCAAAATTAGGGTTTCGGGTCAAAATTAGGGTTTCGGGTCAAAAAGGTTTTTGGGTCAAAATTAGGGTTAGAATTAGGGTTTTGGGTCAAAATTAGGGTTTCGGGTCAAAATTAGGGTTTCGGGTCAAAATTCGGGTTTTGGGTCAAATTTAGGGTCAAAATTAGGGTTTTGGTCAAAATTAGGGTTTCGGGTCAAAATTAGGGTTTTGGGTCAAAATTTAGGGTTTAGGGTCAAAATTAGGGTTTTGGGTTTGAATTAGGGTTATGAGTTAAAAATAGGGGGTTGGGTCAAAATTTGGGTTAGAATTAGGGTTTGGGTCAAAATTAGGGTTTCGGGTCAAAATTTGGTTTTATGGTTTGAAATTAGGGTATTGAGTTGAAAAATAGGGTTTTGGGTCAAAATTAGGGTTAAAATTAGGGTTTCGGGTCAAAATTAGGGTTTTGGGACAAATTTAGGGTTTAGGGTCAAAATTAGGGTTTCGGGTCAAAATTAGGGTTTTTGGTTAAAAATAGGGGGTCGGGTCAAAATTAGGTTACAATTATGGTTTTCGGTCAAAATCAGGGTTTTGGGTCAAAATTTAGGGTTTTGAGTCAAAATTAGGGTTTCGGGTCAAAATTAGGGTTTTGAGTTTAAAAAGTGTTTTGGGTCAAAATTAGGGTTAGAATTAGGGTTTTGGGTCAAAATTAGGGTTAAAATTAGGGTTTCGGGTCAAAATTTGGGTTGAGTTTAAAAAAGTGTTTTCGGTCAAAATTAGGGTAAGAATTAGGGTTTTGGTTCAAAATTAGGGTTAAAATTAGGGTTTCGGGTCAAAATTAGGGTTTTGGGACAAATTTAGGGTTTAGGGTCAAAATTAGGGTTTCGGGTCAAAATTAGGGTTTTTGGTTAAAAATAGGGGGTCGGGTCAAAATTAAGGTTACAATTATGGTTTTCGGTCGAAATCAGGGTTTTGGGTCAAAATTAGGGTTTCGGGTCAAAATTAGGGTTTTGCGTTTAAAAAAGTGTTTTGGGTCAAACTTAGGGTTAGAATTAGGGTTTTGGGTCAAAATTTGGGTTTCGGGTCAAAATTCGGGTTTTGAGTTTAAAAAAGTGTTTTGGGTCAAAATTAGGGTTTTGAGTTTAAAAAAGTGTTTTGGGTCAAAATTAGGGTTAGAATTAGGGTTTTGGGTCAAAATTAGGGTTTCGGGTCAAAATTTGGGTTGAGTTTAAAAAAGTGTTTTCCGTCAAAATTAGGGTAAGAATTAGGGTTTTGGCTCAAAATTAGGGTTAAAAAATTAGGGTTTCGGGTCAAAATTAGGGTTTGGGTCAAAATTAGGGTTTTGAGTTTAAAAATAGTGTTTTGGGTCAAAATTAGGGTTAGAATTTTAGAATTAGGGTTTTGGTCAAAATTAGGGTTTTGGGTCAAAATTAGGGTTTAAAAAAGGGTTTTTGGGTCAAAATTAGGGTTTTGAGTTTAAAAAAGTGTTTTGGGTCAAAATTAGGGTTAGAATTAGGGTTTTGGGTCAAAATTAGGGTTTCGGGTCAAAATTTGGGTTGAGTTTAAAAAAGTGTTTTGGGTCAAAATTAGGGTAAGAATTAGGGTTTTGGGTCAAAATTAGGGTTAAAATTAGGGTTTCGGGTCAAAATTAGGGTTCGGGTCAAAATTAGGGTTTTTGGTTAAAAATAGTGTGTCGGGTCAAAATTAGGGTTAGAATTAGGGTTTTCGGTCAAAATTAGGGTTTTGGGTCAAAATTAGGGTACAAAAGGGTTTTGGGTCAAAATTAGGGTTTTGAGTTTAAAAAAGTGTTTTGGGTCAAAATTAGGGTTAGAATTAGGGTTTTGGGTCAAAATTAGGGTTTCGGGTCAAAATTAGGTTGAGTTTAAAAAAGTGTTTTGGGTCAAAATTAGGGTTAGAATTAGGGTTTTGGGTCAAAATTAGGGTCAAAATTAGGGTTTTTGTTTAAAAATAGGGTGTCGGGTCAAAATTAGGTTTAGAATTAGGGTTTTGGGTCAAAATTAGGGTTTTGGGTCAAAATTAGGGTTTCGGGTCAAAATTAGGGTTTTGGGTCAAAATTAGGGTTTGGGTCAAAATTAGGGTTTCGGGTCAAAATTAGGGTTTATGGATTGAATTAGGGTTTTGGGTCAAAATAGGGTTTTGAGTCAAAATTAGGTTAAATAGGGTTTCGGGTCAAATTTAGGGTCAAAATTAGGGTTTTGGGTCAAAATTAGGGTTAGAATTAGGGTTTTGGTCAAAATTAGGGTTTTGGGTCAAAATTAGGGTTTCGGGTCAAAATTAGGGTTTTGAGTTAAAAATAGGGTTTTGGTCAAAATTAGGGTTAGAATTAGGGTTTTGGGTCAAAATTAGGGTTTTGGGTCAAAATTAGGTTAAAATTAGGGTTTCGGGTCAAAATTAGGGTTTTGAGTTTAAAAAAATAGGGTTTTGGGTCAAAATTAGGGTTTCGGGTCAAAATTAGGGTTTCGGGTCAAAATTAGGGTTTTGAGTTTAAAAAAGTTTTTTGGGTCAAAATTAGGGTTAGAATTAGGGTTTTGGGTCAAATTAGGGTTTCGGGTCAAAATTAGGGTTTTGAGTTTAAAAAGTGTTTTTGTCAAAATTAGGGTTTTGGGTCAAAAATAGGGTTTTGGGTCAAAATTAGGGTTAGAATTAGGGTTTCGGGTCAAAATTAGGGTTTTGCGTTTAAAAAAGTTTTTGGGTCAAAATAGGGTTAGAATTAGGATTTTGGGTCAAAATTTGGGTTTCGGGTCAAAATTCGGGTTTTGAGTTTAAAAAAGTGTTTTTTGTCAAAATTCGGGTTTCGGGTTAAAAAAATGTTTTGGGTCAAAAGTAGGGTTAGAATTAGGGTTTCGGGTCAAAATTAGGGTTGAGTTTAAAAAAGTGTTTTCGGTCAAAATTAGGGTTAGAATTAGGGTTTTGGCTCAAAATTAGGGTTTCGTGTCAAAATTTGGGGTTTGGGTCAAATTTAGGGTTTATGGTCAAAATTAGCGTTTTGGGTTTGAATTAAGGTTAGAATTAGGGTTTTTGGTCAAAAATAGGTTTTTGGCTCAAAATTAGGGTTTCGTGTCAAAATTAGGGTTTTGGGTTAAAAATACGGGGTTGGGTCAAAATTAGGGTTTCGTGTCAAAATTAGGGTTAAAATCAGGGTTTCGGGTCAAAATTCGGGGTTTGGGTCAAATTTAGGGTTCAAATTAGGGTTTTGGGTCAAAATTAGGGTTTCGGGTCAAAATTCGGGTTTTGGGTCAAATTTAGGGTTCGAATTAGGGTTTTGGGTCAAAATTAGGGTTTCGGGTCAAAATTCGTGTTTTGTTTCAAATTTACGGTTTAGGGTCTAAATTAGGGTTTTGAGTTTGAATTAGGGTTATGAGTTAAAAATAGGGGGTTGGGACAAAAATTTGGGCTAGAATTAGGGTTTGGGTCAAAATTAGGGTTTCGGGTAAAAATTTGGTTTTATGGTTTGAATTAGGGTATTGAGTTGAAAAATAGGGTTTTGGTTCAAAATTAGGGTTAAAATTAGGGTTTCGTGTCAAAATTAGGGTTTTGGGACAAATTTAGGGTTTAGGGTCAAAATTAGGGTTTCGGGTCAAAATTAGGGTTTTTGGTTAAAAATAGGGGTCGGGTCAAAATTAAGGTTACAATTATGGTTTTCGGTCGAAATCAGGGTTTTGGGTCAAAATTGGGTTTTGAGTCAAAATTAGGGTTTCGGGTCAAAATTAGGGTTTTGCGTTTAAAAAAGTGTTTTGGGTCAAACTTAGGGTTAGAATTAGGGTTTTGGGTCAAAATTTGGGTTTCGGGTCAAAATTCGGGTTTTGAGTTTAAAAAAGTGTTTTGGGTCAAAATTAGGGTCAAAATTAGGGTTTCGGGTCAAAATTAGGGTTTTGAGTTTAAAAAAGTGTTTTGGGTCAAAATTAGGGTTAGAATTTTAGAATTAGGGTTTCGGGTCAAAATTTGGGTTGAGTTTAAAAAAGTGTTTTCGGTCAAAATTAGGGTAAGAATTAGGGTTTTGGCTCAAAATTAGGGTTTCGGGTCAAAATTAGGGTTTTGGGACAAATTTAGGGTTTAGGGTCAAAATTAGGGTTTCGTGTCAAAATTAGGGTTTTGAGTTTAAAAAAGTGTTTTGGGTCAAAATTAGGGTTAGAATTTTAGAATTAGGGTTTTGAGTCAAAATTAGGGTTTCGGGTCAAAATTAGGGTTTTGCGTTTAAAAAAGTTTTTTGGGTCAACAATAGGGTTAGAATTAGGATTTTGGGTCAAAATTTGGGTTTCGGGTCAAAATTCGGGTTTTGAGTTTAAAAAAGTGTCTTTTGTCAAAATTCGGGTTTCGGGTTTAAAAAAATGTTTTGGGTCAAAAGTAGGGTTAGAATTAGGGTTTCGGGTCAAAATTAGGGTTGAGTTTAAAAAAGTGTTTTCGGTCAAAATTAGGGTTAGAATTAGGGTTTTGGCTCAAAATTAGGGTTTCGTGTCAAAATTTGGGGTTTGGGTCAAATTTAGGGTTTATGGTCAAAATTAGCGTTTTGGGTTTGAATTAAGGTTAGAATTAGGGTTTTTGGTCAAAAATAGGTTTTTGGCTCAAAATTAGGGTTTCGTGTCAAAATTAGGGTTTTGGGTTAAAAATACGGGGTTGGGTCAAAATTAGGGTTTCGTGTCAAAATTAGGGTTAAAATCAGGGTTTCGGGTCAAAATTCGGGGTTTGGGTCAAATTTAGGGTTCAAATTAGGGTTTTGGGTCAAAATTAGGGTTTCGGGTCAAAATTCGGGTTTTGGGTCAAATTTAGGGTTCGAATTAGGGTTTTGGGTCAAAATTAGGGTTTCGGGTCAAAATTCGTGTTTTGTTTCAAATTTACGGTTTAGGGTCTAAATTAGGGTTTTGAGTTTGAATTAGGGTTATGAGTTAAAAATAGGGGGTTGGGACAAAATTTGGGCTAGAATTAGGGTTTGGGTCAAAATTAGGGTTTCGGGTAAAAATTTGGTTTTATGGTTTGAATTAGGGTATTGAGTTGAAAAATAGGGTTTTGGTTCAAAATTAGGGTTAAAATTAGGGTTTCGTGTCAAAATTAGGGTTTTGGGACAAATTTAGGGTTTAGGGTCAAAATTAGGGTTTCGGGTCAAAATTAGGGTTTTTGGTTAAAAATAGGGGGTCGGGTCAAAATTAAGGTTACAATTATGGTTTTCGGTCGAAATCAGGGTTTTGGGTCAAAAATTGGGTTTTGAGTCAAAATTAGGGTTTCGGGTCAAAATTAGGGTTTTGCGTTTAAAAAAGTGTTTTGGGTCAAACTTAGGGTTAGAATTAGGGTTTTGGGTCAAAATTTGGTTTCGGGTCAAAATTCGGGTTTTGAGTTTAAAAAAGTGTTTTGGGTCATTGGGTCAAAATTAGGGTTTCGGGTCAAAATTAGGGTTTTGAGTTTAAAAAAGTGTTTTGGGTCAAAATTAGGGTTAGAATTTTAGAATTAGGGTTTCGGGTCAAAATTTGGGTTGAGTTTAAAAAAGTGTTTTCGGTCAAAATTAGGGTAAGAATTAGGGTTTTGGCTCAAAATTAGGGTTTCGGGTCAAAATTAGGGTTTTGGGACAAATTTAGGGTTTAGGGTCAAAATTAGGGTTTCGTGTCAAAATTAGGGTTTTGAGTTTAAAAAAGTGTTTTGGGTCAAAATTAGGGTTAGAATTTTAGAATTAGGGTTTTGAGTCAAAATTAGGGTTTCGGGTCAAAATTAGGGTTTTGCGTTTAAAAAAGTTTTTTGGGTCAACAATAGGGTTAGAATTAGGATTTTGGGTCAAAATTTGGGTTTCGGGTCAAAATTCGGGTTTTGAGTTTAAAAAAGTGTTTTTTGTCAAAATTCGGGTTTCGGGTTTAAAAAAATGTTTTGGGTCAAAAGTAGGGTTAGAATTAGGGTTTCGGGTCAAAATTAGGGTTGAGTTTAAAAAAGTGTTTTCGGTCAAAATTAGGGTTAGAATTAGGGTTTTGGCTCAAAATTAGGGTTTCGTGTCAAAATTTGGGGTTTGGGTCAAATTTAGGGTTTATGGTCAAAATTAGCGTTTTGGGTTTGAATTAAGGTTAGAATTAGGGTTTTTGGTCAAAAATAGGTTTTTGGCTCAAAATTAGGGTTTCGTGTCAAAATTAGGGTTTTGGGTTAAAAATACGGGGTTGGGTCAAAATTAGGGTTTCGTGTCAAAATTAGGGTTAAAATCAGGGTTTCGGGTCAAAATTCGGGGTTTGGGTCAAATTTAGGGTTCAAATTAGGGTTTTGGGTCAAAATTAGGGTTTCGGGTCAAAATTCGGGTTTTGGGTCAAATTTAGGGTTCGAATTAGGGTTTTGGGTCAAAATTAGGGTTTCGGGTCAAAATTCGTGTTTTGTTTCAAATTTACGGTTTAGGGTCTAAATTAGGGTTTTGAGTTTGAATTAGGGTTATGAGTTAAAAATAGGGGGTTGGGACAAAATTTGGGCTAGAATTAGGGTTTGGGTCAAAATTAGGGTTTCGGGTAAAAATTTGGTTTTATGGTTTGAATTAGGGTATTGAGTTGAAAAATAGGGTTTTGGTTCAAAATTAGGGTTAAAATTAGGGTTTCGTGTCAAAATTAGGGTTTTGGGACAAATTTAGGGTTTAGGGTCAAAATTAGGGTTTCGGGTCAAAATTAGGGTTTTTTGGTTAAAAATAGGGGGTCGGGTCAAAATTAAGGTTACAATTATGGTTTTCGGTCGAAATCAGGGTTTTGGGTCAAAAATTGGGTTTTGAGTCAAAATTAGGGTTTCGGGTCAAAATTAGGGTTTTGCGTTTAAAAAAGTGTTTTGGGTCAAACTTAGGGTTAGAATTAGGGTTTTGGGTCAAAATTTGGGTTTCGGGTCAAAATTCGGGTTTTGAGTTTAAAAAAGTGTTTTGGGTCAAAATTAGGGTTTTGGGTCAAATTTAGGGTTTAGGGTCAAAATTAGGGTTTCGGGTCAAAATTAGGGTTTTGAGTTTAAAAAGTGTTTTGGGTCAAAATTAGGGTTAGAATTTTAGAATTAGGGTTTTGGGTCAAAATTAGGGTTTTGCGTTTAAAAAAGTTTTTTGGGTCAAAAATAGGGTTAGAATTAGGATTTTGGGTCAAAATTTGGGTTTCGGGTCAAAATTCGGGTTTTGAGTTTAAAAAAGTGTTTTTGTCAAAATTAGGGTTTCGGGTTTAAAAAAGTGTTTTGGGTCAAAAGTAGGGTTAGAATTAGGGTTTCGGGTCAAAATTATGAAATAACCAAAGTGAACACAAGAAGGGGGGTTGAATTGTGTTTACCAACTTTTTCGGTTACTTAAAAAGGATTTTCGCAGGCACAGCAAGAAGGTTTGATAAAGATAGGATTAGACGAGTGAAACGTCTAATATTAAAACAGAATAGCACATACAAATCAAGAAGGTTAAAAAGAGTTTGATAACCACAGTATTAACTCCCCAAGTTAAAAAGCTAAGACTGAAACAATACTCAAACAAATTAAAAGATAAGGGAGAAGAAATATCACTCAAGAGATTTATACTGGTTCACCCCAAAATCCACAGGGCTACGTCCAGTTTCTTGGCAGCACCAAGTTTCCACTATAACTGAGTAAATTACAGTACAAGTATTCTTTGCACACCTAGCCTCTTCAGGCTCAACACTCAAACAAGTATTCTTTTCTCACCTAGCCTCTTCAGGCTCAAAAACAGTAAGAGATAGACGGTTTGTATAGTTAATACAACTTGCAAGTCTTTCAGATCACACTCAGAGAGTGGAATAAATATGAAGTATGAAAGACTGCGAATTTATATCTAATGATTGAGTATGTATTCAATGAAGGAATGAAGAAGTTAATGAAGAGAGTAAATGCTTCTGTGCAGAGTTCTTTTGATATTCAACTTCTTATCTTCATCTTCATTGTTTGATCTATTTAAAGGCTTCAATCAAGAGATCCGTTTGACACAGCTTCAGAAAGTGTGTTCATCTGACTTGAGCTTTCTGAGACACCATCTAATGCCAAAGAGTCGTTCTGAGTATTCATTAAATGCTTGAAAACATTGGGCATTGTCAAGAGTGTCCAAGAGTACACTTTAAACTGAGTAGCTGTTCTTTTCAGAGTATATGGCAGCAGGCTTCTTGTACTTGTTGCAGAGAGCTTTCCTCTTTCAGTGCAACATCAGTTTACTTTTCAATAAAGTACTTTCACTTTGTACTGGAATAGGCAAAAGGTTACTGCAGTGGTGCAGAGATAGCGTGTTTATTCCTTAAAACCTTGAAACAACGTTCTTTTATTCTTTGTCCTTCGAGCTATTATCCAGAGGTCTTCGAGGTCCATAAGGATGGCCTATAATTTTGAATATGGTGACTTGGACTTGATTTCTGACATACTGACTTGGTGTCAGTAATGAGAATTTTTAGACGGGTGAAAGTCATCCAAAAACTTAGACGGGTGAAAGCTTGTTCAGAAACTTAGACGGGTGAAAGCTTGTTCAGAAACTTAGACGGGTGAAAGCTTGTTGAGAAACTTAGACGGGTGAAAGTCATCCAAAAACTTAGACGGGTGAAAGCTTGATCCAAAAGTTAGACGGGTGGTCAGCTGAGCCAAACTTAGACGCATGCTTCTTGCCACGTCATCGACTGAGCTTAGTCTTTCTTGAGCGTTGACTTTCTTTGACTCATTTTTTAGACGAGTGAAACTTAGACGAGTCACTGCTGAGCTTCTACTAAAAAGTAGACGGGTGAAATTTAGACGAGTGACTTCAAGTCTATTTTCCTGCACACTTATCAAATATATCAGTAATTTCATTTGGTTCAATATTACCATACTTGAACTATTTGGAATCATCAAAACATAGAGGATTTACACTTTGAATGTGTTTTAGACTTATAAGGTCTCAACATTCTCCCCCTTTTTGATGATGACAAATATCTTTTCTGATTTTATTGAACATCAAAAAGAAACAGAAGAAATTTCGAAACAGATATAAATGATCATAGTATGTTAGGCTCCCCCTTAGTTTATGCACTAAGTAAGGACAAAAAAAATGAGGTCATCATGATATTAGAAAGAATGACATACAAGAAGAAATATAAAATCATGAAAACTTAAATATATTTCCTCCCCCTTTTGGCATCAATCAAACAGAAAAAAAAATAAACAGAGAAGATAAATTGCCAAAAGAAAAGCTCATTGCATTTAATCAAAGTCATGAAAGATTACAAGTGATAGACATCACTGACTTAGTACATTGCATGACTCAAAAAAATTTCTAAGCACTAAGAGCTAGGGCCTCCTTGGCTTTTGAAGAAAGCTTCCATCATCTGCTGCATTGCTTGCTGCTGAGCCAACATCTGAGCTTGAAATGCAGTCTGTTGAGCAATTGCTTCATCCTGTCTTTGAATGACAGTCTGCAAACTTGCAGCCATTTCATCCAGTCTCTGATGGGCAGCAGGATCAAATGCAACAACTGGAGCAGAAGAATCTGTAGTGGCCAGAGAAGTTCCAGAAGCTGATGGACAAGGAGGAGGGGTAGGAGGTAACTCTTCAACAACAATATCATCCTCAGGGTGAGGATCTAGAAATACATTTGTTGACAGAGTGGTTTCAAAATCATTATTAGGGTGGAATTCCCTTAGAAAGGCATGAATTCTGTCATGATGTAGAGGGGAATTTGTGATAGAAAGAAGGAACTCATAAGATCTCCTAATGAGATTTATGTGAGTAAAAGGAGCATTTTCAGGAAAGTTTATGAAAGAGAAAGGGAATACCATGAAGAAGGGAGGGATAAAGTAAATAGAGGGTGAGACGGGGTAGAGGGCATAGGCTTGGCTACCTCTAATTGGAATGTCTGCCTTCTCTTCTTCTGTCAACCCAGAACTGCAGCCACCCTTAGAGAACATCTTCTCTCTGAATTTCAGCTTCTGATCAGTTCTCTGGATAAGGGAAAACTTCTGCTCTACTGCCAGGGATATTGTCTTCTGCTTCCCTTTCAACACCATTGAGTCAGGCATCACTTTTATGGCAGTGGAGGGCTTCATGAAGATGTGAGGATTAAATAGCCATTTTCCTACTGGCTTCTGCAACCTTTCCAGCCTCACAACCTGCCTTTCAGCTTCCAGAGAAGCAATCATGTCCAGAGTCTTGCCATCAAGGTAAGAGGGACAGAGATCATCTGTTACAGAGAAAGGTGTGGTTCTGGAGGATGATTTGTAGGGTGGTAAAGTGGCTAAGGGGAGAGGGTTGTGTCTGGTTTCAGAGGATAAGTCTGGAAAGACTATTCTCAGAGGCACTTGGCATTGGTTTGAGATATGGTCAGGAATTGGTGATTGTGGTGAGGGTGGTGAAATAGGGTTGTCAAAGTACTCAAAGTCATTGATATCCTCAGTTTGAGGAATATCAGAATGGTGAGATACTTGTGGTGAGGGTGGAGCAGGTGAGTGAGTATCAGACATGTGAGGTTCTGATGTGGTAGGGTTAGGTTCAGGTGAGTGTTGGTTAGGTGATGTATGTGGTGGAGTTTGGATTTGTGGTGAAGTATGTGGAGTGGGAATTCTTGGTGATAGAGGTGGTGTTGGAATTTTTGGTGATGGAGGTGGTGTAGGTGATCTGTGTGGTGGTGTAGGTGATCTGTGTGGTGGTGTAGGCATTCTTTGAGGTGAAGGTTGTGGAGTTGGAACTGTGGTGATAGAAGGTGATGTTTCCTGAGGTGGAGGGGTTGAATCCTTCTGAGGTGAGGGTGATGGTGATGGAGATGAAGAGGGAGGCAAGACAAGTTTCCTCTTTGTAACAGTTGTCCTCTTCTTCTTAGGGATCACAGTCTCTTCTGATTGAGACTCCCCCTCAGCTTGTACTGTCCTCTTTCTCTTGAATACCTTGGTGATCTTAGGTACAGAGGCAGTAGCTTCCTCAGCAGCAGCAGCAGGTTCAACAACCTGAGTAGATTCTTCTGTCCCAACAGTTTCAGCAGTGGTTTTTTGTAATCTTCCTCTTCTTCCTCTGAAGCTGATCAGTAATTTCTTCAGCTGGTTCCTCAACCACTTCAGATTTAACACCAGGAATGGAAACAGTTGCTTCCATCTGAGCAGAGGCTTCAGCATTGCCATCCAGAGTAGGATTCAGGTTCATTTTCATTAGGGCCAGGGTTTTTGTGGTAATCTCAGTACAGAGATCAGCAGAAACAGCCCTTCTTAAGTCCAACTTACAGGCCCTGAAGATCCTAGTCATAACCATTCCAAAGGGATAATCTTTATCTTTTCCCTTTACAGCTTTCTCCATATGAATAAAGATTAGATCAGTTATGTCTATCTTTATTCTTTGGATAAGATGGAATAGGGCAAACTTTTCCAATAAATTGACATGGTTTCTAGACCCAGTCCTAGGCATTACACAGTTTATAAGCAAAACATGTAAAAACCTTGCCTTGGGGGTCAGATACTTGGAGTCCATGTTGCCAGGGTTTGCAGTCCCATAGAGTACCAAATTTACATTGGCTTCCCCTTGATCCTTCATCCAGTCTTTGTAGTGCCCAGCTCCTTCCCTAGGGCATCTCGTTACTTCAGCGAGTAACTCGTGAGTGATGAAGATATGATCCTCACCAACATCCCCAGAAATCATGTGGGTGGTGGAGTCCTTGGTGATCTTCGCTGTAGTCCAGAAATCCCTAACAAGAGCAGGGAAGACAAGTTCTTGCAGTTGAAAGAAGGGTAACCATCCAGCATGGTTAAGTTCAGGGAGTACGTCTAAACCTTTGGTTCTGAGTTCATCAAAGTTTGGAACTCTTCCAGGGAGCACCTTCTTCAGCTCAGTAACAGATACCTTAGTCTTCTCAGATAGCGTCTCAAGGAGGCTTTTGGGTGCCATTGATTTGAGAGAAGAGATTAGGGTTTGACAGAGAAGGTTTCGTGAAGGTGAAGACGAAGAGAGCTTAGAGAGAGAGTTTGTAAGCAAGAAACTTTTTGAGTGGGTAGTTTTTGAAAAGACACGGGTTTATGCTAAAAAACGTTTGAGTGCTTTTTGCATTGGGAAAGAGGAAAGAGAGTGTTGCCATAAATGACAGATAATCAAATTCAAATAAGATAAAATATTTTAGAAAAGGAGGGAAAAATGCAATGTACGTGTGTCTCAGTCAGAAATTAGCACTGAGTGCTTTTAGCCACGTCATTAGACGCTTGGCTAAATTAGACGAGTCAAGTAATCATAGAAAATATAGACAAGTAATTTTTCTGACAACACAGCAAAACATTTAATCAGGTACATTATGCATGTTAAGATTTCTTCTTATAAAAACAAATCTATCTTCACTTAAGGGTTTGGTAAAAATGTCTGCCCACTGATAATCAGTGTTTACAAACTTAATTTCAAAAACACCTTTTTGAACATAGTCTCTAATGAAATGATGCTTTATTTCTATATGCTTTGCTCTAGAATGCTGTATTGGATTTTTAGACAGATTAATGGCACTAGTATTATCACACCAAACAGGTATATTATGCTCAAACATTGAATAATCTTCAAGTTGATATTTTACCCAGAGTAGTTGTGAACAACAACCAGCTGCAGATATATATTCAGCTTCTGCAGTTGATAGAGCAATGGTGCTTTGCCTTTTGCTTGACCAAGAGATTATATTTGTTCCAATGAAGTGACATCCTCCACTGGTGCTTTTCCTATCAATTCTGTCTCCAGCAAAATCAGCATCACAAAATCCAGCTAACCTGAAATCTTCAGATTTCTTATATAAGAGACCAAGGTTAGTGGTTCCAATTAAATATCTGAAAATTCTTTTGACAGCCTTATAATGAGATTCCTTAGGGTCAGATTGAAATCTAGCACAGAGACAGACACTGAATTGAATATCAGGTCTGCTAGCAGTTAAATATAGCAGAGAACCAATCATACCTCGGTAGACAGTTTGATCTACCTTTTTACCTTCCTCATCCTTGTTTAGAACAACGGTTGGATGCATAGGAGTACTCATAGGCTTTGAATTTTCCATTTTGTACTTTTTCAGAAGCTCCTTGGTGTACTTCTGTTGATGGATATAGATTCCATCATTTGACTGTTTTATTTGAAGACCAAGGAAGAACTTCAACTCTCCCATCATGCTCATTTCAAATTCATTCTGCATCAACTCAGAGAACTCTTTACAGAGCTTTTCATTAGTAGCACCAAATATAATATCATCAACATAGATCTGTACTACTATAAAGTCTTTTCTTGAACATTTCTTGAAAAGTGTAGTGTCTACTTTTCCTCTAATGAAGTTATTTTCCATTAGATATGTGCTTAATCTATCATACCAAGCTCTAGGAGCTTGTTTGAGTCCATATAGAGCTTTCTTAAGCTTATAGACATGGTGAGGATTTTCAGAGTCCTCAAAACCTGGAGGTTGCTTGACATAAACTTCCTCCTTAATTATTGCATTTAGAAAAGCACTTTTAACATCCATTTGATAAAGAGTTATATCATGTTGTGCAGCATATGACATTAGAATCCTAATTGCTTCTAGTCTAGCTACAGGAGCAAAAGTTTCAGTGAAATCAATACCTTCCTGTTGATTGTAACCTTGAGCAAACTAGTCTTGCCTTGTTCCCTTACCACTTTTCCATCTTCATCTAGTTTGTTTCTAAACACCCATCTGGTTCCAATAATGGTTTTCTCTTTGGGTTTAGAAACTAGTGACCAGACATCATTCCTTTTGAACTGATTTAGCTCTTCTTGCATGGCTAGAATCCAGCTTTCATCTTGCAGAGCTTCTTCAATCCTTTTAGGTTCCAAATCTGATATGAAGGCCATGTTGTTGTTTTCATTGAAGGCAGATCTGGTTCTAACTCCTTGAGATGGACTTCCAATGATGAGATCTTCTGGATGATAGGTCTTGAATTTCCAATCTTTCTTTAGAGTCTGAGTTTCAGACTTATCAGCATCAGTCTGTATTTCAGATACGTCTACTTTTGACTTGTCTGAAGATTCTTCTACTGTAGGATTGAGTTCAATACCTGCAACATCATCTTCTAGATCTGATAGTTCCCTATCAGTCTTCAAACCATCATTAAACTTTACATGAATTGATTCTTCTACAACAGAAGTTCTAGAATTGAAAATTCTAAAAGCTTTAGACATTTCAGAATAACCAATAAATATTCCTTTATCTACTTTAGAATCAAATTTACCAAGATGATCTTTTGTGTTGAGAATATAACATTCACAACCAAATGCATGAAAATATGATATGTTGGGTTTTCTGTCTTTCCACAATTCATAAGGAGTCTTATTTAGAATAGGCCTGATCAGTATTCTGTTTTGTACATAACAAGCAGTGTTAATGGCTTCTGCCCAGAAGTACTTAGGAAGATTATTTTCATTTAGCATTGTTCTTCCCATCTCTTGAAGAGATCTGTTCTTTCCTCTCAACTACTCCATTTTGTTGTGGAGTTCTAGGTGCAGAGAAATTGTGAGAAATACCATTTTCCTCACAGAACAGTTTGAACTGCTCATTTTCAAATTCTCCTCCATGATCACTTCTAATAGCAGAGATACAGAAACCTTGCTCATTTTGTACTCTTTTACTGAATACTGAAAATGCCTTATAAGATTCATCCTTGTGGGTTAAGAAGAGTACCCATGTAAATCTAGAATAGTCATCAACTATGACAAAACCATATTTCTTTCCACCTAGGCTAGCTACACTAACTGGTCCAAAAAGATCCATGTGTAACAGTTGCAAAGGTCTAGAGGATGTGACTTCTTTCTTAGATTTGAAACTTGATTTTACTTGTTTACCTCTCTGACATGCATCACACAGAATATCTTTCTTAAAAGAAATATCAGGCAATCCTCTCACAAGGTTATGCTTTTTCAATTTTGAAATTTGCTTCATACTAACATGTCCTAATTTCTTATGCCACAGCCATTTTTCATCCTCTTTAGACATAAAGCATGTTACACTTTGATCTGAAAGTTCAGTCATGTCAATCTTATACAGATTGTTTTGCCTTTTAGCAGAAAAGAGGGTTTTTCCATTACAGTCATTGACTATGCATGCATCCTTAGAAAAAGATACAGAGAGTCCACTGTCACATAATTGACTTATGCTAAGCAGATTATGTTTTAATCCTTTCACAAATAACACATCATTAATAACAGGTAAGGGAGGTTTACCACCAATTTTACCTAAACCAACAACTTTTCCTTTCTGGTTGCCACCAAAAGTTACATGTCCACCTTTCTTAGGTTGGAGCGTCTAGGAACATAGACCTTTCGCCTGTCATGTGTCGCGAGCATCCACTTGTCCAGATACCATGACAGGTGTTTGCTTTGTTCTGTTGAGAATGTCTGCAACAGGAATGATCATGACCTTAGGTACCCATATTTTCTTGGGTCCTTTTTTGTTAGTGTGAGGAGTCTGTAAAGACTTCCTTCTCTTTTTGTGAATACACTTAGACATGATATGTCCAGCTTTTCCACAGTAGGAAACATATAGATTTAGCAGCTACATTTGAAAACTTTTGTTGATCCTTTATGATGTTCTTGATTGGAATATCCAATACCTTCTTTGTTAAGGGAGTGCCTCTGACTTCCTAAGAGTTTAGTCAGATTATCTCTACCATTAACAAACTTGGCAAGATCTGAGGTGAGCTCTTCTACTTTCTGTTGAAGTTTAGTTACTTCTTCAGATGGTAGAGTTTCAACTGAGATCTCAACTTCAGACTTTTCAGTCTTAAGTTTACTATTCTCTTCAGCTAACTTTTCACACTCTAGAGATTTCTGTGTGTACTCATTAGAGAGTTTTAGCATACTGTCTCTTGAGGGATCTAAAAGCTTTAGATATATAGTTGGATTCTTCCAAAAGTTCATCATAGGCATCATTCAATTTTTCAAGTTCAGAATGTACCTCAGTTTCTGATTCTGAATCTGTATCAGCCATAAGACAGAGGTTTGCTTCAAGCTCCTCTCCTTCACTTTCAGTGGAGCTTTCATCAAGATCTTCCCAAGTAGCCATCATTCCTTTCTTTTTCTTGTTGAAGAATTTCTTGGAAGATTGCTTTTTGATTTGAAGGGCATTCTGCCTTGATGTGACCAGGCTTTTTTACATTCATAGCATACAATGACATTTCTGTCATTAGATCCACTATCCTTGTTATGCTTGTCTTTGTTGAAGCGCCTGAAGGGTTTGTCTTTTCTGAAGTTTCTTTTCTTCCAGAGCTTCTTCATTTTTCTGGTGAAGAGAGACAGTTCATCATCTTCATCATCTGGAGTCATCCTCATTTGATTCTCCAGATTCTTCTGAAGATTCATCTGCTTTGAGAGCTTTTGAACTTGCTCCCTTAGATGACTTCTTGTCAGCTTTGAGTGCAATGGACTTGTTTTCTTTCCATTGTTCTCTTCAATCAGTTCTTGTTTCATGAATCTGAAGAGTCCCAAGAAGCTCATCAAGCTTCATTGTTGTTAGATCCTTGGCCTGAGACACAGCAGTTACAAGTGGTCTCCATTGTTTTGGAAGACTTCTGGAGAATCTTTTGAATGTGTTCCTCAGTCTTGTAAATTTTTCCCAGAGATTTCCAATCCATTGGTTATGGTCTGAAACCTTCCATACATTTGGCCAATAGTTTCACCTTCCTCCATTTTGAACAGCTCATACTTTCTGACAAGCATGCTGACTTTTGTTTCTTTGACTTTGCTAGTTCCTTCATGAGCAATAGCTAGTGAGTCCCACATTTCTTTTGCAGACTCACAAGCACAGACTTTTTCAAATTCTTCTCTGCTCAGAGCACACATGATTGCATATCTAGCTTTGGCATTAAGCTGCCACTTTGTTCTTTGATCAGTGGTCATGTTTGCTTTAGGAACTTCCTCTCCTTTGTCATCTTTAGGGACAAAAGGACCTTCATCAATAATATCCCAAAGATCAGAGTTGGTGGATTGTAAAAAACCACTTCATCTTTTCTTTCCAGTAGATGTAGTCCTCTCCATTGAAGAAAGGAGGTCTCGACATTGAGGATCCTTCTCCAGCATGGTTCTTGCTTCCACTGGTTTCTCCTGCCATCTCCAAGATCTTTTCCTCTACACTGTTAAGTGCTCAACCCAGAGGCTGAGCTCTGATACCAACTGAAATAACCAAAG